>OV702297.1:125176563-126418438 GCA_916181665.1 Avena sativa
TATGATAGAGTATAATATATGTTCTCATATTGGATGAGAATTTGCAAAGGTTGGAGATGCTAGACATCCTAATCATCCAAAAGGGTTTTGGAAAGTAACATTATACTCACGATTCGCCTTTATAAGCTACATTAGCTTGATCATGAAAGTCGTCATGATAAGGATGAATAGAAGATGTATGTAAAGTGTTTACTACACTAAAAGATTACAAAAGAATGGATTTTGAAAGAACGCCATTCATTTGATGATGGTGATCTACTTCAAATTGCAAGTCCAAAGGTATTAGTATTTAAATATACATGCTTTGGACTATGTGTCATGTATATGGCGCCACTTTTGATGTTGATAGATTCTTTTAAAAGAAAAGGAAATGCTGAAAGAGAGTCTATAAAATATATTTGGCAGAAAAGAAAAGATTGGAAATATCCAGTTTAGATATATAGATGATATACATGTTATGGTTGTATTCTTTGCTTGTTAAACAATGTGGTTCTTGGGTATTGAATACCGAATTGGTTGGTATGAAATTTCATACAGAACGACGCAATTCATGAACCACAATGGCCTAAGTAACTAGCAAGAGAATATGTGATGATGTTCATCAAAAACAAACAAATTGTTGTTTGTATTTCTCGTTGACATTAAATCTTGCCTTCAAGATTTGTTTTAATAATAGTTATTTAAATCAGGTATTATGAGAACAAAGATTGTTCAAATAATTACCGTATTCCATGTAAGATGGATGATTTACAAATCTAGTTGGATAAATCACATCCATAAAACTAATGCTAAAATGTCGCATGACAAATGATTGGAAGATCACTTACGAAGTGACATCGCCGTTTAAATTATATTGGAAAGAAAACATGAAGAAACTCCACTTTCATGGATTTTTGGAGTCTTTGATTTGATCAAATAACGCTTGTGAGACTTTTCTCGGGATAATTAAAACTTCGTTCAAAGGCCAAAGAAGAACGGACGACTAAAATATTAGAATTTATACATACCGATGTATGTAGTCCATTATGTATAGTTGTAAGCGATGGACTTCAACTTCATTTGCTTTCTCCGGAAATTTGAATGAATATTCACTTAATGAGAAAGAAGTATGAAATATTTGAAAACATTCAAAGACTTTCAAGATGAAGTGGAAAATCATTGTAATAGGAAAATAAATGATTTATGATTTTATCATAAAGGGATTTATTTGAGTTGCAAGTTTAGCAAAACATCTAGATTTACATCTCCCGAAACACCATAGGAATATGGAGTGTTTGAGATTTGAAATGAAACCTTGTTTGACATGGTTGGATCAAAGATGTTATTTATAAAACTGCCATTATGTTTTAAAATATTAAATCTTTAGAGACTACCGCTTTTACACTGAAAAGAGATCCATCTTGATCCGTTGAAATGACACCATGTAAGTTATGGTTTGGGGTAAAACCCAAGTTGTCATTTATTAAATTTTGCCATGCTAAGCATAAGTAAGATGTTTACAACCAAAGTCGGATGAGTATGTATTTGTAGTTTATTTGGAATAACCATCGGGTATTCCTCTATAACATCGAAGACAAAAGCGTTTGTCGCTTAGAACGTCAAATTTCTTGAAAAATAATTTTTTCACAAGAAGTTAAGTGGGAGGACAATAGAACTTTGATAAGGCTAACGAGCCTTAGCTATATGTGCTGAGTTGCGCAGTGCCGGAAAACGTTCCGGAGGTAGCCACAATGCTCATGGCTCATGTTCCTCAAAGGTTGCGGTCACGGAGGTCTAAGTTCCTATTGAACCAAGTAGGTTGGATAAATAATCAAATGTTGAGATTTGAGAGTAAATCATTGTTGTTTGACAATGATGAACCGGCTACATGCAAATAAGCGATGCTGGACCCTGACTCTGTCAAATGGCTTGAAGCCATAAAATCTGTGATAGTTTCATACATGAGAAATCAAGTTTTTTGAACTTGGAAGACCCTCCAGAAAGGTGTAAAAACCTATCGGTCGTATTTGGATCTATAAAGAAACAGACATGGATGTTTCACATCTATGAAATAGTCGACGTGTGGTAAATTATTTTACGACAATGTTTAAGGAGTTGACTATGACAAGATTTGATCTTTCATAAGCGATATTTAGTTTGGACGGATTAAAGTAGCAACCACTACATATAATTTGGTATATGGTAGATGAATAAACAAAACAAAGTTCTTATAATAGAATGGTTACCTAGGACGTGTGCATGACACGATCCAAAGGGTTTTCTTAATTCAAAGGATGCTAAAAGGGCATGCAAACTTCAATGGTTGAAGTAAGCATTGTGGAGTTGGAATCTTCACCATGATGAAATTGTTAAAGGAGTTTTCATCAGGAGACGATGAAGATGCTTGCATTTGCAAGAAATTAAGTGGGAGCGCTGAGACATATTTCTAATACATTATGTGGAGGACATCTTGTTGATTGGAAATGATGTATCTTTTATTGACAAAGGGCTAAGAATTTCATTTTGATGAAAGACTTAGGCAAAACCCGAATATTTAGCATGAATGTCTACATGGATAGACAATGACGCTAATATGGTAGTGCCAAACATACATATATGAGATATTAAAGGGGTTCAATATAGAAACAACGAGAAAAGGATCTTGTCGCATGGAAAAAGAATTAAATCAAGATTCAAGTGTATCGACACTTGATAAGTGAAACAAGATTCAAGTGCTTTGAAACTTGATGAGTAAAATCACAAGAATATTTTGATCAATCATACCATGATATGTACACATCCAGATATGTCCTATGCTCTAAGTGTTATGAGCATATACCAGAATGAATCACAAGATGATCATTGGACGATAGTGATGTCTACACACTTCTATTCTTGTAGACAATTGTTGGGCCTCCAAGTGCAAAGGTTTGTAGAACAGCAACAAGTTTCCCTTAAGTGGATTACCCAAGGTTTATCGAACTCAGGGAGGAAGTGGTCAAAGGTATTCCCTCTCAAGCAACCCTGCAATCAAGATACAAGAAGTCTCTTGTGTCCCCAACACACCCAATATAGGTGCACTAGTTCGGCGAAGAGATAGTGAAATACAAGTGGTAACGGTGCTAGAAAAGAGCTTGACGATGAGGAAAAGACTAAAGGCAACAAGAAGGAAGCAAGCAAACATGGAACAGATCTAGTAGCAAATGATGTTTCAATGCTTAGAAACAAGGACTAGGGATCATACTTTCGCTAGTGAACACCCTCTCATATAACTAACCTCTCTTCATGATACTACTCTTAACTACTCTCCAGTTGGACACTCTAATCCAAGGTAGGGCTATAACAGCACACCTCAAAGTTCGCCTTCCCCAATTTAAATAACCCCACACTGTCAGCTTGAGCGCTAGATGCTTCCAATAAACACCACAATTTCATAGAGACATTGATGACCCACAAGTGTAGGGGATCGCAACAGTCTTCGCGGGTAGTATTACCCAATTTATTGATTCGACACAAGGGGAGCCAAAGAATACTTGCAAGCCTAAACAACTGAGTTGTCAATTCAGCTGCACCTGGAAATAATTCTTGCTCACAGAAGTTTATCAGTAGCAACCGTTTGGTAGTAGCAACAACAGCAGTAACAACAACAGTGAACAGTAGCAATAGTAACAGTAACGATAACAGTAGGATTCGAGTGCGGTAGGCATAGGGATGGATGGACGGGCGTTGCATGGACGAGTCTAAACATGTAACTTCAAGATCTAGGGCATTGCAGAGAAATAATAACAAGCATCCAAGTACTAAACAATCCTAGGCATGTGCTCCAAATATAGTCATACGTGCTCGCAGTGAGAACTTGCACAACATCTTCTGTCCAGCCAGCCCATGGCAGCGGGGCCTCTAGGGAACTACTCGCAATTAAGGTGATCCTTTTAATAGAGCACCAGAGCAAAGCATTAACACTCCGTGAACACATGTGATCCTCACACCACAACCATCCCCTCCGGTTGTACCAATTATTGTCACTTTGGGGCCTTTGGATCCGGACAATAATATGTGTACACAACTTGCAGATAAGATCACAAACAATACTATCATAATGATTCAATAATAAGTTCAGATCTGAGATCATGGCACTCGGGCCCTAGTGACAAGCATTAAGCACAACAAGTTGCAACAAAGTCAAATAGCACTAATAGAGATACTAGGCACAATGCCCAGTATCTTATTCGATTACATGATAGAACTCATCCAATCCCTATCACCCCAAGCCTACAATGAGGGATTACTCACTCATGGATGAAGGAAACATCGGTGGTTGATGGAGATGCGTTGGTGATGACGATGGCGATGATCCTCTCCAAATTTCCCGTCTCGGCAGGGTGCGAGAACGGAGTTTCTGGATCCGAATCTTGGTTTCTGGTGGCGGCGGCGGAGCGGAACTCTTTCTGGAAAACTATCGAACCCCCCTCTGTTTTTAGGTCAGAAGGCAACTTATAGACGCGGAGGGAGGCCGAGAAGATGCCTAGGGTGGCTGCACCCCCTCCAGGCGCGGCCAGTGGTGGGCCCGCTCCTAGGGTGGGTGTGGGACCCCAGGCCTCCTCTCCGTCTCTCCTTCTGGCTCCGTGCATCTTCTGGTGAAATATAGTTTTTGGCATATTTTCTAGATTTTTCCTGATAGTTCATTTTCTGCACAAAAACAAGACACCAAGGTAATTCTGCTGAAAACAGCGTCAGTCCGTGTTAGTTGCATCCAAATCACACAAGTTGAGAGGCGAAACAATAGCAAAGTGTTCGAGAAAGTAGATACGTTTTGGACGTATCAACTCCCCCAAGCTTAGCTTATTGCTTGTCCTCAAGCAATTCGGTTGAAAACTGAGTGCGATAAAAGAACTTTCACGAACACATTGCTTCATATGATGTAAATATTCTCAGCACAGGAGTAGATGCTTAGACAATTCATAATAAGGAGTATGCAACTAAGTCTACTCAATAGTCATTGCAAGCTATGAAGAGAAACCAACTCAAGAATAATAAGTAGCATGGAACATAAACATAAGAAACATTGGAATGCTCATAATAAGGTATGATAGAGTGGTATCTCGCTTGCCTTTGTTTGAAAAGCACAATATAAATGCCAAGGCACCTCTGAAGTTCACATGAAGACTAGAGATAAAGATATCAGAGATACAAGCATCAAAATCATGAAATAATTAACCAAGTTTTGAGACAAACACAAGAATGCCAACTATGCTCTCAAGAAGGTGCTCATAGAATAAGTGGTGACTCAACAAGGTGGTGAAAACGGTTTTTGAAAGGTTTGAAAGGCTTCCAAATGCTGAAAGGACGGTACTCATTAGCTTGGAGCTCTCATTGCCCCTATCATAAGCATCTTTATGTGGTTAAGGTGAAAGTGAGGTCCACTCTGAATTATATGGTTGACAGACCATAGACTGGAAATCCCAAGTCCCTTGAGTGCGAGGGCCACTCCGCATACTACTCAACTCTGGGTCCAGGCAAGTTCTTGTCATTGTAAGTATTTTCATATCATTGATAACCTCCGATGGGGTACCCCTTGCATATGGTACAAGAGCTTTCCCATAACCAAAATGACAAGGAAAGCAGACAATGAGCATCTCAGGAATCTTTTTATTTACTATATGCATAGTTTTTTATTGAGGATACTTCATAGATGACTCACTATGGTGATGCTGCAAGTTTCCACCATGATTAGGCATGGCTTAGGATAGTGGCCCAGGCGTTTCTCTAACACAGAATACAAACTCCATGGACTCACAAGTCCCCCTTTCATTTTGCATCGTTGACATCCGCAAATAAAAGAGCAAGGTATCAACTAGATATAAATATATCTAAAATGTGTTGAAAGCGTTCCCCGTGACAGCACGGTTCTGCTGACTCCCAGCATATAATTTGCAAGCATATAACTTTCATGGACTAGTCACAATGGTTCAGGATTATTAGGTGCACAGAATAAAGTGTTCCATCAAGTTCGTGAGATCTTTACTAACTAACTTTCTCAAAACAGACAAACATTTTATTTTGGAAGAAAACACGGCATATAGAATATGCACTGAAGTAGCAAATGATGCTAATAGGTAGGTATGGTGGACACAGCTGGCAATATTGGTTTTGGGGAGTTGGAAGCACAGGTAGAGCACATACTCGGTGCAAGTGAAGGCTAGCAATAGAGAGGGAGCGACAAACGAGAGAGCAATAGCTGTCATAATCATGCTTGCATCAAAACAGGACTAATTATGGCATGAAAGTGACACAAGAACTCTGAAGCAAAATAAATCATCGAGGCTTACTGACTATTGATTAGTCATATGCATGCATGAGCATGTGCCAAGTTGATTCACATGAACAGTCAGAGGAGGATACCATAATATCATAACAAAGTATGAATAAAACAATGCAAGCAAACATTCATGTGACATGCTACAAACTATTAGCAAGATGGAGCTAATCATAGACAAGCAAGAACTACTAAGCATCCATAATGACATATACCTTACACAAACAGGCTAAGCATGCTCACAATGATGAGTATATGTACAAAAATGAAACAAATAGAGTTCGTTACCAGCCTCTTACCACTCCTCAAGTTGTCTTAATCTTCATTATTTCTCATCACTTGTGTGACTTGAATGATAACATGAAACCAAAATCCACTGAGAACGGCTGAACCCTGCAAATAACTCACAGAACCAAAGAAGAACAACAAATATTTTTGGTGTTTTCGATATTTTTGAAACAAGCAAACAAAGAAAACCAAACCAAACAAGAAGCAAACAAAGAAAAATCTTTTTGTATTTTCTCTTCTTTTAAGGCAAACCAATGCAAAGAAAGAAACCAAGAGAAACAACGAAAATATTTTTGGTATTTTGTGTTTTTGAGAAAGAAACAACAAGAACCAAAAAGAAAGCGAAAACAATGGATATACAAAGAACCGACCAAACATGATATATAAATGAGTGTGATGTCGGTATACCTCCCCCCAAGCTTAGGCTTTTGGCCTAAGTGGGGCTCAATCCCATGGTGTCCAAGAGGATGAACCTTCGTAGTATGTTGAGGAAGCTCCCTCGTCCTGGTATGAGCTCGAGGCCTCCTCCGTGTAATACACAGAAGGGTCGTATGATGGTGCTTCCTCCTGATAGTGCCCGTGGAAGTTAAGAGAGTGCAGCGTGTCATCCATCTCCGCCTTCGAGCGTGACAAAGGTCCCTGAGAAATACTGACAAAGGTCCCTGAGAAATACTGAGCGTGGGGCAGAGGGATCTCTCTCTTCCCCTTCAGTAAACATCATTCTATAAACCAAGTTCTCAAGGGTAAAGCTAGTGGTGACAAAGTGGTGTGCCTTCATGGCAGCAAGATCAAGCCTTTGAGGAGCCAAAACTGTATCATGTGGATCAACAACAATATTCAAGGCAGCAGCAATACGAGTAGCAATAATTCCCCCATAAATGGGTCCCTTAGCAGCTAAACGACGAGCAATGAGAGAACCAAGATTATACTTATCCTCATTGTTTAGCGTAGTAGCTAAGAAAGCTAAATGATAGTTGGAAATTTTGCTAGTGTTCTCCCTACCAAGAACACTGGTGGCAAGATAGTAGGCAAAGTACCTGATGGATGGAAGTTGAATGTTCTAACAAATCAGCGGGTAGAGCTGTAATCTTCTTTGATGACCCAGTTGTACCAAGTCCCAGGACCTTGCAAAATTGCTTCAAAGTCATAGAATGGGCCCTGCCATAAATTTTGAAAGACATAGAAGGCTTGAACATACTATTAGTAAAGGAGAAACTCTCCACAAATGTTTTAGTAAGCAAAGCATATTGCGCGCTCTCATCCTGCATGTAACTTGTTAGTCCAGCCCTCTGTACCAAGGTCATGAAATCATTAAGAATCCCAGCAGCTCGCAAGAAAGTTTGGCAAGGAAAGGCGGAGGGGTGCGCATCCCCTTCATCTCCCTCGTCACCAAATCGCGGAGTGATGAGATCCTCATTGTATGAGGGTCTAGTACTGGTAGATGACCTTGGAAGTCTTGCCCTTCTAGGTGCATCACTCTCAAATATATCACCAAATGTGTGGTGGTCCATGACTTTCCTTTTCTGAAATTTTAAACAACCATCAAACCAAGTGATTTCTAAGTTGATAAATGATGAGTAACCACTATAGGGACTTGCTAGAGGACTACACATGCATCAAAATAAAGTTTTCTAAGCATAGAACAAGCATGCAAGCTCAGACGACCTGACACCTATAGCAGCAAAATACTCAAGATACAATCTACCAATCACAAATCTAATTGGACAAGTGGATGAGGCACATACCAAGGAGCAATCCCTCCAAAAATCACCACTTGAGATGGGCTGAACAAGGAGATCGAAAATCGCGAGCAAGAACATCAAGAACTCGAGCTTGAGCAAGTTTTCCGGTGTTTTCGGGAGAGAGAAAGAAGTTGGCTTTGAGGAGGCAGCCTGGAGGGCCCTAGGTGGGCCAGACCCCCCTAGGCGCCACCTCCTGGTAGGCCGCGCCTACCAGGGGTGTGGTGGACTGGGGTGGCCCCCTGGGTCACTTCAGGTACCTCTCTGCCCCTTTTTCGAGGAAAAATTTATTTTGAATTTTCTGGGATTTTTTCAGGAAACTTTATTTTTGGCTAATTTCCAGGGTATGAAAATTGATTTTCTCGCAGAAACAATTTTTTCAGAAGAAGCAAAAGCAAACCAAAAGCAAACCAAAAGCCAAACTACAGGAGCTCTAAGAAACACAAACAAACAAACAACTAGCAAAACTAAAACTAAAGCAAAGTCTAGGAAGGAGAAAAGTAAAAGAAAGAAAGAATAACCATAGTGAAAACATTATTTTGTTCATTAAAATCCTTTTGTTAACAAGGTTGATCAAGTCTTATTACCAAAACAATCTTATATGAAGCAAAACTTTGTATTCCACCAAGTGATTATGTTACCTCAAGCTTGATAGCAATGGTCCCAATCATAATAGTTTCAAAATTTTCTTGTGGAATGGGACAATATATTTCTCCAACCTTGATGCTCTCAATATTTTCAATGGAGTTTAGGCAATAGCTTTTGGCAATCTTCTTGGGGAAATAGACAGTGTGCTCTTTGCCATTAATATTGAATGTTACTTTTCCTTGATTACAATTGATGACGGCACCTGCAGTATTAAGAAAAGGTCTCCCAAGAATAATAGACATATTATCATCTTCAGGCATTTCAAGCACAAAAAAATCAGTTAAAACCATGCAATTATGAGCTACTTGAACAGGAACATCCTCACATATATCAACAGGAACAATAGTTGACTTATCAGCCATTTGCAAAGATATATCAGTTGGTATCAACTTTTCTAGCTGGAGTCTCTTGTAGAGAGAAAAAGGCATAACACTAACTCCAGCTCCCAAATCACATAAAGCAGTTCTAACATAATTATTCTTAATAGAGCAAGGAATAGTTGGTATACCTGGATCACCAAGTTTCTTTGGAACCTTACCATTGAAGGAGTAATTAGCAAGCAAAGTAGAAATCTCCTCATTAGGAATCTTCCTTTTATTAGAGGAAATATCCTTCATATACTTTGAATAAGGAGGCAACTTAATAGCATCAGTCAAAGGAATTTGCAAAAAATAAAGTTTTCATCCACTCACAAAACTTGTTGTAGTGTTCTTCCTCCTTTGACTTGTGTTTCTTACCTGGAAAAGGCATAGGTTTCTGCACCCAAGGTTCTCTCTCTTTACCATGTTTATTAGCAATAAAATCTTCCTTAGTGTACCTAGTGTTCTTAGTGTGCTTCTCGGGTTCTTCCTCAACTTCCTCATTATCAGGAGAATCATTTTTATCATTACCATTCTCAGTTTCAGCATCAGAGACAGATATAATATTAGGATCTATAGCAGGTTCAAGTGGTTCCTCAATTATCTTATGTTTCTTTTTTCTTTCTCTTACAAGGACTACCACTATCTACTTGTTGGGAATCCTGCTCAATTCTTTTAGGGTGTCCTTCATGATATAAAGGATCTTGAGTAGCCATACCACTCCTAGTTCTAATTCCATAAGCATGTTTATCTCCTGAGGCATTAACTAGCATATCCTTTTGTACCTTAGCAAGTTGATCAAGTTGGGTTCGAACCATTTGAAAGTGTTTACAAAGCATTTTAATATCATTAGAAGTTCTTTCCACAATATCTTTCAACTCATTGATAGCTCTAGAGTTTTCCAATAAATGATTCCGAACTTGTTTATTAAAATTACCTTGTTTAACAATAAAAATGTCAAGTTCCTCTAAGCATTGATCATGAGGCTTACCATAAGGAATATCACCTTCATCAAAGTGTTGGAGAGAGTGTACCTCAATAGTAGATGAGTGGGGAATTGGCTTACATAATTCTTCTATAGGAGGTAGATTCTTCACATCTTCAGCTCTAATACCTTTCCCCTTTAGACACTTCTTAGCTTCCTTCATCACTTCATCATTTAATGCAATAATTCCTCTCCTCTTTGGTGTTGGTGTTGGTGTTGAAACTGGTTCAGGCACATCTGGTTCAGGAGTAATAGGCTCAGGTGTATTCATCTGAGTCGAAGTCCAATCATCATAATTCTTGCTTATCTTAGCCATTAATTCTTCAGCATATGTAGGAGTTCTTTTCATGAAAACACAATCAGCAAAGCTATCTAGGTAGGTCCCAGAATCATTAGTTAGTCCATTATAATAAATATCAAGCAACTCATTCTTAGGTAATGGACATCTAGGATATGCATGAATCAAGGCACAGAACCTTGTCCATGACTCAGGCAATTTCTCTTCTTCTCCCTGTTTAAAATCAAAAAGTCTCTGCAAAGCAACATGTCTAGCACTGGGAGGAAAATATTTCTGGAAGAAAGAAGCAATCAGGACTATCAATGGAACTAGGAGGTAATCTATTGAACTAAGCCCTATCTTCTCCTTTTAGTGAAAAAGGGAAGATCTTAGCAACAAAGTACTTGCGCATTTTAAAATCATCAGAGAATAAAGCACTCATAGTAGAAAGCTCATTCATATGAGCCACAACACTCTCATTTTCAGTCCCACAGAAAGGTTCTTTCTCAACAATATCTAAATAAGATAAATCAAGAGAGAAATCATAATCTTTAATATCTATGGGAGAAGTAGCAAACTTAGGACCAGAGGACATCTTAGGCATAATAGTACGTCTAACAAGGAGACTCTTAATAGCACTAGTACCATGTGTGTTTCGGCACTCTTCAACAAATTCATCAGTGAGCTCAATGTAACCATCATTAATATCATAACTCTCACTAGCCTCAGGTGAGCTAAGAGGTGTAATAGTCTCTTCCTAGGAGTTTTGGTATTTCCTAGACTAGCCATAGTAGCATCTAGAAAAGGACCTAACGAACCACTCACATCAAGCACAGTAGAAGTAACATCATGAGTATCAAAAGCAGTTTCAGATTCAGCAGTAGTAGCAGTGTGTGTAGCATGAGCATGTGGTGGTAGTGTGACAAGCTTACTTATAACAGACGATAAATCAAGAGCAGCAGAGGTGTTTAGGACAGTACCTCTTCTTGTAGTGGATGGTAAAATAGGGAACTTTCCATCATGAGTCTTCCCCATGATGAAAGGAGTAGAAGTGAACAATAATAGATCCAAGTGAACTTACAAATAAAGCTATGCTCCCTGGCAACGACGCTAGAAAATAGTCTTGATGACCCACAAGTGTAGGGGATCACAACAGTCTTCGCGGGTAGTATTACCCAATTTATTGATTCGACACAAGGGGATCCAAAGAATACTTGCAAGCCTTAACAACTGAGTTGTCAATTCAGCTGCACCTGGAAATAGTTCTTGCTCACAGAAGTTTATCAGTAGCAACAGCAAAGCAACATCAGCAGTAACAACAACATTGAACAATAGCAATAGTAATAGTAACGGTAATAGTAGGATTCGAGTGCGGTAGGCATAGGGATGGATGGACGGGCGTTGCATGGACGAGTCTAAACATGTAACTTCAAGATCTAGGGCATTGCAGATAAATAATAACAAGCATCCAAGTACTAAACAATCCTAGGCATGTGCTCCAAATATATTCATACGTGCTCGCAATGAGAACTTACACAACATCTTCTGTCCAGCCAGCCCGTGGCAGCGGGGCCTCTAGGGAACTACTGGCAATTAAGGTGCTCCTTTTAATAGAGCACCGGAGCAAAGCATTAACACTCCATGAACACATGTGATCCTCACACCACAACCATCCCCTCCGGTTGTACCAATTATTGTCACTTTGGGGCCTTTGGATCCGGACAATGATATGTGTACACAACTTGTAGATAAGATCACAAACAATGCTATCATAATGATTCAATAATAAGTTTAGATCTGAGATCATGGAACTCGGGCCCTAGTGACAAGCATTAAGCACAACAAGTTGCAACAAAGTCAAATAGCACTAATAGAGATACTAGGCACTATGCCCTAACAATCATATTCGATTACATGATAGAACTCATCCAATCCCTACCATCCCCAAGCCTACAGCGGGGAATTACTCACTCATGGATGAGGGAAACATCGGTGGTTGATGGAGATGCGTTGGTGATGATGATGGCGATGATCCTCTCCAAATTCCCCGTCCCGGCAGGGTGCCAGAACGGAGTTTCTGGATCCGAATCTTGGTTTCTGGTGGCGGCGGCAGAGCGGAACTCTTTCTAGAAAACTATCGACCCCCCCGTCGGTTTTTAGGTCGAAAGGCAACTTATAGGCGCAGAGGGAGGCCGAGGGGGTGCCTAGGGTGGTTGCACCCCCTCCAGGCGCGACCAGTGGTGGGCCCGCGCTTGGGGTGGGTGTGGGCCCCCCAGGCCTCCTCTCCATCTCTCCTTCAGGCTCCGTGGATCTTCTGGTGAAATATAGTTTTTGGCATAATTTCCGGGATTTTTCCTGATAGTTCATTTTCTGCACAAAAACAAGACACCACGGTAATTCTGCTGAAAACAGAGCCAGTCCGTGTTAGTTGCATCCAAATCACACAAGTTAGAGGAGAAACAATAGCAAAGTGTTCGAGAAAGTAGATACGTTTTGGACATATCAGACATCCAACTCCAAATATAACTCATAACAAATATTCAATCTAGCCAAAGTGCCACACACGGTATGCCCGCTGTCACTTTCACACACGTGGGGAAAAGCATAGATTTATTAAAGCACAAAGAGTATTTATGTAGACTCAAGCCTAAGTGCCACCATGGCATGCACGCTGTCACTTTCACACACATGGGGAGAGTAGAGATCTAATGAAGCACTTGAGTAGCAAGGTAGATCTACTTGATTACAAAGCTCATGACCAGAAGATCATGCATAGAGAGAGAGAGAGATGAACACATAGCTACCGGTAGAGCCCTTAGCATTGAGGAAGAACTACTCCCTCCTCATCATGGGAATCAACAACGGTGATGAAGATGGTGGTGGAGATAGATGGAGATGGCTCCGGGGGCACTTCCCCGTCTCGGCAGGGTGCCGGAACAAAGACTCTCTGTCCCCCGAATCTCCCCTTCGGTGGTGGCAGCCCTATAGAGGTTTTCGTGGATTTCTTCTGGATGCTTTAGGGTTTTCTCATCGAGGGGCTCTTATAGGCGAAGGGGGAGGCCGAGGGGGTAGCC
The DNA here is from genome assembly GCA_916181665.1 of Avena sativa. Classification (NCBI taxonomy): domain Eukaryota; kingdom Viridiplantae; phylum Streptophyta; class Magnoliopsida; order Poales; family Poaceae; genus Avena; species Avena sativa. Next base: position 125,190,229 of record OV702297.1, read on the forward strand.
AGGGGGCCCACACCCTTTGGGCGCGGCCTAGGGTCGGCCCGCACCCACCTAGGGTGTGGACACCCTATGGCCCCCCTCCGACTCTGCTTCGTGGTTCCGTGTTGCTCCGGGGAAAATAATGACTTTTTCTTTTGTCCCGTACAATTCCGAGAATATTGATTTTTTGCCTTTCTAGAACCAAAAATAGAAGAAAATAGGCAACTGTCACTGTGGCAACTTGTTAATAGGTTAGTTCCAGAAAAGATATAAAACATCTCAAAGAAATACAAAGAAAAGCAAAGTAGATACTAAACAAGCATGGAACATCAAAAATTATAGATACGTTTCCGATGTATCAAGCATCCCCAAGCTTAACTCCTGCTCGTCCTCGAGTAGGTAGTGATAAAAAGAATAATTTTTGAGGTGACATGCACCATCAAAACCAATATCAAACCATTTGCAAGCATTGAAACTAGGATCAAAGAACTCTAAACATGAGCATGAAAGATGGAGTTCTAACAGTAAGAAAAAGTAACTATGCATGCAACATGAAAGGCTACAAACAAAGATCATGAATAACATGCATTGAGAAACGTTTGTTTGTTTCACATACAGAAAACATAGCATAGTGGCAATCAGCTTGTCCCTCATAGAGTAGCAAATAGATGCATAGGACACCTTCAAAGTTCACAAGGGTGACTAGAAACAAATAGCACAAGAACAAGTAATATCACAATATGCATCAATTAATAAGCTTTGGAACACTGCACACAGAATGACAACTATGCTCTCTTAATGGTGCCTAAAGGTAGAAGGTGGAGACTCAATAATGGTGGAAGAAAGGCCTTTTTTATAAAGGAAGCAGGGATTACAAGTTTCAAAATGAGCTTCCAAAAATTTGGTACTTGTTAGCTTTCAGCCCTCATTGCCCCTATCATAAGCATCTTGAAGTGATTAAAGTTAAAGTGACAAAGATGGAGTATATGCTTGACGAAGTATAAGTTGGCAATCTCAAGTCCCTTGAATACGAGGGCCACACCTCATGCATACTCAAATTCAGGCCCAGGCAAGTCATTGTAAGTATTTGCATATCATTGAGAACTGCCAATGGGGTACCCCTCGCACATGGTACATGAGCTTTCCCATAACCAAAATGACAAGGCAAGAAGACAATGAGCATCTCAACAATATTTTTATTTACCATATGCATAGCTTTTTATTGAGGATACTTCATAGATAGCTCACTATGGTGATGCTGCAAGTTTCCACCATGATTAGGCATGGCTTAGGCTAGCAGCCCAGGCATTTCTCTAACACAGAGTACAAACTCCATGGACTTACAAGTTCCCTCTTTATTTCACACCGGTGACATCCATAGACAAAAGAGCATGATATCAACTGAGTACAAAGTACAAGTGCAATGTTGAAAACGTTCCTCGTGACAGCACGGTTCTGCTAATTCCAACTTATAAGTGCAAGCATATACAACAAAGTCGTCACAATGGTTCAAGTTTATTAGGGGCAAGGAATATAAAGTGTGCCATCAAGTTTGTGAGGGCTTTAATAACTAAGTTTTCACATAACAAAATAGTTTTTAATTAGAAGATAGCCGAAAAGAAGAATATACCTGGAATGGTGTAACACACCATGCATAGGAGTTTATAGTGTACACTTTGGAATAACTGGTTTCTTGGGATTTGGAAGCATGAGTAGAGCTTACTCATACAAGTGGAGGCTAGCAAAAGACTGGGAGCAACCAACTAAGAGAGCAATAATGACCATAATCTTGCAGAGCAAAAAAACATTAATAATCAAAGCATAAAGTGGTACCACAAGTCAAGGACTAAATGGTCATAGAGGCTATGGTGACTTGTTCATAGTCATAACATGGTGTGAGAATGTGCCAAGTCAACCCAAACAAAGCATCAAAGGAGAATACCACAATACTATGCTTTTGTATGCTAAAACAATGCATGATTATTTCAAGGCACACTAAACACTCTCAATGATTTGGACCAAGTCATGCTACATAAATAATCACTAAGTATAAGGTCAAAACAATATCTAGCATGACATGATAAAGTCTAAGCCACCGTCAAAACAAGCTCACTTTTGTACCACTTAAGCATGAAGCTTCCTACTCTTTTCCAACACCAAGCAACTTATTTGAAACAAATCACAAAGATAATAATCAATAAAGATCAGTGAGCTTGTATCACAAATCCACAAAGAAGAACTAAAAATTTCTTAGCTGAAAGCACAAGAAAACTAAGGCTAAACACAGTGCTAGCAAAAGAGAACACTCACAAAACAATAAGAGTGAAAACTAGAGTGTTCTAGGCAATGAAAAAAGAGTGTGGCTCTCTCCAAAAGAAGTGTGGTGTAACCAACCAACTTACTCAAGAAAACTAAGCAAATAAAAACCAAAAACAAAAACTAAGACGCTCCAAGAACAACACAACAATGCATGAAACAAGAAAAACGAAGTGTCTAGAAAGACCTGAGATTTTTATTGATGAAGAAGGGGATGCCTTGGGAATCCCCAAGATTTGACGCTTGTACCTCTTGAATATTTCTTGGGGTGACACGGGGTGGCATCCCCAATCTTGAGCTTTTGTCCATTCTTTATCTTATTACATCATTCTCTCTCTACACCTGAATTTTTTTCCTTCATACAAAACTTCACACAATCTTCATTAGCAACATTAGTGTATTCAAAAGATAATAGACCTTTAGGTTTAGCTTTATAACAGCAAAACTTTCACTAACAACACAATCTACTGTAGCATTTCTTCAAAAATCTCAATTCACCTAAAGAGAACTCAAAAAGGAATCAATAAGAAGCAAATGCAAATAATGGCAGAAATCTGTCAAAACAGACCAGCAGGTAGAAACTGATTTTTTTGAAAATCTTCTGTTGCTCAAATCAAAAAGTGCTGAACTAACGTAAGTTAGCTAACATACTGGGGGATGTATTCATAAATTTTCATCTCAATCCGAGTTATAGAGACTCCTCACGAATTTGTTTGGTGGAGGACAGAAATCTGTTTCGGGACAGCAACTCCCCAAATCTTACTTCCCTCTCATTAGAGGTCATTCTTGGCACAAAAAGAAAACAAAAAGGATAAGGAGAGGTCATTAATGAAGTAATAACTTCCAATACTCAATAAAAATCTTGGGTTATCTCCCAACAAGTACTTTTCTTTAGCGCCTTTAAGTTAGGCATGATACCTTGAGAAGATGCTCACATAAGAACTATGAGTTGAAGTAAGAGAGAGCATCAAGAAGCAAATTCAAAACACATTTAAGTCTAACCCACTTCCTATAATGAAAGCACAAAGCAACAAGCATACAAAAGCAAAACAAGTGCAACTTCAAAATTTTCAACATAAAGAGGGGAAACTTAATATTTTTGAGGTGCATAATACCATGTTTCCCTCTATCATAATAACTTTCAGTAGCATCATGAATAAAATTAACAATATAACTATCACATAAAACATTCTTATCATGAGCCACATGTATAAAATAATTATTACTCTCCACATAAGCATAGTCATTCTTATTAATTCTAGTGGGAGCAAATTATTACTCTCCAAATAGCTATCGTTATCATTCTCATTCTCATCACCATAATCATCAAATATAGGAGGTATATTGTAATCATAACTAATTTTCTCCTCAATAGTAGGTGGACTAAAAATATCATATGCATCATTGTAATCATCATATATTGGAGGTAAAGTATCATCAAAGAAAACTTTCTCCTCTAAAGCCGGGGGACTAAAAAGATCATTTTCATAAAAACTAGCTTCCCCAAGCTTAGACTTTTCCAAAGCATTAGCAACAATTGTGTACAAAGAATTCATACTAATAACATTTCTATTAGCATGCAAATAAAGCTCCATAGGTTTTTTAATTTTATCTTCAAACACTTCATGTCCTAACTCAAGATAAACACTATAAAGCTCTCTAATTTTGTTGTTGTTTTCCATTAAGCCTAACTAGTGAAAACAAGAAACAAAAAGACAAAATTGCAGAATCTAAAGGAAATAACTTCGAGCACTCACACACCAAGAGGATGTGAGTACCTTTTACCTTACCTCCCCGGAAACGGTGCCAGAAAAGAGCTTTCTGGCTTACTATTGCCGTGGGGTAAGGTGTGTGAGTGCTTTTTACCTTTCCTCCCTGGAAACAGCGCCAAAAAAGAACTTGACATGGAGGAAAGGTAACCTCCCCGACAACGGTGCCAGAAAATATCTTGATGTCTACGCACTTCTATTCTTGTAGACATTTGTTGGGCCTCCAGGTGCAGAGGTTTGTAGAATAGCAGCAAGTTTCCCTTAAGTGGATTACCCAAGGTTTATCGAACTCAGGGAGGAAGTGGTCAAAGGTATTCCCCCTCAAGCAACCCTGTAATTAAGATACAAGAAGTATCTTGTGTCCCCAACACACCCAATATAGGTGCACTAGTTCGGCAAAGAGATAGTGAAATAGAAGTGGTACGGTGCTAGAAAAGAGCTTGACGGTGAGGCAAAGACTAAAGGCAACAAGAAGGAAGCAAACAAACATGCAACAGATTAGTAGCAAATGGTGTTTCAATGCTTAGAAACAAGGCCTAGGGATCATACTTTCACTAGTGAACACCCTCTCATATAAATATCCTCTCTTCATGATACTACTCTGAACTACTCTCCGGTTGGACACTCTAATCCAAGGTAGGGCTATAACAGCACACCTCAAAGTTCGCCTTGCCCAATCTAGATAACCCCACACTGTCACCTTGAGTGCTAGATGGTTCCAACAAACACTACAATTTCATAGAGACATCCAACTCCAACTATAACTCATAACAAATATTTAATCTAGCCAAAGTGCCACACATGGTATGCCCGCTGTCACTTTCACACACGTGGGGAAAAGGATAGATCTATTAAAGCACAAAGAGTATTTATGTAGACTCAAGCCTAAGTGCCACCATGGCATTCACGCTGTCACTTTCACACACATGGGGAGAGCAGAGATATAATGAAGCACTTGAGTAGCAAGGTAGATCTACTTGATTACAAAGCTCATGACCGCAAGATCATGCATAGAGAGAGATGAACACATAGATACCATAGAGCCTTTAGCCTCGAGGAAGAACTACTCCCTCCTCATCATGGGAATCAGCAACAGTGATGAAGATGGTGGTGGAGATCGATGGAGATGGCTCCGGGGCACTTCCCCGCCTTGACAGGGTGCCGGAACAGAGACTTTCTGTCCCCTAAATCTCCCCTTCAGCAGCGGAGGCTCTATGGAGGTTTTCATGGATTTCTTCTGGATCCTTTAGGGTTTTCTCATCGGGGGGCTCTTATAGGCGAAGGGGGAGGACGAGGGGGTGGCCAGGGGGCCCACACCCCCTGTGGGCGCGACCTAGGGTGGGCCCACGCCCACCTAGGGTGTCGCCACCCTATGGCCCCTCTCCGGCTCTGCTTCATGGTTCCGTGTTGCTCCAGGAAAAATAATGACTTTGGATTTTGTCCCGTCCAATTCCGAGAATATTGATTTTCTTCCTTTCTAGAACCAAAAATAGAAGAAAACAGGCAACTGGCACTGTGGCAACTTGTTAATATGTTAGTTCCAGAAAAGATATAAAACATCTCAAAGAAAGAAAAAGCAAAGCAAAGTAGATACTAAACAAGCATGGAACATCAAAAATTATAGATACGTTTCGGACGTATCAGATAGTAAGGAAATTCTTATGATCTTTTGGAAGAACTAAGAATATATTTGTGTAGAGGTGACAAACAATTACAAATAGTTCATTGTAAAGCGTTACATTGATACTAGTTTTGTCACAAGATACAAATTAAGTTTATCTCAATTTAAACTATGGGTGGCATAATGAAGTGGAAAGAAGTTTCCATGAAGGATTTGGATGATACTACAACAAAAAGTTAAGTATATGACTGCTATAGTAGCAGCAAAGGAGGGAATTTGTGTCAAGTAGTTTGTTATCAAACTAAGGTGTGGTTCGCAACGGGATAACACTAAATATATATTGTACGACAATAGTATCGACATGATTTAACCCTAAGGAACCAAAGGTCTCACCAAAATACCAAATTTATACAATGCCATCTCATTAGATAATGAATGATACGTGAACACGCAAATACATGCAAATACACATGGACCTGAAAGCGTCAGATCCATAGATTATGTTAACCACTTACAATCGCATATATGGAACACCATAAAGCCATAGGTGTTCAATACACAAAGTTTCTAAACTAGATTATTGTCTCTAGTGCAAGTGGGAGACTGAAGGGAATATGATCAAGAGGCAATAATAAAGTGGTTATTATCGTATTCCTTATTTATGATAAATGTTTATTTTGCATGCTATAATTGTATTAATAGGGAAACGTTAATAGATGTGTGTTTAACAAACAAAAAAAAAGTTCCTAGTTACGCCTCTCTTATAAACTAGCTAGTTGATTAACAAGATGATCAAAGGTTTCCTGATCATGGACATTGGATGTTGTTAATAACGAGGTCACAAAATTATTGGAATGATGTGATGAACATTCATCTGAAGTATAGCATTACGATCAAGGTCATTGTGTTTATATTGCTATAACATCATACGAAGTAATCTTAGTCCTTAGACCATGAGATCATGTTAATCACTAACACCGGAAGAGTATATTGATAACATCAAATGTCACACCATAACAGTGTGACTATAAAGATGGGTTCAGTGCGATGAAGGTGTTATGTTGAGGCTCATGGATCAAGAGTGGAATTTGTCCATCCTGATGGCAGAGAGATATACTCTAGGCCCTCTCGGTGATATCACATTACTTAGCTTGCAAGCAAGTGATTTGATCACTAGAATGTTATATCACGGGAACGAGAAAAGAGTACATGTCAATAACGAGATCAAACTAGGTATGGAGATACCGATGATCGAACTTGTACATGTAATATATCGCGAGTCAAAGGGATTGATTTACATGCGTATAAGGTTCACACGATCACAGAAGTCATCGTTGAATGTGTGGGAGTCAGTACGGATCTCCAGGTCCCGCTGCTGATTATTGATCGGAGAGGGTCTCGATCATGTCTACATTATTCTCGAACCGTAGGGTGACACACTTAAGGGATACCGACACCATTTGGAGCAAATAATATGCCAGAGAAAGAAAAAGTAAAGCGCAAGAATTTATTTCACTAGACACCGGAACTGTTTCGGTTGAAATTGCTGAAACTGGTTATGCACGTGAAATTGGAATGTTGTAAGGGGTTTTATGTGAATGTTTGTTAATTAGAGTAATTAACAAAATTATGAATAAATAAATAAAAGAGTTTTATTTAAATGAGAGCTTGCATTAAATTTGGTGGAAATTTAATGCATGTGAGTGGATTTTTGAGTGGAGGCATTTTTATGGGAGTGGAGGCTTTTCATTTTGAGTGGGAGCTCCACCCACATGAATGTGGAAGAGGTGGGGTCAGCCACCATGGCTGGGCTCCATGCCCCTTGGGGTGCCCCCTCTCCCTATAAAAGGCCCCCTCTCCTCCTCTCACATCACACCTCCTCGTGAAGGATCTCTCTCCCCCCTTTAGAATTTCCCCATGGTATCGGATCAGCGAGATACATGTTCCCGGTGGATTTTTCTAGAAGGATTTGTTGCTTCCGCTGCTTCTCTGGAGCGAGGGCGCGGAGGTTTTCGGGGTAACCGAACGTGTGTGCGATCATGGATGCACCACTGCTTTGTGGTGCTGGACTGGATGGTGCTGGACCTGCTGGACCAGATGGACTTCTTCTCAATCTTGAGATTGGTAAGCGTTCGACTACATCATCCACGAGTACAACCTCGTTAACGCTATTCGGTCTTCGAGGGTATGTATTCTATGGATGTATATCCACCCATTGCTTGTATCTAGTAGATAGATCTTGGTACATAGTTGTTCCCATCGTAGGAATTTTTTTGTTTTCTATGCTGCGAACCCTTCAGGACTTCCCCCCAGGGCGGATAATCTGCCCCTAGTGGGGCCCGAATAATCTGCCCCCAAATTTCTCCAACTGCCAGTTTTGGCAGGGTTATTTAATCCCCATCACCCCTCCTGCCAGAACTCTTGATTCATTTCAAAAAAGTCCAGACCTATTCTTCAAGCTCTAACAAAAGATCTCCACCTTCACCCACCCAAAGGCTTTGATATTTGGGGAATCTAAGGAGGAGGCCTTGATCTTCGTCAACATCAGTCAAGCACTTCACTTCCCCTCCATTTACTTGGAGGATTCTCGATCTAGTATTCCTTGCAAATATCTAGATCCTTATTTCGGTTATTTGATAATCCTTCTTCTTATGGCAGCTTGTTGTCATCACGGGAGCCTCCAATTCAGTTGTATATGTGTGCCTCACTAGCGTTGCAAAGGCACCGGTTCCCGCCTCGAAGGGCACCGATAGTGGAAAGGTGGATCAGGCCTTTGGCGGCGAGATCCATCAGAGAATAGGGTGAGGCCTATTGTGGCGTGGTGGTCTTAGAACCGTCCACTACTCCAACGCAGACGTACTTCCCTTAACAAGGAAGGAACTACGGTCAAACAAATCCCATGTCTCCGCATGCTCCACTACAGTTTCCTCGCTCCTCTTTACTCACTTAGTAGTTAGGTTTGTATACCCCGTCAGACCCTGACGATTGCTTGCTAACTGCTGATATAGCTTTTGCCCTAGAACCCCTAAAGCCAGCTCTCTCTAGACCTATCATCTGCTAGATTGACCTTGCCAACTAAAAGAGGGGAAAATTCTCATAATTGCATATCTAGAGAATTTACTTTATGTCAAGCCTAAAATTTAAAAAGAACTAAAATTTGAAGTAGCACCTATTCACCCCCTCTAGGTGCCCATACGATCCATTTCAATTGGTATTAGAGCCGCGACGCTTTATTCGGGCTTAACCTCCTAAGAGAAATATGGGTACCAAGGGATATGTGAGTGAGGCTGCGGACATAGTCACCATGAAGGATCTCAAGACATTGGAAATAACCTTGATTAGTTCAATGGAGACTAAGATGGAAGGGATGCATCAAATTATTATGCGTCTCTCCGCACCCACAACCCCACCTCCATCTGCCTCTAAGGCCGCCGCACCGCAATCTAAGGAAAAGGGTAACACCGATTCCAAAGAAGACGATGTGGTAGGTGATGGCACTAGTAAGAGCCCCTCCTCGAAAAAGGGAAGTGGTAAGGAAGAATATAGTGAGGTACCTCATGTATATTCACCTAATCCACCTATCCCTCACCTTCATATAAACAATATGGGTGACCCACCCAAGCTTTCTACATCTTCTTTTAATCAATGGAAATTTTTGATGAAGTCTCATTTGTGCAGCTCGTCCATTGAGTTATGGAAAATTATCGAGAATGGTATTCATGTTGGAGATCCAAACAACCTAACAAGAAGAGAGGTTGTGGATAGCCAACTCAATGCAACAATTCTACACATGATCTATCTTGGTGTGGGTCCCAAGGACATGCCCCACATAAAACATCTCAACACAGAAAACGAAGCTTGGGATGCCCTCACCGAGCTCTTCATTGGCAATGAAAGCATGAGAAGGAATAGGTATGATGCTTTGAGTAACCAAGATGAAGGGTTTTATATGATGGATGGCGAGGATCACGAGGATATGTATAGAAGGCTCAAGTCAATAGCCACCACATTCAGAAATCATGGTGCTTCCCACGTTGATGACGCGTGGATCAAAACAAAATATGTTAGTGCTCTTATGCCATTTGAGCCTACAAATTTGAAGAGCCTCCAAGGTAGACACAATTACCACCAAATGACTTCCAATGAGGTAATGCAAGAAATTGCAGCTTTCAAGATGGCCGCCAAGAATGCCGAAGACGCTCGTGCTCAAGCTATTAGAATGCACAAGGGGGTCAATGTGGCCTTGAAGGAAAATGTCACTGAACAAGACGATTATGATAGTGAAGATATGGACTGCCCGGAGGATATCAAGAGGGCTCATGGTGAGTACATGGCCTTCTATGCCAGAAACTTTTAGAAGGACCCCGCAAAAGCCAAATCTGAACTTAAACGCAAACGTGGGAGGAGTTCAATGAAGTTATACTATGACCTTGTCCCATCACCCAAGTATCAACGACTGGAGAGGATGTTCTGAAGGAGTTTCAAGCTTGCATAGTATGTGGAGACTTAGGACACACATACAAGGAGCATCTGGATCAGTGCCCCTATTGTGATGGAAACCATCTAGTTGGAGAGTGCCCCACATCCCAAGTCACTTGCTTTCTATGTGAAGGGAACGATCACGTCCCTGTTCATTGTCACCTTTACCCCATGGTACAACAAGTGAATAAAGGAGTCAAGGATGGAGTGTATCAAGCTCTCAAGAAGACCCACACAGAATCAAGCCCTATGGAAGAGGATGAAGTCAGAGTCGTGCCTCATAAGGCCGCACCCAATGTGACCGCAAAGTGTTTCTACTCATGCGGAGAAGAAGGTCATATCTCTAGTGATTGTCCCAAGAAGCGAGAAAGGTTTCCTGAATTTGTGGTGAACTGTGACAAAGAATAACTAAGAGAACTCCTAGCCTTGGAGAGACCTAGGAAGAGGAAGAACTGCTACAAGTCCCCTGCGAGGGATATTAGCCATCTATTGTGCTACAATTGTAAAGAGCCAGGGCATTATGCGTCACATTGTCCAGAAAAGAAGAATCGCCAAGGAAACAAGAAAATTGGATATGCTGACAAAATGAAACCTATAAGGGATCCCAGCCTTGTCACCTGCTAGTAGTGCAATGAGTCGGGACATTATAGACATAAATGCCCAGAGAAGGAGCTTCAAGCCGGACCTCGTGACTAGTAAGTCCTTGGTTAATCCATACATCATAGTCGTAATGTTTTCAATACTGGTACATCATTATCATTCATAATGAGGAATTCATGGATAAGAATAGTTACATATGGAGTTACTTAGAGGATCTGTTGAAGAGAACCCCCTGGAAAGGATTGATAGCTAGCACAAGATTCCACAATTAAGCATTAGATGTTGGAGATGCCAAGTTCATTTTTCTTAAGGGGGTTAGCCTCGACAACAACACCCATACCCTTGCTAGACATTTCGAATATCAGGACGAGATTCATCTTAAGGGGGTTAGTCTGTCACATCCCAAGATTTTGGAAATTGGGACTAGAAAAAAAATTCATTTGCATTGGCATGGCACTATTTGCATTCATGCAAAAATTTATTCCTAAAACCCTATTTTAACAACCAAAGTTTGAATTATCAAAAGGCTCCCAAGAGATAAACTAAGGATTTTGTAAATCCAATATACTTGATCAATAAAAAGTACTACAAACTAGTACTATAATGAACTATTGAATAACACAAAAATTTAGAAACAAAATTGAGCTCATTTGGAGCTATTATGAAAAGGTTATGTAATAAATACAAAAAAATAAAGATATAAATGAAACGAAATATACAAGGATTTATAAATTCACTAATCGCAACTAGTGAAAATATTACAAACTTGATCCTTTATCGATCCTCGGTTTTTTAGAAAATTTGAAGAATAAAATCACTCCATTTAGAGTTTATATGAAAAAGTTATAAAAGAAATAGTGAAAACCATAAAAGAAAAAGAATAAAACAACAAACAAAAAAAATGAAATAACCTAACAACCCGCGGACTTCCCGGCCCAGCCCACCTAGCCCTAACCTATCCACCGCGCGTGCACCATCGCCAGCGAGCAGCAGCCAGCAGCACGCAGCAGCAACGACCCACTAGAGGCCCATCGAGCGGACACCGCAGCAGCGCCCAACCCGCACCCTCGACCCCTTTCCCATTTTTTCCATAAGTGGGGACCACCCCGTCACCCCATTCCTCGTGAACGGGAAGTTCCCAGCGATCCCTCATCACACCCGATCGATCCCTCCTCAAAATTCGCTCGATTTTGTTGATATCTTTGCCCCTCTCTCACGAAATCGCACCCATATATACTCCCTCGTCGGATTCCTCTATTTTTTCGCAAAATCCAGAACCCTATCGCCTACCCCGATCAAGCTCGATCTCATCCACTGCTGCTGCCTCCATTGCCGACCTTGGAGGTCCTCGCTGCCACCGTCTCTGTCACCCCCTCTCCATGTTTTTCCCTCCGATCCTCTCCCATCGCTTTGTCGCACCTCCCTGACCCGGTATTCCCTTGCGCAGCGCACCACAACGGTCACCCGACCCTGCTGGAGCACCGCCGCCGTCCGCCGCCTCCATCCGCTCCCAGACGTCACCCGGGAATAGGAAGTCATTGCCAAGCTCGCCATCAACCACGCCGGGCTCCTCCGCACCTTGTCTACCACTTCACCGATGCCGGAGACCACCGGAGCCGCTGGCGCTATCACCGTCTGAACCGCCACCGTCTCCACCATCGTCGCCGCCCGCCGTCCGCGCACTTCCAGGTGAGGATCGCGCTCATGCGCCCAGTTCCGTCCGATCGTGGATGAACGGTCCAGATCGACTTATTGACCAGTCCAACGATGACCAGTCAACCGCCAGTCAGCGCTGTATATTCCGAGATTATTCCCTTTTGAATTTAATATGAAATAAAATTTGCAAAAATTCTATTAAACTTGTAAAATTCATTTTAAAAGATTCATAGATCCAAAAATTGCAAGTGATATATCAATAGATTCAGAAAATCATGTAGAATATTAATATCAAGTTGGATCTAACTTTTACAGTATGTGGTTACTGTAATAATTTAATTAGTTTTAATGGTCTTCTAGGTTAACAAATTCATACCTGGTTCAAAAATTATAAATAATATACCGATGGAAAGCTGGTTACAAGTAGATAATCAATATGCAATTGGTTCAGGCAAATACTGTAACGTTCTTCTGTAGATATTTAAACAAGTTAATACCCTTTTTGGAGTAATAAATTCATAAGGAAATAAATAATGCTCAGAAAATTTCAAGTAATATGTCAATGGAATCACAATCCTGTGAATATTACAGATCTGATTTTAGTTTGATTTTTAGGCAAAAGAAACTATTTAAATGATTTAAACTCCATTACACGCTATTTAAATCATAAGAAAAGATTTATAACTCCGATTAGGGTGAATCTGATGCCTACTGGTTCATATTAATGCCCTCTATCCAGTTCACTGTAGATCCAAATTTAATTCAACAATGAGAACAGAAGTTACAACAGATCCGTTAAAACACCAATAATGGCAAGTAATTATTAACAACAAGTATCCCATTGCATTAATCGATCTCTTGCATGCATAGTATTGTTTAGAGAACTAAAACAACAACCATTGTGAATTATTAAATTGTCATGCATGCATTTGTTGCATTTGTTTGATCTCTATGTGTTGTTGTTTATGTTGTATGCAATTATTTGCTCGATAGATTGTGAGGAGTGCAATGTGTGTGATTGCTACGAGTGCTTGAATGACTTCAAAAACTATCAAGGCAAGTAGATGCTACTTTGTTTATGATATTGTCCTACTATTTTTAATGCATTGTCGTGTATTTTGTAGATGCATGTGTAGGAAAGTACTATCGCTATGCTATGTCCTATTATGTGGTAGGGATCTCTTGTAGTTGAGCCACCGTTGGTAGATGTGCTTAGCCGTGATATGATATACGAGGGCTGGGTTACATCACTTGAAAGTTGTTTCTAAAGTATTGTTTGTGAAAACTAAAAACAACTTAATCAATGAATCTTCTAGGTGTGATGGGATTGATAATTTTTTGGTGGTATCATTGCGGAAAGGAACCCAGGTATCAAGAGAAAATGATTGGCTTCTTTATTTTTTAGCTTATGTGTACAACCATGTGCCAATAATGAAATAGGCGGTTGGTTGGGCTCAGTAGGTTGTGGTAACTCGAACCCACGTATCCAGAGATGTAGAATTTTGGTAGGTTGGTATGATGCGTGTCGGGTTTGGGGAGCTACTTCCCGAACGGTACCTTCTTGGACTTCTCCCTATCATCACCCAATATGAGAGTGGTGGTACGAGCTGGGCTGACCAAGTCATATGGGTAAAGTATACTAAGCCCTGTAGGGGTATAAACTAATCGATTAACCGTGTCCCCGGTTATGGACATCTGAGTTGCTTGATATTGAGTTCATGACATGTTTCTTGCTCATTCTAATTTCCTAATTGATTTATTGTTGATGGGTTAACTTAATTGGGATATTTTCAAAGAAAATCAAAAACTGAGTATGAAAGTAGGACAAAGGTATTTTCAAATGTAAGCTAACCATAGCTCCACTGTCCAAATATGCATATAGATGCTAGTTCTATTGTCTGCTTTAATAGCTCTACTTGCCATACATTCCAAGTATTGACCCTTCGAGGCTGCTATGTTTTATGTTGCAGGTTATTATTCCAATTCTGAGTGATCGAATAGGTCACGATACTCCACTCAACAGTTGTTCACCTGTGGCACAATTGAAGATGGAGCCTATCAATTGTTTATGCTTCCGTATGATACTTGATATTGAGCTAGCCTTGAGCTAAGCATTATTGTAATAATTGCAAATTCTGGATCAATTCGTTATTTATGATGTACTATTAAATTCTTTGGTATTCATCTGTATTGTGTATGCCAGTGAACCGATCCAGGGATTGGCACTATACACATGAACTCAGCCTTATCAGGCAAGGGTGTTACACATACTCTATGCAAGTTTTCAGACGCACTCTTTTCCTTCTAGGGTACCTAAGGGGGCTGGAAGGTTTTTAATGAGACGGGTTTGCTTTGCTTAATATAGTGTGGTTTACCTTACAAAAAGAAATAGAGAAGAATCGTAAGCGACCTGGAAGGATCCAGGTTATCGTGGGACACATGAATGGAAACATCTAGAATGTGTTTGCAAAGGAACCGTGGATATATACATTTCAATGGTCGTCTGTGTCGTCAAGCCCGTAAGAGAAATTCTAACTAACAGATAAAAAATGGCATTTAAAAACCCGTATACAACCACTTAAAATCATTATGGTACAAAACAGACCCGCACAGAATAAATAACATAAATCCTTCCATAGTGTATGTTTTATCGGTGCCCAATTTGTTTTCTAGGCATTGAGCACCGGTGTCCTCCACTGCCAACATGGTGCCACAATTGTTTCAGGGATCAGAGAAACTAGGTGCTCTGATGTCCAAACTCATCTGCGAATATAATATTGATATTATCGAACTATCAACTGTGGTGGTCGTTTCAATTTCAACAAGCACCTCGCTTCGCGTGGCCGTTCCTGCCTCGGTTGTCTCCCACACCGGCCAGTTCGAGTAGAATGGAGATGATGACGAAAATAAGCACCACCTGAACCTCCCCGATGATGCCCTGTATACCCGTTGCCCTGGAGTGCAGAAGCACTAGGACGATATGGCCGCACGGTGGAGCGAGATCCGCGACATTGGCGTCTGAGAGGGGCTCCTCGAATCATTGGATTCACTGTGCCGCTCCGAGTTCATCGACTAAATCGGTGGCCTCCTCGTGTGTATATTGTGCAACAACAATAACAAATCAGGAAGAGGAGCTGGGGATGCAGACCGATTTGCTTCCGAGAGAATGGGATTTATTTGGTAGTGCGATTAGGAAACAAGGAAGAGAAGAATTCTCGCCAAGTATAGTCAAGGTTGCTTGCTCGGTCCATCCAGGTGTGGGTGATGACTGCATATTTGCATCATGTTTTATATTATTATTTTACACTATAGTTATAGGATCTTGGTATTTTACGGCATTCGCATCTTTTATATCTTTTTTTACCAGGATCAGGACAGATGATGGATACAATGGACACAATTCTTGGACCAGTTGTATTGGAGTGAAAATGAGTCAAAAACAACATAAATCGCTAATTTTGGAAATATCAATAACGCCAGAAGTAAACCCGAAGCGATCGGAGCATACAGAAGGTTTAACGACCAACTATACGGCGGGAATATTTTCTCCGACCGTATAGTTCCCGCTGTATAGTTGGCGCCACCACCGCCTCCATAAATAGTTTCACCCTGTGCAACTGGATCAGAGAGATGACATACAGAACGACTAGAAATCGCAGAAACCTCACCTCCGGAAGGGATCTGGAGAGGGAACTCATCCACCAGGGATCCATCTTCACCCTACGCAGATCCAGGAGGCTAAGACATCGATCTTCATCATCAACCGCTGCATCACCACCATCTCCATCCATCCCATCTACCTCTTGTCTAGATCTTGTTGTAATTTTCATACTCGTTGTGGATTATACAATTACTATTCATCTATGATAGATTCCATTATTTTTTCCATGATGTTGATTGCCTCCATGTCTGAGTAGATCATTAGTTCTTGGGGAGATGGAGAAACCCTAGCATGAGATAGAAATAAGATAAAGTTTATTATGATATTCATCGCTGTGAACATGTGTTAGATTGTCTTCATCTTGATGTTGGAAGAAGTTGACCTCTCAATATTTTCCTCTTGTGGGGACTTGATGGAGAGAACTACTTGTTGGTAGACGGAGATGTGCTAGCACTTACAGTGACTATAAAGTTGTTGGCACTCCTTACGTATCAACTTAGGAATCGAGGAAACTCATGGAACACTATCCATGCCATGGGATACATCCTACGGGATAAAGTCCCTTAATAGCGCAGTAATTCGATTGATATCTCAATTGCTTGTCTGATTTGGTTATGAGGATGATGTGATCAGCGGTTGCTGCCTATTCGTCCAAATACGGAGTTCCTCCCACACATACATAGTTGAGAATGCTCATGATAATAATCTTTACCTTAGACCCTTTATAAATGCTAGAGGTGTATCTGCTACTCCATGAGAATGCTTTTTCCCATTGCAGTTTCAAATCTCTTTTACATACGCGATACTTACTTTCTGTATTCAGTTTGTTTTACTTTACTTATTGTTCATTTATAAAAAAAACCAAAACACCCTTTTACACAATACTCGCATTTTATTTTGTTACTTAGAACATTATTTAGCATTTCTATTTTAGTATTAATTCAAGAGTTATTAGACTTCAGAACTCCCGCTTCTTGTGGGATTGATATCTTTATTTCGAAACTAGCTACAAACGATATGTGCACTTGTAGCCATCAAGCTATTTTCTGGCGCCGTTTCCGGGGAGCTAAGCGTTGTAGGTCTTTTAGTTTTTGCTTATTTATTTTAGTCTTCCTAAGTTTTCTTTTAAGTTACAGGTTTCCACCAACATGATGGAGTTTGAGCATTTGACTAGTGCTAACCCACTCGGCCACTTTGGAAATCCCCATGATATTAATAAAAGAGAGAACTCCAACGAGAATATAAGGGGATTTGAAATAAATCCTCTACTACTTGGTATTCTACACAAGAAGCAATTTACTGGAGATGAAGAAGATCCTGATCCATATGAGAATATTGCATGTTTCAAGGATATATGTGGAACTTTCCAATTGTCGGGGTATACTGCTAATGAGGTAAGGCTGAAACTTTTTAGTCAGACTTTGACTAGCACAACTCTCTCATGGTATAGATATTTACCCCGAGAAGCCAATATTACTTGGGATAATTTAGCTTGTGAGTTTCTAGCCAAGTATTATCCTTTATCAAAATCTTTTGGAATCAGGCGTCTAATAATGAATTGGAGGAATCGTCCTAATGAAGGACTGGTCAGTGCTTATATAAGATTTAAAGATTTACTTAATCAATGTCCTCATCATGATTTGCCTGAATGGTATTTATTGCATATCTTTTATGGAGGTTTAATTGAACCTAATAAATTGGAACTAGACTCTTGCACGAGAGGAGGTTTTATGAATCTTCCCGTAACTAAAGCTTGGGCTTTACTTAATAGAATTCGCGATCAGAGAGTTCCATGGAATTTTGGCCTAGGAAGTGAAGGAGGCATAGAAATAGATTATGATTGTATTCATGACTATAATAAAAGGGGCAATGTTAATGAATTATCTAAAGAAATTTATTTGGATTCAGATCTTGTGTTGCATGTTGTTAAAGCTTTTACAGAACACATCAAAGCTCCAAAAGAGGGTTTGGTCAAGTATGATCCACCACCCGAACCTGAGAAGAAAAGAGAAGTTAAAGCAACACTGGCATCCCTATAACCAATGTATGAGGTACATTTTCCTAACACTACGCAAAAACATATTTTGGAATATGAACAGGTCAACGGAGTACAGGAGAAGAAGGAAGAGGAAAGTATACCAGAAGTTGAAGAACATTTGGATAAAACCAAAGATGAAGAGGTAACCAAGGAAGCAATTATGGATATGTATGCACATTGCAACATAGTTGAACTTAATAAAGAGACTTCTGTATTGGTTGAAGGTAAAACTAAGGTAAAAGATGTGGGTAAGCCTATTCTTCCCTGCATATTTAAAGATACCTCACATTATGGCTTATGTGATCTTGACACCGTAGTTAATGTTATATCTTATGATTTTTATTTAGAAATAAAAGAAGAAATAGTACCGGCTACAATAGAGAATACCGATATGACAATCATGTTAGCCAATAAATATCTTAGAGTTCTAATGGGAATAGTTGAAGATGCAACTGTCTCAATTGGCAATGCAAATTTTCCTATCGATTTTGTAGTTGTTGATATTCTAGCTGACACTCTTTGCCCAATTATATTTGGAAGAAATATTTTGAATGATTTAGGTGCCAAAGTTGATTTCAAAAAAGGAGATTGTGTCGCTTAAGCTTGGGAAAGCGGAAAAAGAATTCCACGTTTTCAAATTTAAAAACAGACCTCTACAAATACAAGAAGAAGAGAAAGGAAAAACTATTGAGGAGATGGCATCTCTCTTCTTTAGTAATCAAGTAGAAGAAGCAAATGAAGAATAAAATTATGAAGAAATAATTATGGAGGACGGATCCCTAGAAGAATTAGAAAGTGAATTTGATTCACTTCCCATTTTAGGGCCTCCAACTGATGAGGCTTTTGAAGAACCAGAAAATAGAGGGGACGAGGAATTACCACCCACTGAATTAAAGACTTTACCAGATAATCTTAAATATATATTTTTGGAAAATACAAATAAATTCCCTGTTATTATTAGTGCTAAATTTCAAGAGATGAAGAAGAAGAACTCATGAAAGTACTTAAGGAGCATCGCAAGGCCTTTGGGTACTCAATAGATGATTTGAAGGGAATAGTCCCATTATAACTATGCATCTAATATTCATGGAGGAATGCTAAACCAGTTGCAGAATTTAATAGACGGATGAAGTCCGAAATGAAGGAAGTGGTAAGAAAAAAAATAGTACGCCTACTGGATGCAGGTATAATCTATCCTATAAAAGAAAGTGAATGGGTACATCATGTTCATTGTGTTCCTAAGAAGGGCGGTTTTACTGTTGTTCCTAATAAAAACAATGAATTGATACCTACTAGAACTATTGTTGGACATAGGATGTGTATAGATTTCAGCAAATTGAATAAAGAAACTAGGAAAGATCACTATCCTTTACCGTTCATAGACCAAACTTTAGAGAGATTAGCAAACCACACTCATTTTTGCTACTTGGACGAATACTATGGTTTTTCCCAAATAGTTGTTCATCTTGATGACCAACTTAAAATAACTTTCAGTAGCCCTTACGGTTTACATGCTTACCGACGCATGCCTTTTGGTTTATGTAATGCTCCAGCTACTTTTCAAAGATGCATGACTGCAATTTTTGCAGATTTTATAGAATTGATAATGGAAGTATTTATGGATGACTTTTCTATTTATGGAACTTCGTTTACTAGTTGCCTGGATAATCTCAAAAGGGTTTTGAAGCGTGATGACTACAAGTGCACAGATCATTTGTAGCTATTTTTGAAATAAAGATATTGATCACATAGCGAGCAGTAGGCAAAAGACTAAAATGCTTTTAACTAAAACTAAACAAAGTACTTAAGAAATAATTTTAAGATGCAAGAAAAGTAGAATTGTTTTTGGGGTTTTAATTAAGAAAAAAATAAAGTAAAGTAAACTTAATGCGAAAAATGGGAATCGTGTTTGTAAGAAATCTTGGAACTACAATAGGGAAAAAGGCATTCTCGGGTAATGGATACACCGCTAGCAATTTAGACTGAGTAATCATGATTATCATAACAAATATTCTCATGACATGTATGTATGTGGGAGGAGCTTCATATATAGACGAACATGCAACAACCACTACTCACATCATGTAGGGTTCGTAGCATAGAAAACAAAAAATTTCCTATGATGGAACAACTATGTACCAAGATCTATCTACTAGATACAAACAACGGGCGGATGTATATCCGTAGAGAACATACCCTTGAAGACCGACAAAGCTTAACGAGTTAAACTTGTGGTTGATGTAGACAATCTCTTGCCGATCTCAAGATCGAGAGGAAGTCCTTAGCACCGCAACTTAGCGGCGCATCCGTGCTCGCACACACGTCCGAGGCACCGAGCAACCTCCGCCTCCTCGCTCCAGCGATGCAGCAGAAGCACAACTCTTTCTTGACGAATAGCCACCGGGAACATGTATCTCGCTAGTCCGAGATGTAACATCCCAAAAATATTAAAATAGAATCATCAAACTCTGATCATCAAATTTAGGGTTAACAAAAACTTTTCTAAAATAAAATGAGAAAGCATGCATGTGTGTATGCATCCCATTTTGAATTCTTTTGAATTACCTTGTTTATGTGTTTCTTTGCTTGTAAAATGATTCTTAGGTGAAATAAACATCATCTAAACAATCCCCACACTTTTCCCAAAGACAAATAAATCAAAACAAACAAAATGAGTGAATGGTCATTTTGACCAATTTAACTCCCATGCCTACTTTGGCTGTCTCTAACTTTCAAAACTTAACAGAAACTTGTTTGGATCTTTGCACCCCTTGATAGTCCTCATAACAAAGTATCAAGGCCCACTTTGTGATCATCCAGACACATTCAAATGCATAGTTTAAAGGACAGTTTAAAATTGAATCTATATCATATGGGAAGATCCCACTTTTTCAAAAACCACTCAAACAAGCTCAACTTTCAAAACCCAAGCATCTACAGACTCACCAGCACCTATCTAGGACACCCACCAAAAATCTTTTCAAAATTCAAAACTTGAATTCATGCGGCCATTTCATCAAACACCTTGTAGATGCAAATCAAATAAAATCCAAACACTATTTGGAGCAGTGATTTGAGCCTAACTTGTTCCCTCTCTAGACACCACTAGCCTTAGTAGATCATCTAACAACCTAAACTAATCTCTAGCACTACCGTAAGCTAGCCATTGTCATCAATGGTGAGCAGGCCGAGTGCACCCTTGCCACCCACATGTCAACAACAAGCTAGGAGCAGCACTAGCCTCGCCAACCTTGTCTGGAAGCAAGCTAGCACCCCACCGCCACTGCCTGTCCCAGCCGCAAGCGATGCCAACCCCTGGACCACACGCACAGACCTTGCTAACCTTCTCTGCAACCATGATGAGAGCGCGCCCCGTGCGCCACGCTCGACAGACGCCCACAGACCGCGCGCCGCCCTCGCCGCGTGCATACATGATCACCACCGTCCCAGCAACCCCACAGACACGCTCGTTCGCCGCCGCGCGGACCACGCATGTCGTGCGCCGTAAAAACTTCCGTCAGGCACGCGCAGAGCACCGCCGCGTTCCGACCGATCAGCACCGCCCCACGCCTCGCCACCACGTCGTTGAGCTTCGCCAGGGAGCACAGCACCGCCCCTACCGTCGCCCACGCCGATAGCCCTCTGTGCCGTCGACCACGACGAGCTCAGCTTGCGCCCGTCGGTCCCCTCTCGCCACTATAAATAGAGGCCACCCCTACCGAATTGAGCACACCATCTCACTCCCCTCTCACCCAGACACCACCCCGCCTCAGTCCCGAAGCAAGGCGAGCATCGCATCGCCGGAATTTGGCCGGCGCAGGCCGCCTCTAGAGAAGAATGGCGTCGTCGATTTCGTCCACCCCAGGAGGAGCTGCCGGTACCAGGAGGTTCGTTGTCGTCGACTTTGTCGTTCGCCCGTCTCGCCGACCCTCGCTTGAGCCCCGGTGATCCTCCTACAACCCCCACCTGCCGCGTTAGGGTTCTGTCTTGCCAGCGCTGCCCGACGTGGACGATGAACCAGGGCCGTTAGATTAGAACAAGATCCCACGGTGCACGTTGCCCCGTACCGCTTCGCACCCCCGCGTCTCACTGACGCGTGGGGACAACAACTTAACCAGCCCGCGTAAGCGCTGTGCTTAGCAGGCCGGCCCAATATCGTTTCCCGCGCAGCCCACTCGTTTGAATTTAACTTTTTCCATTTTAATTCAAACACAGTTCTGTACCTAGTTTCAAAAATCAACCCAGCTCGATTCAGTGCACCAAATTGAATGAAACAAATTTTGTTAGAATGGTCTTGAAATGCTTAATCCAAGCCCGTTGGATTCAAATCATTTGAATCTATAGATCAACCTTGGTAAAAATAACAAGGCAGAACCTTTTGTGCATTCAAACATTTTTAAAATTTAAACCATAATAGCTTTTGAGTTGATTCCAACTCTCAAAAAATCACATTTGATCATACCTTTCAGAATATATAAAAACATTTGGGTTTACTTACAGAAATAATGTTCAAGTAATAAAAGAATGCCACATAGGCATTTCTAGTCACTTTATTTAAGTAAAATAAAAGGTTAAACCTTATTAAATTGTGACACCACTTTAAATCACATTCCCATGGACTAAAATATGTGGTGATGACATGTGTCAACATGATCCCATGTTTGGTTTGGAGAATATTAAATCTTAAGTAGTTTTTCAATGAGTAGAAATTACTTTTCTAAAAAAATAAAAGAAATTAAACCAAGCTTTAATCTTGTAATGTTAGTGATGATGCTAGATCATATATAGGACCCTTTGGTGTGATGATTGAAATTAGTTAAGTATTGTTTGGTGATTGTGTACCTCGTATTTATTTATAGATGCTAGTACCGACCAAGGATACGAGGAAGAAGGAGGATACTACGAGGAAGAAGCCGAGGAGAACTTCAACCACTGCTATGCACAAGGCAAGCCTTACTAATCAAGTTGACCTATGCAAGCCAATACTTGCAAGCTAACACTTGCAATTTAGCAAGCTTATACTGATAATGATGCAAGCCTAATACCACTAGTTGAATGTGCAAGCAAATACTCGCTTGTTACCATGCCAACTATATGCCTTAAGCATATATGATCATAACCCCTTGATAAACCAATCCTAGTTTTACTTACAAGCTTTATACTTTATTTATTTATCAAAGCTTTTACTTAGAGTTTACTTAAGTGGATTGTAGATACTAGAAAGATAATTGAAGGTTGCATAAAGAGCATAAAATTTGTCCTAAGCTAGATAATCTTTATGTCATCCTAAGGCATGAGATTGAACTTAGTTAAACTCCACTAGTTTACCACCCCTCATTAGTACTCACCCCCACTTGTAGATGCTAGTGCTAAGCATAAAACTTGATCAACTTAGTTGGTAATACTTGGTGGAAAAATGGTTATGAAAACCTTGGAATGATGGATCATTCTGTTGAGATGTTTTGGACATGTGTTTCCGAACACCAGAGGATTTATGGTGATGAAAATGTTGAGGCATGAGCCTTAGCCCTTTATAAAACTGATGGTTGTCTAGATGTGATACCATTCCAATCTTACCATACAACCACAATACCTGAGAATTGGGTAGGGCTTGACTGGAAACTTATATACCTTTGTATTAGTTCCCTCACGGCCAAGGTCTGAGCTGAGGCTACCTTGTGAAGATTGTCCACCTGTGTAGTACCCAAGATGACAATTGGTCATGGTTGGGAGGCCAAACTCACTAGAGAGGTGCTTATACTAGGGCGTGTAATTGAAAGGTTAGGATTGATTATCCGCATACTGAGTATGGTGAATTCAGGATTTTTTCCTGACGGATGTATCGAATGTTGTGGTGAAATTGTACAATCTCTGCAGAGTGTCAAACTATTCGAATAGCCGCGTCCGCGGTTATGGACAGTTGGAGTGGCCATACTGTTCCCCCGTCAGATGTTTTCAAAATGACTTATGAAATGAATTGAGACTTTGACTTGACCACAACAGAGTTGTGGCATGAGATACAAGTTCCCACTTAGGTGTTATAAAACTTCAACTAGCTTTCTTCGTTTCTGGAATTTGTAGATGTAAATCTGTCTTTTTGCAAAACAACCCTAGAGCTTAGTGTCCTACTACAAAAACCCCCTTCACTTGTTAGTATTAGTTTGCGAGTACTTAAAGAGTACTCATGGCTTTGTCCCTGGCTATTCTCGTGGCCAGACTATGAAGAGGAGTACCTGGAGGATGGACCCCAGGAAGGTTACGGCAAGTAGGATCATCTCCCATCGTCAGCATTGCCTGTGACCCCGAAGATGGAGCTTCGCCTATGCTACCGTTATTATTACGTATTCCGCTGCTTGAGTTGTATTAAGAACTGGATCATGAGATCCTTATTTGTGTAAGACCTTATGTATGGTTTGTAATGGATGATGTACTGTGATATCCAAATCTGTTATGTCTCGCAAAAATGGTAATCCTGAGATTGCGATGTATGGCATAACATGCATCTGGGATTAAAAATCCGGGTGTTGACACGAGACCATGGGGGATAAATACTAGAGGGGGAGAGATATTCTTCACGAGGAGGTGTGAGTGAGAAGTGAGGAGGGGGGATCCTTTTATAGGAGAGGAGGAACCCCAAGGGGGTGGCCGCCGGCCATGGGGGATACCCCCTCCCCTCCTTCATTCATGTGGGTGGACACTCCCCTCACTCAAATCCCACTCATATAACCCCTTGCTAGTATTTCATTTCACATGTAGAAACACTTTCTGCAATTTCACCCGAAAACCCGTTTCGGTATCTAGTGAAATAAATTCCTGCGCTTGTTATTCTTTTTGGCATGAAACTTTTGCTCCAAATGGATGTCGGTGTCTCTTAAGTGTGTCACCCTACGGTTCGCGAATAATGCGGACATGATCGAGACCCCTCTCGGATCAATAATCAGAAGCGGGATCTGGAGACCCATACTGACTCCCACACATTCAACGATGACTTTCTTGTGATCGTCGGAACCTTTTACGCTAGTATCTTAATCCCTTTGTTTCACGATATATTACATGTCCGAGATTCGATCATCGGTATCTCCATACCTAGTTTGATCTCGTTACTGACATGCACTCTTTTCTCGTTCCCGTGATATAACATTCTAGTGATCAAATCACTTGCTTGCAAGCTAACCAATGTGATATCACTAAGAGGGCCCAGAGCATATCTATCCGTCATCGGGATGAACAAATTCCACTCTTGATCCATGGGCCTCAACATAACACTTTAGTAGTACTGAACCCATCTTTATAATCACCCTGTTACAGTGTGATGTTTGATGTTATCAAGATACTCTTCCGATGTTAGTGATTGACATGATCTCATGGTCTAAGGATTAGGATCTCTTCGTATGTTGTTATAGCAATATAAACTCAATGACTTTGATCGTAATGCTATACTTCGGATGAATGTTCATCACATCATTACACTAATGTTGTGACCTCGTTATTAACAACATCCAATGTCCATGATCAGGAAACCTTGATCATCTTGTTAATCAACGAGCTAGTTTATGAGAGAGGCATAACTAGGAACTTTCTGTTTATTTATTAAACTCACATGTATTAACATTTCCGTATTAATAAAATTATAGCATGCAAAATAAACATCTATCATATACTTGGAATACACATAATAAACACTTTATTATTGCCTCTCAGGGCATATTCCCTTCAGTCTCCCACTTGCACTAGAGACAATAATCTAGTTACATAGTGATGAATCTAACACCCATGGAGTTCTGGTGTTGATCATGTTTTTCTCTAGGGAGAGTTTTAGTCAACGGATATGCTACATTGATATCCGTGTGTACTTTACAATTCTTGATATCTCCATCCTTGACATGTTCACGGATGGAGTGAAACCGGCGCTTAATATGTTTGAATACTTGTGAGACCTTGGTTCTTTGGCATTGGCAATGGCACCATTGTTGTCACAATAGATCACCATTGGGTCCAACGCGCTTGCAACCACACCTAGTTCGGATATGAACTCCTTCATCCAAACCGCTTCCTGGGCCGCTTCAGAAGCAGCAACATATTCGGCCTCCGTTGTTGATCCCGCCACCACGGGTTATTTGGAACTCCTCCAACTAACTGCTCCACCATTCATGAGAAATACATATCCGGATTGAGACTTAGAGTCATCCGGATCGGTGTCAAAGCTAGTGTCGACATAACACTTAGTGACGAGCTCTTCTTCACCTCCATACACAAGAAACATATCCTTAGTTCTTCGCAAGTACTTAAGGATATTCTTGACCGCTATCCAGTGTTCCGAACCTGGATCCGATTGGTACCTATTAGTCAAACTAATAGCATATGCCACATCCGGTCTTGTACATAGCATGGCATACATTATAGAGCCTATGGCTGAAGCATAGGGGACTTTGTCCATTATCTCTCTTTCTTCTGTCGTAGTTGGACTTTGAGTCTTACTCAATGTCTTGTCTTGCAACATAGGTAACAACCCCTTCTTACTTTCGTCCATTTTAAACTTCTTTAAAATCTTATCAAGGTATTTACTTTGTGATAGCCCTATTAGGCGCCTAGATCTATATCTATAGATCTTTATGCCTAATATGTATGACGCTTCACCTAGGTCCTTCATTGAAAATTTGCTGTTTAGATAACTTTTAACACTGTTTAAAAGATCTATATCATTTCTGATCAATAATATGTCATCGACATATAATATCAGAAATGCCACATTGCTCCCACTCACTTTCTTGTAAATACAATCTTCTCCATAAGTTTGGACAAATCCAAACTCTTTGATCACCTCATCAAAGCGGAGATTCCAACTTCGTGATGCTTGCTTCAGTCCATAGATGGATCACTGAAGCTTGCACACCTTGTTAGCATCCTTAGGATCGACAAAACCCTTTGGTTGTATCATATACAACTCTTCTTCAATATTGCCATTGAGGAACGCGGTTTTGACATCCATCTGCCATATCTCATAATCGAAATATGCTGCAATTGCTAACATAATCCTAACTGACTTTAGCATCGCTACGGGAGAGAATGTCTCATCGTAGTCAACTCCTTGAATTTGTTGAAACCCCTTTGCGACAAGTCGAGCTTTATAGATGGTCACATTACCATCAGCATCAGTTTTCCTTTTGAAAATCCATTTATTCTCCACGGCCTTTCGGTCGTGAGGTAAGTCCACCAAGTTCCAAACTTGATTTTCATATATGGATTCCATCTCGGATTTCATGGCTTCTAACCATTTGTTGGAATCCGGGCTCATCATCGCTTCTTCATATGTCGCAGGGTCATCAATTTCACCAACCATGAAATTCATAACAGGGTTTTCGTACAGCTCAGGAGATGCACACGTCCTGCTAGACCTGCGAGGTTCAGTAGTACTTTCTTTTGGAGTTTCATGATCATTATCATTAGTTCCCTCTTCAACTGGTGAAACCAACTCCGGAATGACTTCCGGTGCTGAACTACTCGCCATACTGTGAAGAGAAGGTTCAATAACCTCTTCGATTTCTACCTTCCGACTACTCACACCTTTCACGAGAAACTCTTTCTCTAGAAAGGATCCATTCTTGGCAACAAAAACCTTGCCCTCGGATCTGTGATAGAAGGAATACCCAATTGTTTCCTTAGGGTATCCTATGAAGACGCATTTTTCCGCTTTGGGTTAGAGTTTATCCGGTTGAAGTTTCTTCACATAAACATCGCATCCCCAAACTTTAAGAAATGACAGCTTAGGTTTGTTTCCAAACCACAATTCATACGGTGTCTTTTCAACGGATTTAGATGGTGCCCGATTTAAAGTGAATGCAGCAGTTTCTAGTGCATAACCCCAAAATGACAACGGCAAGTCCGTCAGAGATATCATATATCAAACCATATCCAATAAAGTACGATTACGACGTTCCAACACACCATTTCGCTGTGGTGTTCCAGCAGGTGTGAGTTGTGAAACAATTCCACACTCTTTCATATGAGTGCTAAACTCGTAACTTAGATACTCTCCTCCATGGTCAGACCGTAGAAATTGGATCTTTCTATTACGATGATTTTCCACTTCACTCTGAAATTCCTTAAACTTTTCAAAGGTTTCAGACTTGTGTTTCATCAAGTAGATATAACTGTATCTACTCAAATCATCCGTGAAAGTAACAAAATAACGATACCCATCTCGCGCTGACACACTGATTGGACCACATACATCAGAATGTATGATTTTCAATAAATCTGTCACCCATTCCATTGAACCGGAAAACGGCGTTCTAGTCATCTTGCCCATAAGGCATGGCTCACATGTATCAAATGATTCAAAATCAAGTGATTCCAAAAGTCCATCCGAATGGAGCTTCTTCATGTGTTTAACACCAATATGACCTAGACGGCGGTGCCACATATATGCGGATATATCATCATTAAGTTTAATCCTTTTAGCATCAACATTATGAATATGTGTAACACTATTATCGAGATCCAACAGAAATAAACCATTCATCATCGGTGCATGACCATAAAAGATTTCATTCATATAAATAGAACAACCATTGTTCTCGGATTTAAATGAATAACCACTTCGCATCAAACACGATCCAGATACAATGTTCATGCTTAGTGCAGGCACCAGATAACAATTATTCAAGTTTATTACTAATGTCCATGGTAAGTGGAGAGGTAGCATTCCGACGGCGATCACATCAACACTTGATCCATTGCCGACACGCATCTTAACCTCACCCCTTGCTAGCGGTTGCTTGTTCCGCAGCCCCTGATTCGAGTTACAAATATTAGCAACTGAACCGGTATCAAATACCCAGGTGCTACTGTGAGTACTAGTCAAGTACACATCAATAACATGTATATCATATATGCCTTTGTTTGCCTTGCCGGCCTTCTTGTCTGCCAAATACATGGGGCAGTTGCGCTTCCAGTGGCAAGTCCCCTTACAATAATAGCACTCGGTATCATACTTAGGTCCAAGTCGGGGTTTCTTTTCAGGCATGGAAACTGGCTTGCCGCCCTTACTTCCCTTCCGTTTTCCCTTCTTGTCTTTCTTGAAACCAGTGGTCTTATTGATCATCATCACTTGATGTTCTTTCTTGATCTGCACTTCTACAGTTTTAAGCATTGACAGAAGCTCGGGGAGAGACTTCTTCATGCCTTGCATATTATAGTTCATCACGATCTTATAGATAGGTGGCAAAGACTTCAGAACATGATGGATTCCTAAGTCAATGGGAATCGATATTCCCAAGGACACAAGCTTATCGGCGTAACCCGACATCTTGAGTACATGCTCACTTACGGAGCTATGCTCTTCCATCACGCATCTAAAGAACTTTTCAGAAGCATTGTAGCTCTCTACAACAGCATGTGTGTCTAAAATCATTTTCAACTCACCCATTGTATCAAATGCATTGCCGTTTTCGAAACGCTTTTGAAGTTCTGGCTCTATCCCATATAATATGCCGCAATGAACTAAGTTGTGGTCCTCCTGACATGTCTGATAGACATTCTTCTCCTTGTCAGGGGAATCATCGAACGATGGGGGGCCTAGCGGCGTTTCTAGCACATATTGCCCTTGTGCAGCAGAGAGGAGAATCCTCAAATTCATGGCCCATTCGGTAAATTTGCTACCATTCATTGCAAGTTTTTCTTTCTCCATGAACACATTGAAATTAAAAGCAGGTGGTGCCATCTACAACAGAATTTGTAAAGTTTAGACTAAGTTTATGATAGATTGAGTTCAACTAATCCATATTAAGAATGAAATCCCACTCAAAAACGACATCCCTCGTGCCTTTTTGGTGATTACATGAACCAAATCCACTATACCAAGTCTGGTCATCACATGAGTCGGTGTAGCTTCAAAGGCGAGCATCAAATGGGCATCATATCTACCATATGACTCATTCTTAACCTTTCGGTCTGTGTTCCGAGGCCATGTCTGTACATTCTAGGCTCGCCAAGTAAGAACCTTAGTATTCACATGTGTAACTGTCTTACACCCGAAATATGGTCGTGAATCCAAGAACACCCGATCATCACGTGATGTCTTGGAGCGACGAAACATAATCGATGCATACTTAAGGAAGAACACATTCTTATCTTGATATTTAAATGAGGGATCATATTATTATGCTAATAAAATGCCAACAAGCAATATAAGATGCAACAAACATCACATGTTTATAAGTGAAATGATATGGTCCCGCACTTGATCTCCATCATGTGCATCGTGATATGATCACTATCATACCTCTATGTGTAAGGCCAAGGTCTATGGAACTTACATGTTATGTGTGTTGTAAGAGTATCAACTTATACTTCTACTCACAACATCACCATATCATGACACTAGCCTAGCAACAATCTAAACTAGACGCCTCTAATTTATCCATTGCAAGTTTTACATGGTTTAGGGATTTCGAAGA
Organism: Avena sativa; assembly: GCA_916181665.1. NCBI lineage: Eukaryota > Viridiplantae > Streptophyta > Magnoliopsida > Poales > Poaceae > Avena > Avena sativa. The sequence continues at coordinate 125,220,803 of OV702297.1, forward strand.
TAGAACCATTCTTACCTACGAACATGAACCACAACAAGGATAACCAAATTGTTGACAACTCATTGCAAATTAGATATTGACTATAGTAGGAGAGACAGACACCCGCTAGCCACTTATTGCAAACTAGTTGCATGTCAAGCGTGGAACAGGTCTCATGTGCGAGGACATGTAAAGTTTATCCGGGCCGCTTTATCCCACTATGCCACCAATATCCAAAATGCAACTAAGAAGCAATAACATGATCATCATCGCCCACATACTCATATGTGTACTACCCGTGCAAAGCATCTACGCATAAATCCGGCTCTGATTCCACTGTAGGGTTCGCAGCATAGAAAACAAAAAATTTCCTACGATGGGAACAACTATGTACCAAGATCTATCTACTAGATACAAACAACGGGCGGATGTATATCCGTAGAGAACATACCCTTGAAGACCGGCAAAGCTTAATGAGTTAAACTCGTGGTCGATGTAGATGATCTCTTGCCGATCTCAAGATCGAGAGGAAGTCCTTAGCACCGCAACTTAGCGGCGCATCCGTGCTCGCACACACGTCCAAGGCACCGAGCAACCTCCGCCTCCTCGCTCCAGCGATGCAGCAGAAGCGCAACTCTTTCTTGCCGAATAGCCACCGGGAACATGTATCTCGCTAGTCCGAGTCCATGGGGGGATAAATACTAGAGGGGGAGAGAGATCCTTCACGAGGAGGTGTGAGTGAGAAGTGAGGAGGGGGGATCCTTCTATAGGAGAGGGGGAACCCCAAGGGGGTGGCCGCCGGCCATGGGGGCTACCCCCTCCCCTCCTTCATTCATGTGGGTGGACACTCCACTCACTCAAATGCCTTTCAATTCCCTCCACTCAAAAACCCACTGAAATTCCCATTAAATTTCCACCAAATTTAATGCAAACTCTCATTAAATAAAACTCCTTTTATTTATTCAGAATTTTGTCAATTACTTTAATGACAAGCATTCACATATAACCCCTTGCTAGTATTTCATTTCACATGCAAAAACACTTTCTGCAATTTCACCCGTAAACCTGTTTCGGTATCTAGTGAAATAAATTCCTACGCTTGTTATTCTTTCCGGGATGAAACTTTTGCTCCAAATGGATGTCGGTGTCTCTTAAGTGTGTCACCCCATGATTCACGAATAATGTGGACATGATCGAGACCCCTCTCCGATCAATAATCAGAAGCGGGAACTGGAGACCCATACTGACTCCCACACATTCAATGATGACTTTCTTGTGATCGTCAGAACCTTTTATGCTAGTATCTTAATCCTTTTGTTTCGCGATATATTACATGTCTGAGATTTGATCATCGGTATCTCCATACCTATTTTGATCTCTTTACTGACATGCACTCTTTTCTTGTTCCCGTGATATAACATTCTAGTGATCAAATAACTTGCTTCAAGCTAACCAATGTGATATCACCGAGAGGGACCAGAGCATATCTATCCGTTATCGGGATGAAGAAATTCCACTCTCGATCCATGGGCCTCAACATAACACTTTAGTAGTACTGAACCCATCTTTATAATCACCCTGTTACGGTGTGATGTTTGATGTTATCAAGATACTCTTCCGGTGTTAGTGATTGACATGATCACATGGTCTAAGGATTAGGATCTCTTCGTATGTTGTTATAGCAATATAAACTCAATGACTTTGATCATAATGCTATACTTTGTATGAATGTTCATCACATCATTACACTAATGTTGTGACCTCGTTATTAACAACATCCAATGTCCATGATCAGGAAACCTTGATCATCTTGTTAATCAACGAGCTAGTTTATGAGAGAGGCATAACTAGGAACTTTATTTTTGTTTATTAAACACACATGTATTAACGTTTCCTTATTAATACAATTATAGAATGCAAAATAAACATCTATCATATAGTTGGAATACACATAATAAACACTTTATTATTGCCTCTCAGGGCATATTCCCTTAACATCATCCTTCATAACCACAACTGACAGATAAACAACATCAATCATATTATCCCGCTATTAAGGGATTTCTCCCGTGGCATGGACATGGATTAATGAGTTATTCTTGCTTACCCAAGTTATATGTAAACATGACAACAACTTTATAGTCATAGTAAGTGCTATCATCCCTTCGTCTACCAACAAGTAACCCCCTTCATCAAGTCCCTATAAGAGGAAAATATTAAAGAGGTGCACAACTCTCAACATCAAGATGAAGACAATTAACACATACACATAATGATGTATAACATAATAATCTCTATCTCATCTCAATAATATACTAGGGATCAACTGTATGGTGTGGAAGGTAATGGTGGTTTGCAACAAGTAAACAGTAACAGTGGAAGATGTATCAATGGTAAAGATTGGACCGGGGTCCACAGTTCACTAGAGGTGTTCTCCTTAGATAAACAAACATGTCATGCTGGGTAAACAAATTACAGCAGGGCAATTGATAGGACTGAGCAAGGCATAACAATGCAATACTAGACATTCATGATCCTATGAGATTCGATTGGGCAATACAACAAGATACATAGACCGCCATCCAACTGCATCTATGAGTAGAAGTCCACCTTTGGGTTATCAACCGAACCCCTTCTAGTATTAAGTTGCAAGCAACAGACAACTGCATTAAGCAAAGTGTGTAAGGTAAATAATCCACTTCTTCCATGAACAAGAGACCGTTGTTTTCTCCCTAGTGGAAACAACACATCTACAACCTTAGAGATTTCTGTCACTTCCCTTAGATTAAATAGAGGCATAAACCCATTATCGAGCCTAAATACCCCCGCTTGGAGTCACTAGCAACTACTTGGCCAAGATAGCTACTAACAACGGAGATCATGCAAGATCACAAACAGCATAGACATGAAAGAATCAATAAGACAAAACCATTAATCAATCTGACATAGTAATCTCAATATCCATCGGATCCCCGCAAACACAACATGCATGATTACAAATAGATGAGATCTTGATCATGAACGGAGCTCACAATATCTAAACATGAAATCACAAAGGAGGAGATACAACCATCCAGCTACTACATGGACCCGTAGTCCAAGGTGGAACTACTCATGCTACATACCGGAGGCTGGCATGATGAAGAAGAAGGCCTCCGGGATGATATCCCCTCCAGCAGGGTGTCGGGAAGAGCTTCAGATACCCCCGATCTAGGGATGATGGTGGCGGAGGCTATAGACGGTTTTGTGGAATTTTGATCGGGTGCTTAGGGTTTAGGCATCGGGGGGTCTTTATAGGCGAAGAGGCGAGGCAGGGGGTCACCGGGGCGGCTACACCCCCCAGGCGCGGGCCCACCTTGGCCGCGCGGCCAGGGGTGGGGCCCCTGGTGGCCGTCCTCCGTCTCGTATTTAGGCTTTGTGTTCCCTAGGGTAAAATATTGACTTTGGCTTTTGTCCCGTCCAATTCCGAGAATATTGATTTTCTGCCTTTCTGGAACCAAAAACAGAATAAAACAGGCAACTGGCACTATGGCATCTTGTTAATAGGTTAGTACCAGAAAACGTATAAAAACACCTCAAAGTGCAGACAAAGCAAAGCAAAGTAGATACTAAACAAGCATGGAACATAAAAAATTATAGATACGTTTCCGACGTATCAAGCATCCCCAAGCTTAACTCCTGCTCGTCCTAGAGTAGGTAAGTGATAAAAAGAATAATTTTTGAGGTGACATGCACCATCAAAATCAAGATCAAACCATTTTCAAGCAATGAAAGCTGGGATCAAAGAACTCTAAACATGAGCATGAAAGATGGAGTTCTAACAGTAAGACAAAGTAACTATGCATGCAACATGAAAGGCTACAAACAAAGATCATGGATAACATGCATTGAAAAACATTTGTTTGTTTCACATAAAGAAAACATGGCATAGTGGAAATCACCTTGTCCCTCATAGAGTAGCAAATAGATGCATAGGACACCTTCAAAGTTCATAAGAGTGACTAGATACAAATAGCACAAGAACAAGTAATATCAACAATATGCATCAATCAATAAGTTTTGGGACAATGTACATAGAACTAAGAATGGAAACTATGCTTTCTTAGCTGGTGCCTAAGGATAGAAGGTGGAGACTCAATATAATAGTGGAAGAAAGGCCCTTCATCAAGGGAAGCAGGGATTTCAAGTCTCAAAAAGAGCTTCCAAAAATTATGGTACTTGTTAGCTTTCAGCTCTCAAATGCCCCTATCATAAGCATCTTGAAGTGATTAAGGTTAAAGTGAAAAAACTATGGAGTATATGCTTGACAAATTATAAGTTGGCAATCTCATGTCCCTTGAATACGAGGGCCGCTCCTCATGCTACTTACCTTTAGTGTAAGATCCCTCCTTTATAAAGGAAAAAGGATCCCTGTGATTGCAATGCTAGTCCCTGGATCAATGCTAGCATCCACAGTTTAAGATGAAGTACACAGATACAAAGGTCTTTATTACATCCATTCCAGAGATAAACATAGTCTTTACAACTCCAAGGCCACAGGCCTAATACAAGAGTTTGAATAAGTAAATAAAAGTCTTCATCTTCATGTGCCACAGGCAAACATGTTGAGTGTAGACTCATGACACCTAATCCTCATCAGAATAACCTGCAACATCACAAGTTACAGCCACAGTGGGTCAATACTTTGGAATAGTATTGGCAAGTGATACCTTAGTATAATTTAGGTGGACTAGATACTATATGCAAATTTGGCTAAGTGTAGCTTGGCTTGCTTTGCTCAAAATAGGTTTTGCCTATTAGTTGAAATCACTAAGTTTTTCTTTGTCAAAACTTTTCCCAAGGAACCACCAATAGACATTGAGGTCCTTCACCCTTGTTCACCCACAAGTTTTTACTTTAGAAATTGGGGTGAGGAGATTCTTGATAGCTTCCATGTCTTGATGCTCAAGTTGTCCATTACCATGGACTTGGCTAAGTACTTAGATTTTTCCATCTACAGAGGTTGTGCACTTTCCCCACAAGCCTTGATTTTCACCAAGACAGGACCTTTCAGAAGCCTTCCCTTAGACCAAATGGACGCGCTCCAACCTATCATCCCACTACCACCAACTGTCCAAATGGCTAAGTTCTAGCAACCTATGATCTTGGTAGAGCCCATATTGCCAAGTGGTTGCACTATAAGCTTCTCAACACTTGGCCTCTAAAATCCCTTTGTTCCTGGGTGGCTTTCCACAAGTGAGATACACAAGGTAAACCATAGCCATGGGCCTTGTGTAACCACTCAACCAAAACCACCAATCAAGTCCCTTTCCACCTAGGTGATTCATTGACTTAGTTGTTTTATTAAGCAAAACCAAAAGTCCAAAGACATAGAAATATTTTCATCATAGCATGTATAATTCACCAACCCTTGTTTTCTACTAGCTAGGCTAAGCATGGCATAGATAGTAACTTAACTTAGAAATTTCCTAGCATTTCTACTACTATTAGGATTTCCCTTCATGGCATAAGCAAAATATTAACATGCAAGACTTAGCAAAATATTTCTAATGCTTAGTATAAAACATAGGGATAGAATATTCATGAAGTACCACTTGCCTTGGTAGTTGGGAGAGTAGCACTCTTCACAATCACAATCACTAGCTCCAAAATCTACACATAGGATTATAGCCACAATCACATACAATTTACATACAATCAAAAATATATGCATGCATGCAAAATGCTAAGTGATGATTTTTAAAACTCAACCAAGCAAGTGCATAGTACTGAATCCTAAACAAGTCAAAAACTTGCCAATCCAAATTTATGTAACACTAAAAACAATTCCTAAACATTTCATATACTCAAATAAGCCCTACACATGTTTCTGTAAATAAAACCATTTTAACAGAGGCAAAACCTTAAACACATTGCATATTTAGAAAGGGCTTGTCTTCCTGATTCCAACGGTATAAAATTTGTCAAATTCTAACATGGGGATCAAAAGTTATAGCCAAAACAAATTTGAACATAAATCAGATTCAAAATCCAGTTTTAAATCTAACCCTAGCCACGCGTCTGTTTCTGATTGGCCCGTACCAGTTCGGGCGGATCGATCTCTGCGAGCCGTAGGATTTAAGTTAGATCTAGTGGCTCAGATGCGCTCGTACCTCTTCGTTTAAGTTCTAATCTAAACCGCAAGATCTACATCTAACGGACACGATCCAGTTGACCACAGACAGGCGGCGCTGGCGCGGCGACGAGCGGCGGAGCACTCTGTCAGTGGCGGTGCCGGCGTTCTAGGTCGCCCGGGGAGGGGAGAGGATGCTCACCAGAATCGCAGTGACGAGGTGAAGCTCAACGTGTCTCTGGTTGGCGAAGGGGCGCTCGGAGTCGTCGCGGATTGCTCGTCGGAGTAGTCTCTGGCGGCTGTGGCTTCGGCTTGTCGACGTTGGCGATGTTCTGAGCCGCGCTAAGACAAGTGGAGGGCACCGTTAGATGCGCAAGATGCTGGGGATCTTAGGCGTATCAAACAGAGGTCAAGGGGCGACTGGCACTTACGGGGGGAGGTCGCCGGAGTTCGAGCAGAGAGCGGTGGTGCTCAGTTGTTGTCGCTGCCGAGGCTACAGACCATGCGCGAGCAAATGGGAGGTGTCAGTAGATGCGCACGGAGTTGCAGATCAAGATAGCATGAACCACGGACAGAGGGGGGTGCGGTGCTCACCGGAATTTGTTGGCGAGGTCGTTCTAACTGCGGCGGTGTTTGGCGAGTTGTGAGCAGCCTGGTGGCATGGAGAGAAAATTGAGTGAGGGGAAATGGCCGCGAGAGGGAGGGGTTTAAGTAGGCAGAGGCTCAACAGGAAACGCCTGGTGAATCAATGGCAATTACGCCACAGAATCAACGCCAGCAACGGCCAGTGCGACGTGTTCTTCGCGGGATTTGGGGAAGATGACGGTGACGTGGATGGGGCCCAGTTGTCTGCGAGAGAAACAGAAGGGGTGTGGGGTCCTGGCGTTAGTGACCCAGTGGGTGCGTCTGCGAATGAGAGAGAGAGAGAGAGGGAAAACCCGGGTGGGCTAAATGGGCTGGTTCTGTTGATGGGCTCAAACCCTGGTGCTGGCCCTTTTCCTTTTCTTTATTCCTTTTCTATTTCTGATTTGATTTTCTGGAATGATTTTCAAATGATTTCAAACTCTATTTGAATTCAAATCTTTTCAGGATTTTTGCAGTGTGCAACAGTCACAAATCTGGGCATAAAACCAAGTGGTCATTTTGAATTGGCTTGGTCATTTGGAAACATAAAATAAACAGTGACATAGCACTTGTTTTATATTGGTTTTGAAATGGATTTTCAAATTGTATTTGCTTTGAAATCTTGGTTTAAAACCTTAGCAATCAAGCAACACATTCTGAAAACAATAAGGCACAAAGTTTGGTTTTATGAACAACAATCTCTCATAGAAGAGTAGCATTTGTTTCAAATGCTGATCACATAAAATAATGAGCTCATATGCTCCTGTTTTTGAATTGTTTTGTTTGAAATGAACTCTATATGATCATGGATGCATGAATGATATGCATGAGTTTGAAACATGATTTTAGGGATGTTACAAATCTAACCCCCTTAAGGTGAATCTCGCCCTCGAGATTTGGATTGGCTAGCAAATAGGTGAGGGTGGTCTTTCCGAAGATCATCTTCTCTTTCCCATGTTGCTTCCTCTTCGGAATGATGGTTCCACTGAACTTTGCAGAATTTGATAGTCTTAGTCCGTGTGACTCTTTCTGCAGTCTCAAGAATCTTGATAGGCTTCTCTTCATAAGTGAGATCACTTTCCAACTGAACCTCTTCCAAAGGTATAGTATCCTTCAAAGAAGTTTCCTCCATTTCTGGATGACATTTCTTAAGCTGACTCACATGAAACACATTATGAACAGCTGACAAAGACTCTGGTAGTTTAATTTCATAAGCTACTTCTCCTTTACGACTCAGAATCTTGAATGGTCCAACATATCTTGGGGCCAACTTTCCTTTGACTCCAAACCTCTTCACTCCACGAAGTGGTGATACTCTAAGATAAGCTCTATCACCAACTTCGTAGGTGACTTCTCTACGCTTGGGATCTACGTAGCTTTTTTGTCGGGGCTATGCTATCTTCAACCTGTCCTTAACCAACTTGACCTTCTCTTCGGCTTCTTTGATAAGATCTGGTCCGAATAAACTTCTTTCTCCCACACCATTCCATAACAATGGGGTGGTACACTTTCTTCCGTAGAGAAACTCAAATGGTGCCATCTCAATGCTGGCTTGATAGCTGTTGTTATAAGAAAATTCTGCGTAAGGCCGACTTTCATCCCAACTGGCTCCATAGTCTAGGGCACATGCCCTCAACATGTCTTCAAGAATCTGGTTAGTTCTTTCTGTCTGTCCATCAGTTTGAGGATGAAAAGCAGTGCTGAATTCCAACCTCGTTCCCAATGATTCATGTAGCTGTCTCCAAAAATGGGAAGTGAATTGAGTTCCCCTATTAGACATAATACTCTTAGGTACTCCATGTAGACATACAATTCTACTCATATAGATCTTTGCCAACTTAGCACTTGTGTAGGTTGTCTTCACGGGTATGAAATGAGCCACTTTAGTTAGGCGATCCACTACTACCCAAATAGAGTCATATCCTGACCTGGTCCTTGGTAATCCGGTGATGAAATCCATACCAATCTTGTCCCATTTCCAATCAGGAATAGGTAGTGGTTGAAGCAAACCTGCTGGTTTCTGATGTTCCACCTTCACTCTACTACATACATCACACAAAGCAATATGTTCGGCGATGTCCTTCTTGAGATTATTCCACCAAAATCTTTCCTTCATGTCCATGTACATTTTGGTGTTACCCGGATGAATGGAATACGGTGAGTTGTGTGCTTCTTGCAAAATCAGTTTCCGAAGCTCCGGATCTTGTGGAACACAGATACGTTTCCCATGCCATAAAGTACCCTGCTCGTCTTCATGGAATCCTTTGGCTTTTCCCTTGCCAATCTTCTCTTTAATCTCTTCAATTTCTTTGTCAATCTTCTGGGCTTCTTTGGTCTTGTCCAACAAAGTGGGTTGAACATCCAAAGACATGAGATGTCCTTCAGGCACAATCTCCAATCTGAGTTTTCTGAATTGGGCACACAAATCATCTGGCAATTCTCCTTTGGTAAGGCCATTCACAAAAACCTTACGACTTAGAGCATCCGCTACAACATTTGCTTTATCGGGATGGTATTGCAAACTTAAGTCATAGTCCTTGATGAGTTCTAGCCATCTTCTTTGCCTCATATTAATCTCCTTTTGGGTGAAGATATACTTCAAACTCTTATGATCTGTGAACACTTCACATCGCTTTCCCAAAAGATAGTGCCTCCATGTTTTGAGTGCATGGACGACAGAGGCTAACTCTAAATCATGAGTAGGGTAGTTCACTTCATGGGTTTTGAGTTGTCTCGAGGCATAAGCCACAACTTTACCGTCTTGCATAAGTACTGCACCCAAACCTTGATGAGATGCATCACAATATACTTGGAAAATCTTTTTCCAAATCTGGCACACACAAGACTGGTGCTGTCACAAGTCTCTTCTTCAACTCCTGAAAGCTGAGTTCACAACCTTCAGGCCAAGCAAACTTCTTGTCTTTCTTTAACAATTCAGTCATAGTCTTAGCTACCTTGGAGAAATTCTCAATGAACCTTCTGTAGTAACCTGCTAAGCCAAAGAAACTACGGACTTCCTTCACTGACTTGGGAGATTCCCATTCAGTCACAACCGAAACTTTAGCAGGATCAACTGCTACACCATCCTTTGTCATAACATGTCCAAGAAAACCAACTTCATTCAACCAAAATTCACACTTGCTGAATTTAGCATAAAGTTTATGCTCTCTTAACTTCTCAAGTATCAAACGCAAATGTCCTTCATGCTCTTCTTTGCTCTTGGAGTAGACTAAAATGTCATTGATGAAGACGACAACAAACTTGTCAAGGAATTCCATGAACACCTTGTTCATCATATTCATGAAGTATGCTGGAGCATTGGTCAAACCAAATGGCATCACGGTATACTCATACAGTCCATACCTTGTAGTGAAAGTTGTTTTAGGTATGTCTTGTTCTCTTATCTTGAGTTGAAAATAGCCTGACCTTAGATCAATCTTTGAGAACACACAAGCTCCTTCTAGCTAATCAAACAAGTCATTGATTCTAGGCAAAGGGTATTTGTTCTTGATAGTCACTTCGTTGAGTGAACGGTAATCTATGCATAACCTTTGACTTCTATCTTTCTTCTCCACAAACAAGACTAGGGCTCCCCAAGATGAAGAACTTGGTTGAATAAATCCTTTCTGCAACTGTTCTCCTAGTTGTTTCTTGAGCTCCTTCAGTTCATCAACTGACATCTTATATGGTCTCTTTGCTATTGGTCCAGATCCTGGTACCAAATCTATAAGAAACTCCACATCTCTATCTAGTGGCATTCCCGGCAATTCTTCCAGAAACACATCCGGATATTCACTCACAATTGGCACACTGTCTATGCTAACCCCCTTAAGAGAATTTAGCTTACTCCCTTTTGGTTCAAAGTTGGATCTGAATTTAATCCGCTTTCTTTCCGGGGCTGTGAGTGCAACAGTACGATTAGCACAATCTAGTACTCCTTCATACTTAGCCATCCAATCCATTCCCAATATTACGTCCAGTCCTTGGGAATCTAGGATTATCAGACTCACTGGGAACTTATGTTTTCCAAACTCTATTACTAGATCCCGGCATCCAAGACTTACTATCATATCTCCACCCGGAGAACTAACTTTTATTGGACACCCAATGTTTTTCGTTGGAAACCCATTTCTATCAACAAATGCTTTTGATATGAATGAATGCGATGCTCCGGTATCAAAAAGAACAAATGCTGGAATAGAATTGAGTCTGAACTTACCAGCAACAGCATCAGGTTCCTCATAGACTTCCTCCACATTGATGTGGTTTACTTGTCCCTTCTGAAAAGGGTTGGGCTTGTTGGGTCCTTCAACTTTCTTTTCTGGGCAGTCATTTGCATAATGCCCCATCTTCTTGCACTTGAAGCATTCAACCTGACTAACGTCTCTCTTAACAGGCTAGCTTCCACTTCCACCTCCATTACCACTGTGGTGGCTCTTATGTCCACTCTTGTGGTTCTTGTACTTGTCGTTGTCATGACTGCGATGATGTTTGTTGTCATGACGGTTGTGGTTGTGGTGCTTGTTGAATTTACCATGCTTGTGGGATCCTGAGCTTCCACTGTCATCATAGTGAGATCGTTTGTGAGACGATCTCGAGCTGTGCTTGTCGGAGTGCTTTCTATTTCTACTCTCAACTTGCTTCATTTTGTTCTCCAAAATAGCATCCTTGTCACAGAGAGACTGATAAGTGGGAACATAGGCCACAGCCAACTGCAGATTCAGCTCATCATTCAAGCCTTCAAGAAATTTTTCTTTTCTCTTAGCATCGGTGTCAACTTCATCCGGTGCATAACACGCCAGATTGTTGAACTCCTCAATATACTCTGCCACGCTGCGGTGGCGTTGCTTCAAGTTATGGAACTCCTTCTTTTTCAGACTCATCACTCCGGATGAGATGTGAGCAGTACGAAAGCCATCCTCAAAGATTGCCCATGTCACATCTTCTATGGGAGTGGTGATCTGGAAGTTATCCCACCAAGTGGCGGCTGGTCCTTCTAGCAAATGTGCTGCAAATCTGACCTTCTCAGCACCAGTACAGCCACAGTTACCAAGTCCTTGTTCACAGAGCATAGCCAGTCATTGGCCACCATAGGATCAGTTGTTCCTGAGAACTTTGCTGGCCTCAATCTCAAGAATCTGGTAAGCATGTCAAAACCCGGTGGGTTATTGTTGTTGTTGTTGTTATTGTTGTTATTGTTATTGTTGTTGTTCTGGTTCTGGATGAACGTCGTCATCATCTGCATCAGCTGAGTTTGAGCAGTCATCATTTGTTGCATTTCTGGAGTGATGTTGTTGTTGTTGGGGTTGGGGTTTGCACGACGGGGAGGCATCTGTGGTTTTTTCAATAGAGATAAGAATGAGATACCCATAGATGCTTTCATGCACAATACATCTCATAAACAAACACCAAGCATGCATCAAAAGATAAAGGTTCAGCAACAAGATAACAAGTTCGTAAAGTAAAACACACAAGTAGCAAGCCATCCACATGTCGGATGGTCAAATAACAAGTCTCAAACAATCAGTATGATAATATAAGATAAATGAGTAGTCAAATCTACTCCTCGGCATCAACCTCCTCCTCGACAAAGGTAAGACCTGCATTCTCCATTGCGGTCTTGTATTCCTCGACATTGGTGGTCAAGGTCTCTATCTTGTCTTTGAGAGCCCTCTTCTGGGAACGAAGCCTCTCAATCACCGTCTGCTGCTGCTCGAGCTCGAAGTCCTTGGCCTGTAGTTCTTCAGTCATGTCCCGGATCTTCTTGTTCCTATCCTAGACTCTCTTCTCCTGACTCTTGAACTTTCTGTCCTGGCTCTCGAACTTCGTCTCCATCTCCTTGACTATCTCATCTTGCTCCGCGAAGAGCTTGTCCTTCTCACGAAGCTGCACCTGAAGTTCGTCATTGCTGAGCATGACGTTGGTACTATCAGTGTCCACGTGCCTAATGAGAGACTCTAAGTCCTGGAGGTATAGGCGAATCGGCTCTGCTGTGTCCCTCGAATCATCCTCAAAGTCAATGGACTCTCCATCCTCATCACATCTACCGAAGACGTGGAAGTGAGTACCTCTAACCTGTCGGGAGTGTCTCCCTAGTAGACGTCCTATCAGATCCTGCATCACTACCTCAAGGCCTCTCTCCTTGTCATCGTGCATGAGCTTGAAGATGATGGCCTCCGTGGTAGGCTCTGTCTGACGTCCGGGCTGATTGACCTTGAAGCCCCAAAGGTCTTTCCTCTCAAACTTGGTGAGGAGAAGCACCATGATGGTAGGAAGAGGGAGATTGAGCAAAGTAGTAAGCTCAACGATACGAGGACCAAAGCGGGTAACCTGGAACTCCTCAACTGTGCTGATAGTAACAGTAGGCATCTATTTATAAGATAGAAAAGTTAGAACAACACAATTCAAGTTACAACATAAGGCAAAACATCACATACATATCCTTGGAAAGCAAAACACACAAGTCATGCATACATGAATCTATTACAACAACCAAGGTTCAACTTATTTAAAAGCAACATTTGGAGAATAAGGTGATAAGTGGTGGTCCAACTAACGAAGTACGTTTACAATCCTATCTCACTGGATCTGTTGGCTAACACAATATTTCTAGATGCAATTAGCCTATCTTGTTCACATGACTCCATCACTAAGTCTATAATGTCTCCTCTTAAGGTTTGGTTGGTAGCTTCCAACTCTTGGGTATGTTCCTTCTCTTTCTTTAGATCATTTTGTAGGTTAAGCATTCTGCACTTGACTCTAGCACTAAGTTCTTTGATAGTCCTCCAAGCTGCATCCCTTGCTGACTCAAAGAATGTGGGGTGCACCACAGTGTTGGTGTATATGCAGAATCCTGTTTCCTTGTGGTTGTCTTCCTTGTTTTTGTACAAGTGAAGTTGAACCCACCAGTACTCAACTCCTTCATCCATCACAGGAAAGCCTTTGTACACAGCTGCACCATGTATTTCCATTGCCACCATGAGGTCCTTGAGAACTTTGGGAAACTCTGTCTCACAATCCAAAGTCATTGTCATGAGTGGTCCTTTCCTTATGGCTTCGTTGATGGAGTTCATCTACAAATAGAGATGAGAAAGCAGATTAGAAAAGTTTACGAGAAGAATAGACAAGTGTAGAAGTTGTTGAAAAATTTTCCCTAGTGGTTTCCAATCCTAGGGTCATAATCCTACAGGCAACACAGTGCTCTGATACCATCTGTAAGATCCCTCCTTTATAAAGGAAAAAGGATCCCTGTGATTGCAATGCTAGTCCCTGGATCAATGCTAGCATCCACAGTTTAAGATGAAGTACACAGATACAAAGGTCTTTATTACATCCATTCCAGAGATAAACATAGTCTTTACAACTCCAAGGCCACAGGCCTAATACAAGAGTTTGAATAAGTAAATAAAAGTCTTCATCTTCATGTGCCACAGGCAAACATGTTGAGTGTAGACTCATGACACCTAATCCTCATCAGAATAACCTGCAACATCACAAGTTACAGCCACAGTGGGTCAATACTTTGGAATAGTATTGGCAAGTGATACCTTAGTATAATTTAGGTGGACTAGATACTATATGCAAATTTGGCTAAGTGTAGCTTGGCTTGCTTTGCTCAAAATAGGTTTTGCCTATTAGTTGAAATCACTAAGTTTTTCTTTGTCAAAACTTTTCCCAAGGAACCACCAATAGACATTGAGGTCCTTCACCCTTGTTCACCCACAAGTTTTTACTTTAGAAATTGGGATGAGGAGATTCTTGATAGCTTCCATGTCTTGATGCTCAAGTTGTCCATTACCATGGACTTGGCTAAGTACTTAGATTTTTCCATCTGTAGAGGTTGTGCACTTTCCCCACAAGCCTTGATTTTCACCAAGACAGGACCTTTCACAATCCTTCCCTTAGACCAAATGGACGCGCTCCAACCTATCATCCCACTACCACCAACTGTCCAAATGGCTAAGTTCTAGCAACCTATGATCCTGGCAGATCCCATATTGCCAAGTGGTTGCACTATAAGCTTCTCAACACTTGGCCTCTAAAATCCCTTTGTTCCTGGGTGGCTTTCCACAAGTGAGATACACAAGGTAAACCATAGCCATGGGCCTTGTGTAATCACTCAACCAAAACCACCAATCAAGTCCCTTTCCACCCAGGTGATTCATTGACTTAGTTGTTTTATTAAGCAAAACCAAAAGTCCAAAGACTTAGAAATATTTTCATCATAGCATGTATAATTCACCAACCCTTGTTTGCTACTAGATAGGCTAATCATGGCATAGATAGTAACTTAACTTAGAAATTTCCTAGCATTTCTACTACTACTAGGATTTCCCTTCATGGCATAAGCAAAATATTAACATGCAAGACTTAGCAAAATATTTCTAATGCTTAGTATAAAACATAGGGATAGAATATTCATGAAGTACCACTTGCCTTGGTAGTTGGGAGAGTAGCACTCTTCACAATCACAATCACTAGCTCCAAAATCTACACATAGGATTATAGCCATAATCACATACAATTCACATACAATCAAAAATATATGCATGCATGCAAAATGCTAAGTGATGATTTTTAAAACTCAACCAAGCAAGTGCATAGTACTGAATCCTAAACAAGTCAAAAACTTGCCAATCCAAATTTATTTAACACTAAAAACAATTCCTAAACATTTCATATACTCAAATAAGCCCTACACATGTTTCTGCAAATAAAACCATTTTAACAGAGGCAAAACCTTAAACACATTGCATATTTAGAAAGGGCTTGTCTTCCTGATTCCAACGGTATAAAATTTGTCAAATTCTAACGTGGGGATCAAAAGTTATAGCCAAAACAAATTTGAACATAAATCAGATTCAAAATCCAGTTTTAAATATAACCCTAGCCACGCGTCTGTTTCTGATTGGCCCGTACCGGTTCGGGCGGATCGATCTCTGCGAGCCGTAGGATTTAAGTTAGATCTAGTGGCTCAGATGGGCTCGTACCTCTTCGTTTAAGTTCTAATCTAAACCGCAAGATCTGCATCTAACGACCATGATCCAGTTGACCATAGACAGGCGGCGCTGGCGCGGCGGCGAGCGGCGGAGTGCTCTATAAGTGGCGGTGCCGGTGTTCTAGGTCGCCCGGGGAGGGGATAGGATGCTCACCAGAATCGCAGTGACGAGGTGAAGCTCAACGTGTCTCTGGTTGGCGAAGGGGCGCTCGGAGTCGTCGCGGATTGCTCGTCGGAGTAGTCTCTGGCGACTGTGGCTTCGGCTTGTCAACGTTGGCGATGTTCTGAGCCACGCTAAGACAAGGGGAGGGCACCGTTAGATGCGCAAGACACTGGGGATCTTAGGCGTATCAAACAGAGGGCAAGGGGCGGCTGGCACTTACGGGGAGAGGTCGCCGGAGTTCGAGCAGAGAGCGGCGGCGCTCAGTTGTTGTCGCTGCCGAGGCTACAGACCATGCGCGAGCAAATGGGATGTGTCAGTAGATGCGCACGGAGTTGCAGAGAAAGATAGCATGAACCACGGACAGAGGGGGGTGCGGTGCTCACCAGAATTTGTCAGTGAGGTCGTCGGAACTGCGGCGGTGTTTGGCGAGTTGTGAGCAGCCTGGTGGCGTGGAGAGAAAATTGAGTGAGGGGAAATGGCCGCGAGAGGGAGGGGTTTATGTAGGCAGAGGCTCGATAGGAAACGCCTGGTGAATCAATGGCAATTATGCTGCGGAATCAACGCCAGCAATGGCCAGTGCGACGTGTTCTTCGCGGGATTTGGGGAAGACGACGGTGACGTGGACGGGGCCCAGTTGTCTGCGAGAGAAACAGAAGGGGTGTGGGGTCCTGGCGTCAGTGACCCAGTGGGTGCGTCTGCGAGTGAGAGAGAGAGAGGGAAAACCCGGGTGGGATAAATGGGCTGGTTCTGTTGATGGGCTCAAACCCTGGCGCTGGCCCTTTTCCTTTTCTTTATTCCTTTTCTATTTCTGATTTGATTTTCTGGAATGATTTTCAAATGATTTCAAACTCTATTTGAATTCAAATATTTTTAGGATTTTTGTAGTGTGCAACAGTCACAAATCTGGGCATAAAACCAAGTGGTCATTTTTAATTGGCTTGGTCATTTGGAAAAATAAAATAAATAGTGACATAGCACTTGTTTTATATTGGTTTTGAAATGGATTTTCAAATTGTATTTGCTTTGAAATCTTGGTTTAAAACCTTAGCAATCAAGCAACACATTCTGAAAACAATAAGGCACAAAGTTTGGTTTTATGAACAACAATCTCTCATAGAAGAGTAGCATTTGTTTCAAATGCTGATCACATAAAATAATGAGCTCATATGCTCCTGTTTTTGAATTGTTTTGTTTGAAATGAACTCTATATGATCACGGATACATGAATGATATGCATGAGTTTGAAACATGATTTTAGGGATGTTACATTTAGTCACCTATAAGTTCTTGTCATAGTAAGTACATGTGTATCATAGAGAACCACCAACGGGGTACCCCTTGCACATGGTACAAGAGCTATCCCATAACCAAAATGACAAGGCAAACAGACAATGTGCATTGTGGCAATCTTGTTATTTACCATGGGAATATGGTGATTTTTTCTCTCTTTCCTCTTTTTAATATGTCTCTCTTTTTTTATAAAAGAAGAAAGCTTCATAGATTTCATTATGGTGATGCTGCTAGTTTCCACCATGATTAGGCATGGCTTAGGCTAGCGGCCCAGGCGTTTCTCTAACACACATACATAACTCCATGGAATTACAAGCTCCCCTTTTATTTCACACCAACGACATCGATAAACAAAAGAGCATGATATCAAGTGTGTACAAAGTACAAGTGCAATGTTACAGCACGGTTCTGCTAATTCCAATGTATAAGTGCAAGCATATACAACATAGACGACACAATGGTTCAAGTTTATTAGGGGCAAAGAATATAAAGTGTGCCATCAAGTTTGTGAGAGCTTTAATCACTAAGTTTTCACATAACAAAATACTTTTTAATTGGAAGATAGATGAAAACAAGAATATACTTGGAATGGTGTAACACACCATGCATAGGAATTTATAGTGGACACATTGGAATAACTTGGTTTCTTGGGAGTTGGAAGCATGAGTAGAGCTTACTCATACAAGTGGAGGCTAGCAAAAGACTGGGAGCAGCCAACTAAGAGAGCAATAATGGACATAATCATGCAGAGTGACAAAACATTACTAATAAAAGCATAGAGTGGTACTACAAGTCAAGGACTAAATGATCATAGAGGCTATTGTGACTTGTTCATAGTCATAACATGGTGTGAGCATGTGGCAAGTCAACCCAAACAAAACATCAAAGGAGAATACCACAATACTATGCTTTTGTATGATAAAACAACGCATGATTCCTTCAAGGCACACTAAGCAATCCCAATTGTTTGGAACAAGTCATGCTACAACAATAATCACTAAGCATAAGGTCAAAACAATACCTAGCATGACATGATAAAGTCTAAGTCATAGTCAAAGCAAGCTCCTCTTGCACTATTCAAGCAAGAACTTTCTACTCCTCTCCAACACCAATCAACTTATTTGAAACAACACAGCAAGAACGGGGTTCCAAACTACTTTATTCAAGCAAACTAAGCAAACCAAACAAAAACTAAGACGCTCCCAGAACAACACAACAGTGCATGAAACAATAAAAACTAAGTGTCTAGAAAGACCCGAGCTTTCTATTGATGAAGAAGGGGATGAAATTTCTTGGGGTGACACGGGGTGGCATCCCCAAGCTTGAGATTTTGTCCATTCTTCATCTCATCACATCATTCTCTCTCTACACCTGAAATTTTTCCTTCATACAAAACTTCACACAATCTTCATTAGCAACATTAGTGTATTCAAAAGATAATAGACCCTTGGGTTTAGCTTTGGAACAGCAAAACTTTCACTAAAAACACAATCTACTGTAGCAATTCCTTCAAAAAGATCAATTTCCCAAGAAGAACCCAAAAAAGAATCAATAAGAAGCAAATGCAAATAATGGCAGAAATCTGTCAAAATAGACCAGCAGGTAGAAACCGATTTTTTCGAAGACCTTTTATTGCTCAAATGAAAAAGTGTCGAAATAAAGAAATTTATCTAACATATTGGGGGATTTATTCGTAAAATATCAGATCAAGAAAACTTACAGATATTCCTCATAGATTTTTACGGTGGAACATAAAAATCTGTTTCGGGACAGCAACTCCCCAAATCTTACTTCCCTCTCATTAGAGGTTATTCTTGGCACAAAAAGCAAACAAAAAGGATAAAGAGAGGTCATTACTGAAGTAATAACTTCCACGACTCAAGAAAACTCTTGGGTAATCTCCCAATAAGTACTTTTCTTTAACGTCTTTAAGTTAGGCACAAGAAGCAAGAATCAAGTATTTTCAAATGAAGAAGCATTAACATCAAACATTTCTTTCAAAGGAGGAGCAGAAAGCAACTTCGATCTCCTCATGGGGAAGTGTTAAATACCTTTCTTGAATGGAAATTGATATTTAATAGTGCCTTCTTTCATATCAATGATGGAACCAATAGTTCTAAGAAAAGGTCTTCCCAAAGTAATAGGACAAGAAGCATTGTATTCAACATCCAAAACATAGATATCAACAGGGACATAAGCGTTGTTAACCATAATAAGAACATCATTAACACTCCCCATGAGTTTCTTCTTATCATTATCATTAAGTGGGACATCCAAATAACAATTTTCCAAAGGTGGCAAATCAAGCATTTCATAAATCTTCCTAGGCATAATAGAGACACTAGAACCAATGTCACATGAATCTTTGAGATCAAAGTCATTCAGTTGCATATTAATAATTGGTTCCCAACTATCTTCTACTTTCCTAGGAATAGAAGCTTTGTGTTTCAACTTCTCTTCCTTTTTTTAATAAGAGCATATGTAACGAGTTTGGTGAAAGCTAAATGCATATCACTAGCATCAGGACTTCTAGCAAGCTTTTGTAGGAACATAATCACTTCAGAAATATTGCAACCATCAAGATCAAAATCAAACTTAGCATCACTAGTAGTAGACTCATTGGGCTTAGGAATTGTGGTAGGAGGAATAGGGACTTCTTGTGGTTTAGTGGCATCCATATTGGTGGTGGTAATAGTGCACACACTATTGTTTCTAGCAATTTCAGCTTCTCTTTCCCACTTAGCATGAAGTTGGGCTAACAGTCTAATATTTTCATCAATAGTAACTTGTATGGCATGAGTAGCAGCAAAGGTACTTTCCATGGTTTCAGGTTTAGCAGCCATTTTATTAATCAAAGAGGATTGTGCTTCAGACGAAGAGGAAATATTTTTCTCAGCACTCCAAATTTTTGACTGTAAACTAGGAATTTCCCTATTCAAATTCTCAAGCTGATGACTAATATTTTACAAGATAGCACATTGTTCTTCCATAGTTTTAGTGGAAATCTTGTTTTGCTCATATTGCATTTGCATAAAGTTTTTAGTGGATCTTTCAACTTCTAGAATCCTATCTTTACTAGTCATTCCAGATCTACCATGATAAGTATTGCCATTATTAGGAGGATAAGGCCTATAATTATTACCATAAGTATTGTTGCAAAAATTATTATTCCAAATGAAGTTCACATCAACTTGCTCTTCTTGAGCAACCAAATAGGCTAAGGGAACATTATTAGGATCTAAAGGATCTTTCCCATTAACAAGCATAGCCATGATAACGTCAATATTATCACTCAAAGAGGAGGTTTCTTCAACATAATTTACCTTCTTACCATGTGGAGCTCTCTTAGTGTGCCATTCAGAATAATTAACCTCATATTATCAAGGAGTTTTGTTGCAGCACCCAAGGTGATGGTCATAAAGGTACCTCCAGCAGCTGAATCCAACGGGTTTCTTGAAGAGAAGTTCAAACCTGCATAAAAAGTCTAGATAATCCTCCAAGCAGTCCATGAGTGGGACAATTCTTAACCAAAGATTTAATTCTTTCCCAAGCCTGAGCAACATGTTCATTATCAAGTTGTTTAAATTTCATAATATCACTTCTCATAGATATAATATTAGTAGGAGGGTAGTACTTTCCAATAAAACCATCTTTGCACTTAATCCAAGAATCAATACTATTTCTAGGCAAGGATAGCAACCATTCTTTAGCTTTTCCTTTCAAGGAGAAAGGAAACAACTTGAGCTTAATAATATCTCCGTCTACATCCTTATACTTTTGCATCTCACAAAGTTCAACAGAGTTATTGAGGTGGGTAGCAGCATCATCAGAACTAGCACCAGAAAATTGCTCTCTCATCACAAGATTCAACAAAGAAGGCTTAATTTCATAAAAGGTAGCATCAGGAGCAAGTGGAGTGCTAAGGAAATCATTGTTGTTTGTGCTAGTGAAGTCACACAACTTGGTGTTCTCCGCAGAGTTCATTTTGGAAAAAGTGGAGCAAGCCAACAACAGCAGCAACTAGAGCAGGAACTATTTTTTTTGTGTTTTTGATAAGAGAAAGCAAACCAAACTAAACTATTTTTTTTGGAGGCAAACAAAAACAAAGTAAATAAAAAGAGGCAAACAAAACCAAGCAAAACAAAAACAAAGTAAATAGAAAGGTTGTGGAGGACTCCCCTTGTGAAGACGTCCTTAGCCTCCCCGGCAACGGGCGCCAGAAAAAGCTTGATGATGGGCATGTTGTCAACGCCTCGTTGTGAGACCCACGAGCAAGGTGTGATGAGCACAGCACCAAGTTTTCCCTCAGTAAGAAATCGAGGTTATCGAACCAGTAGGAGGAAGGAAGCGACTCAAAGGTTTTGCTAGCAACTTGGAGACCTTCACAACACAAACTCAAAACTTTGCCCCAACGAACAGTGAGGTTGTCAATCTCACTTGTTTGCTATAACAAAGGATTAACTGTATGGTGTGGAAGGTAATGGTGGTTTGCAACAAGTAAACAGTAACAGTGGAAGATGTATCAATGGTAAAGATTGGACCGGGTTCCATAGTTCACTAGAGGTGTTCTCCTTAGATAAACAAACATGGCATGCTGGGTAAACAAATTACAGCAGGGCAATTGACAGGACTGAGCAAGGCATAACAATGCAATACTAGACATTCATGATCCTATGAGATTCGATTGGGTAATACAACAAGATACATAGACTGCCATCCAACTGCATCTATGACTAGAAGTCCACCTTTGGGTTATCAACCGAACCCCCTCTAGTATTAAGTTGCAAGCAACAGACAACTTCTTTAAGCAAAGTGTGTAAGGTAAACAATCCACTTGTTCCATGAACAAGAGACCGTTGTTTTCTCCCTAGTGGTAACATCACATCTACAACCTTAGATATTTCTGTCACTCCCCTTGATTAAATAGAGGCATGAACCCACTATCAAGCATAAATACCCCCTCTTGGAGTCACTAGCAACTACTTGGCCAAGATAGCTACTAACAATGGAGAGCATGCAAGATCACAAACAACATAGACATGAAAGAATCAATAAGACAAAACCATTAATCAATCTGACATGGTGCGGTGACCCAGCGTACCACTGCATGATGTAGTATACTATAGTCATTGACATAACACCAATGAAACACCGTTCACTAGTATTACATCCCTCAAAATGGCACAACAGAAACATAGCGGGTCCAATACATGGCTAAAGGTTACAACTCACTCTTTACACAAGATCCAGAGAACACTCTAGGTTAAAGAGAGAGAGAGAACTTCTTACGGAAAAGAATCAAAGATAAATAACGTAAGAACGACTATACTATTACGTCTAGTATTCTGGCTAAGAGGTTAGCATTGCTGCTATTGCAACGCACTACAGAAATAGGTTCTTTGGCTAGAGATTATATTTCAATCTAATCAGTAACTTCGTCGTCACTTGAGTTGATGTATAAGTTGTCTTCCTTGTCTTCATTGAAGAGCTTAAGCTGGGCATGATAAGTCCTGGAGCACAACTTGATATAGACGTTGTCTCAAAGGCTTCAGAATCTAGCAAGGGTTAAGAAGATACTTTGAGTACGAGCGTACTCAACAATTCACTAGAAAAGGAGTGTTTGATGCACTATAACTACAGCCACAGACCGTAGGTCGTAGGAAATGCAAGTTTTCATAAACATTTCTTCAAAGATTGCTTTTATTCCGAAAAGCTATGTCCGTCAGCCTTCATGGGTTTACTAGAACTTTCATGGAGTTCCTTTCCCGCCGCGTTCGCAGCTCCTTCCCGGAACAGGGAGTAACAAGTTACGGTTCTTACACTCTGCAGAGGTGCGTTACTTTACCCATGAGAGATCAACTCTTTGTTGCACAACCGGGCATCTTATTCCCATCCACAATTCCATGATGTGGGGCCCAAAAGATGATCCAAGCCAATCACTGCCCCCTTCGCGACCTCGCATGCCTCCTTGGTGTACACCATGCCCACATAAAGAATTACGACAATGGTTTGTACAAACCATTAGATGTCAGAACTATCGTGGGACGTTGAGGGTTCCCACCCATATGCTGCATATCCTCTACGAATTTCCAATTAATATGCACGCTACGAGGATAACAGCCACGACCTGCACATCCGGCTTCATGCGAGAGGAAGAAGATATAGCTGACTTATCCGTCCCATTCCAAATCTCATGGTCAACTCGTAATATACGGTGCAAGAATCACTAGCGACATTGGTTGTTAAGTCCTAGGTGATATAGTTCTGAACAGTGGTATTCCAACTGTCAGATTTAATAGATTAGCTGATCACCCTGGATCAGTAACCAATAGTTCACATTATTATTGAAAATAGTGTTTTTAGACCTTTTCCAAATGCAGGTGATAGCAACACTGAATTTGTAAAATACTTTACAGAAAATAAACAAAGTACATGAGCAAGTGTGAACTTGCCTTCTGTGATTGCAAGATTATGCACTCACGGTCTTCAAGTCAGTATAAGATCCAAAATCTGAAATCAGCATCATTGGTCCGGTAAGGACTAATGTTTAAAGAAGCAATATGCTTTTATGCATAAGTAATGTGATGCACGTTCTAAACGCAAATCCTGGGAATAATGTTGTCCTAGGGTTTGGATTCCGAAAATGGTTACTTTGGAATGTGTGGTCCTTTTAGATAAGTTTCACATTTGTGGTTTTATTAGAGCTTATGAGTGGTTGTGGGCAACATATATGTAGCAACAAAATATATACTTATGAAGTACTAGTCAAACTTTCTTATATAAGAGTTTCTGTTTGGAAGTGGCAAAAAGAATAACCTTCGAAGAAAAGGTTTCTCTTGTAAGGTTTAAACAAGCTTTGGGGATAGTTAGTGGTGGTTGATGTTATTTGTTTTCTCAAATGGTTTGGCTTGAGTTGCTTTATAATTTAACTACTTCAGACCAAAGTTAACTATAAAACATATAGTAATGTTTATTGTATTATATTTGGATTCTTGGAGACAAAAGTTAACTTTAAAATGAAAGTATAGTACTTATACATTTGTTTCTTGTGTATCTGAAATGTTTTCTTTAAGTTACTTAAGAATGGTTATCCTTTTATTTGGGGTAATGGTTTCTTGATTCTATAATGGAGTAATATCATTTATCTTTTATAGATGAGTGAGTATAGTTTATAATCCAAAACATACTATTACTTAACTACTTATGGATTTATATAATGTTGTGGTAGTTTTTGTAATTTGGTGGTTAACATGGTTTAGAAAAGGTTTGGTGTATTCATAAGTTGCTCTTTAAGGTTTTTATTATAAGTGGGAATCCTTTTAGAATATGATCTTCATTTAAGGTTGAGGATAATTTAATAAAAAGATATTTATAATGTTTTAAACCATTAAAGCTTCATTTTATTAATTTTTAAGACTAATACTATTTATTAAACTTAATTTACTTATTTGAGGAATTTTAATAAAATTTATTTATCCTTATATGAATTATTAATGAATTAGATAAGTTTAAATTTGAGTTTTTAAAATATTTGAATTTTTATTTAACTCCCAAAGTAAAATAATAGGTTTTTAACCTGTAGATATTATTTTTGTGATCTTTTTGGTATATTACATTTATTTTTTATGGTTTATAAATAATAAGATATGATTTTTATACTTCTTATTACTTTTATAATTACCTAATAAATAATAAATATTTAATTAAGTGAAATAATAATACATGATTATAGTTTTAAATTATAATTCTTATTTTTCTAAGATTTTTGGTATTCTATTTATATTTTTAACATTTACCATTATTAAAATATGAATTATCAAAGTTTTATTACTTATAAAACCTTTATTAAATAATATTTATTTAAATAATCAACATAATAATATTTGATAATAAGTTTAAGTTGTAGATTTTATTTTTCTACAAATTTTCATATATTATACATATTTTTCTGAATTATAAATCAAAAGTTATTAATTAAACAAGATTTGTTTTTGATTTCTGGAATATTATTAATTGAATTATAACATTTTATTTGTTTCTTAACAGAAAATACTTTTTACACCGAACCAAGAGCTAGCCTCAGTCACTGACTAGTGGGCCATGGTCCACCTCATCTCTCAGATGAAAGAAATGCATTAGTTACTGACCCAGTCTTTACCCCCAGTCAATGACATATGGGCCCTAGGCCATGTCATCAGCCACGTGAGCAAATACTGGTCAAATCGGGAACTGGGACCAGGCTGACCCCAGCACGTCATCACACTGACATCAGCGCGACCTCCACCACCAGATCAAGGTCGCCGGCGATAATCTACGACGATTTAGCACGCGTGGTCGGGTGCGTTGGAGAGAGGGTGCAACAGCGAGTCAAACTATGGTTGCGCCACCCCGGAATGGTCACCGGAGCACTAGCTCCGACGAGCTCCGACGGTGACCTACTCGGGTGCATGCCTACAAGGCGCTACAGATGACTAGGATGAAATCAGAGAGAATGAGCAGAAGCAGAAGCTCACCAGGAAGCTTGTAGTGGCAACGACAAGAGGAGGCGAGCTCAGACGATGTCGCCATGGTTGACGGCGAACGGCGGACAGATGAGCTCGATGCACATGGTTTCAGGTGTCCCGGCTCGATTCCTCCTCCTAGCAGACAAAGTCCACCATGGCGGTGCTAGTGGAACCTTCAGTTGGCCTTGGGGTGGTCTTGAACAACGACAACGAGCAACTCCGGTGAGTTAGGGTTTCAGCATGGTTGGGGAAATTTTAGAGAGAGCACGAGAGAGAGAGAGTGATTCGGGTACGAATGGATATAGGAGCTCGCGGGCATTCTTATCCCCCTCCTTACTGGCGGCGGCGTGCATCGTAACGCGTCGGAGATCGACGACCGCCGCGACGCCACGCAGCTGCTTCCACCAGCGAGGAAGACGACGAGAAATAGAAGGCCGAAGCGGTACGGGCTGCTGGTGGGGTGGTCGCAGGCCGAAGTGGGCTGCACCTGGGTGTTAGGTAAGCAGATAGGGTTGGGCTGCAGCCAGGTTTGGTTTTTATTTGTTTTATCCTTTTTCTATTTTCTGTTTTCTTATTCAGATTTGAATTTGATTTATATTTTGAACCTTTCTTTGTATGATTTATTTGCTAGATATTTGCAACAATACTAAAATATAGTTAGTATTATTTGTGAACTTTTATCATTTCATATTTTTGTATTTCTTTTATTTACTCAATATGAGTCCCTTTTTTAATAGGTTGTAGGAACTTTTTTATTATTTTTCTCTCCTATTATAGTTAGGGATTTCTTGAATGTTATATTCTTATTTGTTTATAAACTTAACTCTAGTTGGCTCATAGTTTGAATAAAAACTTTAATATGTGTAGTTATCATATACCATTATTTGATGCATGAAATATAAAAGTCATTGATATAGTTATTACTACTCCCATTGATTTGGAAAATGACAATGTATATATTCTATTATAATAAACAAATAGGTTTAAGGTTTTGTATTATGCATATCTACCCTAAGTTTAGGGTCTTTAATATATTTAGACTCCTTTATGGATGTGGTTAAAGATTCAATATCTAAACATATTGTTTTCTGTTTGGGATATTTGATGGCATCACCTTTAGTACTAGAAAGTTACATCTAGAATTTTTTATGGAAAATAATTGATAGAGATACTCCTAAGCACAGATAATTATGATAATTGGAATAAACAGAGATGTCCTTATGGGATTTGTTTTATGGAATGTTCCTATCAAATGATATAGTTATAAGATGGAATATTCTTAATATGAAATGGATATTATACTTGGTTTTAAGATTTAGAGTTGATTGTTTACCAAGAATTATTATCTTCCATAATTCATAACTCTAGACTTCTTATTAAGGAATTCCTTTCCTAGATATACTACTTCTTCATATCCATCATCATGTGCTAACATGATGAACTTTGCTTCTTAAGGATATTTTTATCCACCTTTTATTCTTCTAATTCCATTTATAATTCTAATGAGCTTGACAGAGAAGTTTTCATAATCTTCCTTCATCATTCATTACCAACATTACTCCAGTAGTTGTATATATCAAGATTTACTTCACCTCAAGTGTGAGTATTTCCCAAGAGGAAACTACTACTTCTCTAATCCAATGTTACTCTAGCATTATCTTGATCATACTATCTTGTTTCTACTTAACTCCAGTATCCCATACTCCAACCTCACATTATGTTAGTGTGACTTGTCATGGCTAATCTAGGATAATTATCTAGACTAGGATTTAATCATGTTCTACCCACCAATGTACCTTATACGGGATATCAGCATATTCAATCTTGGTGACAAAAGTATGATCCTTAGAATCCTTGGATCATAATGGCTTAGGTTTCCAGTTGGCTAGTCAAGGCCATTATCAATACAACCTTGTAGTTGTATTGACATTATCTTCTTAGTATTTCTATTGGATTAAGAGATGTTATTCATTTACTATGCCTACTTAATCCAATAGGATTACGCCTTGGGATCAATCTCCAAAATCCATCCTTGTAATCTTATTTGTTACCATATTGATTTGATTTCCCCCAATCACTCCCACCATAGAGATGATACCTAAAACTAGCATTACCATTGACCTCTTCTTTCTTATTTAGTTAGGCCTTAAGTAAATGCAATAATATGGTCAAGAGTTGATAGATTGAGCTCTGGTGAATCAATAGTTGATCCTTCAACAATGATGAATAACAGTCATGGAAATATATCTCAACATAGATGATAAGGATTTATATGGAAAGAAAGATATAGGGTGAATGATCTAAACTCAATTTCTTTCCTACCCAATCTTATTTCAGAAGTAGGGTTAGATATTACCATGATACTCAGGGTACATGCAGATGGGATTAAGATATATTTGTTAAATTCATAATTGGGGTTATATCCTCTAACTTGGTACTCATGAGTGATTATAATGAATACTATAATATGATCACCTAATTATCAAGTATAATTCACATTGTACTAAGATTTAATTGATAGTACATTTGATCTACCCTTAGAACAAATCTCCCTTACCCAAAATAAGGGTTTAGCAGAAGTCTTATTGAAACTTATCGCAGTCAACTGGATGATCTACTTCTTATTCCATCAAGTTAAGAGAAGCTTCAATCACCTTGACAAGTTTTTGTTTAAAAGCGCGAAATTTATTCGGATTTTCTATGCATGAATGCAATGCACACATCTGGGTTCATCTTATTTCTAAGCTCTAATGCTGGGATGTTACACATGGTAATCTCAATATCCATTGGATCCCCGCAAACACAACATGCATGATTACAAATAGATGAGATCTTGATCATGAACGGAGCTCACAAGATCTAAACATGAAAGCACAAAGGAGGAGATACAACCATCTAGCTACTACATGGACCCGTAGTCCAGGGTGGAACTACTCATGCTTCATACCGGAGGCTGGCATGATGAAGAAGAAGGCCTCCGGGATGATCTCCCCTCTGGCAGGGTGCCGGGAAGAGCTTCAGACCCCCCTGACCTAGGGACAATGATGGCGGTGGCTACAGACAGTTTCGTGGAATTTTGATCGGGTGCTTAGGGTTTAGGCATTAGAGGGTCTTTATAGGAGAAAAGGCGAGGCAGGGGGGTCGCCAGGGCGGCTGCACCCCCAGGCGCGGGCCCACCTTGGCCGCGCGGCCAGGGGGTACGAACCCCTGGTGTCCCTCATTCGTCTCGTATTCAGGCTTCGTGTTCCCCACGGTAAAATATTGACTTTGTCTTTTGTCCCGTCCAATTCCAAGAATATTCATTTTATGCCTTTCTGGAACCAAAAAACAGAAGAAAACATGCAACTGGCACTGTGGCATCTTGTTAATAGGTTAGTACCAGAAAACATATAGAAACACCTCAAAGCGTAGACAAAGCAAAGCAAAGTAGATACTAAACAAGCATGGAACATCAAAAATTATAGATACGTTTCCGACGTATCAAGGGACAACTTCATTGAAGAGGCGAGGGACGAAAACAGAACACACGAGCCGCCATTCCATCCATAAGGGAGAAAGAAGAGATCTGGAGAAGAAGAGGAAGACGTTCTTCATCTCGCTCCATGATTTTCGATCTTCTAGCCACCACACCTCCAAAGCCATTACTTGTACTTTAGAGAGAGAGAGAGATCTCCACCTTGCAAGATTAGGGTTTGATATTGTTCTTCCCATCTTGAATTGTGTTAGATTTATTTTTATTCTTATTGTGGATCTCCACGGTAATATCAAGAAGAACTCCCTTTATTTAATTATATCGATGATGCTTTCTTATCTCATGTATGAGTAAGTTTCCTTGGGCGTGGGAGATGTAAGGGATTTGTGAGATGTGATGTGCCTATATAATTCCCATTAAGTTTGTGGTTGATTTTAATTACTATATTATGTGTGCTTGACTATCTGTGGGATGCTTAATGCATGTTGTACAATTAAGGGCCCAGACAACATGATGCTTTGTTCTACATAGAGAGAATCTTGTTCGCTAGCAGACCGGCGACCCCCGAGTGACACGAGGATATCAATGGGAAACTATTTTGACTCAAGGATCACGAGGAGCCACAAAGCTTATTGCATTAGTCCGATCCAAGGAGCTTAATTTCTAAGCAACCTGAAGGATCTTAATCGTCTAGTGACTGACCATGGTTGTGGTAACAAGCTAGTACGATTATTGAAGTTGGTATAAAATCTACAAAGAGGAGTTGTGGCTAATTATGGGTTGCTCGCCTACACACATACTTATAAGATTATAATTGTTACACTTATCACTCATCCACTTGGCACATTCACTATCATCATGAACTGAATCTTCCCACGACTACTTTGTCATCTGCAGAAAATAACAAACAAATCGTTCTTTACTTTTATGCCTTTTATTTCAAAAGTTTACATTTTAGATTTATTTAAATACTTTCCTTTAATCCAAATTCTATTCGTATTTCAATGCTTGCAGTCAATTCACTCGAAGACTTGTGGCAACTTCGGGTGTGACAGAGACTTCACCCATAAACACTTACCTTTGGGCTCCTTGTGGGACCGACATCTTAACTTCAAAACTAGCTACAAACGATTTGTGCACTTGCAGCCATCAAGCTATTTTTTGGCACCGTTGCCAGGGAGCTAAGCGCTAAGTGTTTTGTCTCTTAACATTTCAGGTGTTACTATTACAAGATGGCCTCCCTAGGAGACAAATGGTCTACACACTCTGGTAGGGATTATCTACCAGATTATCTTGATCGCGTACCTGCTCAAAGTCACGAGGAAATTATTGAAAAACTTTTGAGATCGAATAAGTTTGAAGTTGAAAACCTAAGTGACTTCATGGAAATCATGTCCATTCATAGGACAACTCCCAACAAACCTGAGAAGAATCTCAGAGAATACAGTGCTCCAAATTTTGCTTTTCTTAAACAACCAATAGAATTTCCTAATCCTGGAGTTAGAGAATACCGATTTGATGGTTAAATTATTAAAATTTTGCAGGAAAAAGCTTTTAGTGGAAGGGAACATGAATACCCAGGAAGACATCTTAGAGAGTTCGACGATGTTATAACCTCACTTGGATCAAAAGGTTTGTCTAGAGTATTCTCTCGTCTAAAACTATTTCGTTGGTCTCTCAAAGGTAAGGCTCTAGACTGGTTATATTCTCTCCCTCGTCATTACATTAAATGTTGGGAAAACTACATTATTAAATTCATAAATAGGTTTAATCCTTTTACAAAGGTAACAAAAATTAGAAAGAATATAGGCAACTTCAGTCAGAACGTGGGAGAAAACTACCCATAAGCCTGGGAAAGATTCTTTGGAATGATCAATAGTATTCCTAATCATGGCTATTCTGAGTCAACTGTTTGCGACTTATTTTACCACAGTCTTAATACCCAACGCAAAGAGTTGCTAGATTTATCAGCAGGAGGATCGATAAATACTTTAACTGTTAAAGAATGTTTGGAATTGATGTCTACTAGGGCTAAGAATGATTCTTTATATAATCCCGATTTTGGCACTAAGCCGGAAAAGGGAATACTTCGTATAAATCCCGATCTTATGCCTTAAGTACGCAAAACCATGAAAGAAAAAGGTATACCTTCTGAACTTGTCAAGGAAAACAAAGTAGATTTGTTACAAGTTTTTATTGAAGAGGATGAAACTAGAAAAGTTTTTCAAGAATTGAAACATCGACATGCCAAATCTTACAATACCTTGCATAAGCAATTTCAAAGAGACAAGAAGATTTTGGCCGAACATACAAAAAATTATGAGGAAATTGGCCAAGAAATAAAATCATTTCACAAGTACCTTAGTATGATTTAAACCCAATGTGAACAAATAGCATCTTGTTATCAAATTTTTCTTCAAGATGATATAAATATTCCTGTTTCTACTAATGTTGTTACAAGAAGAGGTGCAGTTGTTAAAGGACCATTAGGACCACCAGAATATGAAGCTGAAAAAGATCGAAGGGAAAAAGGCTTGCTCAAGGCAAGCTAAGAAGATGATACATTGGTGGATCCTCAAGATGAGACTTCTCAAGAAACACAAGATCAAACCTTGGAGGAGCAGAATGATGCACAAGATGAGTTATGACTCTGATACAGAGACCGTTGATCCAAGAGAAGAAGAAGACACGAGCAAATAAGATGAAATGGTTGCAATAGAAAAGAATAAAAGCGATAAGCAACAACAAACGAAAGTAACTAAAAAGCCTGATCCCCCACAAAAGGTAAAAGATAAGAGTAAGAAACTTCCATATCCAGATCGCAAAAAGAAAGCACCAGATGAGGTAATCTATGATTCTTTTAAAAAGGCATTAAGTGATCTTCGTCTAGAAATTCCATTTGTGGATGCAATAAAAGTTCCTACCTATTCTAAATTTCTCCTTGATATTCTTAATAGAAAGAAAGAGATAACTGAAAACGTTGCCATGGTGAATAGTTACCCTGCTAATGGGAAGCGATTGTCTAAATCAGGAGATCCCGGAATACCAGCTATTTCATGTTTAATAGGCAAAACTAATATTCATAATGCCTTATGTGATTTAGGTGTAGGAGTTAGTGTAATGTCCCCCACTTCTATCACTTTACAGATGGCTGACAAATCCACTAAACAACCTATCGGTATGATTGAGGATGTTCTACTTAGAATAGATGAGCATGTTATTCCCACTGACTTTATTATTCTTGAAATCTCGGAGGATGAAAAAGTATCTATAATAATTGGAAGACCTTTCCTTAGTACTGCAGGAGCGTCAGTTGATTGTGCTGAAGGGAAAATAATCTTCAATGTTTATGATGGTGAAATCATCCGGTATTTTCCAAAGAAACTAGAAGCGGGAAAAAGATATGTTCCACCGGCAAAACGAGTTCATGTGGTAAGTGCCTTTGATAGAGGGCAACCCAAGGTAAGAATTCAAGAACAGAAAAAGGGTTAAAATATTCAACCATTCTTAATAAAATGCTTAATGGGATTCAACCCATCATATCAATAAAATAGAGTTAAATAATAAAATGTTCATCGCATTTCTATAACCTTTTCACAGACATTCTTGCGGAAGCGTGCGCGTAAAAATGCAGCTGTCAAAAAGTAGTAGAAATATCGACTGAATAAGCATAGATATAGTGTAGAAAATAAAGTCTGAGTTTTATATGTAGAAACTATCTTAATCATATTGTCTAGATTAAAAAGTGGATCTTTGAAAATTTGGGCAAAAAAGCATGTTCCAGGAGTTGTAACAACCAACTATACGGCGGGAATATTTATTCCAGCCGTATAGTTGCGGCCTATAGTTATCGACAAAATTCTCAAAACTTAGGGCTCGGATACAGATGGTTTGACGACTAACTATATGGCGGGACCATTTGGTCCGGTCGTATAGTTGTGATCTAGTGTTGGGAAACCCTAACCCTCGTTGCCGCCACAATTATACAGCTGGAGCTACTTAACCCGGCCTTATAGCTCCCGCCGTATAGTTTGCCACAACCACTTAAACGGGTCTAGACAGGCTAGGGTTCTTCCTCCCCTCATTATTTCTCTCAAACTTTCTCCAAACCTCTCAAAACCCACCTAGAACTCTTGATTGTTCGCGGATTTCGTTCGTTTGAGTGGGGTAATCAATAGATCGGTATGTTTCTCTCCCTGTCCATGCTTTATTTTCAGAATTCCATGGTTGAAATCCTCTCATTGAATTAGTGAATGAACTCAAGCTTGATTAACTTTCTCTTTTAATTTCTCACGTTAGGATTGAATTCCTCCACGTAGAATCGTTCATATATCATGTAGAAACTATATGCCTAAGGTTTTATGTTGAAATTTCTCAGTGCATCAAGATGAACAAGCTCGGTAGTATTTTTCGCAAGAGCAAGCACCAACATGGTGAAGGCTCGGGGATACGGGCTGAGCTCGACAACAAGTACGCCATTGTTTTGGCAAGGAAGTTCTTGCCCACACGATGGGCCGATGACGGCTTTCTCAGCTGAGCAGGGTTGAGGGCGGACTTCGACCACTTGTGTGCAAATGCAGGGCTATCCAACCTCTCCTATGTAAGCCACTACACCTACGCCAAGCTCACCCATGAGTTCCTCGCATCCTTCTACGACGACTACAAGGAGAAAGGTAATGCATGCATAGTGGGTTTCACCATTAACCAACGGCCATATCAAATCACTTTTCAAAAAATTTGTGTAGCTTATGGATTCCCTCAAGAAGGGGAATTAACTGTTACAAACTTGTATAGCGTCTCAAGTGGAGGAACTTGAGAGGTTATTTCTATGAATGGTGCCAGGGACTTCTATCAGAAGAAGATGTCCACCATTCAGAACCCAGCCATCAGTTACTTCGCTTTGTTTCTTGCTAATACTTTGTTAGGAAAAGGAGATACTGGCTCTATGGACAATACAGACATGGCCATGATCACCAAGGCACTCTTCCCTGATGCACCACAGAGTCCCACTCCTGCATCTGTCACATCCCAAGTTTTAGATTCGGTTCTGCATGTCACTCATGGCATTCTGCATTCATGAACCTTCATCAATTTCAAAACCCCGCATTCAAATCCTAGACAAAGGGCCTCAGGTGTTCTTACAAAGAAGAATAGTTGGACCCTTGGAGTCACTGGTTTGTATTAGCCCTTTTGGTTGCAAAAATGATCCTAGGATGATCCCTAGTATTTTCGAAAAATTTGAAAACAAAAATCAACTCATTTGATTTAACCAATAAAAAGTTATGAAAGAAATAAGAAACGCAAAAAGGAAAAAGAAAGAACAAAAAAAACTAGCCAACCCAACCTACCCGGCCCAGCCCACCTGCCCCGCCTACCCTATCCGCCGCGCACCCCTCCCCGCAAGCAGCGCGCAACGCGGCGGCCGCGCAGTGCCGGCCTAGCAGAGGGCCCCGCAGCAGCCCACTCCGCCTCCTCCTCCCCTGTGCTGCTGCCAGGCGGACCCCACCGGCCTTCCCCTTCCTCCGGACGAGCTCGTGCTCGCCACGGAGACCGACTACCGAACGAATCCCCGACGAAATCGGCGCTGGTTCTCTCCCCTCTGCACGCTATCCCCTAGATATTAACCCCCTTCTCCGCCTCGGTCCGTTTCTCCCGCAAGCCTCGCAAACCCTAGCCTCCATGAGCCTCGCCGCCGCCGCCTCCATTGCCGAGCTTCGGAGCTCGAGGTGCTCGGCACAGCAGCCGCCCCTGGCCCTCCTGTTCCCCTCCTTCTCTCCCCCTTGGTCTACCGCGCGAACTGACCTGGTTCCCCTTCCCGCAGATCGTCGCCGTCCCCTCCAATTGCTCGCCGGAGACCCGACGCCGCCCGCCTCCTCCGGCCGCTCATAGACGGCTCCCCAGGAAACAATCGACGACGTCGACCTCGCCATTGTGGCGCCCCGCAAAAACCACTACTAGAAAATCGCGTTGTTTTTGTGCATTGCATCATCATGACCGCATGCTCATGCCATCATGCCACATTGCATTTGAGCATCGTCATCATCATGCATCTGTTTGTCTAAAACTATTTTCGAAAGACTATCTTTGTTTTCGAAACGCCCCGTCTTTATTTCAAAGTAAAACTCGGGTCTCCGGATTATTTTGTTTCGTCTACCAATGGATTTCAAAAGCCCCATTTTAAATATTAAAATTATTTATTTTATTTTTAGGGGGCAGCCGTACCGGGCCGATCCGACCCAGTCGGCCACCCCCAGTACAAAAACCAGACTACCCGGTCCAAAGAAAAACCTAGTCAAAAATATCTAATCCTAAATCTACCCAACCCTATCCTACCCAGCCTCCCTCCACATCACCCCGTCCAATCCCCTCTCGCCACCTCATCTCTCCTCCCTCCATCCCCCAACCGCCATCTGCCACCTCATCCACCACACACCCCGCTGGCCCACTCCCCAACCTTCCTCTCCCTTCCACCTAGGTCCCACCGGCCCCCCCGACCCAGTCCACACACGCACCCGCACTCCCCATCTGCCGCTCCTGGCCCACCACCTGGGCTGCTCCTCCACCAACCGCACGCGCCTGCCGCTCCTGGCCCCACCCCGGCCCCACCATCCCCCTTCTCCTCTCTCCACGCGACCCCGCCCCGCATCTCCCTCCTCCCGTCGCCGCCTCCTCGCTCTGCAGGGGCCACGCCGACCCATCCTTCGGCCACCCCAGCGCCATCCCTCTCTCTCTTCCCGCGTCGGCACCCTCCGCCGCCGCCTGGGACTCCCTCCTCCCTCGCACCCGCGCCCCTCCTCCTCTCCCCCACCTCGTCTCCCCCGCGCCCTCCTCCTTCCTCTGGCCCGCTCCTCTGCTCCCATCCCCGATCCACCGCCGGCCTCGCCGGGAGCCAGGCGAGCCCGCCCTGGAGCTACTCTGCCTCGACCTCCTCGCCTTCCGCCATGAACCCCGTTCCCCTCGTCCTCGTTCCCCAACCTGGACGCTCCCTCTTGCTCCCTTCTCCGCCGTCAGGTCCCGCTACCGGCGTCTGCCGCGTCCCCGCCGAGCCCGCGCGCTCCCTCCCCCGCCACCGGCCTCCTCCACCGCCCTCTGCCCCCCCGCTCGGCCCCCCGTCTCGCCCTGGACCGTGCCCCGGCCTCCCGCGCCGGCCGCTCCGGCGGCAAGCCATCTCCCACTCGCCTTGGCGTCCTCCTCTCGCCCTCGTCCCCGACGCGTCCTCCGCCCGTCCACCTCGCCCGCTCCCGAGGCCGCGCGAACCGGCCGCCGCTTGGTCTTCGACGCGCCCGCGTCGTCTGTCCTTGCCGGCCTGGTCCCGTCCGCGAGCCTCGCCGTCATCGCGGTCCCACCTCCAACGCCGGCCGTCGGGCCTCCTCCTTCCCGCGACCATGCCTGCCAGCGTCGCCGCGAACCTCTGCGCCGACCTTGACCTTCCCGAGCTCCTCTGCCGCTGCTGAGTCCCTTCTCGCCGCTCCAGCTCGGCTCCATGTTTTTCTTTTTTTAGCCGTATGCTGTGGTGGCTTACAATGGTCTGTTGTGGCGCCGTGTGTTGCAACGTGAGTCTCCCCGTGTACCTGGTGTTGCCAACAGGGGTCCTGCGGTGGTGTTGATGGTACTGCAAGGTGGTAGCACTGCCTAGAATCCTTCCGGTGAACAAGAGCTGCAAGCCGGACAAGTACCCCGAGAAGCCACCCGAACATTCGGTGCTAAGTCCAAGTTCGCCATCGACAATCGAAGCCTCGAAACCCCAAGCTCTCCTTCGCGGTACCCGAAGACCGAACATGGATCCGAAGCCGTGTTTTCAGAGTCCGAAGACCCCGGTACCCGATCCACCCAAGTCCGACATCGACAAACGAAGACGAAACCATCAAGACCTTCGTCACGGAACGCCGAGATCTGCTACCCGAACCGAAAGAACGCCAAGATCGTCACGGGAATGACAAGTACTTCCCCCCGGACGCCAAGACCGACCCGAGATGCGACCCGACAAGATCTTCGCAACGACAAGATCGACACCGACCAGGACGAATCCGATGCGCCCCCGCCGAACCAAGTCCTTCATCCCGGAACGCCAAGATCTATTTCCGTTGTCCGAGACCGATCCCATCGAACCTCGCCCCCCATCGAACCCTATCAAACCCCGAACCCTCGGAGCCAAGTTCGCCGAACCCTAATGTGATTCCCTATCCGAGACCCCATTATTTTTATAATATGACATTATCAACTGATGCATACTAAATTGTTCATGCATGCATACTTGTCTGTGGTTTGGGGGCATTATGCCAATTCACCTCATAATTAAATATGGAGTCTATATGCGGGATATCTTTGTCTCATTCCGGACTCCATTTAAATTGGCATAGCGAACCGAAGCCATGTTTTGTCTTGCTAATTCAACATTTAATTTGTGGGGTAGATAAATAACTTGAACCGTTTAATTAATTGTCGGGGCCTCGGTTCCGCTTAATATGACCTAATGCATCGCACCTTTGCCAGGTCATACATGATACATGCATCATGCCCGATCTTCTGTCATAGTATTAAATAGTGCATCCGTTGTGTGTGCTAGTGTTTTGCTTCTTCACGGACTAGGCCGATGAGTTGATGCGAGTGTCGATCCGATCTTCGGATGAACCTTCGACAATGTTTTCAGGCGAGCACCTTCCCCTTTCTACCTATCTTACTTTTATAGTATTTATTCCCTCCTGTTGATCTATTGCTATCTGTGTTGCGATGCTCTAGTTTTCGTGCCCGTGATATCCCTTGCAGCCTTATATAGCCTTGGACACATCCTATTACCTGTTGATTGGTAGATAGTTGGACTTGCACGTCGTAGTCGCTTGCTCAAGTGCTGTTGTGTGTCGTCAAGTACCACAGTTGTTGGAGTATTGCCGCATGTTTATTGTTGGAGATGATCAAGACTTTAATTACTGTTTAATAACTAAAATTGAAAGTAGGTAAATGCAGAGGCACCGGTGGGTGATAGACAATATTTGGTTTCCGACCGCTCACTGGTGTCCCGTAGGACCCCGAGTTCTTGACACCTGTTCCGAGATCGAGCGCGCTAACCACAGGTGGGGTGTGTGGGCACCCCCATCGATTAGTACCTGATTTCAAAGTATTGTACCGGGGGCCACAACTAGTTTGAGGTTTTATTACTATCTTGTACTTATGCC
This sequence comes from Avena sativa, assembly GCA_916181665.1. Taxonomy (NCBI): domain Eukaryota; kingdom Viridiplantae; phylum Streptophyta; class Magnoliopsida; order Poales; family Poaceae; genus Avena; species Avena sativa. The sequence continues at coordinate 125,259,118 of OV702297.1, forward strand.
ATGCTTTACTGCTTTATTTAAATTGTGCGAGGTACTGCACACTGTACTGTTTAGGATTGCGGAGTGTTTTCGCGGTATCGACAAGCCTAGTCACACTTTCGGGTTCCCAGTCATTTACCGCCATTGGCACAAACCCTGAGTCCGTCTCGGAGACTGGCCGACTTCGTTGCGGGTAGCTTAGTGGGGTGGCCCCCATGTACTTGCTTTGGGTCCAGGAAACGTCATGACTTAGGCCCCGCCGACATACCGATGGGTGTATGTTAACTGATCTGGCAAAAAGGGTCGAAGTGCGTGTGGATACTTTGGTGCACCCCTGCAGGGTTAAATCTTTTCGAAAAGCCGTGTCCATGGTTATGGACGACTTGGAGCACAGTTCTCGATCATAGACAACTATAACTAAAGTTTACTGTTATAATTTGACTTGTATCCGATATGACTAGTAATCAGCTCCACTGCCACGGAATGGCTAAATAAGAGTACCAACAACTGCTGGGTTTGGGATATCTCATGCTAAGTGTATCTGACTAGTAAGTGTTGCAACTACAACGGAATGGTTAACTAAAAACTGCCCACTGCTTATTATTTCAGGATAACTATCTATACCTGACTAGTAATTACCGCAACGATAACTGAATAAATAAAACTGCCAACGGTGTGAGTTCCTCGGTAGACTTCCTCGTTTGGTCTCGAGGGGGAAATACCAGGATGGGTATGCTTGGTGTTAGTTTCAGGTTGGATCCGAATAGGTCTTCCTTACCCCTCTCTAATAGCCGCCAAATGTATCGAGTCTCGATAGGAGGTTTAGTGCATGCTGCGCTGCCGCTTCAGTCCACCATACCTATGTAGGCGAGGACCACCGAATTCTAGTCTCGCCGTGTACTGGCCTCAGTACTGACGCTCCTCTTTTTCCTTTGCCCTTTGTCGGCACCCCTTTTGTTTAGCAGGTTTGAGATCTCCGTCGTTAGCAGGGTTACCCTTCCGGCTTGGCCTGGGCAGGATTATGGACGCCATTGGTTATTCTTCAGGGCTCTTAGCCCCATTTGCATCTTGTCCGTAGTCGGCCACTATATCATTTTCAAGGTGATTTGGATCTTTGTATATTATATCTGTATTCTTGACTCTTTGAGTCGCTGTTGTATATATCTCTGTTCTGTGGGTCCCATCGAGGATTGTTGTGTAATGTTATTACTTCGTTTTCCACCCGCACGAAAGTGCCTGGTGGGCGTCCTTGAATCGTTTCTATGCGGGTTTGGCGGGAAGCGTTAAAACTTGCATAGGGCCGATTCGAGGGTGTTACAGAGTGGTATCAGAGCTCAGCAGTTGCGATACCCCACAAGTCCATCCTGTAGGATAACCTAGCTAACGGCCGAAGTAGAGTGTCAAAACTATTTTTGCAAAATCGGTTGGATAGTTCTGATTAGGTCTGATTTTACTCCTTACCCCTCTGCTGCTCTCCTCTCACCTCTGCGTGTTTTGAATCCGCTCTCTTCTCTCTCTTTGAGTCCAGGGTTTCTCGTGGTTGGGTTCCATCGTACCTTCAGGGTTTCGCTTCCTCCTTTGGTAACGGTGTTGCTACATCTGGTCTTCATGCTATCCGAGGAATCCTTCGTCTGGTGGACTTCTCTTTGTTCCTTCTCGTGCCTCCCGGTGTTTTCTGACGCGACGACATCATCTATGCCAGATCTGATGCAGAGCCTGCATCAATCCTTTGTTCCGAACCTCGATTGTCGAGACCTTCAGTCTGATTCCGAGGATGGTTGCGCGCTTTTCTACTGATTGTGCGGAGTAATAGTTTGGGTGCGTGATGGATTGGCCCCCATGCCGACTACCCTTTCTATTCGCTCTTGTACATTGAAGTGGGATAGGCCGCACCTTTTCTCTCCTTCCAACGAAGATAGAGGTGGCTTTATTTGTTGATACCTCTGCCTTCGCCTTTTTGTTTCCGGAGTGTTCTCTCGACGATCACGGACAACGACCTCTTGTTAGTGGTGTCGCGAGGATCTACACGAAGCGAGAAGACGCAGATCGCCGACCTTCCTTCCGGTACCATGAGGCGGATCTCGAGGGCGAGATCCATTGTTAGTGGTGTCGAATTGTGGCGCCCCGCAAAAACCACTACTAGAAAATCGCGTTGTTTTTGTGCATTGCATCATCATGACCGCATGCTCATGCCATCATGCCACATTGCATTTGAGCATCGTCATCATCATGCATCTGTTTGTCTAAAACTATTTTCGAAAGACTATCTTTGTTTTCGAAACGCCCCGTCTTTATTTCAAAGTAAAACCCGGGTCTCCGGATTATTTTGTTTCGTCTACCAATGGATTTCAAAAGCCCCGTTTTAAATATTAAAATTATTTATTTTATTTTTAGGGGGCAGCCGTACCGGGCCGATCCGACCCAGTCGGCCACCCCCAGTACAAAAACCAGACTACCCGGTCCAAAGAAAAACCTAGTCAAAAATATCTAATCCTAAATCTACCCAACCCTATCCTACCCAGCCTCCCTCCACATCACCCCGTCCAATCCCCTCTCGCCACCTCATCTCTCCTCCCTCCATCCCCCAACCGCCATCTGCCACCTCATCCACCACACACCCCGCTGGCCCACTCCCCAACCTTCCTCTCCCTTCCACCCGGGTCCCACCGGCCCCCCCGACCCAGTCCACACACGCACCCGCACTCCCCATCTGCCGCTCCTGGCCCACCACCTGGGCTGCTCCTCCACCAACCGCACGCGCCTGCCGCTCCTGGCCCCACCCCGGCCCCACCATCCCCCTTCTCCTCTCTCCACGCGACCCCGCCCCGCATCTCCCTCCTCCCGTCGCCGCCTCCTCGCTCTGCAGGGGCCACGCCGACCCGTCCTCCGGCCACCCCAGCGCCATCCCTCTCTCTCTCCCCGCGCCGGCACCCTCCGCCGCCGCCTGGGACTCCCTCCTCCCAGGCACCCGCGCCCCTCCTCCTCTCCCCCACCTCGTCTCCCCCGCGCCCTCCTCCTTCCTCTGGCCCGCTCCTCTGCTCCCATCCCCGATCCGCCGCCGGCCTCGCCGGGAGCCAGGCGAGCCCGCCCTAGAGCTACTCTGCCTCGACCTCCTCGCCTTCCGCCATGAACCCCGTTCCCCTCGTCCTCGTTCCCCAACCTGGACGCTCCCTCTTGCTCCCTTCCCCGCCGTCAGGTCCCGCTACCGGCGTCTGCCATGTCCCCGCCAAGCCCGCGCGCTCCCTCCCCCGCCACCGGCCTCCTCCACCGCCCTCTGCCCTCCCGCTCGGCCCCCCGTCTCTCCCTGGACCGCGCCCCGGCCTCCCGCGCCGGCCGCTCCGGCAGCAAGCCGTCTCCCCCTCGCCTCGGCGTCCTCCTCTCGCCCTCGTCCCCGACGCGTCCTCCGCCCGTCCACCTCGCCCGCTCCCGAGGCCGCGCGAACCGGCCGCCGCTTGGTCTTCGCCGCGCCCGCGTCGTCTGTCCTTGCCGGCCTCCTCCCGTCCGTGAGCCTCGCCGTCGTCGCGGTCCCACCTCCAACGCCGGCCGTCGGGCCTCCTCCTTCCCGCGACCATGCCTGCCAGCGTCGCCGCGAACCTCTGCCCCGACCTTGACCTTCCCGAGCTCCTCTGCCGCTGCTGAGTCCCTTCTCGCCGCTCCAGCTCGGCTCCATGTTTTTCTTTTTTTAGCCGTATGCTGTGGTGGCTTACAATGGTCTGTTGTGGCGCCGTGTGTTGCAACGTGAGGCTCCCCGTGTACCTGGTGTTGCCAACAGGGGTCCTGCGGTGGTGTTGATGGTACTGCAAGGTGGTAGCACTGCCTAGAATCCTTCCGGTGAACAAGAGCTGCAAGCCGGACAAGTACCCCGAGAAGCCACCCGAACATTCGGTGCTAAGTCCAAGTTCGCCATCGACAATCGAAGCCTCGAAACCCCAAGCTCTCCTTCGCGGTACCCGAAGACCGAACATGGATCCGAAGCCGTGTTTTCAGAGTCCGAAGACCCCGGTACCCGATCCACCCAAGTCCGACATCGACAAACAAAGATGGAACCATCAAGACCTTCGTCACGGAACGCCGAGATCTGCTACCCGAACCGAAAGAACGCCAAGATCGTCACGGGAACGACAAGTACTTCCCCCCCGGACACCAAGACCGACCCGAGATGCGACCCGACAAGATCTTCGCAACGACAAGATCGACACCGACCAGGACGAATCCGATGCGCCCCGACGCCGAACAAAGTCCTTCATCCCGGAACGCCAAGATCTATTTCCGTTGTCCGAGACCGATCCCATCGAACCTCACCCCCCGTCGAACCCTGTCAAACCCTGAACCCTCGGAGCCAAGTTCGCCAAACCCTAATGTGATTCCCTATCCGAGACCCCATTATTTTTATAATATGACATTATCAACTGATGCATACTAAATTGTTCATGCATGCATACTTGTCTGTGGTTTGGGGGCATTATGCCAATTCACCTCATAATTAAATATGGAGTCTATATGCGGGATATCTTTGTCTCATTCCGGACTCCATTTAAATTGGCATAGCGAACCGAAGCCATGTTTTGTCTTGCTAATTCAACATTTAATTTGCGGGGTAGATAAATAACTTGAACCGTTTAATTAATTGTCGGGGCCTCGGTTCCGCTTAATATGACCTAATGCATCGCACCTTTGCCATGCCATACATCATACATGCATCATGCCCGATCTTCTGTCATAGTATTAAATAGTGCATCCGTTGTTTGTGCTAGTGTTTTGCTTCTTCACGGACTAGGCCGATGAGTTGATGCGAGTGTCGATCCGATCTTTGGATGAACCTTCGACAATGTTTTCAGGCGAGCACCTTCCCCTTTCTACCTATCTTACTTTTATAGTATTTATTCCCTCCTGTTGATCTATTGCTATCTGTGTTGCGATGCTCTAGTTTTCGTGCCCGTGATATCCCTTGCAGCCTTATATAGCCTTGGACACATCCTATTACCTGTTGATTGGTAGATAGTTGGACTTGCGCGTCGTAGTCGCTTGCTCAAGTGCTGTTGCGTGTCATCAAGTACCACAGTTGTTGGAGTATTGCCGCATGTTTATTGTTGGAGATGATCATGACTTTAATTACTGTTTAATAACTAAAATTGAAAGTAGGTAAATGCAGAGGCACCGGTGGGTGATAGACAATATTTGTTTTTCGACCGCTCACTGGTGTCCCGTAGGACCCCGAGTTCTTGACACCTGTTCCGAGATCGAGCGTGCTAACCACAGGTGGGGTGTGTGGGCACCCCCATCGATTAGTACCTGATTTCAAAGTATTGTACCGGGGGCCACAACTAGTTTGAGGTTTTATTACTATCCTGTACTTATGCCATGCTTTACTGCTTTATTTAAATTGTGCGAGGTACTGCACACTGTACTGTTTAGGATTGCGGAGTGTTTTCGCGGTATCGACAAGCCCAGTCACACTTTCGGGTTCCTAGTCGTTTACCGCCATTGGCACAAACCCTGAGTCCGTCTCGGAGACTGGCCGACTTCGTTGCGGGTAGCTTAGTGGGGTGGCCCCCATGTACTTGCTTTGGGTCCGGGAAACGTCATGACTTAGGCCCCGCCGACATACCGATGGGTGTATGTTAACTGATCTGGCAAAAAGGGTCGAAGTGCGTGTGGATACTTTGGTGCACCCCTGCAGGGTTAAATCTTTTCGAAAAGCCGTGTCCGCGGTTATGGACGACTTGGAGCACAGTTCTCGATCATAGACAACTATAACTAAAGTTTACTGTTATAATTTGACTTGTATCCGATATGACTAGTAATCAGCTCCACTGCCACGGAATGGCTAAATAATAGTACCAACAACTGCTGGGTTTGGGATATCTCATGCTAAGTGTATCTGACTAGTAAGTGTTGCAACTACAACGGAATGGTTAACTAAAAACTGCCCACTGCTTATTATTTCAGGATAACTATCTATACCTGACTAGTAATTACCGCAACGATAACTGAATAAATAAAACTGCCAACGGTGTGAGTTCCTCGGTAGACTTCCTCGTTTGGTCTCGAGGGGGAAATACCAGGATGGGTATGCTTGGTGTTAGTTTCAGGTTGGATCCGAATAGGTCTTCCTTACCCCTCTCTAATAGTCGCCAAATGTATCGAGTCTCTATAGGAGGTTTAGTGCATGCTGCGCTGCCGCTTCAGTCCACCATACCTATGTAGGCGAGGACCGCCGAATTCTAGTCTCGCCGTGTACTGGCCTCAGTACTGACGCTCCTCTTTTTCCTTTGCCCTTTGTCGGCACCCCTTTTGTTTAGCAGGTTTGAGATCGCCGTCGTTAGCAGGGTTACCCTTCCGGCTTGGCCTGGGCAGGATTATGGACGCCATTGGTTATTATTCAGGGCTCTTAGCCCCATTTGCATCTTGTCCGTAGTCGGCCGCTATATCGTTTTCAAGGTGATTTGGATCTTTGTATATTATATCTGTATTCTTGACTCTTTGAGTCGCTGTTGTATATATCTCTGTTCTGTGGGTCCCATCGAGGACTGTTGTGTAATGTTATTACTTCGTTTTCCACCCGCACGAAAGTGCCTGGTGGGCGTCCTTGAATCGTTTCTATGCGGGTTTGGCGGGAAGCGTTAAAACTTGCATAGGGCCGATTCGAGGGTGTTATAGCCATCGAGCTCGCCGAGACGCCCCGCACCCCGTAGACGCCGCGGCACTCGCCAGGGACCGCCGGAGCACGCGTCGCCGCCGCCGTCTGCGCCCACCGCCGCCAACAGCCGCCGCTCGCCGCCCAGGTAAGGATCGAGCTTCCCCGGCCGTCCGATCGCTTTTCGACGCACGCGATTAGAACGCGGCCGAACCGGTATCGGCCGATACCGACGCACCACGTGGCAGCCGCGTGGAGCCCGTGTGGGCGCCGCGTCAGCGCTGACGCGTCAGCCGCGTTGACCGCGCAGTAAAGGATTTAATTTGATTTAGAAAATTCAGAAAATAGCAGAAAATTGCAAAATTCGTAGAAATTAATATACTGGTCCAAAAATTGCAAATAAAATATGTGTAGATTCAGTACGTCGTGTAGAATCTTGCTGTACCATTGTTTCACACTTTTGCAGCAAGATTTTGTCCAGATTAATTAATTGAGTTAATGGCCTTTTTGGAGTAATTAATTCATAGAAAAAGATCTGTAACTCCAAAAATTGCATATGATATGTCCCTAGATTCAGTAGAACAAGGGGAATCTCAAAGTGAATTAAAAAGTTAGACTTACAGTAAAAACTTCTGCAGAAACTATTTAGTGGCTTTCTGCAGTGTTTTAATTATTCAGGGAGTTTTATAATTCCTTTTTGAGTAATTCCAGTTGGTACTGTTCCTAAATAGCAATGCCTATACAGTAGAATTTTCCCAAGATTTTACAAACAGTATACTACCAGTAGCAAATTATTTGGGTTCTGACTCTAGTTTTGAGCACTATATTTTGCATAATAGTTTTCCTTGCGCTAAAACTATTTTCCATGCATGCAACCAGTAGCTTTACTGAATAGGATTATGTGGTGCTTCTGTAGCATCACTTCACTTGCCATGCATATATTCATGCATCAACTTTGTTGCATATGCTTGTGGATTGCTTGTTTATGATTGCAATTGTATCGTGTAGATTGTGACGAGTGCAACACTTGCTCGTGTGTGGATTGTTCTTCCGACCGCTACAACCAAGGCAAGTAGAATGCTATTTTGCTCATGATATTTTCCTACTATTTTTTATGCATTGTCGTATTTTGTAGACGCATGTGTAGGATGATATTATCGCTATGCTATGTCCCATTATGTGGTAGGGCTTTCCTTGTAGATGAACCACCGTTGGTAGAGGTGCTTAGCCATGCTATGATGAACGAGGGCTGGGTTACATCACTGAAACTTGTTTCTAAAAGTATTGGTTTGTGAAAACTAAAACAACTTAATCAATGAATCTCCTGGGTGTGATGGGATTGATAAATTTTGGTGGTTTCATTGCGGAAAGGCACCCAGGTATCGAGAGAAAATGATTGGCTTCTTTATTTTGTAGCTTACATGTACAACCATGTGCCAATAATGAAATGGGAAGTTGGTTGGACTTAGTAGGTCATGGTGACTCGAACCCGCGTATCCAGAGATATAGAATTTTGGTAGGTTGGACCGGTGCGCGTCGGGATTGGGGAGCTACTTCCCGAACAGTCTCTTCTTGGACTTCTCCCTATCATCACCCAAAATGAGAGTGATGGTACGAGTTGGGCTGGCCAAGTCACATGGGTAAAGTGTACTAACCCCTCCAGGGTGTATAATCTAATCGATTAGCCGTGTCCCCGGTTATGGACGTCTGAGTTTCTTGATACTGATTCCATGACATGTTTCTTGCTCATTCTAATTTCATAATTGCTTAATATTGTTGGGTTAACTTAATTGGGATCTTTTCAAAGAAAAATCAAAAACTGTTTATGAAAGTAGGACAAAGGTATTTGCAAATGCAAGCTAGCCACAGCTTCACTTGCCAAATATGCATGTAGATGATAGCACTATTGTCTCCTTTATTAGCTCTACTTGCGATACATTCCATGTATTGACCCTTCGGGGCTGCTACGTTTCATGTTGCAGGATATTCCGATTCTGAGTAATCGATATAGGCCACGGTACTCCACTCGGCACTTGTTCACTTGTGGGCAATTTGAAGAATGGAGGATTTACTTTATTTATGTTGCTACCTGAATAACTTGAGCTAGCCTTGAGCTAAGCTTTCATTGTAATAATGGTACTCTGGATCTTCGTTATTTATGATACACGGATACTTGCTATGTTATTCATCTTATTCTATTGTGGGCCAATGAACCGATCCAGGGATTGGCATGTCACATAGAAGCCACGGTCTTTTCAGAACCGCAGTGTTACAAGATGGTATCAGAGCCCGTGTGTCGACTGTAGGATCGTGACCTAGGATTGGATTAGGAAGCCATAGAACTATTACAACATATATTAACTCTGTCTTTCATCTTATGCCTTTCACTCTCGTAAATTCTTATCATATTCTATTCTCACACTTTCCTCTTTAAATTAATAGATGGGAGAAGTCAGGACTGAGTATGCCACCATGGAGTCACCAAGGCCCTTTGCAAGGCAGTTAGCACAGCTCTCGCAGTCATTGGGATTGCCACTGCCCATGTTCAAGGGAAGAAGGCTGTACACCTATGGATATGGTGAGGATGCATGGGAGATCACCACCTTCATCTTCAGGAATGCCGCCTTGCCAAACCCTGTGCACCTGATCTACACCAAGACATACTGCAACTGGGGACTTGGAATTAACTTGGCCATACATGAAGCCCTGTCTCGCCAGTGCCATCATGTCCGACACTTACTGCCGGCAGATTCACCCTACCTTGACTATGGGAGGCGTGATGAAGATGGGCACATTATGGTTACCCCGGGCGACAGGAACAACATGCCGCCCCGTCGGAGGCACATGGAGGACATGGAAAGGGAGAATGGAGCTCTAGCTGAGAAAGTGATGATGATAAATGAGATTGCAGATTTTGCTAGCAATGGTATGGTGGTCCAAGGACAGGAGATTGACACCTTGCATGAAGCTGTGGGAGTTCTGGAGAACGCCCTGATAGCCAGAGATGCAACCATAGCTCATCTTCATGGTACTGTGCAGGAGAACACCCAGAACATACAACAGTTGCAAGGGACCGTCCAGGAAAGGGATCAAACTATTGAAGCCATGATAGCCCAGATTGCCGCTCTCCAAGCATAGCTGAATCCACCCTCTGATGATGACAATGGAGATGATGGCAACAATGGGGATGATGATGACAGTGGGGACGATGATGATGATGAGGACGAGGATGATGATGATGGAGACGATGATGGTGGAGGAGATGAAGCTGTTGCAGTCGCAGCAGAGAGTGAAGAAGAAGAGGAGGATCCAGAAGAGGTGGAGTTTGAGATCTCAAGTGATGATTCAGGAGAAGTATACACTCCGCCACCATGGTTGAACCGTGGACCGAAGCGCCAATGCATGAGTGCAAGGACCTACCGCAACCTCTTCAAGTAGTTAGAAGTCCACCAATTAGTCCTCGTTAGGCAAAACCGTTAGGATTAGTCTCGATCGATGTGAAACTTAATTACTGTTAGTTTAAGAGTGTTTAGTTGCTTATTTGTGTACTCCAATATCCTAGGAATTATTTGTGCGAATTTTATGAAAGAGTTATGGCAAGTTTGGTTAACATCTGTGTTATTTTCGCTGCAGTTTCCTGCTGATACAGCAGTACTGTACGATTTTTCATATTTTTCTGATAACTGGGAAAAATCTGAAAAAAACAGGGCTGGTGCGAAACTCTCTGTACTGTATGTGCAAAAATCAGCTAAATTTTCTGACGAGTCTAAGTCAGGTAGAAAAATTTGTGAACGCTGCTGGACTGTTCTGGCAGATTGCTGTTTTTGCTATTTAGTTGATCAACTGTTTAGTTAACCATTGCCAACTCTTGTAAAACTATTTCAGTAGGTATATACTGCTAGGATAACCCCTGGGATGTTTCTGGATCACTTGTTTGTTGATGTTTTGCTTGATTGAGATTGTCCGCTATTGTTTGTTGTTGTTTGATCATAATGCATGGGTAGAATCCTATTATCGTAGTTGATTCTTTCTAAGCTTACCTGTGCTGAACCGCAGATGCCTCCCCACCGTCAACCCACTGAGTTGGAGCAGCTCATGGTAGCTCAGGCACAGCTGACCCAAGTTATGACTCAGTTCATGGAAGCTCAGAACAACAACAACAATGGGAACAACCAGCCTCAGGGAGATGCTCTCACCAGATTTCTGAGGCTAAGGCCAGCTAAGTTCTCTACTACAACGGAGCCAATGGTTGATCTCGACTGGTTGCGTTCAGTCAACAAGGATCTGATAACTGTTGGATGCACTGATGCTGAGAAGGTGAGGTTTGCCGCTCACCTACTGGAGGGACCAGCCGCTTCTTGGTGGGACACTTTTCAGATCACCCACCCGCTGGATACTGTGACTTGGGCAATGTTTTAGGAAGGTTTCAGGACCAATCACATGTCTTCAGGAGTTCTGAGCCTAAAGAGGAAGGAGTTCCGCAACTTGCGCCAAACCAATCGCACCGTGGCCGAGTACATTGAGGAGTTCAACAACCTATCCCGTTATGCACCTGAGGATGTTGACACTGATGCAAAAAGGAGGGAGAGATTCCTGGATGGCCTCAGTGATGAGCTTTCCGTGCAGCTACTGGTGGTTTATTGCCCCACTTTCCAGGAGCTTATGGACAAGGCCAGGATCTTGGAAGGAAAGCACAAGCAGGTGGAGAACCGCAAGAGAAAGAGCAATAATCACCACTCTGGTTCACACCACAAGTCTCGCACTTCTTATGATGGATACTCCAAGCATGGAGGGAGTGACCATGGGCACCATGGGAGCCATGACCGCCACCACCATGGGGGCGATGGACATCGCCACGACAACCACAAGAGCACCCACCACAGCCACAAGGGAGGACACTCTCACCACTCTGGAGGACACGGTGGACATGACCGCAACCGCGATCGCAGCTTTGTGAAGAAGGATCTGAGTGAGGTGACATGCTTCAAGTGTAAACAGGAGGGACACTATGCTGACAACTGTCCGGAGAGGAAGGGACTGAAGCCAACCAACAACGAGAAGGCCACAGTGAACCACATGAATGTGGAGGAGATTCCAGATGAGCCTGATCTTGTGATTGGTAAGTTTCCAATCAACACTCACCCTGCACTTATACTTTTCGATACTGGTGCATCGCATTCATTCATATCAAGGTCATTTGTGGATAAGTATAAGCTACCTACTAAGTCTATGAAAGGGTCTATTAGAGTGAGTTCACCTGGAGGAGATATGATAGCTAGCGCGGGATGCCGCGACTTGACTCTGAGGATTGGAACACACAACTTCATTGCACATTTAGTAGTGTTGGAATCACAAGGGTTGGATGTTATTCTGGGTATGGATTGGATGTCTATGCATGGGGGACACATAGATTGTGCACAGCGAGCTGTTTCACTCAAAACCCCGGATGGTAAGAGAATTAGGTTTAAGTCGGCAGTGCGACCGGGAAGGTGTAAGCTGAATTCTCTTAAGGGGGTTAGCATGGATACTGTGCCTGTGATTAGGGATTACCCCGACGTGTTTCCGGAAGAGCTACCAGGGATACCACCTGACAGGGAAGTGGAGTTTCTCATCGACCTGATGCCGGGAACATGACCTATTGCAAAGAGACCATACAAGATGGATGTGGGTGAGCTGAAGGAATTGAAGAAGCAGCTGAAAGAGCAGTTGGACAAGGGATTCATTCAGCCTAGTTCGTCGTCATGGGGTGCACCTGTTCTGTTTGTGGAGAAGAAAGACAGCAGCAAGAGATTAGTGTTGGACTATCGCTCGCTGAATGAAGTGACTATCAAGAACAAATACCCCCTGCCAAACATAAATGATTTGTTTGATCAACTGGAAGGAGCAAAGGTGTTTAGCAAGATTGATCTGCGATCGGGCTACTTCCAATTGAAGATCCGGGAGGAGGACATACCTAAAACCGCTTTCACTACTAGGTATGGTTTATATGAGTATACAGTTATGTCTTTTGGACTAATGAATGCCCCGGCATATTTCATGACCATGATGAACAAGGTATTTATAGAGTACTTGGACAAGTTCGTGGTGGTGTTTATTGATGACATACTGATATATTCCAAGGATGATGCTGAGCATGAGAAGCATCTGCGACTGATTATGGAGAAGCTGAGGGAATACAAGCTGTATGCCAAATTCAGCAAGTGTGAATTATGGCTTAACACTGTTGGATTTCTTGGACACGTAGTGTCAGGAGAAGGAGTCGCTGTTGATCCAAGCAAAGTGGCTGCAGTAACTGAATGGGAAGCACCCAAGAATGCAGGAGAGATACGAAGCTTTTTGGGACTTGCTGGATATTACAGGAGATTCATTGAAAACTTCTCCAAGATTGCTAAGCCGATGACCGAACTTCTGAAGAAGGAGAGGAAGTTTGAATGGTCAGACGTATGTGAAGCCAGCTTCCAGGAACTGAAGCGTCGACTAGTGACCGCGCCTGTTCTGTGCTTACCAGACCTTCAGAAGGACTTCCAGGTGTACTGTGATGCCTCTCGACAGGGACTTGGGAGTATGCTGATGCAAGATGGGAGAGTAGTGTCATATGCCTCGCGACAACTCAAGCACCATGAGCGGAATTACCCCACACATGACTTGGAGTTAGCGTTAGTGGTTCATGCGCTCAAGGTGTGGAGGCATTACTTAATGGGAAAGCACTATGATGTATACACCGACCACAAGAGCCTGAAGTACATATTCACGCAGAAGGAACTGAACATGAGGCAAAGGAGATGGTTGGAGCTTATCAAGGACTATGATATGAATCTACAATACCACCCAGGAAAGGCCAATGTAGTAGCAGATGCTCTGAGCCGGAAGGTTTATGCCAATGGATTGACAATTGGGGAATTGCCCGAGGATTTGAGCAAGCAATTCAAGGACCTTAGACTGGAGGTAGTATCAGAAGGATACTTGGCAACAATGGAAGTCCAACCAACGCTACAAGACAGAATCAAGAAGGCTCAAGTGGGAGACAAAGAGATAGGTGAAGTAAAGGAAAAGATGAAGGAGGATCGAGCAAGGGAATTCCGCGAGGATGAGCAAGGAACCTTGTGGTATGGAGATCGTTTGTGCGTCCCCAACGATCCAGAGATAAGGAAGTTAATTCTGCAGGAAGCTCATGACTCGCCATATTCCATACATCCGGGCAATACGAAGATGTATATGGACTTAAAGGACAGATTCTGGTGGAACAACATGAAGGGAGACATCGCGGAGCATATTGCCCTATGTGACGTATGTAGCCGAGTGAAGGCGGAACACCAGAAGCCAGCAGGATTGTTGCAGCCATTGCCCGTGCCGGAATGGAAGTGGGATAGAGTGGGAATGGATTTTATCACATGATTGCCCAGGACCAGGTCAGGATATGACTCCATTTGGGTAGTGGTCGACCATTTGACTAAGGTAGCCCACTTTATACCGGTAAAGACGACCTATACGAGTGCAAAGTTGGCCAAGATTTACATGGACAGGATTGTGTGTCTACATGGAGTTCCCAAGAGTATAGTATCTGACAGAGGCACCCAATTTACCTCACACTTCTGGCGCCAGCTGCACGAGTCACTTGGTACTAGATTGGAGTTTAGCACAGCGTTTCACCGGCAGACTGACGGACAGACCGAGAGGGTGAATCAGATTTTGGAGGACATGCTGAGAGCTTGCGCCTTGGCTCACGGTTCTAGTTGGGATGCGAATTTGCCGTATGCTGAGTTTTCCTACAACAACAGCTATCAAACCAGCATCAAGACGTCGCCGTTTGATGTACTGTATGGGAAACGGTGCCGGACACCATTGCTATGGGATGGAGTAGGAGAGCGTCAGTTGTTTGGACCCGATTTGATCAAGGACGCTGAGGAGAAGGTCGCCTTGATTAGGGACAGACTGAAGGTAGCACAATCAAGGCAGAAGAGCTACGCTGACGCCAAGCATAAGGAAGTGGTGTATGAGATAGGTGATAGGGCATACCTCAGAGTGTCGCCACTTCGTGGAATCAAGAGATTTGGAATCAAGAGATTTGGAATCAAGGGTAAGCTGGCACCTCGGTTTATTGGACCGTATCGGGTCCTAGCACGCAAAGGAGAAGTTGCTTATCAGTTGGAGTTGCCAGAGGCTCTGTCCGCTGTTCACAATGTGTTCCACGTGTCCCAGCTGAAGAAGTGACATCCAGAGATGGTGGATACACCATTGAGAGACACTGTGCCACTAGAGGAGGTTCAGCTTGAGAACGACTTGACCTATGAGGAGAAGCCGGTCAAGATTCTGGAGACAGCGGAGAGGATTACCCGTACCAAGATGATCAGGTTTTGCAAGGTGCAGTGGAGCCACCACACCGAAGAGGAAGCCACTTGGGAGCGTGAGGATGACATCCGAGAGGACTACCCGCACCTATTTGCTAGCCGCGCCGAATCTCGGGGACGAGATTCATCTTAAGGGGGTTAGTCTTGTCACATCCCAAGTTTTAGATTTGGTTCTGCATGTCACTCATGGCATTCTGCATTCATGAACCTTCGTCAATTTCAAAACCCCGCATTCAAATCCTAGACAAAGCGCCTCAGGTGTTCTTACAAAGAAGAATAGTTGGACACTTGGAGTCACTGGTTTGTATTAGCCCTTTTGGTTGCAAAAATGATCCTAGGATGATCCCTAGTATTTTAGAAAAAATTGAAAACAAAAATCAACTCATTTGATTTAACCAATAAAAAGTTATGAAAGAAATAAGAAAAGCAAAAAGGAAAAAGAAAGAACAAAAAAAACTAGCCAACCCAACCTACCCGGCCCAGCCCACCTGCCCCGCCTACCCTATCCGCCGCGCACCCCCCCCCCCCCCCCCCCGCGAGCAGCGCGCAACGCGGCGGCCGCGCAACAGCCCACTCCGCCTCCTCCTCCCCTGTGCCGCTGCCAGGCGGACCCCACCGGCCTTCCCCTTCCTCCGGACGAGCTCGTGCTCGCCACGGAGACCGACTACCGAACGAATCCCCGACGAAATCGACGCTGGTTCTCTCCCCTCTGCACGCTATCCCCTAGATATTAACCCCCTTCTCCACCTCGTTCCGTTTCTCCCGCAAGCCTCGCAAACCCTAGCCGCCACGAGCCCCGCCGCCGCCACCTCCATTGCCGAGCTTCGGAGCTCGAGGTGCTTGGCACAGCAGCCGCCCCTGGCCCTCCCGTTCCCCTCCTTCTCTCCCCCTTGGTCTACCGCGTGCACTGACCTGGTTCCCCTTCCCGCAGATCGTCACCGTCCCCTCCAATTGCTCGCCGGAGACCGGACGCCGCCCGCCTCCTCCGGCCGCTCGTAGACGGCTCCCCAGGAAACAATCGACGACGCCGACCTCGCCATCGAGCTCGCCGAGACGCCCCGCACCCCGTAGACGCCGCGGCACTCACCAGGGACCACCGGAGCACGCGCCGCCGCTGCCGTCTATGCCCACCGCCGCCGACAGCCGCCGCTCGCCGCCCAGGTAAGGACCGAGCTTCCCCGGCCATCCGATCGCTTTTCGACGCACGCGATTAGAACGCGGCCGAACCGGTATCGGCTGATACCGACGCGCCGCGTGGCAGCTGCGTGGCAGCCGCGTGGAGCCCGCGTGGGCGCCGCGTCAGCGCTGACGCGTCAGCCGTGTTGACCGCGCAGTAAAGGATTTAATCTGATTTAGAAAATTCAGAAAATAGCAGAAACTTGCAAAATTTGTAGAAATTAATCTACTGGTCCAAAAATTGCAAATAAAATATGTGTAGATTCTGTAAGTCGTGTAGAATCTTGCTGTACCATTGTTTCACACTTTTGCAGCAAGATTTTGTCCAGATTAATTAATTGAGTTAATGGCCTTTTTGGAGTAATTAATTCGTAGAAAAAGATCTGTAACTCCAAAAATTGCATATGATATGTCCCTGGATTCAGTAGAACAAGGGGAATCTCAAAGTGAATTAAAAAGTTAGACTTACAGTAAAAACTTCTGCAGAAACTATTTAGTGGCTTTCTGCAGTGTTTTAATTATTCAGGGAGTTTTATAATTCCTTTTTGAGTAATTCCAGTTGGTACTGTTCCTAAATAGCAATGCCTAGACAGTAGAATTTTCCCAAGATTTTACAAACAGTATACTACTAGTAGAAAATTATTTGGGTTCTGACTCTAGTTTTGAGCACTATATTTTGCATAATAGTTTTCCTTGCGCTAAAACTATTTTCCATGCATGCAACCAGTAGCTTTACTGAATAGGATTATGTGGTGCTGTTGTAGCATCACTTCACTTGCCATGCATGCATTCATGCATCATCTTTGTTGCATATGCTTGTGGATTGCTTGTTTATGATTGCAATTGTATCGTGTAGATTGTGACGAGTGCAACGCTTGCTCGTGTGTGGATTGTTCTTCCGACCGCTACAACCAAGGCAAGTAGAATGCTATTTTGCTCATGATATTGTCCTACTATTTTCTATGCATTGTCGTGTATTTTGTAGACGCATGTGTAGGATGGTATTATCGCTATGCTATGTCCCATTATGTGG
The DNA here is from genome assembly GCA_916181665.1 of Avena sativa. Lineage (NCBI taxonomy): Eukaryota > Viridiplantae > Streptophyta > Magnoliopsida > Poales > Poaceae > Avena > Avena sativa. The sequence goes on from OV702297.1 coordinate 125,276,291, forward strand.
TAGGGCTTTCCTTGTAGATGAACCACCGTTGGTAGATGTGCTTAGCCATGCTATGATGAACGAGGGCTGGGTTACATCACTGAAACTTGTTTCTAAAAGTATTGGTTTGTGAAAACTAAAACAACTTAATCAATGAATCTCCTGGGTGTGATGGGATTGATAAATTTTGGTGGTTTCATTACGGAAAGGCACCCAGGTATCGAGAGAAAATGATTAGCTTCTTTATTTTGTAGCTTACATGTACAACCATGTGCCAATAATGAAATGGGCGGTTGGTTGGACTTAGTAGGTCGTGGTGACTCGAACCCGCGTATCCAGAGATGTAGAATGTTGGTAGGTTGGACCGGTGCGCGTCGGGATTGGGGAGCTACTTCCCGAACAGTCTCTTCTTGGACTTCTCCCTATCATCACCCAAAATGAGAGTGATGGTACAAGCTAGGCTGGCCAAGTCACATGGGTAAAGTGTACTAACCCCTGTAGGGTGTATAATCTAATCGATTAGCCGTGTCCCCGGTTATGGACGTCTGAGTTGCTTGATATTGACTCCATGACATGTTTATCGCTCATTCTAATTTTATAATTGCTTAATATTGTTGGGTTAACTTAATTGGGATCTTTTCAAAGAAAAATCAAAAACTGTTTATGAAAGTAGGACAAAGGTATTTGCAAATGCAAGCTAGCCACAGCTCCACTTGCCAAATATGCATGTAGATGATAGCACTATTGTCTCCTTTATTAGCTCTACTTGCCATACATTCCATGTATTGACCCTTCGGGGCTGCTACGTTTCATGTTGCAGGATATTCCAATTCTAAGTAATCGATATAGGCCACGGTACTCCACTCGGCACTTGTTCACTTGTGGGCAATTTGAAGAATGGATGATTTACTTTATTTATGTTGCTACCTGAATAACTTGAGCTAGCCTTGAGCTAAGCTTTCATTGTAATAATGGTACTCTGGATCTTCATTATTTATGATACATGGATACTTGCTATGTTATTCATCTTATTCTATTGTGGGCCAATGAACCGATCCAGGGATTGGCATGTCACATAGAAGCCACGGTCTTTTCAGAACCGCGGTGTTACAGCATCTCTATGCCTCTAGCACCTCCGCCACCAGAGCAACAAAAAGAAAGGTGATATTCGCATCGGTGGGCTGGTAACCCACCTAGTCTAAGCTCTTGGAATTGCAATTCCCATTATTCAACCTGTTGATGGCTCCATACTTATGGATGTCAAATATATAACTGCTTGTGGCTTCCTCGGTGTATACCAAGCTAACAGGAGGCTCCGAGCCTATCAATTTGGTTATCTTGATGTTGCACAGGATGATAAGCTGTAAGGTCCCCAACCTTTAATAAGGTAGAGTCCCCTGTGTTTACAATGCTAGTCCCTGGATCAATAGCTAGCATCCACAGTTGAGATGTAATATCAAGAAACAAAGGTCATAATACAACTTTATAACCAGGAATAAAATAAATTATTACATCTTACATAGCTCATTTGGCTATCTCATTACAATGCAGCAGAATATAACAATAGCATGGGGTCCTTCATCTTCAAAGTGCCACAGGCAGACATGTTGGTTGTATACTTGTAATCCTAATCAACAAACTTTACTAACATCAAACAAACCTGCAACATAACAAGTTACAGCCACAAGGGTCAATACATTTGAATTGTATTGGCAAGTGATACTATGGTAATATAGTGGAGTCTATCATCTATATGCATTTGGCTAAGTGGAGCTTACGATTGCTTTGCTCAAAATAGATTTTTCCTTATCATTTGAAAACACTAAGTTTTTGCTTGACAAAATCTTTCCCAAGGCATTCCCCAATAGAAATTGGTGATCCTTTCAACCCTTGTTCACCCACAAGTTTTTAACTTAGAAATTTGGATGATGAGATTCTTGATAGCTTCCATGTCTTGATGCTCAAATTGTCCTTTATCAGGGACATGGCTAAGTACTTAGATTTTACACTCTGCAGAGGTGGTGCACTTTCCCCACAAGACTTGGTTTCACCAAGACAAGATCTTTCGGAAGCCTTCCCTTAGAGCAGAATGGACGCGTTCCAACCTATCATTCCCCTACCACCAACTGTCCATTTGGCTAAGTTATTGCAACCTATATGATCCGGGCAGAGCCCATAATGCCATGTGGCTGCACTTGAAGCTTCTCAACATTTGACATCTCAAATCTCTTTGTTCCTGGGTGGCCATCCACAAGTGTGATACACAAGGTAAACCATAGAAATGGGCCTTGTGTAACCACTCAACCAAAAACCACCAAGCAAGTCCCTTTCCACCCAGGTGATTCATTCACTTAGTTGTTTTATTAAACAAAACACAAGTCCTCAGACTTAGAAATTTTTCCATAGCATGATTATATATTCCACCCTTGTTTTCTACTAGCTAAGCTAAGCATGATAGTAGTAGGAATCTTAACTTAGGAAATTCTACTAAGGTTTCATCTACTAGGATTTCCCATAGCATAGTTTATACTTAGCAAAAATTCCATGCAAGTCCTACATAGAAATATCACTAATGCATAGTGAAAATAATAGGACAAAAGTATGAAGCATCACTTGCCTTTTTGGTAGAGAGTATGAGTTTACTCCTTGATCTTTGCAATGTTCACTCACTTCAAATCACTACAATTCAATCAAGCAAACAATATTTCAATCTACCAATCAAGCAATTCATCACATGAAATAATAATAACAAAACAATGCATGCAAGCATGCAAAAGATTGTTTTATTTGGAGAAGTGTTTTCTAATGGTTCATAAACATTTGAAAGCACCTAATGGTAATTTTATAAAGTGGCAAAGTCATTTGCAAAAGGTTTCACACCATAAACCATTTTTAAACCAAGTCATTATTTTATGTGGTGAGGAATTACTTTTAGTAAGGCAAAATTCTATAGGTTTCACAAAATATGTTTTCAAACCATATAACCATGTTTTTAGGGTCAGAGAGTTTATTTCCAAAACATTTCTCAAGGGTTTTCTTCCAAAAGCATTTTTAATAAATAAACATTACTTTTGTTTGACTAGAAATGGTTTAAATCAAAGATTCATTCTTTTGTTTCACCAAATAAATTTTTGAAACCACAATTTGTTTCCTATGGTCAGTAGGTTCAAAACACACCATTTTCCAAAGATTTTATCCTCAAAATCATTTTGTAATAAATTTTATAACCTAAACAAGCATACATAAGTTTCTGCAAAAACAAACATTTTACCAAAAGCTTTCTACTAAAAAAAGTGCATGGTTGGCTAGGGCTAGTTTTTCTGAATCCATTGATATAAAATTTGCAAAATTTGGACGTGTAGATTAAAAGTTATGGATTTTCAAATTGGAACATCTAATAGGCATTTCTGTTTTTATTTCAAACGGACTGAGCCACGTGTCGCGTTCTTACTCGTCGGTACCATTTCGCGTGGATCAAGCGATGCAGGCCGTAGGATCTAAAGTGGATCGTGCGGCACTGAGCACTACTTACCCTTTCGCTCACGTTCTATCGCATTCGTCAGATCAAAATCCTACGGACCTAACTGCTTTGACCATTGCTCAGCGGCGCTGGCGGCAACGACTGGCGGCGCTGGCTCTGGCTACGGCGGGGCTGGTGTTAGAGGAAGCGAGGGAGGAAGGGGTTTGGCTCATCGAGATCGCCGTGGTGTGGTGAAGCTCAAGGTACTCGCGGTTGGTCAAGGGGCGCACTGGGGTTGCAGGAATTCCTCGTCGGAGTTGAGCTGTGCCTCGGGTGCGGTCAGACGTCGATGGGGGCGAGGCTACAAGGCGTGCCAAAGCAAAATAAAGGGTGCGTTAGACGCGCACGGTACCAGGGAGCATGCGAGCATCAACGAATAGCACCGTGGCGGTCCGAGCTTACCAGGAAATCTCGCCGGAGGAAATGGCAGGCGGTGGCGCTACTGGTCATCGTCGTTGCTGATGTTCTGGGGCACGCGGGGACGAGCTGGCGCTACGGGGAAGTTTGCCAGGAGATGGGGATCACGTCTGTGTGCTCTAGGAGGAAAGGGGCAGAGGATACTGGCCGGAATCGGCAGGGAAAGCCGTCGGAGATAGTAAGGTTTGGAGGAGAAATTTGTGCAGCCCGGTGGCTCCTGTGGGGTGTGGTCTGGGGAAGAAGGGAGAGGGGATCCTGGCGTTTATCACTGCGTGGTCACGGCGAGGGATTAACGCGGCATTAAGGCGTATTGACGTCGGTGTTTAACAGCAGAAACGGCGAGGTTTGGGGGAAGAAGGGGTCGTCGCGGGTAGGAAGATGGTGACATGGGCGTGGGGTCGTCTGGCAGCGAGAGAGAGAAGGGTATGGTGGGGTCCTTCTGTCAGCGATGCTGCGGGTGAGTTCGTTGGTTCGAATCGTTTTCTGCGGGAGAGGAGCAGTGGGCTAGGTTGGGCTTAGTTGGGCCAGTGGACAGTTGGGCTGGCTTGTTCTCTTTTTTTTGTTCGTTTGTTTTTCTTTTTCTCTTTTGATTTTTCTGCTTTGATTTTGTTTGGCCAATTCAAACATTCATTTGAATTCAAAACCTTGCCAAATTTTGTGTGGGTTTAAATACTGGTTAGTAGCACATTCTAAAGTCAATTTTGGAATTTATTTTATTCTTTTTGGGGTCTTTTTAATTAATAAAAAGGGCCCTTGTTTTAAATCAAAATAGGATTTAATAATGTTTTTTTATTTCCATTTGACTTCTAAATTCTTCCAAAACCTTTCAGTAAGTTTTGTTTACTTAAAAGGGTGTCAAATAATTCATCTTGAATTATTTGGAAATTTTTTAATAAGATTTATTAATCATTTAAAATTTGGGTTTGTCTTTATTCCAATAGGATTTGGTCTAAGCCATTTTATTTTATTTTGGCAATTCTTTAACCAATATTTTCATTTAGATTTGGATTATAACTTAATCCACTTGTTTATGGGTTAGGACAAGATTTGATTTGGTCTTTAAATATTCTTTATTTAATATTCCTTTCTTCATCTTATAAAAGCCTTATCTTTTTATTTAGAGATCCAAACTTGGTGATTCCCATTTGTAAAATCTTGTTTAATATTTGTTTATCTTTTTAAATACCTTTAGGATTATTTGCTCAACCATTTGGTATGGATTTAGATAAGGGCTTTAATAGCTTTGGGAATTCAATTCCTTTATCTTATTAAATTCATAGGATTTTATTTATGGCTCCAATTTAAGTGAAACCAATTTATATGGTCTTATAATATTTCTATTTGTCTTTCTTGATATTTTGTAAATGTTTGTTGACAAATTTTTATATGGATTCAAATCCATAGGCTTGGAGATAACTTGGAAATGATTTTCTTCCATTAAGGTTTTAGGATTTGGATTTATTTTCCAAGTGTTTAAATTTCCAGATACATTCATTGAGGAATGCATTTCCCTTGATTTGGATTTTTGTTGGATTCAAACTTTTACCAAAGTTTGTTCAAGATGGGGTTTTAAGTTTCCTTTTAGAAACAAAAGTTTCTTTTCACCCTGATTTTCAACAAAAAATTATTTTGTTTATTTTATTTTTCACATTACAAGATTTGGAAAATCTTGGGATGTGACAGGCTACCACCCTTAAAATAAATATCGTTCCGAGATTTGGGGAGGCTAGGGTTACAAGTTGGCTCAAAGCAACTAGGGTACTACCACCCTTAAAATAAAAAAAATTCCAACTAGATTACATATTGGCCTTCTTGGGATCCTGTTGAAATCTCTCTGGGCAAACATATGCATAGTGTCCTTTGTTTCCACACTTGAAACATGTGACAAGGCTGAGATCCTTCATAGGCTTGTTTATCTTGTGCTTCATCTTTTCTGGACAGTTTCTTGCATAATGTCCTTGGTTACCACAATTGTAACATGTGATAAGATTGAGTTCTTCACGTATCTTCTATGGACAAGTTGCCACATAATGGCCTAGCTCTTTGAAGTTGTTGCACCACACTTGGCTAATCTCTTTATACTTATTCTTCTCTGGACATTCACTGGCATAGTGTCCCATTTCTTTGCAATGACCACATTGCACATGGCTTTTGTCCTTCTTTTTCTTGGGTTTCTCCGAAGCTAGGAGTACTTCTAGTTCATGTTCTTCATATGTTATCTCATAGGTAGGAATGTTTACTGATCTCCTTGACCTTTTATTATTCCTTGGATAATACATATTTCTCCTCTTTGGTCCTTTAGATTGGGTCATATTGCTGGGAGGTATAAGCTGAGATTTTCCTTTGTCTTCATCCTTCTTGGTAGACTTGGCTCTCTCATGGTAGTCTGCAATCAGTTGTTGCACTCCACCTTGTTTCCTTTGTTCCACTATGGAATAGATGGGGCATTGGATAGGGACATGATTGTTTCCTTCACATAGGTAACAAGTAGCTTGGGATATGGGGCATTGGTCAATTGGATGTTTCTCTTCACAATTGGGGCATTGATCCTCATGCTCCTTGGAAGTGTGATCCTTGTCTCCACAAATATTGCAAGCTTGGGTTCCTTCTAGAATAACATCTTTGTCATCCTTGTTATCACAAACTCCTTTGGAAGAGCTGCTTCCCATGTTGATCATTTGATCTGTCACCTTATGCAACAATGGGTTTGGGTTTCCAAAAACCTTTGCATGGTTGGATCTACCTCACTGGTGTTGGCTATAAATTGAGCTGTCACTTGGTTCAACTGGGTTTGGGTTACTATGAGTTCTCTAATGTTGTCCTCTTGGTTGTTGTTGTTGTCACCCTCCTTGATGTTGGAGTATCTTGGAGAAGTCATCTGTTTGGGTTGGATTTGGGTTAGAATGGGCAAAAAGATTTCTAAGGAAATAATTCTAATCACACACATCACAATTTACACAAGCAAAGTGCAAGCAATCACAAACAAAACATTCCACTCAAACAACAAAGTTCAAGCACATTTTTAGGCAACCAAAAATATTTTTGTTACACCACATAAGTTGGTGGGTTTGACTTAAACAAAATATGGTGGTCCATCTATATGGTTCACTTGTGATCTTTCCATCCTTCTGAGTTGATTCTTCATGAACAAGATCTTTGTATCCTTAGAGAATTTCTTGCATCTTGGTCTCAAAACTTCAAGGAGATGATGGTTCCTTCTGAGTTGTGTTTCCTTAATCTTCAAGTCTTGAGCAACATTTCTTGTCACACTTGTAGTCCTTAGTGATATCCAAGATTGAAGTCCTTGGTGAAAATGATGAAGATGTTGAAGTCATTAGAGTTGAAGATGTTGAAGTCATTAGAGTTGATGAAGTCTTTTGCTCATGGTGAAGTCTTTGGCCATGGGGTAGGTTTTGTTCATCAAGTTTGGAATAGAAGAGATGGATAATTAAAACCAAAATGGTTGAGGAAAGAGTTTACAAGATTGTTTGTAAATAAGTTTTGGAACAAATACAACTCCTATTTTTCTAAGGGGTTTTGTCCAATCCTAGGGTTACAAATCCTACAGGCAACACAATGCTCTGATACCATCTGTAAGGTCCCCAACCTTTAATAAGGTAGAGTCCCCTGTGTTTACAATGCTAGTCCCTGGATCAATAGCTAGCATCCACAGTTGAGATGTAATATCAAGAAACAAAGGTCATAATACAACTTTATAACCAGGAATAAAATAAATTATTACATCTTACATAGCTCATTTGGCTATCTCATTACAATGCAGCAAAATATAACAATAGCATGGGGTCCTTCATCTTCAAAGTGCCACAGGCAGACATGTTGATTGTAGACTTGTAATCCTAATCAACAAACTTTACTAACATCAAACAAACCTGCAACATAACAAGTTACAGCCACAAGGGTCAATACATTTGAATTGTATTGGCAAGTGATACTATGGTAATATAGTGGAGTCTATCATCTATATGCATTTGGCTAAGTGGAGCTCAGGCTTGCTTTGCTCAAAATAGATTTTTTCTTATCATTTGAAAACACTAAGTTTTTGCTTGACAAAATCTTTCCCAAGGCATTCCCCAATAGAAATTGGTGATCCTTTCAACCCTTGTTCACCCACAAGTTTTTAACTTAGAAATTTGGATGATGAGATTCTTGATAGCTTCCATGTCTTGATGCTCAAATTGTCGTTTACCAGGGACATGGCTAAGTACTTAGATTTTACACTCTGCAGAGGTGGTGCACTTTCCCCACAAGACTTGGTTTCACCAAGACAAGATCTTTCGGAAGCCTTCCCTTAGACCAGAATGGACGCGTTCCAACCTATCATTCCCCTACCACCAACTGTCCATTTGGCTAAGTTATTGCAACCTATATGATCCAGGTAGAGCCCATAATGCCATGTGGCTGCACTTGAAGCTTCTCAACATTTGACATCTCAAATCTCTTTGTTCCTGGGTGGCCATCCACAAGTGTGATACACAAGGTAAACCATAGAAATGGGCCTTGTGTAACCACTCAACCAAAAACCACCAAGAAAGTCCCTTTCCACCCAGGTGATTCATTCACTTAGTTGTTTTATTAAACAAAACACAAGTCCTCAGACTTAGAAATTTTTCCATAGCATGATTATATATTCCACCCTTGTTTTCTACTAGCTAAGCTAAGCATGATAGTAGTAGGAAACTTAACTTAGGAAATTCTACTAAGGTTTCATCTACTAGGATTTCCCATAGCATAGTTTATACTTAGCAAAAATTCCATGCAAGTCCTACATAGAAATATCACTAATGCATAGTGAAAATAATAGGACAAAAGTATGAAGCATCACTTGCCTTTTTGGTAGAGAGTATGAGTTTACTCCTTGATCTTTGCAATGTTCACTCATTTCAAATCACTACAATTCAATCAAGCAAACAATATTTCAATCTACCAATCAAGCAATTCATCACATGAAATAATAATAACAAAACAATGCATGCAAGCATGCAAAAGATTGTTTTATTTGGAGAAGTGGTTTCTAATGGTTCATAAACATTTGAAAGCACCTAATGGTCATTTTATAAAGTGGCAAAGTCATTTGCAAAAGATTTCACTCCATAAACCATTTTTAAACCAAGTCATTATTTTATGTGGTGAGGAATTGCTTTTAGTAAGGCAAAATTCTATAGGTTTCACAAAATATGTTTTCAAACCATATAACCTTGTTTTTAGGGTCAGAGAGTTTATTTCCAAAACATTTCTCAAGGGTTTTCTTCCAAAAGCATTTTTAATAAATAAACATTACTTTTGTTTGACTAAAAATGGTTTAAATCAAAGATTCATTCTTTTGTTTCACCAAATACATTTTTGAAACCACAATTTGTTTCCTATGGTCAGTAGGTTCAAAACACACCATTTGCCAAAGATTTCATCCTCAAAATCATTTTGGAATTAATTTTATAACCTAAACAAGCATACATAAGTTTCTGCAAAAACAAACATTTTACCAGAAGCTTTCTACTAAACAAAGTGCATGGTTGGCTAGGGCTTGTTTTTCTGAATCCATTGATATAAAATTTGCAAATTTGGACGTGTAGATTAAAAGTTATGGATTTTTCAAATTGGAACATCTAATAGGCATTTCTGTTTTTATTTCAAACGGACTGAGCCACGTGTCGCGTTCTTACTCGTCGGTACCGTTTCGCGTGGATCAAGCGATGCAGGCCGTAGGATCTAAAGTGGATCGTGCGGCACTGAGCACTACTTACCCTTTCGCTCACGTTCTATCGCATCCGTCAGATCAAAATCCTACGGACCTAACTGCTTTGACCATTGCTCAGCGGCGCTGGCGGCAGCGACTGGCGGCGCTGGGTCTGGCTACGGCGGGGCTGGTGTTAGAGGAAGCGAGGGAGGAAGGGGTTTGGCTCACCGAGATCGCCGTGGTGTGGGGAAGCTCAAGGTACTCGCGGTTGGTCAAGGGGCGCACTGAGGTTGCAAGAATTCCTCGTCGGAGTTGAGCTGTGCCTCGGGTGCGGTCAGACCTCGACGGGGGCGAGGCTACAAGGCGTGCCAAAGCAAAATAAAGGGTGCGTTAGACGCGCACGATACCAGGGAGCATGCGAGCATCAACGAATAGCACCGGGGCGGTCCGAGCTTACCAGGAAATCTCGCCGGAGGAAATGCTAGGCGGTGGCGCTACTGGTCGTCGTCGTTGCCGATGTTCAGGGACGAGCTGGCGCTACGGGGACGTTTGCCAGGAGATGGGGATCACGTCTGTGTGCTCTAGGAGGCAAGGGGCGGAGGAGACTGGCCGGAATCGGCAGGGAAAGCCGTCGGAGATAGTGAGGTTTGGACGAGAAATTTGTGCAGCCCGGTGGCTCCTGTGGGGTGTGGTCTGGGGAAGAAGGGAGAGGGGAGCCTGGCGTTTATCACTGCGTGGTCACGGCGAGGGATTAACGCGGCATTAAGGTGTATTGACGTCGGTGTTTAACAGCAGAAACGGTGAGGTTTGGGGGAAGAAGGGGTCGTCGCGGGTAGGAAGACAGTGACGTGGGCGTGGGGTCGTCTGGCAGCGAGAGAGAGAAGGGTGCGGTGGGGTCCTTCTGTCAGCGACGCTGCGGGTGAGTTCGTTGGTTCGAATCGTTTTCTGCGGGATAGGAGCAGTGGGCTAGTTTGGGCTTAGTTGGGCCAGTGGACAGTTGGGCTGGCTTGTTCTCTTTTTTTTGTTCTGTTTGTTTTTCTTTTTCTCTTTTGATTTTTCTGCTTTGATTTTGTTTGGCCAATTCAAACATTCATTTGAATTCAAAACCTTGCCAAATTTTTTATTTCCATTTGACTTCTAAATTCTTCCAAAACCTTTCAGTAAGTTTTGTTTACTTAAAAGGGTGTCAAATAATTCATCTTGAATTATTTGGAAAAGTTGTTAATAAGATTTATTAATCATTTAAAATTTGGGTTTGTCTTTATTCCAATAGGATTTGGTCTAAGCCATTTTATTTTATTTTGGCAATTCTTTAACCAATATTTTCATTTAGATTTGGATTATAACTTAATCCACTTGTTTATGGGTTAGGCCAAGATTTGATTTGGTCTTTAAATATTCTTTTTTAATATTCCTTTCTTCATCTTATAAAATCCTTATCTTTTTATTTAGATATCCGAACTTGGTGATTCCCATTTGTAAAATCTTGTTGAATATTTGTTTATCTTTTTAAATACCTTTAGGATTATTTGCTCAACCATTTGGTATGGATTTAGATAAGGGCTTTAATAGCTTTGGGAATTCAATTCCTTTATCTTATTAAATTCATAGGATTTTATTTATGGCTCTAATTTAAGTGAAACCAATTTATATGGTCTTGTAATATTTCTATTTGTCTTTCTTGATCTTTTGTAAATGTTTGTTGACAAATTTTTATATGGATTCAAATCCATAGGCTTGGACATAACTTGGAAATGATTTTCTTCCATTAAGGTTTTAGGATTTGGATTTATTTTCCAAGTGTTTAAATTTCTAGATACATTCATTAAGGAATGCATTTCCCTTGATTTGGATTTTTTTGGATTCAAACTTTTACCAAAGTTTGTTCAAGATGGGGTTTTAAGTTTCCTTTTAGAAACAAAAGTTTCTTTTCACCCTGATTTTCAACAAAAAATTATTTTGTTTATTTTATTTTTCACATTACAAGATTTGGAAAATCTTGGGATGTGACAGAAGCTGCCATTGCCTTGTCCACAAGCCTTGGCGGTTCAGTGAAGGAAAAAATGGATCCTCACCAAGGATCAAGTGACGGATATTATGACAACGCTCTATCCTGACTCCGAGGAAGATGAAGAAGGAGAGCAGCAGGGTGAGCAAGAGCAGCAGCAACAGTAGGAGCACAACCCTTCTTGGGGAGAACAGCAGCAACAGCAAGAGGGACCTTGGGACCCATGGCCCAATCAGCAACAACAGCAGTAGGGGTTCAACAATGTCCCCTATAAATATTTTTTGCATCTCAAGCAGACTCTGCGTGGAGTGAGTGAACATGTGATTTCCTTAACTCACAACTTTAGTCACTTCATGACCCACTTCCCCGACTACTATTAGCAGCATCCGTACCCGCCGTTGAACGACGAGAACAACTAAGCATGGCAACAGCCTAAGCTTGGGGGAGGTTTGAAAACCTCCAAACCTTGCATTCATATTTTTATTTCTTATTTTCATTTATTTTTTTATCCAAGAATAGCATGTTTACTTTCAGTTTTCATTCTTAAACCAAAAAAACAAAAAATAGTTGTAACTTTTATTGCAAATTTGTTTCTTTCTTTTTCTTGGAGATTGCTCAATTTCAGGTGACTTGGCAATAGGTAAATATAGAGGGGATTCGACTCAAGTACGAGAACGTAGCAAGCGAGAGGAGGTATCACATTCCTTTCATAACCTCTTCTACAACTTTAGAGAAAATGATCCTACAATTATTTACTCGCTTGCACTTGAGTCACTCCCCACCTAGCTTGTTATCCTATAAATTCTATTCCTTTGTCAGTGTCCACTTTTAGCTTTGAAACAATGATCAATGAACCTGGTTGAAATATTTCTGACATTTTTACAACAAGAAAAAGCATCCAAGAGATGACTTGAGTCCATGTTTAGCCCAAAGGATTTGATTTTAGAAACTACTCAACCCCATTGAGCTTAATGTAAATACACTCGATAGCACCCTTGAATGAAATTTTCTGATAAAATAGATGCTTCATAGTAGTAGAGATTATGCCACTGCTTTTTCTAATAATTATAGTAGGATATTGCTTTACGCGTGTCACTACAACACTGTCGTACTCCATGGGGAACTATTAACTCCGCTGGCCAAAGCACGATCTAAATGTGGGAAACCACTTGATTTCAGCTATTGAGTTATGTAAACGTCTATAGCTGCAATGCTATGACGGGTAAAATTTTAGTCTCCTCGTGGTTTCATGTTCCAAGTGAAGTTGTAGTACTCCTCTGACCCACTATTGCTCAACAGTTATCTATTGGCATGGTCACGAGTGCGTAACATAGTCCCAATTAACATGTTAAAAATAGTGGCATGATTTCTCTATGAAAGAGCTTAAGTTTTTGAAAAACAATGAAAGGAAAAAGGTACTTTGAGAGTCTTGAAATTTTGACGTGGGAGTATATCAGTTGTTTTTAAATTAAATGTTATTGGTGCCAACTTGAGTACTCTTAATTGATTAAAGGAACAAGAGCAAAAAGTTTTCATCTGTCAATAAGAGAGAGACCAAAAGGATTTGTTTCACTTTCCTAGCTAAACTTTTGACACTTGCTCAGGCATATGATTTATTTGATAGCAAGATATACGTGGTTAGGAAGTGGACTCGGTGCAATCTTGTGAATACTTGTATGATCATGTTTAAGATTGCAGGAATTGTGAAGAAAACAATTTGACACCAATTCAAGCTTGTAAGTTCTTTTATTTAAGTCTCGAATCTCCATTATCCTTTCTTATTTCCTTGTCACTCGAGGGTGAGCAATATCTAAGCTTGGGGGAGTCGATAGCTATGAGATTCGACACGTTTTTTGATGGTTTCTATCGATGGTTTTTGTTTGGATTTGATGGTTTTCTAGCTTTAGCAAACGCTAATACTTCGGTAGTGAAGAAAACTTGGGTTTTAATGTGTGTTTCAGGTTCTGAATATCAACAGAGAGTTTTAACAGCAGAAACACAATATTCAGAAGAAAATAAGCAAGTCTCGTTTTGGAAGCAATCAATGGGAGCATATAGTAGCCTTAACGAGCAACTATACGGCAGGAATATTTTTCCGTCCATATAGTTCCCGCCGTATAGTTGCCATCAGCTTCATCTTGTTAAAAGGGACAACTTTAGTGAAGAGTCAAGGGACGGAAACAGAACACATGAGCCGCCATCCCATCCAAAAGGGAGAAATAAGAGATCCGGAGAAGAAGAGGAAGATGTTCTTCATCTCGCTCCATGATCCTCGATCTCCTAGCCACCACACCTCCAAAGCCATTACTTGTACTTGATAGAGAGAGATATCCACCTTGAAATATTATTGTTTGAGATTGTTCTTCCCATCTTGAATTGTGTTGAATTTATTTCTATTCTTATTATGGATCTCGAAGGTAATATAAATAAAAACTCCCTTTATTTAATTATATCGATGATGCTTTGTTCTCTCATGTGTGAGTAAGTTCCTTTGGGCATGGGAGATGTAAGGGATTGGTGAGATGTGATGTGCCTATATAATTTCCATTATGTTTGTGGTTGATTTTAATTACTATATTATGTGTGCTTGACTATCTGTGGGATGCTTAATGCTTGTTGTCCAATTAAGGACCCAGACAACATGATGCTTTCTTCTACATAGATAGAATCTTATTCGCTAGCAGACCGGCGACCCCCAAGTGGCACGGGGATATCAATGGGAAACTAGTTTGACTCGAGGATCACGAGGATCCACCAAGCTTATTGCATTAGTCCGATCCAAGGAGCTAAATTGCTAAGCAACCTGAAGGATCTTAATTGTATAATGACTGACCATGGTTGTGGTAATAGGCTAGTGGGATTATTGAAGTTGGGATAAAATCTACCAAGAAGAGTTCCGACTAATTATGGGTTGCCCTCCTACACTCATACTTATAAGATTATAATTGTTACACTTATCACGCATCCACCTGGCACATTCACTATCATCATGAACTGAATCTCCACGTGTCTACTTTGTCATCTGCAGAAAACAACAAACAAATTGTTCTTTACTTTTATGCTTTTTATTTCTGAAGTTTACATTTTAGTTTTATTTAAATACTTTCCTTTAATCCAAATTCTATTCTTATTTCAACGCTTGCAGTCAATTCACTCGAAGACCTATAAAAACTTCGTGCATGGCAGAGACTTCACCCATAAACACTTACCTTTGGCCTCCCTATGGGATCGACATCTTAACTTGAAAACTAGCTACAAACGATTTGTGCACTTGCAGCCATAAATGTGCCCAACAAGGCACCAATCTTATTGAGAGGAACTTTAGTCCTGGTGATTTTCATTTACGAGAATTATTATATGAACTAAGGTCAATTCCTCCAAAAGAGAAGAAGTCCTTGTTGTTGGAGGATCTTGTCATCCCCGACTAAATAAAAGGTGAGTGCAATGTAAGTTTTCTCTCTCTAAATAAGTGATTTGTCTTTACAATTTATACTCCTGAAATCTTTACCTTTGAATTCCTCTTGTTTTTCTGAAGTTTCTGAAGGTTTCACCAACTATACGGCTGGAGAAAAATCTCCCGCCGTATAGTTGGTCATTACACGTATTGTATCCCCTTTGTGAAAAATTTCGATGTTTGGAAACTATACGGCGGGGGAAATTTGCTCCCGCCGTAAAGTTGGTTGTTAAACCTTCTGCCATTTTCGATCCTTTTTCATTTTATTCATCAAAAAAGGCTGTCGGTTCCAAGTCAGTAACCAAACATACCTGGACTCGATATATTTGGAAATATCTGCCTAGAACCAACTATATGGCCGGAATTATACGAGCCGCGATCGTATAGTTGGTCATTACGCAGAAGGACTTCTCCAAATCCATGATTTCTTTCCCTGTTCTGTTAAGATTCTTTTCTTGGGCATGAATTTGGTGTTTCTGGGGAGTTTTACCGACCTCTGACCCTCCTTATATACTGCCATTGTGTCTTTCTCTAATCATAATCACCAGGAACCAATCTACTCTTGTTCATATGTGAGGACACGCAACCATATAGCAACCAAGGGTCAGGAAGCCAAGGAGAGAAGTTCCTATGGAGATCGGGAGAAATAGCAAGCAAAACAAGGAGATCAAGATCATCCTTGTGGAGTTTCTCGACGCCGATAATGGACGCCAAAAGAGGGAGTTGAAAGCCCTCGAGTTGAAGATTGCAGAGATGGATAAGGGGGCACCGGGGACACCCAGACATCTTCGGTTGCTGCGACTTTATCTTGATAAACTTGATGAACATATTAAGCAGACAACCGAATTAGATTTTTCTATGAGTCTTATGGTGATACAAACCCTCCAAAGTAATAATGAGCTCATTGAAGAACAAGTGAAAGTGTTGGAGAGGGATAATCTCTTCTACAAGCTATATATTAAAGAACTGGAGGTTGTCAATCAATCCCTCCATCTCAGGATGGCCTGTGAAGAGAAGATACCACGTGCCATGGCGCCACAGTGATCTACAATAATCACGGTATCAAATAATCGCGAGGGATTAATTGATCCCGCCTGGCTTGATTCTAAGCTTGGGGAGATCTTTAAGACCTTGTAATCTACCTTATAAGTTTTATATAACTATTTTAGCTTTGCATTAGTTTGAGTTTAGAAATAAAGTTCACATCATTAGAATTCTCTTCAGGAATAGTCGATCCCCTTTATGAAATTCCGAGTTTATTATCATATATGGAGCATTATTGAGTTTGTGCTTGTCTTATTAGATATATGAATGGATCGAGTATAATTTTACTTGCACTTGATGATAGAAATAGGAGTCTTCCACACCATTGGTATGAATGGAACATATAAAGATAATTTATTCAATATGTTGTAAGTTTATGGTTTGATTTACAAGGAAAAATTATCTAATCAGTTAAAGTTGAGAAAGAAATCTTGAACAAAGGAAATTAAAAGTACTATCAAATTAGAGTGAGAACAAGACGAGGTAGAATATTCAAGCTACAAAGATGCTTCATATACAATTGGAATTTGGTAATTGAGATCGTTAAACTTTGAATTCCTACATGAAGTGAAATATATGGCTAGATCCTTTGCACAACACTTAAACAAAAGTGTGAGCATATATATATATATATAAAGAGAAAAAAGAATAGAAAATGTGCAAAGAGTAGATAGGGATACACCACTATACTGTGGTGAGACAAAGAAACGTTTGAGATTTTAAATCCCAAGTGAATATGTTAATCCTAAAACACTTGGGACTAACTCACTAACTCATTTGGTCAAACCGAAACACTTTTACATCATATTGAGAGTAATATTTTGTGAACTATTAAATGCTAAGGTGTGGGAGCCTGCTAATAGTATTCGGATGGTTCGAGTAAGGTACTATTCATGAACTTATTCTTATGTATCATATATGATAAACACATGCTGCTACTGCCTCATTTATTTTATCGACTCGGCTTCATGAATATGAGGATCACATCCATTAAGCTAAACTTGCTCGGGACGAGCAAGATTCTAAGCTTAGGGAAGTTGATGAGTGCATATTTGCATCATGTTTTATATTATCATTTTAGACTATAGTTGTAGGATCTTGGTATTTTACGGCGTTCGCACACATCTTTTATATCTATTTTCACCAGGATCAGGACAGATGATGGATACGATGGACACAATTCTTAAACCAGTTGTATTGGAGCGAAAAGGAGTCAAAACAACGTAAATCGCTAATTTGGGAAATATCAATAACACTAGAAGAAAACCCGAAGCGATTGAAGCATACAGAAGGTTTAACGACCAACTATACGGCGGGAATATTTTCTCCGGCCATATAGTTCCCGCTGTATAGTTGGCGCCGTCACCACCTCCTCAAATAGTTTCACCCTGTGCAACTGGATCAGAGAGATGACATACAGAACGACTAGAAATTGTAGAAACCTCACCTCCATAAGGAATCTAGAGGGGGAACTCATCCACCAGGGATCCATCTTCACCCTACGCAGATCCAGGAGGCTAAGACATCGATCTTCATCATCAACCGCTGCATCACCACCATCTCCATCCATCCCATCTACCTCTTGTCTAGATCTTGTTGTAATTTTCATACTCGTTGTGGATTATACAATTACTATTCATCTATGATAGATTCCATTATTTTTTCCATGATGTTGATTGCCTCCATGTCTGAGTAGATCATTAGTTCTTGGGGAGATGGAGAAACCCTAGCATGAGATAGAAATAAGATAAAGTTTATTATGATATTCATCGCTGTGACCATGTGTTAGATTGTCTTCATCTTGATGTTGGGAGGAGTCGGCCTCTCAATATTTGCCTCTTGTGAGGACTTGATGGAGGGAACTACTTGTTGGTAGACGGAGGTGTGCTAGCACTTATAGTTACTATAAACCTATTGGCACTCCTTAAGTATCAATTTGGGAATCGAGGAAACTCACGAAACATTATCCATCCCATGGGATACATCCTACGGGATAAAGTCCCTTAATAGTGCAGTAATTTGATTGATGTCGATTGCTTGTCTACTGTGGTTATGAGGATGGTGTGAGCAGTGATTGCTGCCTATTCGTCCAAATACGGAGTTCCTTCCACACATACATAGTTAAGAATCCTCATGATAATAATATTTACCTTAGACCCTTTATAAATGCTAGAGGTGTATCTTCTACTCCCTGAGAATGCTCTTTCACATTGCAGTTTCATATCTCTTTTACATACACGATACTTATTTTCTGTATTCAGTTTGTTTTACTTTACTTATTATTCTCTTATACAAAAAAACCAAAAAACCTTTTTACACAACACTAGCATTTTATCTTGTTACTTAGAACGTTATTTAGCATTTCTATTTTAGTATTTAATTCAAGAGCTACTAGACTTCAGAACTCCCGCTCCCTGTGGGATCAATATTTTTATTTCGAAACTAGCCACAAATGATCTGTGCACTTGTATTCACCAGTGGGCCTAGCCTTTTCTTACAGGCATCACACACATGTTTTGGGCATTGACCACCACGTTGTGGAAGGCCTAAACATACGACAGTATCCAGTAGACCCCTCCTCTAGCCCACCTTTTTTCCAAAACTACATCTATTCCACTCCCTCTTGTGTGCTGCTGCTGAGAGCCTGCCTTGGACGGTTGGCCCCGCGCGCTGCCACTGGCCTCCCACACCGCTTGCTACGCTGCCGTTGGGACCTTTGCGTGCACCCCCTCCCTACACCAGAATTGGTCCGTAATGAGGCAAATCACCGGAAATTGGTAAATATTTGGTCAGAGTCGGAGCTCGGTGGTGGGATTTCGACGATTCCGATGAGTCCGGTACTGTTCAAGTGACAGTTGGGTGATAGTTGAGCTCATAGTTGAGTGACGGTTGAGCTCTCTGAAACTGTACTAAAACTGCACTTATAGTGTTTGCGGGCGCGTGTTCTAGGTGCACTCTAAAAAATACAGGTCAATCGAGTTTTACAAAATCTGAAATGGGCCTTTCTTCAACATGGACCATAAAATACCGTTATTTTACAGGATTGATCGCTTTTTATAGGATCAGTTAGAGTTGCTCTAAGAGTACCTAAAACAAGTTAAGGAACCAACTATTTGATTGATGTGTTTCTTTTCTCTTTTGAAAGGTGGTTTGAGTGGTCACTTTACATCAACAACAAAATACTTCTATGTATCAAATAATACTAAAATGAGTCTAGATATATGCAAATCTTGACAAATTCGCGGCATATAATTCGGGACAGGAAATACACAAATTTGCATCAACAAAGCAACACATAACTTCTCCAAAAAAGAAATATATAGATTAACCGATGTATTATGTATTACAGATCAGATAATGGCGGCGCTTTTGACCTTATTTTGCCTCTTGGGCATCGTTTTTGGAGCAGCAATTTTATGGTGATAGCAGCTGGTGGAGTGGTGTGCATCAACCACGTTGATGACATCCAGTCTCGACAGCGTGGCGCAACAGAGACTCGGTGACATACGTGATGTAACACCCTCGCCTGATAAGACTGAGTTCTATGTATAGTGTTATTTCCTGGATCTGTTCACTAGCACATACAATACAAAATAATACCAAATATAACCATGCATCATAAATATAACGAATATGATCCATAATTTATATTATTTACTTAAGTACTCAACGGAAACAATAACAAAGTAGATCTCCATCCTTAAATGTGCCACAGGCGAACAATTGTTGAGTGGAGTCTCGCGACCTATGAACGATCACTCAGATACGGAATAACCTGCAATTTGAAACGTTGCAGCCATAAATGGTCAATACTTTGAATGTATTGGCAAGTGTCACTAGTATGTGGATATAAAATGGAACCTATCAATTACATGCATATTTTTTTAAGTGAAGTTTCAGGATGATTTGCATAAAGCAATAGTTTTATCCTAACATTTCTAAATAGTTTTAATCCTTTCTTAAAATTGTCTGAACACATTGGCCAACACCAAGTGCTCATACTCCCTTGTTCCAACCATAAAATTTTATTAAGTAATTGGAACCTGGAGGTCATCCATAAGCTTTAAGCCTTAGTTGCTCAATATTGTCCATAACCGGGAACACGACTAATCGATTAGATTTATATCTTCTCCAGAAGTTGTACACTTTACCCACACGACACAATCTCGCCTTGACGCCACCAGTGGCCGCTGGTTTAGTATACACCAATTAGTATACCGGCAGATCGAGAATATGACGAAGCCTTTCCATAGAAGTCCTCTCAATACACAATGCTAGCACGTCTAGCAGGCACCAATGCAAGTATATAACCTCCAATACACAATTCTAGTTAACCTAAAGAGGTACCAATGCAAAGGTCTTCCGCTATGTAATTAACTAAGCCAAAGCCCATATTAGCATATGGATATGCTGGCAGCTATTGTACGAGAATCATGTCAAATCTCTAAGATGCCTAGGTGGTCTTCTTCTAGTCCATTCACGAGAGAGGTAGCCAAAGATACGTTCCTTTCATTGCTACTTCTTCAAAACTTAACAACAACAGTACTCCACCCAAGTGATTCATTAAGTACTTGTTTTATTACATAAAAACATAGCTTTTCCAATACCTCATATAATCATAACATGATATTCCGCCCCGGGTCTATAGCAGGGCTAAGCATACTACAACTACAATGTTTCCACTAAACAAGATACGAAAGGGTATCCTAAATAGGACATAGCATAGCATATAGTATAAAATATTCCTACACATGTGCTTCTACTAAAATCAACTACAATGCATAGGAAAATAAGTAGGACATTAATAATAGTGCTACTTGCCTTTGTTGTAGATATAGTCATTTAGATAATCCTCACAATTATAATGGTTTCACTCTTCACAATCACAATAGTTGCACTCCTCCCGATCTAACGTTTGAACAAAGGCACAACAGACACACCATTCAAAACAATGCAATTATACACAATACAACAAAACAATAATGAACAAATGCATGCATGACAATTTAATATGTCACAATGGTTGTAATTGGTTCTCTAAACAATATTAGAACACATGATGCATGCAGGAGATCATTTAATGCAATATGGTATTTATTATTAATTCTTTATTGCCATTAAAGGGATTTTAAAATTTCTGTTGCAACTTCCATCCTAACTGCCGAATTAAATTTGGGTCTGGGGTGTACTGGATAGAGGACGTTAATACGAACCGGTAGGAATTGGATTCACCCTAGACGGAGTTGCGTATATTTTTCTATGATTTAATTACTACTTAATAGGGTTTAATTCACTTAAGTAGTTTACATTGTCTAAAATTAAAAATAAAACAAGATATGTATTCTACACGAAATTGTGAGTCCAAGGACATATCATTTATATTTTTCGGATCTATAAATAATTTACTATAGATTTAATACTCTATAAGGCCATTAAATCTATTTAAATAACTACCATAATTCTATAGTGCAAAAAATTGGATCCTACAGCATATTAATGTCTTACATGAAATTAGGAATTCATAGACACTTTATTTGTATTTTTATGACTTACAAATAATTTACTATGATTTATTTAGTATAAATTGTATATTAAACTACTTAAATTATTATATTAAATATATAGGGTAAAAGTCAGATATAATAGCTTAATAATATTCTACGTATTTTTATGAATTCAACGATGTATTATTTTCTATTTTTGGAGATGTAGATATTTTACTATGCATTTTACAAGACTGGCATAAATTCTGTCTAAAAGTAAACAAAAAAGGATAAATAGAAAATCGACATATGCGTGGCGCGATCTGATTGATCAGTACCCCTTCGCTTAAGTGGATGGTCGGAGGCCACTGGATCTAGATCGAAAGGACGTGGACACACGGCTTGTACGGTGTCTTGGCTTGAGTCCAGGATTTGTGTCGGCTTTGAATCGAATCGGCTAGGGCTCGGCTCCACGCGGTCTGGATCGTCCGCTGGAGATCAAACGACACTTGTTGGTGATGGCGAGCCTGAGTCGGCTGGCAGACGGTGGCGAGGACCACAGACGATGACTCGCGGCGGCTAGCGCTTAGGAGTCGACGACAGAGGTGGTTCCGGTGCTCGTCGGAGACGGGGGATTAGAGGACGGCGTTCAGGATATGGTGGAGAGTTCGATGGCGGCCACGGCGCAGTGATTCTCTTCCTAGGGCAACGGCACGCGACGGATGGAGGCAGCTGTCGTCGATGAATCTCCGGCCGGGTTGCCTGGTCACTGTGATGTTCTGCGGAGAGGGTAACAGGGGTTAGGCAATGCGGTGCTCCAAGGGGAAAATGAAGGCTTGGGGGACATGTGGGATCGACGGAAACCTCGAGATCCGAAGCTCGTTAATGGCGGCGGCGGCGGTGCAAATCGATTTGATCTCGAATCCGGCAGCCTGGGGGCAGATAATTAGGGTTTTTAGAGGGATTTCGGAGAGAGGGAGGAGAGCCATTTATCTAGCACGCGATTCTTGGAGAGCAAGCAAATAATCACGCCGAATCAGAGATCTTTCCGCATGCAGTTCGGCAGCGTGTTCTTGGCGGTCTACTGCTGCGAGGAGGAACATTGCCGGATGGGCCCCATATGGCAGTGAGAGGGAAAGGGAAAAGCGGCATGTTAGCTCGCTAGAGTTGCGCGCTGCTTCCCGCTGTGTGCGCGCGATAGATAGGATGTGAGCCTCTGGGCCTTTGCGCGCTGCTAAAGCGCGGTAGAGAGTAGGTGGACTGGCTACGGCTGGCCCTAGTAGCTAGGCCAGTTCTTTTTTATTTCTTTCCTTCATAACTCTCTCAATTGAACTCCAAATCGGGTAAAAAAATTCAAATTGTTCTAAATTCAAGTAGATCTTAGTAGGCTAATACTTAACATTGCAATAGTGAGTTTTATAAAACCTATTTAATTCCTTTAGGAATAAGGTGACACGTAGATTTTAGTCCATCATTTTAATTTTAATATTATGCATGATGCCAATATGCAATGCAATGCTCATGAATGACATATAAAAACAATTTTTTCTAGTCCCAATTTTCAAAATCTTAGGATGTGACATGTGACTTGATGGATTCTCAAGGTGGAGACACTTTCTGGTGCCATGGTGGCGTCCATGGCTGGCATGGTAAGGTCAATTCCTACATCCATGTTTCGAAAATGGTTTGTGGTAGTCCGACAGATGGCGATGGCAACTTTTGGAGCACGGGCACCAGTGCGCGCTGAGGTTCTGTCTGACCGGTATGTGCTCTGGCTAGCCGTTGGATGGGCAGATGGGGCCTCCAGGTTTGTTGTGATGTGCGTAGGTGTGTGGTCAAAGTGTTAGCTCCGACACGGTCATCCCCTTCATTTAGGTTGTTCGAGTCGCGACTATTATCGTCAAAGAGATGACTTCGGGCTGAATCTATACTAGAAGAAAAGCGAGCTACGCCTCGCCGCCTGCACTTCGTTTTGGCCAAAAACGTGGCAGGTGTGGTAGCATTTCACATGTTTTGGTCTACAAATTGAATAATCATTAACATCTACCATGAAATCCTTGAGTATTAATGAATTTTATTCGCTAATGCCCAAAATAAAAATTAAAAATTAAAAATTCAACCATTATACATAATCAAATATATGGTGGACTTTAGCTTTCTAGAGTTCTTGTTTGGAGATGAGTATCAAAATTCAGGACAGATCTTTGCTTGCAAGTAAGATCGTAAAGATCCACTGAATTAATAATTGTCATATGTTATCATCAGCAAGAAAAATAAACAGTATAACGCGTCATCCAGATTATTAGCATGCAAAAAAAGTTCAACTCTAGAAATTTGCAATACTTCCAAAACATAGCCATTCAAGAGATTCGTAGGGAAAGGCTACGAACAGAAGCCAATGGTCTAAGTTTCACCTACAACTAAAGCGTGGCCAAGAGAATTGTAACACCCTCAGAATCGGCCCTATGCAAGTTTCAGCGCTTCCCGCCAAACCCGCATAGAAACGATTCAAAGGTGCCCACCAGGCACTTGCGTGCAGGTGGAAAACGAAGTAATATCATTACACAATAGTCCTCGATGGAACCCACAAAACATATACATACAACAACTACTCAAGAGTCAAGAATACAGATATACAATACAAAGATCCAAATCACCTTTAAAACGATACAGCGTCCGAGTACGGACAAGATGCAAATTGAGCTAAGAGCCCTGAAGAATAACCAATGGCGTCCATAACCCTGCCCAGGCCAAGCCGGAAGGGTAACCCTGCTAACGACGTCGATCTCAAAACCTGCTTAAACAAAAGGGGTCCCGACAAAGGTCAAAGGAAAAAGAGAGAGCGGTCAGTACTGAGGCCAGTACACGGCGAGGCTAGAATTCGGCGGTCCTCGCCTACATAGGTATGGTGGACTGAAGCGGCAGCGCAGCATGCACTAACAACCTATAGAGACTCGATACAAATAGCGGCTATCAGAGAGGGGTAAGAAAGACCTATTCGGAACCAACCTGATACTACCACCAAACATACCCATCCTGGTGTTTCCCCCTCGAGACCAGACGAGGAAGTCAACCGAGGAACTCACACCGTTGGCAGTTTTATTTATTCAGTTATCGTTGCAGCAATTACTAGTCAGGTATAGATAGCATGAGTTATCCTGAAGCATAAGTAGTGGGCAGTTTTAATCACTATTCCGTTATAGTTGGAACACTTACTAGTCAGATACAATTAGCATGAGATATCCCAAACCCAGCAGTTGTTGGTACTTTTATTTAGCCATTCCGTTGTAGTGAAGCTGATTACTAGTCATATCGGATACAAGTCAAATTAGGACAGTAAACTTTAGTTATAGTTGTCTATGATCGAGAACTGTGCTCCAAGTCGTCCATAACCGCGGACACGGCTTTTCGAAAAGGTTTAACCCTGCAGGGGTGCACTGATTTGGCTACAGTTAATATGTTATGACCGGTATATCTTATACCCGGAGGAGGTCCAATGGGCAGGCTTAGTTAGGGGCTTAGCCCAATTATCTTATTTTCATTATATATATGAGTTGTAATCAGACGTGGAAAGGGAAGCAATAAACATACTTTATTGCCGACTCCTGAAGGAGTCAGAACCCTCAGCCCTAGCCGCCGCCTCCTGTGCTTGCGCCGCGGCCTCCCTGCGTTCGCACGACGGCGCCCAGCCGCCGACGACCTCGTCTCCGCTCGCACACCACTCCCTCCTTCCCCTACAATCTCCGCCCTAGATCTGGTAGAGTAGTCGATCCTACCATAATACCACCATTATATGACTACATAGTAAGCACAAGTTTTGTTTTGGTAAATGCAGACAACATTATCATTTTTCTGCAAGCATGGAGCACATGTTTATGGACAAACATATAAAGAAAGCAATTCAAATTACAAAGTATCTCCCATCATATGGACCCTCACATCACATGGACATGGGTCACCTCCCTACCAAGCGTGTACTGTTGCATGGACAATATGCTCAACGGCGATAGAATGCTATTAAGTGGAACAAAATAAATGTTTGGATGTGAGCTTAGAGAAACTTGACAACATCTGATAATAATAAGCCATTTACTTCTTAGGAGAAAACTTTGCTTTCTGAAATAATAGATTCACAAAATCGCAAATACCTCCATGACTTCATGAAGCTTTGTTTTTCCAGACTGTCATCTCACCACCGCTTCCAGCTTCCCCTCGAGAATCAGAATTTCCTCTCCTAATTCTGACCCCGCGTCACAACCTTTGATGTTTCCACTCCCCTACAACATGCTGGTTTTACCTCCTTGTTGTTTTTGTCGCCAATAATCTAGAAAGTCAAACTGTCAGACACGCCGATATTGGAAGTGGGATAAATAAAAATTATTGATAAAGTGCTATAAACCTAATAAATAAACCAATCTTCTGATTAGAACCATAAAACGGGAGAGAAATATACCAGCAAAGGTAATTTTTCTAGAAGGCCAAATCAACTTACAGAGACATATATCATATATGCTCTTTTCCGTACTAAATCATGAACATACCATAACCGCATTTAGAATAATATACTGATTAGGATATACTTTGGCATCTACATATACAATAATTACACATATATATAGTTCATTAAAATGGTAACTGCATTCGGAATAATGTACTCATTAGGATATACTTTGGCATCTACATATACAATAATTACACACACACATATATATATAGTTCATTAAAATGGTGGAAAAGCAACCCTACTTTATAGAGGCTGGACTCAATGCCTCCAGCACATTGTATCCCCTTTTTTATACTGTACTACATTGCAAGAATGAGTTCCTCAAAACAAGCCTAGCAAAGGCTGCAGAGTAGTTAAACAAAAAAGGAAAACAGAGTGACACACCGATAGCTACAACCTAGGGACCACATGTCACACAATCTACCGAGAACTCGCATTTTATATGTAACCATGCCAAAAATCTCCGACTTCAATAATTTTAAGCCATCAAGACATTAACATCTCACGTTATATTTCACAAACATATTGTTGCATTAGTCTATAATACCCTAGAAAATCAAAGATGAGATGAGACTTATGTTGCTCCCTCCCCACGACAATCAAGGTACCATCAATAAGCTCTAAATTATAGATAAACATTCAAATCAAACTTTGTATGTGTAATGTCATCCATACTCCTACATCAGGAATGCTTCAAAAATTAGGAATGCTTCAAGATTTCCATTCTATTGGGAGGACCAGAAAGATGATCAGATGAGCTTCCATATGGCTTCAAAAAAAAGGTCAACCTAAAAAATAAAAGAACATTTGAAGAGGAGGAAGAGGGGACGAAAAAAGAGGCACCAATCAAGCTCCTTGCGGCCAAGTGCGACAGCTACAGGCGCGGGAGCGGGAGCTCGAGATGAAAAAGTGGACAGGGAGAAAATTGTGCATGTGTATATTGGTTGCATGTGTTAGCAAATGCATTGTGAAGCGATCTCCACTTCCGGAGGTGCTAAACTTTTAGGTTGTCTAGGGTGGAGGACCAGTGCATAAAATCACCAATGTTGTACTCCAGAGAGATGAAACCCGCATGCTTGGCGGACGTCAAAGAAGGTGAAAACACAGGTAGAGGGACCATGGTGCCGGCTGGAGCAGAGGCGACTGGAGCGGCGAGATTGGGGATGAAAAGGCAACACTGAACTGGGGGCAAGTGGGGATCCATGGAGTGTAGAGGGGTGAGAGGAAGTTGTCTTAGTTTGTCAATGGAAACGGCAATGGACTCTAGCAATGGAGAGGTGGATGCCTGGATCTCGGCCTGATCACTGATGCACCACCATCACTACAGGCGAGTAAAAAAACTAAGGACGGCCAACAGAGGGAAAGACGCGCCATCATAAGGACATGCCTACAATTCAGCGATAACAACGTTAACTGGGCTCACATGGCAGCGATACATTGTTGTCAAAGGGCCCGAGAGAGCTTCCAGCCCTCCGGGGTTGCAGCTTAGAGATATATCTCCAGTTATGCTTTCTTAAGATGCTTGAAAATCGGACTTTCTTATCGCACATGCCAACGGTACATATTCTTTGATGGAGTAAATACAGAAATAATAATTATAGGATAACATGTATTCAAGAAAATAACCATGTGATAAGTCAGTAGTTAATTGCATCACCAAACAAACAAGTGCATCCATTAATCGATAAATTAGTAATGACAATAATGCACATGTAATTGTTCTTGATATAATCAGAAAAAGGGGGTAGTGCTTATTGTACATACTATGTGATGCAATGATCTTCTCTTTTCCTCAAACTGCAGCAAAAACCAAATCCACTATGAAAGTAACTTTTTCACTTCATTCGCTTCCAAAAATGTTCGGATAAATCATAAGTAATTGAATAATAGGGATGCTCTTGATTAGACAGAGTACAAACAGAACATGAATTCTATATCACCTTTCTTAAGCTTGACGATCATGTTGGAATGCGACTGTCGCACCTGCCTTGCCCCGCATCCCCTCGCGGCGGCAACCGCGACATGTTGTTGTCATAGATATTCCTTCCCCTATCAATTATATGATCTGTAACTTTGGAATCTCCTTTAATTTCTCAACTTCATGTGGTAACTCTGAGAAGAAACAACAATTCACTTATAAAAAGAATACCATGGTATCAAGTAACATCATGTAAAATTCGCCTATCTAGTAGCAGTATTGGATCAGCTCTTGTCCAACTAATAATTTTCAGCTAAAATTTACAACATACTTGGAAATACATTCGAACTGGAAATCTTAACTAATATGTTATTTAACAGAAAACATGTTAGAAGTAAGGCGCATACTTTGTTTCCATCACAACAAATCTCATGCATGATGTTCTTTCAAGTGGTACAATGCAGCTTGAGTACCTTCATCACAAGAGATATATGGCTCAGATCGCTGCCATACTTGTACAATATCTACATCAAGTCAAGGAAATTAAGAGAAAATTCAGCTTTTCTCATGGCTTGCTGCAATTTCAAGTAGAATAATCAACCAAAAATGTTCAGAATAATCATAACCAAGAACAATAGATATGCTATTAATTAGACAAAGTACAAATAGATTGAGCGTCATCTCACCTTTCTACAGCTTGATGACCTTGCCGGAATGCGATTATGCGTGGTCTATGTGCTAAGCAAGAGCTAATTATTTATATACTACCGAAAAGGTTGATCTGTGTCTAAACCAATTTATATCCTGTAAGGCTACATTCACATGGAAGCACATTTGCATTTTTTTTGGGTACAAAACATTATGTACCTTCATGCTACCTATAATTCCTTGATCATACCCGTATGATTATCTCCTCAATCATTTCTAGTGCCACATAACTATCATCACTCTCCAAATATTTCTAGTAGAATAGAAAATATTACTTCAATCCATGTCAAGGCAAAACGTATGATGGCATGTGGAATATCATGAACTACAAAGACCACCAAAATTTGCACAACGCCTACAACCAAAATTTTGATTGGACCTTTGATTTATTTATATTAGCTTCCAGATTGATAATAGTAAGTCTAGATACTCTGATAGGTAATTGTGTGGTGACAAACACCTCTTTTTTTACCTAATGAACAACACCTGAAGATGGAAAAAGGTTACGTCACTGAAAATTTGTACGGTATGCATCATCTTCAGAATACTTGGTACTCTTAAAAACCACAAAAGATGGTGGTTATTAGAAACCAGAACAAAGCAAACCATTCTTAGATCAAGTGACAGCTCTACCTCTCGGCTCTCACAGGCTAGGTTCCAGTGAAGCAGCCATTGTAGGTACATTTTGCAGATGTTGAGTTGGGGATGGGTGAGGGGCCGCTACACCTCATAGGCCGGCAACCGATATTGGCAACCTTCCTCCAGCCCTCCACCTCGTCCTTAGCCCTCTCTTTCCCTCATCAAACTCTCTGCTGTGCGATTTCCAACCCCCCATCAGGTCTTCCACAATCCAACCCAGCGCCATCAAGACTCTTATTTTCTTTGCTATTTGGCGTCGGAGATGCCGCTTCCCTCAAGGCGAGAAGGGGATGGCAGTGTGTGGAGGCGAGGCTGGATGTCGCGCCAAGGAGGGTTGCGGGTGGAGGCGCCGCGGGAGGCGGCGGCGCGAGCCATGGCTACGGCAGCGTGAAATCGCGATGAGAGGAGGCGCAAGAGGTAGGACCTACTCGTGGGAAGTGAAGCTGTTTCTTTTTTTCACCACGGAGCATACCCAGCCTCTCGTGGTATGAAGCGGCATCAAGTGTGAAGCCTTTCAAAGGACATATAAGAGGCCCGACTTGTGGTAAAAAAAAGTCCAGTAAATCAACCTCAATGAACGATTCAGACCACTTTCACGTGAAATCCAACGGTTGAAATCGTACCTAGCGGGAGTGCCCTCAGCTGGCTGGGTCACTCCCACGCTTAAACTATAGATTAATATTCTCATGATGCAAAGTCTAGAGTATCACCTCCATTTCGATAAAAATATTAATCCATATAGCAAATGTCAATAACTTAGTGTCCAAAATTATGTTGAACTTTAAGGATAGATTCAACTTAGAGACTAGATTCACAACGTCGAACAGTCTCTCATACAAGACCCACTTACCTTCAGTTTGGGTGTTATATACATACACAAAGTGTACCCTCTTCGTCCATATATACCAACACATAAATTTAGTTAAAATCCGAAACATAATAAGTTTAATTAAATATATACTTACTCCGTCCTAAATTAGTTGTTCCGGATTTGGTAAGATTTAGTCTAGGTATGCTTGTATCTATACATATTTTGGCGTGTAGATTCCCTCATTTTAAAAGAAGTCCCGACAGCTAATGTGCAACGGGGAGAGTATGTATAAAAATATGAAGACCTATAATATTAAACTAATACCAACATATTCACTATAAGATATATTTCTTAATTTATTTAATTAATTTAATAATTGTTGATATTTTTATATGTACTCATTTAAATTTATTATGCTTTGACTTTGACTAAAAATCTGCGCCATGTATTTCTAAATGTAAGGAGTACACATGTTGGCACAAAGTTGCCTACGGAGAAACTAAAGCTTTGCTCTATGGCCTCCTCAAGCCAACAAATAAAAACCACATAATCAATCGGGTCACTCCGCTATTAGCACTAGACCAAAGTCAGCGGAGCGAGGTCTAACGCCTCCCGTGGTATGGATCACTGATGACCTATGTTTTTGCACTATATATAAATCTTGTAAGAAGTCAGTTTACTAAGTCACATCTGAGATAAACTCAGGTGTTGTGTAACCACTTCTCATATAGCAAAGATTTCTTGTCTTGTCTGTAATTTTTTCTTTCTTTGTTATAAAGGTTTTCTATGTTAAAATCTTGCATCTTCGTGTGTGTTTACTTTGTTCGTTTTCTGTTTTTTGGTTATCGCTTCCTGTGTGTTTACTTTGTTCTTTTTTGTTATTTGGTTATCGCATTTATAACACGGGTCTCCATAATCAAGAACCACCACAGTTAATAACAGGCTGACACGATTTTCTGAAACTTGTTACATATCGAATAATCCCCTTTATTTTCAAATACTGCTTATAAGAAAGTCACTCACCCAAATTGCATGAAACTTACACTAAATACTCGAAGCAGTAGGAGTATATCATCGTCATGCCAAAGCTTGGTCCTACTACCTCCATTCCAATAAATAAGACCTATAAATTTAGTAAAAAGTCAAATCTTACAAAGTATGATTAAACATATAGAAAAATATATCTATATTATAATATAAAATAAATATTTCATGGCGAATCTATGGACATTGATTTGATATTGTATTTTTATATTTATTGTCTAAAACATTGGTCAAATTTAAAAGCCATTAACTTTTGACTAAATTCATAAGGAAATGATCCCCATCATCCGGGGATACGACACTTTTCATCGTCCTGATTCACAACGATGTCAACCGCATGGCTTGGCCCTACCTCAACCTCATCTCTCTCTTGGATTTTCTCCTCTATCTCTTTTCCCACGAGCTCCTCCTACTGCTCGTAATCGCTGGCTTGTTCCTCGTCGTCCGCTCCTCCTCATCATCGTGCACTCGCGTCTGCCATGGCCATAGAGAGCTCGGCCATGTCAAGCTTTTGGACATGGAGATGCTCGCCTGCAGAGGTCGGCGCGGACAAACACGTGCTTGATATTTGCAACAGCATCATAAAGGTCCAATTATTCCTCTTCTTGGTTACCCCCCTTGGGGAAGACCTCGCCGGAGTCGCAGCCATGCTCTTCCCACGACATCCTTCCCTACGCTCGCGCATCGCCTGCAACTGCGTTAAGCTTCCCCTTGGCCCACCTTGCACACCATGATGGTCGCCGGAACTGTGAACAAAGACCCATGCTTCTACCGACAATGTGGTCAGTTTTCTACAATCGGTGATTTTTGTTGCTACAAGAGGCGTCGGCGATTGCTACATACAGTGTCGGGATTTGCTACCACAGGCTGGCGGCGGTGCCACATGCAGTGCCGGGTTTCTTCTACGATAGTGCTACAAGCGGCATCGGGTTTTGCTACCATGGGCTAGCGGTGGTGCCATGTGTGCCGTCGGGTTTTTTCTACATGTGGCAGTGCTACATGCGGTCGGCGGCAACCACAAGCTGGCGGTAGTGCCAAGTGCGGTGTCGCCTTTTTTCTACATGCGTCCGACGGCGTAGTGTTTGTTATGTGCGGTCAGCGGCAGTGCTATATGTGGTGTTGCTACATGCAGCCAACGACAGTGCTAGAAGCAGCGTCAAGGTTCTCTACATGTGGCCGACGACGGTGCTACGAGACCTTCGAAGACGGTGCTACATGTGGCATCGAATTTTGCTACGATGATACATTTGCACAAACTTTTTGCTACAAAAGTTCTATATTTTTGCTATAACAGTATAAAAGTTTTCCTATGATGTCTCGAGCGAGTGCCCGACTATATCTCTCGAAGTTGATTTTGCTACATTAACACAATGTTTTTGCTAGAAAGTCTCCGGTGAGGTCTTTGACATGATCTGTCTTTTTATTTGTCACGTGAACGAACTGTTTTTGCTACATGTAGTAAAACCGGGATGATTTGTACTAAAAATGAGAGATTTTGAAGGAAAAGCAGGATTTGGATCTAGTTTAGGGACACATGCTCAGAGCATCGGGGGATTGGGAGAATTATCCCAAGGGACGCCAAGTGCTACTCAAATTTAAAAGGGCTTGTTTGATAGTAGTGTTTTAGTGAGATTAGGAGGGACGATAATCCCCAAGGGAGGGTGAAACCCCCACCTACACCCAAATCTCTATAATCCCCACAAAAAATCTCAATCCCACCAATCCACTAGCTAGAGGTAGTATATTGGACATGGGAAAAATACACTAGAACTTTGAAAAAAGTGGGGATTAGTGTGGATTGAATCATCCCAATACTCTTGAACTAAATATACTATTTAAAGTAAGTGGGGATTTGGAGTTTGGTGGTACCCTCTAATCCCCACTAATATTCTAGTACCAAATAAGACCTAAAGGAGTAAAAAATATTTGATCCTTCCAACTACCAATATACCAAAGACCATGCACATCAAAGTTCACTACTAACCATGTTTGAGTGTCCCAATACATGTTTGAAGCAGATTTTTTTAACGGGTAAGGCTTAGAAGTGCCTGAAAGCTATATGAAAGTGCTGCATATATTACATGGACGACTCCAATAAAAAATAAAGTTACAATCAAGCCCTTGACTTTTATGAACAGGCTCTCAAGATTAGGAAAGGAAACAGAATCGGGTCCTCAGTCTTCACCGCAATTCACCAGCGACCTCCATATATGAGCACCAACGCCACCATCGCGGAAAACACCACTTCGGGTGACGCTGGCGAAGGTTCTCGGACTGGGATCAAAATTGATCATCTGCAACGGCACGACGGCCTGGAGGAAACTCATGCACGGGTGACATCCGCATCCGTGGTCACAGTGGCCACTTAGGCTAGGGATAGCCGCAATGCAGGGCTACTATTAGGGTTCGTGGCCAGAAAACAAAAAAATTCCTACGACCGAAAACCTAATGTTAGGATCTATCTATTAGTAATGCAGTAATGAGAGGGGATACGGTATTCATACCTTTAAAGATCTAACACGGTTAACGTACCGCGGGGAACATGGTTGATGAAGTCGTACCGATGCCGACGTTGAGGTCTTGAAGTCCAACGACTCTGACAACTCCTAGCGCCGAAAACACGGCACCGCCCGAGGGAGTCACACACGTACGACGTTTGATGATGACTCTCGCTTCTCTCCGATCCAGCCGAGACTATGACAGTAGATTGATACGTCGTAAACGCATCTATAATTTTTTATGTTCCATGCTTGTTTAGTATCAACACTTCTTTGCTTTGTCTACACTTTGAGGTATTTTTATATGTTTTCTAGGACTAACCTATTAACAAAATGCCACGGTTTCAGTTGCCCGTTTTCTGTTGTTTTTAGTTCCAGAAAAGCCAGAAAATCAATATTCTCGGAATTGGATGTGACAAAATCCAAAGTCAATATTTCACCGAGGAGAACACGGAGCCAGAAGACGAGACAGAGGAGGTCCACGAGGAAACCACAGCCCCTGGTCGCGTGGCCAGGTCTGGCCCGCGCCTAGGGGTGTGGCCACCTCGGGCACCCCCTCGGTCTCCCCCTTCGCATATAAGAATCCCCTAATACCTAAACCCTAAGTACCCGATCAGATCTCCACGAAACAGTCCGTAGCCGCTGCCACCATCGTCCCTAGATTGGGGGGATCTAAAGCTCTTCCCGGCACCCTGCCGGAGCGGAGAGATCATCCCGGAGGCCTTCTTCATCACCATGCCATCCTCCGGTATGATGCGTGAGTAGTTCCTCCTTGGACTATGGATCCATATAGTAGCTAGATGGTTGTTTCTCCTCCTTTGTGCTACCATGTTTTAGATCTTCTGAGATCCATTCAGGATCAAGATCATCTATTTGTAATCATGCATGTTGTGTTTGCGGGGATCTGATGGATGTTGAGATTACTATGTCAGATTGATTAATGATTCTATCTTATTGATTCTATCATGTCTGTGTTGTTTGAGATCTTGCATGCTCTCTGTTTCTAGTAGATATCTTGGACAAGTAGATGCTAGTGACTACAACAGGGGGTATTTATGCTCGATAGTGGGTTCATGCCTCTATTCAATCTGAGGAAGTGACATAAATCTCTAAGGTTGTATATGTGTTGTTGCTACTAGGGAGAAAACAACAATCTCTTGTTCATGGAACAATTTGTTTACTTTACACACATTGAAAGCAGTTATCCATTGCTTACAACTTAATACTGCAGAGCATTCGGATGATAACCTGAAGGTGGATTACTAGTCATAGATGCAGTTGGATGGCGGTCTATGTATATTGTTGTAATGCCTAATTAAGTCTCATAGGATCATGAATGTCTAGTATTGCATTGTTATGCCTTGCTATGTCCTGTCAATTGCCTCGCTGTAATTTGTTTACCCATCATGTTATGTTGTTTATCTTAAGGAGAACACCTCTAGTGAACTATGGATCCCGGTCCAATCTTTACCATTGATACATCTTCCACTTTTACTGTTTACTTTCTGCAAACCACCATTACCTTCCACACCATACAGTTAATCCTTTGTTTTTAGCAAACCGGTGAGATTGACAACCTCACTCTTTGTTGGGGCAAATTCTTGAGTTTGTGTTGTGTAGGTTTCCAAGTTTATAGCAACACCTTTGAGTCGTTTCCTTCCTCCTACTAGTTCGATAACCTTGGTTTCTTACTGAGGGTAAACTTATTTCTGTACTCATCATACCTTCCTCTTGGGGTTTCCCAACGAAGCTCTACAGTGATCTGAGCTGCATCAAGACGTTTTCTAGCGCCATTGCCGGGGACCATAAGGCGTTTAGTCTCTTCCTCCCCATCAAGACGTTTTCTGGCGCCGTTTCCGGGGAGGCTAAGGATGGCTTCACAAGGGGAGTCCTTCACAACCTTTCTCTTTACTTTGTTTTTGTTTTGCTTAGTTTTTTTATTTGTTTGACTTTCTTATTTTTATCCAAAATTCCAAAAAAATAGTTTCCTTTGGTTTGCCTTTCTTATCAAAAACAAAAAAATAGTTCTTCCTCTAGTTGTCACCTTGCTCCTGCTCACCATGTTGATCCCTAAGTTCACCCTGAAAGACCTTTCAATAGGTAGTGGCTCTATAATTGGGAAAGAAAATATTGAAGAATTCTTTAATCATATTAGCAAACATGAGGATATTGAGGATAGATCCTTGGCAGAACTTTCTCCTAATTATGAAATTGATGCAACTTATTTAGTTCACATGTTGGAGGCTAGGTTTGTTAACCTTAACCCCATGATGCAAATAATGTTTCTTAAACTAAAAGAGGTGGAGGATGCTGAAAAGAGAGATTTTATTATAGAAACTTTGCTAAAGGAGTTCAATGATGTTGCTAAAGAAGCCAAAAAGGTCTTTGATTGTTTTAATATGCTAGGCTCATGTGTAGATGTTATGGGTACCTTAGAAAAGTTGGATAAAACCAAACCTAATGGAGAGGAAATTAAGATACCCATACCTTTTAAACTTGTAGGAATGCATGAAGCCTTAGAAAAGAATATTGATTGGATTGTTCCTGAAAACCCATTTGATGAAAGTAGTGAACCCAAGAGAGATGAGAAAGGATCCTATAAAACTCATTTGGATGAGATACCTTTCCTAGTTGAAGAGATTCCGAGTATTGATCTTAACGCTTCTTCATTTGAAAATACTTGATTCTTGCTTCTTATGCCTAACTTAAAGGCATTAAAAAAAAGTACTTTTTGGGAGATAACCCAATAGTTTTCTTGAGTCTTGAAAGTTATTAATTCTATAATAACCTCTCCTTATCCTTTTTGTTTAATTTGTGTGCCAAGAATAACCTCTAATGAGAGGGAAGTAAGATTTGGGGAGTTGCTGCCCCAAAACAGATTTTTGTGCTCCACTGTAAAAATTCTTGAAAAATCTCTGTAAGTCGGATTGAGCTGTAGTTTTCTGAATAAATCCCCCAGGTTTTTAGATAACTTTTGTTAGTTCAATACTTTTTGATTTGAGCAACAGAAGGTCTTCGAAAAAATCGGTTTTTACCTGTTGATCTGTTTTGACAGTTTTCTGCCATTATTTGCATTTGTCTCCTGTTGATTCCTTTTTGGGTTCTCTTTGGGAAACTGAGCTTTTTTAGGGAATTTCTAAGGTAGCTTGTGTCTTTAATGAAAGTTTTGCTGTTTTGAAACTAAACCCAAATGTCTATTATCTTTTGAATGCACTAATGTTGCTAATGAAGATTGTGTGAAGTTTTGTATGAAGGAAAATTTTCAGGTGAAAGGGAAGAATGATGTAATGAGATGAAGACTGGACAAAAGCTCAAGCTTGGGTATGCCAACCCGTGTCACCCGAAGAAATATCCAAGAGGTACAAGCGTTAAAGCTTGGGGATGCCCAAGGCATCCCCTTCTTCATCAATAAAAATCTCAGGTCTTTCTAGACACTTCGTTTTTATTGTTTCATGCACTGTTGTGTTTCTCTTGGAGCGTCTTAGTTTTTGTTTTGGTTTTTGTTTGCTTAGTTTGCTTGAATAAAGTAGTTGTACCCCCTCCCACTTTCGGTGTGTTGTCTCAAATAAGTTGATTGGTGTTGGAAAGGAGTAGGAAGTTCTTGCTTTAGTAGTACACAAAGGAGCTTGATTTTGTAGGGTTCGTAGCATAGAAAACAAAAAAATTCCTACGATGGGAACATCTAAGTACCAAGATATATCTACTAGATACAAGCAACGGGTGGATATAAATCCATAGAATACATTCCCTCGAAGAACGAATAGCGTTAACGAGGTTGTACTCATGGATGATGTAGACGAACGCTTGCCGATCTCAAGATCGTGATGAAGTCCATCTGGTCCAGCCGGTCCAGCACGATCAAGCCCAGCACCTCAAAGTAGTGGTGCATCCGTGATCGCACACACGTACGGGCACCTCAAAATTAATTTGGCTTACCTTTTTATTTGAAAACAAAGTCTTTTATTAAAAGATCTAAAACAGTGTTTCCAAAACAATTTATTTTTCCTTTAACAAAGGTTTATCTTTTTAATCCCTTTAGGATTTTTGTTCACCAAAGGGTATGGGCTTTTGGTAAGGGCTTTATTGGCTTTGGAAATTCAATTTCCTTGTCTTAATATATTCACAAGATTTTTGTCTATGGTTCCAAACTAAGTGAAACCAATCTCCAAGGTCTTTCTTGATCTTTTGTGATTATTGGTTGATCAAATTTGGTATGGATCAAATCCATGGATTTGGAGATACTTTGGAAAAAGATTTCCTTCCATTAGGGCTTAGGGTTTTGGATTACTTTCCAAATGTTCAAATTTCTAGATACATTCATTGAGGAATGCATTTCCCTTGATTTGGATTTTTGTTGAATTCAAACTTCTGCCAAAGTTTGTTCAAGATGAGATTTTAAGTCTCCTTTTAGAAACAAAAGTTTGCTTTTCACCCTGATTTTCAACAAAAATTTATTTTGTTATTTTATTTTTCACATTACAAGATTTGGAAAATCTTGGGATGTGACAGGCTACCACCCTTAAATAAATCTCGTCCCGAGATTTGGGAAGGCTAGGGTTATAAGTTGGCTCAAACAGCTAGGGTACTACCACCCTTAATAATTTTCCAACTAAACTATATATTGGCTTGCTTGGAATCTTGGAAAACTTCTTCTTAGAAAACTTCTGCATAGTGTCCTTTGTTTCCATTCTTGACTCATGGGCTAAGGTTGGGTTTCTCCATAGACTTGTTTATCTTGTTCTTCATCTTTTCTGGACAGTTGCTTGCATAGTGTCCTGGTTCCTTGCAATTGAAACATATCAGTTGGCTGATATCTTTCTTTTCCTTTAGTATCATTGCCTCTTGTTTGTTTCCTTGGTTCTTCTTCTTCTTGGGTTTCTCTAAAGCTAGGAGTGCTTCTAGTTCATGTTCTTCATAGGTTATCTCAAAGGTAGGAATGTCTACTGGTTTCTTTGACCTTCTATTTCTCCTTGGATAATTCATATGTCGCTTCTTTGGTCCTGCAAATTGGGTTGTCTTGTTTGGAGGTATGAGTGGTCCTTTTCCTTTGTCATCAACATTCTTGGCATACTTGGATCCTTCTTGTTTCCTTTGTTCAACAATAGCATAGATGGGGCATTGGATAGGAACATGGTCATTTCCTTCACAAAGGTAACAAGTAACTTGAGATGTGGGGCAGTGGCCAACTGGATGTTCCTCTTCACAATTGGGGCATTGATCTTCATGCTCCTTGGAAGTGTGATCCTTGTCTCCACAAATAATACAAGCTGGGGCTCCATCTAGAATAACATTCTTGTCATCCTTATTGTCATACACTCTTTTGGGATAGTTTTCTTCCATGCTGATCATTTGATTAGTCACCTTAAGCATCAGTTGGGATTGTTCTTCCAAAAACATTTGCAAGGTAGGGTCTTTATCACTATTGTTGGCTATGAACTGAGTTGTTAGTTGGTTCAACTGGTGTTGGGTTGCTAGGAGTTCTCTCATGTTGTCCTCTTGGTTGTTGTTGTTGTCATCATCCTTGATGTTGGAGTTTCTTGGAGAAGTCATCTGTTTGGGGTTGGATTGGGATTAGAATAGGCAAGAGATTTTCTAAGGGAATCAATCCTAATCACACACATCACAATTCACACAAGCAATGTGCAAGCAATCTCAAACCAAACATTTCACTCAAACAAAGGTCAAGCACATATTTAGGCAACAAAAATAATTTTTGTTACACCACATAAGTTGGTGTGTTTGACTTAACTAAAATATGGTGGTCCATCTACATGGTTCACTTGTGATCTTTCCATCCTTCTTTGGTTGATCCTTCTTGAATGGTTGATTCTTCTTTGTATCCTTGGAGAATTCTTGTGTCTTGGTCACAAATCTTCAAAGGTGGTGATGGCTTCTTCTAAGTTGTTCTTCCTTAGTCTTCAAGTCTTTGAGCAAGATTTCTTTGTCTCACTTGTAGTCCTTAGTAACATCTAAGTTGGGAGTCCTTGTTGAGAATAAGGTTGAAATCACTTGAAGATGTTGAAGTCACTAGAGTTGACTCCCTTGCACATGATGAAGTCTTTGGTCATGGGGTAGGCTTTCCATTAAGTTTTGAAGTAGAAGAGAAGTAGAGTTGAAACCAAAAATGATTGAGGAAAGAGTTTACAAGATTGTTTTTGTAAATAAGTTTTGGAACAAATACAATTCCTATTTTTCTAAGGGTTTTTGTCCAATCCTAGGGTTACAAATCCTACAGGCAACACAATGCTCTGATACCATCTGTAAGATCCCTCCTTATTAAAGGAAAAGAATCCCTGTGTTTACAATGCTAGTCCCTGGATCAATAGCTAGCATCCACAGTTTAGATGTAATATCAAGAAACAAAGGTCATATACAACTTTATAACCAGGAATAAAATAATTTTATTACATCAAACATAGCTCATTGGCTATTTACATTACATTGCAGCGGAATATCTATAGTCATGGGTCCTTCATCTTCAAAGTGCCACAGGCAGATGTTGGTTGTAGACTTTGTAATCCTAATCAATCATTCCTCACTAAAATCAATCAAACCTGCAACATTAAAAGTTACAGCCACAAGGGTCAATACATTTGGATTGTATTGGCAAGTGATACTTTGGTAGTATAGTGGAGTCTATCATCTATATGCATTTGGCTAAGTGGAGCTGAGGCTTGCATTGCTCAAAATAGATTTTTCCTATCATTTTGAAAATAAGTTTTGTTTGGCAAAAACAAATTCCAAGGCATCTATCAATCAAAGACTGAAGATCCACTCAGGGCATCTATCAATCAAAGACTGAAGACTTGCTTGGCAAAAACAATTTCCCAATCTAAGATTTTGAGATCCTTGTACCAAGCCATCTCTCCATCAAAGATTGAAGAATTTCACACAACCCTTGTTCACCCACAAGTTTTAATTTAGAAATTGGAGTGATGAGATTCTTGATTGCTTCCATGTCTTGATGCTCAAATTGTCCTTTGCCAGAGACATGGCTAAGTACTTAGGTTTTACACTCTGCAGAGGTGGTGCACTTTCCCCACAAGCCTTGGT
Organism: Avena sativa; assembly: GCA_916181665.1. Taxonomy (NCBI): domain Eukaryota; kingdom Viridiplantae; phylum Streptophyta; class Magnoliopsida; order Poales; family Poaceae; genus Avena; species Avena sativa. The sequence goes on from OV702297.1 coordinate 125,317,066, forward strand.
TTCCCAAGACATGATCCTTCAGTAGCCTTTCCTTAGTCAAATGGACGCGCTCCAACCTATCATACACTACCACCCACTGTCCAAAAGACTAAGTTCCAGCATCCTAAGATCATGGCAGAGCCCATAATGCCAAGTGGTTGCACTTGAAGCTTCTCAACATTTGACATCTCAATTCTCTTTGTTTCCTGGGTGGCCATCCACAAGTGAGATACACTAAGGTAAACCATAAACATGGGCCTTGTGAACCACTCAACATAAACCATTCCTTCCATTCCACCCAGGTGATTCATTAACTTAGTTGTTTTGTTAAATAAAACACAAGTCCAAAGACTTAGAATATTTTTCATAGTGTGAATATATTCCACCCAGGTTTTCTATTAGCTAGGCTAAGCTTGGTAGTAATAGGATTCTTAACTTAGGAAAATCCTACTATGGATTTAACTACTAGGTTTCTTATAGCAAGGTCTATACTTAGCTAAATAAAAACCATGCAAGTTTTACTTGGCAAAAACACTAATGCATAGTGAAAATAATGGGATAGATAGTATGAAGTATCACTTGCCTTTTTGGTAGAGGGTATAGGTTTACTCCTTGATCTTGCTAGTCTCACTCTTCAAGTCACTAAAATTCAATCAAGCAAGGTACAACTCAATCTACCAATCAAGCAAAACACAAAATCATCTAACATTCCAAACCAAAGTCAAACAAACAATTTCTCTCACACAAAGTAATGGGATCTAAGTCATGCATAAGCATGCAAAGGTTGGTTCTAATGTAGGGATGGTCTTCAATAGGCTTCTAAACTTTGTAGGTTCCAAATTGGTCATTTACCAAAATGGCAAAGTCATTTGCAAAGAGGGTCTCTATTAAATTCCTAAACTTTGTAAGATCCAAAATGGTCATTTATCAAAGTGGCAAAGTTCAAGTAATGCATGAAAGCATGCCAAGCTTTGCTTTGTTTGTAAAAGTGGTTCCTAGTGGGTCATAGACTTTTGGGTACATCTAATGGTCATTTTGTTAGGTGGCTAAGTCATTTGCAAAAGGTTTCACTATAAAACCATTTGCAAAACAAAGTGTCATTCTATGTGGTGTAGAAACATTTCTACTAGGGTATTAACCTATAGGTTTCACCAAATGAGTTGCTATTGCAAAACTTGGTGTTTTGGGTCAGTAGGTTTGGTCCAAAACATTTTCTCAAAGTTTTCTTTATGAAAGCATTTTCATAAACAAAACAATGGTTTTTAATTAGCTAGAAATGGACTAAACTAATTAATCCATCCTATTCATTTCCAAAATCACTTTCCAAACTATGGGTTGGTTCCTAGGGTCAGTAAGGTCACAACAAACTATTTTGCAAAGGTTTTAACCTAAAAATCATTTTTAAATGATTTTTCTAATGTTAGCAAGCACACAAAAGAATCTGCAAAATCAAACAAGCTAACAAATACTATTTGCTAAACTAAGGGCAGGGTTGGCTAGAGCTTGTCTTGCTGAATCCAACGACATCAAATTTGTAAAATTTGGACGTGTGGATCAAAAGATACAAGGGTTTGAAATTGGCAAAAGTTTCTGTTTTCAAATTCTAATTCAGATCTAATACTGGCCACGCGGCGTAATTCTATTCGTCGGTACCGATTCGCTGCGGATCACGCTCTGTAGCCGTTGGATCTAAATGAGATCGTGCGGCGCAGGACTCGTACCTCTTCGCGGTTAAGTGATCTATCGTAACCGTCAGATCTAGATCCTACGGTTCTAGCGTGCTCGACCATTTGCGAGCGGCGCTGCGGTGGCTACCGGCGGCGGAGCGGTCGGTCGACGACGGAGGCGACGCTACAGGGGGTGAGAGAGGAAAAGGGCATGCTTACCGTGCTCGCAAGAACGTGGGGAAGCTCTAGGTAGTGTCGTCTTATCGCGGGGCGTACTGGAGTGAGCTTGATTGCTCGCCGGAGTGGAGGACGGCGTCGGGAGCGTCGGGTGGTTGTCGTGGACGTCGCTGTAGATCACGAGAAGACAAACGGAAAGCACTGTAAGACGCGCAAGGGTACAACGGTGATGCGAGCGTGAAGGAGGAGTGAAGGGGCGGTCTGGTCTTACCGGTGGGGCTCGTCGGAGAGGAAGCAGACGGCGGTGCTCACTATCGACGACGGAGGCGAGGATAGGGGGCGCCCTAGGTCAAACGGAAGGTGTCGTTAGGTTCGTATGAGCTTGTAGATCATCATCGGGTCAACGAGGATGAGAGGGGAGGTCAGGTTTACCGGGGAGATGTCGCCGCAGTTGGAGCAGACGGCGGCGCTGGCTCGGGGCTTGTTGGAGTCGGGGTTCTGGTGCTCCCGCGGGCGAACTAGGAGTACTAGGGGATGCGTGAGGTCGAGAGGAGTCCACTCGCGTGAAGTAGAGGCAGAGGGGTGGTCGGAGTTGGCCGGAATTGCTGTGACAGCTCGTCGGAGCAGTGGGCGTACGAGGAGGAAATGGAGCGGCCTGGGGGCGAGCTTGGGGAAGGGGTCTGAGGGAAAACGGAGGAGAGAGCGAGGCGATTAAAAGGGCGTGGTCGCGACGAGGAATTAACGCGGCGTTAAGGCGAATTTATTCGGCGGAATCAAAGCAGAAAACGGCCGGCGAGAGGAGGAAGAATCGGTCACGGTGGGAACGACGATGAACAGTAGGAATGGGGTCCACTGGTCAGTGGAAAAAGATAGAAGGGGAAGGGTCCACCAGTCAGCCTCGGTGAGGGTTTCTTTCGCGGTACAGAAAAACGGTTCGGGGAGAGTGGGTGAGAAAGGTGGGACCGTCTCGTCAGCGAGTGAGGGAGAGAGAGAAGTGGGTCCTGGTTGTCTGTCTCTGTATGGGTAGATTTCTTAGTGAGAAGGGATTTCTTCGGGGGAGAGGGAGAAGACTGGGCTGGACTGGGCCTTAGTGGGCTGCTGGGCTGGGTCAACCTTTTTCTTATTTTTTTCTGTCTGCTCTCTTTTTCCTTTTTCTATTTCTTTTCTGTTTTGAATTTCAATCAATTAATTCAAGCAATTTCAAACAACACTCAATCAATTCAAACAGCAAACTTTTTCATTTGAATTTGGTTTTGTTTGGTAACATAATCCAAATCTCAAAATGAAATAATATTTCTATTTATTTTAGGATCCATTTAATAATTAAATAAAATGGATCTTTGATTTATTAATGGTGTTTGATTTATTTAAATAAAATTTTCCATTTGAAATCCAATTATTTTCAAAACCAAACCAGAAGGTTTAATTTGAGAGATAAAAGAATACTTGGAAACTTATTTAAATAAATAAATAAGTTTTGGTGTTTAATTAAAATGGGAAAGCCTTTACTTAAATAAAATTGGATATTTAAATCCTTATTATTTTATTTAAATAATCCTTTACTCATTTTAATCAAAGCAAAACCTTTTAATAAAAGATTTCAAAGTAGTAATAAAATACTTGGTGTTCATTTAAAATGGGAAAAGCTTTTACTTAAATAAAATTGGATATTTAAATCCTTATTATTTTATTTAAATAAACTTTTACTCATTTTATCAAAACAAAATATTTTATTACAAAAGTTTGGCCAAAATTAATTTGGCTTACCTTTTTATTTGAAAACAAAGTCTTTTATTAAAAGATCTAAAACAGTGTTTCCAAAACAATTTATTTTTCCTTTAACAAAGGTTTATCTTTTTAATCCCTTTAGGATTTTTGTTCACCAAAGGGTATGGGCTTTTGGTAAGGGCTTTATTGGCTTTGGAAATTCAATTTCCTTGTCTTAATATATTCACAAGATTTTTGTCTATGGTTCCAAACTAAGTGAAACCAATCTCCAAGGTCTTTCTTGATCTTTTGTGATTATTGGTTGATCAAATTTGGTATGGATCAAATCCATGGATTTGGAGATACTTTGGAAAAAGATTTCCTTCCATTAGGGCTTAGGGTTTTGGATTACTTTCCAAATGTTCAAATTTCCAGATACATTCATTGAGGAATGCATTTCCCTTGATTTGGATTTTTGTTGAATTCAAACTTCTGCCAAAGTTTGTTCAAGATGAGATTTTAAGTCTCCTTTTAGAAACAAAAGTTTGCTTTTCACCCTGATTTTCAACAAAAATTTATTTTGTTATTTTATTTTTCACATTACAAGATTTGGAAAATCTTGGGATGTGACATTTGTGCTACCATGTTTTAGATCTTGTGAGCTCCGTTCATGATCAAGATCATCTATTTGTAATCATGCATGTTGTGTTTGCGGGATCCGATGGATATTGAGATTACTATTTTAGATTGATTAATGATTCTATCTTATTGATTCTATCATGTCTATGTTGTTTGAGATCTTTCATGCTCTCCGTTTCTAGTAGTTATCTTGGCCAAGTGATGCTAGTGACTCCAAGAGGGAGTATTTATGCTCGATAGTGGGTTCATGCCTCTATTGAATCTGGGGAAGTGATAGAAATCTCTAAGGTTTAGATATGATGTTGCTACTAGGGAGAAAACAACAATCTCTTGTTCATGGAACAATTGTATTGTTTACTTTACACACATTGCTTAAAGTAGTTATCCGTTGCTTCCAACTTAATACTGGAGGGGGTTCGGATGATAACCTAAAGGTGGATTACTAGTCATAGATGCAGTTGGATGGCGGTCTATGTATATCGTTGTAATGCCCAATCAAGTCTCATAGGATCATGAATGTATAGTATTGCATTGTTATGCCTTGCTCTATCCTGTCAATTGCCCCGCCGTAATTTTTTTACCCAGCATGTTATGTTGTTTATCTTAAGGAGAACACCTCTAGTGAACTGTGGACCCCGGTCCAATATTTACCATTGATACATCTTCCACTGTTACTGTTTAATTCTGCAAGCTACCATTACCTTCCATACTATACGTTTAATCCTTTTATTTTAGCAAACCGGTGAGATTGACAACCTCGCTCTTCGTTGGGGCAAAGTCTTAAGTTTGTGTTGTGCAGGTTTCCAAGTTGCCAGCAACACCTTTGAGTCATTTCCTTCCTCCTACTGGTTCGATAACCTTTGTTTATTACTGAGGGAAAATTTATTGATGTACTCATCATACCTTCCTCTTGGGGTTTCCCAACGAAGCTCTATTGTGATCTAAGCCGCATCATAGATCTCCCAGCTCTAAATCCCGCAACGCGATGGAGCTTCGTGGTGAAGAATTCCTCGTTCGCACAGCCCAAACAAGGGGGCCACGGTCACGATAGAGAGAAGAGAGAGGCAACCTAAGGCATTTTCTTATTTTATTGTTTATTTAATTTCCTCATATGCCTCTCTTTATATATGGGAAAAGTGGGCATAGGGATACTTCCCTAAGCCATGTGGGACTAAACAAGAGGGGAGAGAGGGTGGTCGCCGGCCAGGTTCCTCATGGCCCTCGCGTGGTGCCCTATGGGCCCATCTGGCCACCTCCTCCTTCTCTCTCTTTTCCCTCTTTCCCTCATGGGCCATTTCCCTATGGAATTTGGCCCAATAGGGATTTATTCCTTTTTATTTTATTAAATAAATATAATTAAATGACTAAATTACTATTTAACATTTAATTACATATTATCTAATTCCCGTGTCTATGGAACACCTTCCATCCCACTCCAGACACCCTCCAGGCTTTCCTAGAACCCTTTTGGTTTCTCTCTTTATTTTCTTTGGTGATTCCAAATATACTAATAACGATCGAGATTTGTCAAACCCTTAAGTGTGGTACCCAACTGTTTGGGAACACTCCAGACATGGTCGAGACCCCTCTCTGACCAATGATCATCAACGGGACCTGGATGCCCATGATGACCATATGTGCATTTCATGAAACTTGTCATTGAACCATCAACGGTGTGTCTTATTCCTTTTGTCTATGTGATACTTGTATTATCCGAGGCTTGATCAACGACATCACCATGTTAGGTTTAACCTTGTTACCGATAATAGCTTTTTTACTCGATCCGATAAGTGATATCCCCATGACCTAGTCACACGCTACGCAACTTATGGATATAACTCATCTGAGTGGGCCTAGAGTATCTTCCGTCACGTGGATGGACAAATCCCGCTTTTGACACATACACCTCTACCTGCTCCTCCGGAAACCCAATGGCACCCTTATGATCACCGTTCCACCTAGTGACTTTAGATGCCATCAAAGTATTCTCAGAAGACAGTGATTAGATATGGTCTGATAGTCTAAGGAACAAGTCACTATGTTTCCTAATCATCACAACTTAAAATTTGTGACATGATCGTGTATGAGGCTTGGATAGGATATGTTCATCATCTTATTCTCCAATGATATGACTCCGTTGTCAATTGGGGCTGAGGCACCAACATGATCAGGAAACCTTGATCATCCGTTGACCAACAAACCAGTGACTAGAGATTTCACTGGGAACTACTAGGTGTTTGTATATCGCACGTGCATTGACGTTTCCAATCAATATAGTTATATTATGATATAAAACTTAATCATAAACTTTATAAAATATGATAATAATCCATATTATTATTTGTCTCTAGGGCATATTTCCTTCAGTCTCCCACTTGCACTAGAGTATAAATAAACTATTTGCATTTGTTATTCAATCATCAGTACCAGACAACTTAGCACATCTGATTATGATTGCTCATGGAAGAGGTTGAGTCTAGGGTATGTACTTTACATCCCCTGTATCCTTTGTAACTTCATTAATGTCATCTTAATGATATCAATACTTTTATCATCAGTATGATAACATCTTGTGTATGTATAATAGTTTTGGCAACAGAGTGAGGTCTCTGGTTCCAGATACCAACAGTGATGTTAGATCGGTCTCATGGACTTTCTCATGGGCACTAAGTACTGAAACACACTCTGTGAGAATTTTTCCCTAAGCCTTAATATTATACACACCACAAAGTAGTATCCATATACTTATCTTTTAAATGTAGATATCAAAGTTAGAATGCACTATGTGCTTCTTTGATGATTTACCATGCTCCAGCTGTTTTAGGGAAATCCTTTAATGTAGAAATTTCCAATCTTTTAAGGCTAACATGTATCCTTTCAGTATAACACTTTATACTTCAGGCATGTCATCCTTAACAAATTTGGAAACATGTCTACAGTTCTCACTAAACACTGTGGACAATCTTAACTCATTGTTCAATAATTTACACTTAATCTTTTCTGAACTTGTTCTTTTTACTAAGAACCTAGATCATATTATGCTAAGTATTCATCATGGTTCTAAGATAGAATCTTATGTCAGAACATAGTGGATGTTGTACATCCTATTCTTTCTTTTGACCATCAATTTTTATACTTAATGATTTTTACTAATTTTGAATGATTTAGGATTGTTACTTAATCAATTCCTATTCTGAACTCTTTAGAACCTCCTTTAGGAATACATTCCAAAATAATAATATATGACATTTATCCTAAGATTTCAATGTCCAATATACTTTTCAAATTTAACCCTTACAAATCAATATTTATTGGCTCTTTTTTGACCTTATTCTTAATTTGTCATATACACATATGAATTATGCCAAGCTCCCACTCAAAATATGTCATCGACATATATGAGTTCGAAACTTTACATTGCTCCCACTCAAAAGTATGTCATTCACATATTATTTCAGGAAGACTTTCTAGCTCCCACTCAATTTTATGCAAATTGCACATCTTATAGATATTTTGAACAACTTCGAAATCTCTTGATCAACTATCAAATTGAGAATTTATTTTATAAGACCCTAGTACTTTACCAGTATTAAGTCCACCAGACTTCAGCACATCAAATTCATTTAAATTCGTCCAAGACATCTTTTTAGCGAATTGTGCTTTGTCTTTTAAGACCCCCACCTTTTTCTGTATGACTTTGTAGTCCTCAGAAATATCAAGCAACTCTTTTACTTGACGAGATTCAGTAATAGTTTTACTTTCTAATTCAAGTGAAGTTTTAATTTTAGGATTTCATTTCTTTTGGCTTTAGTTTACCACAAATTCTCTTGTAGTTCGTAGGTATGCCTTGTTCTAATAATATGACAAGTAATTCACACATATCTCCACACTAGGTGTAGGGCGTATTTGTGAATACCACTACTGTTGTGAAAGCATTCTTGAAACACAATAATCATTATCATTGATTTCTTTATTTAATATGAAGAGTTACATTTTGGAACACATTCTGTTGCGCTTCTCAACACTCTGATGAAGGGTTATAGACCTTCATCATGCTCTCACTTTCTTTCATTAACAACATTGTCGAGAAACACACTTTCTCGAGAATACACTAAACTTTCAACAATACTAGTTTTACCTTCTTTTGGTTTTAGTCATGGACTTTGTATTTCAAAATTTCCAATGAAATACTCTACAAGGACTTGTTCGCTATTGTTTTGGTTTTCTCAAATAACTCCAAAACTTCCACGAATTCTAGATGGTTTACCTTATTCTAAATGAGTGTTCACTATTTTCATTCAATGATCTATACTAACACTCCCTTTGTCTATTTGGTATGGTGCCACCTCTTTCCCACTCAATGCCAATCTTATGACATTGAATTTCATCACTATTGATCAAATCACAGTAACTTGATTCTCTATTATTTTCAATACCCGTCTAATGCTAAAACATTTGATCAAATCAAATAGTTTCTCGCTCATGTTTCATTTGGTAAACCCTTTTACTAAAATCAACAATTACTAAATGATAATCACCAATTTTGCTTAAATATTGTACATCGAATATGTATTTCCTTTCAACAATTCAACAAACACTTTGTATTTTATAACACACGGTGTTTTAGTTACTTTGCCAAAGTTGGGCCTGATTTGTATGTGACAAGAGATTGAATATATACATTATTCATATACCATCATGTCAACCTTTGATTATTAAACATTGGTTTCATTCAACATGAATATATCATTTAGTTGGGTATTTTTAAGGCATTTTAATGTTTTAAAAATGTTCATGCATTATCAATTAGCTTCACAACTCGAATAATTCACACATGATCATAAAAACATATGAACACAAATAAAAATCATTCATAAAATAAGAAGAACTAATTTGTTACAAACTTGTATGAATAACTGTCTCACGAAGTGTAATACACACTAATGAAGTTCATATAACACCAATTACAATAATTATCCAAAAGTAGTAAACTAAACGATAAATGTCAAGGGAGAGTGTCGTCGGCCATCATCATCATGCTCGCCATCAACACACAATATCACCTCCTCTCCCGCAAGAAGCTCTCATGTAGTAGGACCTATTTTTATAAAACAGAACAAGTATTAGATACTTCAATGTTGCAATAAGTGATACGTCGGAAACGTATCTATAATTTTTGATGCTCCATGCTTGTTTAGTATCTACTTTGCTTTTTCTACACTTTGAGGTGTTTTTATATCTTTTCTGGAACTAGCCTATTAACAAGTTTCCATAGTGCTAGTTGCATGTTTTCTTCTGTTTTTGGTTCTAGAAAGCCAGAAAATCAATATTCTCGGAATTGGATGGAACAAAACCCAAAGTCAATAATTTACCATGGGCGACACGAAATCCAGAGGAGAGACAGAGAGGCGAGCTAGGGCCGCCACACCACCCCTAGGCGTGGGTGGGCCCACCTCGCACCTAGGCAGGGTGTCGGCCCTCTGGCCGCCTCCCAGCCTCGCCTCTTCGCCTATAAGAAGCCCCCGATGCAGAAACCCTTGACACCCGATCAAAACTCCACAAAACCTTTTGTAGCCGCCTCCACCATCGTCCCTAGATCGGGGGGATCTGAAGTTCTTCACGGCACCCTGTCGGAGGGGAGATCATCCCGGAGGCCTTCTTCTTCATCATGCCAGCCTTCGATATGAAGCGTGAGTAGTTCCACCTTGGACTACGGGTCCATGTAGTAGCTAGATGGTTGTATATCCTCCTTGTGCTTTCATGTATAGATCTTGTGGTCTCCGTTCATGATCAAGATCTAATCTATTTGTAATCATGCATGTTGTGTTTGCGGGGATCTGATGGATATTGAGATTACTATGTCAGACTGATTAATGGTTTTGTCTATTTGATACTATCATGTCTGTGTTGTTTGTGATCTTGCATGATATCCGTTGTTAGTAGCTATCTTGGCCAAGTAGTTGCTAGTGACTCCAAGAGGGGGTATTTATGCTCGATAGTGGGTTCATGTCTCTAGTTTCCAAGGGAAGTGACAGAAATATCTTCGATTGTAGATGTGTTGTTGCCACTAGGGAGAAAACAACGGTATATTGTTCATGGAACAAATGGATTATTTACCTTACACACTTTGATTAAAGCAGTTGTCTGTTGCTTGCAACTTAATACTGGAGGGGGTTCGATGATAACCTAAAGGTGGACTTCTAGTCATAGATGAAGTTGGATAGCGGTCTATGTATATTGTTGTATTGCCCAATCGAATCACATAGGATCTTTTTGTCTGGTATTTCATTGTTATGCCATGATCAGTTCCTGTCAATTGCCCTGCTATAATTTGTTTACCCTTCTTGCCATGTTGTTTATCTAAGGAGAGCACCTCTAGTGAACTATGGACCCCGGTCCAATCTTTACCATTGATACATCCTCCACTGTTACCTGTTTACTTGCTGCAAACAATTACCTTCCACTCCATACAGTTAATCCTTTGTTACAGCAAACTGGTGAGTTTGACAACCTCACTGATTCGTTGGGGCAAAGTCTTGAGTTTGTGTTGTGCAGGTTTCCACATTGCTTGCAACACCTTTGAGACGTTTCCTTCCTCCTACTGGTTCGATAACCTTGGTTTCTTACTGGGGGAACTTTCTGTTGTGCTGCTTCACACCTTGCTCTTGGGGTTTCCCGACGAAGTGCTTCCCAGCACCATCAAGCTTTTCTGGCGACGTTGCCGGGGAACAAAGAAGAAGAAACTCCCACATCAACAAAGCGCCAGTAACAAGCTTTTCTGGCGCCGTTGCCAGGGAGGCTAAGGACGTATTCACAAGGGGAGTCCTCCTCAACCATTCTCTTTACTTTATTTTTGGTTTTTTTAGTTTCTTTTGCTTGGTTTTGTTTGCATCTTTTTATCAAAAACACAAAACAAATAGTTCCTGCTCTGCTGCTGCTGTTTTTGGCTTGCTCCACTTTTGCCAAAATGAACTCCGCTAAGAACACCAAGTTGTGTGAGTTCACTAGAACAAACAACAATGATTTCCTTAACACAAACCACCTACTCCTGATGCTACCTTTTATGAAATTAAGCCTGCTTTGTTGAATCTTGTGATGAGAGAGCAATTTTCTGGTGCTAGTTCTGATGATGCTGCTGCCCATCTCAATAACTTTGTTGAACTTTGTGAGATGCAGAAGTATAAGGATGTAGATGGAGATATTATTAAGATCAAGCTGTTTCCTTTCTCCTTGAGGTGGAAAGCTAAAGAATGGTTGCTATCCTTGCCTAGAAATAGTATCAATTCTTGGACTAAGTGCAAAGATGCTTTTATTGGAAAGTACTATCCTCCTGCTAAGATTATATCTATGAGAAGTGACATTATGAAATTTAAACAACTTGATAATAAACATGTTGCTCAATCTTGGGAAAGAATGAAGTATTTGGTTAAGAATTGTCCCACTCATGGACTCACTGCTTGGATGATTATCCAGACTTTTTATGCAGGTTTGAACTTCTCTTCAAGAAACATGTTGGATTCAGCTGCTGGAGGTACCTTTATGGGCATCACTTTGGGTGCTGCAACAAAACTCCTTGATAATATGATGGTTAATTACTCCGAATGGCACACTGAGAGAGCTCCACATGGTAAGAAGGTAAATTCTGTTGAAAAAACCTCCTCTTTGAGTGATAAGATTGATGTTATTATGGCTATGCTTGTTAATGGAAAAGCTCCTTTAGATCCAAACAATGTTCCCTTAGCCTCTTTGGTTGCTCAAGAAGAGCAAGTTGATTTGAACTTCATTAGAAACAGCAATTTTGGCAACAATACTTATGGTAATAACTATAGGCCTTATCCTCCTAATAATGGAAATGCTTACCATGGTAGATCTGGAATGCCTAGTGAATATAGGATTCTAGAAGTTGAAAGATCCACTAAAAACTTTATGCAGATGCAATATGAGCAAAACAAGATATTCACTAAAACTATGGAAGAACAATCTGTTATCTTGAAAAACATTAGTCATCAGCTTGAGAATCTGAATAGAGAAATTCCTAGTTTACAGTCAAAAAATTTAAGTGTTGAGAAGAATATTTCCTCTTTGTCTGAAGCACAGTCCTCCTTGATTAATAAAATGGCTGCTAAACCTGAAACCATGTAAAATACCTTTGCTTCTACTCATGCCATACAGATTACTATTGATGAAAATGTTAGGCTGTTAGCTCAACTTCATGCTAAGTGGGAAAGGGAAGCTGAAATTGATAGAAACAATAGTGTGTGCACCATCACTAGAATGGATACCACTAAACCACAAGAAGTCCCTATTCCTCCTACAATGCCTAAGCCCAATGAGTCTACTACTAGTGATGCTAAGTTTGATTTTGATATAGATGGTTGCAATATTTCTGAAGTGATTCTATTCTTGCAAAAACTTGCTAGAAGTCATGATGCTAGTGATATGCATGTTGCTTTCACCAAACACATTACTGATGCTCTTGTTAAGATTAAGGAAGAGAAGTTAAAAAACAAAGCTTCTATTCCTAGGAAAGTAGAAGATAGTTGGGAACCCATTATTAATATGCAAGTGAATGACTTTGATCTCAAAGCTTCAGGTGATCTTGGTTCTAGTGTCTCTATTATGCCTAGGAAGATTTATGAAATGCTTGATTTGCCACCTCTGGAAGATTGTTATTTGGATGTTCCACTTGATGATAATGCTAAGAAGAAACTAATGGGGAGTATTAATGATGTTCTAATCATGGTTAACAATGCTTATGTCCCTATTGATTTCTATGTTTTGGATGTTGAATACAATGCTTCTTGTCCTATTACTTTGGGAAGACCTTTTCTTAGAACTGTTGGTGCCATCATTGATATGAAAGAAGGCACCATTAAATATCAATTTCCTTTCAAGAAAGGTATTGAACACTTCGCTATGAGGAGAGATAAGTTTCTATTTTCTCCTCCTTTGAAAGCAAGGTTTGATGTTAATGCTTCCTCATTTGAAAATACTTGATTTCTTGCTTCTTGTGCCTAACTTAAAGGCATTGAAGAAAAGTACTTGTTGGGAGATAACCCAAGAGTTTCCTTGAGCCTTGGAAGTTATTACTTCAGTAATGACCTATCCTTATCCTTTTTGTTTGATTTTTGTGCCAAGAATGATCTCTAATAAGAGGGAAGCAAGATTTGGGGAGTTGCTGTCCTAGTACAGATTTCTATCTTCCACCATAAAAATTCGTGATGAGTCTCTATAAGTCAGATTGAGCTGAAAATTTATGAATAAATCCCCCCGTATGTTAGCTAACTTTCGTTAGCTCAACACTTTTTTATTTGAGCAATAGACGATTTTTGAAAAAAAAAATCTACCTGCTAGTCTGTTTTGACAGATTTCTCCCATTATTTGCATTTGCTTCTTATTGATTACTTTTTTACTTCTCTTTTGGGGAATAGAGATTTTTGAAGGAGTTGCTACAGTAGCATGTGTTTTTAGTGAAAAAAAATTGTTGTTCCAAAGGTCTATTATCTTTTGAATATAGTAATGTTGCTAATGCAGATTGTGTGAAGTTTTGTATGAAGGAAAAATTTCAGGTGTAGAGAAAGAATGATGTAACAAGATGAAAAATGGACAAAAGCTCAAGCTTGGGGATGCCACCCCGGTGTCACCCCAAGAAATATCCAAGAGGTACAAGCGTGAAAGCTTGGGGATGCCCAAGTGTCAATGACGAGGTTTCGACTCGTCAATGCCCATTGTTATGAGCTTGGGTTTTGGAGAAGATTGGGGTGCTGAAGATCGCGGAACGGTTAATAGACAAGCAACTAGGGGACACGAGATTTACCCAGGTTCAGGCCCTTGGAGGGAAAACCCTACTCCTGCTTGTCTGCTCTTGATTACGGCGGAACCGAAAAGTATAGGGGTGCGCAGATGCAATCTAGCATGGAGGTGTGTATGCGGTGGAAGGGATTGGCTAGATCTGTAGATCTATTGTGGTCTAGTCTATGGCATAGCACTTCCTCCTCGTTGGACCCTCCTAGCCTTTATATATGGGGAGGCTAGGTCTCGGGTGCCAATACGATTTGGTTACAGGTTGTATTCTAACTCTAGTCTTGAGCTTTCCTTGTCTTGCATGATTGGAGTCCGTGTCCATATGGGCTTCATAGCAGCCGAAACATCATAGGCATCATGGGCCCTGGCAGGTCATCGAGTGGGCCCTCCGTCGGGCTAGATCAGGTAGGCTAACATCAGGTACCCGTAGGGCATATCCATGTCAGTAGCCCCCGAGTGTCCATCCAAAACATAGATTCGGGTGGAGACTTAGTTGTATTGAGCCTTGCATTCACATGTTGGAGCCGAAAGTTGTATCGAGTGTGAAGCGCTTCACCCGAAAGTTCATCGGGTCAACTGAATTTGTTTAGTTGTTGTAGAGGAGTCATCATTATGAATGAAGTCAACACAATGGACTATAGGATGCGCAACCAGCGCTCCCTATGGGAGTAGCCCCCGAGTGTCTGTTCGAGTCGTAGATTTGAGAAGAGACTTATAGTCGTCGGTTGCGTAGACACATCGATCCGGAAGTGCTTCGGATGATCTTGCAAATTCCATCAACGCCGTTGTTTTTTCGATTGCGCGACCAGCGCTCCCTATGGGAGTAGCCCCCGAGTCCTTAATCGAATCGTTGATTCGAGTGAGGAATCAAAGCGTTCCACTCAAAGATCTTGTGTGTGCGTGACCAGCGCTCCAGTTTGGAGTAGACCCCGAGTGTGGCGGAGTCATAGACTCGGACAAAGACTCGAGTCTTATATCATGCAGTTGTAGTCGACAATCTCGTGGGCGTACCACTGACCCGGAAGTACATCGAGTGCGCGACCAGCGCTCCTGATAGGAGTAGCCCCCGAGTGTCTAGTCGAGTCGCAGACTCATGCGAGGAGAAACCACTGACCCAGAAGTGCATCGAGTCAGCGTCTCACACATAAGGAGCCAGTAGTCAACTTAGCGGAGTCGCATGACGTTTAGCCAGAAGGAGTTGACATTGCGGAGGAAGTCGACGCAGTTGCTTCTATCGGGTGCGCGGCTAGTTGCATTGTGTCGCATCGAATGATTAAACCATCCAAGGAGGGATTCAACTCGGGTCTTTAGTTTATGGCGTAGCCAGTTATTTCGTCGACTCCTATTGGAGGACCCGATAGAATAGCTCGGCGCAGTCGACGTCTTTGTAAGCTGCAGAAAACATGAAGAATTGTGAAGTACTTGTATCTTGTAAGGAATATTTGCTTGTCGGCTTGTATAGTAAGATTCTGGTGTCGATCGAGTCGACACTTTTGCACTGTATGCTAGGCCTTTTCATTAGCCTGATTACCCTTAGCCTCAGTACCTTGCCAAGGCACTCGGAGTTCAAGGATTCAACAATCAGGCAGAATCAGCTACTCGGGCTGTCGCGTATGAGGTGCTCGAGTGCGTGGAGCCGACGGCATATTAGGTTACTCAAAGAGGGCGCAGTCCCCGAGTGTTTCGAGTGCGAGTTAAAATAAGAAATAAATAAACTCTAAGTAGAGAACTTAGCTTTGTTGGTTGTCGTGGCGAAGTTGACGCGGTAGCGGATCACGCGACGGACGTAGTCAACGTGACGGAACGCAGTCATAGAAGTGACGAGTTTCTGGTGGCGATGGCGGCAGCGAGTTCTGCACCCGGAGATTGTCACAATCGATGACTGCACTGGGTCGTCGCATCCGAAGGCCACAGCGGGTCGTCGCAGTGAAGACCGGAAAAGATCTGCGAAGTCGAAGACCGTAGCGGTGAGTCGCCGTAGCTGAAGATCATAGTGGGTTGCGCTGGAGTCGGCACGATCCCGGATGTAGATTCAACACGTTGGCGATGCGTAATAGCAGTGCAAGTCGAACCCGTTGTCACTAGTCAGACTGTTCTATTCTTATAACCAGATTTCCGCCATGCATTTTGATTCCATCCTCGTGTATGTACCTGAAACATGTATGCGAGTGCATGTGCTTGGCCAAAATAATTCATGCATGTGGCCTTGCCGCAAGATTCTGCATGTAGGTGTGCTTCCTTTTTATTCCTCTCTTCCTTGGTACTTCAGCTTGGCTTATTGATTGATTGTAGGCCAGGTCTAATACGGCAGGTCAACAAAGGTGCGGAACTGACGTTGGCTTTCCCGACTTCCATGCTTATTTTCTGTGCTCGCATCTACGATTTGCAACACTGCCGCAAGCAGGCCAATCAGATTCACCAACTTGGTTGCGACGAGATTGATGTCATCAGATGAGATCCGGCCGTCATTGACGACGGGGGAGTAGATCCAATCTCCAAAAGTCGTTGAGTCGTAGATCGCTCTGGATAGGACCATCACGATCGCACAATCAGCGTCCCCGATCCCCACGGTTGGCGCCAATTGATGAGGTTTCAACTCGTCAATGCCCATTGTTATGAGCTTGGGTTTTGGAGAAGATGGGGGTGCTGGAGATCGTGGAACGGTTAATGGACAAGCAACCAGAGGACACGAGATTTACCTAGGTTCAGGCCCCCGGAGGGAAAACCCTACTCCTGCTTGTCTGCTCTTAATTACGGCGGAACCGAAAAGTACAGGGGT
Organism: Avena sativa; assembly: GCA_916181665.1. NCBI lineage: Eukaryota > Viridiplantae > Streptophyta > Magnoliopsida > Poales > Poaceae > Avena > Avena sativa. The sequence continues at coordinate 125,333,818 of OV702297.1, forward strand.
GCGCAGATGCAATCTGGCGTGGAGATGTGTATGCGGTGGAAAGGATTGGCTATATCTGTAGATCTATTGTGGTCTAGTCTATGGCGTAGCGCGTCCTCCTCGTTGGACCCTCCTAGCCTTTATATATGGGGAGGCTAGGTCTCGGGTGCCAATACGATTTGGTTACAGGTTGTATTCTAACTCTGGTCTTGAGCTTTCCTTGTCTTGCACGATTGGAGTCCGTGTCCATATGGGTTTCATAGCAGCCGAAACGTCATAGGAGTCATGGGCCCTGGCAGGTCGTCGAGTGGGCCCTCCGTCGGGCTGGACCAGGTAGGCTAACATCAGCTACCCGTAGGGCATATCCATGTCAGTCAACACCCGGTTTTTTAATCCCAGATGCCTGTTATGCCGTACATCGCAATCCCAGAATTACTATTTTTGCGAGACATAACAGATTGGATATCACAGTACATCATCCATTACAAACCATACATAAGGTCTTACAACAAATAAAGGATCACCTGATCCAGTCTTAATACAAATCAAGCAGCGGAATAACATAATGATAACGGTAGCATGGGCGAAGCTCCATCTTCATGGTCACAGGAAATGCTGACGATGGGAGATAATCCTAGTTGTCATAACCTTCCTGCAGTCCATCCTCCTGATAGTCCTCTTCATAGTCTGGCCACGGAAATAGCCAGGGACAAAGCCATGAGTACTCTTAAGTACTCGCAAACTAATACTAACAAGTGAAGTGGTTTTGAGTAGTAAATACTAAGCTCTAGGTTGTTTTGAAAAAAGCCAGATTTACCTTAACTGAGTTTAGAAACAAAGAAAGCTAATTCAAAGTTGTATAACACCTAAGTGGGAACTTGAATTTTCATAACACAACCCGGTTGTGGTCAAGTCAAAGTCATGATTCATTTCACAAGTCATTTTGAAAACATCTGATGATGGAACAGTATGGCCACTCCAACTGTCCATAATCGCGGACGCGGCTATTCGAATGGTTTTACACTCTGCAGAGGTGGTAAACTTTCACCATAATATTAGATACATCTGTCAAGAACAATCCTGAATTCACCATACTCAGTATGCGGATAATCAAACCTAACCTTTCAATTACACGCCCTAGTATAGGCACCTCTCCTATGAGTTTGGCCTCCCAACCATGATCAACTGTCATCTTGGGAACTGCACATGTGGACAATCTTCACAAGGTAGCCTCAGCTCAAACCTTGGTTGCAAAGGAACCCATACTAAGGTATATAAATTTCTAGTCAAGCCCTACCCAAATTTCGGGTATTGTGGTTGTACGGTAAAATTGGAATGGTATTGCATCCAAACAACCATCAGTTTTATAAAGGGCTAAGGCTCATGCCTCAACATTTTCATCATCAAAATCAGCTGGTGTTTCAAGAACACATGTCAAAATATTTCAGTATAATGACTCATCATTCTAAGGTTTTCATGACCATTTTCACCAAGTATTCCTATCTAAAGTGATCAAGATTTATGCTTAGCACTAGCAACTACAAGTGGGGGTAAACACTAATGAGGAGTGGTAAACAAGGGTGAATGATCTAAGTTCAATATCATGCCTCAGGATGATATCAACATTTATCTAACTTAGGCCAAGTTTTATGCTCTTTATGCTACCTTTAAATATCTTCTAGAATATACAATCACTAAGTAAACTCCAATAGAAAGCTTTGATAAAGAAATAAAATACTAAGCTTGCAAGTAAAACTAGGATTGGGTATCAAGTGGTGTAAGCTTGCAAGTAAAACTTGCATGGTTTGCTTAGCTTGCTAAGATAGTAGCTTGCTAAGATATTAGTATAAGCTTGAAAAGTTGCAAGTGCTAGCTTTCCTGGTGCAGAGCAGTGGTTGAAGTTCTCCTCGGCTTCTTCCTCGTAGTATTCTCCTTCCTCCTCGTATCCTTGGTCGGTACTAGCGTCTATAAATAAATACAAGGTACACAATCACCAAACAATACTTAACTACTTTTATTTATCACACCAAGGTTTTTACTAAATGATCTAGCATCGTCACAAACATTACAATCATCAAAGCACTTGTCTAATTTCTTTTATTTTGCAAAAGTAATTTCTACTCATTGAAAAACTACTTAAGGTTTAATATTCTCCAACTAAAACATGGAATCATGTTGACACATGTCATCACCACATATTTCAGTACATGGGAATGTGATTTAAAGTGGTGTCACAATTTAATAAGGTTTAACCTTTTTATTTTAATTAATTAAAGTGACTAGAAATGCCTATGAGGCATTCTTTTATTACTTGTCCATTATTTATGCAAGTAAACCTAGATATTTTTATATATTTAGAAAGGTCTTGTTAAATGTGATTTTTGACAGTTGGAATCAACTCAAAAGCTTTTGTGGTTGAATTTTGAAAAATGTTTGAATGCAGAAAAGCTTTTGCCTTGTTATTTTTACTATAGGTGATCTACAATTCTAAATGGTTTGAATCCAACGGGCTTGGATTAAGAATTTCAGTGTCTTTCTAGCAAAATTGGTTTCATGCAATTTGGTTTAGTGACTCGGCCTGGGTTGATTTTTGAATCTAGGTACAGAACTAAGTTTCGAACTAAATAGAAAAACCTAAATTCAAACTACTAGGTCGCGCGGGAGTGTAAATGGGCCGGCCCATGGCGCACAACGCGCGCGGGTGAGTTTAAGTGGTTGTCCCCACCAGTCAGCAAGACAGGGGGTGCGAAGCGGTACGGGGCAATCTAAACCACACGATCAACATCTAATCGAACGGTTGTGACTTATCATCTCTATCGGGCAACGCCGGAGAGACAGAACCCTAGCGCGGCCAGTGGGGATCTACTGGGGATCACCGGGGCTCAGGTGAGGGTCGGCGACAGGGGCGAACGACGAAGTCGACGACGGGAAACCTCCTATTACCGATGGCTTCTCCTGGAGCGGCTCCAATCGCTTTCTCCTTTCTTCCTCCTCCGCGGCAGACTCCGGGAAAATTCCGGCAACCTGCTGCTCGCCTAGCTCCGGGGATGAGGTGGGGTGGTTCTAAGAGAGAGGGAGTGTGTTGGTGTGAAGAAATCGAACGGGGGTGGCCTCTATTTATAGTGCCAAGAGGGGACCGAAGGGAGCGGGTGGAGCTCGTCGTGGTCGTCGTCACAGTGGGCTAACGACATGGGTGATGGTAGGGGCGGTGCTATGCTCCCTGGAGAAGCTCAACGGCATGGTCGCGAGGCGTGGGGCAGTGCGATGCGGTCGGAACGCTGCGGTGCTCTCGATTGGTCCGACGGGAAAATTAATGGCGCACGGGTTGTCCTGGTCGCGCAGCGACGAACGGGCATGTCCTGGCGGTTCCTGGCATGGTGGTGATCATGCACACAAGCAGCGAGGGAGGCGCGCGGTCTGTGCTCGCGTGTCGAGTGTGGCTCTCTGGCACGCTCCTAGAGAGGCTGGGCACGCTCGGGCTGAGTGGTCCAGGGGCTGGCTGGGCGTTGGCGTTGGACAGGGGTGGCGGTGGACGGTGGTCAGTGTCCCATACAAGGTTGGCGAGGCTAGTGCTACGCCTAGCTAGTTGTCGACAATGGGATGGCCGTTTGGGCTCGGCATGCTCACCATTGATGGCAATGGCAATCTCATAGTGGTGCTAGAGCTTGTTCATTGAGCTAGATGATCTACTAAGAGTATGCTGTGAGATAGAGAGGGAACAAGTTAGGCCAAAACACTGGTCACTATAGTGTTTGATGTTTGTTTGATTTGTGTTTGCGAGGTGTTTGATGAAATGGCCGAAAGAGATTTGAATTTGAATTTTTGGTTCAAACTTGGTGGGTGTACTAGTTACATACTAAGTAGTCTCTGGTTAGTTGGAAAGGTCAAGGTGAATTGGTTTGGTTGGTTTTTGAGAATTGGTGATCTTCACATATGATAAAGATTCAATTTTTAGTTGTCCTTTGAGTCAAGTTGCCAAATGTTTCTGTAAGTTTGAAAGGTGGGCTTTGGTTCACTTTTACTTGGTCTGGCAAGGGTTGAAAAGAAATGGAATTGTTCCTGTTTTAAATCTTGGACTAGAAACACTCAAAGTGGCCTAGTGAGCAAGATTGGCAAAAAATAACCATTTGCTTGTTTTGTTTGTTTTTGAATTTCTCTTGATTTGTTTCTACTTGGAAATGATTTAGATGATGTTGTTTTCATCTTTAAACCATTCCTTGCTATTTATAACAATCACACAAGTCCATTCATGCATTCATACAATCATCACATACACACATGCATTCATATGATTTAATTAACAAAAGTTTTTGTTAACCCTAAATTTGGTGATTGGAATTTGATAATCATTGTTCAATATTTTTGGGATGTTACAAACCTTCCCTCCTTAAACAAAATCTCGTCCCGAGATTTGAGAAAGAAGAAAAAGAAAACTAGGATTTAAAGAGATCGGGAAACTCCGTCTTGATGTAGTCTTCTCGTTCCCAGGTAGCTTCCTCTTCAGTGTGGTTACTCCACTGAATCTTGAGAAACTTGATGCTTCGGGTTCTGGTGGTTCTGAAAGCTTCCTCCAAAATACGGATAGGTACTTCGGGGTACGTCAGGTCATCGTTGATCTCTATGGTTCGGTGATCAATGTTCTTGAAAACTTCAGTCTTCTCTGGGACTTCTAGGCATTTGCGAAGTAACGATATATGGAACACATTATGTACTGCTGACATCTCCTCTGGGAGTTCTAGTAGATACGATAATTCTCCTCAACGATTCAAAATCTTGAAGGGCTCGATATATCTAGGGGCTAACTTTCCTTTGAGCTGGAAACGTTGAATTCCTTTCAAAGGTGACACTTTGAGATACACAAAATCTCTGATATTGAAAGCGAGGTCTCGATGTCTCTTGTTGGTATAACTCTTCTGTCTGGATTGTGCAGTCTTAAGGTGCTCACGAATCTTGTGAACTTCCTCTTATGCTTCTCGTAGGATGTCGGGTCCGAAAATATGACTCTCTCCTACTTCCGACCAATTCAAAAGTGTCACATCCCTAAAATCATGATTTCAAAGATTGCATATCATTCATGCATGCATATAGAATTGAGATCAATTTTAAAACTCATTTCAGAAAAACAGAAGCACTTAGTGCTATCATTTTATGTGAGCAAACTTAAATCAAATGACCATCCCCATTTGAGAGTTTGAATGTTTTAAAACCTAAATTGTTTGTCTCCCTTGTTGAATGGATTTAGTGTGGATTTTGAACCAAGCTTTACAAAATGGAAATGGTTTCGAAAACCATTTTTCAAACAGTTGCAATCAAGTGCAAAATCCCTGTTATTTTTTTTGTTTCTCCAAAAGTGACCAAGCCTTTACAAAGTAACCACATGGTTATATGCCTAGATTTGAGACTGTTGCACATTGCAAAAACCCCAGAAAGATTTGAATTCAAAAAGAATTTGAATTCATTTGAAAACCATTCCTGAAAATCAAAACAGAAAAAGAAAAGGAATAAACAAAAGAAAAAGGCCAGGCGCTCCTAATCTAGCCCAGCAACAGAACCGGCCCAGCTAGCCCACCCGGCCACTCTCTCGCTCGCTCGCACGCGTAGACGCACCCACGCGGTCGCTGACACTCGGACCCCACCCCCTCTCCGTCTCACTCGCTGACTGGTGGACCTTGCCAGCTCACCCTCGTCTTCCCCAAATCGCGCCCGACCCCGTTGCCGGCCGTTTCCTCCGCCCATCACTGCCGCGATTGATTCTTCGTTTAATTGCCTTGATTCCGCGCTTAATCGCCACTCCCCTCTCGCCTACATAACCCCCTCTCCACCGCGGTCATTTCCCACCACTCTCCTCGCTCACTCCGCCACCAGGCTACGCGCATTTGACCTCGAAGCCCCGCAGTACCGACGACTCCGGCGACTAATTCCGGTGAGCCTCGACCGCCCCCTCTCTCTGGTTCAAACTATCAAGTCCAGCATGATCTTGTGCATCTCCTGACACCTTTCTTTTGCTTGCTCGTGACCCAGGTCATCGTTTCCATTCACGGCCGCAACCACCTGCGCCGTCGCTCGACTCCGGCGAGCAATAGCGGTAAGTCCCGAGCGCCCCTTGCCTTCCCTTTGATACCAACTGGATCGCCAGTCATTTGTGCACCTTCTGAACCCTCTGCCTTGTACTAGGACGAAGCGGAGCCTCGCCAGCGACCTCGACTGCAAGCGACAGACGCCGCCGCAACTCCGACGAGCCCCAGTGACTGTGCCCGTGCGCCCCTCGTCAAACCGCTGCTAGGTTGAGCTTCTCCTCGACGCTGCGAACCCGGTAAGCATCCTCCTGCCTCTCCGGACGACCTGTAGAGCCGCGCCGCCGCAGACAGAACTCGACGCCGCCAGTAGCCGCCGCCAGCGCGGCCCCGTTTTGGTCGCTTGATCCAAAGCCGTCAGATCTGGATCCAGCGTATAGGATTAGATCATTTAGCGAATCGTTATGGGTAGATCTGAGCCGTGTGTTTTAAATAGATCCGACGGTGCGGGAGCGTGATCCTGAGCGAAACGGTATCAACCAATAGAATTAAGACGCGTGGCTAGGGTTTGATTCAAAAACAGATTTGAAATCAGATTTTGATCCAAAATTGAAATGGCTATAACTTTTGATTCCCACGTTAGATTTTTGCAAATTTTATACCGTTGGAATCAGGGAGACAAGCCCTTTCTGTTTATGCAATGTGTTTAGTGAAAAGTTTTTGTTAAAATGACTTTTTATGCAGAAACTTGTTTAGGACTAGTTTGAGTATAGAATTTGTTTAGTAAATTGTTTTAGTGCTAAATAAGTTTAGTTAGCAAGTTTTTGACTTGGTTATGTTTCAGTATCATGCACTTGCTTGGTGGAGTTTTAAAAATCATCACTTAGCATTTTTTTGCATTGCATGCATATATGTTTATGTTTGTATATGAATTGTGTGTAATTTTGTGCTACCAATTTTGTGTAGACTTTGCTAGTGACTGTGATTGTGAAGAGTGCTACTCTCCCCATTACCAAGGCAAGTGGTACTTCATGAATATTTCCATACCTATATTTTGTACAAGCATTAGAAATATTTTGCTAAGTCTTGCATGTTGCTATTTTGCCAAGTGCTATGTTGGGAAATCCTAAGTAGTTGTAGAATTGCTAGGAAATTTCCTAAGTTAAGTTACTATGCCATGCTTAGCCTAGATAATAGCAAACAAGGGTTGGTAAAGTATATACATGCTATGATGAAAATATTTCTAAAGTCTTTGGACTTATGTTTTCTTAATAAAACAACTGAGTCAATGAATCTCCTGGGTGGAATGGGACTTGAATGGTGGTTTTTGGTTGAGTGTTTACACTAGGCCCATGGACATGGTTTACCTTGTGTATCTCACTTGTGGTATGCCACCCAGGCACAAAGGGATTTTAGAGGCCAAGTGTTGAGAAGCTTATAGTGCAACCACTTGGCAATATGGGCTCTGCCTTGATCACATAGGTTGCTAGAACTTAGTCATTTGGACAGTTGGTGGTAGTGGGAATGATAGGTTGGAACGCATCCATTTGGCTAAGGGAAGGCTTCTGAAAGGTCATGTCTTGGGAAACCAAGTCTGGTGGGGAAAGTGCACAACCTCTGCAGATGGAAAATCTAAGTACTTAGCCAAGTCCATGGCAATGGACAACTAGAGCATCAAGACATGGAAGCTATCAAGAATCTCATCACTCCAACTTCTAAGTAAAACTTGTGGGTGAACAAGGGTGAAGGACCTCAATGTCTATTGATGGTTTCTTGGGAAAGTTTTGACAAAGAAAAACTTAGTGATTTCAACTAATAGGAAAAACCTATTTTGAGCAAAGCAAGCCAAGCTACACTTAGCCAAAATGCATATAGTAATATAGTCCACTTAAAATTTTACTAAGGTATCACTTGCCAATACTATTCCAAAATATTGACCCACTGTGGCTGTAACTTGTGATGTTGCAGGTTACTCCGATGATGATTAGGTGTCATGAGTCTACACTCAACATGCTTGCCTGTGGCACATGAAGATGAAGACTTATGTTTATTTACTTATTCCAAAACTCTTGTATTAGGCTTGTGGCCTTGAGTTGTAAAAGACTATGTTTTATCTCTCGAATGGATGTAATAAATGACCTTTGTATCTGTGTACTTCATCTTAAACTGTGGATGCTAGCAATGATCCAGGGACTAGCATTGCAATCACAGGGATCCTTTTCCTTTACAAAGGAGGGATCTTACAGATGGTATCAGAGCACTGTGTTGCCTGTAGGATTATGACCCTAGGATTGGAAACCACTAAGGAAAATTTTCAACTACTTCTACACTTGTCTATTCTTCTCGTAAACTTTTCTAATCTTCTCTTCTCATCTCTATTTGTAGATGAACTCCATCAACGAAGCCGTAAAGAAAGGACCACTCATGACCATGACCTTGGAGTGTGAGACTGAGTTTCCCAAAATTCTCAAGGACCTCATGGTGGCAATGGAAATACATGGTGCAGCTGTGTACAAAGGCTTTCCAGTGATGGATGAAGGAGTTGAGTACTGGTGGGTGCAACTTCACTTGTACAAAAACAAGGAAGACAACCACAAAGAAAAAGGATTCTGCATGTACACCAACACTATGGTGCACACCACATTCTTTGAGTCAGCAAGAGAAGCAGCTTGGAGGACTATCAAAGAACTTAGTGCTAGAGTCAAGTGCAGGATGCTCAACCTCCAAAAAGACTTAGAGAAAGAGAAGGAACACACCCAAGAGTTGGAAGCTACCAACCAAACCTTAAGAGGAGATATTATAGACTTAGTGATGGAATCATGTGAGCAAGATAGGTTGATTGCTTCTAGGAATATTGTGTTAGCCAACAGATCTAGTGAGATAGGATTGTAAACATACTTCGTTAGTTGGACCACCACCTATCACCTTATTTTCCAAAATTGTTACCTTAAAATAAGATTGGACCTTGGTTTATGTAATGGATTCATGTATGCATGACTTGTGTGATTTTGCTTTCCAAGGATGTGTATGTGTGTTATGACTTTTGTTTATCTTAAATTGTGTTGTTCTAACTTTTCTATCTTATAAATAGATGCCTATTACCATCAGCACTGTTGAGGAGTTCCAGGTTACCCGCTTTGGTCCTCGTATCGTTGAGCTTACCACTTTGCTCAATCTCCCTCTTCCCACCATCATGGTGCATCCACTCACCAAGTTCGAGAGGAAGGACCTCTAGGGCTTCAAGGTGAACCAGCCCGGACGCCAGACAGAGCCTACTACGGAGGCCATCGTCTTCAAGCTTATGCACGATGACAGGGAGAGAGGCATGGAGGTAGTCATGCAGGACCTGATAGGACGTCTGCTAGGACGACACTCCCGACAGGTTAGAGGCATCCACTTCCACGTCTTCGGAAGACGTGATGAGGACGAAGAGTCCATCGACTTCGAGGACGACTCGAGGGACACAGCAGAGCCGATACGTCTGTACCTCCAGGACTTAGAGTCTCTCATTAGGCACGTGGACATGGACAGGACCAATGTCATGCTCAGTAATGACGAGCTCCAGGTGCAGCTTCGCGAGAAGGACAAGCTCTTCGCGCAGCAGGACGAGATAGTCAAGGAAATGGAGGCGAAGTTCGAGACTCAGGACATGAAGTTCAAGAGTCAGGAGAAGCGTGTCCAGGATAGGAACAAGAAGATCCGGGATATGACTGAAGAACTGTAGTCCAAGGATTTCGAGCTAGAGCAGCAGCAGACGGTGATAGAGAGGCTTCGTTCCCAGAAGAGGGCTCTCAAGGCCAAGATTGAGTCCTTGAACACTACCATTGAGGAGAACAAGACCGTGATGGAGAACGCGGGTCTTACATTTGTCGAGGAGGAGATTGATGCTGATGAGTAGACTTGACTACTCGTTTATCCTTTATTATCATACTTGTTATTTGTGAACTTGTTATTGGACCATCCGACATGTGGATGGCTTGCTACTTGTGTGTTTTACTTTGTGAACTTGTTATCTTGTTGTTGAACTTTTATCTTCTGTTGCATGCTGGTGTTTGCTTATGTGATGTAATGTGCATAAAATCATCTATGGGTATCTCATTCTTATCTCTATTTGAACAAACCACAGATGCCTCCCCGTCGCGCAAACCCCAACCCCAACAACAACATCACTCCAGAAATGCAGCAAATGATGACTGCTCAAACACAGCTTATGCAGATGATGACAACATTCATCCAGAACCAGAATAATAACAACAACAACAACAACAACAACCCCAATAACAACAACAACAATAACAACAACAACAACCCTCCGGGCTTTGATATGCTCACCAGATTAAGGTCAGATTTGCAGCACATCTGCTGGAAGGGCTAGCCGCCACTTGGTGGGACAACTTCCAAATCACCACTCCTATAGATGAGGTGACTTGGGCTATCTTTGAGGATGGCTTTCGCATGGCTCATATCTCATCAGGAATAATGAGCCTGAAAAAGAAAGAGTTCCACAATCTAAAGCAGCGCCACCGCAGCGTGGCTGAATACATTGAAGAGTTCAACAATCTGGCACGTTATGCACCAGATGAGGTTGACACAGATGCCAAGAGAAAGGAAAATTTTCTGGAAGGCTTGAATGATGAGCTGAATCTGCAGCTGGTTGTGGCATATGTTCCCACTTATCAGTCGCTCTGTGACAAGGCTGCTATATTGGAGAACAAAATGAAGCAAGTCGAGAGTAGAAAGAGAAAGCACTCCGACAAGCACAGCTCGGGATCGTCTCACAAACGATCTCACTATGATGACAATGGAAGCTCAGGATCCCACAAGCATGGGAAATTCAACAAGCACCACAACCACAACTGTCATGACAACAAGCATCATCGCAGTCATGACAATGACAAATACAAGAACCACAAGAGTGGACATAAGAGCCACCATAGTGGAAATGGTAGTGGGAGTGGAAGTCAGCCTGCCAAGAGAGACATCAGTCAGGTTGAATGCTTCAAATGCAAGAAAATGGGACACTATGCAAATGAGTGCCCCGAAAAGAAAGTTGAAGGACCTGTCAAGCCCAATCCTTTCCAGAAAGGACAGGTGAACCACATCAATGTGGAGGAGGTCTATGAGGAGCCTGATGCTATTGCTGGTAAGTTCAGACTCAATTCCATTCTAGCATTTGTACTCTTTGATACTGGTGCATCTCATTCATTCATATCAAGAGCATTTGTTGAAAGAAATGAACTGCCGGTAGAAACTATTGGGTGTCCTATTAAAGTAAGTTCTCCTGGTGGAGAAATGATAGTGAATTCAGGATGCCATGATCTAGTCATAGAATTTGGGAAGTATAAGTTTCCCGTTAACTTGATAATACTAAACTCCCAAGGATTGGATGTCATTTTGGGAATGGACTGGATGACTAAGTATAAAGGAGTGATAGATTGTGCCAACCAAATTGTCTCACTCACAACTCCAGAAAATAAAAGGATCAGATTCAAGACCAATTTTGAAGCAAAAAGGAGTATGCTTAATTCTCTTAAGGGGGTTAGCATGGACAGTGTGCCTATTGTGTGTGAGTATCCGGATGTATTTCCGGAAGAATTGCCAGGAATGCCACTGGATAGAGATGTGGAATTTCTGATAGATTTGGTACCAGGGTCTAGACCAATAGCAAAGAGACCATATAAAATGTCGGTTGATGAACTGAAAGAGCTCAAGAAGCAACTAGGAGAACAGTTGCAGAAAGGATTTATTCAACCAAGTTCTTCATCTTGGGGAGCCCCAGTCTTGTTCGTGGAGAAGAAGGATAGAAGCCAAAGGTTATGCATAGATTACCGTTCACTCAATGAGGTAACTATAGAGAACAAATATCCTTTGCCAAGAATCAATGACTTGTTTGATCAGCTAGAAGGAGCATGTGTGTTCTCAAAGATTGATCTCCGGTCAGGCTATTTCCAACTTAAGATAAGAGAACAAGACATACCAAAAACAGCATTCACCACAAGGTATGGATTGTATGAGTATACCGTAATGCCTTTTGGCTTGACCAATGCTCTAGCATACTTCATGAATATGATGAATAAAGTGTTCATGGAATTCCTTGACAAGTTTGTTGTCGTTTTCATCGATGACATCTTAGTCTACTCCAAGAGCAAAGAAGAACATGAAGGACACTTGCGTTTGATACTTGAGAAATTAAGAGAGCATAAGCTTTATGCAAAATTCAGCAAGTGTGAGTTCTGGTTAGAGGAAGTTGGTTTTCTTGGTCATGTTATGACAAAGGATGGTGTAGCAGTTGATCCTGCTAAGGTTTCAGCTGTGACTGAATGGGAATCTCCCAAGTCCGTGAAAGAGGTTCGTAGTTTCCTTGGCTTAGCAGGTTACTACAGAAGGTTCATTGAAAATTTCTCAAAGGTTGCTAAGCCAATGACTGAATTACTAAAGAAAGACAAGAAGTTTGTTTAGTCTGAAGGATGTGAAGTCAGCTTTCAAGAGTTGAAGAAGAGACTTGTGACAGCACCAGTTCTATGTCTGCCAGATTTGGAAAAGGATTTCCAGGTATATTGTGATGCATCTCATCAAGGTTTGGGTGCCGTACTTATGCAAGACGGTAAAGTTGTGGCTTATGCCTCGAGACAACTCAAAAATCATGAAGTAAACTATCCTACTCATGATTTAGAGTTAGCCTCTGTCGTCCATGCACTCAAAACATGGAGACATTACCTTTTGGGAAAGCGTTGTGAAGTGTTCACGGATCACAAAAGTTTGAAGTATATTTTCACCCAAAAGGAAATTAATATGAGACAAAGAAGATGGCTAGAACTTATCAAAGACTATGACTTAAGTTTGCAATACCACCCCGGTAAAGCAAATGTTGTAGCAGATGCTCTAAGTCGTAAGGTATTTGTAAACGGCCTTACCAAAGGAGAATTGCTAGATAATTTGTGTACCCAATTCAGAGAACTCAGATTGGAGATTGTGCCTGAAGGACATCTCATGTCTTTAGATGTTCAACCCACTTTGTTGGACAAGATCAAAGAAGCTCAGAAGACTGATAAGGAAATTGAAGAAATTAAGGAAAAGATTGGCCAAGGGAAAGCTAAAAGTTTCCATGAAGACGAACAAGGTACTTTATGGCATGGGAAACGTATCTGTGTTCCACAAGATCCGGAGTTGCGGAAACTGATTTTGCAGGAAGCACACAACTCTCCGTATTCTATCCACCCGGGTAACACCAAAATGTATATGGACATGAAAGAAAGATTTTGGTGGAGCAATCTCAAGAGAGACATCGCCGAACATATTGCTTTGTGTGATGTGTGTAGTAGAGTAAAAGCGGAACATCAGAAACCCGCAGGTTTGCTTCAACCACTACCTATTCCTGATTGGAAGTGGGACAAGATTGGTATGGATTTCATTACCGGATTACCAAGGACCAGATCAGGATATGATTCCATATGGGTAGTAGTGGATCGCCTAACTAAAGTGGCTCATTTCATACCCGTGAAGACAACTTATACAAGTGCCAAGTTAGCCAAAATCTACATGAGTAGAATTGTATGTCTACATGGTGTGCCCAAGAGTATTGTATCTGATAGGGGAACTCAATTCACTTCCCATTTTTGGAGACAACTACATGAGTCATTGGGAACGAGGTTGGAATTCGGTACTGCTTTTCATCCTCAAACCGATGGACAAACGGAAAGGACTAATCAAATTCTGGAAGACATGTTGAGGGCATGTGCCCTAGACTATGGAGCAAGTTGGGATGAAAGTCTGCCTTACATAGAATTTTCTTATAACAACAGCTATCAAGCCAGCATTGAGATGGCACCGTTTGAGTTTCTCTACGGAAGAAAGTGTACCACCCCATTGTTATGGAATGGTGTGGGAGAAAGAAGTTTATTCGGGCCAGATCTTATCAAAGAAGCCGAAGAGAAGGTCAAATTGGTTAAGGACAGGTTGAAGATAGCACAGTCCCGACAGAAAAGCTACGCAGATCCTAAGCGTAGAGAAGTCACCTACGAAGTTGGTGATAGAGCCTATCTTAGAGTATCACCACTTCGTGGAGTGAAGAGATTCGGAGTCAAAGGAAAGTTGGCACCAAGATATGTTGGGCCATTCAGGATCCTAAGTCGCAAAGGAGAAGTTGCCTATGAAATAGAACTACCAGAATCTCTATCAGCTGTCCATAATGTGTTTCATGTGAGTCAGCTTAACAAATGTCACCCAGAAATGGAAGAAACTTCTTTGAAGGATACTATACCTTTGGAGGAGGTTCAACTAGAAAGTGACCTCACATGTGAGGAGAAACCTATCAAGATCCTTGAGACTACAGAAAGGGTCACAAGGACAAAGACTATTAAGTTTTGCAAAGTACAGTGGAATCATCATTCCGAAGAGGAAGCAACATGGGAAAGAGAAGATGATCTTCGGAAAGACCACCCTCACCTATTTGCTAGCCAATCCGAATCTCGAGGGCGAGATTCACCTTAAGGGGGTTAGATTTGTCACATCCCTAAAATCATGATTTCAAAGATTGCATATCATTCATGCATGCATATAGAATTGAGATCAATTTTAAAACTCATTTCAGAAAAACAGAAGCACTTAGTGCTATCATTTTATGTGAGCAAACTTAAATCAAATGACCATCCCCATTTGAGAGTTTGAATGTTTTAAAACCTAAATTGTTTGTCTCCCTTGTTGAATGGATTGAGTGTGGATTTTGAACCAAGCTTTACAAAATGGAAATGGTTTCAAAAACCATTTTTCAAACATTTGCAATCAAGGGCAAAATCCCTGTTATTTTTTTTTGTTTCTCCAAAAGTGACCAAGCCTTTACAAAGTAACCACATGGTTATATGCCTAGATTTGAGACTTTTGCACATTGCAAAAACCCCAGAAAGATTTGAATTCAAAAAGAATTTGAATTCATTTGAAAACCATTCCTGAAAATCAAAACAGAAAAAGAAAAGGAATAAACAAAAGAAAAAGGCCAGGCTCTCCTAATCTAGCCCAGCAACAGAACCGGCCCAGCTAGCCCACCCGGCCACTCTCTCGCCCGCTCACACGCGCAGACGCACCCACTCGGTCGCTGACACTCGGACCCCACCCCCTCTCCGTCTCACTCGCTGACTAGTGGACCTTGCCAGCTCACCCTCGTCTTCCCCAAATCGCGCCCGACCCCGTCGCCGGCCGTTTCCTCCGCCCATCACTGTCGCGATTGATTCTTCGTTTAATTTCCTTGATTCCGCGCTTAATCGCCGCTCCCCTCTCGCCTACATAACCCCCTCTGCACCGCGGTCATTTCCCCCCACTCTCCTCGCTCACTCCGCCACCAGGCTGCGTGCATTTGACCTCGAAGCCCCGCAGTACCGACGACTCCGGCGACTAATTCCGGTGAGCCTCGACCGCCCCCTCTCTCTGGTTCAAACTATCAAGTCCAGCATGATCTTGTGCATCTCCTGACACCTTTCTTTTGCTTGCTCGTGACCCAGGTCATCGTTTCCATTCACGGCCGCAGCCACCTGCACCGTCGCTCGACTCCGGCGAGCAATAGCGGTAAGTCCCGAGCGCCCCTTGCCTTCCCTTTGATACCAACTGGATCGCCAGTCATTTGCGCACCTTCTGAACCCTCTGCCTTGTACTAGGACGAAGCGGAGCCTCGCTAGCGACCTTGACTGCAAGCGACAGATGCCGCCGCAACTCCGACGAGCCCCAGCGACCGTGCCCGTGCGCCCCACGTCAAACCGCTGCTAGGTTGAGCTTCTCCTCGATGCTGCGAACCCGGTAAGCATCCTCCTGCCTCTCCGGACGACCTGTAGCGCCGCGCCGCCGCAGACAGAACTCGCCGCCGCTAGTAGCCGCCGCCAGCGCCGCCCCGTTTTGGTCGCTTGATCCAGAGCCGTCAGATCTGGATCCAGCGTATAGGATTAGATCATTTAGCGAATCGTTATGGGTAGATCTGAGCCGTGTGTTTTAAATAGATCCGACGGCGCGGGAGCGTGATCCTGAGCGAAACGGTATCAACCAATAGAATTAAGACGCGTGGCTAGGGTTTGATTCAAAAACAGATTTGAAATTAGATTTTGATCCAAAATTGAAATGGCTATAACTTTTGATTCCCACGTTAGATTTTTGCAAATTTTATACCGTTGTAATCAGGGAGACAAGCCCTTTCTGTTTATTCAATGTTTTTAGTGAAAAGTTTCTGTTAAAATGACTTTTTATGCAGAAACTTGTTTAGGACTAGTTTGAGTATAGAATTTGTTTAGTAAATTGTTTTAGTGCTAAATAAGTTTAGTTAGCAAGTTTTTGACTTGGTTATGTTTCAGTATCATGCACTTGCTTGGTGGAGTTTTAAAAATCATCACTTAGCATTTTTTTGCATTGCATGCATATATGTTTATGTTTGTATATGAATTGTGTGTAATTTTGTGCTACCAATTTTGTGTAGACTTTGCTAGTGACTGTGATTGTGAAGAGTGCTACTCTCCCCATTACCAAGGCAAGTGGTACTTCATGAATATTTCCATCCCTATATTTTGTACAAGCATTAGAAATATTTTGCTAAGTCTTGCATGTTGCTATTTTGCCAAGTGCTATGTTGGGAAATCCTAAGTAGTTGTAGAATTGCTAGGAAATTTCCTAAGTTAAGTTACTATGCCATGCTTAGCCTAGCTAATAGCAAACAAGGGTTGGTAAAGTATATACATGCTATGATGAAAATATTTCTAAAGTCTTTGGACTTATATTTTCTTAATAAAACAACTGAGTCAATGAATCTCCTGGGTGGAATGGGACTTGAATGGTGGTTTTTGGTTGAGTGGTTACACAAGGCCCATGGACATGGTTTACCTTGTGTATCTCACTTGTGGTATGCCACCCAGGCACAAACGGATTTTAGAGGCCAAGTGTTGAGAAGCTTATAGTGCAACCACTTGGCAATATGGGCTCTGCCTTGATCACATAGGTTGCTAGAACTTAGTCATTTGGACAGTTGGTGGTAGTGGGAATGATAGGTTGGAACGCGTCCATTTGGCTAAGGGAAGGCTTCTGAAAGGTCCTGTCTTGGGAAACCAAGTCTGGTGGGGAAAGTGCACAACCTCTGCAGATGGAAAATCTAAGTACTTAGCCAAGTCCATGGCAATGGACAACTAGAGCATCAAGACATGGAAGCTATCAAGAATCTCATCACTCCAACTTCTAAGTAAAACTTGTGGGTGAACAAGGGTGAAGGACCTCAATGTCTATTGATGGTTTCTTGAGAAAGTTTTGACAAAGAAAAACTTAGTGATTTCAACTAATAGGAAAAACCTATTTTGAGCAAAGCAAGCCAAGCTACACTTAGCCAAAATGCATATAGTAATATAGTCCACTTAAAAATTTACTAAGGTATCACTTGCCAATACTATTCCAAAGTATTGACCCATTGTGGCTGTAACTTGTGATGTTGCAGGTTACTCCGATGATGATTAGGTGTCATGAGTCTACACTCAACATGCTTGCCTGTGGCACATGAAGATGAAGACTTATGTTTATTTACTTATTCCAAAACTCTTGTATTAGGCCTGTGGCCTTGAGTTGTAAAAGACTATGTTTTATCTCTGGAATGGATGTAATAAATGACCTTTGTATTTGTGTACTTCATCTTAAACTGTGGATGCTAGCAATGATCCAGGGACTAGCATTGCAATCACAGGGATCCTTTTCCTTTACAAAGGAGGGATCTTACAAAAGGGTGTTGGGGGGATGACCCCGGGTAGGGTCAAGATAGTAGAGAGAGGGGAGGAACCTTTATTGCCCTAGGCCGGGTCATGAGCTGATTCGGCCGAGTGATGCAAGGATCGGCCAAATAAGGCAATTGATACCTTACTCGGCCTACATATGAGCTAGGTCGGCCGAATGAGGTTGATCAGCTCATACACAGGTAAAGATCGATCCGAGTTACACGAGGCAAGGCCGAGTTACGGGAAGCTTGCTGAAGAAGGAGATGGTTCCCAAAGTCAAACCCTAGTTACTGTCTAGGTGGAATCTGCTCAGAGCCAGGCGCGAGAGACTAGGACCAGAGCCACAGAGGGGTAGACCAGCGTCACGGAGGTGACAGTGGGCAAGCCCGAGGCTCACATGTGGGAAGTTCTGGGTCTTTGACGTTGATAGAAGGGGGACAGAGAAAGAGGTCCGCCGAGTTACCTCTTTGGGAGAAGCATATTCCAAGAAAATGCTTGTCCACGCCAGCCCTAGAGTGAACCAAGGGAGTCCTTTATAAGGAGAGGCAAAGCTTCCTGGAAGGGGCATCGATTCATTTTGACACTAGAGGGCTCATGTTGTAACCTTCTTCCTGTTCTCCTTGATATAGCTCAAGGAGCATTTGTAGCTTGATAGAGGTGGAATAAAGATTTGTGTTCTAACTTATTGTGTGTGTAGAGACCACTGCATCTTCCCTCCCTAGATCCCACTAGCATCCATTGGCCCCAAACTTTATCCTACCCATGGCATCTGCCGTGCCACCACCACGACAGTTGGTGCCCACCGTGGGGCCAGCAGTGGTGCTAGCTGGAGTCAAGATCCGGACGAGGAACTTCATTGACACCGGCGAGCGGGTAGTTTCTGGATTAGTCCAGAGATTTGACATCTGGGACTACGTCAGCAACAACGCTGGAAGTTTCAGAAGGAAGGCACCCCCGCGCAACGTTATCTTCATCAACCTAGGTGCTCACAAGATCTACGTCAGCATCGACACCTCCTGCGTCTATCCGCGCCGAGTCGTTGTCATAGGAGATCCTCCCCTCAGTGCTGCCAGCGGTCAGCATGGCGCTCGCCCTGCGGGCATTGTTGAGGTGATGATGACAGCTCTGACACCAGCAGCAGGAGTAGGGGCCGGGGCAAGCAAGGACCCGGCGGCAACAGGTCAAGTGGCAGCTAAGCAAGCAGCCACGAAACCAACAACAGCAGATCCTCCGGAAGACGGAGCATCCGAGGTGCAAGAGGTAACTCCAAAAGCAACAAGGGTAAGGTGGACATCTCTGGAGAGGCCAGAGAATATCCTGCAGGCAGCTATATATAACTTAACTATACCTATAGCACTCATAGTTGACCCGGCGAACGCACAGGCAGAGTTAGAAGAAACTAGACTGAAAATGTTAGAGGAGGCAAAGAAAGTGTCGGCCTTGCAGGGGTCCTTTAACAGGACTTTGCGAGAATATGCCAGGGCAAACAAGCTAGATACGGCCCCTGGCCGAGTAGATGATCTGAGATTAAGAGGAAAGAACCTCATGGATGATATCAACAAAGAGCATGAGGCTCAGCCAGGTGATTCGGTTGACCCAGGTTTGCCGAGGTATAGTACCCCGGCAAAGAACCTCAGGGCAGCAAATGCGGCAGCCCTGGAATTGGAAGTACTAACCGAGGAAGCCCGGCAGAAGCAGCAGGAAAGAGTAAATTAGTGGTACGCATCGCGAACCAACAGAATGAGGAGATGCTTAGGGCTAACCCGATAAAGCATGGAGCTTCGCGCATGGTTCATTCGGCAGGGGATGACCCCGCATTATCTGCGGCAGTGGCATCCTCACCCGGAAACAATGCATGGAAAGATAAAGCAGTAACTTCAGGAAAGAGAAACAAGCAGATTGTCCCATATGACCCGGCAGTGGCCGGGAAGGTCAATGAAAATAGGGGCATTGGAAGCCGAGTTAATAGCGGTGACAGAAACCCCGTCCGCGGCAACAGAGATCATGGGAATCTCGGAAGGGGAAACCCAGAGAACAATTACCTAGTAGAAGGAAGGAGGTACCTTCCGCAAGATCATCAGCCGAGACATAAACCTCGGCAAGACCGAGAAGCAAGACAAGCTCCGCATAACCAAGCAAATGAAAACTATAATGATGGTTATTCGGAAATAAGAAAATGCAGAGCATGGTGGGAAAAATCGTTATGGAGTGCAAGAAAGGATTATCTATAGAAACTTGCCGTCAGCAGACGCAAAATTGAAGCTGGACAGGCTGTATCAGTCCGAGTTATTGGAAGAGCAGGGTCCGCCTGGCCCGGCATGTTTTGGACCTCGGATTATGGGCGAACTGCCCGTGCCGAATTTCCAGTTAGCGAGAGGCACTAAAACATACAATGGAAGTACGAAACCACAAGATTGGCTAATTGATTATGCCACGGCAGTAAAAATAGCAGGAGGAAATTTGAGATGGGCTGTGAGATATGTTCCCCAGATGTTGGAAGGGCCGACCAGAGTTTGGTTGAATAACTTGCCGACATGCAGTATCAACTATTGGTTGGACTTTGAGGAAATGTTTGTCAGTAACTTCACCAGTACATATAAAAGGCCAAACAGGCCACAAAAGCTCGCAATGTGCAAGCAGAAACCGAATGAGACTAACAGAGAGTTTTTAACTCGATGGTGCAACCTCAAAAATTCATATGAAGGAGTTATAGAATCTCAAGCAATTGCCTGGTTCGCTCAGGGGTGCAGGTATGGAAGTGTGTTGTGGCAGAGGCTGCAGAGAGATATGCCCACCACATTGGCAGAGACTATCAGAGTAGCAGATTTTAGGTGATCCAACTCAACCAGAGCTTATGTCGGCTGAACATCGTGAGCAGCAGGATCATTACACCCGAGATGGTGCCAGATCATCTCGGCGCAATGAATACCGAGGTAGGAGAAGGTATGAGAGGCCGGATTACATATATAGTTCAAATCAAGTGGCAGCAGTTGTGCAGGATTAGCCGAGTCTTGGGAGCAATCAGCGTCAGAAGAATGGTCCTCAGCAGTGGACACCAAGGAATGATGGGAAGAAACAATGGACACCTAAGCAGAAAAAGCAATGACAAGAAAGGCCAAAGTATATGTTTGAGTCCATGCTGGATCAGCCATGTAAATTTCACACGCCTAACCCGGCCAAGCCAGCCAACCACACCACTCGCCAATGCGCCTGGATGAAAAGCGCAATGGGAAACCCAACAGCCTTGCAAGGGCCGCAGCACCAAGCGCATCACCAACAACAACCATAGCTGACAGGGGGAAATGCGCAGCAGCTGATGTTACCTCCACCGCCTCCGAGGTATGAGAACTAGGATCAGAGGGATACAGTTCACTAAGTAGTAAATCAGAACCAAGATGGTAGGGGAACCTCGGAAATAATGGACGCAATGATTACAGGGAACACCACCAGTCATACTGTGTGTTCACAACAGAACAGAAAGATAGACATCATACAATGCCGACATATAGAAGTGAATGCGGTTATGCCGGCAGTGCCGAGGTATATGCCATGGTCGGATCAAGAGATTACCTGGAGCATAAAGGATCACCCAAAAATCATGCCAAACCCAGGGTCGTATGCTCTAGTACTGGATCCGACATTTGTCGGGCCTAGTATCATTGTGAAGTTCTCAAAAGTACTGATAGATAATGGTAGTAGCATCAACATTATGTACAAAGACACAATGCACAAACTCGGAATAACTCCGAATATGCTGCAATCAACTAGGACAACCTTCCATGGGATAGTTCCAGGACTATCATGCGAACCCATTGGAAAGGTCTGAGTAGATGTATTATTCGGCACCAGAGAGAATTGTAGAGATGAAAATCTAGAGTTTGAGGTGGTGGATCTGGAAAGTTGCTATCATGCTTTACTCGGACGGCCAACATTGGCCAAATTTATGAGCAGCTGTCACATTAGTTACTTGAAAATGAAGATGCCAGGACCTCAGGGGGTGATAACAATAGCAGGAGATTATAGGAAATCAATGGAATGTGCTTCAGCCGGATCAAACCTGGCCAAGTCTTTGGTAATCGCAAGGGCGAAAAGGAGAATTCAGGAAGTGGCAGCTTTAGCTCAATCAGCATATCTTAACATGCCGGCGCTTGCCAACCCACACGGAAGTCTGTCATTCCAGCCGACTAAGGAAACAAAGAAGATCCAGATTGATGATCAATTCCCAGAGTGCACCATCACTATTGGTGTCGGCCTGACTGACAAATAGGAAAGCAAGCTCACCAACTTCCTCCGTGAGAATCGAGATAACTTTGCATGGTCCACACAAGATCTGCAAGGAGTACCGAGGGAGTTGGCTGAGCACTCTTTGCACATAAGGCCAGGAGCAAGGCCGGTGAAGAAACCTCTCCGCCGCTTCGCCGAAGACAGGAGAAAAATAATAGGGGATGAGATAGCTTGGCTCCTTGCGGTCGGGTTTATCATGGAAGTACTTCATCCAGATTGGTTATCAAACCCAGTGTTGGTAGAAAAGAAAAGGGATGACCCAAATGTAGTTGTCGTTTGGCGAATGTGCATCGATTACACGAACCTTAACAAGGCGTGTCCCAAAGATCCTTTTCCTTTACCTAGGATAGACCAAGTAATTGATTCAACCGCAGGTTGCAAGCTGTTATCATTTGTAGATGCGCACTCTGGTTTCCACCAGATACCACTAAACCCGGGTGATCAAATAAAGAATGTGTTTATCACCCCGTATGGGGCTTATTGTTATTGCACCATGCCATTCGGCATGCGTAATGCAGGAGCCACATACCAAAGATGCATGCAAAAAATGTCTGCACGACCAGATCGGAAAAATGTTCAAGTATATATTGATGATGTGGTTATAAAAACCAAAGAGAGCAACACGCTCCTAGAAGATATCTGGCAGACATTCGCGAACTTAAGAAGGTTTCGAATGAAGCTTAACCCGGAAAAATGTACCTTTGGTGTACCAGCCAGAAAATTACTCAGTTTCCTCGTGTCCAGCCGAGGTATAGAGGCAAATCCGACTAAGATCCGTGCGGTTTAGAATGGAACTGCCAAGATGCCTAAATGATGTTCAAAAATTTACAGGGTGTCTCGCATCCCTAAGTCGGTTCGTGAGTCGGCTAGGTGAAAAAGCATTGCCTTTGTATCAATTAATGAAAAAATCTGACAAGTTATCCTGGACACCTCAGGCCAATAGTGATTTTCATGAGTTAAAAAAGATGCTAGCTACAGCGCCTATCTTGGCTTCCCCATTATCAAAAGAGCCTATGCTACTCTATGTGGCAGCAACAAACAGGGTAGTAAGTGAGGTAGTTGTCGTGGAACGAAACGAAAAAGGTAAGTCAGTGCAAAGATCGGTGTATTACCTGAGTGAGGTATTATTGGCCTCCAAGCAGAACTACCCACATTACCAGAAAATGGCTTACGGAGTATACATGTCGGCAAAGAAGATCAAACATTATTTTGAAGAACACCCCATAAAGGTGATTTGTGAGGCACCAATAGCCAAGAAATTGAGCAACAAAGATGCAAGTGGCTGAATAGCAAAATGGGCAATTGAGTTATCACCTTATGCCCCACAATTTGATAGGCGAGATGCAATTAAATCTCAGGAAGTGGCCGACTTTTTCGTAGACTGGGCCGAGGTGCAGTATGAACCCCCATTGCCAGATCCAAATTATTGGACGATGCATTTTGATGGGTCCAAGTTAAGAAATGGGTTAGGAGCAGGGATAGTGTGAACATCTCCAAAAAAGGATCAGCTGAAATATGTATTGCAGATACATTTCACTGCATCAAACAATGTAGCCGAATATGCGGCACTTGTCCATGGCCTAAAAATGGCAAAAGAGATCGTCATACGTCGGATTCTCTGTTACGGAGATTCGGACCTCGTAGTCCAGCAAGTATCAGGAAATTGGGACGCATTGGATGCAAACATGGCTCTATATCGGTTTCATGTACAGAAAATTAGTGGTTATTTTGATGCATGTGAATTCCATCATATACCTTGGGCAGAAAATGATGTTGCAGATACGTTGTCGAAGCTCGGATCAACCAGACAGTCAATTCCGCCTGGAATCGCCCAGGAACACCTAAGAAAACCGTCAATTATATACCTTTGCCAGAATCCGAGTCAATTCGCATCTCTTCATATCAGATAGCCAGGAGCGTCCCAATGGAAATTGACAAAGTACATGAGCCTAACTACTCGGATATTGATTCGCTTAACCCAAAAATGGATTGGGAAAAGCCGGAAGATGTTATGTCGACAAAGATAATGGAAATTGACAACACAATTTTCCCGGAAAAATTCATGCCGAAATGGGACAGCCCATATTCTCATTCGTCAAAGAAAAGATCTTGCCGGATAATGAGGTTATGGCTAGGCAGATAGTGAGAAGAGCAAAAGATTACATGATCATAAATAATGAGCTTTATAAGAGAAGCATGACAAATTTGCTGCAACGATGTGTTGACTCGGCAGAGGGGAAAGAGATCCTCTTGGATATACATCAAGGAGAGTGTGGGCACCATGCCTCGTCCAGAGCCCTCGTGGCCAAAGCATTCAGGCATGGTTTTACTGGCCAAGTGCGTTGAAGGAAGCAAAAGAATTGGTAACGAAGTGTAATGGCTGCTAGAGATATGCCAGTAAAATACATATGCCTTCATCCGAGTTAAAAACAATACCAATCACTTGGCCATTCTCTGTATGGTGTTTAGATATGGTAGGTCCATTTAAGCCGGCTCGCGGCGGCATGACTCACATTTTTGTCATGGTAGAAAAATTCACAAAGTGGATAGAAGTAAAACCAATAAGAAAGTGTGATGGGCCCACGACGGTGAAATTCCTCAAAGATACCATTCTGAGATATGGTTACCCACACAGTAACATCACAGATAATGGCACAAACTTCGCTGAAGGAGCTTTTGCTCGATTCTGCCAAGAGAAGCACATAAGACTCGATGTTGCTTCGGTGGCTCACCCGACATCAAATGGGCAAGTAGAAATATCAAATGGACTAGTACTGTCCGGAATAAAACCTCGGCTGATAGAACCGCTATAGAGGTCGGCAGGATGCTGGATCGAGGAACTCCCGGCGGTGCTGTGGAGCTGAGGACTACCCCGAATAGATCGACAGGATATACCCGTTCTTTGTCGTATATGGGGCAGAAGCTGTACTTCCGACCGACATAATGCATGACTCGCCAAGAGTCACCCAATACACGAGCGCCGAAGTAAATGAAATATCTCGTCAAGATGATGTGGACCTGCTAGAAGAAGCAAGAGAGTTGGCACTATTAAGATCAGCTATTTATCAACAAGACCTCAGGCGATATCATAGCAAGAAAGTGAGTCCAAGAGTTTTCAAGGAAGGAGATCTAGTTCTTCGGCTGGTGCAACGCACGGCCGGCATGCATAAACTCTCACCTCCATGGTAAGGCCCATTCATCGTAAGCAAAGCATTATACAACGATGCATACTACCTAATCGATGCTCAAGTGCCAGAAAATAACAAGGCGGATAAGTCCGGAGACGAGTCAAAAAGACCATGGAATGTGGTTTTACTTCGTCCGTTTTACACTTAGAGGAAGTGTATTGTATCCAGCAATATTATGTACCAAATTGATGTATCGGACGTGAATTAATGAAACTTCGGTAGCTCGAGCAGTAACTCGGGGACTACCCCATGTTGTTTGTCATTTTTAATTATGTATGAAACTTCGGTAGCTCGAGCAGTAACTCGGGGACTACCCCATACTGTTTGTCATTTTGGTTATGTATGAAACCTCGGTGGCCCAAGAAGTGACTCGGGGACTGCCCCGTATTGTCTATCATCAATCACATGTGTAATATGAATGATCACTTTGGCAACCCGATCAATAACTCGAGGACTGCCCTGATGACCCACAAGTATAGGGGGGTGTATCATAGTACTTTCGATAAATAGGAGTGTCGATCCCAGCGAGGAGCATAAGGTGCTGAACAGTGGTATGGAGCAGGAAATCCCTGTGAATACTTAGCAAATAGATTTTTAGTGGTTTTCTGACAAGGCAACAAAACAAGGAGCAAGTAACCGAAGTAATGAACAAACGGAGCAAGTGGCCTAATCCTTTCTTAGCAAAGGACAAGCCGGTGGAAATACTTATAAGGACCAAACGTTCTCGAGGACACATGGGAATTCTGTCAAGTGGTTTCGCTTCAAATAGCTGAGTACTCTTGTCTGGTGTTTGTAAGTGTTGTGTGGGTGAACCTGTGCTAACATACCGCCCTTCCTAGTACTAATAAATACTTGTGATTAACCCTCCTACAAACATCCGTAACTACATGAAAGTAATTAAGATATAAATCTAACCACAACCTTAAACTCTGAGATCCTACGCTCCCTTGTGCAAAGGTGTCCTAATGGGGGTTCAGTTTTCTGTCCCTCCGGCAACCCCGCGATTAGTAGCCAAATACACAATGCATTCCCCTAGGCCCATAAATGGTGAAGTTTCATGTAGTCGACGTTCACATGACACCACTAGAAGAATAGCACCACAACTTAAATACTAAACCTTTGAATAATAACTCATCATAGATTCGCTACTAACAACATGAATTCTCCTATGTCCTCAAGAACTAAACGAACTACTCACAAGACGTCATATGGATCAAGATCTAAGGTGATATGATAATGGATAACAATCTGAACATAAACAATAATCCAATGGTTCCACTCACATGCATCAACTACAATAGTAATCAACACCGGGAAAGTTTCCCCTAAGAACTAAAGTAATATCCAACACAATTGTTACAACGGGACGGAGTGGTGGTGATGGTGCTGGTGGAGATGATGGTGTGGATGATGATTATGATCCCGATGAAGCCTAGATTGATGACGGTGTTGATGGTGACGGTCTCCCCTCTCCGGGAATGAATTCCCCTGGTAGAAATCTGTCTACCGGAGAGATCTTTCTCTCTCGGTGTTTTCCGCCCCCAGAGGCGGCGAAAATCTATTTATGGTCGCTCCCCGAGCCTTAGGGTTTCGAAGGAAAGATATAGGCGAAGGGGTGGAGTCGAAGGCCGGGAAGGTGGGCCAAACCCGCCCTAGGCGCGGGGTCAGGTGGGACTGCGCCTAGGGGGTGTGGCCCCCCTAATGTGTAGGGTTTGCAACATAGAAAACAAAAAATTCCTACGATGGGAACAACTATGTACCAAGATCTATCTACTAGATACAAGCAACGGGCGAATATACATCCGTAGGGAATATACCCTTGAAGACCGACAAAGCTTAACGAGTCCAAACTCGTGGTTGATGTAGACGATCTCTTGCCGATCTCAAGATCGAGAGGAAGTCCTAGCACCGCAAAACAACAGCGCATCCGTGCTCGCACATACGTTTGAGGCACCGAGCAACCTCCGCCTCCTCGCTCCAGCGATGGAGTGGAAGCACAACTCTTTCTTTCCGAAAAGCCACCGGGAACATGTATCTCTCTAGTCCGAGACCATGGGGATAAATAATAGAGGGGGAGAGAGATCCTTCACGAGGAGGTGTGCTTTGAGAGGATGAGAGGGGACCTTTTATAGGGGAGAGGGGGGCACCCAAGGGGCATGGCGCCCAGCCATGGGGCTGCCCCCACCTCTTCCACATTCATGTGGGTGGACACTCCACTCACTCAAATTCCTTTCAATTCCCTCCACTCAAAAACCCACTCAAACTCCCATTAAATTTCCACCAAATTTAATGCAAACTCTCATTAAATAAAACTCCTTTTATTTATTCAATTTGTCAATTACTTTAATGATAAACATTCTAATATAACCCCTTGCTAGTATTTCATTTCACATGCAAAAACACTTTCTGCAATTTCACCCGAAAACCTGTTTCGGTATCTAGTGAAATAAATTCCTGTGCTTGTTATTATTTCCGACATGAAACTTTTGCTCCAATTGGATGTCGGTGTCTCTTAAGTGTGCCACCCTACGGTGCGTGAATAATGCAGACATGATCGAGACCCTTCTCCGATCAATAATCAGAAGCGGGATCTGGAGACCCATACTGACTCCCACACATTCAACGATGACTTTCTTGTGATCGCCGGAACCTTTCACGCTAGTATCTTAATCCTTTTGTTTCGCGATATATTACATGTCTGAGATTCGATCATCGGTATCTCCATACCTAGTTTGATCTCGTTACTGACATGCACTCTTTTCTTGTTCCCGTGATACAACATTCTAGTGATCAAATCACTTGCTTGCAAGCTAATAAATGTGATATCACCGAGAGGGTCCAGAGCATATCTATCCGTCATCGGGATGAACAAATTCAACTCTCAATCCATGGGCCTCAACATAACACTTTAGTAGTTCTGAACCCATCTTTATAATCACCCAGTTACGGTGTGACATTTGATGTTATCAAGAAACTCTTCCGGTGTTAGTGATTGACATGATCTCATGGTCTAAGGATTAGGATCACTTCGTAAGTTGTTATATCAATATAAACTCAATGACTTTGATCGTAATGCTATACTTCGGATGAATGTTCATCACACCATTACATTAATGTTGTGACCTCGTTATTAACAACATCCAATGTCCATGATCAGGAAACATTTGATCATCTTGTTAATTAACGAGCTAGTTTATAAGAGAGGCATAACTAGGAACTTATTTTTATTTATTAAACACACATGTATTAACATTTCTGTATTAATACAATTATAGCATGTAAAATAAACATTTATCATAAACAAGGAATACGATAATAACCACTTTATTATTGCCTCTCGGGCATATTCCCTTCAGTCTCCCACTTGCACTAGAGACAATAATCTAGTTTGAAAACTTTGCGTATTGAGCACCATTGGCTTTCTGGTGTTCCATATACGTAATTGCAAGTGGTTAACATAATCTACGGATTTGACACTTTCAGGTCCGTGTGTATTTGTATGTCTTTGTGTCTACACTCATCACTCATTCTCCAGTGAGATGGCATTGTATAAATTTGGTATTTTGGTGAGACCTTTAGTTCCTTGGGGGTTAAGTCATGTCGATAATATTGGCATACAATATATCTTTAGTGTTAGCCCGTTGCGAACAACACCTTAGTTTGATAACAAACTACTTGACACAAATGCCCTCCTTTGCTGCTACTATAGCAGTCATATACTTTCCTTATGTTGTAGTATCCGTCACACTGTCTTAACTTTGGAATTCATCCAAATCCGTCATGGAAACTCCTTTCCATTTCATTGTGCCACCCATAGTTTAAATTGAGATAAGCTTAATTTGTATCCTGTGACATAACTAGTATCAATGTAACGCTTTACAATGAACTATTTGTAATTGTTTGTCACCTCTACACAAATATATTCTTAGTTCTTCCAAAAGATCATAAGAATATCCTTACTATCGTCCAATGATCATTTTATGATTCATTCTGGTATATGCTCATAACACTTAGAGCATAGAACATATTTGGATCTGTACATATCAAGGTATGATTGATCAAAACATTCTCGTGATTTCACTCATCAAGTGTCAAAGCACTTGAATCTTGTTTCACTTATCAAGTGTCGATACACTTGAATCTTGATTCAATTCCTTTCCATGAGACAAGAACCGTTTCTTGTCTTTTCTATCTTGAACTCCTTCAATATCTCATATATGTACATTTGGCACAACCATATTAGTGTCACAGTCTATCCACTATAGACATTCATGCTAAATATTCGGGTTTTGCCTAAGTATTTCATCGAAATGAAATTCTTAACCTTTGTTAATAAAAGATACATCATTTCCAATCAACAAGATGTCCTCCACATAATGTATTAGAAATATGTCTTAGCGCTCCTACTTAATTTCTTGCAAATGCAAGCATCTTCATTGTCTCCTGATGAAAACTCCTTTTTCATCATGGTGAAGATTCCGACTCCGTGATGCTTAATTCAACCATTGAAGTTTGCATGCCCTTTTAGCATCCTTTGAATTTAACAAAACCCTTTGGACCGTGTCATGTACACGTCCTAGGTAACCGTTCTATTAGAAGAACTTTTTTTGTTTATTCATCTACCATATACCAAATTATGTGTAGTGGTTGCTACTTTAATCCGTCCAGACTAAATATCGCTATGAAAGATCAAATCTTGTCATAGTCAACTCTTTGAACATTGTCGTAAAATACTTTACGACATGTCGACTATTTCATAGATGTGAAACATCCATGTCTGTTTCTTTATAGATCCAAATACGACTAATAGGTTTTTACACCTTTCTAGAGGGTCTTCCAAGTTCAAAACTTGATTTCTCGTGTATGGATCTATCACGGATTTTATGGCTTCAAGCCATTTGACGGAGTCAGGGCCCATCATCGCTTCTTTGCATGTAGTCGGTTCATCATTATCAAACAATAATGATTTACTCTCAAATCTCAGTATTTGATTGTTTATCCGACCGACTTGGTTCAATAAGAACTTAGATATCCATGACCACAATCTTTGAGGCACATAAGCTATGAGAATTATGGCAGCCTCCGGAACGATTTCCGGCGCTGCACAACTTAGCACATTTAGCTAAGGTTCGTTAACCTTATCAAAGTTCTATTGTCCTCCCACTTAACTTTTGCGAAAAATTCCTTTTGAAGAAACTTCACATTTCAAGCGACAAACCCTTTTGTCCTCAGTGTTATGGAGGAATATCCAATGGTTATTCGAAATAACCTACAAAGACATGCTTATCCAACTTTGGTTGTAAACATCTTACTTATGCTTACATACCAAAATTTCAGAAAGGACAACTTGGGTTTTACCCCAAACCATAACTCATATGGTGTCATTTCAACGGATCAAGATGGAGCTCTTTTCAGTGTATAAGCGGTAGTCTCTAAAGCTTTAATCTTTTAAAACATAATGTCAGTTTTATAAATAACACCTTTGATCCAACCATGTCACACAAGGTTTCATTACAAATCTCAAACACTCCATATTCCTATGGTGTTTCGGGAGATGCAAATCTAGGTGTTTTTTGCTAAACCTGTAACTCAAATAAATCCCTTTATGATAAAATCATAAATCATTTATTTTCTTGTTACAGTTGCAACTCAAATAAATCCCTTATGATAAAATAATAAACCATTTATTTTCTTGTCATAATGATTCTCCACTTCATCTTGAAAGTCTTTGAACATTTTCAAATATTTCATACTTCTTTCTCATTAAGTGAATATTCACTCAAATTTCTGGAGAAAGCATATAAAGTTGAATTCCATCGCTTACGACTACACATAATGGACTACATACATCGATATGTATAAATTCCAATAATTTAGTCGATCGTTCTTCTTTGGCCTATGAACGAAGTTTTAATTATCCCGAGGAAAGTCTCACAAGCGTCATCTGATCAAATCAAAGACTCCAAAAATCCATGAAAATGGAGTTTCTTCATGTTTTCTTTCCAATATAATTTAAACGGCGATATCACTTTGTAAGTGATCTTCCAATCATTTGTCTTGCGACATTTTAGCATTATCTTTATGGATGTGATTTCTCCAACTAGATTTGTAAATCATCCATCTTATATGGAATACGATAATTATTTGAACAACCTTTGTTCTCATAATAGCTAATTTAAATAACAATTATTAATACAAATCTTGAAGTCAAGCTTTGATGTCAACGAGAAATACAAACAACTGCTTGTTTGTTTTCGATGATCATCATCACATATTCTCTTGCTAGTTACTTAGGCCATTGTGGTTCATGAATTGCGTCGTTCTGTATGAAATTTCATATCAACCAATTCGGTATCCAATACCCAAGAACCACATTGTTTAACAAGAAAATAATACAACCATAACATGTATATCATCCATATACCTAAATTGGATATTTCAAATATTTTCTTTTCTGCCAAATATATTTTATATATTCTCTTTTAGCATTTCCTTTTCCTTTTTAAAAGAATCTATCAACATCAACAGTGGCGCCATATACATGACACATAGTCCAAAGCGTATATATTCAAATAATAATACCTTTGGACTTGCACTTTGAAGTAGATCACCATCATCAAATGATCGGTATTCTTTCAAAATCCATTCTTTAGTAATCTTTTAGTGTAGTAAACACTTTACATAAATCTTCTATTCATCCTTATCATGATGACTTTCATGATCAAGCTACTGTAGCTTATAAAGGCGTATCGTGAGTATAGCATTACTTTCCAAAACCCTTTTGGATGATTAGGATGTCTAGCATCTCCAACCTTTGCAAATTCTCATCCAATATGAGAACATATATTATACTCTATCATATTGCAACCAAAACATTGTTTAAGATATCGTTATATCTGCGACACATGATGGTTTCTGAAAAAATCCTTTTAGCTCCTAGATAATCTCGATATTTAAATCAAGAATCATGGAGGCAAACATGATACTTAAGATACTAATATTGGAATTGTTACTCTCGATTTAATACTAATTATCAAATTTCATGGAGTAAACAGAGTTTGCTGAAAGTTTGCAGTAGGACTTTAAACTTTATATTGACACTCAACACAATATGATACCAGTTTGTAAAGTAAATATCCATAATTCTATAGTTCTATTATCTCAATTACAACTATGCATAAGGTGGTGAACGAATGCCAATGA
This sequence comes from Avena sativa, assembly GCA_916181665.1. Taxonomy (NCBI): domain Eukaryota; kingdom Viridiplantae; phylum Streptophyta; class Magnoliopsida; order Poales; family Poaceae; genus Avena; species Avena sativa. The sequence continues at coordinate 125,366,212 of OV702297.1, forward strand.
CTACAACAAATTATGCAAATTCACTTTGATTTAGTTTATGATAAATTGAGTTCTACTAATGCAAATTAGAAATGAACTCCCACTCAAAAACTACATCCCTCATGTCTTTTTGGTGATTACATGAACCAAATCCACTACACCAAGTCCGGTCATCACGTGAGTCGGTGTAGCTTCAAATGCGAGCATCAAATGGTCATCATATCAAAACATATGACTCATGCTTAACCTTTCGGTCCGTGTTCCGAGGCCATGTTTGTACATGCTAGGCTCGCCAAGTAAGTACCTTAGTATTTGCGTGTGTAACTGTCTTACACCCAAGATATGCTCGTGGATTCAAGTACACCTGATCATCATGTGATGTCTTGAAGCGATGAAACATTGTCGGTGCATACTTAAGGAAGAACACATTTTTATCTTGATATCTAAATGAGGGATCATCTTATTAGTCTAATAAAACGCCAAACAAGCAATATAAGATGCAATCAAACACCACATGTTTGTAAGTGAAATGATATGGTTCCCGCATATGATCTCCATCATGTGCTCCTTGGTATGATCACTATCATACCTCTATGTGTAAGGCCAAGGTCTATGTAACTTACACGTTATGTGTGTTTTAAGAGTATCATCTCATACTTCTACTTACAACATCACCATATCATAACACTAGCCCAGCAACAATCTAAACTAGACACCTCTAATTTATCCATTGCAAGTTTTACGTGGCTTAGGGCTTTCGAAGATAGAACCATTCTTACCTACGAACATGAACCACAACGAGGATAACCAAATTGTTGACAACTCGTTGCAAATTAGATATTGACTATAGTAGGAGAGACAGACACCCGCTAGCCACTTATGCAAAACTAGTTGCATGTCAAGCGTGGAACGGGTCTCATGTGTGAGGACATGTAAAGTTTGTCCGGGCCGCTTCATCCCACCATGCCACCAATATCCAAAGTACAACTAAGAAGCAATAAAATGATCATCATTGCCACATACTCATGTGTGTACTACGCGTGCAAAGCATCTACGCATAGATCCGGCTCTGATACCACTGTAGGGTTCGCAGCATAGAAAACAAAATATTTCCTACGATGGGAACAACTATGTACCAAGATCTATATACTAGATACAAGCAACGGGCGGATATACATCCGTAGAGAACATACCCTTGAAGACTGACAAAGCTTAACGATTCCAAACTCGTGGTTAATGTAGACGATCTCTTGCTGATCTCAAGATCGAGAGGAAGTCCTAGCGCCGTAAAATAGCAGCGCATTCGTGCTCGCACACACGTACAAGACATCGAGCAACCTCTGCCTCCTCACTCCAGCGATGCAGCGAAAGCACAACTCTTTCTTGCCGAAGAGCCACCGGGAACATGTATCTCGCTAGTCTGAGACCATGGGGATAAATACTAGAGGGGGAGAGAGATCCTTCACGAGGAGGTGTGAGTGATAGAGAGAGAGGGAGGGGGCTCCTTTTATAGGGAGAGGGGGGCACCCAAGGGGCCATGCGCCCGGCCAGGGGTCTTCCCCCTCCCCTCCTTTCATTCATGTGGGTGGACACTCCACTCACACAAAAGCCTTTCAATTTCCTCCACTCAAAAACCCACTCAAATTCCCATTAAATTTCCACCAAATTTAATGCAAACTCTCATTAAATAAAACTCCTTTATTTATTCAGAATTTTGTCAATTACTTTAATGACAAACATTCTCATATAACCCCTTGCTAGTATTTCATTTCACATGCAAAACACTTTATGCAATTTCACCCGAAAACCTGTTTCGGTATCTAGTGAAATAAATTCATGTGCTTGTTATTCTTTTCGGCATGAAACTTTTGCTCCAATTGGATGTCGGTGTCTCTTAAGTGTGCCACCCTACGGTTCACGAATAATGCGGACATGATCGAGACCCTTCTCTGATCAATAATCAGAAGCGGGATCTGGAGACCCATACTGACTCCCACACATTACGATCACTTTGTTGTGATCATCGGAACCTTTTACGCTAGTATCTTAATCCTTTTGTTTCGCGATATATTACATGTCCAAGATTTGATCATCGGTATCTCTATACCTAGTTTGATCTCGTTACTGGCATGCACTCTTTTCTCGTTCCCGTGATACAACATTATAGTGATCAAATCACTTGCTTGCAAGCTAATAAATGTGATATCACCGAGAGGGCCCAGAGCATATCTATCCATCATTGGGATGAACAAATTCCACTCTCGATCCATGGGCCTCAACGTAACACTTTAGTATTTTTGAACCCATCTTTATAATCACCCAGTTACGGTGTGACGTTTGATGTTATCAAGAAACTCGTCCGGTGTTATTGATTGACATGATCTCATGGTCTAAGGATTAGGATCACTTTGTAAGTTGTTATAGCAATATAAACTCAATGAATTTGATCGTAATGCTATAATACGGATGAATGTTCATCAAACCATTACAATAATGTTGTGACCTCGTTATTAACAACATCCAGTGTCCATGATCAGGAAACCTTTGATCATCTTGTTAATCAACGAGCTAGTTTATAAGAGAGGCATAACTAGGAACTTCTTTTTATTTATTAAACACACATGTATTAATGTTTCCGTATTAATACAATTATGGCATGTAAAATAAACATTTATCATAAACAAGGAATACGATAATAACCACTTTATTATTGCCTCTCGGGCATATTCCCTTCAATGACTTCTCCCATGTCCTCAGGAACTAAACGAACTACTCACAAGACATCATATGGATCAAGATCAAAGATGATATGATAATGGATAACAATCTGAACATAAACAATAATCCAATGGTTCCACTCACAAGCATCAACTACAATAGTAATTAACACCGGGAAAGTTTCCCCTAAGAACTAAAGCAATATCCAACACAATTGTACAGCGGGACGGAGTGGTGGTGATGGTGCTGGTGGAGATGATGGTGTGGATGATGATGATGCTCCCGATGAAGCCTAGCTTGAGGACGGTGTTGATGGCGACGGTCTTCCCTCTCCGGGAAGGAATTCCCTTGGCAGAAATCTATCCGCCGGAGAGATCTTTCTCTCTCGGTGTTTTCCGCCCCCCAGAGGCGGTGGAAATCTATCTGTGGTCGCTCCCCAAGCCTTAGGGTTTCGAAGGGAAGATATAGGCGAAGGGGCGGAGTCGGAGGACGGGCTGGTGGGCCACACCTACCCTAGGCACGGGGTCAGGTGGACCCGCGCCTAGGGGGGTGCGCCCCCTGAGGCCCATCTCCGTCCCTCCTTCTGGATTCCTTTGTCTTCTAGTAAAATAATATGTTTCCATATTTTTCTGGTATTTTTCTGATCTTCACGAAATTGCAACGAAACGCCTTCTTTTCCATCAGAATCCAGACTCCGACAGTCCATCCTCCAGGAATCATCCAACATGCATAAACAGATGAAAAGCCATAAGTAATACCTCATAATAAGACAAATATCAATGAATAGAGGTAAATTATGATATAGAATGGTGATGCAAATTTGGCGTATCAACTCCCCCAAGCTTAGACTTCGCTTGTCCGATGAATTTGTACTATTATAATCATACGAGTAATAACCTCGGCAGTTTGAAATATAATGTGGAAAGTACCCTATTTATATTATCTTACCAATAGATAACTTGGAGAAGTAGTAAGTCTATCATACTAAATGATATATGGACATAGTAGTCATAGTCCTTGAGACAATTGTAAAACCAAAGTGTTGCAACTAAGAATAGATGAAAGACACAAGATAGATGCCGAACAAAAATCAGACACGTAGAAATGTGATTCGAACTTATGAAATTAAAATTTTGCAAACAAGGATACGGACCACACAAATTCAATTGGAAGAACAACAATATTACTACAGCATATAATGCCAAAGTTAAACGGATCACATAGTACCAAAAGAGGAAGATTGTTTTAGGACAACATACACCCGGCATACCGGGGACTTGAACAAATAAGTGCTTTTATGCCCAAGCATCGGCAGTTGCCGAATCACCCACAAGAGGAACAGTGACAGCAGCAGAAGGAGCCTCAGCTTCGGTAGGAGGAACAACTTCAGGAGTTACCTGGGCATCTCTGCATAAGTTTCCTCGGCGTCGACCGAGGCAACCAAATTATCTCTGGTAGGGATTGTTTGCCGTGAGACTCCACCTTGGGCTTGGGAGGCTTCGGTCCCCTTGGAGGAGGATCGAGCCTCGGCGTTCCCGTCCAAACTACCACTAGACTCGTCCGAGTCCCCAGGATTGTCATCCGAACCACCTTCATCACCGGAATCTCCATCAGATTCATCTTCATCCACAGCCTCATCATCGTCTTTAACTTCCTCAGGGAGAATGCTCGGCCCTTCATTCCATTGGTGAACATTGGCATACTTAATAAGCTGATACGCACGGGCTTGGAGGCGGGCAACATACTCCGGATTTTCGACCCAAGGAGATCCAGTGTGCAAATTCATCAAGGTATCGAGCGAGATATCCTCGTACCATGACAAAACAGCAGTAAGCGCCATATCAGCTCCCGCTCGTCCGGCAGATTCTCGCCAAAGTTTCAATCGAGTCTGAGACTCCATCAGCCTCGCCAAGAGCACTTCGACTTTCTTAATCTTTGGCTCATTGGTCCAGAGTACATGGTAGGCCCGAATAGCCGCTTACACCAAATCTTTTCCCATAACCTTCATTGGCTCGATAGTAGCAGCAACAACAACCAAGAAATCTTCAATGGAACATTCCTGATTCAGAATAATGGGAACACCTCAGTGGCCGCGAGCAGCGATCATAGCCTTAGAACTCACAGATTCGGCTTCTGGGAAATGATCTGTAAGCAAGAACATCATTTAGGTCAAGAGAAGCTACAAGCAAAGAATGACTCGGCTAGAAGCACAAAACTTACGGTGGATGTATCGCAGCATCTTCTGGAGATCCAGGGCCCAGTTAGCCTTGTTCTTATCAAAACGAGTCATTTCTTCAGTCATCGCCTGGTTCTTTAGCTCGGCGGCATCAAGAAGTTCCTTGTCCTTCTGAAGCTGAAGACTTAGTCGGTTCTTCTCCTCGGAGAACTCTTGATCAACCTTTTCTAACTCGGATTTCTGAGAAAGTTTGAGGGATTCAACCTTGGCACGAAGCCGGGTTATATCATCATCCTTCTCCTTAAGTTGCGTCGAGTGAGTCCCCGCTTGTTCTAAAAAATGCAGCCTCATATCAGGCATAGGTATGCACTCTTGATGCGATGCTGCAAATCTTTGCAACTTGGCTGAGCCGAAGAGGGGATACCATGAGACACTCGAGATTCACTTTGAACGAAAATAGATAAATAAAAGGATAAAGGGGTAACTGACCTTCAAGGGTGGCAACCTTTTTCGTAAGCCGGGTATTTAGATTGTTAATATTAGCTGCACAACAATACACCAGAAATTAGTCCAAAAAATTGAGTCTTCTACAACGATTGAGGGAACTAAAAGACGAATAATTTACCGGTCTTGTTCACAACAGGAACCATTTTCTCGAATTTATCTTGAAGCTTTTTATGCGAGAAGAGTAACCTCTGAAATTCGGCCGTACGCCGATTATGAGCAACCTGAAATAACACCAAGTTATACAAAGAAAACCACAAGCAGATCTGAATCAAGAAGAAACTCGTCTCGGATCTAGGTGGCTGGATATTCAAAACTAAAGCAGATCCGAATCAAGAAGAAACTTGCCTCGGATCGAGGTGGCTGGATATTCAAAACTAAAGCAGATCCGAATCAAGACGAAACTTGACTCGGATCTAGGTGGCTGGATATTCAAAAATAGAGGCGATCTGAATCAAGTAAAACTTGACTCGGATCTAGGTTGCTGGATGCATTTTAATTCAAAACATGCACAACAAAAGCTATCTATGGCACAAGAAAATAGATGTATCTTCAACAAGGAAAGCTTCCAAACGAATAACAAGTCATTCGGTTGCAAGCTCGAGGACTAGTGGCCATATAGTATCTCCTAAGTAAAAGACGAAGTGTAAATTGAAGCGCATACCTTGTTCACCTTGTCTCTTTCTAGAACAACCTTGGCAGCCATGTGTAAACGGCTGCTGATGTCGGATAGCTGGAAGGACTGATTACTCGGATTACCTTAAAGTTGATCAGCAGCGTTCCAATTGTTGGCATACTCTACCAATAATCCAAGGCTATTCCTGCTCTCTGTCCGTGTCAACACCTTGCCTCTGGCCTCTCGCGCCTGTTGCGTAACTGCCTCGGCCGCCGGGCTCTTGTGAAGCACGAGTTGCGTGTCAGCGGCAAGGGCAACACCAGGCTTAGCCGTAGAGGCTCCCTTGTGAAGCATATCGGCAATGATGGGTTGAGAGGAACCTGTTTGCCCTTTTTGAGGTGGCAAGGGCTTGGGAGCAACACTCTTCTTACTCTTGGGATGAGCTTCGGCAGGGGCAATAACTTCGGTGCTGGGAGCAACATCCTTTGCAACAGAAGGCATGACAGTCTTTAAAGAAGCCGAGGTAGCGGCAACCTCGGCGGATGTCTGAGTAGAAACGGGAACTGCGATAAACGAAGGATCGGTGGGAGTGACTTCAGGAATCTTGGGAGAAGCAGCCGAATCAGTTGGGCAATCCGGCATCGGGACATCGTCGGAAGCAACAGGAGGAGCTATGGGCTCATCTCGTCCAGGAGAGCCATTAGTCGGCCCAGGAGGAAAGACATCACGAGGAGGACTAGGAACCCGGACATTTTCCGGAGGCGATGGTGAAAGCGGTCGACTAACATGAGATGTCATACTCGGGCTGCTAGGTTTAGCAGAAAGAGGAGCACTACAAAGACGAATGAAAATTGATTCAGAAATGAAAGAGAGAAACAAGAAATACAAGTAGAAATGTAAAGGGGAACTTACCCGGAGACTCCAGTCAAAACTTTGCGCTTCAGAATATGCTGGGAGGATTTCTTGGTTCGTTTCTTGGTAGCAGCACCCGAAGGATCCATCGGAGCAGCGCGCTTCTTAGAAGCAGTAGCGCGCTTCTTAGAAGCAGCAGGGGCTTCTGAAGCGAGAGGTTCGACCTCGTGCACCTAGCCAGCCGGATTAGCTAGGAAAGAAGGAGCCGGAAATGCGTAAGAGATAGGCACCATGGCAACTACCTCGAGAATTTGGACGTCATCCGAATCACCTTCATCAGCTCGGGCCGATGTTTTACTCCGGGTGCGAGCAGGAGCAGCCTCCGTCTTAGGAATGAACTCCTCCGGATCAGGTTCTCCATTGTCCAAAGTATTGTGGTCAGCGGTCCAAGGAAGAGCTAACACCTCGGTGTATTCCGTGGCCTGCTCGGCAAATGTCTACAAGAAAAGAAAACAAGAGTTAACAAAACAACTAATGAAAAATAACTCAGATAGAACATCTGATGTTCAATTTACCTGGGGAGGAGGATTCTTGCGAGAGAATGGCTTCATTCCCCACTTCCATTCCTCGGGCATCTCAGTCTTGAAGATAGCTTGGACACGTTTATAGATTTGAAAATCATCAAGCTCAACCATAGAGACTCGGTTAGGATCCAAAGGACCGCTCATATAATAGAGCTTATGAGAGCGGAGCTGAAAAGGGCAGATTCGGCTACTGATAAAAGCGGCATCAAATCCTCGCCGCAAAGCCCGACCTGAGTCAACTCCTTCAACCGAAGTTCGAATGCCTCGGCAAGAGCGTGGGTCATCTTTAGATTATAAGACCAATTTCGTTTGGAGGGGGACCAATAGAGAAGGCGGGGATCCGGATCTTATCCTCTGTACCGGTGTTTTTGACATAGAAAAACGAACTATGCCATTTCTTACAGGACTCTAAGCCAGTGACCCAGGGAATCAAGGAGTTCTTCCGAGGTGTGATGGAAGCAGCCCCACACTGGGTGAGAGATTTCTTGGAGGGATGCAGAGACTTATCAGGCACTACATTAGATCTAATATGAAAAAAACTTCTACCAGACATCTACTGAAGGCCAAAGGCCGAAGTATCCTTCAGAAGCTGAGATAAAGGCCAAGAGAGAGGCTATGGCATTAGCCGGCAGATGATGTGGCTGAAGGCTGAAGTAATCAAGAAAATTCCAGGCAAAGTCGCTGAGAGGGAGGCCGAACCCTCTGACGAAATGCGACATAAAAACCACGTACTCGCCATCGTCGAGCACAGGGGAAGATTCTTTGCCGGGTAAGCGACAGTTTACCTCGGCAGGAATTCAGCGGGTCTTGTGCAACCACTCAATTTCTCGGCGAGTGACCGTAGACCCTTGCCATGAGCCGTGTTCTAGGCCCGCCATAAGTTCTTCTTCCCCCACAACGGCGCCACTGTGGGATCTAGACATAGGCTCGTCGGAGGAATCGACAGAGGAAAAACTGGTGGCGGGGAGAGGCCTCGAAACCCAAGGCCCCGTCGCGACGGCGACAAAGGCGGAGGCGGAGCGGAAAGAAAACCGCCGCAGAAGATTAAGAAAAACGAGAAGGGACGCCTAGGGAAAAGACCTAGCAGCGGCGGCACATCACGTGACGGAAGACGCAGCGGCGCGCTAGCAAGAACAGAAGAACGACGGAGTGGCCGTCAAGGCAGAGGTGCGGAGGCGCAGGCGCTATAGCGCGACAGCAACTGCGGCGGCACAAGGAGGAAGACGAAGGGAGTGAGGAAGGGAAAAGTGAATCGAGCCACCCCACTCCCCTACTTATAACCGCGTAGGGTGAACGCTAGTGGGATCATGGATGTGCCACGGTAACCGCACGAACGCGTGTATTGTGCATACACGAGCGATGAGTGGAGCCACAACAAGGGTCACACGATGCAAGAGGAGATCAGGCCGCATGGTCGTTGCGTCGATCTAAGCGTCATTGCGTCAACGCGACGGGCGCAGTAATTACTGTAGAGTGTCAGCGTACACTGTAGCAGTACAAAAACGAGACAAAAGTAATGATTGGTACACGTAGGATGAGGCTTACTCAAGAAGATAAGGGGTACTCCGAAAGAAAGATAACAAATCAGAAAGCAAATTGCACCTCTGTAAGAGAGGATGAACAAAAGTGAGATAGCTCAAGAGGAGCACCAGCTAAGAAATACGTCAGATAGAAGATTAGAAAGATTGAATGTTTGGAAACTGATGAGGTCCGGCCGAAGTATCCGACAGGACCACACCAGCTTCGGGGACTAATGTTGGGGGGATGACCCTAGGTAGGGTCAAAATAGTAGAGAGAGGGGAGGAACCTTTATTTCCCTGGCCGGGTCATGAGCTGATTCGGCCGAGTTATGCAAGGATCGGCCGAATAAGGCAAGGCTTACCTAGAATCGAGCAATTGATACCTTACTCGGCCGACATATGAGCTAGGTCGGCCGAATGAGGTTGATCAGCTCATACACAGGTAAAGATCGAGCCGAGTTACACAAGGCAAGGCCGAGTTACGGGAAGCTTGCGGAAGAAGGAGATGGTTCCCAAAGTCAAACCCTAGTTATTGTCTAGGTGGAATCTGCTCAGAGCCAAGCGCTAGAGACAAGGAATAGAGCCTCAGAGGGGCAGACCAGCGTCACGGAGGTGACAGTGGGCAAGCCCAAGGCTCACATGTGGGAAGTTCTGGGTCTTTGCCGTTGATAGAAGGGGGACACAGAAAGAGGTCCGCCGAGTTACCGCTTTGGGACAAGCATATTCCAAGAAAATGCTTGTCCACGTCAGCCCTAGGGTGAACCAAGGGAGTCCTTTATAAGGAGAGGCAAAGCTTCCTGGAAGGGGCATCGATTCATTTTGACACTAGAGGTCTCATGTTGTAACCTTCTTCCTCTTCTCCTTGATACAGCACAAGGAGAATTTGTAGCTTGATAGAGGTGGAATAAAGATCTATGTTCTAACATATCGTGTGTGTAGTGATCACTGCATCTTCCCTCCCCAGATCCCACTAGCATCCATTGGCCCCAAACTTTAGCCTACCCATGGCATCTGCCGTGCCACCACCACGACAAAGGGGTACGACACTTCCTTCCATACATGAATTCAAATGGGGCCATTTGCAAACTATCTTGATAACTGTTGTTGTAAGAAAATTCTGCGAAAGGCAGACAGTCTTCCCATTTAGATCCATACTCTAGCACACAGGCTCTCAACATATCTTTGAGTATTTGATTTACTTGCTCCGTTTGTCCATCGGTCTGAGGGTGATAAGCTGTGCTGAAATCCAATCTTGTTCCCAATCCTTCTTGTACTTTCTTCCAAAATCTCGAGGTAAACTGAGTTCCTCGATCCGACACCATGTTCTTGGGGACACCATGCAAACTGAAGATTCTAGCAATGTACAACTCTGCTAGCTTCGAACTTTGATAAGTGGTCTTGACTGGTAAGAAATGGGCTACTTTGGACAATCTATCAACTATGACCCAAATATAGTCATTTCCCCTACTAGATGTAGGCAAACCGGTGATAAAGTCCATTCCAACCGTATCCCATTTCCATTATGGAATCTATAATGGTTGAAACAGTCATGCGGGTCTCTGATGTCCTGCCTTAACTCTCTGACAAATATCACACTTGGCTATGTAGCTTCCAATTTCTCTCTTCATCTTATGCCACCAAAATTGCTCCTTCAAATCCTGATACAAATTCGTTCCTCCGGGGTGGATAGAATAAAGAGTATCATGGGCCTCTTTCAAAATAGCTTCCTTCAAATCTGAATCTGCTGGTACACAAAGATGTCCTTTGTACCACAAAACTCATTTTTCATCTTCGGTGAATCCGGGTACTTTTCATGTACCAATACGACATTTGATTCCGTCGATACTAGTATTTCCTTTTTGTGCCTCCTTGATATGACTAATCAAAGTGGGTTGAAGTTCAATGCTAGCCAAAAATCCTTCACTTACTAATTCCATTCTAAAATCTTCCATTTCCTTGTGCAAACTTGGTTGCTCCTTCAGAATCATAGAGTTCAAGCGGCATGGCAATCTACTAAAGGCATCTGCTACCACATTGGCTTTACCGGGGTGATAGTGAATGTCCAGATCATAGTCCTTCATTAGCTCTATCCATCTTCTCTGCCTCATATTCAGCTCCTTCTGAGTGAATATATACTTCAGGCTCTTGTGATCCGAATAAATCTCACATCGGTTTCCCATAAGGCAATGCCTCCATGTCTTCAGGGCTAGAACTACAGCTGCTAGTTCAAGGTCATGGGTAGGATAATTCTGCTCATACTGCTTCAGTTGTCGGGATAGATAAGATATTACTTTGCCTTCTTGCATCAACACACATCAGAGACCGATCTTGGATGCGTCACAATACACATCAAAAGGCTTCGTGATATCCGGCATGATCAAGATTGGGGCTAAAATCAATCTCCTCTTGTGTTCCTGAAAAATCGCTTCACATTTGTCCGTCCATTCAAACTTCTTATACTTCTTTAACAATTGGGTCATGGGTCTTGCAATACTCGAGAATCCTTCTACGAACTTGCGGTAATATCCTGCCAATCCAAGAAATGCACGAACATGGGTTTGAGTGGTTGGGGCTTGCCAATCTTCAACATCCTTCACCTTTGTAGGGTCAACGGCAATTCCTCCGGCTGATACAATATGTCCGAGGAATCCTACCTCCTATAACCAGAATTCACATTTGCTAAACTTGGCATACAACTGATGCTCCCTAAGGGTTCCAAGGATGGTCCTCGGGTGTAGCTCATGTTCTTCTTCTGATTTGGAATAGATTAGAATGTCATCGATGAAAACAACGACAACCTTATCCAGGAAGTCCATAAAAATCTTATTCATGAGGTTCATGAAATAAGCGGGGGCATTGGTTAATCCAAAAGACATGACCGTGTACTCGTATAATCCATATCTGGTGGTAAAGGCAGTCTTTGGAATATCCTCTGTGCGAATCTTGAGTTGATGATAGCCAGCTCTAAGATCAATCTTAGAAAACACTTTGGCACCAGTCAACTGGTCAAACAGGTCTTCTATCTTCGGCAGTGGGTACTTGTCTTGATGGTGATGTCGTTCAACTTCCAATAATCCGTACACAAACGGTTACCTCCATCTTTCTTGTCCACAAATAAAACAGGTGATCTCCATGGCGAAGCACTTGGTTGAATTAGTCCTATCTCTAGCATAGCATCCAGTTGCTTCTTTAGCTCCACTAATTTAGACGGGTTCATACTATATGGTCTCTGGGCTATGGGTCCGGTTCCAGGGATTAGTTCAATGATAACCTTGATATGCCGATCTGGGGGCATACCGGGCAAAACATCTGGAAATACATCGGGGTATTCACAGACTATTCTGACTTGGTCAATGGTTGGTTGGGTTAGACTCTTGTTGCACTTGAATTGATGGGGCAAGGTTTCAGATACATGCTCTACTGATATTCCAGCTGTACTGGTCATGGTGATGGCTTTCTTGGCACAGTCAATTAATCCTTTATGTTTCGACATCCAATCCATTCCTAGTACTACTTCCAAACCATTATTTCCAAGTACTATTACATTAGCATAAAAATCTATGCCATGGATTCGGATAGGTACGGCCTTGCAAATTTGTCTAGCTTTGGTGGTTGAACTGGGTATTTGAACTATCATAACATGCTTCAATTTGGTTGGTTGAATCATACTAGTGCATGCAAATTCTTCGGTAACAAACGAGTGCGATGCTCCAGAATCAAACAACACTGTTGCAAGTACTAAGTTAACAGAAAACATACCTAGCACAACATCTGGCGCTTCTTGGGCTTCTTTAGCATGCATGAGAAAGAGACGGCCGTTGCGGTTGAGCGAGTTCCCTGGGGCAAACCTTCTCCCAGGTTGAACACGACGCTGCTGCTAAGCTGGGGCATTTGCATTGGGGGCTGCGGCAATCTTCTTGGGGCACTCATTAGAATAGTGACCCTTGGTTCCACATTCATAACAAGTCACCTGAGACTTGTCGTTTGCTGCAACAGGCACAACATTGCTTCCAGTCCTCGGGGCAGTATTGGTGTTGGTGGCGGCATTGTTGGTGTTGAACTTTGGCGGTGCACGATTTAAGTTGTTGGAGTTGTCGGGGTTGTTGTGATTTCCTCCGGGCCTTGGGTTTCCTCCTCCACGGTTGGGATAGATCAAACGGTTCATCAGGGGTCTATTGGTTCTTGGGGCAAATCCTGGAGATGGGTTGGGGCGATACTTTGGGGTATGGTGGGTTCCTGGTTGATGCATCATTCTACACTTGCGGTTCTCATTGGCTTGGTTGATCTTGCCTTCCATCTGAATGGTGGAACCCACTAAGGCTTCAATGTCAGCAAATGGGATATTGACTAACACTGTTTGCATTTCATCATGCAGACCATTCAAGAATCTCTCCTTCTTCTTGGCTTTAGTGTCAATCTCATTCGGTGCATACCTAGCCAATGACAAAAATGTGTCACGGTACTCAACTACAGTCATCCTTCCTTGCTTCAGTTACCTGAATTCATCTCTCGTCCTCTTGATCAAACCTGGTGGCACATGGGTTCTGCTGAACTTGACTTTAAATTCCTCCCAAGTCATCATTTGTCCTCCATTCATGGCGCGAACGTTGTTCCACCATTCTCTTGCATCTCCGGCCAGATAGTGGGTGGTGAACAGTACCTTCTCATTGGCTTCCACTCCTGCAACTTCTAAGTTGTTCTCCATGGTTTGCAGCCAATCATCAGCATCGAGGGGCTCTTCAGACTTAGTGAAAATGGGTGGATTGGTGTTCTGGAAATTCTTGAGCTTGGATCCATGGTTATCCTGATTTCCATGGCCTTGATTGTTGTTGTTGGCCATCTGAGCTATGTGTTGAAGGGTGGATAAGTTGGCTTGATGTTCGGCTCTTTTAGCTTCGCGGTTAGAAATCAACATTTGCAAGATCTGCAACATTGGGTCCGGGGACGAAGTGCTTCCTCCGTGAGGCATCTGAAGATTGAGATAGACCATGAGAAAAGAGGGAAATTTCTAAGGTTCGGGGTTTTGTTTTTGGGAAAAGTTTTCAAAGTTTGGCTCAGATTTTTCTAGCAACTTGCTTTTCATTCATTCATTCATAGCACACTATATAAACACACACCACAACAAGGAAAAACAGATGGTTTTAAGAACCATTCTGGGAAACTATGATATAGTGGGACCGGTTAAAACTCACTAACGCTAGTGCTCAAGTGCTACTACTCCTCGGAATCGGTGTCCTCATCATCCTCATCATCAATGAAGGCGAATTCATCCTCATCGGTGAAGAAGTCCATGGCCTGATTCTCCAGAAAGCCATCATCGTCATTGAGATAGGAGTAGGGGTATCCACAAAGGTCCTCTCATACGTTCTCCCTCTCCTCAAGCTGCATGTCCCTCTCGTGGATGGTCTCCTCCAAGTCGGTGATCATGTGGCGAAGGCGAGCAATGATGCGCTCCTTCTTGTCGAGATGACGGTGATGAGACTGGCGATCCTTCACTAGCATGGCAATGGTCTAATCCTTCTAGGCGGCGATGGCGTAGTTGTGGTTGGCATAGGAACGGGCGTTGTCTAACTCCTTCTATCAGTCATACATCATGAAGCTGAGGTGATCCACTTGATTCTTCAGCTCAGGGTGATATGGTGCCTCCAGTGGTTGTCCCATAGCATCACGCCTTGGGCAGAACTCAAAGCGGGTACCCTTGATCTGGTTGATACTCTTCCCACATAGACGGGCAAGAGCTTCCTACATGGCCCTGGCCAGTCCATCGAGCCAGTTGTTCTCTCTGATGGTGAACTGAATTCCCTCGGAGGTGGGGTCTTCAATCTTTCCTCGGAGACTTGCAACAATCAGCCATTGCAATTCTTCTCCTTCTTGATTGTTGAGTTGAGCTCCGAAGACCTTGGGGTGCGGACGCTCCAGAAGTTCCGAAAGCTGGTCCAAGTCACGCTCAAAGATGAGGTCTCCTCCATTCCCCAACTGATAGAACTTGCTATACTTCACATCCATCTATAAGAATATAGGATAAGTTAGTATAGTGATCAAATGTGTCAAATTTTATGTAAGTTTGCAAGAAGTTTTGGAGGAACATGATTTTTCATGAAAGAATCTAAGTGATAAGAATGAGAATAAGTTTTCGTAAATACTCACTTCCTTTGTTTTGCTAAGTTTTTGATTCAAATGTCCATTCTAACTAGGGTCTCCTATGGTAAGGATGGCTCTGAAACCAACTTGTCAACACCCGGATTTTTAATCCCAGATGCATGTTATGCCATACATCGCAATCCCAGGATTACCATTTTTGCGAGACATAACAGATTGGATATCATAGTACATCATCCATTACAAACCATACATAAGGTCTTACAACAAATAAAGGATCACATGATCCGGTCTTAATACAAATCAAGCAGCAGAATACCATAATGATAACGGTAGCATGGGGGAAGCTCCATCTTCATTGTCACAGGCAATGCTGACGATGGGAGATGATCCTAGTTGTCGTAACCTTCCCGCGGTCCATCCTCCTGATAGTCCTCTTCAAAGTCTGGCCACGGGAATAGCCAGGGACAAAGCCATGAGTACTCTTAAGTACTCGCAAACTAATACTAACAAGTGAAGTGGTTTTGATTAGGAAATACTAAGCTCTAGGTTGTTTTGCAAAAAGCCAAATTTACATTAACTGAGTTCAGAAGCAAAGAAGGCTAGTTGAAAGTTTTATAACACCTAAGTGGGAACTTGATTTTTCATAACATAACCCTGTTGTTGTCAAGTCAAAGTCATGATTCATTTCGCAAGTAATTTTGAAAACATCTGACGACGGAACAGTATGGCCACTCCAACTGTCCATAACCGCGAACGCAGCTATTCGAATAGTTTGACACTCTGCAAAGGTGGTACACTTTCACCACAATATTTGATACATCCGTCAGGAACAATCCTGAATTCACCATACTCAGTATGCGGATAATCAATCCTAACCTTTCAATTACACGCCCTAGTATAGACACCTCTCCTATGAGTTTGGCCTCCCAACCATGACCAACTGTCATCTTGGGAACTGCACAGGTGGACAATCTTCACAAGGTAGCCTCAGCTCAAACCTTGGCCGCAAGGGAACCCATACTAAGGTATATAAATTTCTAGTCAAGCCCTACCCAAATTTCGGGTATTGTGGTTGTACAGTAAAATTGGAATGGTATCACATCCAGACAACCATCAGTTTTATAAAGGGATAAGGCTCATGCCTCAAAATTTTCATCATCAAAATCATCTGGTGTTTCAAGAACACATGTCAAAACATTTCAGTAGAATGACTCATCATTCTAAGGTTTTCAAGACCATTTTCACCAAGTATTCCCATCTAAAGTGATCAAGTTTTATGCTTAGCACTAGCAAGTACAAGTGGGGGTAAACACTAATGAGGGGTGGTAAACAAGGGTGAATGATCTAAGTTCAATCTCATGCCTCAGGATGACATCAAGATTTATCTAACTTAGGCCAAGTTTTATACTCTTTATGCTACCTTTAAATATCTTCTAGAATCTACACATCACTAAGTAAACTCCAATAGAAAGCTTTGATAAAGAAATAAAATACTACGCTTGCAAGTAAAACTAGGATTGGGTATCAAGTGGTGTAAGCTTGCAAGTAAAACTTGCATCGTTTAGCTTAGCTTGCTAAGATAGTAGCTTGCTAAGATATTAGTATAAGCTTGCAAGGTTGCAAGTGTTAGCTTGCCTGGTGTAGAGCAGTGGTTGAAGTTCTCCTCGGCTTCTTCCTCGTAGTATTCTCCTTCCTTCTCGTATCCTTGGTCGGTACTAGCGTCTATAAATAAATATGAGGTACATAATCACCAAACAATATTTAACTACTTTTATTTATCACACCAAGGTTTTCACTAGATGATCTAGCATCATCACAAACATTACAATCATCAAAGCACTTGTCTTATTTCTTTTATTTTGGAAAAGTAATTTCCACTCATTAAAAACCTACTTAAGATTTAATATTCTCCAACTAAAACATGGGATCATGTTGACACATGTCATCACCACATATTTCAGTACATGGGAATGTGATTTAAAGTGGTGTCACAATTTAATAAGGTTTAACCTTTTTATTTTAATTAATTAAAGTGAGTAGAAATGCCTATGAGGCATTCTTTTATTACTTGTCCATTATTTCTGCAAGTAAACCTAGATATTTTTATATATTCAGAAAGGTCTTGTTAAATGTGATTTTTGAGAGTTGGAATCAACTCAAAAGCTTTTGTGGTTGAATTTTGAAAAATGTTTGAATGCAGAAAAGCTTCTGCCTTGTTATTTTTACTATAGGTGATCTAAAATTCTAAATGGTTTGAATCGAATGGGCTTGGATTAAGAATTTCAGTACCTTTCTAGCAAAACTGGTTTCATGCAATTTGGTTCAGTGAATCGACCTAGGTTGATTTTTGAATCTAGGTACAGAACTAAGTTTGAAACTAAATGGAAAAATCTAAATTCAAACTACTGGGTCGCGTGGGAGTGTAACTGGGCCGGCCCACCGCACACAACGCGCGCGGGTGAGTTTAAGTGGTTGTCCCCACCAGTCAGCGAGACAGGGGGTGCGAAGCGGTACGGGGCAATCTAAACCACACAATCAACATCTAATCGAACGGCTATGGTTTATCGTCTCCGTCGGGTAACGCCGGTGAAACAGAACCCTAGCGCGGCCAGTGGGGGTCTACGGGGGCTCACTAGGGCTTAGGAGAGGGTCGGCGACGGGGGCGAACGACGAAGTCGATGACGGTGAACCTCCTGGTACCGGTGGCTTCTTCTGGGGCGGCTCCAATCGCTGGCTCCTTTCTTCCTCATTCGCGGCAGACTCCGGCAAATTTCCGGTGACCTACTGCTCGCCTTGCTCCGGGGATGAGGTGGGGTGGTTATGAGAGAGGGGGGAGTGTGTTGGTGTGAATAAATCGAACGGGGGTGGCCTCTATTTATAGTGCCAAGAGGGGACCAAAGGGCGCGGGTGGAGCTCGTCGTGGTCGTCGTCATAGTGGGCTAACGTCATGGGCGAAGGTAGGGGGCGGTGGTATGCTCCCTAGCAAAGATCAATTGCATGGTCGCGAGGCGTGGGGCGGTGCGATGCGGTTGGAACACTACGGTGCTCTGGATGGGTCCGACAGGAAAATTAATGGCGCACAGGCTGTCCTGGTCGCGTGGCAACGAACGGGCATGTCCTGGCGGTTCCTAGAACGGTGGTTATCACGCACACAAGTGGCGAGGGCGGCGCGCGGAAATAAGGCAATAGAAAAAAAATATAATGGATGAGCTGCATAATATGTTTAATCAAATGTGCTCGCGTGTCAAGTGCGGCGCTGTGGCGCGCTCTCGGCATGCTCACAGAGAGGCTGGACACGCTCGGGCTGAGTGGTCCAGGGGCTGGCTGGGCGTTGGCGTTGGACAGGGGGTGGCGATGGACGGTGGTCAGTGTCCCAGACAAGGTTGGCGAGGTTAGTGCCGCGCCTAGTTGGCTGTGGACAATGGGGTGGCCGTTTGGGCTCGGCATGCTCACCATTGATGGCAATGGCAAGCTCACAGTGGTGCTAGAGCTTGTTAATTGATCTAGATGATCTACTAAGAGTATGTTTTGAGCTAGAGAGGGAACAAGTTAGGCCAAAACACTTCTCACTATAGTGTTTGATGTTTGTTTGATTTGTGTTTGCAAGGTGTTTGATGAAATGGCCGAAAGAGATTTGAATTTGAATTTTTGGTTCAAACTTGGTGGGTGTACTAGTTACATACTAAGTAGTCTCTGGTTAGTTGGAAAGCTCAAGGTGAATTGGTTTGGTTGGATTTTGAGAATTGGTGATCTTCACATATGATAAAGATTCAATTTTTAATTGTCCTTTGAATCAAGATGCCAAATGTTTATGTAAGTTTAAAAGGTGGGCTTTGGTTCACTTTTACTTGGTCTAGCAAGGGGTGAAAAGAAATGGAATTGTTTATGTTTGAAATCTTGGACTAGAAATACTCAAAGTGGCATAGTGAGCAAGATTGGCAAAAATGACCATTTGCTTGTTTTGTTTGTTTTTGAATTTCTCTTGATTTTTTCTGCTTGGAAATGATTTAGATGATGTTGTTTTAATCTTTAAACCATTCCTTGCTATTTATAACAATCACACAAGTCCATTCATGCATTCATACAATCATCACATACACACATGCATTCATATGATTTAATTAACATAAGTTTTTGTTAACCCTAAATTTGGTGATTGGAATTCGATAATCATTGTTCAATATTTTTGGGATGTTACACCAAGGCATCCCCTTCTTCATCAATAAAAAGCTCAGGTCTGTCTAGACACTTCGTTTTTATTGTTTCATGCATTGTTGTGTTGTTCTTGGAGAGTTTTCGTTTGCTTTGCTTATTTTGTTTAGTTTGCTTGAATAAAGTAGTTTGGAACCCCGTTCTCGTTGCGTTGTTTCAAATAAGTGGTGTTGGAAAGGAGTAGAAAGTTCTTGCTTGATAAGTGCAAGAGGAGCTTGCATTGACTGTGAGTTAGACTTTAGCATGACATGCTAGGTGTTGTTTTAACCTTATGCTTAGTGATTATTGTTGTAGCATGTCTTGTTCCAAACAATTGGTATTGCTTAGTATGCCTTAAAAGAATCATGCATTGTTTTAGCATACAAAAGCATAGTGTTGTGGTATTCTCCTTTGATGCTTTGTTTGGGTTGACTTGGCACATGCTTACACCATGTTGTGACTATGAACAAGTCACCATAGCCTCTATGATCATTTAGGCCTTGACTTGTAGTACCACTCTATGCTTTGATTAGTAATTTTTTGTTGCTCTCATGATTATGGCCATTATTGCACTCTTAGTTGGTTGCTCCCAGTCTTTTTCTAGCCTCCACTTGTATGAGTAAGTTCTACTCATGTTTCCAACTCCCAAGAAACCAAGTTATTCCAAAGTGTCCACTATAAACTCCTATGCATGGTGTGTTACACCATTCCAAGTATATTCTTGTTTTTAGCTATCTTCCAATTAAAAAGTATTTTGTTATGTGAAAACTTAGTGATTAAAGCCCTCGCGAACTTGATGGCACATTTTATATTCTTTGCCCCTAATAAACTTGAACCATTGTGTCGTCTATGTTGTATATGCTTGCACTTATACGTTGGAATTAGCAGAACCATGTTGTCATGGGGAATGTTTTCAACATTGCACTTGTATTTTGTACACAATTGATATCATGCTCTTTTGTCTATGGATGTCACCGGTGTGAAATAAAGAGGGAGCTTGTAA
Source organism: Avena sativa (assembly GCA_916181665.1). Classification (NCBI taxonomy): domain Eukaryota; kingdom Viridiplantae; phylum Streptophyta; class Magnoliopsida; order Poales; family Poaceae; genus Avena; species Avena sativa. Next base: position 125,386,457 of record OV702297.1, read on the forward strand.
GTCCATGGATTTATGTATTTTGTGTTAGAGAAACGCCTGGGCCGCTAGCCTAAGCCATGCCTAATCATGGTGGAAACTTGCAGCATCACCATAATGGGCTATCTGTGAAGCATCCTCAATAAAAAGCTATGCACATAGTAAATAAAAAGATCGCTGAGATGCTCATTGTCTGCTTGCCTTGTCATTTTGGTTATGGGATAGCTTCTGTACCATGTGCAAGGGGTACCCCATTTGTGGTTCTCTATGATACGCATGTATTTACTATGACAAGAACTTACAGGTGACCAAAGTTGAGTAGCATGTGGTGTGGCCCTCGTATTAAAGGGACTTGAGATTGCCAACTTATACTTTGTCAAGCATATACTCCATAGTTTGTTCACTTTAACCTTAATCACTTCAATATGCTTATGATAGGGGCAATGAGGGATGAAAGCTAACAAGTACCATAATTTTCGAAGCTCATTCTGAAACTTGAAATCCCTGCTTCCCTTATGAAGGGCCTTTCTTCCACTATTTTATTGAGTCTCCACCTTCTACCTTTAGGCACCATTAAGAGAGCATAGTTGCCATTCTGTGTGCAGTGTCCCAAAACTTATTGATTGATGCATATTGTGATATTACCTGTTCTTGTGCTATTTGTATCTAGTCACTCTTATGAACTTTGAAGGTGTCCTATGCATCTATTTTCTACTCTATGAGGGACAAGTTGAATGCCACTATGCCATGTTTTCTGTATGTGAAACAAACAAACGTTTTTCAACGCATGTTATTCATGATCTTTGTTTGTAGCCTTTCATGTTGCATGCATAGTTACTATGTCCTATTGTTAGAACTCCATCTTTCATGCACATGTTTAGAGTTCTTTGATCCTAGCTTTCAATGCTTGCAAATGGTTTGATCTTGATTTTGACGGTGCATGTCACCTTAAAAATTATTCTTTTATCACTTACCTACTTGAGGACGAGCAGGAGTAAATCTTGGGGATGCTTGATACGTCGGAAACGTATCTATAATTTTTTATGCTCCATGCTTGTTTACTATCTACTTTGCTTTGCTTTGTCTACACTTTGAGGTGTTTTTGTATCTTTTCTGGAACTAACCTATTAACAAGTTGCCACAGTGCCAGTTGCCTGTTTTCTTCTATTTCTGGTTCCAGAAAGGCAGAAAATCGATATTCTCGGAATTGGACAGGACAAAAGCCAAAGTAAATATTTTACCGTGGGCAACACGAAGTCCAGAGGAGAGACGGAGAGGCGAGCCAGGGCCGCCACACCAGCCTAGGCGCGGGTGGGCCCACCCCGCGCCTGGGCAGGGTGTGGGCCCTCTGGCCGCCTCCCAGCCTCGCATCTTCGCCTATAAGAAGCCCCCGATGTAGAAACCCTAGGCACCTAATCAAAACTCCACGAAACCTTCTGTAGCCGCCTCCACCATCGTCCCTAGATGGGGGGATCTGAAGTTCTTCCCGGCACCCTGCCGGAGGGGAGATCATCCCGGAGGCCTTCTTTTTCATCATGCCAGCCTCCGGTATGAAGCGTGAGTAGTTCCACCTTGGACTACGGGTCCATGTAGTAGCTAGATAGTTGTATATCCTCCTTGTGCTTTCATGTATAGATCTTGTGAGCTCTGTTCATGATCAAGATATAATCTATTTGTAATCATGCATGTTGTGTTTGCGGGGATCCGATGGGTATTGAGATTACTATGTCAGATTGATTAATAGTTTTGTCTATATGATACTATCATGTATGTGTTGTTTGTGATCTTGCATGTTATCCGTTGTTAGTAGCTATCTTGGCCAAGTAGTTGCTAGTGACTCCAAGAGGGGGTATTTATGCTCAATAGTGGGTTCATGCATCTAGTTTCCAAGGGAAGTGACAGAAATCTCTTCGGTTGTAGATGTGTTGTTTCCACTAGGGAGAAAACAACGGTCTCTTGTTCATGGAACAGGTGGATTGTTTACCTTACACACTTTTCTTAAAGCAGTTGTCTGTTTCTTGCAACTTAATACTAGAGGGGTTCGGATGATAACCTGAAGGTGGACTTCTAGTCATAGATGCAGTTGGATGGCGGTCTATGTATATTGTTGTATTGCCCAATCGAATCTCATAGGATCTTTTTTCTGGTATTGCATTGTTATGCCATGCTCAGTTCCTGTCAATTCCCCTGCTGTAATTTGTTTACCCTTCATGCCATGTTGTTTATCTAAGGAGATGTCAACACCCGGATTTTTAATCCCAGATGCCTGTTATGCCATACATCGCAATCCCAGGATTACCATTTTTGCGAGACATAACAGAATTGGATACCACAGTACATCATCCATTACAAACCATAAATATTGTCTTACACAATAGGGATCTCATGATCCAGTTCTTAATACAACTTCAAGCAGCGGAATACGTAATAATAACGGTAGCGTAGGCGAAGCTCCATCTTCGGGGTCACAGGCAATGCTGACGATGGGAGATGATCCTAGTTGTCGTAACCTTCCTGGGGTCCATCCTCCAGGTACTCCTCTTCATAGTCTGGCCATGGGAATAGCCAGGGACAAAGCCATGAGTACTCTTTAAGTACTCGCAAACTAATACTAACAAGGGAAAGGGGGTTTTTGATAATAGGACACTAGGCTCTAGGGTTCTTTTGCAAAAGCCAGGTTTATCTCTACTAAGTTTAGGAGCACTAAAGCTAGTTGAAGTTTTATAACACCTAAAAGGGAACTTGTATTTCATATCACAACCCTGTTGTGGTCAAGTCAAAGTCTCACTTCATTTCACAAGTCATTTTGAAAAGTCTGATGGGGGAACAGTATGGCCACTCCAACTGTCCATAACCGTGGACGCGGCTATTCGAATAGTTTGACACTCTGCAAAGATTGTACACTTTCACCACAACATTCGATACATCCATCAGGAACAAATCCTGAATTCACCATACTCAGTATGCGGATAATCAATCCTAACCTTTCAATTACATGCCCTAGTATAAGCACCTCTCCTGTGAGTTTGGCCTCCCAAACATGACCAACTGTCATCTTGCGTACTGCACAGGTGGACAATCTTCACAAGGTAGCCTCAGCTCAGACCTTGGCCGTGAGGGAACTAATACTAAGGTATATAAGTTTCCAGTCAAGCCCTACCCAATCTTCGGGTATTGTGGTTGTACTATAAAATTGGATTGGTATCGCATCCAGACAACCATCAGTTTTATAAAGGGCTAAGGCTCACGCCTCAACATTTTCATCACCAAAATCATCCGGTGTTCGGAAACACATGTCCAAAACATTTCAATAGAATGACCCATCATTCCAAGGTTTTCATAACCATTTTTCCACCAAGTATTTCCATCTAAAGTTGATCAAGTTTTATGCTTAGCACTAGCATCTACAAGTGGGGGTGAGTACTAATGAGGGGTGGTAAACTAGTGGAGTTTCAACTAAGCTCAATCTCATGCCTTGGGATGACATCAAGATTATCTAGTTTAGGCCAAATTTTATGCTCTTTATGCAACCTTCACATATCTTTCTAGTATCTACCATTCACTTAAGTAAGCTCTAAGTACTAGCTTTGATAAAGAAATAAAGTAATCAATCTTGTAAGTAAAACTAGGATTGGTTTATCAAGTGGATATGATCATATATGCTTAAGGCATATAGTGGGCATAGTAACAAGTAGTGGTTTGTGGCATCAGTAGGGTATCTTGCAAGGGTTAGCTTGCATTGGTTCACTTAGTTAATAAAGCTTTCTAAATTGCAAGTGTTAGCTTGCAAGGTTACTAGCTTGCCTTGTGCAGAGCAGTGGTTGAAGTTCTCCTCGGCTTCTTTTTCGCAGAATTCTCCTTCCTCCTCGTATCCTTGGTCGGTACTAGCGTCTATAAATAAATACGAGGTACACAATCACCAAACAATACTTAACTACTTGCAATCATCACACACAAGGGTCCTATAGATGATCTTGCATCATCACTAACATTACAAGATTTGGGTTTGGTTTAATTCTTTTTATTTTTAGAAAAGTAACTTCTACTCATTGAAAACTACTTAAGATTTAATATTCTCCAAACCAAACATGGGATCATGTTGACACATGTCATCACCACATATTTTAGTTCATGGGAATGTGATTTAAAGTGGTGTCACAATTTAATAAGGTTTTACCCTTTTATTTTAATTAATTAGAATGGCTAGAAATGCCTATGTAGTATTATTTTATTACTTGAACCATATTTCTGTAAGTAACCCTATATATTTTTATATATTCTGAAAGGTATGGTTAAATGTGATTTTTGAGAGTTGGAATCAACTCAAAAGCTATTATGGTTTAACTTTGTAAAATGTTTGAATGCAGAAAAGCTTCTGTCTTGTTATTTTTACCAAGGATGATCTACAGATCCAAATGACTTGAATCCAACGGGCTTGGATTCATAATTCATAGACCTTTCCAACAAAATTGGTTTCATTCAAATTGGTGCACTGAATCGACCTGGGTTGATTTTTGAAAATGGGTACAGAAGTGTGTTTGAATTAAAAAGAAAAAGGTTTAATTTGAATAACTAGGCTGCGCGGGAAAAGTTACTGGGCCGGCCTGCTAAGCGCAGCGCTCCCGCGGGGTGTTTAAGTGGGTGTCCCCACTCGTCAGTGACACAGGGGGGTGCGAAGCGGTACGGGGAAACGTGGAACGTTCGATCTGATTCTAATCCAACGGCTGGGAGTCATCGTCGACGTTGAGCAATGCCGGCGAGACAGAAACCTAGCGCGGCAGGTGGGGGTCGCTGGGGGCTCACCGGGGTGCTGGCGAGGCGGGCGAATGACGAAGTCGACGATGGTGAATCTCCTGGTACCGGTGGCTTCTCCTGGGGCGGCTCCAATCGTTGGCTCCCTTCTTCTCTAGAGGCGGCGGGCTCCGGTGAAATTCCGACGAGGTGGTGCTCGCCTTGCTCCGGGAACGGTATGGCACGATCAGTTTGGAGAGGGGAGTAGAATGGTGTGAAGAATTCGACTGGGGGTGGCCTCTATTTATAGTCGAGCGAGGGGACCGACGGGGCGCACGGTGAGCTTGTCGGGGGCGGTGGTACAGACGGCTATCGGCATGGGCGAAGGTAGGGGACAGTTCGGTGCTCCCTGGCGATGCTCAACGACATGGTTTCGAGGCGTGGGGCGGTGCGGCTTGGTCGGAATGCGGCGGTGCTCTGCGCATGCCCGGCGGAGATTTTAATGGCGCACAGCGTGCGTGGTCCGCGTGGCGGCGAACGAGCGTGTCTGCGGGGTTGCTGGGACGGTGGTGATCAAGTATGCATGCGGCGAGGGCGGCGCGCGGTCTGTGGGCGTCGGTCAAGTGTGGCGCACGGGGCGTGCTCTCGGCATGGTTGCTGGCGAGGTTGGCATGGTTCTTGCGCGTGGTCCAGTGGCTGGCAATGTTCGAGCGGTGGACAGGGAGTGGCGGTGGGGTGTTGGCTTGCTCCCAGACATGCTGGCTAGGCTTGTTTCTTCTCCTAGCTTGCTGTCTCCACTGGGGTGGCATGGTTAGCTTCGGCTGTTCACCATTGATGACAATGCCAAGCTTACAGTGGTTCTAGTGCTTAGTTTAGCTTGCTAGATGATCTACTGAGATGGTTGTGAGCTAAAGAGGGAACAAGTTAGGCTCCAATCACTGCTCACTATAGTGTTTAGATTTTGTTTGATTTGTGTCTGCAACCTGTTTGATGAAATGGCCGCAAGAACTCAAGTTTTGAATTTTGAAAAGATTTTTTGTGGGTGTGCTAGGTTGGTGCTGGTGAGTCTGCAGATGCTTGGGTTTTGAAAGTTGAGCTTGTTTGAGTGGTTTTGAAAAAGTGGGATCTTCCCATATGATATAGATTCAATTTTTAATTGCCATTTAAACTATGCATTTGAAAGTTTCTGGATGATCACAAAGTGGGCCTTGATACTTTGTTATGAGTACATTCAAGGGGTGCAAAGATCCAGAAAAGTTTTTGTTAGGTTTTGAAAGTTTGAGACAGCCAAAGTAGGCATGGGAGTTAAATTGGTCAAAATGACCATTCCCTTAATATATTTGTTTTGATTTACTTGTCTTTATGAAAAGTGTGGGAAATGTTTTAGATGATGTGTATTTCACCTAAGAAACATTTTACAAGCAATGAAACAATCAAACAAGGTGGTTCCAAAGAATTTCAAAATCCATGCATACACATATGCATGTCTTCAAAATTTTATTTAGCAAAGTTTTTGTTAACCCTAAATGTTGATGATTAGTGTTTGATGATCCAAGCTTAGTATTTTTGGGATGTTACAAACCTTCCCCCCTTAAACAAAATCTCGTCCCGAGATTTGAAAAAGGACGAAAAGATTACCTAGGACTTGAAGAGATCGGGAAACTCCGTCCTGATGTGATCTTCGCGCTCCCAGGTAGCTTCCTCTTCTGTGTGGTTGCTCCACTAAATCTTGAGAAACTTGATGCTTCGGGTTAGGGTAGTTTGAAAAGCTTCTTCCAAAATACAGATGGGTACTTCAGGATAGGTTAGGTCATCGTTGATCTCTATAGTCCGGTGGTCAATATTTTTGAACACTTCCGTCTTCTCTGGAACTTTGAGACACTTGCGAAGTAACGAGATATGGAATACATTGTGGACGGCTGACATTTCTTTGGGTAGATCCAATTGATACGACACTTCTCCTCGATGGTTCAGAATCTTGAAAGGTCTGATATATCTGGGGGCTAACTTTCCTTTGAGTTGAAAACGATGCATTCCCTTCAATGGCGACACTTTCAGATAAACAAAATCTCCTATGTTGAAGGCGAGGTCTCGACGTCTCTTGTCGGCGTAACTCTTCTGTCTGGATTGGGCGGTCTTGAGGTGCTCACGAATCTTGTGAACCTTCTCTTCTGCTTCTCGTAGGATGTCGGGTCCAAAAATCTGACTCTCTCCTACTTCCGACCAGTTCAAAGGGGTGCGACACTTTCTTCCGTACATGAACTCAAATGGGGCCATTTGCAAACTGGCTTGGTAACTGTTATTATAGGAAAATTCTGCAAACGGCAGACATTCTTCCCACTTGGATCCATATTCTAACACACATTCTCTAAGCATATCTTCGAGTATTTGATTTACTCGCTCCGTTTGTCCATCGGTCTGAGGGTGATACGCGGTACTGAAATCTAGGCGGGTTCCTAAACCTTCTTGAACTTTCTTCCAGAATCTCGAGGTAAACTGAGTTCCTCGATCCGATACAATGTTCTTGGGGACTCCATGCAAACTAACGATTCTAGCGATGTACAACTCCGCTAGCTTCGAACTCTGATAGGTGGTTTTGACGGGCAAGAAATGGGCGACTTTGGACAATCTGTCCACTATGACCCAAATAGAGTCATTTCCCCTGCTAGAAGTAGGCAGTCCAGTGATAAAGTCCATTCCTACAGAATCCCATTTCCATTCCGGAATATGCAATGATTGCAACAATCCAGCGGGTCTTTGATGTCCTGCCTTGACTCGCTAACATATATCACACTTGGCGATATAGCTTCCGATTTCTCGCTTCATCTTATGCCACCAAAATTGCTCTTTCAAATCTTGATACATCTTAGTTCCTCCGGGATGGATAGAATAAAGAGTATCATGAGCCTCCTTCAAAATAACTTCTTTCAACTCAGAATCTGCTGGTACACAAAGGCGTCCTTTGTACCACATAACTCCTTCTTCGTCTTCGGTGAATCCGGGTACCTTGCCTATACCGATACAACGCTTGATTCCGTCGATACTAGCATTTCCTTTCTGCGCCTCTTTGATCTGGCTGATCAAAGTGGGCTAAAGTTCTATACTAGACAAAAATCCTTCACTTACTAATTCCATTCGAAAATCTTCCATCTCTTTGTGCAAACTTGGTTGCTCCTTCAAAATCATGGAGTTCAAGCAGCACGGCAATCTGCTAAGGGCATCGGCTACCACATTGGCTTTACCAGGGTGATAGTGAATGTCCAGATCGTAATCCTTGATTAGCTCAATCCATCTCCTCTGCCTCATATTCAGCTCCTTCTGAGTGAATATATACTTTAGGCTATTGTGATCCGAATAGATCTCACAACGATTTCCCATCAGGTAATGTCTCCATGTTTTCAGGCTAGAACTACGACTACGAGTTCGAGGTTATGGGTTGGGTAATTTTGCTCATGTTGTTTCAATTGTCGAGATAGATAGGATATAACTTTGCCTTCTTGCATTAGCACACATCCGAGACCGATCTTGGATGCGTCACAATACACATCGAAGGGCTTCGAGATATCCGGCATGATCAAGATTGGGGCTGAAATCAATCTCCTCTTGAGTTCTTGAAAACTCGCTTCACACTTGTCGGTCCATTCAAACTTCTTGTCCTTCTTCAGCAATTGGGTCATGGGTCTGGCGATACTCAAGAATCCTTCTACGAATTTGCGGTAATATCCCGCCAATCCGAGAAATGCACGAACTTGGGTTTGAGTGGTCGGGGCTTGCCAATCTTCTACATCTTTCACTTTGGCAGGGTCAATGGCAATTCCTCCGGCTGATACAATGTGACCGAGGAATCCTACCTCCTGTAACCAGAATTCACATTTGCTAAACTTGGAATACAACTTATGCTCTCTAAGGGTTCCAAGAATGGTCCTTAGGTGTAGCTCATGTTCTTCTTCTGATTTGGAATAAATCAAAATGTCATCGATGAAAACAACGACAAACTTATCCAGGAAGTCCATAAAAATCTAATTCATGAGGTTCATGAAATAAGCGGGGGCATTGGTTAATCCAAAAGACATGACTGTATACTCGTATAATCCATATCTGGTGGTAAATGCAGTCTTGGGATATCCTCTGCACGAATCTTGAGTAGATGATAACCAGTTCTAAGATCAATCTTAGAAAACACTTTGGCACCGGTCAACTGATCAAACAAATCTTCTATCTTGGGCAAGGGGTACTTGTTCTTGATGGTGACATCATTCAACTTCCGATAATCCGTACACAAATGGTTACCTCCATCTTTCTTGTCCAAAAACAAGACAGGTGATCTCCATGGTGACGCACTTGGTTGAATCAATCCGATTTCCAGCATGGCATCCAGTTGCTTCTTCAGTTCTTCTAACTCTGATGGGTTCATACTATAGGGTCTCTGGGCTATAGGTCCTGTTCCGGGGATTAGTTCGATGATAAACTCGATATCCCGATCTAGGGGCATACCGGGCAAAACATCTGGAAATACATCGGGGTATTCACAGACTATCCGGACTTGGTCAATGGTAGGTTGGGTTATACTCTTGTTGCATTTGAATTGACGAGGTAAGGTTTCAGATATATGCTCGACTGATATTCCGGCTGTACTGGTCATGGTGATGGATTTCTTGGCATAGTCAATCAATCCTTTATGTTTGGACATCCAATCCATTCCTAGTACTACTTCCAAACCTTTAGTTCCGAGTACTATCAGATTAGCATAAAAATCTATGCCATGGATTCGGATAGGGACGGCTTTGCAAATTTGCCTAGCCTTGGTGGTTGATCCGGGAATTTGCACAATCATTACATGCTTCAATTTGGTTGGTTGAATTTTACTAGTGCATGCAAATTCTTCGGTGACAAATGAATGTGATGCACCAGAATCAAACAACACTCTTGCAAGTACTGAATTAACAGAAAACATACCCAACACGACGTTTGGCGCTTCCTGAGCTTCTTCAACATGCATGAGAAAAAGACGGCCATTGCGGTTGAGTGAATTCCCTGGGGCAAACCTTCTTCCGGGCTGAACACGACGCTGCTGCTGAGCTGGGACATTGGCATTGGGTGCCGTAGCATTCTTCTTGTTGGGACACTCGTTGGAATAGTGGCCTTTATTTCCACAGTCATAACAGGTCACTTGCGACTTGTCCTTGGCCGCGACAGGCACAGCATTGCTTCCAGTCCTCGGGGCAGTGTTGGTGTTGGTGGTAGCATTGTTGGTGTTGAACTTGGGTGGGGCACGGGTGAAATTGCTAGAGTTGCCGGGGTTGTTGTGATTTCCTCCGGTTCTAGGGTTTCCACGGTTGGGATAGGTGGGACGGGTCACCGGGGGTCTGTTGGTTCTTGGGGCAAATCCTGGAGATGGGTTGGGGCGATACTTTGGGGTCTGATGGGTTCCTGGCTGATGCATCATACGACGCTTGCGGTTCTCATTGGCTTGGTTCATCTTTCCTTCCATCTGAATGGCAGAGTCGACAAGGGCTTCAATATCCGCAAAGGGGATATTGACTAACACTGTCTGCATCTCGTCATGCAGGCCATTCAGGAATCTTACTTTCTTCTTGGCTTCGGTGTCGATCTCATCCGGGGCATACCTAGCTAATGACAAAAATTTGTCACGGTATTCCACTACAGTCATCCTTCCTTGCTTCAGCTCTCTGAACTCGTCTCTCATCCTCTTGATCAAACCTGGTGGCACATGGGTTCTGCTGAACTTGACCTTGAATTCCTCCCAGGTCATCATCTGGCCTCCGGTCATTGCACGAACACTGTTCCACCATGCCCTGGCATCTCCGGCTAGATAGTGGGTGGCGAACATAACTTTCTCGTTAGCTTCCACTCCGGCGACTTCTAGGTTGTTTTCCATGGTTTGCAGCCAATCATCAGCGTCTAGAGGCTCTTCTGACTTAGTGAAAACAGGTGGGTTGGTATTCTGGAAATTCTTGAGCTTAGATCCATGGTTGTCCTGATTTCCATGGCCTTGTTGTGGGCAAGCTGGGCTATCTGCTGAAGGGTGGCTAGATTGGCTTGACGTTCTTCTCTTTCAGCTTCGCGGTCAGAAGTTAACATTTGCAGGATCTGCAACATCGGGTCCTGGGATGAACCACTTCCTTTGTGTGGCATCTGAAGATTAAGATAGATCATGAGATAAGAGGGAAATTTCTAAGGTTCTGGGGCTTTGAAAAGTTTGTAAGGTTTGACTCAGATTTTTCTAGCAACTTGATTTTCATTCATTCATAGCACACAATACAACACACACCACAACAAAGAAAACAGATGGTTTTAAGAACCATTCTGAGAACTACGATACAGTGGGACCGAATACTACTCACTACGCTAGTGCTCAAGTGCTACTACTCCTCAGAATCTGTGGCCTCAACATCCTCATCATCATCGATGAAGGCGAAATCATCCTCATCGGTGAAGAAGTCCATGGCCTGATCCTCCAGAAAATCATCATCATCGCTGAGATAGGAGTAGGGGTCTCCACGAAGATCCTCTCCTGCATTCTCCCTTTCCTCCAACTGCATGTCTCTCTCGTGGATGGTCTCTTCCAAAGATGAGATGCGGTGGCGGAGACGGGCAATAATGCGCTCCTTCTTGTCAAGTTGACGGCGGCGAGACTTGCGATCCTTGGCTAGCATGGCGATGGTCTGGTCCTTCGTCTTGATGATGGCATACTTGTGGTTGGAGTAGTCACGGCAGTTGTCTAACTCCTGCTGACGATCATACATCATGAAGCTAAGGTGGTCCAATTGAGTCTTCAGCTCGGGGTGGTATGGGGCTTCCAGTGGTTGTCCATTTGCATCACGCCTTGGGCAAAACTCAAAGCGTGTACCCTTGATCTGATTGATGCTCTGCCCACACAGACGGGAAAGAGCTTCCTGCATGGCCCTGGCAAGTTCATCGAGCCAGCTGTTCTCTCTTAAGGTAAACTGAATTCCCTCCGCAGTGGGAGGTTCAATCTTTCCTCTGAGACTTGCAACAATTAGCCACTGCAGATCTTCTCCTCCTTGATCATTGAGCTGAGCTCCGAAGAACTCGGGGTGCGGACGCTCTAGAAGTTCCGAAAGCTGGTCCAAATCCCTCTCAAAGATAAGGTCTCCTCCATTCCCCAATTGATAAAACTTGTTGTACTTCACGTCCATCTATAAGAATAGAGGATGAGTAGGTTAGCAGAGTGATCAAGTGTGTCAAAATTTTATGTAGTTTGCAAGAGTTTTTGAGGAACATGAATTTTTATGAAAGAATCAAAGAGATAAGAATGAGAATAAGTTTTTGGTAAATATTTGTTTTCTTTGGTTTTGAAACTAAGTTTTTGGTTCAAACGTCCAGTCTAACTAGGGTCTCCTATGGTCAGGATGGCTCTGATACCAACTTGTCAACACCCGGATTTTTAATCCCAGATGCCTGTTATGCCATACATCGCAATCCCAGGATTACCATTTTTGCGAGACATAACAGAATTGGATAGGGTATCATCCATCATCCATTACAAACCATAAATATTGTCTTACACAATAGGGATCTCATGATCCAGTTCTTAATACAACTTCAAGCAGCGGAATACGTAATAATAACGGTAGCGTAGGCGAAGCTCCATCTTCGGGGTCACAGGCAATGCTGACGATGGGAGATGATCCTAGTTGTCGTAACCTTCCTGGGGTCCATCCTCCAGGTACTCCTCTTCATAGTCTGGCCATGGGAATAGCCAGGGACAAAGCCATGAGTACTCTTTAAGTACTCGCAAACTAATACTAACAAGGGAAAGTGAGTTTTTGATAATAGGACACTAGGCTCTAGGGTTCTTTTGCAAAAGCCAGGTTTATCTCTACTAAGATTAGGAGCACGAAAGCTAGTTGAAGTTTTATAACACCTAAAAGGGAACTTGTATTTCATATCACAACCCTGCTGTGGTCAAGTCAAAGTCTCACTTCATTTCACAAGTCATTTTGAAAAGTCTGACGGGGGAACAGTATGGCCACTCCAACTGTCCATAACCGCGGACGCGGCTATTCGAATAGTTTGACACTCTGTAGAGATTGTACACTTTCACCACAACATTCGATACATCCGTCAGGAACAAATCCTGAATTCACCATACTCAGTATGCGGATAATCAATCCTAACCTTTCAATTACATGCCCTAGTATAAGCACCTCTCCTGTGAGTTTGGCCTCCCAACCATGACCAACTGTCATCTTGGGTACTGCACAGGTGGACAATCTTCACAAGGTAGCCTCAGCTCAGACCTTGGCCGTGAGGGAACTAATACTAAGGTATATAAGTTTCCAGTCAAGCCCTACCCAATCTTCGGGTATTGTGGTTGTACGATAAAACTGGAATGGTATCGCATCCAGACAACCATCAGTTTTATAAAGGGCTAAGGCTCATACCTCAACATTTTCATCACCAAAATCATCCGGTGTTCGAAAACACATGTCCAAAACATTTCAATAGAATGATCCATCATTCCAAGGTTTTCATAACCATTTTTCCACCAAGTATTTCCATCTAAAGTTGATCAAGTTTTATGCTTAGCACTAGCATCTACAAGTGGGGGTGAGTACTAATGAGGGGTGGTAAACTAGTGGAGTTTCAACTAAGCTCAATCTCATGCCTTGGGATGACATCAAGATTATCTAGTTTAGGCCAAATTTTATGCTCTTTATGCAACCTTCACATATCTTTCTAGTATCTACCATTCACTTAAGTAAGCTCTAAGTACTAGCTTTGATAAAGAAATAAAGTAATCAAGCTTGTAAGTAAAACTAGGATTGGTTTATCAAGTGGATATGATCACATATGCTTAAGGAATATAGTGGGCATAGTAACAAGTAGTGGTTTGTGGCATCGGTAGGATATATTGCAAGGGTTAGCTTGCATTGGTTCACTTAGTTAATAAAGCTTGCTAAATTGCAAGTGTTAGCTTGCAAGGTTACTAGCTTGCCTTGTGCAGAGCAGTGGTTGAAGTTCTCCTCGGCTTCTTCTTCGTAGAATTCTCCTTCCTCCTCATATCCTTGGTCGGTACTAGCGTCTATAAAGAAATACGAGGTACACAATCACCAAACAATACTTAACTACTTGCAATCATCACACACAAGGGTCCTATAGATGATCTAGCATCATCACTAACATTACAAGATTTGGGTTTGGTTTAATTCTTTTTATTTTTAGAAAAGTAATTTCTACTCATTGAAAAACTACATAAGATTTAATATTCTCCAAACCAAACACGGGATCATGTTGCACATGTCATCACCATATATTTTAGTTCATGGGAATGTAATTTAAAGTGGTGTCACAATTTAATAAGGTTTTACCCTTTTATTTTAATTAATTAGAATGGCTAGAAATGCCTATGTAGTATTATTTTATTACTTGAACCATATTTCTGTAAGTAACCCTATATATTTTTATATATTCTGAAAGGTATGGTTAAATGTGATTTTTGAGAGTTGGAATCAACTCAAAAGCTATTATGGTTTAACTTTGAAAAATGTTTGAATGCAGAAAAGTTTCTGCTTTGTTATTTTTACCAAGGATGATCTACATATCCAAATGACTTGAATCTAACGGACTTGGATTCAGCACTCACAGTCCTTTCCAACAAAATTGGTTTCATTCAAATTGGTGCACTGAATCGACCTGGGTTGATTTTTGAAAATGGGTATAGAAGTGTGTTTAAATTAAAAAGAAAAAGGTTTAATTTGAATAACTGGGCTGTGCGGGAAAAGTTACTGGGCCGGCCTGCTAAGCGCAGCGCTCCCGCGGGCTGTTTAAGTGGGTGTCCCCACTCGTCAGTGACACAGGGGGGTGCGAAGCGGTACGGGGCAACGTGGAACGTTCGATCTGATTCTAATCAAACGGCTGGGAGTCATCGTCGACGTTGAGCAACGCTGGCGAGACAGAAACCTAGCGCGGCAGGTGGGGGTCGCTGGGGGCTCACCGGGGTGCTGGCGAGGGTCGGCGAGGCGGGCGAACGACAAAGTCGACGATGGCGAATCTCCTGGTACCGGTGGCTTCTCCTGGGGCGGCTCCAATCGTTGGCTCCATTCTTCTCCAGAGGCGGCGGGCTCCAGTGAAATTCCGACGAGGTGGTGCTCGCCTTGCTCCGGGAACGGTGTGGCACGATCAGTTTGGAGAGGGGAGTAGAATGGTGTGAAGAATTCGACTGGGGGTGGCCTCTATTTATAGTCGAGCGAGGGGACCGACGGGGCGCATGGTGAGCTCGTCGGGGGCGGTGGTACAGACGTCTATCGGCATGGGCGAAGGTAGGGGACGGTGCGGTGCTCCCTGGCGATGCTCAACGACATGGTTTCGAGGCGTGGGGCGGTGCGGCTTGGTCGGAACGCGGCGGTGCTCTGCGCGTGCCCGACGGAGATTTTAATGGCGCACAGCATGCGTGGTCCGCGCAGCGGCGAACGAGCGTGTCTGCGGGGTTGCTGGGACGGTGGTGATCAAGTATGCACACGGCGAGGGCGGCGCACGGTCTGTGGGAGTCGGTCGAGCGTGGCACACGGGGCATGCTCTCGGCATGGTTGCTGGCGAGGTTGGCATGGTTCTTGCGCGTGGTCCAGTGGCTGGCAACGTTCGAGTGGTGGACAGGGAGTGGCGGTGGGGTGTTGGCTTGCTCCCAGACATGCTGGCTAGGCTTGTTTCTTCTCCTAGCTTGCTGTCTCCACTAGGGTGGCATGGTTAGCTTCGGTTGTTCACCATTGATGACAATGCCAAGCTTACAGTGGTGCTAGTGCTTAGTTTAGCTTGCTAGATGATCTACTGAGATGGTTGTGAGCTAAAGAGGGAACAAGTTAGGCTCCAATCACTGCTCACTATAGTGTTTAGATTTTGTTTGATTTGTGTCTGCAACCTGTTTGATGAAATGGCCGCAAGAACTCAAGTTTTGAATTTTGAAAAGATTTTTGGTGGGTGTGCTAGGTTGGTGCTGGTGAGTCTGCAGATGCTTGGGTTTTGAAAGTTGAGCTTGTTTGAGTGGTTTTTGAAAAAGTGGGATCTTCCCATATGATATAGATTCAATTTTGAATTTTCATTTAAACTATGCATTTGAAAGTTTCTAGATGATCACAAAGTGGGCCTTGATACTTTTTTATGAGTACATTCAAGGGGTGCAAAGATCCAGAAAAGTTTTTGTTAGGTTTTGAAAGTTTGAGACAGCCAAAGTAGGCATGGGAGTTAAATTGGTCAAAATGACCATTCCCTTAATATATTTGTTTTGATTTACTTGTCTTTATGAAAAGTGTGGGAAATGTTTTAGATGATGTTTATTTCACCTAAGAAACATTTTACAAGCAATGAAACAATCAAACAAGGTGGTTCCAAAGAATTTCAAAATCCATGCATACACATATGCATGTCTTCAAAATTTTATTTAGCAAAGTTTTTGTTAACCCTAAATGTTGATGATTAGTGTTTGATGATCCAAGCTTAGTATTTTTGGGATGTTACACGAGAGCACCTCTAGTGACTATGGACCCTGTTCCAATCTTTACCATTGATACATCCTCCACTGTTACCTGTTTACTTGCTGCAAACCATTACCTTCCACACCATACAGTTAATCCTTTGTTACAACAAACTGGTGAGCTTGACAACCTCACTGATTCGTTGGGGCAAAGTCTTGAGTTTGTGTTGTGTAGGTTTCCACGTTTCTTGCAACACCTTTGAGACGTTTCCTTCCTCCTACTGGTTCGATAACCTTGGTTTCTTACTGCGGGAAAACTTGTTGTTGTGCTGCTTCACACCTTGCTCTTGGGGTTTCCCGACGAAGTGCTTCCCAACACCATCAAGCTTTTCTGGCGCCGTTGCCGGGGAACAAAGAAGAAGAAACTCCCACGTTAACAAAGCGCCCGCAACAATAAGTGTTTGCAAGATTATAACATTTATAAACTTGTATATCATATATACCTTCGCCATCGATGACCTCTCTAGCAATGGGTTCAACCTTCATGTTTCTCAAACGCGATATGAACTCATGGAAATCATGTGTTTCCCCATCACCATTCATGATGCAAGTCTGGGCGTGCTCTTTGTAGCTGGGAGACAGCGACCGAAGCAGCACTCCTATTGCAAAGGGGCCAGCCATCCAATAATCCACGAAATGAACCATCCTCATGTATGCATCATTCATATGTGCTCTAGGTGGCTCTCCAAGCAGGTGTGTTCCTCCATCTTTATGGCAAGGAAATCACCAACTAGCTCATGCTTCCACAGGCGTACTTGGCCCTTGAACTGCGCTCTTAGCTGATCCACCATCGCATATGGGTCAAGGTCACCCATGAGAGGGTGCAGTCTGGCTACCATTCCATAACGCATAATAACATGGATGAAGGTGGACATGTCATGACGATAATAGTGGTCTGCCCACTGCTATGGAGTTTCCTCTTCATCTAGTGGCTCTTCCCAATCCATAGTGTAGCGTATGCAGTCGACAAAATCATTCTCGGCAAGGAGAATGTTTAGACGCACTAGCCAATCAGGGAAGTTGGATCCATCTAACTTGAGTTTCTCGCCAGCTATCCAATCAGCAACCTCAAAATAGGCTTCACGGTTGGCAATGTTCTATATTTAAAATTTACAAAGGATTTAGACTAAGTTTATAAATATGTGAGTTCAAATAACTCCACTAACACTATCATCCCTAAAGAATGTTTTAGTGATAACACGATCCCAATTCACTATACCGCCCTCGATCATCACAGTCGGCAATATAGCTGCAAAGGTGATGTTGAAACATCGATCATATCATTCATGCGACTCGTGCTTGATCTTTCGATCATCCGTGTTCCGAGGCCATGTCTACACATGCTAGGCTTGCCAACTCTAACTCGTATGTATTGTAGTGCAACATGTCTTACACCCACCGTATGCGAGCACAGATATGTCTGACATATGATCGTCACGACGTGCCTCATAACGGAGAACTTTCTTAGTGGTGCACACATGAGGGGAACACTATCATTGGAATTAAGTTTTAGGGATCATCTTATTAATGATACCGTTGAGAATCTAATACTTAGCACACAACAAGATGCACACAATAAATATCAAATGTTAAATGCGATGCAATATGGTTCTTCGCGCTATGATCTCCATCCCGCGCCTCCGGATCCGGCGCCAGGGTACCGGCGCCTCCGGTGTGTAGTCCATCATCATGATGACCATTACTACGACTTAGCAACATCAAGTAAACTACTTTACTTTGACTATAATCATATCACATCATAACGCCCCTGCAAAACAAAGTTAGACGCCTATACTTTATCTTTGCATGTTTTATGTGGTTGTTAGGGCTTTCGCGTAAGAACCGTTTCTTACCTATGAACTTCAACCACAACATTGATTAGATAATTGTTTCTACTACACCTGTCTCGGGTCCCTCCTTTGTAAATTTTATATCAACTATTGAAAAGAGAGACATACACCAGCTAGCCACTTATATAGATCAAGCCGTATGTCGAGCGTGGAACCAGTCTCGCATAATATTACACGTAAGGTCGGTCCTAGCCGCTTCATCAATCAATATCACGATATAAACAAGTACATGTGGGAGGGTAAAAATTATAGAATTAACGCCCACACATTACAACTCATGTGGTCTACCCGTACTAGCAGTACTACACATAGATCTACCTCTGATATCACTATTGGGGTTCAAGGGCAGAAAACAAAAAACTTCCTACGATCAAAACCCTAATGCCAGTATCTATCTATTAGTAATGCAGTAATAGGAAGGGATATGGTATTCATACATTTTAAGACCGAAAGCGGTTAACGTATTACGGGGAACATGGTTGATGAAGTTGTACCGACGCCGACCTCGAGGTCTTGAAGTCCAACGACTCCGACAACTCCTAGCACCGAAAGCATGGCACCGCCCAAGGGAGTCACACACGTATCGTGTTTGACGATGACTCCTGATTCTCTTTGATTCAGCTGATATTGCGGAAGTATGTCTCCTGGCTCCGACTCCCGCAGTGTGACGGTGCTCCATGGTGAAGAACTCCTCGTTCGCACATCCCAAACAAGGGGGCCGAGAGAGAGAGAGAGAGGCAACCTGAGGCCTTTTCTTATTTTATTGTCTATTTAATTAACTTCTATGCCTCTCTTTATATAGGGGAAAAGTGGGCACATGGATCCTTCCATAATCCATGTGGGACTAAACAAGAGGGGAGAGAGGGGAGAGGGGTGGCCGTCGGCCAGGGTCCCCATGGGCCCCGCGTGGTGCCCTAGGGTCCATGCGGCCACCTCCTCCTTCTCTCCTTTTTCTCTCTTTCCCTCATGGGCCCTTTTCCTTTTGAATTTGTCCCAATAGGGATTTTAATACTTTTTATTTTATTAAATAAATATAATTAAATGATTAAATCACTATTTAATATTTAATTACATATTATCCAATTCCCGTGGCTATGGAACACCTTCCACCCCACTCCGAACACCCTCCAAACTTTCCCGGAACCCTTCCAGTTTCTCTCTTTTATTTCTTTGGTGATTCCGAATATATCAATAACGATCTCCGAGCTTCGTCAAACCCTTAAGCATGCTACCCAACGGTTCAGGAACACTCCAAACATGGTCAAGACCCCTCTCTAACCAATGATCATCAGCGGGACCTGGATGCCCATGATGACCACATGTGCATTCCATGAAACTTGTTGTTGAACCATCAATGTTGTGTCTTATTCCTTTTGTCTCTGCTATACTTGTATTGTTTGAGGCTTGATAAAATACATCACCATGTCGGGTTCAACCTCATTATCGACAATAGCTATTTTACTCGATCTGATAAGTTATATCCCCATGACCTAGTCACACGCTATGCAGCTTATGGATATAACTCATCCGAGTGCGCCCAGAGTATCTTTTGTCACGCGGATGTAAAAATCCTGCTCTTAACGCATACGCCTCTACCGCTCCTCTGGATACCCAATGAAACCCTTATCATCACCGTTCCACCGAGTGACATTAGATGGCATCAAAGTATTCTCGGAAGACAACGATTAGATATGGTCTCACGGTCTAAGGAACAAGTCACTATGTTTTCTAATCATCGCAACTTGAACTTCATGACATGATCATGTTACAATGCTTAGATATGATATGTTCATCATCTCATTCTCCAATGAGATGACTCCATTGTCAATTGAGGCCGAGGTACCAATATGATCAGAAAACCTTGATCATCCATTGAGCAATGAACCAGTGACTAGAGATTTCACTGGAAACTACTTGGTGTTTGTATATCACATGTGTACTGACGTTTCCAATCAATACAGTTATAGCATGATATAAAACTTAAGTATAAACTTTATGAAATATGATAATAATTCATATTATTATTTGTCTCTAGGGCATATTTTCTTCAGCTACCGCCACTTGGGACCTTAGACAAGCAACACAGCTTTCGGGGCGCTCATCGCCCCCTAACAGGAACCTAGTTGAGCTCCCAAACGACTGACTCAAGTCCTCTTCCGAACCTCCTGTAGGCCACCACGACTAGATGAAGGAGGAGTAGAGTCCCTGCAATTAGTCACCCCCTCATCAGAGGGCAGATTGGCCATCGCTACTCCACCAAGGAATGAGTACCTCGCCGTTTCTCCTCCTCGCCGCCACGGCCAGGAGAAACGCGACATCACTCTCCACGCCGCATCTCCTCTCCCTCTCGCTTCCATGGCCGGCCAGGAGAACTTCTGCAGTGCAGCACCTCAGCAACACAAGATGACCTATGGCACAATCTTCATTTGTGGAGACGGTGGCCCCCTCCTTGCCGCCATTCTCCAGCCATAGGAGCACCAACACCAATAAGAGGAACCCTACACCCTAGATTCGGTCGCCTAGATCCTAAGTTTTGCTCCAACACACGCCTAGGGGAACACTCCTACAACTTGAAAACCTACACCTACAGTCGGCACGTCCCCTCCACCAGCCCTTGCTGGTAAAGCTAGTGAGAGTGGCTTCGGTTCGGGTGGAAGCGATTGACGAATTCCTCGAACTACTGTAGCGGAAAAGAGAAAGGGAGAGAGGACATGTAGTTATTTGCTTGAAGCATATCGGTGCGGAGTTTTCCTTCTACTACTCTTTCAGTCATAACCTCGGTAAAAAGATGCTATTCAGACTTAAAAACCGTGTCAAAGTTTAAAAGCAACTTAACACGAGTAGCAGTTTTCTAAGAAAGAAGATGACATCTAAAGTTTCACTAAGAAATAAGTACTCGGTAACGGCGTGACATAGCAGGTGCTAATTTGATGTTTTCATGGATGAGGGCATACTAAACATGGTCCGTATGGTCAAAACACGTGTTCTATTTGATAAAATCTGTACAAGACTTTTGTTGGATGTATAGTACAAACTTAAAGGGAATACTTTGTGCTTTTTTCCCCTAGTGGGTTGTAAAATTGAAGATGTTTTATGAGTAATGTCATTTTTCAAAAAATGAATTTGTAATGTCACTTTTAAAATATTACTTCTTCATTCATAATAAATATAGTTATTTTAATACAGGGTTGTACTAAATCAGTGACCATTTATTATGGATGAGACGAAGCATTTAGAATTCTAAAAAGTAAAAAAAAATTATTCATTTTCTATATAAAGCAACTTAAAAATACGGCAGTCCAACGTTTTTTCCACATGATGATATACTCATATACAGTACATTCCAACTTTTTGACACAAGGGTTACACAGTTTGGTGCTCTTCTTGCTTGCTAGAAACAAAAAGGAATCCGCGTGTTGCTGGCCCATCTCCAAACCAACCAACTCCCACCTACTCCTCTGGCAAGTGGGCCCCACTGCGCACTGACCCTACCTGCCATGCTCATGGCGCTCCTCCTATTAATTCCAGCGTCAGCGGCGCGGTGGCCGCCACGTCACCATTTGATCCCTTCCTTAGCGGGTGCCCGTCGAGATCCGTTAAGAGGCGACCTCCTCCTACTCCGGCGAGAGAGAGGGAGGCCACCGACGGCGACCGGAGATGTTCCTTGTGGACTGGTTCTACGGGGTTTTGGCGTCGCTGGGGCTATGGCAGAAGGAGGCCAAGATCCTCTTCCTCGGCCTCGACAACGCCGGCAAGACCACGCTCCTCCACATGCTCAAGGACGAGGTCGGGAAAAAATAGTCACTTTCTTTCTGATTACTTGTTCTTTAGAATAGATTTGATGTTTTTTTTGTGGAATAGAGTTTGGTAGTCTAATGGAATCGTGATGGCACTCGGATCGGGATGCGTTACGACTTACGGAAGAGAGTAATTGTGTGATTCCTTCTTTTTAGTATCTGTAGGATTTAGATCGAAGGGTGTGTTTCAAGTCCAATTAATCCTGGAATTTTTGCCTAATATTCCAACAATTTGTGCTAATAGATGTTCATCTCAAGGGTTGAGTGTTCTTGGAGATTTTTATTCCTGTTATAGACCATTTTCAAACAGTTTGTGGTATTTTCAAAGTGTGTTGCGATAAATTCCACTTTCCTTAGATTCGGAGGCTTCGATCGTATGTGGAAAAACTGATTCCCGATTTGGAAAGAGTTACTGGATTAGTAGTTTAGTGCCACAAGTCTTTGTTTCCTGTTGAGGATAGTTTGGACCGGTTTCATTTTGGTAGCTGAGCTGCCTTCTTTCTGTCAGCACTGGATTTCTTGCCAGATCTGGATAAATCTTCTTTCAGTTATTTGGGCATAAAAAATTCATGTTGATTTCTTGAGCGCTACTATGCTAATTCAAAAACAAAATAAAAATATGATTCGTCTAATCATGGCTAGCTACCATGCTCAGTCAGGGGCATGCAATTTAGATCTGATGCAAATGCTTCTTCAGAGAATTTATATTTTACTTAAATTTATGTTGTTATACTGGTTTGGCAATCATTTTTTTTTGTTCTTTGTTACTGCCTGGTCAGTATGCTCAGAAGCCGTATATAATTAAGTTAAACATACAAAGCAAATGCAAAATCACATGTTTTTGCTCGTGTTGGCTGAATAAATTTGTACTTGGATTTGTGTTCCTTCTGGCAGAGGTTGGTTCAGCATCAGCCTACTCAGTATCCAACTTCTGAAGAGCTGAGCATCGGGAAGATCAAGTTCAAGGCTTTTGATTTGGGAGGTCATCAGATTGCTCGTCGTGTGTGGAAGGATTACTATGCTAAGGTCTGATCTTCCTCTCCTTTTTTATTCGTTTTTATATAGGTGAGTTATTTGGTGTACTGTTATATCTGTATATGTTCCTCTTCTCCTGTGGTATAGCTTCTAGAAGTAGTATGCTGTTTTTTGGTACGATTCTAGCTCCTTATGAAATATAGATTGCAGACGCAGTATGACAGTAGCATGTTCTGCTACCTCTGAAAATTATAGTGAATGTCATTATCAATGGACAATAGTTGGCACTGATGCACTCGAATACATGTGTCTACCTTTTGTTCCCACATGTAACAGCAGCTGCGTATTGTGAAATATTTATCAAGTTGATTGGTGGGGTTAGTGCGTTGAACTGCAAGTAGCCTACTCCTATATGCTATTCCACCATTGCGTGGCTTTCAAGATCCATTATAACACTGGCGACATATGTGCAATGTGGCAATCTAGCTACTTATATAAAGGGGAAAATATGCTTTCATATCAGTCTGTGTGGATGATGATCTTTTGAAATATTAGTGTCTTCTTTTTACCTTTTTAAACATATATATTACAGCAGAAAGATTCTTGTGACTTTTGTTCTTATCTATTTTATATGTTTCTTTAGCCCAACATGGCTTCACACTTTCTTACGAGGTTGGCTTGTTGGATGAAGGGGTGTACTGTGCGATAATACTGAGAAACTTTTGCATCCATTTCGAGTGTTGCAGCAGGATGATTTTGGTGATACAAATGGATGCATACATATCAGATCAACTGAAGTATCAACATGATTGGACAAGACACTAAAGAATATCATACAATTAGGAATGCTCTGTCAATATAATATTCATACCATAGTACCAACTTCTTTGAATTTCCTGTTGCAGCCAAAAAGGCTTAACTGCTTACTCATCGAATTTGATGCATTATACATATGCTGCTGTCTTCATGCATGGCCATGTCTGTTATTTCTCTGATGATCTTGTTCTGATTCAATAACCTACTTCCGTGATCTGAGTACTAGTGCAGCAAGAAGTATTTATTTCATCTCTTTGATGTCATCTTCTGATTGTCCTCTGATCAGGTTGATGCAGTGGTGTACCTCGTTGACGCATACGACAAAGAGAGGTTTGCCGAATCCAAGAAGGAGCTTGATGCCCTCCTCTCAGACGATTCTCTTGGCACCGTCCCCTTCCTGATCCTGGGGAACAAGATTGACATCCCCTACGCCGCCTCAGAGGAAGAACTCCGCTACCACATGGGTCTGAGCAACTTCACGACCGGCAAGGGCAAGGTGAACCTGAGCGAGTCGAACGTCCGCCCCCTCGAGGTCTTCATGTGCAGCATCGTCCGCAAGATGGGCTACGGTGACGGGTTCAAGTGGATGTCACAGTATATCAAGTAGGGCGGCAGGCAAGTGTGTGTGCGGTGAGAAGGAAATGTTTCAACTAGTCGTGATTGTACTCCTGTTTTAACTTACCTTGTCACAGAAGGAGTTAGGGAGCTAGCTGGTCATGGATGTTCATGGTGCTAGTACATATGTGATGTAATGGATGCAGTGCAAAATTCTGGGGATCATGTCATAGATCTTTTTTGTGGTTTCAGTTACAGTGTGATGTTGAAAAGGTGATATGCTTTGAACTCCATTTCTGGTGCTCCATGACGCTGTGAATGTGTTGATCATAGCTGTTATAGTGTTTTGGGGCTCTTATCTTTGAATTTGATGATGAGTTTGTGGGTAGTGTAGTAGCTGGTGCTCCCCTGCTGATACATGTTAGCCAAATTTTCATCAATGTTCTCACTAAATCCGGTATAGTTTTGTCATTTCAGTTTCTTGGTCCTGCAAATTAGTAGGTGCAGTTTAGTGTGTAATCTGCAGCTATTGTACTTGTATTTCACTCATGGCTGACTTGTGTCTTTCAAAATTAAGCTGATTTCACACTCAGACTTGCGCACGTCTTTGAATTTCAACCCCAGCCTCTATATCGATCGAGGCACTATAGGAGTACAAAACCTAGAGCGAGCATGTAAGATCGCAGGAATTTAGCTGCTTTAAAACCCTGGTATCAGGAGTTTGTAGAGCTTTATATGTTGCCTCTAGGTTGTACTACATTGTTTTTCTTAAAAGCAGTAGACTGCATGTTCTGTTCAGTAACCAAGTGTGAATTGCATGCCCTTCATGTTTTTCATTGTACATACAAAAATGCATTATTGGTGTTTGTGTCACAAATGTTACTGTAGTCGTATGAATTTATCACAAATATTTCATCCATTTAATAAAATCAATTCATGATGAACCAAGGTACAAAACGCAAATGTGAGCTTGTTTCGAAGGCTTGGAATGGAGCGGATGATGGATGGTGTTGTATGATGGAGTTGTTGTTTTGGATTGTTAGGCCATGTACAATGCAAGGTGCCTAGATGGATGCTTAAGAAACTAAACCAACCATTTTACGAAGCACATGTGCATATTTGTATAAGCCTCTGTTTAGTATAAATAAGCACCAATACTTAACAAAAACCGGTTTATTTTTCTAAGTACTGTCTGTAAGCACCTTGCATTGTTGATGCCCTTAGGTGTAACTGTGTAAGAGCATATACAATACAAGGTGCTTAGGACGGTGCTTAAAAAAATAAACCGGTTTTTCTGTTAGCACCGGTGCTTATTTATACTAAGTAGATGCCTAACTAAGCACCTCTTCTATAGAAATAAGCACCAATGCTTAGCAAAATGGTTGATTTATTTTTATAAGCACTCCTCTAAACACCTCCCATTATACGTGCTCCGTCTTACAACTTGGTCAAATTAACTGGTGTTTTGACTCATTAGATAACGTCTTTACATGAAACGTAATCATCGTATGTATGCGGTAGTCGCCGGTGCCCAGTTGACTGTGTCAGCTGTAATTCTGCAAATTAATTAATTGTATACCCCCAATGAGATAACAAAAGATGGGAGTAGGCTGCTTCTCGATCGATCGGACGCGGACACAATTCCACGACAAGTGGTTCGGAATAAATCTTCGTTATAGTGCGTTGTAAACCGCTTTTGATCGATTCACGCCTTGTTCTCAGTTTTTGCTAAGTTTGGTATTCCCTCCGATTCATATTGATCTTGGCCTATGTATCAAGTGATGCACACATCTATTTTATTACCGAGTTTTAATATTTGGTTATTACATCTCAAAGGTTGGATAAGGTCGATACAAATACCAACCATCGAATAAAACAATCATGTAAAAGCTAAGCATCATGGAATCTACTAGTGTGCCGCAACCAATCAGGCATAGATCTTGAGCAAACGTCATCGGACGGTTGCATCCAGTAACCATATATTCCCGTTGATCCATCGGAAAAAGGAAATACTAAAGTTTGATATACTGTGAAGCCATACAAATGTGAAGCCATACAAATAACCTGCGAACAATTGGCACCTTCAGTCTTGTTAAAAATGATGTTATAAAGGAAGCACGGATGATGCTTGTCCAATAGGATATTCTCTTTGAAATTTTTTTTCAATCATATTGTGGCATTGAAAAGTCGGTATGTTTCAAACTCTCTATTAGTAGTGCTCCATGACAGTTTGAAAGATCATATCAGTCCCTGTTTGTAGAGTTCTATATGTTCTCTCTAGGTTCGTACTACATTGATTTCCTTGCGTACTACATTGATTTCCTTACAAATGTGGGTCTTTCGATAATCAAACCAAATGTGGGCTTTCGAGTTTTTGTTTTGAATATCAAAAATAAACATTTTGAGTGTTTGGCTAAAAAAGTCACATTATGATTTATTATTGAACTTTTTTTTGAAACAAGGCAAAAGCTTTGCCGTTCATTGATATAGTAGAAAAGAGCTGGCCCATCTATAAGGAAAACTGGCCAAAAAAATAATACAACACAACACCACACATCAGTTTGAGGCTGCGCTCCACGTGGGTCGACGACCAACCATGTCGAACACCACACCTCAACGCAACACGCGGAGGCGAAACACCGGAGCCACCGCTCCAACTACCACGCTGGCCCCAGGCCGCGTCCCGCCTGGCCAAAGACGAACCCGCCTCCACCAAACCACCAAAACACACCACAGTCCCTCTGTCCGGTACGTCCAAAGCGAGGCCCCAAGAGGCAAAGCGACACAAGAGTGTCGCCCACGCTGATCCCGTGAGGAACCTAGGGTTTCCCCTAGAGAGCCCGGGTGGAGGAGCAAGAAACACCCACTTCGACGACGACTTCAAGAAGGATGCGGCGCCCATGGGCGTCGCCGTCGTTGGTCCCGGCCAGCCTCCAGAACAAGGCTTTCGCCCAGCGAAGAGTCCCAAACCTCCCGCCCGCCCAACAAGGACCGTGTCAATACCCGGATTTTTAATCCCAGATGCCTGTTATGCCATACATCACAATCCCAGGATTACCATTTTTGCGAGACATAACAGAATTGGATACCACAGTACATCATCCATTACAAACCATACATAAGGTCTTACACAAATAAGGATCTCATGATCCAGTTCTTAATACAACTCAGACAGCGGAAATACGTAATAATAAAGGTAGCGTAGGCGAAGCTCCATCTTCGGGGTCACAGGCAATGCTGACGATGGGAGATGATCCTAGTTGTCGTAACCTTCCTGGGGTCCATCATCCTGGTACCCTTCTTCATAGTCTGGCCACGGGAATAGCCAGGGACAAAGCCATGAGTACTTTTTAAGTACTCGCAAACTAATACTAACAAGTGAAGGGGGATTTTGTAGTAGGACACTAAGGTCTAGGGTGTTTTGCAAAAAGCCAGATTTACCTCTACTAAGTTTAGAAGCAAGAAAAGCTAGTTAAAGTTTTATAACACCTAAGTGGGAACTTGTATTTCATATCACAACTCTGTTGTGGTCAAGTCAAAATCTCAATTCATTTCACAAGTCATTTTGAAAAAATCTGACGGGGGAACAGTATGGCCACTCCAACTATCCATAACCACGGACGCGGCTATTCGAATAGTTTGACACTCTACAGAGATTGTACACTTTCACCACAACATTCGATACATCCGTCAGGAACAAATCCTGCATTCACCATACTCAGTATGCGGATAATCAATCCTAACCTTTCAATTACACGCCCTAGTATAAGCACCTCTCATGTGAGTTTGGCCTCCCAACCATGACCAACTGTCATATTGGGTACTGCACAGGTGGACAATCTTCACAAGGTAGCCTCAGCTCAGACCTTGGCCGTGAGGGAACCCATACTAAGGTATATAAGTTTCCAGTCAAGCCCTACCCAATTTTCGGATATTGTGGTTGTACGGTAAAATTGGAATGGTATCGCATCCAGATAACCATCAGTTTTAAAAAGGGATAAGGCTCATGCCTTAACATTTTCATCATCCAAATCATCTGGTGTTCGGAAACACATGTCAAAACATCTCAGTAGAATGACTCATCATTCTAAGATTTTCATAACCATTTTCCACCAAGTATTCCCATCTAAAGTTGATCAAGTTTTATGCTTAGCACTAGCATCTACAAGTGGGGTAAGTACTAATGAGGGGTGGTAAACAAGTGTAGTTTAACTAGGTTCAATCTCATGCCTTAGGATGACATCAAGATTATCTAGCTTAGGCCAAATTTAATGCTCTTTATGCAACCTTCAATTATCTTCCTAGAATCTACAAGCCACTTAAGTAGACTCTAAGTAATAGCTTTGATAAAGAAATAAAGTAGAAAGCTTGCAAGTAAAACTAGGAGTGGGGTTATCAAGTGGGTATGATCACATAGGCTTAAGGCATATAGTTGGCATGGTAACAAGTAAGTATTAGCTTGCATAGGTCAACTTGATTAGTAAGGCTTGCATCAGTATCAGTATAAGCTTGCTAAAGTAGAGTATCTTGTAAGTGTTCGCTTGCTCAATCAATTAGTAGTATTAGGCTTGCCTTGTGCAGAGTAGTGGTTGAAGTTCTCCTCGGCTTCTTCTTCGTAGTATCCTCCTTCCTCCTCGTATCCTTGGTCGGTACTAGCGTCTATGAATAAATACGAGGTACACAATCACCAAACAATACTTAACTACTTTCAATCATCACACAAAGGGGTACCATAGATGATCTAGCATCATCACTAATATTACAAGATTAAAGCCTTGTCTCATTTCTTTTGTTTTTAGAAAAGTAATTTCTACTCAATGAAAAACTACTTAAGAATTTAATATTCTCCAAACCAAACATGGGATCATGTTGACACATGTCATCACCATATATTTCAGTACATGGGAATGTGATTTAAAGTGGTGTCACGATTTAATAAGGTTTAACCTTTTTATTATAAATCATTAAAGTGGCTAGAAATGCCTATGTGGCATTCTTTTATTACTTGAACATTATTTCTGTAAGTAAACCCATATGTTTTTATATATTCTAAAAGGTATGATCAAATGTGAATTTTGAGAGTTGGAATCAACTTAAAATCTATTATGGTTGAAATTTGAAAAATGTTTGAATGCAGAAAAGCTTCTGACTTGTTATTTTTACCAAGGTTGATCCATATGTCCAAATGATTTGAATCCAACGGGCTTGGATTAAGCATTTCCATATATTTCTAACAAAATTGGTTTTATTCAATTTGGTTCACTGAATCGAGCTGGGTTGATTTTTGAAACTAGGTATAGAACTGAGTTTGAATATAAATAGAAAAGGCTAAATTCAAACGAGTGGGCTGCGCGGGAAGGGTTATTGGACCGTCCCAGTGTCACTCCGCAGCGCGGGGCGCAACTAACAGGGGGGTCTACTGGTCAGTGGCTCTTTAAACGCGAAGTGGTACGGGGCGATGTGGTGCGTTGGATTAGAATGAAGATCGACGGCTGAGGGTCGTCGTCGGCGATGAATAGGTCACCGGCGAGCTCGAACCCTAGCGGCTCAGTGGGGGTGCATAGGGGGCATACCGGGGCTCCAGTGACGACGGCGAGGCGGGCAAACGGCGAAGACGACAACGGCGAACTCAGGGGTGGTCGCGACAGCTCCGGGGGTGGACGAAATCAACGGCTCCTCTTCTCCTCAGCAGCGGCGAGCTCCGGCCAAATTCCGGCGATGCGCTGCTCGCCTTGCTCCGGCTAAGGGGTGGAATGATCAGTGAGGTGAGGGGAGTGAGATGGTGTTAAGAAATCGAGCTGGGATCGTCTCCTTTTATAGGCTCGACGGCGAGACCGAGAGGGATGGGCAGGCGACGGTGGCGACACGGCTATTAGCGGCTAGAGGCATGGCCGAGGTTGGCGATCGACGGGTGGTCTCCTGGCGATGCTCTAGATCTTAAATGCGCGTGTAGGGGCAGTGGCAAACGGTCGGGAACGTGCGGTGCTCTACATGGCAGAGGCGGCGTCTTCGACGGTGAGCGGTGGCTGTGAGGCATGGGGCGGCGAACGGGGGTGTCTGCGGGGTTGCTGGGGCGGTAGTGATCACGCGTGCATGCGGCAAGGGTGGCGCGCGGTCTGTGGGCGTGTGTCGAGGGTGGCGCTCTGGCGCGCTCTCGGCATGCTCGCAGAGAATCTTGGCATGGCTTGGGCGTGTGGTCCAGTGGCTGGCAGGGTTCAAGCGCTGGACAGGGGGTGGCGGTGGACGGTGGCCTGTGTCCAAGACATGGTGTTTAGGCCTGGTGCTTGCTCTGGCTAGCTAGCCATGGTCGGCTAGCAAGGGTTCCTTCGGGTTGGCATGGAATGGTGCAAAGGGTAGGGGCTAGGTGTGGTCAAGGCACTGGTTGGCACTGGGGGAGACAAGTGTGATCAATGCTGAACAATGCTTAGCCAAATTACTGCTCAAAACAGTGAAGTTTGGCCAGTTTGATTTGCTGTCTCCAAGTGTTTGATGAAATGGCCGCAAGAACTTGAGTTTTGAATTTTGAAAAGATTTTTGGTGGGTGTTCTAGGCAGGTGTTGAGGATTCTGTGGATGCTTGGGTTTTGAAAATTGAGCTTGTTTGAGTGGTTTTTGAAATAGTGGGATCTTCCCATATGAAATAGATTCAATTTTAAACTAAGCATTTGAATGTTTTTGGATGATCACAAAGTGGGCCTTGGTACCTTGTCATGAGTACTATCAAGGGGTGCAAAGATCCATACATGTTTCTGTTAAGTTCTGAAAGTTATAGATAGCCAAAGTAGGCATGGGAGTTAATTTGGCCAAAGTGACCATTCACTTAATTTGTTTGTTTTGATTTGTTTGTCTTTGGGAAAAGTGTGGGGATTGTTTAGATGATGTTTATTTCACCTAAGAATCATTTTACAAGCAAAGAAACATAGAACCATGGCAATTCAAAAGAATCCAAATTTTAATACATACACATATGAATGCATTCATATTTTTAATTGGAAAAGTTTTTGTTAACCCTAAATTTGAGGATTAGAGTTTGATGGTTCAAGTTTAATATTTTTGGGATGTTACAGACCGACACAACCACCACACCTCCCCTCCTCCGCCAAGCTCCCGACGATCATCAAGCATCCCT
Organism: Avena sativa; assembly: GCA_916181665.1. Classification (NCBI taxonomy): domain Eukaryota; kingdom Viridiplantae; phylum Streptophyta; class Magnoliopsida; order Poales; family Poaceae; genus Avena; species Avena sativa. The sequence goes on from OV702297.1 coordinate 125,417,800, forward strand.
TCCGCCGCCACACCTAGGCTTGCCGTCGCCGCGACGAAAGCCGCCGACTAGATCATCATCGCTGCCTGCAAGATAGTTGCTGAAAAACAACCTGAGTGACCCCCGGCAGCTGTCACGACGAAAGGGACCGAAGATAACCGCCATCATAACACCTCCCTGGCGGCCCAGATTGAGCCCCGGATGAGCCCGCGCCGCCACGACGAGCTCTCGATCCACGCGTCGCTCGCCAAGCGCCACTGCCCTCCGACCACACTTATAGACACGCCGCCGCCACTCCATCCAGCCTCCCGCGTAGGTAGAGAGCCCCATCACGGCCGGAGCCACGGCCCGCTCAAGCCCATCTAGGGCCAGATGGGCCCCTCCACCAAGCGCAGCCAAAAGCCATCTGTCGAGAGCTCCGAGCGCCGCCATGCCGTCCACGCGAAGCCCCGTCGCCACGCCGCCTACACTGCTCCCCATCGAGTTGTGCCAGCCCGCGACGCCATACCTCATGGGAGTGGGGAAACCCACGACCCCCGCCGATGCCACATGGGATTTACCCTGCGGCGCCCTCCGACGGCGGCGATAGGAGAGGGGTGGGGAGGGGGGACCTGCGCCGATGGCTAGGGTTGCCTCCAGGGTCGCCCATAGGAACCCGAGAGACTAGTTTTGACTTTTCTTAGAAATACTAGATTAAGAAGTCAACTCCCCCTTGAAACAGGCTTTACGCCCAACTTTATAAATAAAGCAACGACCAAAAAGTACCACAGAGTCAACGACGCCCAGGCGTCACAAGAAAATAAAAATATTCCGCTGGGGCAACAGCACAACAAGCCCCCAAAAAAGGAAAAGCGACAAGGCGGCCAAGTGCGGAAGAGAGATCCCCTATTGGGGCATACTAGCAGGCACTGCGAAGCGTTGCACCGACACCCTGATAGTCTGCAAGATGCCATCCACGCGCTCTCGGTCACGCTGCCTGGAGAGGGGGTACCACTGCTGAAGATGGGCAAGCAAAGAAAAAACAGAGTCAGAAGCCCGGCGGGGGAAGATCCGCTCAATCACCATCTTATTCCTAATCTTCCAAAGAGTCCACGAGATGGCCGCAAACACCATCCAGAAGAGGTGGCGCCCTCTCCTAGTATGGTTTGCCTCAGTTTCCAGGAACTCACCGAGATCCTGGGCCTGCCAAGCAGGACCCAGGGCCTCCCGGATAAAGTTCCACAAAAACTGAGCGGCAGGACATGTGCACATTATGTGGGTGCAAGACTCTGGGATCCCACATAATGGACACAACCCATCGCTTGGACCATTCCGCTTCGAGACCTCAACCCCGGAAGGGAGAGGATCCCGGAGCATCTGCCACAGAAAGATACGGACGCTCAAAGGAAGGAGGGCCTTCCAAAGATGCGACGCCCACGGGAGCTCAGGACCCTGGAAGAGGGTCCGATAGGCCGAGCCCACCGAGAAGGCTCCCGAAGGAGACTGGATCCAATAAATCTCATCTCTCTCATCTGAGATTGATAGAGGCAAGGAACCTCGCAATCTCACAAAGTCCACCGCCTCGGCATCGTTGAAGGTCCTCCGGAACGGGATGTTCCAATGGTCCTCCTGCATAGCCTCGGCAACTAACATTGTGGGAACTGCGCAGATAGCAAACAACACCGGGAATTCCAGTCTGAGAGAGACCCCCTGCAACCAGGGGTCCATCCAAAGCAGAACTCCCTGCCCGTTCCCTACAATAAAACTAGACCCGTGACGGATGAGGTGCTTAATGTCCTGGATGGCTCGCCAGAACTGGGACCCCTCCCGGCGCTCGCAAGCCAGCAGGGGGCGGCCTCGGAGGTATTTAGCCTTGATGAGCTGGAGCCACATACCTCCCTCATCACGCAGGATCCGCCACACCCACTTCAGCAGCAAGGCCACATTGAAGCGGCGAGAATCGAGAACCCCTAGACCCCCAAGGATTTTGGGGGTACAGATATCTTCCCATTTCACCATGTGATACTTCTGGTGTCCATCACCCGTCGCCCAAAAGAATCTAGACAACTCTTTCGCAAAATATGCATGGACTCCTTCAGGCAGCAAGTACAGGCCCATCTGGTACATGGTGAGGCTAGGCAGGCAGGAGTTGATCAGTACCATTTTGGACCCCTTGGTCATAAGGTGAGCCCGCCATGGCTCGGCTCTCGACCGAACCTTCGTGACCATGGGGGTCAGATCCCTGATCAACACCCGCGAGTCCCGCATGGGCATCCCCAAGTAGGTAATAGGGAACTCCGCTAGCTGGCAGTTGAGCCTGTCGGCGATCAGCTGTCGCTTGTCCTCGGGGAAGCCCAGGACCATGATCTCTCTCTTGTCGAAGTTAATCTTGAGTCCAAACATGGATTCAAAACACAGCAACAGGAACTTGAGGTTAATAATGTCTAGCTCCGACCCTTGAACCATGATCATCGTATCATCCGCATATTGGAGGTGGGTGATGCCACCCCCGGGGATAAGATGCCCTACCATCCCCAAAAGGTGGCCAGCTATCTTGGCTTTGTCCAAGATCTCTGCTAGGGCATCCACCGCAGAGTTAAAAAGCAGGGGAGAGATCGGATCCCCTTGCCTAACTCCACAGGAGGGTCTAAAATAAGGACCCACCTCCCCATTAACATTGATCGCCGTGCTGCCACTCATAACGAATTGCATGATCCATGCAATCACCCGATCCTCAAATCCGCGATGCTCGAGCACTTGCGTCAGGAAGGCCCAATCCAACTTATCGTATGCCTTCTGAAAGTCTAGCTTGAGGAACACCCCTTTCTGATGGCTTACCTTCACCTCATGAATGATTTCATGAAGCGCTAGTATGCCATCGTGAATCAGGCGACCCTTCAGAAAGGCAAACTGAAGCGGATGGGTCAAGCGTTCCATAATAGGGGCCAGGTGGACGGCGCAGACCTTAGCGAAAATCCTCTGGATGACGTTGATCACCGTGATAGGCCGAAATTGGCGGATATTCATGGCCCCCACTACCTTGGGATCAGGGTAATCACGCCAAAATTCAGCCGCGACATGACAAGGGTCCCGATGTAGAACTCCTGAAACATGCGCATGATCACAGGGCACAGCTGATCCCAGAACGTCTTGAAGAACACCATCAGGAGCCCGTCCGGTCCCGGCGCCGAGTTGGACTTCATTGCTTTGATTGCCTCGGCGACCTCAGACTGGAGAAACGGGAGAGTTAGCTCCCTATTCTCCTCCATGGTCACCCTAGCAGCCTCGGGCCAGAAGTCCACCTCCAACGCCAAGCCCGATCTCGTGGAAGCCAAAAACAGCTCCCGGTAGAAGGCATAAATATGGGCCGAGATCTCTCTATGGTCTTCCAGAAGAGAGTCATCGGCCTAGAGACAGGGTATCGAGCACTTCCTACCAAACCCTTAAATGACGGAGAGATCAAGAGAGGTTCGTGGTATAAATTTATCACAACTATCCATTACCATTTAATAAAATCAATTCATAATGAATGAAGGTACACGCACACACAGATGCTTGTAATCCAGACATACATGAGATCTCACCTACGTGGTGAAAAGAAAAAAAGAACACGTCACTGAATGACTCTAGTAGAAGACCATGATGAGGCCGGCACTGAAGATAGCTCCCAAACATATCCCCACTGATCCAACACCAACGGACACCGCCGAGCTCGACGGAGGCATCGCCTGGCCGCTAGTCGAGGGTGTATTTGGCATGGGCGCCATAGATGGTGCGGACGCACTAGGGCTTGCCGGTGACGGGGCACCAGTGCTACCACTAGGGGTTGCTTCCTCAACGTTGATACGAACCTTCATGCCAGCATCGCAATGGCCAGGAACACCGCAGATGAAGTACCTGCTTCCGGCGGCAGTGAGCGGGACGATGTCGTTGCCGGTCTGAAAGGAGGCAATGGCGGTAGAAGCGGAGCACGAGTCGTAGTCCGTCTTGCTAACCTCCACCACATTGTGCGATGTGCGGGAGTATGTGAACAACACCTGGTCGCCCGTGCGGAACTTTATGTCGGAAGTCCATTGGGCATAGTTGGTCTGGAGATCCCAGGATCCTCTCGGCGCGCCAACGGTGTAGCTAGCACCGAGGGCCGTCCCGAGAACCGCTGCGGCCATGGCGATAAGAAGGAGAGCTTTGGTTGCCATCTAGAGAGATGGTGGTGGAGACCGAAGTTTTCTGTCTTGTGAGTGTGTTTCAAAGGCTTTTGGAGGCGAGCGGATGATGGATGTGTTTGTTGTATGGAGTGATGTGGTAGAGTGCATATATATAGGTGTTGCGTTGTTAGGTGTAAGCGCGTACGTGATCGGCGTGAGAGTTGGTCGTACAACTTGGTCAGATTAAGTGGTGTTTTGGCTCGCTGGCTCACGCCTGCAGTAGGTGCCAGTTGACTGTGTCAACTAGAAATCAATTAATCACTCATATACACCATGAGATAATCCCAAATATGAGAGTAGGGCTTCTCCTCGATCGACCAGGGGCCGGCCGCGGTCACACCTACCGATCTGCGGCAAGCGTTGGAAATGAATCTTCGTCGTAATGCGTTGTAAACCGTTAGTGTTGCACGCTCTGTTCCAGAACTGGATACATGGTGCTGTTAGAGCAATCTAGAAGATCAGGTAAACACGTGAAAACTTAGAATAACCGTTATTTTAGGTTCCGAAAGAAAAATCGATGCCGAGCAGATCCCGTAAAAATATGCGAACTATATTTGTTTTTACAGGCGACGAAGAAATCCCCCTTCGACTTCTACATACGTGGTGTGGGAGGCAGAATCGAGCGCAAACTCTATCCCCCTCCCTCTTGACTCGCTGAAATTTCACTCCCTTGCTCACCCTTTCGCCAGTCGCCGCCTCCCCCATCCTTTTCGGCTTCCTCCGGCCACACCCTCCTCCCCCGCCGCCTACCCCGCACCCCACTGTGCCGCTTGGAGGTCTTATCTCGCGGGGCAGCCGAGGTGGGATATGGTGGAAGGCACAGAGGCGACGCTAACATGGTTATACCTCACGGGTATACAACATCAGCATACCTAGTCCAGCCCGAAGGAAGGCCCACTGCAAGATGCGTGGCCTGTGGAGATTTCGGGTGGCCCAAGCCCATGACGTCTTCGGATGCTTGGAGAATAAGATTAGAGTAGATAGAATTTCGAAGGGTAAACCCTAATCTGTAACCGACTCGACCTACGCCCGGGACCTGCCTATCTATATAAAGGCTAGGAAGGCACGACGAGGAGGGCACCTCTCACCGCATACACACCTCCATGCCAGATTGCATCTGCGCACCCCTGTAACTTTCGGTTCCGCCGTAATCAAGAGCAAACAAGCAGGAGTAGGGTTTTCCCTCCGGGGGCCTGAACCTGGGTAAACTTCGTGTCCCCGTGTTGCTTGTTTGCTAACCGTTCCATGATCTCTAGCATCCCCACCTTCTCCAAAACCCAAGCTCATAACAATGGGCACTGACGAGATTAAACCTCGTCAATTGGCGCCGTCTGTGGGAATATGGGGCGCTGATTGTGCGATCGTGACGGTCCCATCCGAAGCGATCTACAACTCCACGGCGACGGAGAGCCACCTCCTCTTCGGCGCTTTCGACTTCACCGCCCACTCACCAGCCACCATGAAGGATTTCGAGCCCGTAGGCAACGGGCTCGAGATTCTGTTCGGGAGCTTCTGCTTCCAGGTTGGGCAGACCGGCACCCTCCGCCTCCCAGAGCGGGTGCCGCCACCATCCATCAGGCCCGCTTTGTGGGTCCCGCCCATCAGCGTGCTACGCACGTCGACGCTAACAGATGAGTCCTATGACAGCAGTAGCTGCAACTCAGATCTGTGTGGCCCTCCATCAGACGAAGTAACCTACGGTTCCGGATACGAAAGCTTCGGCAGCAACAATCCAATCTGCAGGTGCTACCAATGTGTCGTGGTCATCCATGGTGAAACGGAAGTGCCGCCAAGTTCGACTGATCCCAACCCACCACCCAATCCACCGCCCAACCCGCAGGCTGGGAACGGAGGAAACGGAGGGCAACCGCCCTACAGCCCAACGAAGAAGACGCTCCCACCTATCAGAGGATCAACCTCAATGAGGATGCCTGGCGCCAGGCACGCGAAGCCGTGGCGGGCAACAAGATCCTACCTGTGAATTCTTTACGGGGTCTACTGATGGCATACCACCTCCTCCTTATCGGCGAGCACAACAGGCAGGTAAAACTGCAGGAGAAACTCGACAAACGCAAGCAGGCAGCTTCGGAGTCTAGCGAGCGGTGAGCTGCGCTCTCCGCCGCTGGTGGCTCCAGCTCGCATGGCAATCACGCCAACAAGCATCACTCTCGCACAGATAACATGGACCCCGCCGTGCGACGTGAGGTCACCAAAACCCTCAACACGTCATTCATGGAGATGGACGTCAATGGCAACGTCATACCAAAGACGCCACAGGCTGTGATCATGGCAACCACAACATACCTCGCATCCCATCCACCTACGGTGGGGGACCCGAAGAGCGCCATGCACAAGTCCGCGTTAGCCAGACTCGGACTCGTTGGAGCTGCGCTCCACGAGGAAGCTCCTACAGATCCGAAGAAAAAGGCTACGGTTAGATTCAACCGTAGCCCCACACCCTCATCCGACGAGGACGAGGAGGAGCACGATCTACCTCGACGACGCAAGAGCCCAAGACGTCGCAGTCGTGACTACGACGCTCAAAACGACCTCGCCCAGCGCAAGGTCGACAAGGCACGTGCCAAACACGCGTGCTCAACTGAATCCGAAGAAGATGACGACGGAGAACTATGCGGAGCTCGATGCTTTAGCAGATCTGTTCGGCGCACGCGGATGCTGAAAATTTCAAGCTTCCTTCGGACACTTCGAAGTTCGACGGCACGCATGACCCGAAGGCCTGGCTTAGTGACCACCTCTCGTCCATCAAGCTTCATGGTGGTAACAAGAACACCGCCCTGCAATGCCTTCAGCTGTAGCTAACGAGCGCAACCCAGATCTGGCTCAGCAGCCTATCCGAAGCTGGGAGAAACTAGCGTATAGTTTCATCCGAAACTTCAAGGGCACCAGCAAGAGGCCATCCTCGATCGAGGAACTGCGGGCCTGCACTCAACAAACGGGCGAATCCATTTGCTCGTACATCTTGCGCTGGTCCAACATCAAGAACTCGGCCGCGCACAACTCCGAGGAAAGGACAATCGACGCCTTCAAGGATGGTGTCAAGTGCCCGGACTTCAAGGAAGAACTTGGGCGTGTCAAGCCCAAGACGCCCGACCACCTCATGCACATCGCCAACATGTGGGCAGATGGCGAGGATTCCCTCCACCAAGCACATTCGGATGATGAGGATGAATACGATCGCAGGCGCGAACGCCGTAGCAAACAAAGATTACGCGTCTACAACGATCGCGATGGACCTGACATGGTTGCGGCTGGCTACGCCAAATGCCGCAACGACAACAACCGCAGCAGCGGAGGATACCGCGGAGGTAACTTCCGTGACGGAGGACGCCCAACACAAACATGGCAGCGTCACGGCCGTGACGACGAACCCTCAGCATACGACAAGTTGTTGGGTCCCTTCACCATCCACTTCTACATCGACAAGCGGGATGGCAAAAAGAAGGCCAGCCACATGCTCAAGGACTGCCGCGAGTTTCAGAAACTCAGTGAGGGTCTCACCCAAATGCGACGATAGATCGTGAACTCTAGGTTCAGACCCTCACCTGCACCAGGTGACATCGCCCACGGAGCTCCTCCACCACCACCTATGGGGCCATCGAATCCAGCAGTTGCACCTACGCCAAACAACGGCACAGGCGGATACCCGCCGCCAAAAGGGGCCCTGATGACCCCACCAATAGGGTGCAAAAGAAGATCACCCGACAGGCCAGCCTCGCTGTAACCACTCTGCATGCTATCCCTAAGTACCTCAGTGGTTCGTAATCCTGTATCACATTCGATCACACAGATCGCCCTCGCCAGATCCCTCGCCTAGGTCATGCTGCCCTGGTGCTCGAGGTGCAGATTGGAGGATTCGAGATGGGCCGAGTCTTCATGGACGGTGGCAGCAGCATCAACCTGATGTTCGCTAGCTCCCTCGCAGCGATGTGAATCCCGCTGTGCAGCCTAGAACAATCTGATACAACGTTCCACGGCATAGTCCCAGGGAAGGGCATACATCCCCTGGGAAATATATAGCTAGACGTCATCTTCGTCAAGCCCGAAAACTTTCGATGCGAGAGGCTCGAGTTCGAAGTGGTGGATTGGCCATCGCAATATCACGCCATCCTCAGGCGCGTGGCGTTCACAAGATTCCTATCAGTACCGCACTACGCGTACATGCTTCTCAAGATGCCAGGACCCAGGGGCGTCATCACAGTTCAGGAAAGCTTCACCCGATTGGACCACTGTGACAGAGATTTCAACAGAATCTCCCAATTGTTCGGCATGCAAGAAGAGCTCACGAGGCTCCGAGAGGTGACAGACAACAGGGCACCCCCAGTCGCCACACAAAACTCACCTGACACGTCGTTCGACTCCACAGTCAACACAAAAAAGGTGCAGGTCAACCCAACCGATGCCTCCAAGACGGCGCTGATCGCCAATGACTTCAGGCCCGCATAGGAAAGTGCGCTCATCGAATTCCTCCGTGAGCGCTAGGAAATCTTCGCCTGGTGTCCTACGGACATGCCAGGAGTTCCCAGGGAATTCGCCGAGCACGCACTCAATTTGTTCCCCGACGCAAGGCCGGTCAAGCAGTCGATCCGACGACTGTCCGAACCACGAGCAGAAGCAGTTGGAATCAAAGTCAACAGACTCCTCGACGCCAACTTCATCCGAGAAATCAAGGAGAGCGAGTGGCTATCCAACACTATGCTGGTCCCCAAAAAGGACACGAACATCCTTCGGATGTGCGTAGACTTCACGTCGCTCAACAAGCACTGCCCCAAGGACCACTTCCCTCTACCGCGGATCGATCGGATCATCGATTCAACTGCAGGATGCGAGAAGCTTTCCTTCCTTGACGCCTACTCAGGCTACAACCAGATTCGACTAAAGGTCAAAGATCAGGAGAAAACGACGTTTAGCACGCCGTTCGGGGTGTTCTGCTACAACACCATGCCCTTCGGGCTGAAGAACGTAGGTGCCACGTACCAGATGTGCATGCAGGCGTGTTTGAAAAACCAGATCGGTCGCAACATCCAAGTCTATGTGTAACACCCTAAGAATCGGCCCTATGCAAGTTTCAGCGATCCCCGCCAAACCCGCATAGAAACGATTCAAAGGTGCCCACCAGGCACTTTCGTGCGGGTGGAAAACAAAGTAATATCATTACACAATAGTCCGCGATGGAACCCACAGAACAGATATATACAACAGCGACTCAAAGAGTCAAGAATACAGATATACAATACAAAGATCCAAATCACCTTTAAAACGATACAGCGTCCGAGTACGGACAAGACGCAAATTGAGCTAAGAGCCCTGAAAAATAACCAATGGCGTCCATAACCCTGCCCAGGCCAAGCCGGAAGGGTAACCCTGCTAACGACGTCGATCTCAAAACCTGCTAAAAACAAAAGGGGTGCCGACAAATGGCAAAGGAAAAAGAGAGCGGTCAGTACTGAGGCCAGTACACCGCGAGACTAGAATTCGGCGGTCCTCGCCTACATAGGTATGGTGGACTGAAGCGGCAGCGCAGCATGCACTAAACAACCTATAGAGACTCAATACAGCTGGCGGCTATCAGATAGGGATAAGAAAGACCTATTCGGATACAACCTGAGTCTAACACCAAACATACCCATCCTGGTATTCCCCCTCAATACCAACCGAGGAAGTCAACCGAGGAACTCACACCGTTGGCAGTTTTATTCATTTCGTTATAGTTGCGGCAATTACTAGTCAGATATAGATAGCATGAGTCATCCTGATATAATAAGCAGTGGGCAGTTTTAGTTAACCATTCCGTTGTAGTTGTAGTACTTACTAGTCAGATACATATAGCATGAGGCATCCCAAAACCCAATAGTTGTTGGTACTTTTATTTAGCCATTCCGTTATAGTTGCAATACTTACTAGTCAGATACAATGGTAACAGGCGACAACCCAAACCAGCAATTGTTGGCACTTTTATTTAGCTATTCCATTATAGTGAAGCTAATTACTAGTCATTATAAAGTCAAATTTATAGCACTACTTTAGTTATAGTTGTCTATGATCGAGATACTGTGCTCCAAGTCGTCCATAACCGCGGACACGGCTTTCAGAAAGTTTTACCCTACAGGGGGCACAAATAGCAACACACGCACGATCAACCTCGAGAAAAACCAATAAAAACCCAACGAGGCATCACGACAGAGCAACTGCAAGATTCATATAAATTTCAGGGGGCCACCCCACCAAGCTACCCGCGACGAAGTTGGCCGGCTCCGAGACGGACCCAGAGGTTTGTGCCAATGGCTGTAAACGACCGGGAACCCGAAAGTGTGACTGGGCTTGTCGATACCGCGAAAACATTCCACATTTGTTCCTAAATAGTACAGGCACTCCACGCGCAATCGTAAATAAGCAGTAAAGCATGGCATAAGTACAGGATAGTAATAAAGCTCCAAACTACTTTGTGGCCCCAAGAAATAAATATGACTCAAGCTCTGGCTAGGGGGATTCATGGTCCCACATGCGGATAGTGCGAATATTCAAAGAACAGGTATCAAGTACTCAGGGTCCTACAGGACACAAGTGGACGGTTAAAAACCAAATAACATCTATTGCCCATCTGTGCCTCTGCATTATTTACTTACTCCAATTTTAGTTATTAAACGGTAATTAAAGTCATGATCATCTCCAACAAAGCACATGGCAGCCTTCCAACAGCGGTGGTACTGGACGACACGCAACAGCACTTGAGCAAGCGACTACGATGCGCAAGTCCAACTATCTACCAAACAACAGGTAATGGGATGTGTCCAAGGCAATATAAGGCTGCAAGGGATATCACGGGTACGAAAACTAGAGCATCGCAACACAGATAGCAATAGATCAACAGGAGGGAATAAATTCTATAAAAGTAAGATAGGTAGAAAGGGGGAGATGCTCGCCTGGAAAACATTGTCGAAGGTTCATCCAAAGATCGGGTCGACACTCACATCAACTCATCGGCCTACTCCGTGAAGAAGCAAAGCACTAGAAGAAACACCGGATGCACTATTTATTACTACGGAAAAAGAGCGGGCATGATGCATGTATGATGTATGACATGGCAAGGGATGCGATGCAATTATACCATATTAAGTGGAACCGGGGTCCCGACAATTATTTAATAGGTTCAAGTTGTTTCGATACCCCGCAATTTAAATGTTGTCTTAACAAGGCAAAATTATATCGCCGGTTCGCTACACAAATTTAAATGGAGCCAATATTAGACTAGATTCGTCCGTATATAGGCTCCATATTTAATTATGAGGTGAATCCGCATAATGCCCCCAACCCACATAATATGTATGCAAGCACGTATAATTTGATATGCAACAATTCATATATATATCAATTTATAAAATAGGGCTCGAGAGAAAGGGTCACACATGGGTTAGGTGAACTTGGGTCTCGGGAGGTTCGACGGGGCTCAGTGGTCCGTGTCGAAGGCCTTGGCGTTTCACCTCCTCGTGATGGTCTCGGGGCGTCGAATCCCGGGAAGTAGATCTTGGCGTTCCGTGAAGGTCTCGGGGTTTCGCAGTCTCTTGTGGACAGTCTTGGCGAAACTGGGTGTTGATTTGTCCAGGAAAGATCTTGGCGACTTCAGAGGGCCGGACCGAGCAAGCCTCAACTTGGCACCATAACAGCACATCCCCCTTTGTCTTACCTCGCGGCCACCTCCACAAAATCACCCAAACAGCAACATCAACACAACAGGGGCACGCAACAGTGCTTGGATCAACATGTACATGGCAGAAAAAGCTCATGGCTTGCATCAGATATGGACCTGGTGTCGGAGACTGAGCCGAACACGAGGGACCGGCGGTGGAGACGAGATCGACCGGGGAGCAGGGGACGCATCCTAGTAGAGGCCACGGACGAGGGGATCAGGGCACGTGGTCGGGGAGAGCCCGAGGAAAGGGTGGAGACGGGCGCATGCGGCGGTCGGACGTGGTGAAGAGGGAGGCACGCGACGGCGGCCTACGCGATCTCGCGGGACGGCATGGGGAAGAGGGCTTCAAGGCGAGCGGTTGGGCAGGACGGCGGCGGAGCTTGCTGGGCGAAGGTCGGCAACGGGGACAGGGCGAGGCGGCTGCGAGGTAGCCGAGCGGCCGGTGGCACAGCAGAGCACGGTCAGGAGGCGGCCGAGGACCAGCAGTGCTCGTGCAGGAAGATGGCGAGGGCGACGGGGAGCTGCGAAAGGGAAGGAGTCGGAGCAGCTCGCGCGGGAAGCACCAGGTCGGGGGGGCGGCCGGCCAGAGTTCTTAGCGGCGACGACGGCGCGGGGAGGCTGTTCTGTGCGAGGTGGGGAGGAGGCGAGGATTCTGTGCAGCCGAGGTGGATCAAGGTGGGCGGCGGCAGGGTCAGGAGAAGGGGTCGTGCAGCGAGGGGGCGAGAGACGTCGCGAGGGGAGAGGGTGGGCGACCTGGGCGGTTCGGTCGCGTGCGGGGTGGGCCAGGAGCGGGGCCGGGGTGGGTGCGTTGCATGCGTGTGTTGTGCGTGGGTGGCGGCTGATGGGTGGTGGGGTGGAGGATTGAGAAGGGTGTGGGGAATTAGGGTTAGGCTGCCTGGGGGTTGCCAGCTGGGCCGAATTTGGCCTGGTTTGGCTGCCCCCACAAGATAAAATATGTATTTTCCTTGTTTTGTTTTATTTAAAAACATTTTGAGAAATACTTTTTGAACAAGTAATTTGAACAGGACCACAAAGTTTTAATATGAAAAAATTGAGGGAAGTAATGTAGAAATAGAGATAGGGTTTGAATGAAAATACTTTTAGGCACAAAAACATGCATGATGACATGATGATGCACAAAGTAAAACAACACGCGATTTTCTAGTAGTGGTTTTACCCGGGGTGCTACAATTCGACACCACTAACAATGGATCTTGCCCTCGAGATCCGCCTCATTGTACGGGGAACAAGGCCGACGATCTGAATCTTCTTGCTTTATGTAGATCCTCGCGACACCACTAACAAGGGTTCCTTCTTCATCTTGAAATTGGCGACACCACCAACAAGGGTCGTTGCTCACGTTCGTCGAGGGAGCACGCCGGACAAACAATAGAGGAGTTAAAGGTAAGGCCACCTCTAACTTCCATGAAAGGAGTAAGAATTGCATCGATCCACCATTCAGTGTACAAAAGCGAATGATAAGAGTAGTGGTATGGTCGCGACTCCATCCCGCACTCAAAGCATTACTCTGCACATGAATAGGAGAATTATGCAACCAATTCTCGGAATCAGACTGAAGATCTCGACAAGAGAAATTCGGAAACAAAGGGAGTGACGCGGACTCTTCATCGGATCTGATGCAGATGATGTCGTCGCGAAGAAAAACACCGGAAGATACAAAGAAAATTTTAGTGGATTTTCGGTCCACCGAAAGATACAGCACGGTGATACAGCAGAGGAAGATTCCTCAGATAGCATGAAGACCAGATGTAGAAGCACCGTTACGAAAGGATGGAAGCGAAACCCTAAAGGTACGAAAGAAACCCATCCACGAGAATTCCTGGACTCGGGGAAAAGATAAGATGGCAGATTCAAAACACGAAGAGATAAGAGGAGAATAGCAGAGGGGTAAGGAGTAAAAGCAGACCTAATCAGATCTATCCAACCGATTTTTCGAAAATAGTTTTGACACTCTACAACGTCCGTTAGCTAGATTATCCTACAGGCTCGACCAGTGGGGTATCGTAACTGCTGAGCTCTGATACCACTCTGTAACACCCTCAGAATCGGCCCTATGCAAGTTTCAGCGATCCCCGCCAAACCCGCATAGAAACGATTCAAAGGTGCCCACCAGGCACTTTCGTGCGGGTGGAAAACGAAGTAATATCATTACACAATAGTCCGCGATGGAACCCACAGAACAGATATATACAACAGCGACTCAAAGAGTCAAGAATACAGATATACAATACAAAGATCCAAATCACCTTTAAAACGATACAGCGTCCGAGTACGGACAAGACGCAAATTGAGCTAAGAGCCCTGAAGAATAACCAATGGCGTCCATAACCCTGCCCAGGCCAAGCCGGAAGGGTAACCCTGCTAACGACGTCGATCTCAAAACCTGCTAAAAACAAAAGGGGTGCCGACAAATGGCAAAGGAAAAAGAGAGCGGTCAGTACTGAGGCCAGTACACGGCGAGACTAGAATTCGGCGGTCCTCGCCTACATAGGTATGGTGGACTGAAGCGGCAGCGCAACATGCACTAAACAACCTATAGAGACTCAATACAGCTGGCGGCTATCAGATAGGGATAAGAATGACCTATTCGGATACAACCTGAGTCTAACACCAAACATACCCATCCTGGTATTCCCCCTCAATACCAACCGAGGAAGTCAACCGAGGAACTCACACTGTTGGCAGTTTTATTCATTTCGTTATAGTTGCGGCAATTACTAGTCAGATATAGATAGCATGAGTCATCCTGATATAATAAGCAGTGGGCAGTTTTAGTTAACCATTCCGTTGTAGTTGTAGTACTTTCTAGTCAGATACATATAGCATGAGGCATCCCAAAACCCAATAGTTGTTGGTACTTTTATTTAGCCATTCCGTTATAGTTGCAATACTTACTAGTCAGATACAATGGTAACAGGCGACAACCCAAACCAGCAATTGTTGGCACTTTTATTTAGCCATTCCATTATAGTGAAGCTAATTACTAGTCATTATAAAGTCAAATTTATAGCACTACTTTAGTTATAGTTGTCTATGATCGAGATACTGTGCTCCAAGTCGTCCATAACCGCGGACACGGCTTTCAGAAAGTTTTACCCTGCAGGGGGGCACAAATAGCAACACACGCACGATCAACCTCGAGAAAAACCAATAAAAACCCAACGAGGCATCACGACAGAGCAATTGCAAGATTCATATAAATTTCAGGGGGCCACCCCACCAAGCTACCCGCGACGAAGTTGGCCTGCTCCGAGACGGACCCAGAGGTTTGTGCCAATGGCTGTAAACGACCGGGAACCCGAAAGTGTGACTGGGCTTGTCGATACCGCGAAAACATTCCACATTTGTTCCTAAACAGTACAAGCGCTCCACGCGTAATCGTAAATAAGCAGTAAAGCATGGCATAAGTACAGGATAGTAATAAAGCCCCAAACTACTTTGTGGCCCCAAGAAATAAATATGACTCAAGCTCTGGCTAGGGGGATTCATGGTCCCACATGCGGATAGTGCGAATATTCAAAGAACAGGTATCAAGTACTCGGGGTCCTACGGGACACAAGTGGACGGTTAAAAACCAAATAACATCTATTGCCCACCTGTGCCTCTGCATTATTTACTTACTCCAATTTTAGTTATTAAACGGTAATTAAAGTCATGATCATCTCCAACATAAAGCACATGGCAGCCTTCCAACAGCGGTGGTACTGGACGACACGCAACAACACTTGAGCAAGCGACTACGATGCGCAAGTCCAACTATCTACCAAACAACAGGTAATGGGATGTGTCCAAGGCAATATAAGGCTGCAAGGGATATCACGGGTACGAAAACTAGAGCATCGCAACACAGATAGCAATAGATCAACAGGAGGGAATAAATTCTATAAAAGTAAGATAGGTAGAAAGGGGGAGATGCTCGCCTGGAAAACATTGTCGAAGGTTCATCCAAAGATCGGGTCGACACTCGCATCAACTCATCGGCCTACTCCGTGAAGAAGCAAAGCACTAGAAGAAACACCGGATGCACTATTTATTACTACGGAAAAAGAGCGGGCATGATGTATGTATGATGTATGACATGGCAAGGGATGCGATGCAATTATACCATATTAAGTGGAACCGGGGTCCCGACAATTATTTAATAGGTTCAAGTTGTTTCGATACCCCGCAATTTAAATGTTGTCTTAACAAGGCAAAATTATATCGCCGGTTCGCTACACAAATTTAAATGGAGCCAATATTAGACTAGATTCGTCCGTATATAGGCTCCATATTTAATTATGAGGTGAATCGGCATAATGCCCCCAACCCACATAATATGTATGCAAGCACGTATAATTTGATATGCAACAATTCATATATATATCAATTTATAAAATAGGGCTCGAGAGAAAGGGTCACACATGGGTTCGGTGAACTTGGGTCTCGGGAGGTTCGACGGGGCTCAGTGGTCCGTGTCGAAGGCCTTGGCGTTTCACCTCCTCGTGATGGTCTCGGGGCGTCGAATCCCGGGAAGTAGATCTTGGCGTTCCGTGAAGGTCTCGGGGTTTCGCAGTCTCTTGTGGACAGTCTTGGCGAAACTGGGTGTTGATTTGTCCAGGAAAGATCTTGGCGACTTCAGAGGGCCGGACCGAGCAATCCTCAACTTGGCACCATAATAGCACATCCCCCTTTGTCTTACCTCGCGGCCACCTCCACAAAATCACCCAAACAGCAACATAAACACAACAGGGGTACGCAACAGTGCTTGGATCAACATGTACATGGCAGAAAAAGCTCATGGCTTGCATCAGATATGGACCTGGTGTCGGAGACTGAGCCGAACACGAGGGACCGGCGGTGGAGACGAGATCGACCGGGGAGCAGGGGACGTGTCCTAGCAGAGGCCACGGAGAAGGGGATTGGGGCGCGTGGTCGGGGAGAGCCCGAGGAAAGGGTGGAGACGGGCGCATGCGGCGGTCGGACGCGGTGAAGAGGGAGGCACGCGACGGTGGCCTACGCGATCTCGCGGGACGGCACGGGGAAGAGGGCTTCAAGGCGAGCGGTTGGGCAGGACGGCGGCGGAGCTTGCTGGGCGAAGGTCGGCAACGGGGAGAGGGCGAGGCGGCTGCGAGGTAGCCGAGCGGCCGGTGGCACAGCAGAGCACGGTCAGGAGGCGGCCGAGGACCAGCAGTGCTCGTGCAGGAAGATGGCGAGGGCGACGGGGAGCTGCGAAAGGGAAGGAGTCAGAGCAGCTCGCGCGGGAAGCACCAAGTCGGGGGGGGGGGGGGCGGCCGGCCAGAGTTCTTGGCGGCGACGACGGTGCGGGGAGGTTGTTCTGCGCGAGGTGGGGAGGAGGCGAGGATTCTGTGCAGTCGAGGTGGATCAAGGTGGGCGGCGGCGGGGTCAGGAGAAGGGGTCGTGCGGCGAGGGGGCGAGAGACGTCGCGAGGGGAGAGGGTGGGCGACCTGGGCGGTTCGGTCGCGTGCGGGGTGGGCCAGGAGCGGGGCCGGGGTGGGTGCGTTGCGTGCGTGTGTTGTGCGTGGGTGGCGGCTGATGGGTGGTGGGGTGGAGGATTGAGGAGGGTGTGGGGAATTAGGGTTAGGCTGCCTGGGGGTTGCCAGCTGGGCCGAATTTGGCCTGGTTTGGCTGCCCCCACAAGATAAAATATGTATTTTCCTTGTTTTGTTTTATTTAAAAACATTTTGAGAAATACTTTTTGAACAAGTAATTTGAACAGGACCACAAAGTTTTAATATGAAAAAATTGAGGGAAGTAATGTAGAAATAGAGATAGGGTTTGAATGAAAATACTTTTAGGCACAAAAACATGCATGATGACATGATGATGCACAAAGTAAAACAACACGTGATTTTCTAGTAGTGGTTTTACCCGGGGTGCTACACTATGTCGACGACATAGTCATCAAGACCAGGGAAACCAAGAAACTGATCGACGATCTCCGTGAGACGTACGATAACCTTGATCACTACAAGATCAAGCTGAATCTAGAAAAGTGCGCCTTCGGCGTCCCATCTAGCCAACTACTCGGCTACTCCATCTCCGAGCGAGGAATCGAAGCGAATCCGAAGAAAATCTGGGCCATACTGACCATGGAGAAGACGAAGAGCCTCAAAGGTGTCCAGCAACTAGCTGGGCGCATCGCGGCACTGAGCAAATTCATTAGCCTCATGGGTGAGAAGGCCCTGCCTTTCTATGAATTGCTACGAAAGGCTGACAAGTTCGAGTGGACACCCTAAGCAGACGATGCATTCGAAGGACTCAAGCGGCTTCTCTCCACCTCGCTTGTTCTGGTCACGCCCAAGGAGCAAGAGCCACTGCTGCTATACATCGCAGCCATGCACCAGGTGGTAAGCACCGTACTCGTGGTCGAATGACCCGAAGATGGCAAGACCCATGGGGTCCAACACCCAATCTACTACCTCAGCGAGGTACTGACGCCAACAAAACAGAGGTACCCTCACTACCAGAAGCTCGCCTACGACGTGTTCATGACGGATCATAGGCTAAGCCACTACTACCAGGAGCATCAGATAATGGTCGTCAACGAGGCGCCACTGTCCAACATCCTGAACAACCCCAAAGCCACGGGACGCGTAGCCCTGTGGGGAATCGAGCTATCCCCTCTAGACATAGTCTACGAGTGGCGCAAGGCGATCAAATCTCAGGCCCTCCCTGACTTCCTCGTCCACTAGATGGAGCTCCAGCTGCCAGACACCCCGGACATGACGCAGTCATGGACGATGCACTTCGACGGCTCCAAGCGCGAGGTTGGAGCAGGAGGTGGCGTCATACTGACGTCCCCGTAAGGTGATAAGATGAAATACATCCTTCGGATGAAATTTCGCGCCTCCAACAACGAGGCCGAATACGAGGCCCTCATCCACGGCATGAGGATGGCAGCGCAACACGCCTAGTCATCTGTGGTGACTCGAACCTCGTCGTCCAGCAGATGATGAATGAATGTGACGCCCATGCCGCCAACATGTCCGCGTATCGCGCGCTCTACAACTCACTCGAAGGTGACTTTGACGGCTGCGAGCTTCGGCACGTTGGAAGGGAAAGCAACGAGGAAGCTGACAGGCTCGCCAACATTGGCTCCACATGCGCACGGGTGCCACCAGGTGTGTTCCTCGAACAAATCTGCATACCCTCTATCAAAAGTAAATTCCCCAAGGGATCACCCGAAGAAGCAGAGCACTCGGGAGCTGGGCCACCCGAAGGCCATGAAGGGCCTAAAAAGCTCGACACGGAGGCCGAGCTCGTTAGCCTGATGCAGGTCCTGGCGATCGAGGAAACATGGACACAGCCGTACCTTCGGTACCTCCTAAACAAGGAACTACCCGATGATCCAACAGATGCCCGGCACATATCTCGCCGTTCCAAAGCATTCACCCTCCACAATGGTGAGCTGTACAAGCGCAGCATTTCGAGTGTGATCCAAAGGTGCGTCACCATCGGCGACGGCAAAACCATCCTCCAAGACATCCATGAGGGCATCCGTGATAATCACACAGGCAGCCGCGCCCTCGTCGCCAAAGCTCTACGAGCTGGATTTTACTGGCCAATGGCCATGAACGATGCTAAGGACATCGTCCGAAGGTGCAAAGGCTGCCAAAGGTTCGCGGACAAGCCACACGCACTAGGATCGGAGCTCAGGCCCATACCACTGGCCTGGCCCTTTGCCCAATGGGGCCTCGACATGATCGGAAAACTGCCAAAGTCCTCACCAGGAGGCCACGTCTTCCTCCTGGTCGTAGTCGACAAATTCACCGAGTGGATCGAGGCCATGCCCGTCACCAACCAAAACAGCAAAACGGCCGTCAAATTCTTCGAGTCCATAGTCTACAGGTTCGGCGTGCCGCACAGCATCATCACGGACAACGGCTCGAACTTCATCTTGAAGGAATTCTAGGACTTCTACAAGGGCCTTGGAATCAACATATCATACGCCTCAGTGGCGCACCCGCATACCAATGGGCAAGTCGAAAAGGACAACGAACTAATAGGCGGAGGCATCAAGAAACGACTGCTCAGCCCACTCGAATGGCTTGCGGGAGCTTGGGCAGAAGAGCTACCATCCGTCCTCTACGGCCTACGCACAACGCTGAACAGCGCAACTAGCTTCACACCTTTCTTCATGGTGCATGGAGCCGAAGCCGTACTACCTGCCGAGGTACGCCACAAGGCCCCACGGGTCATCGCCTACAGCGAAGCCGAATCAACGGCCGCACTCGAAGATGCCGTCGACACACTTGACGAGGCACGCGACATCGCCGCGGCTCGCTCAGTGGTCTACCAGTACAGCCTATGCAACTACCACAACCGACGGCTGCGACCAAGGTCCTTTGTCGAAGGAGACCTCGTCCTATGACTCAAGCAAGAGCGGCCGAAAAAGCTCGAGTCACCCTGGGAAGGACCCTACATCGTCACATAAGTCATCCCAGGCGGCTCCTATCACCTCATGGACATTGCGTCAGGAGTTGAATACTCCAATCCTTGGAACGTCGATAAGGCTACTCAGCCAAGGCTACTCAGCCGAACAATGTACCTCCTCGTTACAATATGAATAAAAGCTAAGTGCCTCGTCCGAAAATTTTCTCTTACCTTGCATTACTTTTTGCTATAACACGCTTGGGGGCTCCGCCTCACCTCGCGACTTCGTCGACTGAGAATAACGCATGAAACCTAAGTAGATGACCACGTCAGGCTAACGAAAAGGACATGCATACAACAAAAGAACCACGTGCTAGCACAAATATAACAAGCCCACTCGAATATATACAAGTTTTACATCTATATTTTTACAGGGCCCTATCTATTCTGAAGAATCACGTGCGCCCGATGCTCGAAGAGATCCACGACCTCTTCGGCATATTGCCTAACAGCCGCATAATGCGGGCGCATGTCCTAGAGGCCACCATCTGGTCGAAGAGGCGCCCCAGCTGCCACCGCCGCGAGATCGACATCATGACGATGCAGCCGAACAAGCGAAAGGGCAGCTTTCACCCCTGCTACCAGCTGGTGCTGCACCAACTCCCTCACATGACTCACATCTCGAAACTTCGAAAACAAATCCCAAAGAGTGGACGACGCCTCATCTAGAGGGAACATGACATACATAATCGACGCCAGGGAAGTTTTCACCTACTTCAGCACCCGTGACATCTGATGAACACGATCCTGCACCGTCGCAAGGACGGTGGCCCGGTCACGGTCCATCCGAAAGAAGCCGCCAGCTTCCAAGTCTTGTTGGGTCAAACTATTGATCTGAAGTGCAACGCGCTCCTTCTCCCTCGGAACAAGGTTGGCACCTGCAGGAAACTCAGAATAAGGTGACACGCAAACAAGGCGCATCCGAAACCGAGCAGCAGCTCAAAAGAAACTTACATTGCAGTTTCTCGCACAACTGCCGGAGCTCCCCAATCAGATACTCCTCCCTGGCGGTAGCTCGCTCAGCCTTCGACTTCCACACATCCGTGTGGTCTCGAACACCAAGGACCTCTTTCTCCAAGATACGGACGCGGTCGCAAAGAAAAACAAGATGCGACATATCATCCAATGATGGTCCTGGATATGGAGCAGTCGAAGTACCAACAGGTGCATCACCCGAAGGACCCTAAAGGAAAACAAGCAAGGAGATAAACATCACAATTCACAAACACCTCTGAAGATAGCCAAAAAAATAACTTATGTACATTAATAGCCACCGCGTGGCACAAGGAAAGATTGTTCACCAGCAAAAGTACATATTACAAAAGGAAGCGGATATACTATCCTAAACTACAAGCAACAAAGCCTAGGCACCCGCATCTGGCCAGACTGCTTGCTCTTGGCCTCTTCCTGCTGCTTCGCCGCGTACCGCGCCAGCAGGTCAATAAGCTTTGGCCCATACCGCTTACATCGGGAAGCAAAGGGAGTGAAGACTACCTCTGAGCCGTCTGGATCCACTGGCATCTGGGAGGTGACGTGCAGCAAATCCATCTCCGCTCTGGACGCCATGGCCATGGCCAACCCCATAGAGGCGCTGATGCCCTTCTGCTTGCGCTTGTAGGCCGTAGGAGCATCCTACGACAAAGCATCTGCCAGAGCGTTAACATCCTCAAGAGCAGTGCCCTTGGGGACGAGCTCCGAGTAGAAGCGTCGAAGAACCTCCTTGGCCTTCGCCAAGGAGCCAGCAGCAGTGCCGCAGCGATCTTCGACCGCTGCGGTGGCGTCGTCAAGAGCATTCCCATGCTCCATCACTCCGCGATCAAACGCGATGCCCGAAGCATCTGAGACAAAGAAAAGAAGAAAAGGGCCCGAATAAGAACGAGATACGGGGCAGCCGAAAAAGGGAGGACGAACCAAAACACTAACCAGAGAAAGCCTTGGCCATAGCCATCAGCCTGTCGGCCATCTCCTTCTCGCGACCGGCAGCCGCAGCATCAAGCTCCCCTTCGCGATCCGTAGACTCTTTCCGCAGGCGCTCCTGAGCCTCGGCGGCAGCAGCCACCTCCTTCTTCAGACGCTCATTTGCCTCAGCAGCATCTGCAGCTTTCTTCTCCGCTCGACCGAGACTCTTGTCAAGAGCGTCCAGCCGACGAAGGGCCGCATTATTTTCATCTGCACATGTCAAGAACAAAGGGTCAATCGAAGCAAAGAGACAACTGAAATAAGCAACGAATGATCAAACTACGTGCCTCGAAGCTGCTACATACTGGCCTCTAGCGCCAGATGCTGCTGGATGAGAAGGTTCGCGATGTGCACAAAGGGATGCGGAAAGAAGCAGAAGCAAACAATCAACAAAGCATTAGAAAAAGGGCTCGGGGCTGCGCCCTGAAAAGAGCGAAATATCCAACAAAACAACGCGAAAAGGGCTCGGAGGCTCCCCCTACAAAAAAAGACGGAACAGAAAACTTACGTGCTCAGATGGAGACTCCGAAGGTCCACCAGGGGTCTTCTGAGTAACAACCACCCAAGCCTCTCGAGGAGAGGGGTTCGGGGCATCATCCTCAGAGTCGGACACCATCTGAAAGGGAGGGGTCGTCTGCTTCGACTCCCCTACGGCCTCCTGAGTGCCCTCATCAAGAGAGCCCTCCGAGGAGTGGCTGCAAGAAAAGTATTGATCAAGAACAAGGAACAACATTACTCACAGAATACAACGCAGCCCAAAGCACTTATGAGTCAATGTCGGAAAGATTGAAGACGGGCGGTGCCTTCTCCTTCTTCGTGTTCTTGGATGGCGGATGCGGCGCCATCGCTCGAAGAGGCACAGCCGAATACGGTGCGGATGAAGCGCCATCATCCTCGCCTTGTCGCTCAAGGAAGGACGGGCCCTTCGGAGTCAGCGGGGTAGACGCGTCCGACGATTCGCTACGCGATCACTTTCGGGTCTGACCCTCGCTTGCCTCAGGAGCATCCGCAGTTGGCGACTAAGCGGGAAGAAGCTTAGACTCGGAGTCCACCTCCTCATTGTCTGGTGCTTACCTATATTTCTCAGGAAGAGGAGGCATAGACCCCGTCACCTGGAGGCGCTGCAAGCAAAGATGACAAACAGACGTGAGAAACCAAAACAAACAAAAAACACATAGAAAATTGCAACGCGCACGAACAATATTCACCTTCGAAGCCCCATTACTGGCGCTAAGAGGGGGGTCAGCGATGCCCCCGGCAGGTCCTCACCAGCCTTGTACTTCAGCAGAGGACAGAGGGCCCTATCAAGATCACCCAAAGGTAATTGTTTGGATGACACTCTGGTGGGATCACTGGGGCCGGCATAGAGAAACGTTGGGTGCGCCCTAGCTTGGAGCGGCTGCACCCGACGCTTGAGGAAGGTGCGGATGAGGTCGACTCTGTTGACCTCCTTGCCTGGCACCAGTTGGAGAGCCTCCACTCGCTTGTAGAGCATCTCCACCTCCTCCGCTTCGCCCTCCAAGATGTGGTTTTTCCATGATCTCTTCGGAACAATCTTCTGCTCGGAGTCAAAGGGAGCAAGGCCAAATTGCTGACTGTCCAGCTTGACATCGTGGATGTAAAACCACTTGCGACGCCAATACTGAACGGGCTCGCAAATGGAGAAGGAGAAAAACTGGATAAAGGGACGAAGAGAAATGACGCAGCCGCCGAGCGGATAGACTCCGCCAGTGCCGGACTTCCTCTTCACGGAATAGAGTTTCCGGAAGAGACCAAAGTGTGGCTTGATGCCGAGCCAGCACTCGCAAAGCGTGATGAAACACGCAATGTTAAGAAGGGAATTAGGAGACAGATGATGAATCTGAATCCCATAGAAGAAAAGGAGCCCACGAAGGAACTCGTGGGCAGGAAGCGAAAAACCGTGAAAAATAAAGGCAACTAAGATCACCCGAAAACCCACGAGTGGGCGAGGGATTACCTCATCGTCGGGGATCTTGACGTCCTCCTTGTTTTGTGGGATTAACCTCACATTGTGCAGCTGGCGCAGATCGGTGTCGCGCACGTCAGAGCGCCTCCACTTACCGTCAGTGTTGCGCGCAGGGGCGGCAACTTTCTTGCCGCCGGCAGCAACACTCGAGCCCGCTCCAGCGGAGGCCTTTTTTGACTTAATCATCGCGGAGCATTCACGACGGCGATGCGCGCGCAGGAATGAAGAGGGAAAGGATCGGAGAACATCCAGTGCGCGCGAGGAAGAGCTCGTGAAAATGGAGGCAGTGGAGAAAGCAAATGGCAAAGGGTGAAAACAAATCACTGTTTTCCCCACGGTTATAAGGATGAAGACGGCGAACAGAAACTGTTCATCCAGAAGCCCTAACGCTAGGTACAAATCCAACCGTACACGTGTCAACACAGCAGTGAACCGTCGCCCGCATGCCGTCCACTGCGCACAGAAATTGAGGAGATGCCGTAATTCTCGCCATGTCACACATGACCAGTCAACTCCAAGTCAGAAAGTGGGACCCACGTTCGTCCTATCACATCACCTCTGGCGCCGCGGACGGTTGAGGTCACCAGTCGTCAGCACTGACGTCATCAAAACCAATCTAGCAACGGTTGGAAATCTTTGGCTGATAACTAAAGTACTCACTCGAATCTACGATTCAAGCAACTACTTGGGGGCTACTCCTATCAGGAGCGCTGGCCGCGCAACTAAGAAGTGATTGAATAACCTTAACTTTCAACTATCTTCGAGTCCCACGTCAAGTCTACAACTCCACTATGGACTCGGGGGCTACTTCCGTAGGGAGGATTGATTCAAGCATCCAAAAAAATTGTGTCCTTCGGACCTGAAGCTAAAAACAACTGAACTAAGGTCTCTGCTCGAGTCTATGACTCGAACAGACACTCGGGGGCTACTACCATAGGGAGCGCTGGCCACGCACCCCTATGAATCCTTCGACTGCGATCCTTCAGATCAAATATGACAAAAAATTGGCAACTTTTCCCAAACCAACGCTAAGTGAGAAGAAATCTCCTTGGCCACCCGAAACACCTCCGTGGTGGTAAAATTTTGGATGATGTGTCTGCGACGCAAAGATAAGACCTATAGATACCATCTGATGGTCTGGTAACGCACCTGACTGCGCTCTACCAGTAAAAAACCGTGTCAACAAACGCGATGAAAATCCTGACGGACGCGTTGGGTATATCACTCGAAAACTACTGGGATTCGACTCCTGTAAGACCTCATCGGCCTGAGTCGTATTACACCAGCATCCGTTCCAGGTTCGAGTCTAGGGACTCGAATCTGAAGAAGATCGTGTTGCTTTATCCAATAACAGTTAACTGGCCCTGATCCGTTGGGAGAGTCAGGCACACGCATCAACAATCCCTACAAACTAAAGTTATTTTCTTATAAACAGGCATAAAACTGTACCCGAAAGACTAAGGAGTCATCAGCCGAATCAACGATTCAACCAAGCACTCGGGGGTTACTGACATGGTTATACCTCACGGGTACACAACATCAGCATACCTAGTCTAGCCCGAAGGAAGGCCCACTGCAAGATACGAGGCCTGTGGAGATTTCGCGTGGCCCAAGCCCATGACGCCTTCGGATGCTTAGAGAACAAGACTAGAGTAGATAGAATTTCTAAGGGTAAACCCTAATCTATAACCGACTCAACCTACGCCCGGGACCTGCATATCTATATAAAGGCTAGGAGGCCACGGCAAGGAGGGCACCTCTCACTGCATACAAACCTCCATGCCAGATTGCATCTGTGCACCCCTATAACTTTCGGTTCTGCCATAATCAAGAGCAGACAAGCAGGAGTAGGGTTTTCCCTCTGGGGGCCTGAACCTGGGTAAACTCCGTGTCCCCGTGTTGCTTGTTTGCTAACCGTTCCACAATCTCCAGCATCCCCACCCCCTCCAAAACTCAAGCTCATAACAATGGGCATTGATGAGATTAAACCTCGTCAGACATAGACCATGGATGCGGCACCAAGGTGCGATATCACGGTTGATACGCCCAATTTTCATCACCTTTATATATCGTAATTTACCTCTATCCGTTGATATTTGTCTTAATATGAGGTATTACTTATGTTGGATGATTCTTGGAGGATGGACTGCCGGAGTCTAGATTCTGATGGAAAAGAAGGTGTTTCGGTGCAATTTCGCGAAGATCGGAAAAATACCAGAAAAATATGGAAACATATGATTTTACCAGAAGACGAAGGAAGCCAGAAGGAGGAGCGAAGAGGGGCCGCAGGGGGCCCACACCCCCTAGGCGTGGGCCCACCTGACCCCGCGCCTAGGGCAGGTGTGGCCCACCTGCCCGACCTCCGACTCTGCCCCTTCGCCTATATGTTCCCTACAAAACCCTAAGGCCAGGGGAGTGACCACAGATATATTTTTGCCGCCTCTGGGGGCAGAAAAGACCGAGAGAGAAAGATCTCTCCGGCAGACAGATTTCTGCCGGGGGAATTCCTTCTCGGAGAGGGGAGACCGTCGCCATCAACACCATCATCAAGCTAGGCTTCATCGGGATCATCATCATCCACACCATCATCTCCACCAGCACCATCATCACCACTCCATTCTACTATAACAATTGTGTTTGATATTGTTTTAATTCTTACAGGAAACTTTCCCGGTGTTGATTACTATTGTAGTTGATGCTTGTGAGTGGAACCATTGGATTATTGTTTATGTTCAGATTGTTATCCATTATCATATCATATTTTATCTTGATCCATATGATGTCTTGTGAGTAGTTCGTTTTGTTCTTGAGGACATGGGAGAAGTCATGTTGTTAGTAGTGAATCTGTGATGAGTTATTATTCAATGGTCTAGTAATTAAATTGTGGTGTTATTCTTCTAGTGGTGACATGTGAACGTCGGTCGACTACATGATACTTCACCATTTATGGGCCTAGGGGAATGCATTGTGTATTTGGCTACTAATTATGGGGTTGCCGGAGTGATAGAAACCTGAACCCTCGTTAGGACACCTTTGCACAAGGGAGCGTAGGATCTCAGAGTTTAAGGTTGTTGTTAGATTTATATCTTAATTACTTTCCTGTAGTTACAGATGTTTGCAGGGGGTTTAATCACAAGTATGTATTAGTCCAAGTAAGGGTGGTATGTTAGCACAGGTTCACCCACAAATACTTACAACACCAGAGAAGAGTACTCAGCTATTTGAAGCGAAAGCACTTGACAGAATTCCCATGTGTCCTCGAGAACATTTGGTCCTTATAAGTATTTCCACCGTCTTGTCCTTTGCTAAGAAAGGATTAGGCCACTTGCTCCGTTTGTTCGTTACTTTTGTTACTTGCTCTTTGTTTTTTTGCCTTATCATAAAACCGATAAAAATCCGTTTGTTAAGTATTCACAGGGATTTTCTGCTCCACACCACTGTTCAGCACCTTCTGCTCCTTGTTGGGATCGACACTCCTATTTATCAAAAGTACTATGATACACTCCCTATACTTTTGGGTCATCAAGACTATTTTCTGGCGCCGTTGCCGGGGAGTGAAGCGCTATTGAAGAGTGGAACTGGTAAAGGAAACTTCTACTATGAGTATTTCTTTTGTTACTGTTTGTTACTTTGTTTCCAATATGGATAACCCACTTGGTTTTCTGTTTGGGAAAACTACTACCACTGCTAGGGTAGTAGTTGAACCACCTCCTGTTGAGATAGATCCTTTTAAGATACCTACAAGTATTATTAATCGTGTTATGGATAATTATTATTTAGGGGATGGAACTGTCCATCCCGGGTATCACTTGCTTTTTATCCATGAATTATGCGGGTTACTTAAGTGTGCAGGTATCACAATTGAACAGGTGAAGAAGAAGTTACTCTCCATATACTTGAAAGGGAGAGCTGAAGAATGGTATAAGATGCTGAAGAATGGACAATCCATGGAATGGGAGGAGATGGCATCTCTCTTTTACTCCAAATTTTATCCTCCCAATGAAATTCATAAGGATAGAAATCTTATATGTAACTTTTGGCCTCTTGTTGGAGAGAGTACAGCTCAAGCTTGGGGGAGATTGAAGTTACTAATGCTTAAATGTCCTATTCATGAACTCCCTAACAATATTATTCTCAATAACTTTTATGCTAGGCTTTCTATTCATGATAAAGATTTACTAGATGCTTCTTGTGCTGGATCATTCACACGTATAAAGGAAGAAGCTAAATGGGATCTCTTAGACCGTATTCAAGATAATGCTGAGGCTTGGGAGAATGACAAAGGAAGAAAGTCAGGTATAAACTATGATTATGAATGCATTAAATATTTTATGGGAACTGATAACTTCTGTGATATCAACAATGAGTTTGGCCTTGATCCTCAAGTTCTTGCAAAATGTTTTAATGCCTTTGCCTCTTATATTGAACTTCCTAAGAAAGAGTGGGACAAGTACCATGCTCCTTATAAAGACATTGTTACACATGTTCCTGCCAGCGTAGAGGTTTGTACTGTTGATCCTATTTTGCCTGAACCTTATATTGAGAAAACTACTTTTCCTTCCAAGGTAAGGGAGCATTCTATTATGACTAATGTGGTTAGCAAAAGCGCAAAGAAAACTGTAGGGTCTGATGAGCTTATTGATATCGAGCCAGTGGTAGCTATTGTGAAAGATCTTGTCACTAGAAATATAGAGGATGAGCATATTGTCTTCTGTGAAGACGCTACTAATATTGTTTCTCATCCAAAGAAAGTTAGAAAAGCTAGTGTCCTTGTGCTTTCTGTTAAAATTGGTAATCATTGCTACTATGGTTTATGTGATATTCGTGCTAATTCTAGTGCTATTCCTTATGAGCTTTACAGGTAAATTATGCATGAGATCGGTCCTAGTGAGCTTGAGGACATTTGTTGGGGGTATGCTATATGGGTATCCTTATAGCATGTCTCTTATCCGGCTAACCCGGGTGGCCCATAGTCGGTAGCATGGCCTATGGCCTGCTGGACGGCCCAGTTAGGTGGATCCAGAAGGGAGGCCCATGCCGGATGAAGGAAGGCTACGGTGGAGTCACCAATGTACCCAGAGCCTTGGAGTGCAAGATACACAAGACTAGTAATAGACAATGTAGGACTCTGTAACCTGTCCGGCTAGGACTTTTCCCTATAACCCTAGGACCTGGCGACTATATAAGTCGGGCCTATGGGAGCCTTTAGGGCACGATCATAGACAACTTCACACAACCTCGCACAGCGAACCTATCTCTGTAACTCGGCGTATTGCCCTTATAGTGATTTATAGCAGGAGTAGGATTCAGCCACCGTTGTGGGATCTGAACCTGGGTAAGTTGTGTTACCTCGTACCCGTCAACCGTCCGCCTTACCCCACGTATCTAAACACGCAATGTGAGGACCCCTCCATGGCGTACTCGTCGGAAATACCACGACAGTTGGCGCCCACCGTGGGGCAAGAGGCGCTTCAGGCTCTTCAGTGGGCGAGGACCAAGATCTTCGCAGGAATCAGCGAAACCGTAGCCATCGGTCACGTCCTCTTCTCCGGCAATGTTCCGATCGTCCCTCCTGACGAGCTCTGGATCCCGGCGAAGACGAACCCTACACGGTGCTCGATCGTTCCTATCGGAGACATCCACCTCTTCATCGGCGAATCCGACTCGGTCACTAGTTCCCTGGGATTCGGAGGAGCATCAAGGCCCGCACGGACCACCTACGGGCAGGATACGTTCGCGGAAGGATCAATGTCGGATCTCTCCTTGGAGTTTGCCGGCAAAGATCGGAAAAATTCAAGGCCCACCCAAACCGCCCCTGTGCAGGATATAAAGGTGGAAGATCACTGCAAATCCGCCGGCTTTGTCCGAGCGTCTGGACAGCAGATATCCAAATTTGTCGGCGTGGTTACCATCTTTGATCTGGCGCGCTGCATTCAGAGAGAGGGCGAAAACCCCCGCGATTACCTGGCCAGGTGGATTCGTATACGAGCCGATCTGGCCCACTACCCCAATGAAGATGCTATCTATCACTTTGTGGAAGGACTGGACCATGGCATGCTTCTCCGACATTCTCTAAGACGGCAGCAGGCGTTAGGACGGCTTACCTTCGAAGGCATGGTGAACACCGTCAACGACTACGGAGAGGTCGAAGCGGCAGCTCAGACAGCGCTTGTGCTCATTGACGGAGCCCCTCCGATCCAGCCACTGTTGCCACCGCCTCCGGCCGCCATCGTCGCAGTAGCACTACCACCTCCAGTCATTGTCGAGCCCGTTGCACCTCCACTGCCCGTCATTGAGGAAGTCCTGGCACCCTCCGACTCTGTCATTGACGCGCTCTATGTTGATTTCAGTGCAGATTCAGAGGAGATAGACTTCAGTCCAGAAGAGCTAGACTCCGCTATGCAGGAGATGGAGGAGGAGTACTCGCGCGACGAGCAAGCGAACAACGCCGTCACGTCTCGAGGGGTGTTCGTCACCATTGGGATGGCGATGGATGAAGATCAACCCGGACGAGCTCCGCCTACGGCGCTGGAAAATTGGAAGGGGCCACTTATTGCTACTGACGATGATCGCGCAAAGGTCATGCCTCCTCCGCCTAACCCAGTGCAGCAGCCGTAGGAACTCAGCACCGGCCCGAGGAACAACAACACCGCAAACTTGCCGCCTCTAGCATCTACGTCTGCAGCCCAAGTTACTCCAGCTGATAGAGTGATGTACGGCAATCTCCTCATCGAGCCACTAACCGTTGCTCATATTCGGAACGTGACCCAGCTTGACGAGAAGCGCCAGCAGCTGCTGGAGGAAGCACAGGACATCGCGGAGCAAGGCGCTAAACTAGATCGAGATCTGGCCAACGCGCAGAAGTCCATAGAGAAAGCTAGAGCAATGGAGGCCGAGTACAAGACCTTGCTGCAGCAGCAGAAGGCTAAGAAAGCTCCGGCTCGCGTCATCAACGATCCTGGTGTACGACGCAACCTAGGATAGGCTCCCTCGAGGCCGGCACCGTCCAAGCCATACATTGATAGTGAAGGCAAGCAGGTGATGCCCACCCCACTCCTTAACCTTGTCGTCTCCAAGACCCTTCTAGAGCAGGATAGATCTCCTGAGGCAGTGGAACAGGTCTATGACCTAGTGGCCAAGGCAGTGAAGCAGCAGGAAAAGGCCACCTCTCAGAGGCTTGAGTCTGACCTAGCGCTCTGCCAATCTAGCCAGTATAAGCCACCAAGGGACAGATCTCCTCTTGATGTCGGGTCCCAGAGGGGTTCATCAGAACGAAGACGGAGGGATGCGCGCAATAGGAAGGATGCCATCCCCATATCCTCCGATCACGGAGAAAAGGCCCGACCTCGTCGCCCATCGCCACCGCCCCGATCCCCTCGACATCGCGAATATCACAAGGCTCACCATCATACGGATATGCCCCCACCAAAGCAGTGTGGCATCGTCATCCGCGACAACACGGAGCAAACCCGTCATGACGGAGAGCACAACCAAGGACACAAGAGCAGGTCACGCTACGACCCTCTGCGTCCGACAAGAAACCGTGACAGGCATGAGGCGTCGCAGGAGGGTAACAGCAAGAAGGCTAACCCACCGCCACCTCCGCCTCCGTCACCACCAAGTAGTCACCATGGTGGAGGAGGCCTGCGTCGTTCACGCAGCCCATCCCCTGTTGACAAAAAGAAGAAGACCCCGGAGCCATACCTGGGACCACGTTGCTTTGGACCTGCAATACGGTCCGCAACTTACCCCAAAGGTTTCCGGATTTACAAGACCATTAAACCCTATGACGGCACCGCCAAGCCAGCCACATGGTTGCAGGACTACGGCAACGCGGTGGATATTGCCGGAGGCAACCCCAACGTTGCCATCAAGTACCTCCCGTTAATGTTGGCAGGCACGGCCCATCAATTGATCGACGACTTTCCGGAGAAATCTATCTACAACTGGCTGGACATGCAAGAAGCATTCACCAATAACTTTGAGGGTACATACAAGCGTCCCTGCACTGTGGGCGATCTACAGCGGTGCGTGCAAGAGAAAGACGAGACATCTCGCGCCTACCTCTCCCGCTGGCTGGATATGAAGAATTCCTGCGCAGGAGTGCACGCTCAGACCGCCATGGCCGCCTTCATCGATGGGTTGGAAAGGGGTACGCTGCTCCGACATAAGTTGAAGCGCTTGCAGGACAATCACCAGCTTGACTTGAACCAGATGATTTAGTTGGCTAGTGAGTTCGCAGCTGTCGACGACGACGCTCGCGGCTCCTTGCTGGCAACGGCCGTTCCAACTCAAGCTCGGAGGAACGGCAGTACAAAGCGGAAAACCGCTCCAGAAGAAAAGCAATCTACCGACATGGTCGCTATGACTTTTGTAGTACGAGGCGAAGGCGGACAACGTGGCCGAGGAAGGGGAGCTGGTCGTGGGCAGCAACAAGGAAGTGAAACCACCTCGGCGCCGCTTCGCGTTCCCCAAACCTATGAGGAGTACCGTGATATGCCGTGCCTCGTACACCTCGATGCCAACGGCAAGGCCACCCATACCAATCGACACTGCAAGTTCGTCAATGACCTCAAGGAAGACCCGGAGTCCGGCTACAAGCAAAGTCGAAAGAATAGACCGCGAGGCAAGGGCAAAGGGAAGAAGAAGGAGGAGGAGTCCAAGGATTCAAGTGATCTGGACGAAGATGTTGACCCCAAGCACGCTGCCAAGAGCGATGACAAGGTCAAGAACCCCTTCGCAAAGAAGGATTCAGTCTACCACACTTTCCTTGGCACCCCCACCGTCCGTCAACAGAAGACCTCTCTGAGGATCCTGATGGCCACTCTCCCCCTAGTCCCCTAGTACTTGCGCTGGTCAGAAGTTCTAATAACTTGGGACAGGACGGACCACCCAAACCTTGTGCCCACGGAGAACCAGTACGCCATGGTCATCAACCCCTTGATTGACAACGTGGAGTTCACCAAGTGCATGGTGGATAGTGGAAGCAGCATCAACATCATGTACCTGGATACACTGCAGAAGATGAACTTGACGGAGGCAAACCTAAGGCGGACCAACACCATCTTCCATGGCGTAGTTCCTGGTCGGGAGGCTCGGTCCCTTGGGTGCATTACACTTCAGGTTGCCTTTGGCGACGTTAATAATTACCGCCAAGAGCGCATGACCTTCGAGGTGGTCCCCTTCAAGAGCGTGTACCACGTCATATTCGGCCGTGACATATTCCACACGTTCATGGCCAAGCCATGCTTCGTCTACAACAAACTCAAGATACCGGACCAAACGGTGTTATCACCATATCCGGAAGCTTTACCAAGGCAAGGGACTGCATGATCAATGAAGCAGCCGTTGCAGAAGCTGTCCTCTACAGCGAAGAATTCAAAGAGATCCAGAGTAAGGTCGATGACTCATAGATGCCCGCGCCGAAGAAGCAGATCTCCGACTTCGCTCCTGTGTTCAAGGCCACCATCGAGACCAAGCCGGTGGAACTTGTGGTAGGCGATGCCTCTAAGACCGTCATCATTGGGACGAACCTGGATCCCAAATAGGAAAGCGTGCTCGTCGAGTTCCTCCGTGAGAATAGGGACATCTTTGCCTGGCAACCTGCCGACATGAAAGGTGTACCTAGGGAACTTGCCGAGCACAGCTTAAACATTTATCCAAAATGCAAACCAGTGAAACAACCTCTACGACGCTTTGGAGATGAGAAGAGACGCGCCATTGGCAAAGAGATAGCTAGGTTACTTAAGGCTAGATTTATCCGAGAAGTCCTTCACACCCAATGGGTGGCCAATCATGTACTTGTCCCCAAAAAGGGAACCAATGAATTAAGAATGTGCGTTGATTACACCGTCTTGAACAAAGCATGTCCCAAAGATCCGTTTGCTTTGCCTCGCATTGACCAAGTCATTGACTCGACGGCTGGCTCGGAACTTTTGTGTTTTCTTGATGCATACTCAGGATACGACTAGATCAACATGAGGAAGTCGGACCAACTGGCCACTTCGTTCACTACCCCATACGACACGTTTTGCTATGTCATGATGCCCTTTGGGCTGAAAAACGCAGGTGGTACCTACCAAGGGACAATGCAGTGTTGCCTTCACGACCAAATTGGTTAGAATGTTCACGCCTATGTGGACGATATCGTGGTGATGTCTAAAAAGTCAAACAACTTAATCTCCGACTTAAAAGAAACCTTTGATAATCTCCAGAAATACAACATGATGCTCAACCCTAAGAAGTGCGTCTTCGGGGTTCCAGTCGGCAAATTGTTGGGCTTCATCGTTTCCCAACATGGAATCGAGGTCAACCTGGAGAAAATCAAGGCCATCTTAAACATAAACCGTCCGACATGCCTAAAGGACATTCAACGACTAACAGGTTGTGTTGCAGCAGTTAGTCGGTTCGTCAGCCGGCTTGGAGAGAAGGCTCTCCCGCTATACAAGTTGCTGAAGAAGGCGGACAAATTCACGTGCACGGATGAAGCAGACGCAGCATTGAAGTAGCTCAAGGAGACTCTTTCCTCAGCGCCCATCCTTGCAGCACCCGAGCCGGGAGAGCCATTGTTAATTTACATGGCGGCAACCAACCGGGTTATCAGCATCGTCGTCGTGGTAGAGCGGAAGGAACCAGGCTATGAGCACGGAGTTCAACGACCATTTTACTACGTGAGCGAGGTCTTGATGGAGTCCAAGCAGCGTTACCCACACTACCAAAAGATAGCTTATGGAGTATTCCTTGCTTCTAGGAAGCTGAGGCATTACTTTTAGGAGCACACAATCACAGTGGTGAGCAAGACTCCACTGTCCGACATTATCAATAACAGCGACGCTACAGGAAGGGTCACGAAGTAGGGCATTGAACATGCTGCCTTTGAGATCACCTACAAGAGATGCGATGCTATCAAGTCACAAGCCTTGGCGGATTTTGTTGCAGATTGGACGGAGATGCCAGACGCTACTCCGTTGCCAGAACCAGAGTACTGGGTGATGCACTTTGACGGATCAAAGATGCTCAACGGCTCGGGGGCTGGTGTATTGCTACAGTCACCAATAGGAGACAAGCTACACTAAGTTCTGCAGATCCACTTCGAGGCTACAAACAACATGGCGGAGTATGAAGCACTCATTCACGGACTACGTGTACCAAGGATATTGGCATCAAGTGCATAGTCTGTTGTGGAGATTCTGACTTGGTTGCCCAACAGGTGGCTGGCACCTGGAATGCGCGGAACCCTATGATGGCGGCATATCGAGATGAAGTGGACGAGATAGCCAAGAGCTTCTTGGGCTACGAAGTCAAGTATGTACCTAGGGAACAAAACGAGGCGGCTGATCTACTGTCTAAGCTTGGATCAGGGCACAAGAAAATCCCGCCAGGAGTCTTCCTAGAGCACCTGCGCACACCATCCGTGAAGGGAGCCGACATCAACAACCCGGATAGAGCTGACTCTTTCGTCAACATGGTGACCAAGGTCCCTCCAGCTTGGACAAAACCATTCATGGAATACCTCGAACACGGAACTTTGCCCGACGACAAAGTCGAAAGACGACAAATAGTACGACGAGCAAAGGGTTATACCATCATCAATGGGAAACTCTATAAAAGGAGCACTACTGGTGTACCTAAAGTGTGTTTCCCAGCTAGAAGGTATGGAAATCCTGCGCGAAATCCATCTCGGAGATTGCGGGCATCACGCTGCTCCTCGGTCGTTGGTCGTGAAAGCCTTCCGGCAAGGATTCTACTAGTTGACCGCGAAGGCGGAAACCGACAAGCTGGTTGAGACATGCATGGGATGCCAGTATTATGCCCGACAACCACATGTTCCTGCTGAAGAACTGCGAACAATACCAATAACTTGGCCGTTTGCAGTCTGGGGGCTAGACATGGTGGGACCGTTACAGACGGCACCTTGTGGGTTTACGCATCTGCTTGTAGCAGTTGATAAATTCACCAAATGGATAGAAGCTAAACCCATTAGAGAGCTTGATGGGGCAACTGCCCTCAGGTTTGTCCGGGATTTAGTGGTGAGATTTGGTCTCCCACATAGCATTATCACCGACAACGGAAGCAACTTGTCACTCGGAGAAGTGGAGGCTTATTGCTGGGAGAAAGGCATCCGACTTGACCTTGCATCTGTGGCACACCCACAATCCAATAGTCAGGTTGAGCGAGCCAATGGATTAATTCTGCAGGGAATCAAGCCACGTCTTGAGGCACCGCTACATAGAGCAGCTGGAGCCTGGGCGAAAGAATTGCCATCTGTGCTGTGAAGTTTACGAACTACACCCAACAGATCCACCGGCTACACCCCTTACTTCATGGTATATGGAGCAGAAGCCATCTTGCCTTCCGACATCCTCCACGATGCACCAAGAGTTGCCGCCCATGACGAGGATGACGTTGAAGAATCCAGACGCCTAGATGTGGACCTTCTCGAGGAGGAGCGCGTTTTGGTATGCCAAAGATCCGCCATCTACCAGCAGAAGCTACGCAGCTACCATAGTCACCGCGTTCGGCATCGCTCATTTAAAGAGGGGGATTTGGTGCTCCGACTTAAGCAGAAGAAGTCACACAAATTATCCCCGCCATGGGAAGGACCGTTCATCATAAGCAGGGCGCTGCTCAATGGGTCTTACTACCTTGTTGACAATCGTGAACAAAAGGATAGACCCAACGAGGATCATAAGCGTAAGCGACGTGACCCGAATGATGACTACCCGGAGCTTGATCGGCCATGGAACATAGCACATCTACGTCCTTTTTACACATAGCATTTTTTATCTAATTGTGTACCTCTTATATGATCAATGAAATAAAGCTCTTTGGTTCACTCATATTTCTGAGTCTTTTACCTCCTTTAGTGTTCATTTTTGGATCATGTAAAACCTTTATGCACAAGTATTGCATTTGCACTTGTGAAAATTCCGCCTACGTGCATTAGCTTAAGTTTTCTGGTCTACACATTCTTTGTTGTTTTTATGTGGATTCTGGAGTAGTGACTTTCGGTACTTATTGTCGGCGATTTTGTGCTCGGGTTATTGATGGTGCCATTGGGCATCATCACCTAAGCGCATGGTTCCGACAACGAGTCTTACGACTCACGAAAAGTCAAGCATAAGAACCAAAGTAATGGATAAGCCAGCACTTGCTTAAAAAATATATACATGTTGGAAACTAGTTCTTAAGTAGCAGGAAATAACAACCATTGTTTTCTGCCTTAAGTTACATCATCAAGTTTATTCCGCGCATACACCAAAGGTGAAACAAATATTACAAAGTTGTTTTTCATTCCTTTGGCGAGGAGACTTGGAAGCAGCATCGTCACCAGCCGGAGAATCACCCTCAATGTCGGCACTGTGGTGGGACTCAGAGGAGTCTTGGTTGACGTTGTCGATGGTGTTCATGGGCACGAAGACGTCGATGTCCACCAACTCGGCAACTCTGGTGTCATAACCCGCGAGTGACGACAGGATGGCTTCGTGATCAATTTCTTTGCCGTCATCGTCAGCGTCGGGGATACTAGAGGTCACCGTATCGATGTCGGCATCTTCGTAGTGTGCCTTCACCATTGACAGCGCCATCCTTGCGCCAGCCCGTGCACATGAAGCTTTCCAGATTGTGATACGCTCGGGGGCTCGGCGCAGAATATCTGAGTACTTCGCCACGGAGTCCGAGGCCTTGATGTGCATCTGGAGGGGCTTGGCAATCTCTTTGGCTTGAGTGATGGAGGTTTTGATGAAGTTGCCGGCAAGAACCATGCATTCCTTGGCTGGAGGAGGCGATCTGGTTAAACCCATAGGATCTGCAAATTCCGACAAGAAACACATGAGTTCAACAATTCAAAGTATCCAGACTACAAAAATACAAGGCGGAGGAAACTTACTGAAGATGCTGGCCTCCGCTTGCTAGAGGGTGTCCGCCAAGGATTGTTTCTCTTGTTGGAGGAGCTTGTACGCCTTGCCATGGCGGTGATTCTGCTTGTCGGCAGCACGCTTTTGATCTTTCAAGATCGCGATCTCCTCCTTCAAGCGGTTGATTTCCTCAGCGGCGGAGTCCTGCAAGGCCTTCATTGATTCTTCATGCATTTTCAGCATGTCTTCCCTCTCCTTTTTAAGGATCTTGTTCTCGCTGTCCAGCTGCTGGATGTGCTTGGACTGCTCGACAATGTCCTTGTCCTTGGCAACATGTTCTGCAAAGTCGGAGAAAACAAAGTACACAGTAAGTACTTGGAGAATGTAGGCACAAAACCAGGACGGAATGCGCAAAAAGAAAATAGACTCTTGTTTTTGATGATCTGTTCCTTCAAGATGGCAGTTTTACCCTTTTCGGCTTCAAGATCTGCGCGCATCTTCTGGTACTTGTAGTTGGCCATGCCCCTCCGAGCATTCTCGTTCTGTCAAAAAAAGGAAAAAAGTTAAACCGTTGTTTAGTCTACTTGGAGCATCTAGTCGGAATCTTTCCACCTAGACGCTCGGGGGCTACAGCGAGAGTTTTTTACTTAGCAGTATGCTTAGCTTTTCTTTAAGCATCTAGTCGGAGCTAATTCAGTTCTCGATTAGAAGCTTGGGTGCTACAGTATAAAGTTTTTAACTCGGAATCTGCTTAGCTTTTCTTTAAGCATCTAGTCGGAACTAATTCAGTTACAACTAGAGGCTTGGGGGCTACAGTATTGAAAATTATAAACACTGCGTATGCTACTCTTAAAGCATATAGTCGGAATAGTTCATTCCATCTAAATGCTTGGGGGGCTACAGTGAGAGTTTTTTCTAACTTAGTCACTCTTAGAGCATATAGATGCAAAGCCTATGGTTTTCCGTCTACATCCTCGGGGGCTACAGTGGGATACTCATATGACATGCAAAAGGCAAAGTAAAACTTACAAGTGCAATGATCTTGAGGTTTGTAGCGCTCTCGGCTAGCAGCTTGCCAAAGGAGATGTTATTTCCTTGCAAGATGTCCGCTTGTCGGAGGAGCTCCTCAAGACCACACGTCGGAGATGACGGTACTCCTCCAGAAACCAGAGTTGTGTTACTCGGCGTGAGCGCCGGGTAAACTACCTTCGGAAACTTAAAGGGTTTCT
The DNA here is from genome assembly GCA_916181665.1 of Avena sativa. Lineage (NCBI taxonomy): Eukaryota > Viridiplantae > Streptophyta > Magnoliopsida > Poales > Poaceae > Avena > Avena sativa. The sequence continues at coordinate 125,457,159 of OV702297.1, forward strand.
GGGGAGAAAGGGGGCCGCCTTCGGCAGAAGTACCAGCTTCCACCACCGCCTTGCCACCACTGATGGCATCCTTAGCCGGAGCTTCAGTCATTTGTTGAGCGGTGCTCTCCTGCGTCGCCTGCTCGCCGACAACAGCGAGTTCGGTAGAGGCGCCAGAATCCACTTCCATGACGGAAGGGCCTAGTGCCTCCTTAGCTTGTGAGCTTGTCGGAGTAGACGAAGGCTTGACGGCAGGGGTAGCAGGGGCGATGGCGGGGGAGGCATCACGATGCAGCATGTATTTGATATTTCGAGAAGCCCCCAAAGTTTTGGAGGTCTTCTTGAGGCTGGTCGTGGCTTTCTTTCTGAAACGTGCAAATGCATAAGTACAGGAACAAGACAGACAGATAGACAATGTCAGAGAATGAGAAGCTTACACTAAGGGGGTGCTTTGGCAAAAATCCCAGTGGCTTTTCTCTTTTCCGCCTCCAGGGCGGCGACGGTAGTCTTTTTGGAGGCTCCACCCTCCGTCTTCTTATTGCCTCCGTCGGCAGCGCCAAAGATGGAGCTCTTCCGCTTTCGCGCCAACGGGACATCGTCGTCGGACACAACCGTGACTTCCTTCATCTTTGGATCGTAGATTTGGTCAGCCAGGTTGCTCTCATCTAGATCGCTAAGCTGTTAAGTGATAAATCACTGTGTTAGATAAGATGGTGTTTGCAAGACGGAAGAACTGGAGCATATGTCGTACACAGAAAATAAATACCTACCTTTGGGCACTTGCCATCTACGAACATGTCGTAGGTGATGGTGAAGCCACGCTTCTTATCCTTCACCTTGATGATGTCCTTTAGGCGGAGCTTGACAGAGTCGCTCGAGAAGTTATCCACGGAGATCCGGAGGCTATCCCTTTGATCACTGGTATACTCGTGCATATACTTCGCGGGGTGCTGCAGAGGTTGGATTCGCCTGATGAACCAGCACATGGCTAGGTCCAAGCCGGTTAAACCCGTATCTACGAACCATTCGATCCGCCTTATAGCGTGGGAAGCGTCGAGGTCGGAAGGAAGGGAGGCTTGGGATCTCCATGTGGAAACTTCAGTGGCGGCTCCATCTGCGAAGTCTGGGTACGTCACTTCTCGGCCCGCCAGAGGAATGTCGGGGCCGTAGAAGTACGTCCGCTGCCAATTCTTGCAGGACTCATGGCCAAAAATGTCAGGGAACCGCCGGCCAGGTCGAATCTTGAAGCTTATGGTGCCGCGGTTCCTAAGCTCCTCCTTACTATGTCCGGCTTCACGTTTGACGGTGAAGAAGTACACGAACAAGTCTAACCTAGGCCTTATCCCTAGATAACCCTCGCAAAGTGCCGCGAAGTTGCTAAGCACTAAGATACTATTGGGGGAGAGTTTATGGGGCTAGACCTTGTAGTGGTTTAAGACGGAGAGGAAGAAGTGGGAGATGGGCAGGGAAACACCGCGTACCAACTGAGCTTTGAGGTACACCTTTTCTCCGGCTTGGGGAGAAGGTGTCACCTCGCCGGCCGGCGCCGCCTGCCAAGCAAGCCCCTCCGTCGCGGGGAGGTAGCCTTCGGCGACCATCTCCTGGATGTCGCGGTCGGTGATGTCCGAGCCACGCCAGTCACCCTTATGCGAGTCTGGCTCTTCCTCCAGTGGCTCTAGCGCTGCCAGATTTTGGTCGCCGTCGGTGGACTCGATCACCGCTGATGCGGGGATGACCAAGCCCTCTGGGGGCACGACGATGGAGCTCACTGGCTTCGCCGCGGCTTCGCTCGACGCCGCCATGGATGGGGAGGTGCTGCTGCTCGCCATGGAGAGAAGGTTGGAAGCAACTGGTGCAGAGGGGAGTTAGGGTTTTCTCGAGGTTTTCTCGCGGAGAGCTCGAGAGAACGCGCGGCTGAAGGAAGATGATGATGCAAGGAGAATGATGTAAAAAAGTGGAAAATTCCCCACGGTTACTATTTATCATCCTCGGCGTCAAGATTCGTGCAGCTTGATCGAACGGTTGCCGTGTAGACGACGTGTTCACGAACGTGCGCGGAAATTTCGCCACGTCTCCAACCGTCGCCGCCAACGGTTCGTATCGCTCGCGTGGGAAAATCGGATATGATTGCGTTCTCTGCATGTGTGAGTTACGAGGCGTCGCTGACCTAAGCCTACGTCGTCCTAGCTGACATGGGTAGATGAGCCGTCGCATCGAAGATTCCGACATATACGGATTCAATCCAACTACGGAAGAGTACGATGGAAGATTCAGCATTTCTCCGACTTACCAATCGAAGATGGAGAAAGCCTTGCAGGGTTCTTTGGGAGGACTACAAGATGTTGCTTGACGATTTGCCGACATCCATCTAAACGGAGGATTCCACGTGAAGAGGCAAGACGGCGCAAGATCTTGGAGTTCTCCGGGGGCTACTGTTGGGGGTATGCTATATGGGTATCCTTATAGCATGTCTCTTATCCGGCTAACCCGGGTGGCCCATAGTCGGTAGCATGGTCTATGGCCTGCTAGGCAGCCCAGTTAGGTGGATCCAGAAGGGAGGCCCATGCCGGATGAAGGAAGGCTACGGTGGAGTCACCAACGTACCCGTAGCCTTGGAGTGCAAGATACACAAGACTAGTAATAGATAGTGTAGGACTTTGTAACCTGTCCGGCTAGGACTTTTCCCTGTAACCCTAGGACCTGGCGAATATATAAGTCGAGCCTATGGGAGCCTTTAGGGCACGATCATAGACAACTTCACACAACCTCGCACAGCGAACCTATCTCTGTAACTCGGCGTATTGCCCTTATAGTGATTTATAGCAGGAGTAGGATTCCGCCACCGTCGTGGGATCTAAACCTGGGTAAGCTGTGTTACCTCGTACCCGTCAACCGTCCGCCTTACCCCACGTCTCTAAACACGCACTGTGAGGACCCCTCCATGGCGTACTCGTCGGCAATACCACGACAACATTGATGTGGTTATTCACCTTGCTAATAGAGAGAAAGTTTGCCCCATTGGTATTGTAAGAGATGTGGAGGTCCTTTGTGGTAAGATTAAATATCCTGATGATTTTCTAGTACTTGGTAAAGAAGCTAGTAAAACCTATCCTATTATCTTTGGTAGACGCTTCCTTAATACTTGTGGGGCTATCATAGATTGTAGGAAGGAAAAAGTTTTGACTAAGTTTGCTGGAGAATATTATGAGTTTAATTTCTCCAAATTTGCTAAAACTCCTTATGAAAATGAACTGCCTAATGAGGATTTCAGGGTTGAACAACTTTCTGCTATTTCTCTTGCTCCTAACAATGCTTTGCAGCAGTTTATGGAAGATCATGAAAGTGATGTCTTCATGAAGGAAAGAAATGAGATTGACGAGGTTTTCCTTCGTCAGCCGGAACAGCTTAAGCATAATCTACCTGTGGAAGATTTGGGTACCACACTACCACCTAAAGGGGACCCTGTTTTCGAATTAAAACCTTTACCTGATAATCTTAAATATGCTTATCTTGATGATAAGAAAGTATATCATGTTATTATTAGTTCTAAACTTTTAGGAAAGGAAGAAGAGAGGTTATTGGAGATATTGAAGAAACACCGAGGAGCTATGGGCTATACTCTTGATGATTTAAAGGGGATTTCTCCTACTATATGTCAGCATGTTATTAATATAGAGCCTGATGCAAAACCAATTGTTGAGCATCAACGTCGTCTAAATCCAAAGATGAAGGATGTGGTAAGAAATGAGGTATTAAAACTCCTTGATGCTGGTATTATTTATCCTATTGCTGATAGTAAATGGGTTAGCCCTGTTCATTGTGTTCCCAAGAAAGGGGAATAACTGTTGTGTCTAATCAGGATAATGAGCTTATACCCCAAAGAGTAGTGGTTGGGTATAGAATGTGCATTGATTTTAGAAAGATTAATAAAGTTACTAAGAAAGATCATTATCCTTTGCTCTTTATTGATCAAATGCTTGAGAGGTTGTCCAAAAAGACTCACTTTTGCTTTCTTGATGGTTATTCTGGGTTTTCTCAAATTGCTGTGAAAGCACAGGACCAAGAGAAAACTACTTCCACTTGTCCTTATGGTACTTATGCTTATAGGCGTATGCCTTTTGGTTTATGTAATGCTCCTGCTACCTTTCAGAGATGTATGTCTGCTATCTTTCATGGTTTTTGTGAAGAAATTATGGAGGTTTTCATGGACAATTTTTCCGTCTATGGAACTTCTTTTGATAACTGTTTGCACAACCTTGATAAAGTTTTGCAGAGATGTGAAGAAACCAACCTTGTTCTTAATTGAGAGAAATGCCATTTCATGGTTAATGAAGGGATTGTTCTTGGACACAAGATCTCTAAAAGAGGCATTGAAGTCGACAGAGCCAAAATTGAAGCAATTGAGAAGATGCCTTGTCCTAGAGATATCAAAGGTATTCGTAGTATCCTTGGTCATGCTGGTTTCTATAGGAGATTTATTAAAGATTTCTCCAAGATTTCAAAGCCCCTTACTAATCTTCTTCAAAAAGATGTACCTTTTGTTTTTGATGATGATTGTAAGGAAGCTTTTGAGACTTTGAAGAAAGCTTTGACAACTGCTCCTATTGTCCAACCACCTGATTAGAATTTACCTTTTGAAATCATGTGTGATGCTAGTGACTTTGCTGTGGGTGCTATCCTTGGACAACGTGTTGACAAGAAGCTGAATGTTATTCATTATGCTAGCAAGACTATGGATGCTACTCAAAATAATTATGCTACTACTGAAAAAGAGTTCTTAGCTATAATCTTTGCTTGTGATAAGTTTAGACCTTATATTGTTGATTCTAAGGTTACTATTCATACTGATCATGCAGCTATTAAGTACCTTATGACAAAGAAGGACGCTAAGCCTAGGCTTATAAGGTGGGTGTTGCTTTTGCAAGAGTTTGATCTACATATTGTGGATAGGAAAGGTGCTGATAATCCTGTTGCTGATAATTTATCTCGTTTGGAAAACATTTATTTTGACCCTTTGCCTGTTAATGATAGTTTTCCGAATGAGCAGTTAGCTGCAATAAGGGTAAGTCCGCATGAGAGTCCTTGGTATGTTGATTATGCTAACTTTATTGTTTCCAAGTATTTTCCTCCAACCTTTACAGCTCAGCAAAGAAGGAAATTCTTTTATGATCTAAGGCATTACTTTTGGGATGACCCACACTTATATAAAGGAGTAGATGGTATTATGCGAAGATGTGTTCCAGAATTTGAACAACAAGAGATATTGAGAAAATGTCATGGCAGTGCTTATGGAGGACATCATGCTGGGGATAGGACTGCACAAAAGGTTTTACAATCTGGATTTTATTGGCCTACCCTTTTTAAAGATGCAAGGAAGTTTGTCTTATCATGTGATGAATGCCAACGAGTAGGTAACATCTCTAGACGCAATGAAATGCCCATGAATTATTCTCTTGTTATTGAACCTTTTGATTGTTGGGGATTTGACTTTATGGGGCCTTTTCCTCCTTCAAAAGGGTATACTCATATTCTTGTTGTTGTTGACTATGTTACAAAGTGGGTAGAAGCCATACCTACAAACAGTGCGGATGGTAAGACCTCTTTGAAAATGCTTAAAGATATCATTTTTCCTAGGTTCGGTGTGCCTAGATATCTCATGACTGATGGAGGCTCTCATTTTATTCATGGGGGTTCTATAAAAACTCTCGCTAAGTATGATGTAAACCACAGAATAGCTTCAACTTATCACCCCCAAACTAGTGGGCAAGTAGAACTTTCCAATAGGGAAATTAAATCTATCTTGTAGAAGACTGTCAATAGATCTAGAAAAAATTGGGCTAAAAAGTTGAATGACGCTTTGTGGGCTTATAGAACTGCTTATAAAAATCCTATGGGGATGTCTCCTTACAAAATGGTCTATGGGAAAGCCTGTCACTTGCCTTTAGAATTAGAACACAGAGCTTATTGGGCAGTGAAAGAGTTGAATAGAGATTTTAGACTTGCTGGTGAGAAAAGACTGCTCGACTTAAGTAATCTAGATGAGTGGAGAGGTGAATATTTCGAAAATGCTAGGCTCTTTAAGGAAAAAGTAAAAAGATGGCATGATAGGAGAATTCTCAAAAGGGAGTTCCGCGTTGGTGAGAAAGTTCTTTTGTATAGGTCTCGTCTCAGATTTTTTGCAAGCAAACTACTCTCCAAATGGGAAGGACCTTTTGTTATCAAAGAAGTGTACCGTTCAGTTGCCATCAAAATTCTTCTCTGAAGGATGACACAACACAGGTGGTTAATGGCCAAAGACTAAAACATTATATTTCTGGAGATTCTTATAATGAAGATGTGGATGTTATTCAAATGGTAACTCCAGAAGAATTTATCAGAATCCAAACACCAAAAACTGCAGAGTTCGTCCTTGAATAGGTAAAAGTGGTGAAAACAGAAGGTTCATGAAAATCTAATCTTTTTATATTTTTGATGTTTTTTTAATACATAAGGAAGACTACGAGATGGAATAGAGGAGGAACCGGAGGCCGGGGTGGCCAAACCCACCCCATGCATGGGCCCACCTTGCCCCGCGCCTGGAGGGGGTGTGCCACCCCCGAGCTCCAACTTCGCTTCATTTCCGTGTCAGTACCTTCCTTATGCCTTGAAACTTCGTAATATATATAATCCCCCAGATCCCCTGAGGTTTGTGCATCATGTTCTCGTCGTGGTTTCGTTTCGATCTGTTTCTGTCAGGAAATCTTCTCAAAGTTTAGAGCACCATGGTCTCCGCCAACGACAAAGGCAAGAAGCCCTAGGAAGAAGAACCTCAAGTCCCCAAGGAGGAGGAGATTTCGGTAGGGTGTGAAGGTGACATGGAGGAGGACAAGCAACCAGACACTCGCGCTACCGCCGCAAGCATTGGATTGGTGGCAAAACCTACCAAGCTTAAGAGGACATCACGGATGTTTATAGGAGGGAGAACTCCGCGTCATATCCTTGCTCCATGCACACTTCCTCCTAGTACTCCTTGTTCTAACAGTGCAGGGAAGAAACACTCTAATAGGGAAGAATGGAGAAACAATAACAAGGACTGGGATCCTCGGTCTGAGTTGATCATGGGCTGCATTGAGCATAATTCAGAGTTAAGTCGTACTCTGACCTTCGATATGGAGGATTTGAAGAAACTTGTTGATGAGCTTATCAAGAGAACACCACCACCACCAAAGGAGTAATTCATCATCAGGTTTGGCATCCCCTTGGCTTGTTCCAAGCTTGGGGGAGTGCCGCGGTATCACCACCATTATCTTTTATCTTTTACCTTTTTAGTGGATTCATATCTGTGGTAGAGAGGTTATCTTATAGTTTGGTTTGCATGTGGAAGTATCTCTCCTTTAGTTGATTATCTTTGTATCCCTTGGTGTGAGTGTCTTTATTGGAATATTAATGAGAAGTCTCATCTTTTACTTTTTGCACTTCTTATTTTAGTTTGCAACCTCTATTATATGATGGATCTTGTTGATCAGTATTGGCACCACTTTGGGATCATCAAGTGGATCTAAATTGGTTTTGGCAAACTGAGTTCTGGTCAGTAGCAATACTTTTTGAGGTTTGAAAGTGAAAGAGAAAAAGCTTACAGGTATTTTGTATCATATGTTTTCTTTCTTGTTGGCTCATAAGCTTAGTATTCTTTATTTAAGATTCTTTTGTGTCTTCAAGGAAGATTGCATGTTTGGATTTATTACTTGTATGTTTGCTTGTTTCTTTCAACTCTCTTGCTTGTTGCCCAGCCTTGCTAGCCAAAAACCTGTTTTGAGAAGGCATAGTTCTCATGTTTCCAAACCCTTTGAACCAAAAACTTTGCCATTTGTGTCCACCATATCTACCTATTAGCAATTGCTATTCCAAGCAAATTCTCAAGCTTCATCTATCTTTCAAATTAAATAGTATTTTGTTATGAGAAAACTAGTTAGTAAAGCTCTCACGAACTTGATGGCACACTTTATTTCTTTGCCCCTAATAGACCTGAACCATTGTGCCATCGAAGTTGTATATGCTTGCATCTATACGTTGGAATTAGCATAACCGTGTTGTCACGGGGAACGTTTTCAACATTGCACTTGTACTCTGTACACAGTTGATATCGTGATGTTTTGTCTATGGATGTCAACGGTGTGAAATAAAGAGGGAACTTGTAAGTCCATGGAGTTTGTATCCTGTGATAGAGAAACGCCTGGGCCGCTAGCCTAAGCCATGCCTAATCATGGTGGAAACTTGCAGCATCACCATAGTGAGCTATTTATGAAGCATCCTCAATAAAAATCTATGCACATAGTAAATAAAAAGATCGGTGAGATGCTCATTGTCTGCTTGCATTGCATTTTGGTTATGAGAAAGCTCATGTACCATGTGCAAGGGGTACCCCGTTGGTGGTTCTCAATGATATGCAAATACTTACAATGACAAGAACTTACCTGTGACCAAAGTTGAGTAGCATGAGGAGTTGCCCTCATATTCAAGGGACATGAGATTGCCAACTTATATTTCGTCAAGCATATACTCCATCTTTGTGCACTTTAACCTTAATCATATCAAGATGCCTATGATAGGGGCAATGAGGGCTCAAAGCTAGTAAGTACCATAATCTTTTGAAAGCTCTTTATGACTTGTAATCCCTGTTACCCTCTATGAAGGGACCTTTCTCCTAGTTACCAGTTTGAGTCACTAAACCTACTTCCTCTCTATCTCCAGCAAGCATTTGAGTTGTTGTGTTTCAAGCATTCATATCGTGATTTATTCAATCATGTTCTTTATCTTCCTTGTTTGCACAAAACCCTTATCTATTGAGTATTACTTTGAAAGCCTTTACTTGTGAAAAACCTTTTTGAGCAAAGATTGCTCCTATTTTAAAACTCCTACAAAAAGCTTTTGTGAAACTGTTTGCCAGGTGTTCTCTGACCAAGAACAAGTTTGTCAATTCCAATTATGATTTATCTTTATGCATCTCTATTATGACTTCTCTACTTGGTTGCAAGCTAAGTTATAGAATGGTGAGTTGCTTTCTTCTATGAGTTGTGCAATGGTAAGTGTGGTGCTTCTTGTTCGTATTATTTTATCGACACTTCACTCCATAAACATGTGGACATGTTTACTGAGCTCAGTTTTCTCTTGGGGACAAGCGAAGTCTAAGCTTGGGGGAGTTGAAACGCCCAATTTGCATCACCTTTCTATATCGTAATTTACCTCTATTCATTGATATTTGTCTTATTATGAGGTATTACTTATGGCTTTTCATCTGTTTATGCATGTTGGATGATTCTTGGAGGATGGACTGCCGGAGTCTAGATTCTGATGGAAAAGAAGGCGTTTCGGTGCAATTTCACGAAGATCGGAAAAATACCAGAAAAATATGGAAACATATTATTTTACCAGAAGGCGAAGGAAGCCAGAAGGAGGAGCGAAGAGGGGCCGCAGGGGGCCCACACCCCCTAGGCGTGGGCCCACCTGACCCCGCGCCTAGGGCAGGTGTGGCCCACCTGCCCGGCCTCCGACTCCGCCTCTTCGCCTATATCTTCCCTACAAAACCCTAAGGCCAGGGGAGCAACCACATATAGATTTCCGCCGCCTCTGGGGGCGGAAAACACCGAGAGAGAAAGATCTCTCCGGCAGACAGATTTCTACCAGGGGAATTCCTTCCCGGAGAGGGGACACCGTCGCCATCAACACCATCGTCAAGCTAGGCTTCATCGGGATCATCATCATCATCCACACCATCATCTCCACCAGCACCATCATCACCACTCAGTTCCGCTGTAACAATTGTGTTGGATATTGCTTTAGTTCTTTGGGGAAACTTTCCCGGTGTTGATTACTATTGTAGTTGATGCTTTTCAGTGGAACCATTGGTTTATAGTTTATGTTCAGATTGTTATCCATTATCATATCATCTTTGATCTTGATCCATATGATGTCTTGTGAGTAGTTCGTTTTGTTCTTGAGGACATGGGAGAAGTCATGTTGTTAGTAGTGAATCTGTGATGAGTTATTATTCAATGGTCTAGTAATTAAGTTGTGGTGGTATTCTTCTAGTGGTGTCATGTGAACATCGACTACATGATACTTCACCATTTATGGGCCTAGGGGAATGCATTGTGTATTTGGCTACTAATTGTGGGGTTGCCGGAGTGACAGAAACCTGAACCCCCATTAAGACACCTTTGCACAAGGGAGCGTAGGATCTCAGAGTTTAAGGCTGTGGTTAGATTTATATCTTAATTACTTTCCTGTAGTTACAGATGTTTGTAGGGGGTTTATGTTGGAGATATGCCCTAGAGGCAATAATAAATGTAGTTATTATTATATCTTTGTGTTTATGATAAATGTTTACATTCATGCTATAATAGTATTAACAAGGAAACATTAATACTTGTGTGATTTGTAAACTAAAATAGAGTCCCTAGTAAAGCCTCTTTATAATACTAGCTTGTTGGTTAATAAATGATTGTGGTTTCCCTATCATGAACATTGAGATGTTATTAACAACAAGGTCATATCGTTAGGAGAATGATATGATGGGCATACTCCTATAGATAAGCATAGCATAAAGATCAAGTCATTTTAATAGTTCAATTGGTATATGCTTTCTGATACATAGTAACCTAATTCCTTCAACCATGAGATCATGCCTATCACCATCACCGGAAGGATGCTTTGATGACATCAAACACCACACCGTAACTAGGTGGCTATAAAGGTGGCATTGAGTGTTCGGAAAGTATTGGTTGAGACACATGGATCAAGAGTGGGATTTGTCCATCCATATGACGGATAGATATACTTTGGGCCCTCTCGGTGGAATGTCATCCAATTGGCTTGCAAGCATGTGACTGGCTCACAAGGGATCACATATCACGGGAACGAGAAAAGAGTACTTATCGGTAACGAGGTTGAACTAGGTATGCAGAGATACTAACGATCAAAACCTCAGATAAGTAAACTATCATGAGACAAAGGGAAATTGGTATTGTATGTAAGTGGTTCATTCGATTGGAAAGTAATCGTAGAAATATGTGGGAGCCATATGAATTTCCAGATTCCTCTATTGGTTATTGATCGGAGAGGTGTCTCGATCATGTCCTCATAATTCACGAACCGTAGGGAGACACACTTAAGGATTCGACGTTGTTGAGTAGTTATGGAATGATGAGTAAGAGACCGAATGTTGTTTGGAGTCTCGGATGGGATCCGGGATATCACGAGGAGATCCGGAATGGTCCGGAGAATACGATTCATATAAGGAAAGTCCTGTTTCGGGGTTGGAGAATGGTTCCGGTGTTTTCATCGGGAATGTCCTAGAAGGTTCCGGAAGGTCCGGCACTCCGGAGGGGAAGGGTACATGAATGTGTCATAACAAGATGGAATGGTTGCATCATGTACTAGGTGTCATCGCTGAGCAAAACAAAGGGATAAATCAAATCCTAGTTTGAAAAGTCAAATGCCAATTTGAAAAGTCAAACGGCAAGTTTGCTTGGTGGAGGGAGAGTAGGAAACCTACTTGGGGAGGAAGTCCCTCTCCCTCCACCGCCGGCCTTGGAAGCCGAGTTGGGGAGGGACTCCCCTCCCCTTGGTCGGCCCCTCCACCTATATAAGGAGGGGCAGGGCTGCCCCTCCAAGCACACACCTTGCCCCACCAAACCCTAGCCCTAGCCGCCGGCCACCAAGTCGCCGCCGCCGCCCTAGGGTTTCTCCCAAGCCGCCGAGTTGGGGCATCCCCTTGCCCTAGCCGCCGGCCTAGCCTCTCCTCCTTGGTGTGTCTAAACCCTAGATCACCGAGGCCTCTCTCATAGTCCACCATACTCGCTCCGGCTTAAGGCGAAGCCCTGCAAGATCTCCCCTCTACTTCCGGTACCACGCCGTCGTGCTGCCGGAATCGCGAGGAGAGTGCTACAACCTCCGCTGCCTACTGGAACAAGGGAGAGGAAGGTCTTCATCGAGTACCGAACGTGTGACCGACTGCGGAAGCGCTGCCGGAACGCAGCGCCGGAAGGATCGTCTACACGATCTTGAGATCGGGAGAGTACGACTACATCACCCACGAGAATCTGCTCTCGTTAAAGACTTTGGAATCTTCGAGGGTGAGTTATTCTAGCGACTCGTTGCTACAATCTAGTAGATAGATCTTGGCTTGTTTGTTTGTATGCGGTAGAAATTTTTTGTTTTCCATGCTATGAACCCCTACAGTGGTATCAGAGCCGTGTCTATATGTAGATCTGTTGCACGAGTAGAACACAATGGTCATTGTGGGCGGTGGTGCTTTTATGATCAATTGCTTCTTGTGTACTTTGCATCTTGCGGTATGATGGGATGAAGCGGCCCGGGCTAACCTTACATGACATCGTTCATGAGACTTGCTCCACGCTCAACATGCAACTTGTATTGCATAAGTGGCTTTGCGGGTGTCTGTCTCTCCCATTATAGTATAGATCCAATTTACAACGGGCACTTGATAGTTCAAACATCAACGTTGTGGTTATTGTTTGTAAGTTAGATCGACACTTATTGAAAGCCCCAAACCACGTAAAATATGCAAAGAAATTAGAGGCGTCTAACTTTGTTTTGCAGGGGTGTGCTGTGATGTGATATGGCCATGATTGTGATTATATTTGATGTATGCAATGTTCCTTATTGTAAGTTGGCAACCGGCAGGAGCCATATGGTTGTCTTTAATTTCTGTTAAGACTCACGTGTCTATTTCAAAGTAGTTGTAATAGTTGAAGCTGGTGGACGACAACCATGGAGCAGCGTCATTGACCTTGATGCAATGCCGGTGATGATGGAGATCATGTTCGTGCTTGAAGATGGAGATCGGAAGCACAAAGAAGAAAGGCCATATCATATCACATATTATAAATTGAATGTGATGTTAATCCTTTATGCATCTTGTATTGCTTAGTTAACGACGGTAGCATTATAAGATGATCCCTCAAGCACACAAATTTCAAGTTTTAAAGTGTTCATCCTTAGTTAGCACCGTTGCTAAAGCTTGTTGTTTCGAAGCACCATGTGATGATCGGGTGTGTTAGATTCTGCAAGTGTATACAACGTGAGCAAGCCAGATTTGCTCATGCGGAAGCTAAGGTTTGATCTTGACGAGCCTAGCATGTACAGACATGGTCTCGAAACACGGATCACCAAAAGGTAAAGCATGAATCATATAGTAGATATGATGAACATGTCGATTGTTCGCCATTGAAGCTACATTAACTCTCGTGATGATCGGTTTTGATGTGGTGGATTTGGTTCGTGTGATCACTAAAACAATGTGAGGGATATTGTTTTGAGTGGGAGTTCACCTAGATTAATTTAACTATTAATTAGAACTCAATTTGTCATAAACTTAGTCTAAATTATTGCAAATATGTTGTAGATCAATGGCGGCCCCTACCATCAATTTTAGTGCGTTCCTAGAGAAAGAAAAGTTGAAAACAATGGAAGCAACTTCGCGAATTGGTTCCACAATTTGAGGATTGTCCTCAATGCTGGTAATTTGACCTATGTGCTGGATGCACCGCTGGGTGACCCGCCTGCAGCTGATACTACCGATGAAGTAAAGAATGTTTACTTCACTCGGAAGAATCAGTACTCCACAGTTTAGTGTGCTATCTTGTAAGGTTTGAAATCGGAGCTTCAGAAAAGGTTTGAGAATTCAGACCCACATGATATTGTCCGTGAACTCAAAATGATATTTGAGGCTCACGCGGCAGTTGAGAGTTATGAGGCTTCTGAAAAGTTCTTTAACTGCAAGATGGAAGAGGGCAGCTCCGTCAGTGAGCATGTGCTTAAGATGTCTGGGCACACAAACAAACTCCAAAGTTTGGGTATAGTGATTCCCAATTCTTTGGGGATACATCGTGTCCTCCAATCACTACCACCAAGTTACAAGAACTTTGTGATGAACTACAATATGCAAAACATGGACAAGACGTTGCCAGAACTCTTCTCCATGTTGAAGTCTGCAGAAGTGGAGATCAAGAAAGAGCACCAAGTGTTGATGGTCAATAAGACCACCAAATTCAAGAAAGGCAAGTCTAAGCAAAAGGGACACTTCAAGAAGGGTGGTAAGAAAGTTACCGCACCGACGAAGAAGACCAAGGCTGGACCTAAGCCTGATACTGAGTGCTTTTACTGCAAGGGAGAAGGTCACTAGAAGCGGAATTGCCCAAAGTACTTGGCGAATTTGAAGAACGGCAACATCAAGAAGAAAGGTATATCCGATATACATGTTATTGATGTGTATCTCACTAGTACTCGTAGTAGTGCCTGGGTATTTGATACTGGTTTGGTTGCTCATATTTGTAACTCGAAACAGGTGCTGCAGAATAAACGGAAGCTAGCGAAGAACGAGGTGACGATGCGCGTTGGAAACGGATCAAAGGTTGATGTGATCGTGGTCGGCACGCTGCCCCTTCATCTACCATCGGGATTAGTTTTATACTTAAATAATTGTTATTTGGTGCCTGCGTTAAGCATGAACATTATATCGGGATCTTGTTTATTGCGAGACGGTTACTTGTTTAAGTCAGAGAATAATGGTTGTTCGATTTATATGAGTAATATGTTTTATGCACATGCACCTTTGATAGATGGTCTATTCTTATTGAATCTAGATAGTGGAAATACACATATTAATAACATTGAAGCTAAACGTTTGAAATTAAGCGATAACTCGACCTATATGTGGCACTGTCGTCTTGGTCACATTGGAGTGAAGCGTATGAAGGAACTCCATTCCGATGGACTTCTTGAATCACTTGATTTCGAATCACTTGAAATATGCGAAGCATGTCTGATGGGTAAAATGACTAAGAATCCATTTTCTGGTATGATGGAGCGAGCTACGGACTTATTGGAAATTATACATACCGATGTGTGTGGTCCAATGAGTGTAGCATCGCGTGGTGGTTATCGTTATGTTCTTACCTTCACAGATGACTTGAGTAGATATGGGTATATCTATTTCATGAAACATAAGTCCGAAACTTTCGAGAAGTTTAAGGAATTTCAAAGTGAGGTGGAGAATCAACGTAACAAGAAGATTAAATTTCTACGTGCTGATCGTGGAGGTGAATATCTAAGTTACGAGTTTGGCGAGCATTTGAAGAAATGCAGAATACTTTCACAATTGACACCGCCGGGAACACCACAGCGTAATGGTGTGTCCGAACGTCGTAATCGAACTCTCTTAGATATGGTTCGTTCTATAATGTCACTTACAGATTTACCGCTATCATTTTGGGGTTACGCATTAGAAACAGCCGCATTCACTTTAAATAGGGCACCATCTAAATCCGTTGAAACGACACCGTATGAATTATGGTTTGGGAAGAAACCTAAATTGTCGTTCCTTAAAGTTTGGGGTTGCGAAGCCTATGTAAAGAAGTTACAGCCGGACAAGCTTGAACCCAAAGCGGAAAAATGCGTCTTCATAGGATACCCGAAGGAAACTATTGGGTATACCTTCTATCATAGATCTGAAGGCAAAATCTTCGTTGCCAAGAATGGATCCTTTCTAGAGAAGGAATTTCTCTCGAAAGAAGTGACTAGAAGGAAAGTAGAACTCGACGAGGTTGTTGAACCTTCTCTCGAACTTGCGAGTAGCGCAGCACCGGAAGTAGTTCCTGTGGCGCCTACACCAATAAGAGAGTAAGCTAATGATGATGATCATGAAACTTCGGTTGAACTTGCTACAGAGCCTCGCAGGTCAACAAGAACTCGTACCACTCCTGATTGGTATGATCCCGTTATGAGTGTCATGTTGGTGGACAACACCGATGACCCTGCGACATATGAGGAAGCGATGATGAGCCCTGATTCCAATAAATGGCAAGAAGCTATGAAATCCGAGATTGGATCCATGTACGAAAACCAAGTATGGATACCGGATGGCCGGAAGGCTGTCGAGAACAAATGGATTTTTAAGAAGAAAACAAATGTTGATGGTAATGTTACTGTCTATAAAGCTCGACTTGTCGCAAAAGGGTTTCGACAAATTCAAGGAGTTGACTATGATGAGACTTTCTCACCAGTAGCGAAGCTAAAGTCTGTGAGGATTATGTTAGCAATCGCTGCATATTACGATTATGAGATATGGCAGATGGATGTCAAAACAGCGTTCCTCAATGGAGACATTGATGAAGAGTTGTATATGATGCAACCAAAAGGTTTTGTCGATCCTAAAGATGCTAACAAGGTGTGCAAACTTCAAAGGTCCATATATGGATTGAAGCAAGCATCCCGAAGTTGGAATCAACGTTTTGATAAGGTGATCAAAAGTTTTGGTTTTATACAAACTTATGGAGAAGCTTGTATTTACAAGAAAGTGAGTGGGAGATCTGTAGCATTCTTAATACTATATGTAGATGACATATTGTTGATTGGGAATGATGTAGACCTTCTTAATAGTGTCAAGGATTATTTGAATAATAGTTTTTCAATGAAAGATCTTGGCGAAGCAGCTTACATATTAGGCATAAAGATTTATAGAGATAGATCGAGATGCCTAATATCATTGTCTCAAAGTACATATTTGGACAAAGTTCTAAAGAGGTTTGGAATGGAAGATAGCAAGAAAGGGTTCTTGCCCATGTTGCCCAATACGACCTTGAGTAAAACTCAAAGTCCAGCAATGGCAGAAGATAGAGAAATGATGAGTAAGACTCCCTATGCCTCAGCCATAGGATCTCTAATGTATGCCATGCTATGTACTAGACCCGACATTGCATATGTTGTTAGTTTAACTAGAAGATATCAAAGTGATCCAGGAGTGGATCATTGAACAGCGGTCAAAAACATTCTTAAGTACTTAAGAAGAACTAAGGATATGGTTCTTTCTTATGGGGGCGATGAACAGCTCGTTGTTAATGGTTACACCGATGCTAGTTGGAACACCGATCCGGATGATTCTAAATCTCAATCCGGATACGTATTTACTTTGAATGGTGCAACAGTTAGCTGGAGGAGTGCAAAGCAAAGCGTTGTGGTGAGATCTTCAACTGAATTGGAATACATAGCTGCTTCGGAGGCTTCACAAGAAGCGATATGGATGAAGAAGTTCATTACAGAGCTCGGTGTGGTTCCAAGTGCGCTGGACCCAATGTCTATCTATTGTGATAACATGGGTGCCATAGCCAATGCGCAAGAACCAAGGTCACAAAAGAAGCTGAAGCACATCAAGCTACATTTTCACGCTATTCGAGAACATGTCCAAGATGGTGACATAAAGATTTGCAAAGTACACACAGATCTGAATGTGGCGGATCCGTTGACTAAACCTCTCCCGAGGGCAAAACATGACCAACACCAAACTGCCATGGGTGTTCGGTATATTACCATGTAATCTAGATTAGTTGACTCTAGTGCACGTGGGAGACTGTTGGAGATATGCCTTAGAGGCAATAATAAATGTAGTTATTATTATATCTTTGTGTTTATGATAAATGTTTACATTCATGCTATAATAGTATTAACAAGGAAACATTAATACTTGTGTGATTTGTAAACTAAAATAGAGTCCCTAGTAAAGCCTCTTTATAATACTAGCTTGTTGGTTAATAAATGATTGTGGTTTCCCTATCATGAACATTGAGATGTTATTAACAACAAGGTCATATCGTTAGGAGAATGATATGATGGGCATACTCCTATAGATAAGCGTAGCATAAAGATCAAGTCATTTTAATAGTTCAATTGCTATATGCTTTCTGATACATAGTAACCTAATTCCTTCGACCATGAGATCATGCCTATCACCATCACCGGAAGGATGCTTTGATGACATCAAACACCACACTGTAACTGGGTGGCTATAAAGGTGGCATTGAGTGTTCGGAAAGTATTGGTTGAGACACATGGATCAAGAGTGGGATTTGTCCATCCATATGACGGATAGATATACTCTGGGCCCTCTCAGTGGAATGTCATCCAATTGGCTTGCAAGCATGTGACTGGCTCACAAGGGATCACATATCATGGGAACGAGAAAAGAGTACTTATCGGTAACGAGGTTGAACTAGGTATGCAGAGATACCGACGATCAAAACCTCGGATAAGTAAATTATCGTGAGACAAAGGGAAATTGGTATCGTATGTAAGTGGTTCATTCGATCGCAAAGTAATCGTAGAAATATGTGGGAGCCATATGAATTTCCAGATTCCTCTATTGGTTATTGATCGGAGAGGTGTCTCGATCATGTCTGCATAATTCACGAACCGTAGGGAGACACACTTAAGGATTCGACCGTAGGGAGACACACTTGAGTAAGAGACCGAATGTTGTTCGGAGTCTCGGATGGGATCCGGGATATCACGAGGAGATCCGTAATGGTCCGGAGAATAAGATTCATATAAGGAAAGTCCTGTTTCGGGGTTGGAGAATGGTTCCGGTGTTTTCATCGGGAATGTCCTAGAAGGTTCCGGAAGGTCTGGCACTCCGGAGGGGAAGGGTACATGAATGTGTCATAACAAGATGGAATGGTTGCATCATGTACTAGGTTTCATCGCTGAGCAAAACAAAGGGATAAATCAAATCCTAGTTTGAAAAGTCAAACGCCAATTTGAAAAGTCAAACGGCAAGTTTGCTTGGTGGAGGGAGAGTAGGAAACCTACTTGGGGAGGAAGTCCCTCTCCCTCCACCGCCGGCCTTGGAAGCCGAGTTGGGGAGGGACTCCCCTCCCCTTGGTCGGCCCCCTCCACATATATAAGGAGGGGCAGGGCTGCCCCTCCAAGCACACACCTTGCCCCACCAAACCCTAGCCCTAGCCGCCGGCCACCAAGTCGCCGCCGCCCTAGGGTTTCTCCCAAGCCGCCGAGTTGGGGCATCCCCTTGCCCTAGCTGCCGGCCTAGCCTCTCCTCCTTGGTGTGTATAAACCCTAGATCACCGAGGCCTCTCTCATAGTCCACCATACTCGCTCCGGCTTAAGGCGAAGCCCTGCGAGATCTCCCCTCTACTTCCGGTACCACGCCGTCGTGCTGCCGGAATTGCGAGGAGAGTGTTACAACCTCCGCTGCCTTCTGGAACAAGGGAGAGGAAGGTCTTCATCGAGTACCGAACGTGTGACCGACTGCGGAAGCACTGCCGGAACACAGCGCCGGAAGGATCGTCTACATGATCTTGAGATCGGGAGAGTACGACTACATCACCCACGAGAATCCGCTCTCGTTAAACACTTTGGAATCTTCGAGGGTGAGTTATTCTATCGACTCGTTGCTACAATCTAGTAGATAGATCTTGGCTTGTTTGTTTGTATGAGGTAGAAATTTTTTGTTTTCCATGCTACGAACCCCTACAGTTTAATCACAAGTATGTATTAGTCCAAGTAAGGGCGGTATGTTAGCACAGGTTCACCCACACAACACTTACAACACCAGAGAAGAGTACTCAGCTATTTGAAGCGAAAGCACTTGACAGAATTCCCATGTGTTATCGAGAACGTTTGGTCCTTATAAGTATTTCCACCGGCTTGTCCTTTGCTAAGAAAGGATTGGGTCACTTGCTCCGTTTGTTCGTTACTTTTGTTACTTGCTCTTTGTTTTGTTGCCTTATCAGAAAACCACTAAAAATCCATTCGTTAAGTATTCACAGGGATTTCCTGCTCCATACCACAGTTCAGCACCTTCTGCTCCTCGTTGGGATCGACACTCCTATTTATCGAAAGTACTACGATATACCACCTATACTTGTGGGTCATCAACGGTGTGCTTCACCTAGGTGGCAGATCTGGTCACCTTGGAGCTACTGCTTCTACCGTGTCCACTGTGGGAATCGACCTAGTCGCGGTAAGATATTGTTCGATCTCCACCACGAGTTCGTTCCCATGGATTTTGATACTCGATTCTTTTAGCTGAGTTCAATGATGAGCGAGAGCGAGTTATTTTTTAGAGGACTCATATTCCTTGGACGATTCGGACATCAACGAGTTGCTCCACTACGACGACACCAAGCAGTTGGTCATCGTCCTCGCCGTGAAGGAGTTTGAGGATAGTGGGAGGATGATGCATATGTGGCGGGAACGATTCTCAGCTGTCTCTGCATCCCGCGCAACTACGTGCTAGGCCACCAAGTGCTCATGCAAGATTATTTTGATGAGGCACCAACATACTCCCCACATCTCTTCCGTAGAAGATTTCGAATGCGGCGAAGCTTGTTTGTCAAAATCGTTGAAGCT
Organism: Avena sativa; assembly: GCA_916181665.1. NCBI lineage: Eukaryota > Viridiplantae > Streptophyta > Magnoliopsida > Poales > Poaceae > Avena > Avena sativa. The sequence goes on from OV702297.1 coordinate 125,477,340, forward strand.
TTCGAGGCCAACTGCTACCGGTCTTCTTGGATTTAGCGCCTATCAAAAATTATCCGCAGCCATGCGGAGAGATCACATATGGTGTACCCGCGTGACTATAGCGATGAGTACCTTCATATTGGGAATATAAAACCATTGAGTCTGTGCGTAGATTTTCCAAGGTGGTGATTTGGTTGTTTGGTCATGTTTATCTTCGAGCTTCCTATAAAAAGATACAATAAGATTGATGCAGATGAATGAAAAGAGAGGTTAGCCAGGTATGCTTGATAGTGTGGATTGTATGCACTTGAGGTGAAAGAATTGCCCCAAATCTTTACATGGACATTACGTGGTAAAACTCATGATCAAACAATTATGCTTGAGGCCGTCGTATCAGAGAATTTTTGAATTTAATATTGTTTTTTGGATTGCCATGATCACTAAATGACATCAATGTCTTGCATATATCTCATCTATTTGCAAAACCAACCTCTAGAGATTCTCCTTCTTGCAATTACAAAGTCATGAACCATGACTACATAATATGATACTATCTAGACGATGGCAGATATCCTGATTGGGCAACTTAACTGAAGACTATTCATGAGCCAAAAATAAGAAAATAAGCTAAACTTTCCAAGGCACAAGAGGCATGATGACAGGATATTGAGAGAGCTTCTAATGTTTTGCAAGGTTTTGTGCGAGGTCCTGCTTGTTTTTGGGACATGAAAACCCTTAAGAATGATGACCCACAAGTACAGGGGGTGTATCGTAGTACTTTTGATAAATAGTAGTGTCGATCCCAACGATGAGCAGAATTTGTTGAATAGTGGTATGGAGCAGGAAATCTCTGTAAATACTTAGCAAACGGATTTTTAGGGGTTTTCTGATAAAGCAAAGAAATAAAGTGCAAGTAATAAAGAAAACAAACAATTGCAGCAAGTGGCCCAATCCTTTCTTAGCAAAGGACAAGCCGGTGGAAATACTTATAAGGACCAAACGTTCTCGAGGACACATGAGAATTCTGTCAAGTGCTTTCGCTTCAAATAGCTGAGTAGTCTTCTTTGGTGTTGTAAGTGTTGTGTGGGTGAACCTGTACTAATGTACTGAGCTTAATTGGACTAATACATACTTATGATTAAACCCCCTGCAAGCATCCACAACTACAGGAAAGCAATTAAGATATAAACCTAACCACAACCTTAAACTCTGAGATCCTACGCTTCCTTGTGCAATGGTGTCCTAATGGGGGATCAGGTTTCTGTCACTCCAGCAACCCCACAATTAGTAGCCAAATACACAATTCATTTCCCTAGGCCCATAAATGGTGAAGTATCATGTAGTCTACGTTCACAGGACACCACTAGAAGAATAGCACCACAACTTAAATACTAAACTATTTGAATAATATCTCAACACAAATCCACTACTAACAACATGACTTCTCCTATATCCTCAAGAACTAAACGAACTACTCACAAGACATCATATGGATCAAGATCAAACATGATATGGTGATGGATTACAATCTGAACATAAACAATAATCCAATGGTTCCACTCGCAAGCATCAACTACAATAGTAATCAACACCGGGAAAGTTTCCCCTAAGAACTATGCAAGTATTCAACACAATTGTTATAGCGGGATGGACTGGTGATGATGGTGCTGGTGGAGATGATGGTGTGGATGATGATGATCCCGATGAAGTCTAGCTTGATGATGGTGTTGATGGCGACGATCTCCCCTCTCCGGGAAGGAATTTCCCCGGCACAAATCTGTCTGCCGGAGAGCTCTTTCTCTCTTGGTGTTTTCCATCCCACAGAGGCGGCAGAATCTTTCTGTGGTCGCTCCCCGTGTTTTAGGGTCTTGAGGAGAAGATATAGGCGAGAGGGCGAAGCCAGAGGTGGGACACACCCCCCTGTAGGCGTGGCCTAGGGATGGCCCGTGCCTGGGGGTGTGGGACCCCTGTGGACCATCTCCGCCTCCCCTTCTGGCTTCCTTCGTCTTCTGGAAAAAATATGATTTTCCATAATTATTCTGGTATTTTTCTGATCTTCGAGAATTGCATCAAAACACCTCTTTTTCCATCAGAATCCTGACTCCGGAAGTCCATCCTCCAAGAATCATCCAACATGCAAAAATAGATGACAAGACATAAGTAACACCTCTTAATAAGAAATATATCAATGAATAGAGGCAAATTATGATATAGAATGGTGATGCAAATTGTACGTATCAACTCCCCCCAAACTTAGACCTTCGCTTGTCCCAAAGCGAAAACTGAGCTCAGTAAACATGTCCACAGGTTTATGGAGTGAAGTGTCGATAAAAGAATACGGACAAGAAGCATCACACTTACCATTACACAACTTATAGAAGAAGGAAACTCACCATTATATAACTTAGCTTGCAACAAGTATAGGAGTCACAATAGAGATGAATAAAGATAAATCATAATTGGAATTGGCAAACTTTGTTCTTGGTCAGAGAACAGCTGGCAAAGAGTTTCACAAAAAGCTTTTGTAGAAGTTTTCACAACAAGAGTACTCTTTGCTCAAACATAAAAGGTATTTCACAATGATGGCTTTCAAAGTAATACTCAATAGATAAGAGTCTTGTGCAAACAAGGAAGATAAAGAACATGATTGAATAAATCATCGTATGAATGCTTGAAACACAACAACTCAAAAGCTTGCTAGAGATAGAGAGGAAAAAAAGGTTTACTGACTCAACTTAGAAATAGGATAAAGGCCCTTCATAGAGGGAAGCAGGGATTTCAAGTTCATAAAGAGCTTCCAAAATATTATGGAACTTACTAGCTTTGAGCCCTCATTGCCCTATCATAAGAATCTTGAGGTGATTAAGGTTAAAGTGAACAAGGATGGAGTATATGCTTGACAAAATATAAGTTGGCAATCTCATGTCCCTTGAGTACGAGGGTCGCTCCTCATGCTACTCAACTTTAGTTACCGGTAAGTTCTTGTCATTGTAAGTACATGTGTATCATAAAGAACCGCCAACGGGGTACCCCTTGCACATGATACAGGAGCTATCCCATAATCAAAATGACAAGGCAAGCAGACAGTGAGCATCTCAGCGATCTTTTTATTTGCTATTTGAATAGGTTTTTATTGAGGATGCTTCATAGATTGCTCACTATGGTTATGCTGCAAGTTTCCACCATGATTAGCCATGGCTTAGGCTAGCGGCCCAGACGTTTCTCTAACACAAATACATAACTCCATGGACTTACAAGCTCCCCTTTTATTTCACACCGACGACATCCGCAAATAAAAGAGCATGATATCAACTGGATATGTATCCATAAGTGTTGAAAGTGTTCCCCGTGACAACACGGTTCTGCTAATCCCAATGTATAGATGCAAGCATATACAACTTCGATGACACAATGGTTCAAGTTTATTAGGGGCAAGAAAATAAGGTGTGCCATCAAGTTCGTGAGAGCTTTACTAACTAGTTTTCACATAACAAAATAATTTTTAATTTGAAAGATAGATGAAGCTTGAGAATTTGCTTGGAATAGGAATAATGCTAATAGGTAGATATGGTGGACACAAATGGCACAGGTTTGGTTCAAAGGGGTTGAATGCATGAGAAGTATGCCTTCTCAAAACAGGTTTTTGGCTAGCAAGGCTGGGTAGCAAGCAAAAGAGTTGAAGTAAACAAGCAAACCTACAAGTGATAAAGCCAAACATGCAATATTCCTTGAAGACACAAAATATCTTAAATAAAGAATACTAAGCTTATGAGCCAATCAATAAAGAAAATAAATGATACAAAATACCTGTAATCTTTTTCTTTTTTCCTTCAAAAAGTGTTGCTACTGACCAGAGCTCGGTTTGCCAAAACCAATTTAGATCTACTTGATGCTCCCAAAGTGATACCAATACTGATCAACAAGATAAATCATATAATAGAGATTGCAAACTAAAATAAGAAGTGCAAAAAGTAAAAGATGAAACTTCTCATTGATATTCCATAAAGGCACTCACACCAAGGGATACATAGATAATCAACTAAAGGAGAGATACTTCCACATGCAAACCAACCTATAAGATAACTTCTCTACCAAAGATATGAATCTACTAAAAAGGTAAAAAGATAAAAGATAATGATGTGATACCATGGCACTCCCCCAAGCTTGGAACAAGCCAAGGGGATGCCAAAACCTAATGAAAAATTACTCCTTCGGTGGTGGTGGTCTTCTCTTGTTTAGGGTAAGGAAACCATCTAGCATATTACGAAGCATGTCATTCTCCTCTTTAAGTATATCTACTTTCATCCTTAGAGCACGATACTTATCACAAAACTCATCAGTGGTTCGAAGGGCTTCCACTGCCTCAGGGCAGGTTCTGAAGTCTGGGACGGAGGCTATAATCCCCTGCATGTTACGAGAAAAAGCACGTCTAGTGTTAATTGTTCCTACAAAAGTAGGTTTCCTTGCCCTTGACCCTGCGGCGGTTTGTTCTTCCATCTTAACTTCCTCCTCGACGCTCAAATTTGTGTCTTCGCGCTTAGCAGCGATCCTTTCTTCTTCCACGGGCTTTTTGCCTTTGTCGTTGGCGGAGACCATGGTGCTCTAAACTTTAAGAAGATTTAGTGATAGAAACAGATCGAAACAAAAACATGACGAGAACACGATATACGAACCTTGGGGGACCCGGGGGCGTTATATATTATGAAGTTTCAAAGCACAAGGAAGGTACTTGTGCGAAAACGGGGCAGAGAAGGAGCTCAGGGGGCTCACATCCCCTCCAGGCGCGACCAGCTGGGGCCCACGCCTAGGGTGGGTGTGGCCACCCCGGCCTCCGTTTCCTCCTCTGTTTCGTTTCGTAACCTTCCGTATGTAAAAAAACATCAAAAATATAAAAATATAGGGTTTTCACGAACCTTCTGTTCTCACCACTTTTACCTATTCAAAGACGAACTCGGCAGATTCCTTTTCTCCTTCTCTTTCAAATTTCTTTCATGCAAGGCTTTACACAAACCTTAATGGAAACATTAGTGCATGCAAAAACAATAAACCTTTAGGTTCACACTTCAACTGAAATCCATCAAAACAAAATCTACTGTAGCAACTCCTTTCCAAAAACCCAAAAGAATCTGGAAGAGAATCAATATAAGAGGCAAATGCAAATGATGGCACAAATCTGTCAAAACAGACCAGCAGGTAAAGATTGATTTTTTTGAAAACCTTTTGTTGCTCAAATCAAAAAGTGCAAAACTAATGAAAGTTGGGTAACAACTTGGATAACAAGCACAGAAAAATACAGCTCCATCCGAAGTACTGAGCTCCTTCACGAATTTTTACAATGCAGCACAAAAATCTGTCCCAGGACAGCCACTTTTCACAACTCCTCTACTTCTCAAAAGTAGTTTATCTTGACACAAAAACCAAAACAAAAAGGATAAGGAGCGGTTATTACTGATGTAATAACTTCCAAGACTCGATAAAACTATTGGGTTATCTCCCAAGAAGTACTTTTATTTAATGCCTTTAAGTTAGGCTTGATAGTTCCAAAGATTCTCACATAGGAGATAAATATCTGAAGTGAAGAGAGCATCAAGAAGCAAATAACTAACACATTTGAGTCTAACCCACTTCCTATGCATGGGGGTATCATGAGAAAACATATTGTTGAAACAAAAAGGCACTAGCATATGAATACAAAAGAAATGCAACTTCAAAGCTTTCAACATAAAATGTGGAAACTTAACATTATTGAGATGCATAAAACCGTGTTTCCCTCTCTCATAATAAATTTTAGTAGCACTTTGAATAAAATGACAATATAACTATCATTGTCAACAACTTTATCATCAGAATGAGTATACTTACAATCACCAAAAAGGGATCCAAGGTCATAAACCGGATCAATAGAAGCAAGTTGTTCCATCCTGAAATCTTTATTAGGCAAACTATTTTCACAAGGAGCTTTAGCAAATTTGGAAAAATTAAACTCATAAGACTCCCCATCAAACTTAGTCAAAACTTTTTCCTTCCTACAATCTATAATAGCTCCACAAGTGTTCAAGAAAGGTCTACCAAAAATGATAGGACAAGTTTTGCTAGCTGCTGAATTAAGCACTAGAAAATCAGCAGGATACTTAATCTTAACGCAGAGGACCTCCACATCTCTTACAATACCAATAGGGAAAATGGTTTCCTTATTAGCAAGGTGAATAACCACATCAATGTCCTCAAGCTCACAAGGATCAATTTCATGCATAATTTCCCTGTAAAGCTCATAAGGAATATCACTAGAACTAGCACCAATATCACATAAAACATAATAGCAATGATCACCAATTCTAACAGAAATCACAGGGACACTAGCTTTTCTAGCTTTACTAGGATGATAAATAATATTATAAGCGTTTTCACAGAAGACAATGTGCTCATCCTCTATATTTTCAGTGACAAGATCTTTCATAATAGCTACCATAGGTTCAATATTTATTTGATCATCGGGTTCCACAATTTTCTTTGTAACTTTGTTATTCGCACTAATCATCATAGAATACTCCTTTACCTTAGCTGGGAAAGGTATTTTCTCAACATAAGGTTCAGGCAAAATATGATCAATAGTACAAACTTCAGTGCTTATAACAGGAACATGACTAACAACATATTTATAAGATGCATGGTACTTATTCCACTTCTTTTTATAAATTTCTATGTAACGGGCAAAAGCTTTAAAACAATTGGCAATACTTTAGGAGTCAAGACCATACTCATTACTAATATCACGGAAGTCATCAGTTCCCATAAAAGATTTTATGCATTCATAATCATAATTTATACCTGACTTTCTTCCTTTGTCATTCTCCCAAGCTTCAGTGTTCTCTTGAATACAGTCTAGGAGATCCCATTTAGCTTCTTCCTTCATACGTGTGAATGATCCAACACAAGAAGCATCTAGTAAATCTTTATCATGAAGATAAAGCCTAGCATAAAAGTTATTGATAATAATATTATTAGGGAGTTCATGAATAGGACATTTAAGCATTAGTAACTTCAATCTCCCCCAAGCTTGAGTTGTACTCTCTCCATCACGAGGCCAAAAGTTATATATCATATTCCTATCCTTATGAATTTCATTGGGAGGATAAAATTTAGAATAAATGAGAGGTACTATTTTCTCCCATTCCATGGATTGCCCATTCTTCAGCAGCTTATACCATTCTCCAGCTCTCCCTTTCAAGGATATAGAGAGTAACTTCTTATTCACATGTTCAGTTGTGATACCTGCACACTTAAACAACCCGCATAATTCATGGATAAAAAGCAAATGATCACCAGGGTGGACAGTTCCATCCCCTAAATAATAATTATCCATAACACGATCAACAATACTTGTAGGTATCTTAAAAGGATCTATCTCAATAGGTGGTGGTTCATCTACTACCCTAATAGTGGTAGTAGTTTTCTCAAACATAAAACCAAGTGTGTTATCCATATTGGAAACAAAGTAACAAACAGAAATAACAAAGCAATACTCTCCTTTACCAGTTCCACTCTTCAATAGCGCTTCACTCCCCGGCAACGGCACCAGAATAGTCTTGATGACCCACAAGTATAGGGGGTGTATGGTAGTACTTTCGATAAATAGGAGTGTCGATCCCAACGAGGAGCAGATGGTGTTGACTAGTGGTATGGAGTAGGAAATCTCTGTAAATACTTAGCAGACGGATTTTTAGGGGCTTTGTGATAAAGCAAAGAAATAAAATGCAAGTAATAAAGACAAAAAACAATTGCAGCAAGTGGCCCAATCCTTTCTTAGCAAAGGACAAGCCGGTGAAAATACTTATAAGGACCAAACGTTCTCGAGGACACATGGGAATTCTGTCAAGTGTTTTCGCTTCAAATAGCTGAGTAGTCTTCTTTGGTGTTGTAAGTGTTGTGTGGGTGAACATGTGCTCATGTACCAACCTTACTTGGACTAATACATACTTGTGATTAAACCCCCTACAAGCATCCACAACTACAGGAAAGCAATTAAGATATAAACCTAACCACAGCCTTAAACTCTAAGATCCTACGCTCCCTTGTGCAATGGGTCCTAATGGGGGTTCAGGTTTCTGTCACTCCAGCAACCCCATAATTAGTAGCCAAATACACAATGCATTCCCCTAGGCCCATAAATGTGAAGTATCATGTAGTCGACGTTCACATGATACCACTAGAAGAATAGCACCACAACTTAAATACTAAACCATTAAATAATATCTCAACACAAATCCACTACTAACAACATGACTTCTACCATATACTCAAGAACTAAACGAACTACTCATAAGACATCATATGGATCAAGATCAAAGATGATATGGTGATGGATTACAATCTGAACATAAACAATAATCCAATGGTTCCACTCACAAGCATCAACTACAATAGTAATCAACACCAGAAAGTTTTCCCTAAAAACTATGCAAGTATTCAACACAATTGTTACAGCGGGATGGAGTGGTGATGATGGTGCTGGTGGAGATGATGGTGTGGATGATGATGATGATCCCGATAAAGTCTAGCTTGATGATGGTGTTGATGGCGATGATCTCCCCTCTCCGGGAAGGAATTTCCTCGGTAGAAATCTGTCTGCCAGAGAGCTCTTTCTCTCTCGGTGTTTCCGCCTCGCAGAGGCGGCGAAATCTTTCTGTGGTCGCTCCCCGTGTTTTAGGGTTTCGAGGAGAAGATATAGGTGAGAGGGCGGAGCCAGAGGTGGGCCAGGTGGGCCACACCCCCTATAGGCGCGGCCTAGGGGTGGCCCGCGCCTGGGGGGGTGGGCCCCCTGTGGCCCATCTCTACCTCCCCTTCTGGCTTTCTTCGTCTTCTGGGAAAATATGATTTTCCGTAGTTTTTCTGGTATTTTTCTGATCTTCGTGAAATTGCATCAAAACACCTCTTTTTCTATCAGAATCCTGACTCCGGTAGTTCATCCTCCAAGAATCATCCAACATGCAAAAACAGATGAAAAGACATGAGTAACACCTCTTAATATGAAATATATCAAAGAATACAAACAAATTATGATATAGAATGGTGATGCAAATTGGACGTATCAAAGAACATGATGACATATTGTGCCATTTTTCACAACATGATCATCGAGGATGAGAGAAGGTTGGACTTAGAGTTATTTTATGAAAATATTGGTATGCGAGTGAAACCATAAAGAAATCCCAACCGCATTCAAGCATTTCTTGAGTCCTTTCGGGAAACTGAAAATGAGGACACCCATAAGCAGCTCCAAAAGGATCCCATCGAGCACCACTGGCGAGGCATGGCCGTCATTGATGAACATTTTATATCCCATTTGTGTATGTGTGACATGAACATTTATGTGGCCTATGTTTAAACTATTTGGTTAATTATTTGATTGGAACTATTGATGTAATTTGATTGAATAATATTGTAATTTGGATGATTATTTGATTGAAACTATTTGTTTAATTATTTGATTGGATCTACTATGCTTTTACATGCAATATACTAAAATTTTGAAATCATGTGTTTTATCGTCCGAAACTGCTCGTGCGGAACAGACCCCAAAACTCGACCCGTGAAACTACTCATGCGGAATAGATTTTGCAATCTCGACCCGTGAAATAGAATATTCTCAAACACCAAATCATATTTTCCGTGGACTCTAAACGAGTTTTTCAGTTCCCGCATTTATCGAATTTGCTAGAGTTGCTTTTATAGTGTTTTTTAAGCTGATGATAAGCTCACACGCACTATAGTAGGCTGATACATCTCAGCTAAACAAATTGCCACCACTTTTCTCACTAATTTTGATAGTTTTTTTTACTTATTTTTTCGCTCCTGCAAATGAGCAAGTGAAGTTTAGTAACACATAGATATTCTACTTAATCTTTACCCGTGGCCGTCTCGTGGGTCATCAAAATTAGAACAAAGTCCACCCCCTAAACTTTTCACTTGGCTCATATTTCACCCCCAAATTTTGCTTAGCTCACTAAACCCCTCTAAACTACTATTTGATTCTTTGACCAGATTCAAAAGGTTGGGTCAAAACCCAGGTTAAGGGGGTTCAGTGGACCATTGCTGGTAGTTTAGGGGGGTTAGTGAGCTAAGTAAAGTTTTCGGGGATATATGATCCAAGTGAAAAGTTTAGGACGGAAATTTGGACTTTGTTCTCAAAATTAATCGACTCGATGGCATATATGAAAATCTACCACATTACAACAACATAATGGATGCTTTTCTTTGCAATATCACATTAGATTGTTCTAGAGGATAAAGCAATTTCACCCCACATGACAACCAGCCACTCATTCTCCCTCCTTCCCTCTCGGGTTGCTACAGTAGTTTGAGAGTCCACCGCCGTAGTCCGGGCCAATCCGTGGACCTCTCCACCGGAATAGTCAGTTGGAGTTGGAAAAAGGAGAGGCGCCAAAGTAGATAGGAGTAGTATTAGTGTTTTAGATTTTCCTTTATGGCGTTTGGGGTCTATGCAAGGAGTGCGGCATTGGATCCTTGCGGCTGGATCTAGCGTTCCCTTGTATTCCTGCTCTGCCTCACGGTGCTCCGGTGGACGGAGCCATATGTGTGGTGGCAGGGTGAAGCGGAGATCTTCGTAAATAAGGTTGTTCTCTTTAGATTTGGTAGTATGGTAGGAGTTTCTGGTCCTCTGTGCTCGCTCGTCGTGGTGACGAGGATGAAGGAGATCAGGTGGCTTCGGTGGGATGGTGGCTACGTCTGCAGCAGGGCAGTGAGCATGCTTCTCATTGGAGGTTCATCATGGCGCCATCATCGTCGTTATTCATGCTCGAAGGGTGGTCCCTCCAACCTCTGCAGTCAACGATGGTTTCTAGCTGGCGGCTTCAGGTCTTCAACAACCTCCAGGCTATCAAGCCACTGCGGAGGCCCTCTGGTATCGGTGCATGGTGCTCTCATCTCCGCGTCCCAAGTAGTCACGTCCCCGACGATGATGATATTGACGGCGGCGAGCCCTATTGCGGTGGAGAAGGAGCAAGACTAGATTGCTCTTCCTATTTTACTTCTGAGGTCCCCTTTGTAAATTGTAAGCATCTAATTTTTTTTGAACAGGAGAGCCCCAGAAAGGGCAGGAAGCCTTCATTAAAATACGACGGTGGAGCTACACATTTTCACGCAGAACCCTAAAAAATATGAAAAGAAAAACAGGTCCAAACGCTTTACAAAGAGCACCCTAAAACATAAACAAGAAACGCAATTGGGTCCTCCTTCCAACACGCCTCTGCTTCTGACTGGCCTCACGATGGAGGTTGAGGGAGCACCGGGTCTTGCCGGCGAGCTTGCTAGCCTCGATGCGGCTTGGATAATCGGCTGGCTGCATGCCTCCGATTTGGATCTGCAGAAAAAGATGGCTTCACTTCTCCAGGAGAGATCATCACCGCCGTCGCTCGGATCAACATCCATGGCAGACGCGACCTCCGCGTCCAGATCAGGAGAAGACACCGAGAAAGAGCAACGATGAGCTTCCAGGATCTGTCGCCGATGCTCCCAGAAACCGAGCTCCTCCCTCAGAGCTCCTGCCCGAGATGAGGGAGGGAAGCCGTAGAAGATGCATCTGCAGCAAATCCAAAGATAGGGTCGCCTAGGGAGAAACCAGGCCACGGTGCCGCCAGTGCTCTCCCCCTCGCCACCAAGGCCGGCCAGGAGCCACTTTAGCACGCCACGCACTGCCGGAAGGCAACCTTCCCCCTCGCCGCCACGGCCGGCCGAGAAGAATCGCTTCTAGCAGAACCAGGTCTTCACCAGGTAACCAGCGTTGAATTTATTCCAGGAGGCGGTGTTTCTCCACTTCACTTCCCCCTCCGGCCATCGGAGTTGAAGAAGAAGAAGGACGGACCCTAGGGCTGGCCAGATCCCAACGCCAAGATCTGCCCATATGCTCCATCTACTGGGCATAGCGCCCGCAACCGGCATATCGCCAAACCTACCCCTAAACCGATCTACTTCAGCGCTCCCCCTTCTCCAACTCCGGCCGGCAGAGCCAGTGGAGAGGAGTCGGGGGAGGCCCAGCACGAGGGCGGCGACTCTCAACGGGAGGAGGGGTGGAGAGAGGGGGAGTCTAGCGGGCCAACTCCAACTGCAGCGCTGTAAGCATCTAATTGCATTTTCATGTTTTCTTAGAGCCTTTTCGTAAAATAAACTTCACCCTTGTAATGAATGAAAGCTCTCGGTCCTTCGGGACCAACCCCTGTTTAAACAAAAGACTTGACAATACAATGTTTTTGACCTTGCAATGCTCCAAATATTGGAAAACATGACTTGAACCATAGGTCGTCCAAACATGAAAGGTTTCATAGATTTTGAATCTATGAACCCCCCTGTTCAAACCAAAAAAAAACTTGACAACACAATGTTTTTGACCTCGCAATGCTCCAAATATTGGGAAACATGACTTGAACCTCGGCAAACATGAAAGATTTCATAGATTTTGAATCTGCATTTTGAAGTGATTTCACAACGGCAAATCTGTCAACTCGCCACTAAACCCTGTAAACACTCTGCAAGAGGGAGGATACCAGTACCAGACTGCTCCCAAAACATTTGTCTGAATTTCTTCCGCCGCCCAGTCGAAGCAGATGGCAAGCAGGAGGCGCCCCAGTCTCCTCCTCCGCCGCCGGGGCTATTTCTCAGCCCGTAACCCGCCGAGATCCTACCTTTCCACCAACTCGGACCGGTGTCCGGCCGAGCCTGCCGACCCGGCCCGCGCGGCGTCGATCCTGGCCGAGAAGGACTGGTTCCGGCGGCTCAACTCGGAATTCGCCGCCGCGCTGCCGCGCCTGGGCCCGCGCTTCGTGGTCCGCGTGCTGCACGCCGCCGTGCCCCTCGAGCCCCTCCTCTGCGTTCGCCTCTACGTATGGGCGTCGCGGTTCGGGACCCACTTCGCGCGGGACGCCTCGGTGCGGCGGGCCCTGGAGGACGCTCTGTGGCGGCGCGGGCCGGTGGTGCTGTCCGCGGCGCTGGTGGCGGAGGTCAGGGGTTGCGGGTGCGAGCTCTCCGAGGAGCTGCTCTGCACCCTGATTGCCAGCTGGGGCAGGCTGGGCCTGGCGCAATACGCGCACGAGGTGTTCGTGCAAATGCCACGCCTTGGGCTGAGACCCAGCACCACGGTGTACAATGCGCTGATCGCGGCGTCTGTGAGGGCCGGTGCCGTCGATGCTGCGTACCTCAGGTTCCAGCAGATGCCCGCGGATGGGTGCCAGCCGGACTGCTTCACCTACAACACACTCGTTCACGGGGTCTGTCGACGTGGGATCATCGATGAGGCGCTCCGGCTGGTGAGGCAGATGGAGGGTGTGGGGATCAGACCGAATGTGTTCACGTACACGATGCTGGTCAACGGGTTTTGCAATGCTGGCAGAGCAGATGATGCGGTTCAGGTGTTCAACATGATGAATGAGAAGGGTGTGTCGCCGAATGAGGCCTCGTACAGGACGTTGGTCCATGGTGTGTTCCGGTGTTTGGGGAGATACAAGGCGTATGAGATGCTGAGTAAGTGGCTAGGACGTGAGCCACCTCCGCACCCAAGTGCATGGCATACTATGCTGTACTGCTTATCGAAGAACGAGATGGCCAAAGAGGTTGTTGAGGTCGTGAAGAAGATGAGCACTCGAGGTTATCTCCTCGACAATGCAACATTTGGCATTGTGGTTTCTTGTGCCATGAAGTGCCTAGAGCTGAGTAGTGTGTGCGAGTTGCTTGATGATTTCGTAAAGACAGGTGGGAATCCTGCATTTGATGTCTATATCATGGTTATCAAATCCTTACTGGACTGCAAAAGTTCTTCAAAGGCAAATCACTATTTAGAGCACATGGTTTCGGACGGGCTCTTGTCTAGTGTGGCATCTTATAACATGGTGATAGATTGCTTTGTAAAGGCAGGTGCAGTGGATAGGGCAGTGGAGATCATAAAACAGATGCGAGAGAAAGGTTTCCTTCCTAACCTTGTTACATTTAATACACTGATAAGTGGTTATTCAAAGCTAGGTGATGTACATAATGCAAAGGCTGTTCTTCAGATGCTTATGGAGCATGGGTTCATGCCGGATATCATTACTTTTACCTCCCTCATTGACGGGCTATGCCACACTCATCAACTGGATGATGCCTTTGATTGCTTCAGTGAGATGGCAGAGTGGGGTGTTAGACCAAATGCTTATACCTACAATGTATTGATGCGTGCGCTTTGTTCAGGAGGTCATGTTAGCAAGGCCATTGATCTTCTTAATAAAATGAAAATAGATGGCATTACTCCTGATGCATATTCCTTCAATGGCCCCATTTTGAGTTTCTGCAAAATGCAGAAAGTAGATAAAGCCTGGAATATTTTCAATGCCATGTTGAGATTAGGTGTTGTTCCAGATAGTTACACATACAGTGTCATGATTAAAGCTCTATGTGATGAAAGAAGAATTGATGACGCCAAAGAAATTTTCCTTGCAATGGAGTCTAATGGCTGTAGTGTGACCAATCATCAATCATATTGGCCAATGGTTTCTGCACTTACTAAAATGGGTCGATTCAGCGAGGCAGGACAGCTGATGAACAAATATCACATCAGAAATGTTCAGTTGGGTTGTGGTTCTAATTGTACCACAGAGCATGGTATTGATGTTCAAGTTGTCAATGTGTGAACTGTGATTTGGTATTTACATGCTATCTGGTACATGAATGACCCCTCTCCTGCAGTGGAGGGTGCACAGCAGTCTCATCTTTACTAAGGTGCAGTAGACCAACATCACTATAAATACGTGCTGCTCACAATCTGTTTTGATGATGTTTCTTTTTTCCTACTCTATTTTCTTACGGAACCACACATAACTGTTAATCTTATTTCCAGATGAAGCAGTTGGACCTTCTCGATGCCTTTATGCTCACTGCTATGCATCGCATTTCAAGAACGATATGAATGCATGCTTTTCCTTCTGAAAATCTTTGCAGAAGAAGTCAGTATCTTTCTTCTAGATCTTTACATGTTTCCATGAATTGCCTACTAAAAGTGGTGAACTCCATACAAAAATTGAAGCTTCTTTTAAGTTGTGAATACTGGAGAGGGAAGTCCGCAAGCTAACAAAAAGTCAGAAAGTGAATTTGATGTACTTCTTGTACTCCCTCCGTCCAGAAATAAGTGACTTGGTTTTGTGTAGATTCACATGTATCTATACACTAAAACGCGTCTAGATACATGCGGATCTAGACAAATCCAAGTCACTTATTTCTGGAGGGAGGGAGTATTAGTTTTATTTTATTTTGAGTTATATCTGGAGATTTAAATGAATATGGATCAGAAAATTTAGTTTGGAATGAAGGGTAGTCAGAAAATAATCACTCTTGAGGAAATTCATGAATCACAACCTGTTTTCTTGTAGTCCTCGGAAAACATGTAACACCAGGTGCAACATTTCTTTAATTCTATGCACTGTCTGTTAGAAGCTTAAAGTTGTTCACATGCAAATTTGGCCATGGATACAGTGATGCTTTATGTGTACCGAAATTAGGACAACAAAAGTATACCATGGAGTGCAATTTGTAGTTCGATATTATGTGTGTTGTGAAAAATTCTTTTTTTTTGGTAGCTACCTATGCTTAAGATACCCCATAAGGCAATGTTCAACTTTAGTTGCACTAATTTGTCTCGACTTCTCATTGTGTTACATATTCAGAACTTCTCATTTATCTCTTTGTTTTCGTGCAGGGGTGCTCATTTCCAAAAGGATTCTTAGGCTAGTGTGCAAATGCTGTTCTTTTTGGAAACAAGCATTTCACATCCTCCAAAATCGAATGTGAGGAGAACAGTTGCTCTCATGTCGTCCTTTTTGAGGAAGTTTTAGTGTTTCAGATCAACACTCCTTGCCGACTGTGTTTCCCGGAAATGGGGGATCTGTTATGTGAGTTTTCATCACTGGTCTAACTTCTGTCAAAACCTTATCAGGGCTGTTTTATCAGTGTCCTGTTCATGCTGAGGAGTTGTGTTCTGCCTGTCTTGAGGCCACCGTGAGTGTGGAACCGTGTGACGTGTGACCTGGAGATGAAGAACACTGGTTCACATGCACAGCCTGTTGTACCCATTTGTTCAGTTCATCATATAGTTGCTGATAAATTCATTGTACAAAAAAGAAAATACATTTGTTGCTTCAGACCAGGATGTATATATAGCTCATTACCTCGCACTGCAGGACTCTCCATATATTGTTTTTACGAGGATACATTGATTTAGACAGCTTCTTATTATGCGCACGGTATTGCGATTGCAGAGACCAAAGGCTGCACAGAGATATAAAACCAGTTCTTTGAACGATAGCAAAGACCCAAGATGAACGCATAGCTGAAATCTCCACTTCACTTTTTCGTGGATAAGAGGGGA
This sequence comes from Avena sativa, assembly GCA_916181665.1. Taxonomy (NCBI): domain Eukaryota; kingdom Viridiplantae; phylum Streptophyta; class Magnoliopsida; order Poales; family Poaceae; genus Avena; species Avena sativa. Next base: position 125,493,724 of record OV702297.1, read on the forward strand.
AAATATAACCCCGAGGTATGAGAACCTAGTCGGGGAAAAAAAAGGGATTTATAGAATGCAAGTACTTCTGGGACCTTTCCCAATTCAACAGATTGCTGCTGAAAGGTTCACGGTTGAGAAACAGAATGCAACTACCAGAGGTCCAGAGCCTGTTTTCATCAGAATGATGTACAGAATAATGTGAGCGAGTGTTTTAGCAGATAGATTAACAGCATAAATTGCTTGCCAGGACTGTTAAGAACCTCCTCACTTACACTTGCATGTTTTACTGAACCTACAGATTTGTAATCTGTAAAATTAAGAACCTCTCTGTGCTATAAAAGTACGTACAACCAATTAATAGTTACTCATCAGCAAACTATTTGTACCCCGGACAGCAATAAGACATTTTCATGGCATCGGTGAAATCAAAATGCTCCTGGTCTGCCTTCACTTCTCTGTGCTCATGCCAAAGCATGCCGTTCTAGGTTCAGCATCAGTTAGGCAGAGAAGAAGCTCACTGTGATCTGATGTCTCTGTGTCCGCATGTGTCACACACGCGAGCCGGAACTGGGCGCTCCACTCAGCTGACCTGAGGGCTCGATCAAGCCTGACCCTTGTAGCCGAGATCTATAGATTGCAAACATCGACTGCCTCTCTAAAACCCTGAATCTGAGTGTGAGAATGTTGTTCAATCCCATCATGTTCGTCAGAGCTAAGAACTTCATTAAAGTAACCTATGCACAGCCATGGGAGCAAACTGACACTGCAAATATCTTGCATCATATTCCAAGTTTTGTACCACTCCGCAGTCTGTGCCTCCCCATAGACACTCGTGAATCTCCATGGAGCATCTCCTACACCATCAACAGAGACTTCTATATGGTACTGCGAGTAACCCAAAACTTCACTTATGATATCGTTATTCCAGAAAATACAAAGACCTCCTTTTCTTCCATCACTATCCACTCCAAAATCCCTATCATAAACTAGAGCACTAGCAAGAGCCTCGACCTACTTTTACTTATTTGAGTTTCAAGAGTACAAAAGATAACTCGGACAAACTTTTCAACAAAGTCACATAGCTCCCGAATTGCCGAGGCATTGCCCGCTCCTCGACAATTGTGAGCCTCTGACAAATTAGCTACATATGGGAAGATAGTACCACCGAGTCCAAGCCAGCCGCCGAGCCTAGTTACTGGGCCGGGCCACAACAAGAAAGAGCCGGACTATAGTCCAACTAGTTCGACCGCGCGATAACGAGATGAACCCTATTTGACGCTGTTGTGCCCTTTAGCTTCTAGCTTGGTTTTTTGTTTTTGGTGAACCCTATTTAACTCCCGTTGTGCCCTTTATGAAACTTCTAGTTTGGTTTTTATTTTTATTTTTCCTAGTTTTCTGGTGTTTATTTTCTGTTTTAATTAGTTTTTTATTTTTTATTTTTCTTTTTGTTGTTGTTTTTCTTTTCTTTCTAAAATTCAGAATATTTTTCAAGTATTTTTTTTCAAATGTAAACATTTTTATAAATCTAAAGTTTTGTTATTCTTATTTTTTGAGGCGGACTTAGTAAGTGATGTGGAGTCTTCACGGCAATGCCCATACTTGATGGATTTGGATTTTCATTTGGATTTTTAGGAAAGAGGTGTGCGTTGGTGACTTTGTTGGCTAACAAACAACAGGGGACATGAGTTTACCCTATTCTTATTTTTTGAAGCGGACTTAGTAAGTGGCGTGGGGTCTCCACGGCAATGTCCATACTTGATAGACTTGGATTTTCGGAAAAGATGTGTGCGTTGGTGACTTCGACTAACATACAACATGGGGGCATGAGTTTACCCAGGTTCAGGCCTCCGGAGGGTAATGGCCTACTCCTGTTTGTCTATTCTTGATTGATGAAATCGAAGATTACAATGTCACCGAGATGGCAATAGATGCGCATATTAGATCTAGCATAAGCTACGGACGATGTGTGTAAGGTGTCCTCCTCGGCGGCCCCTCCTAGCCTTTATATATGAGCATGCTAGGTCTCAAGTACCGTCTGAGTCTGTCAGAAGTTGGATTATATCTCTATGTCTTCCTATTTTAGGAGCTTCTTCTTGCTCGACACGCCAGAAATCAATGTCCTTATACGCTTCGTATCACCCGAATCGTCGTGGGTTTCATGGAATTCAGCAGATCATCGTATGGGCCGAGTCAGATAGGCCAAATATAGGTGCCTGTTAGGCATACCTATTTCAGTAAGCATGTAATATTTTATTTTTATTTTTTGATAACTCAAAATTACATCATGTTGTTCATTATAAAATAGCTTAATAATGCACAAAATTGGAAAAAATGAAAAAATTCACCTACACGATAAAATATTAGTGAACATTCTTTCACTTATACATCTACAAGTGGAACAAGTGGGATAAACGAGATTTGTTAACCCCACTTATCCCACTTAGTTTAGAGTTAGGTTTTTTTGCGGGTGTAAAAGTGGGATTTCACTTATCCCATTTGTCCTACTTATGTATCCCTACATAATAGTGTTTTGTATGAACCATAAAAGACGAAACATTCAAGAAGATAAAAGAAGAAAGAAAAAAGACACCCTACTCAGTACTCACATTAGCATCTCCACACAGCTGCATATTGGCCAGCGCAACACACATCGCTTCGCTTGCGGTCGTTTCTCTCGCACATCATTCATCGTACAATAGCAGGTCGTGAGTCGTAACTCACTGCCTCACACAAATTGTAACTTGTGATCTGTTGATTGCGTCGACTTTTATTCGGTTTATTATAGGTTATTCAAAAATATATGGCTTAACTTTTTTGCCTGAACCAGCAGATTTGTCTGTGCATTTCTATGAGTAGATTTTACTAAAAATATATTTAGGATAGGAAACTTCAGTACTGAATCTTTTTCTTTAACAGGGCGTCTAGAATTAGAATTGATTCTTTTTTTTTCAAGACAAATGGGATTGTATTAATTAACAAATAGTGTCTGTTATTACAATCTCGATTGATACGGTCAAAGGAGAAATCACAGAACCGAACCAAACCAAACCAAATTTGAGTTGTTCTCAACCAAACCAAATCTAGCTAACTCATGACTAACAATATTGCTTAATCTAAGGATCTTGGTTATGGAGACTATACGTCCAGACAAGAGTAATAACCAAAGATCTTCTAGGCCTAGATTATAATAATTAGAAGTTCTGCTTGTTACCATCTTAATCAGGGTCACACAATCTGTCTCTACAACAATGTTTCCTGGCTCAAATCCAGAGCAAACGGAGCAAACCGAACCCCATCTAAGAATGCATATAGCTCTCTTCAAAGGCCGATGAACATGAGACGGTTGCCCATCTTTTCGGAATGCCGGTTCACTAAACGAGTTTAGGCATCCATCAAAGATTGGATTGGTATTCCTGAATTAGACCAAACACAATGGGTGGGCCTTTCCACAAAGAATTGGTGGGAGATGATGACGGAGGGTCCGATTCTGAACCGCAAAGCTATGGCGTCTTTCACCCTACTCGTCACATAAGAGATGGAATGAGCGAAATGAAAGGGTCTTCCGCAAAAAACTTGCGCCACCGCTTATAGTTCTAGATAGGATTAAGCACGAAGCCCGCTTGTGGATGTGCGCGGGCGCCAAGTGGTTGGGTGAATTCATGCCACGAGAGTAATTGTTCTGTAACCTCGGAACTCTTTTTTCCCTGAAAAACTCCTTAATTAATCGATTGGGGCAAAGCTTTTGTCCCCTTCTCGAAAAAAATAATCTCATGGCAGTTATTTTTCGTCACACCTTTTCAGCCGTAACTTTTACAAGGTTATTGTCCTCCAGTAATTTTTTGATGGTGAGTAATTTTTTGGCCATAATTTTCATGGTGGTTAATTTTTTTGTACTTTTGTATTCTTTAACACTAATTTCACCATTTGCCGCCTTTTTTGTTTGCGTAAAATACTACTATTATCTCCTATTGTAACTCTGGACAACAATACTTCACTACGCATGGTGTAATTTTTAGCAATATGTTTAGGTAAATACTATATATCGTGGTCTCCGATCTGAAAGAAAACACCAGACTAGCATCTGGCCGTTTATTTAGAGCGGCGCATCAAACGTCTCATGGTTGGGCTATATAATAGCCCACACCATGCCCGCGCTTCGCTCCTAGCGAGCCTGATGTCGCCGTCGCCGCTATGGTCAACTCTCCCCACTATCCCCGATTTTCGTGTCCGTCCCTTCACCAATGCCAATGAAGCTTCTTCCATGGACCAAACCTTGCGCAAGGGCCCTCCTGGCTGACCAGGGAGAGGAGCAGATCACAAGCAGCCGCATCACCGCACGACAGCGGAGCAGCCCGGCATGTACCGCATCACAGCAAGGAAGCACGATGCAGTTCATGGTTCTCGTCTGCTAGTTGTGGGTATCGACCACGAAAAACCCATCAAGCGCAGGGCCGTAGCCTTTTCCAATGAGATTTTCGTGCCATGTCGCTGGCCGCCACGGCCTTTACTACTAGTCCCATGATGCTTCATAACTCAGATCTCATTTTTCTTTGTTCTGAAAAGAACATTGCAATGTAAGCTAACAATGCGTCTGATCAATCATATGCACGCTTCTTATCTAAACTAATATTAAAAGACCCAGAGGGTCTGATCCAATGCATCTTGACCGTACAACCACATTGATCCAACACACCATATTTCTCCCGTCTTTATCGGCACAACATTGTCCGCTTGTTCGCGTGACGGTTCCCCATCGCTTCTTCCTCTGCTCCACGTCTCGGCGCTTCTTCCTCTCCTCCACGTCTCGGCCTAAGCAGCGCTCAAATCGCCGCCGCCGCAACTCGCCCCGCCCTTGAATCTTCCACATTGTCGCCCCGCTCAACCCAACCCACACCTCTCCACCTTGCTGCTGCTATGCCACCCCCAAACCACGAGGAACACTCTTCCACGCAGCTCCTCCATCACGATCTGTACTGCCCTGCTATGCCGCCCCTTCGCCTGCTACGCCGCCGTCGATGCACCACGAGCCGCACTCCATGCCTTCGCCTCCCGGCGTTTTTCCCGCCACAACTCCAGACCGCATCCTTGCGTGAGAGGTAGACTGTCGACGTCTTCCCCATTATCCTAGGATTTGGCCACAATCTGTTTCAATCTAAGTTTTCTTTCAATTGTTTCTCCATCGTTTTGTCTGCGTCTCTTTGCTTAATTTTTGGTGCCTGAATAGCTCCGTCAACTCCTTACCTCCAAGAAATTTATTGCGCTTGTATGCTGAAATATCTCATCTCCTCGATCATGCAGGTACTACTTACAAAGGATACACAGGTGAAATGATTCGGCAGTACGTTGTATTAATTGTGCTTGTATGTTTGATCTCTTCCTGCAGCAGCGGCAACTTAGAATACAAGGGATTAGCAAAGAGATAGGTACATATCTCCTGACCATTTCATAATTCCTGTTGCATTTTTAAATTTTTTGTTTTGCTATTATATTTTCTTAGATTTTATTCATGATCTTGGTAAAAAATAAAGAACAGTCATGACGGTTTACTCTGCACACTGGACACAACCACGAACCCCCTTATTTTTATTCGAATCAATAGTTCTCATGTGCATCATTCAAAAGGCTAAAATGTTAGTATGCCCCGTTAATGTTTCACCTGCCACCACAGGTGTCTTCAGACTGAATATGGTTTGTCTTCTTTAATAGATTGTGTAAACAACAAGCGGTCTTCTTGTATGTAAGAATGCAGGAAGGGATTGCCCTGTTCATTCAATATTTGCAATGCTCTACCTTGGACACATTCATCTCTGACGCTGGTGCACGGAAAATTTCTTTAGGTAATACCTTTTCAGGTTCTTATTACTGACTGCATCCTGAGCGCATTAGTACTAAAATTCAGCATAATTTCTCTCCCGGATTCAGTGACCAGGTTGTAGTGAAATTCAGTGAGGAGGGTAAATCCTAATTTTCCAGGTTCTACTATCACTGTTCTGGTAGTTTTGATAACATTTATATGATTGATTGATAGATCAACAATGGCAATAATCTTAATCACTAACAAGGTATTTTTTTATTGCACCGTACTCCCTTCAATCGTGTATGTTATTTAAAATATAAGATGTTTTAGATTTATGAAAAAAATGTATCTAGACTTATATATTTGCTTCACATAGCTAAAACATCTTATATTTTGAAACGGAGGGAGTATTAAGAATCGATTGTATGGCCAGACTGAAGAATGGCTTCCTCTGGTGTCCATGTGTATTCTTCGCACTCATTCAGTTTCTTTTTTTAATCCAGAATTTTCATATCATTTCTTTATGATACATGGCATACTTTTTATAGAATATTGTAGTAAGGATTCTTCTATGTGTGTGCACGCATATCTGACAAACAATTTTTATTGCTGTAAATACTAATACACTGCTTGCTCCGGTCAAAGTTCATGTGAACTGCTTATTCAGGTTAACTGCTTGTTCTGCTTACCAATTAACAGAAAGCAGCGTGAAACTTCCTGCTGGAGCTGTTTCAAAGCCACGGATGAGTTTACACCTCCTTCGGGATGTCCATCGAGCTGAAATACACTGCTATGTTCAGTTGTTTCTCTTGTGACTGTCCTTGCATCCCATGAAAACAAATGGAGCCTGGGTGAGTCTTCCTTGGTATTTGTAATGTTGTGAGTGTAATGTTACTGAAGTTTGAATGTGGACATAATGCAGGTATTTAACTGGTGTTTCAATTGTTCTATTATACATATATTATAACGTGCATGTGCACGTGCTCGATTACTAGTAACCAACGAATGTGCTTCGAAAAATAAAACGTTGTTCAGCTCTCAAGCTATGGACTCTGCTAGTGTCACATGTGTTCTTCCTAATGCCAATTTAATTGCTTCCCGAGACAAAAATAAATTACTGTATCATCCTAAATTACAAAGCTACTATTATACTAATGGCATGCTTCTTGCATAAAAGTCGCGCTTTACAGTGTAGACAAAGTTTGCATTGAACTCAATCTCATATGTTCATTTTCCATGCTTCTATGGAAGAAGGAACTCCGAGGAAGAAGAAAGGCAGGAGAGATTTGCGCTATTCTAGACCTGCATTAGGGGAGAAGTTACAAAGAAAAAATAAACGAAGATGTGCATTAAGGGAGTAGTTACTCGCAAGAGTTTTTAGAAGCATACATGCGTTTCCGTTTTCTGTAAACACGAAAAGAGGCCAGCAGGTCTGCTTGAAAATCGTAATCCTACGGCTAAAAGATGATCTGTTGGGAAGTACAGTAACAAATTGGCTTTCGATTCCTAGTGATGCTCATATGTTTAACCAATTATTCCATCACTCACGATGCGCGCTCCATATTTTCTAGTTAATCAAATGCACAGACCTAGCGTCCACCCTCGCCCGACTTAAATATGGGCCTGATCATTCGAGGACTCTGAGTGAATGTGTGTTATTACTCTCTGCTATCAAAGGTCCCGACAACGCATGCTACACGTGAAGTTGGTACTCCATGGGTTCATAAGCCTAACTAAGTAATTTAAACTAGTAACTTGAACATAGAGCTAACTAAGTAATTTAAACTAGTAACTTGAACATATTACTAGTTCATGTTACTACCATGGGTAGTAATATGTATGCGGTGTGTCTAATAAATTAGGTTGTAGACTTATATTGTCCTAGTATGTGTGATGTTATGGTAACTAGCTAAGTTACCACCCGCAAAAAAAAAAAAAAGCTAAGTTACCATTTTCCTTTTTTTATTAATTATCATGCCATGTCACCAATTTGCTCAGTTGTCATTACATGTACATGTATGTTACTAGCTAAGTTATTCCCACTATGACTAGCCTAAGGCTACTCACGGTGCAAAGTATAAAATAATACTACTACCTCCATACAGGTTTATTAGGCTAACACGGAGTTTAAGAAAAAAGTTTAACCATAAAACTTATCAATAAAACATGAGTTATATGTCACAAAAATCATACCATTGATGGTATAATTTTTGTGACATATAATTCATATTTCGTTAGTCAAATTTGTAGTCAAACATAGGCTCCGTATTAGCCTAGTAAACCGGTATGGAGGAAGTAGCGTGGAACACAATAATACATGATATGATATATATATAATAGTATCATAGCTTTATCCAATTTCTTGGTTTATAGAATCCCAATATATGAGTACAAGATTTATTTATCATCAATAGAGAAACACTTATAGAAGCTGAACATTAGTAGCGGGCAGAAAAGAGGATAACGCCGAAAAATATCGGCGGCGTTGCCAAAACCGGAACACGGTAGATACGTCCATACTAGCAGCGTTGTCCCAACGTTGGTATTTTGCTGGTGAGTGGGACCCGTTAGCCTGTCCGGTCGAACATAGCGGTAGTGTCACGACTTTAACAAATACCACTATTGTTTTGCGCACGATAGCGTTCGCTTCAGTAAAAAGGTGGTGTTTACTAGAGGCGACGTACTATTATATCATAAAGCTGTCAATACTGAGATGCTGGTAGCATTGCGCCTGCCCACGTCACGACATCGATGCGACGCACGTCTGTAAACAGCAGAGCCCGTGACTTGCTAGTGGCTAAAACGACATTGAGAGAGGTCAGCTTTACTCAATGACTCATCCATTCGTGTGAGGCTTTCCATGCCTGCGTTAATGCGGATCCTTTTCCTCTTCATTCGCTGCTGCTACTTAATCCCCTCCGCCAGCGAGAGGGAGAGCATCACTTTCTATACACTGGCTCCTCTTTCTCTTCATTCGCTTTTTCCTTTTCCTATCCCCGCCGGCAGAATGCCTTGGACCACTTATCCAAGTTCTCTGTCATCGTAAAAGGAGAGGGAGGAACCGAGCGAGGCGGCATCGAATGAGAAGAAGGAAGAGATGGGCTAAGCGAAAGAGGGAAGTGGCCACCTGCATATTGTCGTCCTCGAGAAGGTAAATTGACCTTCCCATGGCTGGAACACGGATACACGGGGGAAAGGGAGACGACAACAAAAGCCGCATAAAAGGCGGCGGCCAGCCGCGAGCTCATGGCCGCCGCGTGGATGCACATGGTAGTGGTGCAAGGAAAAACGGTGGCAGAGGCTGCTGCGGTGGACACGAAAGCCACCTCCAGGGCTCGCAAGCGGCGGCGGCAACCCACCGACGCTAGACTTGAGCAGCGACTGTGGTGGGTAGCTATGGCGAAGGAGACGGGTGTTACGACTAGGGTAGGGCGACTGTCGTCGAACTTAGCAACGATGGGCCCAAGTGCCGAGGCGAGCAAGCACGAGGAGAAGGCGGTTGCAGAGCCTAAGGAGTGCAACGCGACGATGAAGACATCATTCAACGATGGCGGACAACTCTCGCCGGCATGGCCCCGGCGGCGAAGCGTCAACTACTCTCGCCGCAGCTCTAGATTAGTTTAATCTTTTAAATTATTAGTTGTATTATACTACAGGTATGAAATTACGAGAATGACCTTGAGCTTCTGGAAGGCCATGACTGCCCTCCTAAAACACCCTCAACTACCCCTTGCTTTCGTGGAGTTCCCGAGTTCGCTCTCACAAAGGACGCGTCGGCTCTCGCCTCTCTCTTCCTCCTCCCCATCTCTCTCTAGCAATCGGCGATGGCGTGGGCGACTAGGTTCCTGTCGGCGGTGTGCTTCTTCGCGGCGGGCGTCCTCTTCGCCCCGGACGTCCTCCTCGGCGCCCGTTCCGGCTCCGGCGCCACCGCCGTCACGGCCGCCAAGGTGTCCCACCTCCTCTGCTTCGCCACTTCCTGGGGCGCCGCGCTCTGGGCTACCTTCATCGGCGGCATCATCATGTTCAAGTAAGTAATCAACTAATTCCCCCAGCTCTTCTCTCGAAACCCCCACCTTTTCCCTTAAACTGATTGATTCGATCTTGTTGGATCTTTCAAGGAACCTGCCGAGGCACCAGTTCGGGAACCTGCAGGGGAAGATGTTCCCGGCCTACTTCACGCTCATCTCCGCCTGCGCGTCCGTCTCCGTAGCAGCCTTCGCCTACCTCCACCCGTGGAAGACCGCGTCCGCCGTCGAGCGCTACCAGCTTGGGTTCCTCATCTCCGCGCTCGGATTCAACCTCTCCAACCTGCTCGTCTTCACCCCCATGACCATTGAGGTGAGCACCCTTCCTCCTCCTACGTCTTGGGGCGAGAAAGACAAATCAAGATTTATACACCACTGCAACAAACTAGAATTGGTATATTTTAGACAAATTTATATTGATATTGGCCACATTGGTTGCAAAATATATGTATGATGGCTGATGAACCCCATATTTTTTTATAAACTGCTTCAAACATACTAATCGCCCATACAAATCAGCCTTCAAAGAGTTAAGTAGTTTAGTCTTGGGGCGTTTTAGGAGATCTCTTGCTAAAATTCTCTGCCAAGATTATAAAAAATTGTTAGATCCACCCTCTGTAAATAGATAACTGAAGTTATTTATTATTGTCGCTCCGAATGAGCAATTGATCGTGCGAGTTGTTGCACCAGAGACTACTAATTTTTAATTGCATGCTCGAAAGTGTACATATACACCTAGCAATATAGTAGAATCGTTTGTTAAATGCAATATGATGTAAACTGAGCTGATAATGGGCATGTTTAGTTCATAAGATTTTCTTATATTGCGGATAGATCATAAAATTTGGTCCTCGATTCCTGGCTATTTGTGTTGTGGAGCATAGTGTTAAAAGGTTGCAGTTTAATACAAACCTTTATTTTGGGTGTGCAATTTTGATTCTATAGGTTGGCACATCGGATAATGGCAATTGAACAAGATACCCATTGTATTATTGCTTTTGGTGATTTGCATTGCTCCAACCAAATTTTGCGGCTGCTTAATGCTAGTCTAAAGCTATCTTTTCATGCAATAATGTATTTTTTTAATATGCTGCCAACTGATATATTCTAAGCCCAACTTTTTCCACTTGATCATGTCTTCTATGATATTTACTTCTAAAGCCAATATTTGAAGCAAATATGCCTTGTATAATGGAATGATATAAAGCTGTTCTCGAAATTGATTAGTCTAACATTGTGGTTGAACAACTTTGTTCATTAAATGTGTAATAATGGTACAGATTCAGTACTTAATGTAGACCTGTGAGTGCACCAACCAAATGGCTGCAGTTGCATGCTACATATACTCACAGGGCAGTAGAATCTTTTGTTGAATGTAACATCATGTAAATTGACCTGACAATGAAAACGTTTAGTTTGCAAGATTTTCTTATATTGATTGACAGACTAGTGTAATGCTTTTAGATAGGTCACAAATTTCGTCCATAAGCTTAGTATAGTAAATAAAGCCGTATGCATCATTTCGATGTAGAGGCTTGGGGGTCTCATCATCCTTTTCGAAAAAAAGGCTTAGTGTAGTGTTAGAAGGTTGCAGTTTGCTTGCACCTTTATTTTGCGGGTTCTTGATTCTGGGGGACGGCGTATCGGATAGTGACTAATGAATAAAACGTCCATCATTTTATTGTTTTTGGTTGTTTGACCAAATATTAGTTGCAACTTAGTGCCAAATGTTAGTCTAAAACTGAAGCTCTCATGAAATCATGCTATTTGTACAAATGCTGCTCAGTGCTGCAATCTAAGCCCAATTTTCACACTTTATGCCTTTTATATTATGGTATTTACATTTGGTGCAAATATCCCATCTATAATGTATGCTGGCATGATATAAAACTGTTCGCTAAATTGGTTAGTGTATCATTGATGTCTAATAACTTCTTATCTTACATTTACTGATTGGAGGCACCTTTCAATCATCCAAATTGATTCTAGGAAGCTATCTAACAATAACTTTCAGATCTGAATTCTGTGGTTGACATCTGACGTGGGATAGAGGTAAGCCTGTGCATAACCGCTTTGGCTGGTTTGGCCGGTTTGGGCTAGTTCAAATTTTTGTACTACATCCAAACTTTGGATTTCATTTGTGAAGGAAAATGAACTAGGCTGCAACTTTCCGGTTTGACCGGTTTGGCTGGTTTCAGTTTCTGCCCACCCTTAGATAGAGGTTTACCTAATCCTGCGTGTCTTAGATTCCTGAAAGTTTATGGGTTATAGATGATGGTTCCATTTTCTCACATCACCATCTCAAGGTGCAACGTCATAGGCATATATGATCTATATGCAATACATATATGAGACATGCAAAACAAAGTCACCTAACAACCGTACAAGTTCTTTTTTTTTTTACATAAACGGTTGTGCAATACAAGTTACTAATGCATATGAATCCAAAAAAAAAGTTACTAATGCATACACGCTGAGTTCAGAAAAGGTATACAAATGCATACACATGCATGACCTACCAATCAAGAATTCTTCTATGGTTTTTCTCTTTTCTCCGCAATCTATATGACTATATGTATGTATATGATGAAGGAAATTGTACATTGCTATAGGTACATCACTCTTTTCCCTCAAAAATCACTACTTACACCCAGTAACCAATCATGTATGCATACATACCGTACCAATCTCCATAAAAAACAGGAAGGTATATATGTAACATGCATTTTAAGTGGTTATTTTTTATTTCAAATACTTCAAAACATAGTTTTAAGCATGGTTTTAAGGCGTCTTAAGGCGATCTAGGGGCGCTCTGACGCCTAGGCGGGCGCTTTGGACGCCTAGGCGCCTAAAGCGGCCATTTTTTCAAGGCGGAGGAGGGACGCCTGGACGCCGAAGCGTCGCCTCGCCTTAACATGGTTTCAAGTTTACATCCCAGATTGATAACAACGGCAACCACAAAATCACAAACATACGGTGTAAGAGACCATTAAATTCAGAGTTGTTAAAAAAATTTAAACGTACAATTAATCCATTGGTTTTATAAGTTATATCGGGTGTACTTTACAGATCACAGGCATATAGATATTTAAAGAATACACACGTGACGTACAATTAAGAACATCAAATAGTGGGGAAAAAATAGTAACCGAGAAATAGTCACATACTCATGTGTGGACACATGAATGACATGTCAATGCCAGATGCTGAACTCATGTTCCCTACTTCAATATATGGTTAATATAACAAGTTCATGCAGAAGTTGTCGATTGATCAAAGTTTACCACTGATCTAATGATCAAAAGAGGTATTTTTAGATGTAAGATAGTATTGTTTCATGTGTGAAACCATCATATATAACAAGCCTATACGAATAAACATGGGGTTATATTGAAGTCAGTGTGAATGGATGGAGGGGTTATATTGAAGGCAGTTTGAATGGATGGACTGTTTCAACGACTCTAGTTTTGGCAGAAAAACTAATGCATACTATTTTTCATTAAATGGTAATATTATGGGTGCAGTTTCGGTACTCATCATAGACCTGTGAGTGCACCAACCAAGTGGCTGCAATTGTTTCACCGTACTGGGAAAAAAATCCAATTTCAGTGTGCCATCTCAGAAACCAACATAGTACTCCCTCCGTTCCTTGATATAAGGTGTATAGTTTTCTTGCACGAATATTAACGCATAGGCTAAAAGGAAAAAATTCGATACTTTTAGATGTTAATACATGTAGGTGATCGATGTGAGAATAGAGGAAAAATAGGGAAATCTTGGTATCTCATCTCTCCAAATCAGTTTGACTCCTAAATTATGTAAAAAAATTCCACAATCCCACCATATACCTTATATTCTGTATTTTTTTATAGAAAACTATACACCTTATATCAAGGAACGGAGGGAGTATTAGCTGGTCCAGTTGTATTATTATTATGCTGTGATGAAAGTCGTTTGCTTCTGATGACCAAAATAAATGATTTACTTCTCTACTGAATTTAGAACTCCAAATTTCAGTTAAGTATCAGCGGTTTGAGTACTGGAACTCCAAAAAGTCGAGTCAGTCGCTTTTGTACCGACTCATGGACTAGTTGCACGGCTAGTCGCAAATAGTCATTACTAGCCAAGTACCAACTCATGGACTAGTCGTGAGTCATGATTAGTCGAGTGACTCATAGTTGCACACTACTGAGAATTTCGTTCAACATAAAGCAGTCACTACTATCATTTACTGTTTTCTCAACTAAGGTAATTGATGAACCTTTACAATTGCTGTGTGGTTTCCTAGCCTGTGTGTCTCTGTTGAGAGAGTGGTATCATATGTAGTAGTACTAAATTCTGTTCCAAGGAGCAATTACTACTGCACTTTCTTTTCTGTTGAGAGCAGTATCATATGCAGTAGTACTGAATTCTGTTCCAAGCAGCAATTACTAGTACTTGTTCTTTATATGGAATGTCTATGTTGTAGAATGTATGACAATATTTTTGTAATTGTGTGAACCAAGGTAAATGAGGATTATACTTGGATAAACTAGACGGCCCTTATTTCCCTGCAGTTTTATGGTATATATGCAGCTGCTTCAGCTATCTGTATGATTCTCATTGTAGATGATGAAGAAGAGGCACAAGATCGAGAGAGAACTAAGCATCGGTGACGAGGTCGGGTGGTCGAAGAACGTCAAGTCAGCAAAAAGCAGCCCTGCCCTCGCTGCGATGAACAAGAAGTTTGGGATGATCCACGGGCTCTCGTCGCTGGCCAACATCATGTCGTTCGGCAGCCTGGCCATGCACTCGTGGTACCTTGCCAGCAAGCTTGAGCTGTGATGATGTGCACAAACACCCATCTTCACCATGACGCGGTTAAACATCGGGTGGCATAGTAACGTGCCCATGCTTAATTTAAAAGAATGGTTTCATGTCATGAGGTTGTGAACAGATAGAATTATATGATGACTTCACTTTGGATTATTGCGTTTGAAGAAGTTGCAGAATGCATGTAATACTACCATTATTTTCTCGGAAGAAGTGTAGAATTTGTGGTTATGGTCTGTGCTCTCTGTTGTTTAGAATGCAATGGCCGGTTTTCATTGCTTCATATCACTTGGTTTTACTGCTCTGCTCCCCATTTCGAAAAAAAATCACTTGGTTTTACCCCAGTTTCGAGTTTAGCTAAAAGAGGGACTTGTGTCTTGTGGATCGCCTATGCAACTTATTCAGAATGTGCTTGCACTGCCTGAACCAAAGAAGCTCGTGGTGATTGCACTTCTGTGGTGTTGGTTGACCTGCAGAAACAAAATCAATAGTGCCTTGTACTGCTATTCTGCCGACGGAAACTAATGGAATGCAAGTCGTTCCATCTAAAAATGAAAAGATTTCATGTGGAAAATTTGCTGTGGGAACCGTTACTATGATGGGATTTCTGGGTACAATGGGAGACTGCAGTTGAAGACGACTGACCGACCATTGCTATCAAATGCTAACACTATGGGCCTGTTTGTTTCGAGGGAGTTGTTTCTGTGAAGTTCCTACTATGTTATTGTTGTATATATCTGTGAAATTCTTGCAAAATCTCAGTGCGTTGTAAACCCGAATTCAAATTAGCATTGAACTGCCTTTATCCCCGCATGATGGCACCGTTTTCCAGCAAACTAATGGCATGGAAAACAGCTTGTAGGATTTTTTGGCTTGCTGTTGGAAACATAAGTTCACACGGAGCCAAGCTCCAATCGCGTCCGCCGGTGTTGAGCGAGATGTGACTGGGGAGCCGCTGATCATGACCACCAAAAGCTAACAAAGTGAGCGCCACCCCATCGTAGCGGCCAAATCCTGAATGTTAGACCTAAAATCTGTCTCCTAGGCTTAGAGCGCAGAATTTCTGTCTTACACTGGCACATCTTTGTGTACTCTCGACGTCAGGGAGGACGATATGTCGCAACTCACGTTGAAGGGGGTTGGCCGGAAGCGCGATATGCAAGACAACCCGTATGATGCTTTTATACACACAAAACCCTAGTTTGTCGGAAGGGACCCCATGAGAGGTTCTGACGACTATGGGCTGAGCTAAGCCGGCCTCGCTCTTAGCTCGATTGTCGATTCAGCGAATGAATTCTTCAAAGTCGCGAAGAAACGGTAGCCGGGACAAAAGTTTGAGGACGTAAAAAGTAGATGTATTGTTGCTTGTCGATTGTGTGCTTAATTTCAATCGATCGTCACCTCTCGCATATATATATGGGGCGGTTGGACTTCCCGTACAAGTTTTGGACAACAATTCTATACATTTACAAAGCAAAATCCTAGTCTAACTGCATCTATAAACTAGGAAAGTCTTTGTCCGGCTTCGTACTGGGTCCGGACCCAAATGCACGTATTGGCTCGTGTGAAGCCGTCTTGATCCTTCGGTGTTGGACTCAAACTTGTATTGGTCTTCGCGCTTGAGCCAGCTCCCATTTAGCCTTCTCTAAGAGTCCTCCCTTGTCCAAGACAAACCTCTCTTTATCTTCGTACTTAAATCTGTAAGAGTCTACTCTAGATCCCTCAACAGATCAATACAGATTTGATATTCACCAGGCCGGATCCTCTCAACCGCCCACCGAGCCTAGTTCATCACGGCACTGCCGTTCATTCAGTTTAGTTACAAGCCAAGTCATCTACGGAGCTATCGGCCTCGCTTACATAGCACGCGCAATGTGTCTCTCGCGCAGCCACTACGTGGCCCACTCTTTGCCCGCGTGCCACCTTGGGGCCCAACGCCTTCCCTTGGGCCGATCCTCCGAGGCCCGGAGCCTTGCCCTTCAGCTTCACTGTCAACACTGGCGTACGCCGGTACTGGGTCGTTGACAATCCCCCTTGCTTGAAAACCTGCTTGCCCCCAAGCAGGTGCATACGGAAATTGTGTTTTCACCGTGTCCAAATTCTCCCAGGTAGCCGCATCCGCAGAAGAACCACTCCACTGCACCAACACTTTAGTACGGACTTTGCCGCCAAGGTGACGCTGAAGACGCTGCAACACAGAGATAGGTATCTGGAACAAAGTATCAAGAGAAGACAAGACGGCTGATACCTGCTGATTGGAACCCGAGCACCTCTTGAGCTGAGACACGTGAAAAACAAGGTGAATGCGACTAGACTCGGGCAACTGAAGTTTGTAAGCCACCTGCCCCACGCGTTCGAGGACACGGTAGGGACCGAAGAACTTGAAGGAGAGCTTCTGACAAACACGTTTAGCCACTAACGACTGAATATATGGTTGAAGGTGCAGGAATACCTCGTCGCCAACAGCAAAAGTGCGCTCAGTTCTGTTTTTGTCGGCTTGGTGTTTCATACGCTGCTGCATATGCAGAAGGTGTTGTCACACTGACGCCAGAACCAACGACCGCTCGGCCAGCCAAGCCTGCACATCCTGAGGATCAATCTGATCCGAAGTTGTGACTCCGAAATAACAAGGAGGGCACCCATAAAGCAACTCGAAAGGTGATTTGCTGAGCGAGGCATGCCAATTTGTGTTATACCAAAACTCACAGAGAGAAATCCAGCGAGCCCAGTGCTGCGGGTGAGAACTGGTAAAACAGCGAAATAACATTCGATGGACTGATTGACTCTCTCAGTATGGCCATATGTCTCCGGGTGGTTATCAGTGCTAAGCTTGAGTTGAGTCCCAGTAGCTCTGAAAATGGCCTGCCAGAATTTGCTGGTGAAGATAGGATCATGGTCGGAAACCAAAGAAGACGGTAGATATTATCCACAAACTACTCCGCGATTGTGTTGGCTGAGTACGGGTGTCGAAGTGGTATGAAATGCGCAAACTTGGTTAGCTTATCGGCAATCACCAGTAAGCAGTTGCAATGGCGTGATAGAGGTAGCCCATCGATAAAATCCATCGTTGCCACTTCCCATGGTGCTGATGGTGACGGAATCAGCAGTGGCTACAACAGCCCGGCTAGGGGCAGACGCTCAGGTTTGGCCTGCTGGCACACACGGCACCGTCTAACAAATTCCTTAATCATCTGCTTCATCCCTGGCCAGCTGAACAAGGAAATCAACCGGCGATAGGTGACAGGAAAACCGGAATGGCACACTTAGTGATTAAAGCTCTCACAAACTTGATGCCACACTTTATTTTTTTTGCCCCTAATAAACTTGAACCATTGTGTCATCTATGTTGTATATGCTTGCACTTATACGTTGGAATTAGCAGAACCGTGCTGTCATGGGGAATGCTTTCAACATTGCACTTGTACATTGTACACAGTTGATATCATGCTCTTTTGTTTATGGATGTCGTCGGTGTAAAATAAAAGAGGAGCTTGTAAGTCCATGGAGTTATGTATGTGTGTTAGAGAAACGCTTGGGCCGCTAGCCTAAGCCATGCCTAATCATGGTGGAAACTTGCAGCATCACCATAGTGAGCAATCTATGAAGCTTTCTTCTTATTAAAAAAGAGACATATTGAAAAGAGGAAAGAGAGAAAAAGCACCATTTTCCCATGGTAAATAAGAAGATTGCTGAGATGCTCATTGTCTGCTTGCCTTGTCATTTTGATTATGGGATAGCTCCTGTATCATGTGCAAGGGGTACCCCGTTGGTGGTTCTCTATGATACACATGTACTTACTATGACAAGAACTTACAAGTGACTAAAGTTGAGTAGCATGAGGAGCGGCCCTCGTATTCAAGGGACATGAGATTGCCAACTTATACTTTGTCAAGCATATACTCCATAGTTTGTTTACTTTGACCTTAATCACTTTAAGATGCTTATGATAGGGGCAATAAGAGCTGAAAGCTAACAAGTACCATAATTTTTGGAAGCTTTTTATGAGACTTGAAATCCCTGCTTCCCCTTTTACGAAGGGTCTTTCTTCCACCATTATATTGAGTCTCCACCTTCTATCCTTAGGCACCAGTTAAGAGAGCATAGTTGTCATTCTTAGTTCTATGTGCATAATCCCAAAACTTATTGATTGATGCATATTGTTGATATTGCTTGCTCATGAACTATTTGTATCTAGTCACTCTTATGAACTTTGAAGGTGTCCTATGCATTTATTTGCTAATCCACGAGGGACAAGCTGAATGTCACTATGCTATGTTTTCTATATATGAAACAAACAAACGTCTTTCAATGCATTATTATTCATGATCTTTCTTTGTAACCTTTCATGTTGCATGCATAGTTACTTTGTCTTATTGTTAGAACTCCATCTTTCATGCTCATGTTTAGAGTTCTTTGATCCCAGCTTTTAATGCTTGCAAATGGTTTGATCTTGAATTTCATAGTGCATGTCACCTCAAAAATTATTCTTTTTATCACTTACCTACTCGAGGACGAGCAAGAGTTAAGCTTGGGGATGCTTGATACGTCGTAAATGTATCTATATTTTTTTATGTTCCATGCTTGTTTAGTATCTACTTTGCTTTGATTTGTCTACACTTTGAGGTATTTTTATATGTTTTCTGGTACTAACCTATTAACAAGATGCCATAGTGCCAGTTACCTGTTTTCTTCTGTTTTTGGTTCCAGAAAAGGGAGAAAATTAATTTTCTTGGAATTGGACGGGACAAAAGCCAAAGTCAATATTTTATCGTGGGGAACACAGAGCCAGAATACGAGACGGAGGAGAGCCACCAGGGGGCCACACCCCCTGGACACGCGGCCAGGCCTGGCCTGCGCCTGGGGGGTGCAGCCATCCTGGGTGCCCCCTGTCTCGCCTCTTAGCCTATAAGAAGCCCCCGATACCAAAACCCTAAGTACCCGATCAATCTTCCACGAAACAGTCCATAGCCGCCACCACCATCATCCCTAGATCAGGAGGGATCTGAAGTTCTTCCCGGCACCCTGCCGGAGGGGAGATCATCCTGGAGGCCTTCTTCATCATCATGCCAGCCTCCGGTATGAAGCGTGAGTAGTTCCACCTTGGACTACGGGTCCATGTAGTAGCTAGATGGTTATCTCTCTTCCTTTGTGCTACCATGTTTAGATCTTGTGAGCTCCGTTCATGATCAAGATCATCTATTTGTAATCATGCATGTTGTGTTTGCGGGGATCCGATGGATATTGAGATTACTATGTCAGATTGATTAATGGTTCTATCTTATTGATTCTATCCTGTGTGTGTTGTTTGTGATCTTGCATGCTCTCCGTTTCTGGTAGCTATCTTGGCCAAGTATATGCTAGTGACTCCAAGAGGGAATATTTATGCTCGATAGTGGGTTCATGCCTCTATTTAATCTGGGGAAGTGACAGAAATCTCTAAGATTGTAGATGTGTTGTTGCTACTAGGGAGAAAACAACGGTCTCTTGTTCATGGAACAAGTGGATTGTTTACCTTACACACTTTGCTTAAAGCAGTTATCCGTTGCTTGCAACTTAATACTCGAGGGGGGTCAGATGATAACATGAAGGTGGATAACTAGTCATAGATGCAGTTGGATGGCGGTATATGTATCTTGTTGTATTGCCCAATCAAATCTCATAGGATCATGAATGTCTAGTATTGCATTGTTATGCCTTGCTCTGTCCTGTCAATTGCCCTGCTGTAATTTGTTTACCCAGCATGCCATGTTTGTTTGTCTTAAGGAGAGCACCTCTAGTGAACTATGGACCCCGGTCCAATCTTTTATCATTGATACATCTTCCACTGTTACTGTTTACTTTCTGCAAACCACCATTACCTTCCACACCATATAGTTAATCCTTTGTTTTCAGCAAACTGGTGAGATTGACAACCTCATTGTTCGTTGGGGCAAAGTCTTGAGTTTGTGTTGTGTAGGTTTCCAAGTTGCTAACAACACCTTTGGGTCGTTTCCTTCCTCCTACTGGTTCGATAACCTTGGTTTCTTTCTGAGGTAAGACTTGCTGTTGTGCTCATCATACCTTCCTCTTGGGGTCTCCCAACGAAGCTCTACATTGATCTGAGCGCATCGCTCATATAAAATCCGCGACTCCGGGGAAAGCGACTCCATCACCTCCAAGAGCCAGCGAGAAGAAAACCGAGTAGGGTAGGGGTGGCTAGGGAAATCCAGACTCGGTGGGGGAACAAAAGGCTCTAATTACCAATTGTAAAAGTCTACTCTAGATCGCTCAACATATCAACATAGATTTGATATTCACCAGGCTGGATCCTCCCAACCGCCCGCCGAGCCTAGTTCATCACGGAATTGCCGTTCATTCAGTTCAGTTACAAGCCAAGTCATCTATGGAGCTATCGGCCTCGCTTACATATCATGCGCAGCGCGTCTCTCGCGCAGCCATTACGTGGCCCACTCTTTGCCCGCGTGCCACCTTGGGGCCCAATGCCTTCCCTTGGGCCAGCCCTCCAGAGGCCTAGAGCCTTGCCCTTCGGCTTCACTTTCAACGCTTGACGAGGTTTAATGTCGTCAATGCCCATTGTTATGGACTTGGGTTTTGGAGAAGATGAGGATGCCAGAGATCACAAAACGGTTAACAGACAAGCAACACGGGACATGAGGTTTACCCAGGTTCAGGGCCCCAAAGAGAAAACCCTACTCCTGCTTGTCTGCTCTTGATTACGGTGAAACCGAAGGTTACAAGGGTGCGCAGATGCAATCTGGCGTGAGGTGTGTAGTAGGTGAGTTGAGATCCTCCTCGTCGTTCCCTTCTCGCCTTTATATAGATAGGCAGGTCCCGGGCTTAGGTCGAGTCGGTTACAGATTAAGGTTTGTACGCTTTGAAATTCTATCTACTCTAGTCTTGCTCTCCAAGGATCCGAAGACATCATGGCCTTGGGCCACCCGAAATCTCCACAGGCCGCGTGTCTTGACGTGGGCCTTTCCTTGGGCTAGACCAGGTATACCAATGTTGTGTACCCGTGGGGTATAACCATGTCAATGCTGGCGTACGCCGGTACTGGGTCGTTGACAATCCCCCTTGCTTGAAAACCTGCTTGCCCCCAAGCAGGTGCATACAGAAATTGTGTTTTCACCGTGTCCAAATTCTCCAAGGTAGCCGCATCCGTAGAAGAACCACTCCACTGCAGCAACACTTCAGTACGAACTTTTCCACCAAGGAGACGCTGATGGCGCTGCAACACAGAGATAGGTATCTGGAACAAACTATCAGGAGAAGGCAAGACGACCGATACCTGCTTATTGGAACCCGAGCACCTCTTGAGCTGAGACACGTGAAAAACAGGGTGAATGCGACTAGACTCGGGCAGCTGAAGTTTGTAAGCCACCTGCCCCACGCGTTCAAGGACACGGTATGGACCGAAGAACTTGAAGGAGAGCTTCTGATAAACACGTTTAGCCACTGACGACTGAATATATGGTTGAAGGTGAAGGAATACCTCGTTGCCAACAGAAAGTGCGCTCGGTTTTGTTTTTGTCGGCTTGGTGTTTCATACGCTGCTGCATACGTAGAAGGTGTTGTCGCACTGACGCCAGAACCAACGACCGCTCGGCCAGCCAAACCTGCACATCCTGAGGAGCAATCTGATCCGAAGTTGTGACTCCAAAATAACGAGGAGGGCGCCCATAAAGCAACTCGAAAGGTGATTTGCCAAGCGGGGCATGCCAATTTGTGTTATACCAAAATTCACGGAGATAAATCCAGTGAGCCCAGTGTTGCGGGTGAGAACTGGTAAAACATCACAAATAACATTCGATGGACTGATTGACTCTCTCAGTCTGGCTATCTGTCTCCGGGTGGTTAGCAGTGCTAAGCTTGAGTTGAGTCCCAGTAGCTCTAAAAACGGCCTACCAGAATTTGCTGGTGAAGATAGGATCACGATCGAAAACCAAAGAAGCTGGCATCCCATGGAGATGGTAGATATTATCCACAAACAACTCTGCAATTGTGCTGGCTGAGTACGGGTGTCGAAGTGGTATGAAATGTGCAAACTTGGTTAGCTTATCGACAACCACAAGTAAGCAGTTGCAATGGCGTGATAGAGGTAGCCCATCGATAAAATCCATCGTTGCCACTTCCCATGGTGCTGACGGAATCGGCAGTGGCTGCAACAGCCCGGCTGGGGGCAGACGCTCAGGTTTGGCCTGCTGGCACACATGACACTGTCTAACAAATTCCTTAATCATCTGCTTCATCCCTGGCCAGCTGAACAAGGAAATCAACCGGCGATAGGTGACAGGAAAACCGGAATGGCCCCCTTGAGGACTATCATGGAATGCTGACACAATCTGCTTTTGGAGGGAGATATCAGCACCCACCCAAATCCGGCCTTTATGGCGCAACACCCCATTGTCCAGTGTATAATGTGTGTCGGCGGCAGGAGCAAGAGCAAGAGCAAGCCTCTGAAGCAACTTCTGAGCGACCGGATCCTGTTGATAGCTGGACAACACCGAGACGAGCCAGGCTGGTTGTACTATAGTCATCGTATACACTTGAGAATGATGAGTTGGGATTCTAGAAAGAGCATCCGCGGCCCCATTATGAATGCCCTTCTTATATTGGATAGTAAATTGCAACCCCATCATTTTTGTTAAAGCCTTCTTTTGCCATTCCGTATGCAACCTTTGATCCATCAAATTGGTAAGGCTCTTGTGATCAGTACGAATCACGAACTCAGCTAACTGCAGATAGGAACGCCATTGTTGAACAACAAGCAAAATGGCAAGGTATTCCTTCTCATACACAAACAAACACCTATTCCGGGGACCAACGATCTGCTGACATAAGCAATAGGATGGCCAGCTTGGGACAGAACTGCACCAATACCCACGTCACACGCGTCCGTGTCGATCACAAATGGCAGCTTGTAATCAGGCAGAGCCAGAACAGGAGCACTAATCATGGCTTGTTTTAGGGTCTGAAACACGTCCTCGGCGACAGAAGTCCAGACAAGCAAAACTCCTTTCCTCAAAAGATTCGTCAAGGGTTGACTGATGACCGTGAAGTTCTTGATAAACTTGCGATAATACCCAGTTAATCCTAAGAATCCAAGAAGCTCTTTCAAGTTGGTCAGCGTGTTCCAAGCTCGAATTGACTGAATCTTAGTGTCATCAGTAGATACCCCATCACTTGATACCACATGCCCCAAATAGGCAATTTTCTGCTAGGCAAAGGAACACTTGGACAATTTCACCTGCCAACGCTCCTTTTCTAGAATGGATAAGACTGTATAGAGGTGTTGTAGATGCTCCTCATAATTGGGACTATATATGAGAATATCGTCAAAGAAAACCAAGGCAAAAAGACGAAGAACAGGAGCCAGAGTCGCGTTCATAGCGTGCTGAAAGTTATCCGGAGCTCCGGTTATGCCAAATGACATGACCCTGAACTCATAGTGACCATCATGCGTTTGGAATGCTGTCTTATGTTCCTCACCAGGGGATAACTGAATCAACCAAAGGAGTGGACGTGGAGACACAAGGATTTGTTTCCCGTAGTTCCTTCCTTTTGAAGGGAAGTACGTCTACATTTGGAGAGGGGGTGGTTTCAAACCACCAACGCCACGAGAGGCCTCCCTTGTTCTCCGATGAACCTCACCCCAACAGGCTCGATTCACCTTCCACTATATCGGCAACCTTCGAGGTGGAAGCCGACACCTTTACAACAAGTTTGGGGGCACGCATCCACAACTGAATTGGAGGCTCCCAAATACAAGCAAGCTATCAAGACAAATCAAAGACAAGCTTGTAAGAACCAAATCAAAGTTAGGGTTTCCAATGAAACACTAGAGCTTGGGGGCCCTCAAGTGAATGCGGGGGAAATGAAGATCTCTCTTGGTGAAGATGTAGATCAAGGCCTCCTCCTTCGATTCTCCAAAGATCAATGACTTTGGATGGTTGGATGAAGAGATCTTGTAGATTTGGTGGCTCTAATGGGGTTGGTGTTCTTGAGCAGCTCGTGACAAGGTTTGATCTCGTCAATGCCCATTGTTATGGACTTGGGTTCCGGAGAAGATGGGGATGCTGGAGATCGTCGAACAGTTAACAGACAAGCAACCAGGGGACACGAGATTTACCCAGGTTCAGGCACCCGGAGGGAAAACCCTACTCCTGCTTGTCTGCTCTTGATTACGGCGGAACCGAAGGTTACATGGGTGCGCAGATTCGATATGGCGTGAGGTGCGTATGCGAGAGTATGAGTCGATAGATCTAGGTCGTGCCCTCCTGGCCTTTATATAGACTTAGGCAGGTCCCGGGCATAGTCCTAGTCGGTTACAGGTTCTAGGGTTTTACCCCTTTGAATTTCCTATCTATGCTAGTCTTGCTCTCCAAGGATCCGAAGGCGTCATGGGCCTTGGCCACCCGAAAATCTTCATGGGCCAGCGTATGTCTGCTGTGGGCCTTCCTTGGGCTGGACCAGGTATGCTGAAGTCACGTACCCGTAGGGTATAACCATGTCGGTAGCCCCCGAGTGATCAGTCGAATCGTAGATTCGGCTGAGGACTCTTCAATCCTTCGGGTGCAACTATGTATTAACAGTATATGTGTGTAGGGATTGTTGATACGTGTGCCTGACTCACCCGACGGATCAGGGTCAGTTAACTATCTTAGGACGAAACAACACGATCTTCCTCAGGTTCGAGTCCCTTAACTCAAACCTGGAACATATGCTGGCGTAATTCGACTCAGGCCGCGTAGGACTTACAGGAGTGGAATTCCAGTGATTTTAATCGATGTACCCAATGCGTCCGTCGGGATTTTTCATCGCGCCTGCTGGCACGGATTTATACTAGCAGAGCGCAGTCGTGTGCGTTGCCAGGCCATTAGACAATATCTGCAGGTCTTATCTTTGCGTCGTAGACGCAGCATCCGGACTTTTGTCACCGCGGAGGTGCTTCGGGTGGCCAAGGAGATTGTTGCTCACTCAGCGTTTTGTTGGGGCAGAGTTGCCGAAAAGTTTTTGCGTGCTGATCCGAAAGATCGCAATCGAAGATTTCATAGGGTGCGCGATCAGCGCTCCCTATAGGAGTAGCCCCCGAGTGTCTGTTCGAGTCGTAGACTCGAACGGAGACTTTATTCAGGTGTTTTTTCAGAGTAAGTCCGTAGGACACAAAAAAATTCGGATGCTCAAATCCATCCTCCCTATGGGAGTAGCCCCCGAGTCGAAAGTGGAGTCGTAGACTCGACGTAGGACTCGAAGAAAAGTTTGTATCTGTTCATCTTTCGGGTGCGCGGCCAGCGCTCCTGATAGGAGTAGCCCCCGAGTATTTAGTCGAGTCGAAGATTCGAGTGAGTACTCTTAGCTATGGAGTCGAAGAATTATAGTTGGTGCTAGTATAGCTTTTGATGACATCAGTGCTGACGATCAATGACCTCAAGCATCTGCTACACCAGAGATGACTTGACTGGACGAACGTGGGTCCCACTTGCTGACTTTGAATTGACCGGTCACGTGCGTCGTGGAGATAATTACGGCGTCTCCTCGATTTCCACGCGTAGTGGATGGCGTGGTAACGACGGTTCGTTGTGATGCTTGACACGTGTATGGTCAGATCTGTCGTTGGCGTTAGGTCTTCTGGATGGACGGCTGCCGTGCGTCGTCTTCGTTGTTATAATCATTGGGTAAATCCGCGGTTTTGTTTTCACTGCATTAGTTCTTGTTTTCACTGCCTCCTTGTGCTCTAGCGATTCTTGCTACACGCTTGGATTTCCTTCCACATTTCCATCTTCCCCGCTACGCTTTCACCGCCGGCGCCGCCGCAGCGCGATGGGGAAACCAAAGAAATCGTCATCTGCAGTTGGAACCAGCGCCGCCGGAGGAAAGAAAAGCGCCGCCACTACACGTGTCACCGATAGTGGCTGGCGGCGATCAGAGACGCGGGAGAGCGATCTCCGCAAGCTTCGCGAGTGGGGTCTGATCCCACAAGATAGGGAGGCTGCCAGGCTCCCCGGCAATGAGGTAATCCCCCGTCCCCCAGCTGGGTATCGGGTTATGTTTCTTGCCTTCGTTGTTCGTGGGTTTTCTTTTCCGGTCCACAACTTCCTCCGTGGACTGCTCTTTCTCTATGGGATTCAGCTTCATCATCTGTCTCCCAATTCTCTTCTCCACATTGCTTGCTTCATCACTTTTTGAGAGTGCTGGCTTGGCATCGAGCCGCACTTTGGACTCTTCCGGAGGCTCTTTTCCGTGAAGAGGCAATCCTGCTCGGATGGTGTGTATCCCATTGGGGGTTGCATCATCTCTCTTAGGCCCAATATTCTGTACTTTTCCTTTTCTTTTTCCGAATCTGTCCAATACTGGCGGAGGCGTTGGTTTTATATCCGCTACTCCACAGTGGCTGGGCAGCATTTTGGGCTTGCCCCTTTCGACTCCTCCCAGATAATCGAGCAAAAGAGGTCCTGGAAAAATCATATCTTGGACGGCGAGTCAGTGGAGATAGAGTCCCTTTACCGTCGGGTGGAGGATCTCCAGCTGATTCCTGATAAAGAAGTGAACGGCGTGGATATTATCCGCATGTTTCTCGAGCGTCGGGTGTAGCCACTTCAGGCTAGGGCGCACCCGATGTTTCTTTATTCTGGGCGCCGTGATCCGACGAGAGTTTCGGCTGAGAAGCTTTCCAAAAGTGATCTCGACAAAGCCCTTCATACGCTGTTGAAGTTTAAGGCTGGAGAGGATATCTCGGGGAAGTCGTTGACTCCGCCATTTTCTTCGACGCTGGCTGTTCCACAGGTGTAGATTCGTGCGCATAGTGCTTTGCTTTGATTGCGTGTTTCTTTTCTGTTTTTTCTAATTAACTCCTTTCTGATTGGCAGAGCTTCAAGGTGCCGGGTATGGTACCTCCATTGCCCGAACTATTTCCGGCTGCGCCGGATAATGAAGTGGTGGAATCCATGTCCGAACTTCCTTTGGCGCTATCGCCAGCTGAGGAGGTCAATGAGTCGAGTGAGGACCACACGAGCAAACGATCACGGAGCTCCAGCGAGGCTTCAGATGCCTCCACTCCTCCGACTCCCAGAGACCCTCTGGGCCTTGAGCGTCATAGTGACGGGCATGGAGGCTCCTCCTCTCCCATTCCTGCCATTCCTGTGCGGGCTGTAGCACCGCACCCACCAGCGAAGCGGAAGAAGGAAGAAAATAAGGAGGAGAAGAAGGAAGAGAAGAAAGAGGAGAAGAGGGCCCGTAGGACTCCTCCTGTCTTCGACCTGAGCTCGCTGGGCTCGTAAGTTTCTTGTTATATTGCTGTCCTCCTTTTTGTTCTTGTTGACGTTGTACTTGTGCTGATTATTTTGTATGTAGGCATTCCTCCCACGACTCCTCCAGCGATGGCGCTCGGGAGATGATGGGGGAGTCGAAAGTTGCGTCTCCTCCTCCTCAAACGGTGGCGACGTCAGGATTTCGAGTCCGTCGCCTACGGGCTCGAAGTCCTTCATGGTGGCCGGCGAGTGGGCGGTGAAGTCGAAAGCGCCGAAGAGGAGATGATTCTCCGTCGCCGCAGAGTTGTAGATCGATCGGGTCAGGACCGTCACGATCGCACAATCAGCAGCCACGTTTCCCACAGACGGCACCAATTGATGAGGTTTGATCTCGTCAATGCCCATTGTTATGGACTTGGGTTTTGGAGAAGATGGGGATGCTGGAGATCGTGGAACGGTTAACAGACAAGCAACCAGGGGACACGAGATTTACCCAGGTTCAGGCCCCCGGAGGGAAAACCCTACTCCTGCTTGTCTGCTCTTGATTACGGCGGAACCGAAGGTTACAGGGGTGCGCAGATTCGATCTGGCGTGAGGTGCGTATGCGAGAGTATGAGTCGATAGATCTAGGTCGTGCCCTCCTGGCCTTTATATAGACTTAGGCAGGTCCCGGGCATAGTCCTAGTCGGTTACAGGTTCTAGGGTTTTACCCCTTTAAATTTCCTATCTATGCTAGTCTTGCTCTCCAAGGATCCGAAGGCGTCATGGGCCTTGGCCACCCGAAAATCTTCATGGGCCAGCGTATGTCTGCTGTGGGCCTTCCTTGGGCTGGACCAGGTATGCTGAAGTCACGTACCCGTAGGGTATAACCATGTCAGCTCAAGCAGCTGGAGGAAGAAGATAAGGGTCCCTTTTTATAGGCAGCCCCCTCCACGAACCGTTTTCTGACCGTTGTAGAAAAGTCAGACCGGAGACTCCGGTCTACACCGGAGACTCCGGCCAATCTCCAGACCAGTCTTCGGACTGCCCTTCTGACTGACCCAGACCAATTCTGCACCAGCAACACCGGAGACTCCGGCCTTCCAACACCGGAGACTCCGGACTGACCAAAGTCCGGAGACTCCGGAGTAACCTCCGGTGCAGCCTCCGGACCCCTAGTCAGAATGTCCCAGCCAGATCCTGGGAGTCACCACCGGAGCCAAAACCAGAAACTCCGGACCACACCGGAGACTCCGGTCTTGGCAGACCGGAGACTCCGGTCTGGAGTTTCCAGAACAGTGGCATATGAATGTGGTCTTTTCGCAAGAGTGTGGGTGCTGTTTATCTATGATAATACCAACTTGTGGACAATAACAAACTGTAAAATGATCTACTTGTTGTTAACGAACACCAAAAGTGATTATGACAATAAATGCCCTTTCAATCTCCCCCTTTTTGGTGTTCAATGACAACAAGTGATTTGCATGGAATAACATATAAATCTGGCTCCCCTGACTATGTGTAGCAAGATAATGAAGTAAATCATATAAGGAAGATAATATCAACGATAGCACACATAGATCTCACATGAGTTACAATATGTGTTGCACACAAGCACATAGTCATAGACACACATAAGAGCAGCAGATAACACACATAAAGTTCAGGTTCGAATATCCAAATAAAAGGAAAATAAAGGCAGATAGTCGCAAATCCCAAATCCCATGCAAACCGATGAGAATGTCTTCTCCCCCTTTGGCATCGTAACATCGAAAAAGGGAAAAGACCTACACTAGAGCCCCAACAACTCAGTAGTCATCGTCATCCTCGGCATCCTCATCCTCCTCCTGGTCACCATCATCCTGATCATAGTCATCATCATCGTCTTCAGGGACAGCAGGCCCTTTGCCGTGAGGACGAGAAGAGGAAGTACCCTGGTATCCAAACCCTGAGGTGACATCATCAAACGTCTTCCAGTCCACCAGACTATCCTGTTGGGCATTCCATGCCCCAAAAGAGAGGGTATGATCAGACTCTATGGACTATTGAGCCCCATGCTCATCATTGTAGTCATCCTCACCTTCCTCGGCACCCTGTTCCTTGATCTCTTTGAGAAGCTTCTCAATGCGGCGGTTGCTTTGGTAGGATGCATGCTGCTGCTTGCGTATGTCGACATTCATGCAACAAAGGGTCCTCTCCCAAAAGCTGGCCTTCTTGACCCTCTCATGCACATAGTCTCGAGTCATAGTAGGCAAAGGGGCATTGGAGGCATTCTTCCTCCAAACTCTAGGTGGAGAGGGAGCCCCCTCCGTCTCAATCTCCTCCTCATCATCATCATCCCCATAGCGACGTCGTGGAGCAGGCCCCATGTGCCCCTTCTGCTGCAGAGAGACCAGAGTGTGCTCAGTGAGGTGTGGTGGTATACCAAGTGGAGAATCATGCCCCTGGGAGTTGATGAGCCTCATCACCAAGGGTGCATATGGAGGAGATTTCTTGTAAAGAATGGCATGGAACATATCCTCAAAAATGAAGTCCATCACATCAATAGGTGCAGCCTCAGCCTCAGGTCCAGCATTGAAGGTCCGGTGAGTATGGTACAGGAGGTTGACAAGCCCACCCCTAATAGCATCATCATTGCCAGCACTGGGAGTAATAGTGTGACGGAAGATCCTCAACATAAGGTTGTAGAGGGTTTTGAGTCCCTTGGAAACCCCCACAACACCTTCATCATACAGAGGTGCCAGCTTCAACTTGTTCTCACCCAAAGCAGCTGAGTGCATGCGCAGTCCCACAGGAGTGGATACTCCATGGAAGGTCTCAAAGATGACATTGGCAAAGTCATGAAATGTAGCCGTGCAACGAGTAGTTCCAGTCATCCACACCATGGTCCGGTCAAGATCAGACCCAAACACAACTGTGGCATAAAACTGCTAGACAAGGTGAACATTGTAGTCTTCACGCAGCTCCATCAAGTTGTAGAGACCCAGCTTCTCACAGATCCACATGGCATCAGTAAAGTAAGGGCTCTGGCGCATTTGCTCAACACTCATGAACTTTTGGGGGCAGACATGTGATCTGGTGAGTACACCATACACATCCTTCATGAACACAGCCTATTCTTTCCTCCAGTAACGAGGATCCTCACTGGTACGAGGCAGCGCATAGAAATCTGTCATCCTCAGCTCACGGTACTCCTCTTTAGACATTTCGGCTAAGAGCTGCAGGTTGTCATACTTGGCCCTCTTGGCACGGTCCTCCCGCTCAGCCCTCTCCTGATCCCTCTTCATGTAAGCTGCATCACGTGCCCGCTGTTTCCGGTTGGACGGAGGCACAATGAACTGACCCTGAGCTTCATCATAGCGAGGATTGCCCCTTTGGGACTTGGCCTTGGTACGACGAGGGCGACTAGAACCATCACCTGTGAACAGTAGTGAGGGAGATAGCATGGAGATGAGTATATATGTCCCAATGATGCAGTACAAGAGCTTTGATGCATTTCTAGACTATGTTGATTCACCCAACACTAGAGTCTCCGCACCTTATACCGGAGTCTCCGGTCCTGGGGACCGGAGTCTCCGGACCTAAGTCCGGAATCTCCGGTCAGGAGGCTCGGGTATGAGATGGGGAGATGCTGGTGAGGGTGAATCTAGTAGATCGGGCAATGCAACAAGGCTAAAGTACTAAAGTGCTCGCAAACAAGTGATTCCAATGGACAAATCAGCAACAATCCTCAAAAACACATCTAGAGATGAACCCTAGGAGAAAAAATAGAGGAGAGGTACCAGATCTGTCCATGGGATCAATTCCTCCGGTGGGAATGACCCAATGGAGGAGAGGGGAAGGTTGGCCGGCGGCACGGCAGATCCCGAGGGCTTCTTGACCTCCGGGGAGGATTTTTTGGAAGAGGAGGCGACGGGTTTGGAGGTAGGGGACAGGGTGAAGAATGAGGAACTGATGTACCAGTTCACCCCGTGCCCCCTTCTTAAGTGACAGAAATCATCCAAACCGGAGACTCCGGTCTACACCGGAGACTCCGGTCCTCCTCGACCAAAAGTTCCAGGAAAAGTTTGGGGACATATATGAGAGATAGATGGTCTTTTAAGATAGGGATAGGGCTTGGGTTGAGACATCAAACTGTGAAGAACCAACAAGAGCCATAGAAGTTCGAAAAATAATCAGAAAAGCTTCAAGAGACTAAAATCAAGCAAATGACAAACATGAGTAAGTGCCAACTTCTCAAATGAGAGAGGGCGGTGGCCTAGGCCACCATATTTGAGTATACTTGGCTTGGCACCACGAAGATATATCTTGGGTCCATTACCAACACTCATCATTAAGCTCACATATCACTGAATGATATTAAGAGGAATGATTTTGATTGCTTTGGGCATAATGGGGGGAGGGATGATCCAATCAATTAGGACCGCACTCCCCCTATATCCATGCCTGCACCTAAACCAAATATGAGATGAAACATAGGTGAGAGTGCAAGAAAATCAAGTCAAGCTCCTTGAATCTATGACATTTAGTTCATTCCTCAAGTAGCAAAACCTTGCTTTATCAAGTGTCTTCGTGAAGATATCGGCAAGTTGATCTTTGGTTGATACATATGATAGATCAATATCACCTCGAGCAACATGATCTCTAATGAAGTGATGGCGAATCTCAATATGCTTTGTCCTTGTGTGATCCACCGGGTTGTAGGCAATCTTGATGGCACTTTCATTGTCACATAGAAGAGGCACTTTGTCACAATGGACACCGTATTCCTTTAAGGTTTGCCTCATCCATAGCAATTGGGTGCAAGAACTAGCAGCTGCCACATACTCGGCTTCGGCGGTGGAGAGAGATATGTAATTTTGCTTCTTGGAAGACCAACATACCAAGGACCTACCAAGGAATTGGCAAGCCCCGGATGTTGATTTTCTATCATCCTTGTCACCCGCCCAATCCAAATCCGTGTATCCACAAAGAGCAAATATTTATCCTCGAGGATACCAAAGACCATAAAATGGGGTATGAACTAAATATCGAAAGATTCTCTTGACAGCCATTAAATGGCTTTCCTTAGGAGCAGCTTGATATCTTGCACACATGCCTACACTCAAAACAATATCGGGTCTAGATGCACAAAGGTAAAGCAAAGAACCAATCATAGACCGGTATACCTTTTGATCCACATCTTTACCATTTGGATTTTGTTCTAGATGAGTCTTTGTAGTCATGGGAGTAGGAGCTCCATTTAAATCTTGCATATTGAATCTCTTGAGCATATCTTGAGTATACTTGGCTTGATTGAAGAATGTCCCTCCTCTAACTTGCTTGATCTCAAAACCAAGAAATACTCTCAACTCCCCCATCAAAGACATCCGGAACCTACTAGTCATAAGCTTTGAGAATTCATCATTAAAAGATTTGTTAGATGAGCCAAAGATAATATCATCAACATATATTTGGCATACAAAAAGCTCCCCATTGACTTTCTTAGTAAAAAGAGTGGGATCGATTTTCCCAACCTCAAAGCCATGGTCAAACAATAACTCTCTAAGGTGCTCATACCACGTGCGTGGGGCTTGCTTGAGCCCATAGAGCGCCTTATCAAGTTTGTAGACATGGTTTGGGAAGTTGGGGTCCTCAAATCCCGGGGGTTGCTTAACATATACCAATTCATTTAATGGGCCATAAAGA
The DNA here is from genome assembly GCA_916181665.1 of Avena sativa. Lineage (NCBI taxonomy): Eukaryota > Viridiplantae > Streptophyta > Magnoliopsida > Poales > Poaceae > Avena > Avena sativa. The sequence continues at coordinate 125,527,254 of OV702297.1, forward strand.
AATGCACTTTCTACATCCATTTGTTGCAACTTAAAGTTGTGATGTGCCGCATAAACAAGAAGGATACAGATGGACTCAAGGCGAGCCACGGGTGCATATGTCTCTCCATAGTCAATGCCTTCAATTTGAGAGAACCCTTGTGCAACCAATCTAGCCTTGTTTCTTACTATGATTCCATGCTCATCTTGCTTGTTCTTGAATATCCACTTTGTTCCAATAACATTGCGGCAATCCTTTGGCTTCTCAACTAACTTCCATACTTTGTTTCTCTCAAAGTTGTTGAGTTGTTTGTGCATAGCTTCTAACCAATCCGAATCTTCAAGAGCTTCCCACACTTTCTGTAACATCCCAAAAATAGTAAACTTGGATCATCAAATTCTAATCATCAAAATTATGGTTAACATAAACTTTTCTAAATAAAAATATGGAAGAATGCATGTGAGTATGCATTTCATTTTGAATTCTTTTGAACCAACTTGTTTGTGTGTTCCATTGCTTGTAAATGGATGCTGAGGTGAAATAAACATCATCTAAACATTTCCCACACTTTTCCCAAAGACAAATAAATCAAAACAAATAAAATAAGGGAATGGTCATTTTGACCACTTTAACTCCCATGCCTACTTTGGCTGTCTCAAACTTTCAGAACCTAACAGAAACTTTTTTGGATCTTTACACCCCTTGATTGTACTCATAACAAAGTATCAAGGCCCACTTTGTGATCATCCAGAAACTTTCAAATGCATAGTTTAAATGACAATTCAAAATTGAATCTTTATCATATAGGAAGATCCCACTTTTTCAAAAACCACTCAAACAAGCTCAACTTTCAAAACCCAAGCATTTGCAGACTCCCCAGCATCAACCTAGCACACCCACCAAAAATCTTTTCAAAATTCAAAACTTGAATTCTTGCGGCCATTTCATCAAACAGGTTGCAGACACAAATCATCAAAATCCTAAACACTATTGTGAGCAGTGATTGAAGCCTAACTTGTTCCCTCTTTAGCTCACAACCATCTCTTTAGATCATCTAGCAAGTTAAACCAAGCACTAGCCTCACTGTAAGCTGGGCAATGACATCAATGGTGAACAGCCGAAGCTCACCATGCCACCCCAGTGGAGACAGCAAGCTAGGAGGAGATTTATCCATGCCAACCTTGTCTAGGAGGCAGCCCCCCGTCCACTGCCACCCCCTGTCCAACGCTCGAACCTTGCCAACCCCTGGACCACACGCACGGACCGCGCCCAGCTCGCCAGCAACCGTGCCGATCATGCGCCAGAGCGCCACGCTCGACCGAAGCCCACAGACCGCGCGCCGCCCTCTCCGCGATCACCACTGACCCAGGAGACCGCCAGACATCCCCGTTCGCCGCCCCATGCCGCACAGCCACCGCTCGCCGTCGAAGACGCTGCCTCTGCCGCGCAGAGCATCGCGCGTTCCAGACCAAACCGCACCACCCCTACACGCGCATTAAAGCCGTAGAGCATCGCCAGGAGACCACCAAGCGATCGCCACAGCCGACCATGCCTCTAGCAGCCTGTAGCCATGTCGCCACCGTCGCCTGCCCATCTCGTTCGGTCTTGTCGTCGCGACTATAAATAGAGGCCACCCCCAGCCGAATTGAGCACACCATCTCACTCCCCTCTTCTCACTGATCGTGCCACCCCGTTCCCGGAGCAAGGCGAGCAGCACTTCGCCAGAATTTCACCGGAGCCTGCCGCTGCTGGAGAAGAAGGGCGCCAGCGATTGGAGCCGCCCCAGGAGAAGCTGCCGGTACCATGAGGTTCGCCATCGTCGACTTCGTCGTTCGCCCGCCTCGCTGACCCTCTCCTGCACCCCGGTGAGCCCCCAACAACCCCCACTGTCCGTGCTAGGTTTCTGTCTTGCCGGCGTTGCCCAACGTCGACGATGACCCTCAGCCGTTGGATTAGAACCAGATCGAACGCACCACATCGCCCCATACCGCTTCGCACCCCCTGTGTCACTGACGCGTGGGGACAGCCACTTAAACATCCCACAAAAGCGCTGCGCTTAGCAGGCCGGCCCAGTATCGCTTCCCGCGCAGCCCAGTTATTTGAATTAAACCTTTTCCATTTTATTTCAAACACACTTCTGTACTCAGTTTCAAAAATCAACACAGGTCGACTCAGTGCACCAAATTGAATGAAACCAATTTTTTTAGAAAGGTCTGTGAATGCTGAATCCAAGCCCATTGGATTCAAGTCATTTGGATCTGTAGATCTTCCTTGGTAAAAATAACAAGGCAGAAGCTTTTCTGCATTCAAACATTTTTCAAATTTAAACCACAATAGCTTTTGAGTTGATTCCAACTCTCAAAAATCACATTTAACCATACCTTTCAGAATATATAAAAATATATAGGTTTACTTACAGAAATAATGACCAAGTAATAAAAGAATGCCACATAGGCATTTCTAGACACATTATTTAATTAAAATAAAAGGGTAAAACCTTATTAAATTGTGACACCACTTTAAATCACATTCCCATGTACTAAAATGTGTGGTGATGACATGTGTAAACATGATCCCATATTTGGTTTGGAGAATATCAAATCTTAAGTAGTTTTTCAATGAGTAGAAATTACTTTTCTAAAAATAAAAGGGAATTAAACCAATCTTTAATCTTGTAATGTTAGTGATGATGCTAGACCATCTATAGGACCCTTTTGTGTGATGATTTCAAGTAGTTAAGTATTGTTTGGTGATTGTGTACATCGTATTTATTTATAGACGCTAGTACCGACCAAGGATACGAGGAGGAAGGAGGATACTACGAAGAAGAAGCCGAGGAGAACTTCAACCACTGCTCTGCACAAGGCAAGCCCATACTTGCAAGCCTTACTAATCAATTTGACCTATGCAAGCTTATACTTGCAATTGTGCAAGCAAATACTTGCTTGTTACCATGGCAACTATATGCCTTAAGCATATGTGATCATACCCACTTGATACCCCAATCCTAGTTTTATTTGCAAGCTTTCTACTTTATTTCTTTATCAAATCTTTAACTTAGAGTTGACTTAAGTGACTTGTAGATTCTAGAAAGACATAGTTGAAGGTTGCATAAAGAGCATAAAATTTGGCCTAAGTTAGAAACCTTGATATCATCCTAAGATATAAGGTTGTACTTAGTTGAAACTCCACTAGTCTACCACCTCTCACTAGTACCCATCCCCACTTGTAGATGCTAGTGCTAAGCATAAAACTTGATCAACTTTAGATGGGAATACTTGGTGAAAATGGTTATGAAAACCTTAGAATGATGGATCATTCTACTGAGATGTTTTGACATATGTTTCTGAACACCAGATGATTTTGGTGAAGAAAATGTTGAGGCATGAGCCTTAGCCCTTTATAAAACTGATGGTTGTCTGGATGCGATACCATTCCAATGTTACCGTACAACCATAATACCCGAAGATTGGGTAGGGCTTGACTAGAAACTTATATACCTTAGTATTAGTTCCCTCATGGCCAAGGTCTGAGCTGAGGCTACCTTGTGAAGATTGTCCACCTGTGCAGTACCCAAGATGACAGTTGGTCATGGTTGGGAGGCCAAACTCACAGGAGAGGTGCTTATACTAGGGCGTGTAATTGAAAGGTTAGGATTGATTATCCGCATACTGAGTATGGTGAATTTAGGATTTGTTCCTGACGGATGTATCGAATGTTGTGGTGAAAGTGTACAATCTCTGCAGAGTGTCAAACTATTCGAATATCCGCGTCCGCGGTTATGGACAGTTGGAGTGGACATACTGTTCCCCCGTTAGATGTTTTCAAAATGACTTGTGAAATGAATTGAGACTTTGACTTGACCACAACAGAGTTGTGACATGAGTTACAAGATCCCACTTAGGAGTTATAAAATTGTGACTAGCTTCTCTGGTTTCTGAATTAGTAGAGATAAATCTGGCTTTTTGCAAAACAACCCTAGAGCCTAGTGTCCTATTATCAAAAACCACCTTTACTTGTTAGTATTAGTTTGCGAGTACTTAAAGAGTACTCATGGCTTTGTCCCTGGCTATTCCCGTGGCCAGACTATGAAGAGGAGTACCTGGAAGATGGACCCCAGGAAGGTTACGACAACTAGGATCATCTCCCATTGTCAGCATTGCCTGTGACCCCGAAGATGGAGCTTCGCCTACGCTACCGTTATTATTATGTATTCCGCTGGTTGAAGTTGTATTAAGAACTAGATCATGAGATACCTATTTGTGTAAGACCTTATATATGGTTTGTAATGGATGATGTACTGTGGTGTCCAATTCTGTTATGTCTTGCAAAAATGGTAATCCTGGGATTGTGATGTATGGCATAACAGGCATCTGGGATTAAAAATCTGGGTGTTGACAAGTTGGTATCAGAGCCATCCTGACCATAGGAGACCCTAGTCAGACCGGACGTTGAATCAAAAACTTAGTTTCAAATTCAAAGGAAGTAAATATTTACAAAAACTTATTCCCATTCTTATCCCTTTGATTCTTTCATAAAAATTCATGTTCCTCAAAAACTCTTGCAAAATACATAAAATTTTGACACACTTGATCACTCTTCTAACTTACTCATCCTATATTCTTATAGATGGACATGAAGTACAACAAGTTTTATCAGTTGGGGAATGGAGGAGACCTTATCTTTGAGAGGGATTTGGACCAGCTTTCGGAACTTCTGGAGCGTCCGCACCCCGAGTTCTTCGGAGCTCAGCTCAATGATCAAGGAGGAGAAGATCTGCAGTGGCTAATTGTTGCAAGTCTCCGAGGAAAGATTGAACCTCCCACTGCTGAGGGAATTCAGCTTACCTTGAGAGAGAACAACTGGCTCGATGGACTTGCCAGGGCCATGCAAGAAAGTCTTGCCCGTCTGTGTGGGCAAACCATCAATTAGATCAAGGGAACCCGCTTTGAGTTCTGCCCAAGGCGTGATGCAAATGGACAACCACTGGAAGCCCCATACCACCCCGAGATGAAGACTCAATTGGACCACCTTAGCTTCATGATGTACGATCGTCAGCAGGAGTTGGATAACTGCCGTGACTACTCCAACCACAAGTCTGCCATCATCAAGATGAAGGATCAGACCATCGCCATGCTAGCAAAGGATCGCAAGTCTTGCCGCCGTCAGCTCGACAAGAAGGAGCGCATTATTGCCCGTCTCCACCACCGCATCTCATCTTTGGAGGAGACCATCCATGAGAGAGACATGCAGTTGGAGGAAAGGAGAATGCCGGAGAGGATCTTCGTGGAGACCCCTACTCCTATCTCAACGATGATGATGATTTTCTGGAGGATCAGGCTGTGGACTTCTTCACCGATGAGGATGATTTCACCTTCATCGATAATGATGAAGATGATGAAGCCACCGATTCTGAGGAGTAGTAGCACTTGAGCACTAGCGTAGTGAGTAGTATTCGGTCCCACTGTATCGTAGTTTTCAGAATGGTTCTTAAAACCATATGTTTTTCTTGTTTTGTGGTGTGTGTTGTATTGTGTGAATGAATGAATGAAAAGCAAGTTGCTAGAAAACTCTGAGTCAAACTTTAAAAACTTTTCAAAGTCCCCGAAACCTTAGAAATTTCCCTCTTTTCTCATGATCTATCTAAATCTTCAGATGCCACGCAGAGGAAGTGGTTCATCCCCGGACCCGATGTTGCAGATCCTGCAAATGTTGACTTCTGACCGCGAAGCTGAAAGAGCGGAACGTCAAGCCAACCTAGCCACTCTACAACAGATAGCTCAGCTTGCCCACAACAACCAAGGCCACGGAAATCAGGACAACCATGGATCTAAGCTCAAGAATTTCCAGAATACCAACCCACCTGTTTTCACTAAGTCAGAAGAACCCCTAGACGCCGATGATTGGTTGCAAACCATGGAAAATAACCTAGAAGTCGCCGGAGTGGAAGCAAACGAGAAAGTACTGTTCGCCACCCACTATCTAGCCGGAGATGCCAGGGCATGGTGGAACAGTGTTCGTGTAATGACCGGAGGACAGATGATGACCTGGGAGGAATTCAAGGTCAAGTTCAGCAGAACCCATGTGCCACCGGGTTTGATCAAGAGGATGAGAGACGAGTTCAGAGAGCTGAAGCAAGGAAGGATGGCTGTAGTGGAATACCGTGACAAATTTTTGTCATTAGCTAGGTATGCCCCGGATGAGATCGACACCGAAGCCAAGAAGAAAGAAAGATTACTGAATGGTCTGCATGATGAGATGCAGACAGTGTTAGTCAATATCCCGTTTGCTGATATTGAAGCCCTTGTCGACTCTGCTATCCAGATGGAAGGAAAGATCAACCAAGCCAATGAGAACCGCAAGCATCGTATGATGCATCAGCCAGGAACCCATCAGACCCCAAAGTATCGCCCTAACCCATCTCCAGGATTTGCCCCAAGAACCAACAGACCCCCGATGAACCGTCCCACCTATCCCAACCGTGGAAACCCTAGACCCGGAGGAAACCACAACAACCCCAGCAACTCTAGCAATTTCAATCGTGCCCCACCCAAGTTCAACAACAACAATGCTGCCACCAACACCAACACTGCCCCGAGGACTGGAAGCAATGCTGTGCCTGTAGCAGCAAAGGACAAGTCGCAAGTGACTTGTTATGACTGTGGAAATAAGGGTCACTACTCCAACGAGTGCCCCAACAAGAAGAATGCCGCAGCCCCCAATGCCAATGCCCCAGCTCAGCAGCAGCGTCGTGTTCAACCCGGAAGAAGGTTTTCCCCAGGGAATTCGCTCAACCGCAATGGCCTTCATTTTCTCATGCATGCTGAAGAAGCTCAGGAAGCGCCAGACGCCGTGCTGGTTATGTTTTCTGTTAATTCAGTACTTGCAAGAGTGTTGTTTGATTCTGGTGCATCGCATTCATTTGTCACCGAAGAATTTGCATGCACTAGTAAAATTCAACCAACCAAATTGAAGCATGTAATGATTGTTCAAATTCCCGGATCAACCACCAAGGCTAGGCAAATTTGCAAAGTCGTCCCTATCCGAATCCATGGCATAGATTTTTATGCTAATCTGATAGTACTCGGAACTAAAGGTTTGGAAGTAGTACTAGGAATGGATTGGATGTCCAAACATAAAGGATTGATTGACTGTGCCAAGAAAGCCATCACCATGACCAGTACAGCCGGAATATCAGCCGAGCATATATCGGAAACCTTACCTCGTCAATTCAAGTGCAACAAGAGTATAGCCCAACCTACCATTGACCAAGTCCGGATAGTCTGTGAATACCCCGATGTATTTCCAGATGTTTTGCCCGGTATGCCCCCAGATCGGGATATAGAGTTTATCATCGAACTAATCCCTAGAACAGGACCCATAGCCCAGAGACCCTACAGTATGAACCCGTCGGAGCTAGAAGAACTGAAGAAGCAACTGGATGCCATGCTAGAAATCAGATTGATTCAACCAAGTGCGTCACCATGGAGATCACCTGTCTTGTTTGTGGACAAGAAAGATGGAGGTAACCGTTTGTGTACGGATTATCGGAAGTTGAATGATGTCACCATCAAGAACAAGTACCCCTTGCCCAAGATAGAAGATTTGTTTGATCAGTTGACCGGTGCCAAAGTGTTTTCTAAGATTGATCTTAGAATAGGCTATCATCAACTCAAGATTCGTGCAGAGGATATTCCAAAGACTGCCTTTACCACAAGATATGGATTATACGAGTATACTGTCATGTCTTTTGGATTAACCAATGCCCCCGCTTATTTCATGAACCTCATGAATAAAATTTTTATGGACTTCCTGGATAAGTTTGTCGTTGTTTTCATCGATGACATTCTGATTTACTCCAAATCAGAAGAAGAACATGAGCTACACCTAAGGACCATTCTTGGAACCCTTAGAGAGCATCAGCTGTATGCAAAGTTTAGCAAATGTGAATTCTGGTTACAGGAGGTAGGATTCCTCGGTCACATTGTATCAGCCGGAGGAATTGCCGTTGACCCTGCCAAAGTAAAAGATGTAGAAGATTGGCAAGCCCCAACCACTCAAACCCAAGTTTGTGCATTTCTCGGATTGGCGGGATATTATCGCAAGTTCGTAGAAGGATTCTCGAGTATCGCCCGACCCATGACCCAATTGCTGAAGAAGGACAAGAAGTTTGAATGGACTGAGAAATGTGAAGAGAGTTTTCAAGAACTCAAGAGGAGATTGATTTCAGCGCCGATCTTGATCATGCCGAATATCACGAAGCCCTTCGATGTGTATTGTGACGCATCCAAGATCGGTCTCAGATGTGTGCTAATGCAAGAAGGCAAAGTTATATCTTATCTATCTCGACAATTGAAGCAACATGAGCAAAATTACCCAACCTATGACCTCGAACTCGCAGCCGTAGTTCTAGCCCTGAAGACATGGAGACATTACCTAATGGGAAATCGTTGTGAGATTTATACGGATCACAAGAGCCTGAAGTATATATTCACTTAGAAGGAGCTGAATATGAGACAGAGGAGATGGATTGAGCTAATTAAGGATTACGATCTGGACATTCACTATCACCCTGGTAAAGCCAATGTGGTAGCAGATGCCCTTAGCAGATTACCGTGCCGCTTGAACTCTATGATTTTGAAGGAGCAACCAAGCTTGCACAAAGAGATGGAAGATTTTCGAATAGAATTAGTAAGTGAAGGATTTTTGGCTAGCATAGAACTTCAGCCCACTTTGATCAGTCAGATCAAAGAGGCATAGAAGGGAAATGCTAGTATCGACGGAATCAAGCGTCGTATCGGTACAGGCAAAGTACCTGGATTCACCGAAGACGAAGAAGGAGTTCTGTGGTACAAAGGACGCCTTTGTGTACCAGTAGATTCTGAGTTGAAAGAAGTTATTCTGAAGGAGGCTCATGATACTCTTTATTCTATCCACCCCAGAGGAATGAAGATGTATCAATATTTGAAGGAGCAATTTTGGTGGCATAAGATGAAGAGAGAAATCGGAAGCTATATCGCCAAGTGTGACATATGTCAGCGAGTCAAGCCAGGACATCAAAGACCCGCTGGATTGTTGCAACCCTTGCAGATTCCGGAATGGAAATGGGATTCAGTTGGAATGGATTTTATCACTGGACTACCTACTTCTAGTAGGGGAAATGACTCTATCTGGGTCATAGTGGACAGATTGTCCAAAGTCGCCCATTTCTTGCCCGTCAAGACCACATATCAGAGTTCGAAGCTAGAGGAGTTGTACATGGCTAGAATAGTTAGTTTGCATGGAGTCCCCAAGAACATCATATCGGATCGAGGAACACAGTTTACCTCGAGATTCTGGAAGAAAGTCCAAGAAGGTTAGGAACCCGCCTAGATTTCTGTACCGCGTATCACCCTCAGACAGATGGACAAACGGAACGAGTAAATAAAATACTCGAAGATATGCTGAGAGCATGTGTGCTAGAATATGGATCCAAGTGGGAAGACTGTCTGCCATTTGCAGAATTTTCATACAATAACAGTTATCAAGCCAGTTTGCAAATGGCTCCCTTTGAATTTATGTACGGAAGGAAGTGTCGCACCCCTTTGAACTGGTCGGAAGTAGGAGAGAGTCAGATTTTCGGACCCGACATCCTACGAGAAGCAGAAGAGAAGGTTCACAAGATTCGTGAGCACCTCAAGACAACCCAGTCCAGACAGAAGAGTTACGCCGACAAGAGACGTCGAGACCTCGCCTTCAACATAGGAGATTTTTTTTATCTGAAAGTGTCGCCATTGAAAGGAATGCAGCATTTCCAACTCAAAGGAAAGTTATCCCCCAGATATATCGGACCTTTCAAGATTTTGAACCGTCGAGGAGAAGTATCGTATCAATTGGAACTACCCGAAGAGATGTCAGCTGTGCACAATGTGTTCCATATCTCGTTACTTCGCAAGTGTCTCGAAGTTCTAGAGAAGACGGAAGTGTTCAAGAATATCGATCACCGGACCATAGAGATCAACGATGACCTGACCTATCCCGAAGTACCCATCCGTATTTTGGAAGAAGCCTTCAGAACTACCCGAACCCTAAGCATCAAGTTTCTCAAGATTCAGTGGAGCAACCACACAGAAGAGAAAGCAACCTGGGAGCGCGAAGATCACATCAGGACGGAGTTTCCCGATCTCTTCAAATTCTAGGTAATCTTTTTCGTCCTTTCTCAAATCTCGGGATGAGATTTTGTTTAAGGGGGGAAGGTTTGTAAAATCCCAAAAATAGTAAACTTGGATCATCAAATTCTAATCATCAAAATTATGGTTAACATAAACTTTTCTAAATAAAAATATGGAATCATGCATGTGAGTGCATTTCATTTTGAATTCTTTTGAACCAACTTGTTTGTGTGTTCCATTGCTTGTAAATGGATGCTTAGGTGAAATAAACATCATCTAAACATTTCCCACACTTTTCCCAAAGACAAATAAATCAAAACAAATAAAATAAGGGAATGGTCATTTTGACCACTTTAACTCCCATGCCTACTTTGGCTGTCTCAAACTTTCAGAACCTAACAGAAACTTTTCTGGATCTTTGCACCCCTTTATTGTACTCATAACAAAGTATCAAGGCCCACTTTGTGATCATCCAGAAACTTTCAAATGCATAGTTTAAATGACAATTCAAAATTAAATCTTTATCATATGGGAAGATCCCACTTTTTCAAAAACCACTCAAACAAGCTCAACTTTCAAAACCCAAGCATTTGCAGACTCCCCAACATCAACCTAGCACACCCACCAAAAATCTTTTCAAAATTCAAAACTTGAATTCTTGTGGCCATTTCATCAAACAGGTTGCAGACGCAAATCATCAAAATCCTAAACACTATTGTGAGCAGTGATTGAAGCCTAACTTGTTTCCTCTTTAGCTCACAACCATCTCAGTAGATCATCTAGCAAGTTAAACCAAGCACTAGCCTCACTGTAAGCTGGGCAATGACATCAATGGTGAACAGCCGAAGCTCACCATGCCACCCCAGTGGAGACAGCAAGCTAGGAGGAGATTTAGCCGTGCCAACCTTGTCTAGGAGGCATCCCCCCGTCCACCTCCACCCCCTGTCCAACGCTCGAAACTTGCCAACCCCTGGACCACATGCACGGACCGCGCCCAGCTCGCCAGCAACCGTGCCGAGCATGCGCCAGAGCGCCACGCTCGACCGAAGCCCACAGACCGCGCGCCGCCCTCGCCGCGTGCATACGCGATCACCACCGACCCAGGAGACTGCCAGACATCCCCGTTCGCCGCCCCATGCCGCACAGCCACCGCTCGCCGTCGAAGACGCCGCCTCTGTCGTGCAGAGCATAACGCGTTCCAGACCAAACCACACCACCCCTACGCGCGCATTAAAGCCGTAGAGCATCGCCAGGAGACCACCAAGCGATCGCCACCGCCGGCCATGCCTCTAGCAGCCCGTAGCCATGTCGCCACCGTCGCCTGCCCATCTCGTTCGGTCTCGTCGTCGCAACTATAAATAGAGGCCACCCCCAGCCAAATTGAGCACACCATCTCACTCCCCTCTTCTCACTGATCGTTCCACCCCGTTCCCGGAGCAAGGCGAGCAGCACTTCGCCGGAATTTCACCGGAGCCTGCCGCTGCTGGAGAAGAAGGGCGCCAGCGATTGGAGCCATCCCAGGAGAAGCTGCCGGTACCAGGAGGTTCGCCATCGTCGACTTCGTCGTTCGCCCGCCTCGCTGACCCTCGCCTGCACCCCGGTGAGACCCCAACAACCCCCACTGGCCGCGCTAGGTTTATGTCTCGTCGGCATTGCCCAACGTCGACGATGACCCTCAGCCGTTGGATTAGAACCAGATCGAACGCACCACATCGCCCCATACCGCTTCGCACCCCCTGTGTCACTGACGCATGGGGACAGCCACTTAAACAGCCCGAGGAAGCGCTACGCTTAGCAGGCCGGCCCAGTATCGCTTCCCGCGCAGCCCAGTTATTTGAATTAAACCTTTTCCATTTTATTTCAAACACACTTCTGTACTCAGTTTCAAAAATCAACACAGGTCAACTCAGTGGACCAAATTGAATGAAACCAATTTTGTTAGAAAGGTCTAGGAATGATGAATCCAAGCCCGTTGGATTCAAGTCATTTGGATCTGTAGATCTTCCTTGGTAAAAATAACAAGGCAGAAGCTTTTCTGCATTCAAACATTTTTCAAATTTAAACCACAATAGCTTTTGAGTTGATTCCAACTCTCAAAAATCACATTTAACCATAGCTTTCAGAATATATAAAAATATATAGCTTTACTTATAGAAATAATGACCAAGTAATAAAAGAATGCCACATAGGCATTTCTAGACACATTATTTAATTAAAATAAAAGGGTAAAACCTTATTAAATTGTGACACCACTTTAAATCACATTCCCATGTACTAAAAGGGAATATCAAATCTTAAGTAGTTTTTCAATGAGTAGAAATTACTTTTCTAAAAATAAAAGGGAATTAAACCAATCTTTAATCTTGTAATGTTAGTGATGATGCTAGATCATCTATAGGACCCTTTTGTGTGATGATTGCAAGTAGTTAAGTATTGTTTGGTGATTGCGTACATCGTATTTATTTATAGACGCTAGTACCGACCAAGGATACGAGGAGGGAGGAGGATACTACGAAGAAGAAGCCGAGGAGAACTTCAACCACTGCTCTGCACAAGGCAAGCCCATACTTGCAAGCCTTACTAATCAAGTTGACCTATGCAAGCTTATACTTGCAATTGTGCAAGTAAATACTTGCTTGTTACCATGCCAACTATATGCCTTAAGCATATGTGATCATACCCACTTGTTACCCCAATCCTAGTTTTATTTGCAAGCTTCCTACTTTATTTCTTTATCAAAGCTTTAACTTAGAGTTGACTTAAGTGACTTGTAGATTCTAGAAAGACATAGTTGAAGGTTGCATAAAGAGCATAAAATGTGGCCTAAGTTAGAAATCTTGATATCATCCTAAGATATAAGGTTGTACTTAGTTGAAACTCCACTAGTCTACCACCTCTCACTAGTACCCATCCCCACTTGTAGATGCTAGTGCTAAGCATAAAACTTGATCAACTTTAGATAGGAATACTTGGTGAAAATGGTTATGAAAACCTTAGAATGATGGATCATTCTACTGAGATGTTTTGACATATATTTCTGAACACCAGATGATTTTGGTGAAGAAAATGTTGAGGCATGAGCCTTAGCCCTTTATAAAACTGATGGTTGTCTGGATGCGATACCATTCCAATGTTACCGTACAACCACAATACCCAAAGATTGGGTAGGGCTTGACTGGAAACTTATATATCTTAGTATTAGTTCCCTCACGGCCAAGGTCTGAGCTGAGGCTACCTTGTGAAGATTGTCCACCTATGCAGTACCCAAGATGACAGTTGGTCATGGTTGGGAGGCCAAAGTCATAGGAGAGGTGCTTATACTAGGGCGTGTAATTGAAAGGTTAGGATTGATTATCCGCATACTGACTAAGGTGAATTCAGGATTTATTCCTGACGGATGTATCAAATGTTGTGGTGAAAGTGTACAATCTCTGCAGAGTGTCAAACTATTTGAATAGCCGCGTCCGCGGTTATGGACAGTTGGAGTGGACATACTGTTCCCCCGTCAGATGTTTTCAAAATGACTTGTGAAATGAATTGAGACTTTGACTTGACCACAACAGAGTTGTGACATGAGTTACAAGATCCCACTTAGGAGTTATAAAATTGTGACTAGCTTCTCTGGTTTCTGAATTAGTAGAGATCAATCTGGCTTTTTGCAAAACAACCCTAGAGCCTAGTGTCCTATTATCAAAAACCACCTTTACTTGTTAGTATTAGTTTGCGGGTACTTCAAGAGTACTCATGGCTTTGTCCCTGGCTATTCTCGTGGCCAGACTATGAAGAGGAGTACCTGGAAGATGGACCCCAGGAAGGTTACGACAACTAGGATCATCTCCCATCGTCAGCATTGCCTGTGACCCCGAAGATGGAGCTTCGCCTACGCTACCATTATTATCACGTATTCCGCTGCTTGAAGTTGTATTAAGAACTGGATCATGAGATCCCTATTTGTGTAAGACCTTATATATGGTTTGTAATGGATGATGTATTGTGGTATCCAATTCTGTTATGTCTCGCAAAAATGGTAATCCTGGGATTGTGATGTATGGCATAACAGGCATCTGGGATTAAAAATACGGGTGTTGACACTTTCTTTGGGAAAAAAGTCTTTTGAATCTCACTCTTCAACTTGAAGAAATAAACCCAAGAGTATCTTGAAAAGTCGTCAACAATCACCAAACAATATTTCTTCCCACCAAGACTTGCATGAGATGGAGGACCACATAGGTCCACATGGAGAAGTTCCAAGATCTTGGTAGACTTGATTTGGTTCTTAGGCTTGTGAGGAGCTTCATGCATCTTCCCTAGAACACATGCCCTGCAAACACGATCTTTGGCAAAGGAAACATTTTCTTTTAGTCCCACAATATGGCCCACTTTATGGAGACTTTGCAAAGTTCTCATATTGACGTGGGCTAGTCGGCGATGCCATAGACAACCCACATCAGCCTTTCCGAATAAGCACATCAGACCTGTAGTGGTTTGCTCCGAAAAGTCCACCACATACAAGTCATGTTCGACGTGCCCAATGAAAGCGACCTTGAGAGAATTGCTCCACAAGAGGACCACAATATCAACATCAATAAAGACGGCAAAGCCCATTTTTCCAAGAGCAAGGACTGAAAGTAGGTTGTATCCAAGGGTCTCAACAAGCATGACGTTCACGAGTGTAATGTCGTGAGAAACCACAACCTTGCCAAAACCCATTACCTTAGATTTTGATTTGTCGGCATATGTCATGGTGATTTGATCATCATTTGGCTTTAACTCCTTGACAATAGACGGGCTTCCGGTCATATGACTTGTGCAACCACAATCAAGCACCCACTTTGACCCTCCGGAAGCATAAGTCTACAAAAGATCAAGCTAATTTTTAGGTACCCATTTTTCAATGGGTCCTCTTTTGTTAGCAACAAGGGTCTTGGGAACCCAAATAGACCAAGCAATATAACCATCATAAGGGCCAACATATTGTGCATACACATCACCATAATAATCACGCATTAGAACATAGTGAGGGTTAGCACTTCCCGCAAAGTCATCATGAGACATAGTTTTACCACTTGTGGTCTTACTCTCCACAATGGTCTTATTGGTCTCTTGTGCGGGCTTGGCCTTCTTCTTCTTATTGTTCTTCTTCTTGGTTTTGGAAACAAAACCAATGCCCCATTTATCACCACTACGCCTTTGCTTGCTCAAAAGATCATCAATGGACTTGTTGCCTTGTGGAAATGTGGCCTTAGAAAGCTCCCCCTTCAACCTAGCATTCTCTTCAAGAATAGTTGTGCTACTAGATGGAATGAAGTTACTAGGTGAAGGAATATTGTCCAATTGAGTTTGAAGCATTTCATGAGACTTTGTGAGTGACAAGAGTTCACTCTCCAAGGCCTTGTGAGCCTTGTTAAGCAAACTAAAGTCCTCGGCAAGTTTTTCATGAACCACACCAAACTCAATCTTGTCCTTTTTAGCCCTTTTGTATTTAGCAATAGCATGATCACGCTCTTTGATGAGTTTGTTAACAATAATGCCATTGGCCTCATCAAGCCCTTCAAGTTTTAATTCAAGTGACAACCTAGTTTCTTGTTCTTCTTCTAGAGCATTGTTTAAAGCCTCTAGCTCAATCATATGTTCATGCCCAAGTTTACATCTTATATCTAGAAGCTCTTGAGTATGTGAGAGTTGATCTAAGATGTTCCCAAAATGTAACTTAGCATCTCCTTCTAGGTTAGTCATAAACTCATCAAAGGCAATTAATTCCTTTTTAACATCAAGAGACATCTCATCATCAATTTCATTATTATCTAAGGGAGTAGAGCGGGATGATGAGGATACCTCCGTTCCTCTTGCCATAAGGCAAGTGACGTTCTTGGTGTGAGAGTTCTCATTTGGAGAATTGAAGAGTGATAATGTCGGAGTAGAGGTGGTGGATAGAGCAGCCACACCATGAGAAGTTTCCTCTTCCTCATCTTCATCATCTTCATTGTCGGAGGAGTATTCTTCATGAGTGATCAAGACAATTTCTCCCGACTTCTTGTTGATGGGATTCTTTTTGATGAAAGGTTTCTTGTAAGGTGCCTTGATAGTCTTCTTCAACACAAGCTTACCCCCATGATCTTCTCTTTTCATAGGGACAACTTGCTACAAAGTGATAGAGGTCACCACAATTGAAGCAAGTTCTCAATCTTGTTGTATTTTCTCTTTTCCCATTTGGGTTGCTTTTTCTTTGCATTTCCATCTTGGCCTTGGCGGGGTTCTTCCAAAAGTTCTTTGCATAGAAGGCCATATATTGACTATGAGCAATCTTGACTTCATCGGGGTGGTCCATGGAAAGCCCTTCTTCACTATCATCTTCATCCCCAAGGTCCACAACTTTAGCCTTCAAAGCAACATTGACCACATTGCTCATACCAAGGGCACGAGCACGGGCATCTTTGGCATTCTTGGCGGCAACCTTGAAAGCGGCCATCTCTTGCATAACTTCATTTGAGGTCATGAGATGGTAGTTGTGTCTTCCTTGTAGGCTCTTCAAGTCGGTGGGCTCAAAAGGCATGAGTGCACTCACATATTTCCTTTTTATCCATGCATCATCCACATGTGAGGCACTCACATTTCTAAAAGCGGTGGCGGTGGTCTTGAGCCTTCGATACATGTCTTCGTGATCTTCACCTTCTTTCATGAAGAAGCCTTCGACTTCATTGCTTAGAGCATCATATCGGTTCCTCCTCATACTCTCATTTCCAACAAACAACACAGTGAGAGCATCCCAAGCTTCCTTGGCAATGCTAAAGTGCTCAATGTGTGGATAATCCTTTGTCCCCAAACCTTGTTGAATCATATGCAAAGCAGTGGCATTGAGTTGACTATTGACAATCTCTCTTCTTGTCAAGTTGTTTGGATCCCCAATAAAGAGTCCATGCTCGATGATGTTCCATAGTTCAATGCAAGAGCTGCGCACATGAGTTCTCATTAGTGATTGCCATTGAGCAAAAGTAGCCGACTCTTCAAGATTAGGTGGGTCACCCCTATTGTACTTGTACACATGAGGGTGAGGGATGGGAGGGTCGGGAGAGTACCATGAGTCACGGTGCTCACCCTTCCCACCATCATTGTGTTTGGAGGAATTAACGTTGTCTAGTTTACCCCCCACCACCATACCCTTGGGGGATACTGACGTATTACCTTTAGGTAAAATGGATGGTTGATCCTCTTGAGGAGATGGGGGTGATGAGCCTTCTTTGTCTTTAAGAAGTTGCTCAAGCATCTTCTTGACTTTGTTGACCAAGGAAGAGCTCAATCTTGTTTCCAAGTTTTTGAGATCTTCCATGGTCACCGGGGTCGGCTCACTACCACCATACCCTTCATTGCTACCCATATTCTCTTAGGCGGTAAATCCCAAATAAAGAGCCGAGGCTCGGATACCAATTGAAAGGATCGTATGGGCACCTAGAGGGGGGGGTGAATAGGTGCTACTTCAAATTTTCTTCTTTTTCAAATTAAGGTTTGACACGAAAGGTAAATTCTCTAGAATATGCAACTATGGTGAATTTACCTATATGTCAAGCATGCACAATCTAGCACAACACTAAGCAAGAACAAGTAAGTAAAGTGCGATAAAATATAGAAGTAACCAAAGGAGTGGACACGGAGACACAAGGATTTGTTTCCCGTAGTTCCTTCCTTTTGAAGGGAAGTACGTCTATGTTTGGAGAGGGGGTGGTTTCAAACCACCAACGCCACGAGAGGCCTCCCTTGTTCTCCGATGAACCTCACCCCAACGGGCTCGATTCACCTTCCACTATATCGGCAACCTTCGAGGTGGAAGCCAACACCTTTACAACAAGTTTGGGGCACGCATCCACAACTGAATTGGAGGCTCCCAAATACAAGCAAGCTGTCAAGACAAATCAAAGACAAGCTTGTAAGAACCAAATCAAAGTTAGGGTTTCCAATGAAACACTAGAGCTTGGGGGCCCTCAAGTGAATGAGGGGGAAATGAAGATCTCTCTTGGTGAAGATGTAGATCAAGGCCTCCTCCTTCGATTCTCCAAAGATCAATGACTTTGGATGGTTGGATGAAGAGATCTTGTAGATTTGGTGGCTCTAATGGGGTTGGTGTTCTTGAGCAGCTCGAGCAGCTGGAGGAAGAAGATAAGGGTCCCTTTTTATAGGCAGCCCCCTCCACGAACCGTTTTCTGACCGTTGTAGAAAAGTCAGACCGAAGACTCCGGTCTGAAGACCGGAGACTCCGGCCAATCTCCGGACCAGTCTCCGGACTGCCCTTCTGACTGACCCAGACCAATTCTGCACCAGCAACACCGGAGACTCCGGCCTTCCAACACCGGGGACTCCGGACTGACCAAAGTCCGGAGACTTCGGAGTAACCTCCAGTGCAGCCTCCGGACCCCTAGTCAGAATGTCCCAGCCAGATCCTAGGAGTCACCACCGGAGCCAGAACCGGAAACTCCGGACCACACCGGAGACTCCGGTCTTGGCAGACCGGAGACTCCGGTCTGGAGTTTCCAGAATAGTGGCATATGAATGTGGTCTTTTCCCAAGAGTGTGGGTGCTGTTTATCTATGATAATACCAACCTGTGGACAATAACAAACTATAAAATGATCTAATTGTTGTTAACGAACACCAAAAGTGATTATGACAATAAATGCCCTTTCACCTGCTCTAAGATCCAACTTGGAGAACCATCGAGATCCAGAGTGCTCATCCAATAGTTCATCGATCACCGGAAGAGGATATTTGCTTTTGACAGTTAAGGCATTCAGATGGCGATAATCAAACCACAAGGCGCCAAGTCTGAACCGGAAGAGATTCACCAGCATCATCAACTACGACATCTGCCTTTTGACAAGCAAGACTGGCGAACTGAAGGAACTATCACTATGGACGATCATGCCCTGAGCAAGGAGATCCTGCACCTGACGCTCGATCTCATCCTTAAGCTCCAGCGCCACACAATAAGGACGAATGGAAACCGGCCATGCACCAGGAACCAACGGAATCCTGTGATCATAGCGACGACAGGGAGGCAAGCCAGTAGGCTGTGCAAACACTGGTGAGAACTTGTCCAGCAACCGCTGAATTTTGACAGGAACAGGTAACTTAGGACTGGCTGATGCTTCTCTTAGTAACTGCAGCTCAAGAAGAGCATGATCACGAAATGAAGCCTCATCACCATGCAAAATAACTGTCTCCCCTTGATACGGAATCGAAATCCATCCTTGCTCCCAATGTGTTACCATAGGACTATGCTTGCCCAGCCAATCAAGACCGATGATACCATCATAGCTACCAAGCTAGAGAATCTTGAAATCATCTACAAACTCAACACCACCAGCATACCAAAGCAGTCGAGGCAGAAAGTGAGAACTCTGAAGAATAGCACCCCCAGCAACTTGCATGCCCGCAAGCTGAACTAAGGGTTGATTCCCCTCCAATAAGGATGCATGCTTTAGATCAATAAAACATGTAGAGCTGCCATAATCAATGAGAAACAAAAACTGATGGCCCTGGATTGCGGCTGTGCACCAAGGTGGCTAGATTTTGTCCTTGCACCAAGTCATCTAGGGTGTGTTTGGTTACTCGGCTCAAGATTTCTTGTTTTTGGTACTTGGCTCGCTGGGTGATGCATGGGTGGAGATTGAGTTTGAGCCAACTTAGGCGAGTTGTTTGGACTCTTGCATTCTTGTTTCTTGAAAATAGGCTTAGTTGTTTGGTTGCCTATATTCTTGTGTTTTTTCCCCGATGATGCATTTGACAGGTGTTTGGTGTGGTGCTTTGCATTTGACCACATGGGTTATGATCACCCATTTCAAATTTGGTGATCTTACCACCCAGCATACACACAACACACAATCATAATAACATTAATCTGCACACACAACACATTGGGGGCTAGATGATCACCATAGCAGCCATATGCAGACATAAACATTGCTACCTACACCATAACAGTCTTAACAGTCACCATAACAGGTAGCAATCAAGGGTTCCAAACTTCACCTCTGATCAAAAGAACCACCAGGAGGGGCATTCCATGCCCCTGAACCACCACCAGGTAACCCCTGATGAAACAAACCATCAACAGGGGCATACCATGCTCCTGAACCACCACCAGGGGTTTTCACCCCTGATCAAAAGAGCCATCAGCCTACTTAGTTCGACGTAACTAGTTGTCCATCAGCAACTACCAGTACTACTTACAAACTTATAGAAGCATCGACATGAAAGGCGCCGCCGACTAGCCGTGGTCTGGGCAGGTGTACTGCCTAGCGCTGGAGGAGACCGTCTTGTAGATCATCATCTTGATGACGAAGGGCTTCAGCTTGAAATCGACGATGTCGTCACGCTCCAGGTCGTACTTGTAGACTAGCTCCGGCCAGTTCTTCCTGAAGGCGACCTGGCCAGCGAACCAGTCCACCTATACCCATTCGGCGCACCACCGGTAGGCCATGACATGCACGATGCACGATAGCGGTTGCTTGATCCAGGTCCTCAGGCCAAACTGGAACGCCGGCGGGATCACCGGCATGTGGAGGTCCGCCACGTCTAGCTAGACGACGAACCGGCGAGGGACCTCGGCGATAGGGTAGTGGACAAGCTTCGGCTGCCGGCCCTTCTTGCTCTGCGGCTGCGAAGCCACCTCCATCCCGCCGAGGACCACCGGCTTGAATTGCCAGCGGTTGGTCGGGAGCATGTCGGCATAACCCGATGGGGGGGGGGGGGTGCCAGCCCTTTCCCATAGTCTTGCATTCGAACTTAGCCATCTTGGCAGGAAGCAAAACAAGTTCATCAACAATTTGGCAGCAAGTAGCATTGCCAAATTTGGCAATGCACATGGTACAAACATGAAGAAATCGACCTTGGCAGGAGTACAAACATGGTACAAACATGCACTAGTGTCCCCAATCGGGCAATGCCCTAGGACAACACCCAAATTGAGGAATTGGCTATGTTCCCCAATCGGGCAATGCCCCAGGATAACACCCAAATTGAGGAATCGGGTAAAATAAATCCCAAAAATTTTGTGCACACTAAGAAATCCGTTGCTACATACTACCTAAAGCCCCAAATCTCTCTACAACTACCGAAGATTGAGCCTTTACCGCCATCGATTTGGGGCCAAACCCTAACCGCTATGTAGATCAGGAACTTACCCTAGTCGGCGGTGGCACCATCAATGACGAGGGAGCAGTAGAATGCGCCGCCGGAGCGAGAGAAGAAGCTCCGAGCGCGGGGATTGGGGCCGCCGACATGGGCGGAAAAACCCTATCCAATGAGTCGAGGGTAACCCCGATTGTGGAGGGGGCTTCTCCGGCCTGCTTGGCCGCAGATGCCGCTTCCTCCGTTGTTATAGGCGACGCAGCCACTGCCGCGGCCACCACCGTGACCGCCCTAGTTCCGTGCATGCAGATGGGTGCGTGATCCCTGAGTGCCCTCGCGAGGGCCGCCTCGTTGCTGCCGGCGAGTTTCTCCAGTTGAACGGCAGCCCATAGGCTATGCGCGCTCACCTCGCGATGCTGGGGCCGCGGAACGGAGGGGGAGGAGCGACGGCCATGGTCGGGAATCGTGGTGAGGGGAGTGGGACTGGGCGGTGAGCGGAGTGACCTGGGAGTTAAGCCAAAAAACGTCCCGTCTCCCGCGTTTCCCCACGCGTGCAAAGCGGTACACATGCGGTGCTCGACAGGGCTGGCTGCATGGAAACGGCCAATTTCAGCGTTTTCAGCGGGCTAACTTTTGACCTGCTTTAAGAACCGTGCGATGCAACACTTGCATGCGACCCTGCTCTTTAAACGGGCTTAATTCTGCCGGCGCCATGTGAGAAACGGGCATCGGCCTAACCAAACATACCCCTAGATTTTGGGTTTACTGTCGGTCAGCTCCGATTTGGCTTGACATCTTGACACGGTTTCTAGATTTTCTCTTGCTTCTTCTCCTTTCTTCCATGCCTAAGTCAGCTTGTCAGAGGCTCGTCCTAAATCTGGCTTAGAACCGGACGCATCCATCTCATTCCTTAGTTTTCAACATGAGAGGAGCCAGTAAGTGTCCCAAATGGGTGCTAACACTAAAAGTATCACATTTTTAAAAGATACTGTGGTCTGACACTAATCAGATATAAATTAGCTTAACAGGCATTTGATAGGCTATCTATTTTTTTCTAGGATACACCCTGGGAGGTGTATCAAACATATAGAAGAGGCTGCTGATGGCAGTTACAACACCGCTAGGCGGCACACACTGCTACCAACAGAGAAGGGTGGTAGCTCCCTGACACGCTAAGCCTACTCTCCCACTAACACCGAGGTCACCGGCTCCGGAAAGCCAAAAACATCAGAACTAAAGAGCCTAGCTAGCCGCGACTACCTGAAGTCGTCCCGGATCCTGATCTTGGTAGCCTCCGCCCGCGGAAGCAACCCGTTGAAGACGACGTCGTTCCGGTGCCTCCAAATGCTCCAGAAGACCAGGATGATCGCGGTCCATAGGTCTCGCTGGTGGGCCTTCAGGCAAGGCCTCGATGTCCACCAAAGGAGGAGATCGGTGTCGGCTGTAGGTAGCCAGTGGGTCTTACCCCACCGATGAAGCACCCAAGCCTAGACCTCCCTGGCCACCACACACCCCAACAGGATGTGCTGTATGCTCTCCTGCGCTTGGTCGCACAGTGGGCACCTGGGTGGCCGAGGAATCCCCCGTCGCTCCAGCCGATCAACGGTCCAGCATCTATCTCTAGGCGAAGAACTTGCATCCGTGCGACGCCCTGATAGGCTATCTAGCAACCCGAGTTCCAGTGAGAAGACGGTGATTCTAGGAGGATTATAATGAGAAGTTTATTCTAGGTATTTCCTGCGATCCATAATAAGTGTCGTTCTTGTTGGTTTAGCTTAAGCTCTCAATCCTACCTTTCACTGCGTCAAACACCCAACTCTCTGAGTTGGGGACATGAAGACCTTGAGAGAGTACCAAATTTTTGCAATATTGGTACGATACTATGCTACACCAACCCCGAATGTAGAGCCTCATTGTTTACTTGTTCAATAGGAGAAAATAGCATGCATCTAAGAGAGAACTAAGCACATTAATCCTAGTATGTGTTGTTATCAATGCCTAAGCCATTTTGTTCATTGTACTGAACTCGCAAAATATGGATCTTAACTTCCTTCATCCCTTTTGCGTGGCAGAATTGCTTATCTCAGCATTCAGCATACTGTGTGTTTCAGACATTTTTATTTTGAACATTAGTCATATGCTAAATATCTTAGTTTCAGCACAAAATCCATGGTCTGTCTGGAGGAGCGGGCCCTTATTCTGCTGTTGCTTGTTCTACTTCTCTGAATCCCTCGTCGTGCCAGTTTGATTGTACAGTAGTACTGTCGTTTTCCTTTCAGTTGATTTTATCTTGCGAAGACAAATGATGTTCTTCCATTCCATCTGATCCTGAGCCCGTTTATTATTGGCCCCAGCTGTTGCTTATCGGATTTTTTTTTGGTCTGCAGTGGGCCATTGTATCTACATATCGCCCCTGAAAAATCAACATTGAGATCAAGAACCATCGCATGTGTAACCTCATTTAGACAGTCTGCAGGATCATAGATGATGGCCCATCTGATCAAGATGGTCGCTGCCCAGTTCAGACAGTGGTGACGACAAAAAAGAGAGCCAGTGCTGGAGAACATGGCAGGTATATAGTGGAGATGTCTGATGATAGCAATCTTAACTGTGGAGAACATGGCAGGTATATAGTGGTATGCGGACAGTGAACTATCGTTCTGGTGTAAAATCTCAATGCCCTCGTGTGTCAGTCTTGTAAAACAAAATGCTGACTTTCCTGGGGCTGTTACTGACCCTGCCTTTGCTCCTGTTTAAATTCTCCAGTTGTGGAGTTATTTAAGATAGTCTTCCCCACATAAAGAGAAATTTAGTTTTGATACTCTTATTGTGTACTAGTACAACAATTGTCGCATGCTTGCCACGTTTGGGTTCCTCCTCCGTCCCCATAAGTTAAGTTGAATGATGATTTTCTTTCATAAAGACCAGGGATTCATGAGACTACAACGAAGGTTGGAGCGTCTTTCAAAGTTCCAATCATGACCGAGATCGACCGGGCGATCAGTTTTAAACTACATTTTCGCAAATCTAACGGGCAAGAGACTGGCGTGATAGAACTTTCTTGCTAAAGGAGTACTCATCTAGTCTAAATATTACTCCCTCCGTTTTAAAATGTAAGATGTTTTAGATTTGTAAAAATAATGTATCTAGACTTCTTTTAGTGTGTAGGTTCACTCTAAACCTCAATGAATCTACACACAAAAAGTAGTCTAGATATATTTTCTTCACAAACCTAAAACATATATATTTTAAAACGGAGGGAGTACATTCGTTTCATAATGTAAACCTTTTTAGCAGTTTAGGTATTCTCTCCGACGCATATTAGTTGACTTAGATTTATCTAGATGCGAATGTATCTAGTCAAGTTTTAGTGATAGATCTATCAATAACTAGACAAATTTGAGTCAACTAATCTGAGTCAGAGGGAGTAGTAAAATATAATATATTTTGGCAGACCAAAATTTTAGAAGAGAGGTAATACATAGTATTTGCTGGAACACTTGAGTTCAACAGATAATTACAACATTTTGGGCATGTTTTCTCTTCGTTGGGTGGAAGAATCTTGGCATTTTAAGGTTGCCGTCATGATTCCAAGCATGCAGAAGAAGGCGGCTTCTTTTGTCAGTCAAAAACCCCGTAGCGTAGCATCATCATGAACAACTGAGGATAAATATATATGCTACTAACCAGGCGTACGGTACCATCATTTGGTTGGCCATCTTTGCATGATAATCACTGCCTGTTGGGTCCGCATTGTGGAATGTGGATGGTTGGTAACATCTACTACTTGGCAGTTGGACAGTTGCCTGAATCCACATCTGCACCTTATGCAGTATCACATCACCTTGAATCTTATAAGATTGAATACCACATGAATTTCTGTCGAAGTTCGTTTTGTTAACACCATATAAAAATACAGATATATTTCTGAGAGGTCAGAGTCAGTGAAACAAATCCTATAAAAAATACAGCTTAAAGGGATCGTCACAATTGTAGCTACAAATTCAATCGCGCCAGAACTACATAGGTAAATTCTTAAAATTTGATATTCTCTATGATATAAATAAAAAATTCTGCATCTCTCAGTTCCATTTTCCTTGTTGTCACAGTTCCATTTTCCTTGTCACATCCCGTTCAAGTATTACCGTGCTCCATTGAAGCGTCGCTACCACAGTACTAGTGGTACCTGTACCAAACAGCCAACCAAGTGCAATTGCTCCCAGTCCCACTGTCCCAGCACAGCACAGCACAGCGCAGCCCCAGCAAAGCAAACAGTACCGCCTCCACAGTTCACACAGCATTGCCACCTTTCAGCCTATCTATCCTGCTGCATCATCCACACGCTGTTGGTTCCAGATTTCCAGTGACATGTCCCCGTGCTCCCAAAACGATGTAGTAGCGTTCAGTGAAAAGTCATTTCCATAGTTCCCAGATCTCATGTGTTCAGAGCAAGGAGAGTGGCACTGTTACCCTTGTCATACAGTGTGCAGGCTTCCCTGTTTTGCCATGCATTTGTCTGTCTCTTTGTGCTGAAATCGCAAAAGGGAAAAAGGAGAGATAGTGATTGTCTTCGATTCTACGTATCGCTGTGAGTGATGAAGCTCTGTGCAGGTTTTGCTGATTGAAACACCACCTCGAGAGGTTAAAAATGTTTGACCAAACATATAAAAAATTATATTGCGGACTATGATACTATGTAGATATATAATATAAAAATGCATGCAACGATGTATCTAATGAAATTGATTTGGTATGATAGATGTTGATACTTTTTTTAAAAAAGTTGTCGAATTTCACATCGTTGAGTTTGGAAAAATTTGCACTTTATTTTACGTAATGGGGGTAGTATTATCACCATGGTGTTATGATTATGTCTTGCTACAAGTTTTTCAGTACTGCGTACTTACTATCCTAAAAGTAACAGGATAGGCAAGAACGTATTTTTTTGACAAATCTGACCAATTTAAACAAGTTTAACCTAGCTCTGCCCCCGGACGAAACTAATTTGAAATCTGACCCCTCACGTCGGCGCCACTTCAAACGGCGCCGACCTAACACATGTCGGCGATGGCGCCGAACTAGCCACTAGGGTCGGCGCCTGGCTGACGTGGTCGCTATGGCGCCGACCCTAGGGTTATACCCAATCGACCAGTTTCCCTTTCCCAGCCCTCCCATTTCCTCCTCCCAGCCGCCACAAGCTCTCTCTCTCTCTCTCTCTCTCTCTCTCTCTCTCTCTCTCTCTCTCTCTCCTGTTTTTCGCCCTTCTCTTCAAATCTTGTTGAAACTCAAAGATTTCTTGGATTAGGACCATGGCAAGTCTTCTTAGAGGTAATCTCTCTCAAATCCTCTTTGATTCCACCTATTAGAATGTCTAATTTATCTCATTCATCTCTTTTTTGTTGAAACCCTAGAAGATCATAGATATGTTATTTAGATTTCTTTGTAAATAATATTTGTTTGAATAAATTGTAGCTAGTGTATGTATGCATTTGATAGGAGCTTTGTATTAGTGTTTGCTATTTTAGTTTACATATGACAAAACCAAAATATGCACATGTGGAAAAATATTTGTAGGGATTCATTTCTATAGAGTTTGCTAGTGTATGTATGCATTGGATATGAGCTTGTCTTAGTGTTTTCTATAGTGTTTGCTAAGTTGGGAAGCACTTCAATGGAAAATTAGCCGGATGTATGATAATATAGCTTAGGACATTATAAGTGATAGTGTTTGCTATAATGTTTGCTATGTTAATTATCCCAATGTTTGTAGATTCTCCGGACATGTGAATGGAGATTGCACGTCACATGAAGTTTGCGGAAAGTACCAAAGGAAAGTATCCCAATATGTCATCGAAAGATGCTCCGGTGCTACCAAGATATCCGGTACCAAATTGTTGTTATGGTAAAACTTGTCATATCCAACAATCTAACTACCACACTACTGCTGGTCGCGCATTCTACCGTTGCCCCGATACACGCATGAGTTTTGTTGTCTTGTGACATGGTATCTATCATACTTGATTGATCGTTGATTGTTGATATGGTAAAGTTTATTTGACAGGAACATTGCACATGTTATTTCTTCCAGTGGATTGATGGCCCCGAGTGTTATGATGAATATCTTCTTTCATGGGATATTAGCATTCTTTTGGGCCCAAAACCAGCTGAGAGGTGGAAACGCATTATGTGTCCTCCTCCATCTCCACCTAAGTATTGGAAATTACACGAGACCACACCCAAGGCTCCTCCACTTGTTTGGTGTGAGCATTGTCAAGATATGACACAGTGGTGTCCCCTTTATGGGCCCGACACTTTAGATGAGTCTTGGAAGGTTTTCGATTAGGAGAAAAAGAAGCATGAGGATGAAATAAACTTGGAGTTGCAAGAGATTGAAAAATCACAGAAGGAGCGCTCAAGGAAGTACCAGTTAGAAGCTAAAAGGAAGAAATAAGAAGAGGTAAGGATTAAATAAGAACAAAGGGAAGATAAGAGAAGGAAAGAGTGGGAAGATAGCAAGGCTTGGTTGAATAAGGAAAACACAAAGTGGAAGCTGTGGAACTAACTATTGAGCACATTCTGATATCATCATGTATTAGGCTTGGTTGTAAGTTGTGGAACTAATTTGGCACCGTTTTCATTATGTTTGTAATGAGTACTTGAGATGAAATATTTGCAACTCAAATTGTTTTCTGCTGAGATGATAAGTACATTGCATAGCACGAAATGATGATAAATTGCTAGACGGTATAATTTATTTGTTGCTACTGCTGGTGCTCGGGGAATGGAAACCATTGACCCCTCTAAATCGAAGATACAAGAGCAACATTTTGAAATGGAAACTAAATTAAAAGGAAATACGAGTGTCTAGCAATTTTCGTACTCATCCTAATTGTTTTGTTTGTTGGCCATATTTTTAGCACACCATTCCTTGAACGCTTTCTGGTTGTGTTGTCTGTGCTCTCTCTTTCTTTTCTCCTCTAGGTCCTTGGCACGAGAACCCCTACGAGGCATACCTTGTGATTGGCTTGGCTGACTCGGCTCCGGACCATCATGGACAGTTTGGGAGGAGTAAGCTCCACGGAACATGGACAATGGAGTGTCAGAGTCGATGGATGTCCCGTCACCTGAGTTGTACATGGATGCCCTGCCACCAGAAGTTGGAGGGCTCGGCTGGAGACTCGTCATGTCAGCGGTAGGATCCCGGCATCCAAGCCTAGACACCAACGAGCGGGAACGTTTGACCAATTTCTGCATAATAGAACAATGTAAGTGTTGGCCAAACTTGTAGACACTTGCACAGGGAACGAGCGAGAAACATACGTACATTTGCCAAACTTGTGAACTTTTCTAGTCATTACCTCGAGACACTTGCGCAGGGTAGACTCGGCAGCTGGACTTCCCGGAGTAACCCTCAGCGCCACTTCAGCTTCTTTGATACCTCGTACAAGCTCACCGGCCTACAAAGCATGACACATATGAACATCATCAATGAGAACTAGCAAATAATTCAGTGCTTGATATTACCATGTTCTTACCACACGGTTTCGCATGGGGCAATGGTCGACACGCTTGTCCATCCGGACCTCTTCATCAAACTCATTTGACTCGTCGGATCCCTCTTCTAAGCAATCGACGTTGGTCCAACTGGGCTTGAGATGAACCCGACTAGCTTTCTGCAGCCATGTCTCATAGTCTCGGCAGTTGTTATAATCCCAACTCTGCTGGAGGATATCCTTATGAGATGCCTTGTCATTCCATTCCCGGGTATACTCCCGGTGATGATGTTCCCAATCAGTAATTGACTTGTTTTTCCTTCTATCAATCCTACCAAAAAGCACATAGAGGAGACAATGAAGAACCAAGGAGAAACATATATGCGACAGGATAAAGGCGTTGGCGCTTAAGGGATCTTACTTGTGCAGATCAGAAGAGGTGGGTAAGTGCTCCGGGGGCAATTCCTGGACCTTACCAAACTGCATCCCGACTCGGTGTGGAAGGTGGTACTCGACCGCATAGAAGCAAATGAGCGGGCACCTCTTCGTCCACATATCCATGTCTTGAGTGCACATCGGGTTTAAGTTAAAGTCCTCGCCTAGCTCACTCGCAGTGTACGACTGCCATGTAACCTATGAGTGAAATAAGAAGATGTTAGGAAACAATGACAACATACATTAAGCAAAATCTATATGACACTCACCTGCCCCCGACGCAAGGAGTCAAAATCCTCGGTGTATGCTCGATACAGATTATCGGAGGGCCCCCACTTGGTAGATACATTCTCATAAAAGTACACAACGGTGGGTGTACGGTCTTGTTCCGGGTGTTCTCAAACCCTGGGTGTGTAGGTGGTGGGACGGCCTATGGGAAATCTAAGCTAGCTCCAAACCTGAAAATAAGCAAATAGGTTATGCAAAGCTAGATGGTTATGCAAAGCTAAATGGTAATGCAAATAATTATGTTGGTCAAAGTAAACCAACATGTAAGACTAGAACACAACCACCCATGTTTGATGTACCCTTGCTCCTACAAGCCTCATCAAGTTGTCGATACAAGTAAGTCAACCCAGCCGAACCCCAGCTATATCTCCCAGCATCGTCCCAGTCACGTAGTAGAGGCAAATACATCCATGAGACGTCGCTACCCCCGGAGTCTGAAAAAAGCACCTTCCCAAACACATACATCACGTACGCTCGAGCATACCGTGATACAGTCTCCTTGTTGGCATCGAGGGGAAGATGCCCAAAGTGGTGTTCTATCCAAGTCAATCTCAGCCCACCTGTCTTGCTCCCCTTCATCCCAGCAATTTTCTCTGGTGGCCTTACTCCTAGAAGCTCTTTAACCATGTCCCTGAATCTGTCTGCCTGTATCTTTCCAGTCATAGCCCATCCTGAGATAGGCAAGGCGGTCAACATCGCCATGTCTTGCAAAGTTATAGTCATCTCGCCACATGGAAGGTGGAACGCGTGTGTCTCCACGTGCCATCTATCGACTAGCACTGTAAGGGCGACACTGTTGTAGGTCGGCAGCCCGCGCTCAATCATGGTCACAAAGCCAATCAGATTCGCCCTCCGTAAGTACGGTGTGTACCTCTCATCAAAAACCACCTGCTCTGTATTGACCTTGTGTCCACGTATGCGAAGGGGTAGTAGAGCCTATCAATATAGCGATTAGCATTAGTTAAGCAAGTAACAAACAGTAATAAAGAATAATAATTAATTTAGTGATGATCATGTTAGATAATACGTGCATACCTGGGTTTCCGAGAGTATGCGACCTCGGTGGCTCTCCTCATACTCTGCCTCAAGAAGATGGTACTGAGCCTCCATCCTGCAAAGACAAGGTTTTTTTGTGAGTTTCAGAAAAATGCAGTTATAATTGAAAGATAATTTAAAGCATATAAATGAGGACACCTAACAAAAATAATGTGTTAAAAACAGAAGTAAACATGCATAGGACAAAATATAACCTTTCTAGCCCGTTGTAACGCCTCGGCTAATTTCCCTATCACCTTTGGACGACAGTGATAACCTTTCATATGTCTAGTCCCTCGAGGCCTCTTAGGGTCTCTACCACGCCCGCTTGATGAAGTGTTACTAGCGGCCACGGCGGCAGCGGCTTTTGCCGCTGCTTTTTCCGCGGCTAGTTTCTTCTTCCGATCCTCACAACTTAGCTTTTTTGTGTTCTTGTGACCTTGTTCGCCGCATACCGAACAACGGTTCTTCACGGAGTCCTCCACAAAATCATCATTTGTATGGGGTCGCTTGAAGGTTGTCCCTCCATCGGCTTGGTCCATGTCCATCTTGAACCGCTTAGTCGCTCTTCGCCTTTTCGTGTCGATCATTAGCTTGTTGTCTGGTAAGTACACCGGCCTGGTATACTTAGGCCATTGGGCCATGTCTAGGTAAGGCTCGAATCTACCAGCCCATGTGCGATATAGCTCTTCAAGATTGTAGAACCGTGAGACAGAGTTTGAAAGGATCGTATGGGCACCTAGAGGGGGGGGGGGGGTAAATAGGTGCTACTTCAAATTTTCTTCGTTTTCAAATTAAGGTTTGACCATAAGGTAAATTCTCTAGATAATGCAACTAATGTGAATTTACCTATATGACAATTATGCAAGAGCTACCACACCACAAAGTAGGAACAAGTAAGTAAAGTGCGGTAAAGGATAGAAGTAACCAAAGTGGTGGACGCGGAGACACAAGGATTTGTTTCCCGTTTTTTTTTTGAAACAGAGGATTTGTTTCCCGTAGTTCCTTCCTTTTGAAGGGAAGTACGTCTACGTTTGGAGAGGGGGTGGTTTCAAACCACCAACGCCACGAAAGGCCTCCCTTGTTCTCCGATGAATCTCACCCCAACGGGATCGATTCACCTTCCACTATATCGACAACCTTCAAGGTGGAAGCCGTCACCTTTACAAGTTTGGGGCACACATCCACAACTTAATCGGAGGCTCCCAAATACAAGCAAGCTTTCAAAGCAATCAAAGACAAGATTGTAAGAACCAAAACAAGAACTAGGGTTTCCAAGGAAACACTAGAGCAAAGGGGCCCTCAATGAAATGAGGGGGAAATGAAGATCTCTTTTGGTGAAGTAGTAGATCAGGGCCTCCTCCTTCGATTCCCCAAAGATCAAAGACTTTGGGTGGTGGAATGAGGAGATCTTGAAGATTTGGTGGCTCCAATGGTGGTCTTGACTTTAATGTAGATGAGCATCTTGTCCCAAGGTAGGTGGAGGGGTATTTATACCCCTCGAGGAAATCTGGCTGTTGGAGCCTTTAATGCACTGGTAGTACCGGTACTCAAGCGATAGTACCGCTGGCAAGCGGTACTACCAGTCCAGTACCGGACCAGGTACCGGATATGTCTTAAATGGTCGAGCCAGCACCGGTAAAGCCCGGTATTCCCTTGCGGTACTACCCCCAAGCGGTAGTACCGGTCGTATGACGCGGTACTACCGGTCCATGCGGTAGTACCGGTCCCAAGTACCGCTTGGTACTGAGCAAGACTGAGAGGGGTGGTTCTTCTTCAGAACGGCCCGATACTACCGAGCGGTACGACCGTGTCCAAGCGGTAGTAACGCTTGTCTCAGGCGGTACTACCGGTTGGACCGGTAGTGCTGCTCCGTGGTACCGGGTGGTACTGACTAAAACCCATCCTTACCAGCCTTGCACGGATCCAACCGGTACTAGAACCGGTAGTACCGGATATATTTCCGGTACTACCAGTTGACACATTGGTTTTTCGCAAAGGGAATAGTTAGGCCAATATTTGTGCCACACCCTTATCAAACCTGTGATACACTTAGCACACGATTAAACTGATAAGTGTGTTGTTATCAAACATCAAAATCAGAGGGATAGAAAAATGCTCTTTCAATCTCCCCCTTTTTGGTGTTTGATGACAATACACTTTTGCAAGATGATTTTAATAGGAAACACAGGGGATTTGTAAAATAGAGACGGGGCTCCCCCTAGATGTGTAGAAACAAACCTCCCCCTCTATTTTACAAACCCAACATAGGTGCACAAATATAGATACTAGCATTTGAAATCATACCTTTGCACAATAACATGTGATGAGAAATATATAGACAATAGATAACGCATATAATCACAAGATGGATCCAATGAAATAAACCACATAGTCTCATAAGATGGATCCATGACATAACCACGACATAACCACATAGTCTCACACATAAATAGAGGGAAATCGAAGTTCACAAGCAATAAAAGGATCAAAATAAGAACGAGCTTGTGACTTCCCATGCAACACCCGTGCCTAAAGTGCAACTTCTCCCCCTTTGGCATCAAGACGCCAAAAAGGGAAAAGTGCAAGACTACCATCCCGACAGTCAATCCTCCTCCTCCTCCTCATCCTCAAAGTCCTCCTCGTAGGGGGTGGGGCACGGTGCAAGGAAGAGACATCATCGTCCCAACGGCTGTGCTGAGTGATCCACTGATCTTCTGGAGTGATGTTGGTCTCGGACCCCTCGGAGACGGTCAAACCCTGGGCAGCAATCATGTCCTTCTGCCGAGCACTGGCTTTCTTGGCATACACATGCGCCTCATACATGCGCTTCTGGTTGTCAATCTGGAAGCAGAAGATCTTCTTGAGCTTGGCCTCCATCCTTTTGGGCCAAGTGGGATTAGCATTCTTGCCACGGGAGACAACATAGTCAGTGTCACGACCACTGCCAGTATCCACAGAGTCATCCCCTTCCTCCTCACCCGCCACAACGTGGGGTTTAGCATGTGTCTTGATCTTGAGTGCCTTGGGCCTGTGCACAATGAGAGAGCGAGTGGAGAGTGTCCTAGCAATGGGAGGGCACTTTGACACAATGAGGGCCATAATATGAGGAGCAAATGGTGGAACCCTCCGAGAGTGTGCAGCAGCAACCATATCATTCCATATGAAGTCTGACACATCAAGAGGAGTGCCTGAGTCGCGGTTGAGGAAGGTGTTGAACAATAAGTCTACAGAAAACCCATGTATCTCATCCTTGTTGCCCGCACGAGGAGCAACAGTCTCACGGAAAATGCGATGGAGAATTTCATACGTGGGGAGAAGATCCTTGATCTTGCCAGCAATCCCGCGGCCCTAGATATACAGAGGTGTAAGGACATCCTTCTTGGAGGGGTGATCCCGCATGTGACAGCGAAAACCACAAGGAATGTCCCGGCCGCGTTCTTCATACCCCAATATTGCAGCAAACTCCGCAAGTGTAGCCTCCTTGATTGCACCTTGAGTCATCCAGGTGATCTTCCGAGTATGGCCAGTGTGGAAATGTGCAATGGCATAAAACTGTGCAATAAGGAGTGGCTCATAGTCATACTGGAACTCCATAATGGGGAACAAGCCTAGGTGAGAGCAGATTTCCTTAGCTTCAGCAAAGTAGTCAAGATTCTTGTTAATGTGCTCCATGTCAATCCACTACTGAGGCACCACCATCTGGATATTGGTCAAAAGGACCTCATGATAAACACGCTCTTGGAAATCATTGGAGAAAAGACTGTCTTCTCTATCCTCGTCCCGATTGCGGGAGTATGCATTGTTAATCCTGAGAGCCCGAAACTCCGACTCAGAGATGTCTGACAGTTTATTTGGCCCTGATGGCCCTGAGCTAAGACTTTTGGTACGCCCTGAGGAAGGAGGGCGAGAGGGAGGAGCGCTGCCACGCCCAGCAGAGCGCTTGGTGACCCCCTCACAACCCCCACGGCCACCTCGAGTGGCAGGCAACTTGGAACGGTGTCTTGGTTGTGGCATAACCTCTTCCTTAGACTCCGTCTCTTCCTCAACAATCTCACTGCTAGCTTTGGAACTCTTGCACGCACCCCTAGAACCACCTGCATCGGGATCCATGGCGGTGGCACTCCCCCTATGTCCATGCCTACACCTAAACCAAATATGGGTCGAGTATTAGGTGAGAGTGCAAGATAATCAAGTCAAGCTCCTTGGATCTACGATATTTAGTTCATTCCTCAAGAGCAAAACCTTGCTTCATCAAGTGGCTTCGTGAAGATATCGGCAAGTTGATCTTTGGTTGATACATAGGATAGATCAATATCACCTCGAGCAACATGATCTCTAATGAAGTGATGACGAATCTCAATATGCTTTGTCCTTGTGTGATCCACCGGGTTGTATGCAATTTTGATGGCACTTTCATTTTCACATAGAAGAGGCACTTTGTCACAATGGACACCGTATTCCTTTAAAGTTTGCCTCATCCATAGCAATTGAGTGCAAGCACTAGCGGTAGCAACATACTCGGCTTCGGCGGTAGAGAGAGATATACAATTTTGCTTCTTAGAAGACCAACATACCAACGACCTACCAAGAAATTGGCAAGCCCCGGATGTTGATTTTCTATCATCCTTATCACCCGCCCAGTCCGAATCCGTGTATCCACAAAGAGCAAATGTTGAGCCTCCAGGATACCAAAGACCATAAAATGGGGTATGAACTAAATATCTAAAGATTCTCTTGACCGCCATTAAATGGCTTTCCTTAGGAGTCGCTTGATATCTTGCACACACACCTACACTCAACACAATATCGGGTCTAGATGCACAAAGGTAAATCAAAGAACCAATCATGGACCGGTATACCTTTTGATCCACATCTTTACCATTTGGATTTTGTTCTAGATGAGTCTTTGTAGCCATGGGAGTAGGAGCTCCATTTAAATGTTGCATTTTGAATCTCTTAAGCATATCTTGAGTATACTTGGCTTGATTGAAGAATGTCCCTCCTCTAACTTGCTTGATCTCAAAGCCAAGAAATACTCTCAACTCTCCCATCAAAGACATCCAGAACCTACTAGTCATAAGCTTTGAGAATTCATCATTAAAAGCTTTGTTAGATGAGCCAAAGATAATATCATCAACATATATTTGGCATACAAAAATCTCCCCATTGACCCTCTTAATAAAAAGAGTGGGATCGATTTTCCCAACCTCAAATCCACGGTCAAACAATAATTCTCTAAGGTGCTCATACCACGTGCGTGGGGCTTGATTGAGCCCATAGAGCGCCTTATCAAGTTTGTAGACATGGTTTGGGAGGTTGGGGTCCTCAAAACCCGGGGGTTGCTTAACATATACCAATTCATTTAATGGGCCATAAAGAAATGCACTTTCTACATCCATTTGTTGTAACTTGAAGTTATGATGTGCCGCATAAGCAAGAAGGATACAGATGGACTCAAGGCGAGCCACGGGTGCATAAGTCTCTCCATAATCAATGCCTTCAATTTGAGAATACCCTTGTGCAACCAATCTAGCCTTATTCCTTACTATAATTCCATGCTCATCTTGCTTGTTCTTGAATATCCACTTGGTTCCAATAACATTGCGGCAATCGTTTGGCTTCTCAACTAACTTCCATACTTTGTTTCTCTCAAAGTTGTTGAGCTCTTTGTGCATAGCTTCCAACCAATCCGAATCTTCAAGAGCCTCCCACACTTTCTTAGGTTCAATCATGGAGATGTGAGCTTGATGTTCACTGAACCTCTTCAATTGTGCTCTTGTGGAAATGCCTTTCCTTAGGTCACCAACAACATTTTGTAGAGTGTGGTCTCTTAATTCCAACATTCTTTCCTTCCTAGCTTCGCGACGAGTGTGGATCTCCGTGTTGTCTCTCAGGGGACCCTCTTCTTCATTTTGGTCCTCGTCTTGACCATCATCTTGACCTTGATCATCATTGGAATCATCCTCTATATTGGGAGGCAAAGATTGACCTTGGTCTTGATCAAGTGCTCTTCTAGCATCAATTTGAGCTTGTCTCAAAGCAGTTTGTACGGATCTTCCTTGAGAGATTGACTTGGCACCACTTGACAACTTGGCGAATGGATCAAGCTCCCCTTGACTAGAGTTGTCACTTTGATCACCATGTTGAGGGTACACATCTTGTATTTGGCTTGAGTCAATGTCCTCTTCGGTGGATTGAGCTTGTTGAGGTTGTGAAGATGAGGGCTCCACTTGAGTGGAGCATAGTTCTTCTCGATCCGCAATAAGGGGTTTCTCAACGGGGCGGATAAATCCCACACCCATTCTTCCTATGGCATCCTGAGGCATTTCATCATCTGCATCACAAGCATCAACACTCCCCCTTGGGGACCATCATATTCTTCGAAGGTCACACTACAAGATTCTATGACGGCTCCGGAAAGCTTATCATAGATTCTATAAGTGTGATATTTGAGACCATAGCCAACAAAAATACCCTCTAATGCTTTAGACTCAAATTTGGACAAACGAACACATTTTATGAGATAGGAACACTTACAACCGAACACCCGGAAGTAAGATATGTTGGGCTTGTTACTGGTAAGAATTTCATATGGAGTCTTGTTGATTTCTTTGTGGAGGTAGAGCCGGTTTGAAGCATGGAAAGCAGTGGAGATGGCTTCGGCCCAAAAGTTGTATGGAGATTTAAACTCCACCAATATGGTCCTAGCCATCTCAATAAGAGTCCGGTTCTTCCTTTCGGCCACACCATTTTGTTGAGGGGTGTATGCAGCGGAATATTGATGTTTAATCCCCTCATCACTAAGGAAATCATTCAAGGTGTAGTTCTTGAACTCGGTGCCGTTGTCGCTTCTTATAATCAACACAGGAACATTGTATTGCTGTTGAACCAAGTTGATGAAGTCGATAAAGGTTTCTTGAGTCTCACTCTTCAACTTGAAGAAATAAACCCAAGAATATCTTGAAAAGTCGTCAACAATCACCAAACAATATTTCTTCCCACCAAGACTTGCATGAGATGGAGGACCAAATAGGTCCACATGGAGGAGTTCCAAGATCTTGGTAGACTTGATTTGGTTCTTAGGCTTGTGAGGAGCGTCATGCATCTTCCCTAGAACAGATGCCCTGCAAACACGATCTTTGGCAAAGGAAACATTTTCTTTTAGTCCAACAATATGGCCCTCCTTATGAAGACTTTGCAAAGTTCTCATATTGACATGGGCTAGTCGGCAATGCCATAGCCAACCCACATCGGCCTTTCCGAATAAGCACATCGGACCTGTAGTGGCTTGCTCTGAAAAGTCCACCACATACAAGTCATGTTCGACATACCCAACGAAAGTGACCTTGAGAGACTTGCTCCACAAGAGGACCACAATATCAACATCAATAAAGACGGCAAAGCCCATCTTTCCAAGAGCAAGGACTGAAAGTAAGTTGTATCCAAGGGTCTCAACAAGCATGAAGTTCACGAGTGTAATGTCGTGAGCAACCACTACCTTGCCGAAACCCATTACCTTAGACTTTGATCTGTCGGCATATGTCACGGTGATTTGATCATTATTTGGCTTTAGGTCCTTGACAATAGACGAGCTTCCGGTCATATGACTAGTGCAACCACTATCAAGCACCCACTTTGAACCCCCGGAAGCATATGTCTACAAAAGATCAAGCTAATTTTTAGGTACCCATTTTTCAATGGGTCCTCTTTTGTTAGCAACAAGGGTCTTGGGAACCCAAATAGACCAAGAAATATAACCATCATAAGTGCCAACATGTTGTGCATATACATCACCATAATAATCACGCATTAGAACATAGTGAGGGTTAGCACTTCCCGCAAAGTCATCATGAGACATAGTTTTACCACTTGTGGTCTTACTATCCACAATGGTCTTGTTGGTATCTCGTGCGGGCTTGGCCTTCTTCTTCTTATTGTTCTTCTCTTGGCTTTGGAAACAAAACCAATGCCCCCTTTATCACCACTACGCCTTTGCTTGCTCAAAAGATCATCAATGGACTTGTTGCCTTGTGGAAATGTGGCCTTAGCAAGCTCCCCCTTCAACCTAGCATTCTCTTCAAGAATAGTTGTGCTACTAGATGGAATGAAGTTACTAGGTGAAGGAATATTGGCCAATTGAGTTTGAAGCGTTTCATGGGACTTTGTGAGAGACAAGAGTTCACTCTCCAAGGCCTTTTGAGCCTTGTTAAGCAAACTAAAGTCCTCGGCAAGTTTTTCATGAACCACACCAAACTCAATCTTGTCCTTTTTATCCCTTTTTTATTTAGCAATAGCATGATCACGCTCTTTGATGAGTTTGTTAACAATAGTGTCATTGGCCTCATCAAGCCCTTAAAGTTTTAATTCAAGTGACAACCTAGTTTCTTGCTCTTCTTCTAGAGCATTGTTTAAAGCCTCTAGATCAATCATGTGTTCATGCCCAAGTTTACATCTTACATCTAGAAGTTCTTGAGTATGTGAGAGTTTATCTAAGATGTTCCCAAAATGTAACTTAGCATCTCCTTCTAGGTTATTCATAAACTCATCAAAGGCAATTAATTCCTTTTTAACATCAAGAGACATCTCATCATCAATTTCATCAATATCTAAGGGAGTAGAGCAGGATGATGAGGATACCTCCGTTCCTCTTGCCATAAGGCAAGTGACGTTCTTGGTGGGAGATTTCTCATTTGGAGAATCAAAGAGTGAGAATGTCGGAGTAGAAGTGGTGGCTAACGCAGCCACACCATTAGAAGTTTCCTCTTCCTCATCTTCATCATCTTCATTGTCGGAGGAGTATTCTTCATGAGTGATCAAGACAATTTCTCCCGACTTCTTGTTGATGGGATTCCTCTTGATGAAAGGTTTCTTGTAAGGTGCCTTGAGAGTCTTCTTCAACACAAGTTTACCACCATGATCTTCTCTCTTCTCATAGGGGTAACTTGACACAAAGTGATAGCGGTCACCACAATTGAAGCAAGTTCTCAACCTAGTGGTATTCTCTCTTTTCCCATTTGGGTTGCTTCTCCGTTGCATTTCCATCTTGGCCTTGGCGGGGTTCTTCCAAAAGTTCTTTGCATAGAAATCCATATATTGACCATGAGCAATCTTGACTTCATCGGGATGGTCCATGGAGAGTCCTTCATCACTATCATCTTCATCCCCATGATCCACAACTTTGGCCTTCAAAGCAACATTGACAACATTGCTCATACCAAGGGCACGAGCACGTGCGTCTTTGGCATTCTTGGCGGCAACCTTGAAAGCGGCCATCTCTTGCATAACTTCATTGGAGGTCATGAGATGGTAGTTGTGTATACCATGCAAGCTCTTCAAGTCCGTGGGCTCAAAGGGCATGAGTGCGCTCACATATTTCCTTTTTATCCATGCATCATCCACATGTGAGGCACCCACATTTCTAAAAGCGGTAGCGGTGGTTTTGAGCCTTCGGTACATGTCTTCGTGATCTTCACCTTCTTTCATGTAGAAGCCTTAGGCTTCATTGCTTAGAGCATCATATTGGTTCCTCCTCATACTCTCATTTCCAACAAACAATACGGTGAGGGCATCCCAAGCTTCCTTGGCAATGATCAAGTGCTCAATGTGTGGATAATACTTTGTACCCAATCCTTGTTGAATCATATGCAAAGCAGTGGCATTGAGTTGACTATTGACAACCTCTCTTCTTGTCATGTTGTTTGGATCCCCAATAAAGAGTCCATGCTCGATGATGTTCCATAGTTCAATGCAAGAGCTGCGCACATGAGTTCTCATTAGTGATTGCCATTGAGCAAAAGTAGCCGACTCTTCAAGCTTAGGTGGATCACCCCTATTGTACACATGAGGGTGAGGGATGGGAGGATCGGGAGAGTACCAAGAATCACGGTGCTCACCCTTCCCCCCATCAAGTTGTGTGGAGGAATTAGCGTTGTCTTGTTTACCCCACACCATCATACCCTCGGGGGATACCGACGTATTCCCTTTAGGTAAAATGGATGGTTGATCCTCTTGAGGAGATGGGGCTGATGAGCCTTCTTTGTCTTTAATAAGTTGCTCAAGCATCTTCTTGACTTCGTTGGCCAAGGAAGAGATCAATATTGTTTCCAAGTTTTTGAGATCTTCCATGGTCACCGGGGTCGGCTCACTACCACCATCCCCTTTGTTGCTACCCATATTCTGTTAGGCGGTAAAGCCCAAATAAAGAGCCGAGGCTCGGATACCAATTGAAAGGATCGTATGGGCACCTAGAGGGGGGGTGAATAGGTGCTACTTCAAATTTTCTTCTTTTTCAAATTAAGGTTTGACCATAAGGTAAATTCTCTAGATAATGCAACTAAGGTGAATTTACCTATATGACAATTATGCAAGAGCTACCATACCACAAAGTAGGAACAAGTAAGTAAAGTGCGGTAAAGGATAGAAGTAACCAAAGTGATGGACGCGGAGACACAAGGATTTGTTTCCCGTAGTTCCTTCCTTTTGAAGGGAAGTACGTCTATGTTTGGAGAGGGGGTGGTTTCAAACCACCAACGCCATGAAAGGCCTCCCTTGTTCTCCGATGAATCTCACCCCAACAGGATCGATTCACCTTCCACTATATCGGCAACCTTCAAGGTGGAAGTCGGCACCTTTACAAGTTTGGGGCACACATCCACAACTTAATCAGAGACTCCCAAATACAAGCAAGCTATCAAAGCAATCAAATACAAGCTTGTAAGAACCAAAACAAGAACTAGGGTTTCCAAGGAAACACTAGAGCAAAGGGGCACTCAATGAAATGAGGGGGAAATGAAGATATCTTTTGGTGAAGTAGTAGATCGGGGCCTCCTCCTTCGATTCCCCAAAGATCAAAGACTTTGGGTAGTGGAATGAGATGATCTTGAAGATTTGGTGGCTCCAATGGTGGTCTTGACTTTAATGTAGATGAGCATCTTGTCCCAAGGTAGGTGGAGGGGTATTTATACCCCTCCAGGAAATCTGGTCGTTGGAGCCTTTAATGCACTGGTAGTACCGGTACTCAAGCGGTAGTACCGCTGGCAAGCGGTACTACCGGTCCAGTACCGGACCAGGTACCGGAGATGTCTTAAATGGTCGAGCCAGCACCGGTAAAGCCCGGTATTCCCTTTCGGTACTACCCCCAAGTGGTAGTACCGGTCGTATGACGCGGTACTACCGGTCCGGGCGGTAGTACTGGTCCCAAGTACCGCTTGGTACTGAGCAAGACTGAGAGGGGTGGTTCTTCTTCAGAACGCCCCGGTACTGCCGAGCGGTATGACCGTGTCCAAGCGGTAGTACCGCTTGTCTCAAGCGGTACTACCGGTTGGACCGGTAGTGCCGCTCCGTGGTACTGGGTGGTACTGACTAAAACCCATCCTTATCAGCCTTGCACGGATCCAACCGGTACTAGAACCGGTAGTACCGGTGCCAAGCGATAGTACCGGACATATTTCCGGTACTACCGGTTGACACATTGGTTTTTCGCAAAGGGAATAG
This sequence comes from Avena sativa, assembly GCA_916181665.1. NCBI lineage: Eukaryota > Viridiplantae > Streptophyta > Magnoliopsida > Poales > Poaceae > Avena > Avena sativa. Next base: position 125,569,251 of record OV702297.1, read on the forward strand.
TTAGGCGAATATTTGTGCCACACCCTTATCAAACCTGTGATACACTTAGCACACGATTAAACTAATAAGTGTGTTGTTATCAAACATCAAAATCAGAGGGATAGAAAAATGCTCTTTTAGAGTTGTATGGGTCCACGGCCCTAGCACGACACGCAGTTATTATAGGAGAGCATGGTAGATGGATCTGTAGAGGCATCTGGCACGTGCAAGAGTACTAAACAAGCACAACAACATATTTGCAACCACCATACTGCTCACCACCTGAGTTGGTACCTCCTACCTCCGAAACCTCATACTTCTAGACCTCCTTATAAAAACAAGTCCATGCTTGGTCATGAGATTTCGTGGCTTGGTATCCAAGTTCTTCTTCAACAGTCTTTGGCCATCTTTTGTCGGCATTAATTAGAACCTTGACTTCTTCGCACCTTGTGACCCAATACTCGTTGCACTTGTTAAAAGTAAAGGATGAGATGGCAGTTACCGGTAGCGTGCGGATACCCTTTAGCACCTTATTGAATATCTTGGCCATGTTACTTGTCATGTGACCATACCGAACCCCATCCTAATCGAAAGCTTGAGCACATAGGTGTTTCTTCAGCAAATTATCCCTAAGAAAACCCTTCCCATTCTCATTTGTCAAGCCATACAACTCATTGAACATCTCTTCAAATACAACCGGCTCAAACACCAAGGTAAGCCTATGGAGATACTCAGTCATTTCTCTATTACGACAAGCACAGTAGAAATTACCCGCGAAATGCCTTATGCACCAACGGTGCTTAACAAGGGGATGCACAGGTATTTCTGCCCTCATGGCATTCAATATGGCCGGATTGCGATCAGAAATGACACAGACTTCTCTTCCGGGGCCAACAATTGTAGTCCTCACCAAGTGCATGAACCAGTTCCAGCTGACGTTGTCCTCCTTTTCCTCAAGAGCAAAGGCAAGCGGGACCAATCGGTTGTCCGCATCGCAAGAGATATCAACAAGAAGGGTGCCCCTAAACTTCCCTATAAGGAACATTCCATCCACACAAAGAAATGGACGAGAATGCTTGAATGCTTCAACACAAGGGCGGAAGCACCAAAATGCTCGACGGAACACTTGGTACTTGACACCTTCGACCGTGCGAGTCTCGATTGGATGGGGCTGCACAATGTGCGTCATACCAGGGTTTCGATGTGCCATCGCCGCCAACAACCTAGGGAGCCTCCCATATGCTTCCTCCCAATCACCATAAACCATCTTCATAGCCATTTGCTTAGCCCTCCAATCCTTTCCATACTTGATATGATAGTCAAATATGAGTTTCACAAATTGGACCAAAGAGGCCGCTTGCAGGCTAGGGGTAGCTTTGATGGCATTGGCACACCGGTGTGCAATAAAAGTAGATGTTAGTTGCCGGTGCTTGTTGCCCTCCAGGACAGCATTGCCACATGTGTGCGGGCCTTCATACTTACTTATCTCCCACCAACCTTCAGGTTTCTTCTTTCTTGTTGTAACATCCCAAAAATACTAAGCTTGGATCATCAAACTTAGGGTTAACAAAAACTTTTCTAAACAAAATTATGGAAGCATGCATGTGAGTATGCATTTCATTTTGAATTCCTTTGAACCACCTTGTTTGTGTGTTCCTTTGCTTGTAAATGGATGCTTAGGTGAAATAAACATCATCTAAACATTTCCCACACTTTTCCTAAAGACAAGTAAATCAAAACAAATAAAATAAGGGAATGGTCATTTTGACCAATTTAACTCCCATGCCTACTTTGGCTGCCTCAAACTTTCAGAACCTAACATAAAATTTTCTGGATCTTTGCACCCCTTGAATGTACTCATAACAAAGTATCAAGGCCCACCTTGTGATCATCCAGAAACTTTCAAATGCATAGTTTAAATGGCAATTCAAAATTGAATCTATATCATATGGGAAGATCCCAATTTTTCAAAAACCACTCAAACAAACTCAATTTTCAAAACCCAAGCATCTGCAGACTCCCCAGCACCAACCTAGCACACCCACCAAAAATCTTTTCAAAATTCAAAACTTGACTTCTTGCGGCCATTTCATCAAACAGGTTGCAGACACAAATCATACAAAATCTAAACACTATAGTGAGCAGTGATTGAAGCCTAACTCCCTCTTTGGCTCACAACCATCTCAGTGGATCATCTAGCAAGCTAAACCAAGCACTAGCCCCACTATAAGCTTGGCATTGCCATCAATGGTGAACAGCCGAAGCCACCCATGCCACCCCAGTGAAGACAGCAAGCTGGGACGGAAACTAGCCGTGCCAACCATGTCTGGGAGATCACCCATGCCTCACCGCCCCCTCTCGACCAGCCCTGCCTCGCGAACAGTAGCCAGCACCTCCAGGAACGCCGCGCCCGTGCCGCTGTCGACCGTGCCGACCCACGCCGCAGAGCACGCTCCGTTCCCATTCAACCAGACCACCTCGAGCCCTCTCCGCCTACCAACATGCTCCCCACCGTCCCAGGAGACCGCCAGACATGCCCATTTCACCGCCCGTGCCCCATAGCCACCGCTAGCCGTCGAAGACGCCGCCTCTGCCGCGTAGAGCATCACCCGTTCCAGACTAAACCGCACCGCCCCTACTCCCGCCTTAAAGCCATAGCGCGCCGCCAGGAGACCACCAAGCGATCGCCATCGCCGGCCATGCCTCTAGCAGCCCGTAGCCATGTCGCCACCGTCGCCTACCCATCCCGTTCGGTCTCGCCGTCGAACCTATAAAAGGAGGACTCCCCCACTCGATTTCTTCACACCATTCCACTCCTCTCTCACCCAGAACCACCCCACCTCAGTCCCGGAGCAAGGCGAGCAGCGCATCGCCGGAATTGCGCCGGAGCAGGCCGCCTCTAGAGGAGAAGGGCATCATCAATTTCGTCCACCCCAGGAGCTGCCGCAACCACCCCTGAGTTCGCCGTCGTCGACTTCGTCGTTCGCCCGCCTCGCCGACCCTCGTCCGCACCCCGGTGAGCCCCCAACGACCCCCACTGGCCGCGCTAGGTTTCTGTCTCGCCGGCGTTGCCCAGCGTCGATGATGACTCTCAGCCGTTGGATTAGAACCAGATCAGACGCACCACAGCGTCCCATACCGCTTCGCACCCCCCTGTGTCACTGACGCGTGGGGACAGCCACTTAAACAGCCCGCGGAAGCGCTGCGCTTAGCAGGCCGGCCCAGTATCGTTTCCTGCGCAGCCCAGTTATATGAATTAAACCTTTTTCTTTTTATTTCAAACACACTTCTGAACCCATTTTAAAAAATCAACCCCGGTTGATTCAGTGCACCAAATTGAATGAAACAAATTTTGTTGGAAAGGTCTGTGAATGCTGAATCCAAGCCCGTTGGATTCAAGTCATTTGGATCTGTATATCATCCTTGGTAAAAATAACAAGGCAGAAGCTTTTCTGCATTCAAATTTTTTTCAAAGTTAAACCACAATAGCTTTTGAGTTGATTCCAACTCTCAAAAATCACATTTAACTATACCTTTCAGAATATATAAAAAAATATAGGTGTACTTACATAAATAATGTTCAAGTAATAAAAGAATGCCACATAGGCATTTCTAGACACATTATTTAATTAAAATAAAAGGGTATAACCTTTTTAAATTGTGACACCACTTTAAATCACATTCCCATGGACTAAAATATGTGGTGATGACATGTGTCAACATGATCCCATGTTTGGTTTGGAGAATATTAAATCTTAAGTAGTTTTTCAATGAGTAGAAATTACTTTTCTAAAATAAAAAGAATGAAGCCAAACCTTAATCTTGTAATGTTAGTGATGATGCTAGATCATCTATAGGACCCTTTTGTGTGATGATTGCAAGTAGTTAAGTATTGCTTGGTGATTGTGCACATCGTATTTATTTATAGACGCTAGTACCGACCAAGGATACGAGGAGGAAGGAGGATTCTACGAAGAAGAAGCCGAGGAGAACTTCAACCACTGCTCTGCACAAGGCAAGCCTAATGCTACTAGTTGATTGTGCAAGCCAATACTTGCAAGCTATTAATTTAGCAAGCTTATACTGATAATGTGCAAGTTACTACTTGCTTGTTACCATGCCAACCATATGCCTTAAGCATATGTGATCATACCCACTTGATAACCCAATCCTAGTTTTATTTGCAAGCTTCTACTTATTCCTTTACCAAAGCCTTAGCTTAGAGTTGACTTAAGTGACTTGTAGATTCTAGAAAGATATATTGTGAAGGTTGCATAAAGAGCATAAAATTTGGCCTAAGATAGAAACCTTGATATCATCCTAAGATATAAGGTTGTACTTAGTTGAAATTCCACTAGTATACCACCCCTCATTAGTGCTACCCCCCACTTTTAGATGCTAGTGCTAAGCATAAAACTTGATCAAATTTAGATGGGAATACTTGGTGAAAATGGTTATGAAAACCTTAGAATGATGGATCATTCTACTGAGATGTTTTGACATATGTTTCCGAACACCATATGATTTTGGTGATGAAAATGTTGAGGCATGAGCCTTAGCCCTTTATAAAACTGATGGTTGTCTGGATGCGATACCATTCCAATGTTACCGTACAACCACAATACACGAAGATTGGGTAGGGCTTGAAAGGAAGCTTATATACCTTAGTATTAGTTCCCTCACGGCCAAGGTCTGAGCTGAGGCTACCTTGTGAAGATTGTCCACCTGTGCAGTACCCAAGATGACAGTTGGTCATGGTTGGGAGGCCAAACTCACAGGAGAGGTGCTTATACTAGGGCGTGTAATTGAAAGGTTAGGATTGATTATCCGCATACTGAGTATGGTGAATTCAGGATTTGTTCCTGACGGATGTATCGAATGTTGTGGTGAAAGTGTATAATCTCTGCAGAGTGTCAAACTATTCGAATAGCCGCATCCGCGGTTATGGACAGTTGGAGTGGCCATACTGTTCCCCCGTAAGATATTTTCAAAGTGACTTGTGAAATGAATTGAGGCTTTGACTTGACCACAACAGAGTTGTGACCTGAAACACAAGATCCCACTTAGGAGTTATAAAATTTGTGACTAGCTTCTCTCGGAACTTAGTAGAGATAAATCTGGCTTTTTGCAAAACAACCCTAGAGCCTAGTGTCCTATTATCAAAAAACCCCTTCACTTGTTAGTATTAGTTTGCAAGTACTTAAAGAGTACTCATGGCTTTGTCCCTGGCTATTCCCGTGGCCAGACTATGAAGAGGAGTACTTGGAAGATGGACCCCATGAAGGTTACGACAACTAGGATCATCTCCGATCGTCAGCATTGCCTATGACCCCGAAGATGGAGCTTCGCCTACGCTACCGTTATTATTATGTATTCCGCTGCTTGAAGTTGTATTAAGAACTAGATCATGAGATACCTATTTGTGTAAGACCTTATATATGGTTTGTAATGGATGATGTACTGTGGTGTCCAATTCTGTTATGTCTCGCAAAAATGGTAATCCTAGGATTGTGATGTATGGCATAACAGGCATCTGGGATTAAAAATCCGGGTGTTGACAAGTTGGTATCAGAGCCATCCTGACCATAGGAGACCCTAGTTAGACTGGACGTTTGAATCAAAAACTTAGTTTCAAAACCAAAGGAAGCAAATATTTACAAAAAACTTATTCTTCTTCTTATCTCTCTGATTCTTTCATGAAAATTCATGTTCCTAAAAAACTCTTACAAAAATACATAAAATTTTGACACACTTGATCACTCTACTAACTTACTCATCCTATATTCTTATAGATGGACGTGAAGTACAGCAAGTTTTATCAGTTGGGGAATGGAGGAGACCTTATCTTTGAGAGGGATTTGGACCAGCTTTTGGAACTTCTGGAGCATCCGCACCCCGAGTTCTTCGGAGCTCAGCTCAATGGTCAAGGAGGAGAAGATCTGCAGTGGCTAATTGTTGCAAGTCTTCGAGGAAAGATTGAACCTCCCACTGCTGAGGGAATTCAGTTTACCTTAAGAGAGAACAACTGGCTCGATGGACTTACCAGGGCCATGCAAGAAAGTCTTGCCCGTCTGTGTGGGCAAAGCATCAATCAGATCAAGGGAACCCGCTTTGAGTTCTGCCCAAGGCGTGATGCTAATGGACAACTACTAGAATCCCCATACCACCCCGAGCTGAAGACTCAATTGGACCATCTTAGCTTCATGATGTACGATCGTTAGCAGGAGTTGGATAACTGTCGTGACTACTCCAACCACAAGTCTGCCATCATCAAGACGAAGGATCAGACCATCGCCATGCTAGCAAAGGATCGCAAGTCTCGTCGCCGTCAGCTCGACAAGAAGGAGCACATTATTGCCCGTCTCCGCCACCACATCTCATCTTTGGAAGAGACCATCCACGAGAGCGACATGCAGTTGGAGGAAAGGGAGAATGCAGGAGAGGATCTTCGTGGAGACCCCTACTCCTACCTCAGCGATGATGATGATTTTCTGGAGGATCAGGCCATGGACTTATTCACCGATGAGGACGATTTCGCCTTCATCGATGATGATGAAGATGATGAAGCCACAGACTCCAAGGAGTAGTAGCACTTGAGCACTAGCGTAGTGAGTAGTATTCGGTCCCACTGTATCGTAGTTTACAGAATGGTTCTTAAAACCATCTGTTTTTCCTTGTTGTGGTGTGTGTTGTATCGTGTGGATGAATGAATGAAAAGCAAGTTGCTAGAAAATCTGAGTCAAACTTTAAAACTTTTCAAAGTCCCCGAAACCTTAGAAATTTCCCTCTTTTCTCATAATCTATCTCAATCTTCAGATGCCACATGGAGGAAGTGGTTCATCCCCGGACCCGATGTTGCAGATCCTGCAAATGTTGAATTCTGACTGCGAAGCTGAAAGAGCGGAACGTCAAGCCAACCTAGCCACTCTGCAACAGATAGCTCAGCTAGCCCACAACAACCAAGGCCATGAAAATCAAGATAACCATGGATCTAAGCTCAAGAATTTCCAGAATATCAACCCACCTGTTTTCACTAAGTAAGAAGAGCCCCTAGACGCCAATGATTGGCTACAAATAAAGGAAAATAACCTAGAAGTCGCCAGAGTGGAAGCCAACGAGAAAGTTCTGTTTGCCACCCACTATCTAGCCGGAGATGCCAGGGCATGGTGGAACAGTGTTCGTGCAATGACCGGAGGACAGATGATGACCTGGGAGGAATTCAAGGTCAAGTTCAGCAGAACCCATGTGCCACCGGGTTTGATCAAGAGGATGAGAGACGAGTTTAGAGAACTGAAGCAAGGAAGGATGACTGTAGTGGAATACCGTGACAAATTTTTGTCATTAGCTAGGTATGCCCCGGATGAGATCGACACGGAAGCCAAGAAGAAAGAGAGATTCCTGAATGGTCTGCATGATGAGATGCAGACAATATTAGTCAATATCCCCTTTGCGGATATTGAAGCCCTTGTCGACTCTGCTATCCAGATGGAAGGAAAGATCAACCAAGCCAATGAGAACCGCAAGCGTCATATGATGCATCAGCCAGGAACCCATCACACCCCAAAGTATCTCCCTAACCCATCTCCAGGATTTGCCCCAAGAACCAACAGACCCCCGATAAACCGTCCCACCTATCCCAACCGTGGAAATCCTAGACCCGGAGGAAATCACAACAACCCCGACAACTCTAGCAATTTCAACCGTGCCCCACCCAAGTTCAGCACCAACAATGCTGCCACCAACACCAACACTGCCCCGAGGACTGGAAGCAATGTTGTGCCTGTAGCGGCAAAGGACAAGTCGCAAGTTACTTGTTATGACTGTGGAAATAAGGGTCACTACTCCAACGAGTGCCCCAACAAGAAGAATGCCGCAGCACCCAATGCCAATGCCCCAGCTCAGCAACAGCGTCGTGTTCAGCCCGGAAGAAGGTTTGCCCCAGGGAATTCACTCAACCGCAATGGCCGTCTTTTTCTCATGCATGCTGAAGAAGCTCAGGAAGCGCCAGACGTTGTGCTGGGTATGTTTTCTGTTAATTCAGTACTTGCAAGGGTGTTGTTTGATTCTGGTGCATCGCATTCATTTGTCACCGAAGAATTTGCCTGCACTAGTAAAATTCAACCAACCAAAATTGAAGCATGTAATGATTGTGCAAATTCCCGGATCAACCACCAAGGCTAGGCAAATTTGCAAAGACGTCCCTATCCGAATCCATGGCATAGATTTTTATGCTAATCTGATAGTACTCGGAACTAAAGGTTTGGAAGTAGTACTAGGAATGGATTGGATGTCCAAACATAAAGGATTGATTGACTGTGCCAAGAAAGCCATCACCATGACCAGTACAGCCGGAATATCAGTCGAACATATATCTAAAACCTTACCTCGTCAATTCAAATGCAATAAGAGTATAACCCAACCTACCATTGACCAATTCTGGATAGTCTGTGAATACCCCGATGTATCCCCAGATGTTTTGCCCGGTATGACCCCAGATCGGGATATCGAGTTTATCATCGAACTAATCCCCGGAACAGGACCCATAGCCCAGAGACCGTATAGTATGAACCCATCGGAGCTAGAAGAACTGAAGAAGCAACCAGATGCCATGCTGGAAATCGGATTGATTCAACCGAGTGCGTCACCATGGAGATCACCTGTCTTGTTTGTGGACAAGAAAGATGGAGGTAACTGATTGTGTACGAATTATAGGAAGTTGAATGATGTCACCATCAAGAACAAGTACCCCTTGCCCAAGATAGAAGATTTGTTTGATCAGTTGACCGGTGCCAAAATGTTTTCTAAGATTGATCTTAGAGCTGGTTATCATCAACTCAAGATTCGTGTAGAGGATATTCCAAAGACTGCCTTTACCACCAGATATGGATTATACGAGTATACTGTCATGTCTTTTGGACTAACCAATGCCCCCGCTTATTTCATGAACCTCATGAATAAGATTTTTATGGACTTCCTGGATAAGTTTGTCGTTGTTTTCATCGATGACATTCTGATTTATTCCAAATCAGAAGAAGAACATGAGCTACACCTAAGGACCATTCTTGGAACCCTTAGAGAGCATAAGTTGTATGCAAAGTTTAGCAAATGTGAATTCTGGTTACAGGAGGTAGGATTCGCGGTCACACTGTATCATCCGGAGGAATTGCCGTTGACCCTGCCAAAGTGAAAGATGTAGAAGATTGGCAAGCCCCAACCACTCAAACCCAAGTTCGTGCATTTATCGGATTGGCGGGATATTACCGCAAATTCGTAGAAGGATTCTCTAGTATTGCCAGACCCATGACCCAATTGCTGAAGAAGGACAAGAAGTTTGAATGGACCGACAAATGTGAAGCGAGTTTTCAAGAACTCAAGAGGAGATTGATTTCAGCCCCAATCTTGATCATGCCGGATATCACGAAGCCCTTCGATGTGTATTGTGACGCATCCAAGATCGGTCTCGGATGTGTGCTAATGCAAGAAGGCAAAGTTATATCTTATCTATCCCGACAACTGAAGCAACATGAGCAAAACTACCCAACCCATGACCTCGAACTCGCAGCCGTAGTTCTAGCCCTGAAAACATGGAGACATTACCTGATGGGAAACCGTTGTGAGATCTATACGGATCACAAGAGCCTAAAATATATATTCACTCAGAAGGAGTTGAATATGAGGAAAAGAAGATGGATTGAGCTGATCAAGGATTACGACCTGGACATTCACTATCACCCTGGTAAAGCCAACGTGGTAGCCGATGCCCTTAGCAGATTACCGTGCCGCTTGAACTCCATGATTTTGAAGGAGCAACCAAGTTTGCACAAAGAGATGGAAGATTTTCGAATGGAATTAGTAAGTGAAGGATTTTTGGCTAGCATAGAACTCCAGCCCACTTTCACCAGTCAGATTAAAGAGGCGCAGAAGGAAAATGCTAGTATTGACGGAATCAAGCGTCGTATATGTACCGGTAAAGTACCTGGATTCACCGAGGACGACGAAGGAGTTTTGTGGTACAAAGGACGCCTTTGTGTACCAGCAGATTCTGAGTTGAAAGAAGTTATCTTGAAGGAGGCTCATGATACTCTTTATTCTATCCATCCCGGAGGAACTAAGATGTATCAAGATTTGGAAGAGCAATTTTGGTGGCATAAGATGAAGAGAGAAATCGGAAGCTATATCGCCAAGTGTGATATTTGTCAGCGAGTCAAGGCAGGACATCAAAGACCCGCTGGATTGTTGCAATCCTTGCAGATTCCAGAATGGAAATGAGATTCTGTAGGAATGGACTTTATCACTGGACTGCCTACTTCTAGTAGGGGAAATGACTCAATCTGGGTCATAGTGGACAGATTGTCCATAGTCACCCATTTCTTGCCCGTCAAGACCACATATCAGAGTTCGAAACTAGCAGAGTTGTACATCGCTAGAATCATTAGTTTGCATGGAGTCCCCAAGAACATCGTATCGGATCGAGGAACTTAGTTTACCTCGAGATTCTGGAAGAAAGTCCAAGAAGGTTTAGGAACCCGCCTAGATTTCAGCACCGCGTATCACCCTCAGACCAATGGACAAACGGAGCGAGTAAATCAAATACTCGAAGATATGCTTAGAGCATGTGTGTTAGAATTGGATCCAAGTGGGAAGACTGTCTGCCGTTTGCAGAATTTTTGTACAACAACAGTTATCAAGCCAGTTTGCAAATGGCCCCATTTGAATTCATGTACGGAAGGAAGTGTCGTACCCCTTTAAACTGGTCGGAAGTAGGAGAGAGTCAGATTTTTGGACCCGACATCCTACGGGAAGCAGAAGAGAAGGTTCACAAGATTCGTGAGAACCTCAAGACCGCCCAATCCAGACAAAAGAGTTACGCCGACAAGATACGTAGAGACCTCGCCTTCAACATAGGAGATTTTGTTTATCTGAAAGTGTCGCCATTGAAGGGAATGCAGCGTTTCCAACTCAAAGGAAAGTTAGCCCCCAGATATATCGGACCTTTCAAGATTCTGAACCGTCGAGGAGAAGTATCATACCAATTGGAACTACCCGAAGAGATGTCAGCCGTGCACAATGTGTTCCATATCTCATTACTTCGCAAGTGTCTCCAAGTCCCCGAGAAGACCGAAGTGTTCAAAAATATCGACCACCAGACCATAGAGATCAATGATGACCTGACCTATCCTGAAGTACACATCCGTATTTTGGAAGAAGCTTTTCGAACTGGTTATCATCAACTCAAGATTCATGCAGAGGATATTCTAAAGACTGCCTTTACCACCAGATATGGATTATACGAGTATACTGTCATGTCTTTTGGACTAACCAATGCCCCCACTTATTTCATGAACCTCATGAATAAGATTTTTATGGACTTCCTGGATAAGTTTGTCATTGTTTTCATCGATGACATTCTGATTTACTCCAAATCGGAAGAAGAACATGAGCTACACCTAAGGACCATTGTTGGAACCCTTAGAGAGCATCAGTTGTATGCCAAGTTTAGCAAATGTGAATTCTGGTTACAGGAGGTAGGATTCCTCGGTCACATTGTATCAGCCGGAGGAATTGCCGTTGACCCTACCAAAGTGAAAGATGTAGAAGATTGGCAAGCCCCAACCACTCAAACCCAGGTTCGTGCATTTCTCGGATTGGCGGGATATTACCGCAAGTTCGTAGAAGGATTCTCAAGTATCGCCAGACCTATGACCCAATTACTGAAGAAGGACAAGAAGTTTGAATGGACTGACAAATGTGAAGCGAGTTTTTAAGAACTCAAGAGGAGATTGATTTCAGCCCCAATCTTGATCATGCCGGATATCACGAAGCCCTTCGATGTGTATTGTGACGCATCCAAGATCGGTCTCGGATGTGTGCTAATGCAAGAAGGCAAAGTTATATCTTATCTATCTCGACAATTGAAGCAACATGAGAAGAATTACCCAACCCATGACCTCGAACTCGTAGCCGTAGTTCTAGCCCTGAAGACATGGAGACATTACCTGATGGGAAATCGTTGTGAGATCTATACGGATTGTAGGGTTTCGTAGCATGGAAAACAAAAAATTTCTACCGCATACAAACAAACAAGCCAAGATCTATCTACTAGATTGTAGCAACGAGTCGATAGAATAACTCACCCTCGAAGATTCCAAAGTTTTTAACGAGAGCGGATTCTCGTGGGTGATGTAGTCGTACTCTTTCTGATCTCAATATCGCGTAGACGATCCTTCCGGCGTTGCGTTCCAGCAGCGCTTCCGCAGTCGGTCACACGTTCGGTACTCGACGAAGACCTTCCTCTCCCTTGTTCTAGCAGGCAGCGGAGGTTGTAGCACTCTCCTCGCGATTCCGGTAGCACGACGGCTTCGCGATTCGGTACCGGAAGTAGAGGGGAGATCTCGCAGGGCTTCGCCTTAAGCAGGAGCGAGTATGGTGGACTATGAGAGAGATCCTCGGCGATCTAGGGTTTAGACGCACCAAGGAGGAGGCAAGGCCGGAGGCTAGGGTTTGCCCTAGGCGGCGGCGAGTGCCCTAGGTGGCGGCTATGGAGGGCGGCGGTGGCTAGGGTTAGGGTTTAGAGGGGGCAACTTGTGTGCTAGGAGGGGCAGCCCTGCCCCTCCTTTTATAGGTGGGAGGCGCCATCCAAGGGGAGGGGAGTCCCTCCCCAACTCGGATCCCAAGTGGGACGGAGGTGGAGGGGAGGAAATCCTCCCCAAGTAGGTTTCCTACTTCCCCTCCACCTCACAAAATAGCCGTTTGACTTTTCAAATTGGCGTTTGACTTTTCAAACTAGGATTTGATTAAACCCTTTATTTTGTTCAGAGATGACACCTAGTACATGATGCAATCATTCAAACTTGATATGACACATTCATGTACCCTTCCCCTCTGGAGTGCCGGACATTCCGGAACCTTCTAGAACATTCCCGATGAAAACACCGGAACCATTCTCCAACCCCGAAACAGGACTTTCCTTATATGAATCCTATTCTCCGGACCATTCCGGATCTCCTCGTGATATCCAGGATCCCATCCGAGACTCCAAACAACATTCGGTCTCTTACTCATCATTCCATAACTACTTAAACAACATCGAATCCTTAAGTGTGTCTCCCTACGGTTCGTGAATTATGCGGACATGATTGAGACACTTCTCCGAACAGTAACCAATAGAGGAATCTGGAAATTCATATGGATCCCACATATTTCTACGATTACTTTGCGATCAAATGAACCACTTACATACGATACCAATTTCCCTTTGTCTCACGATAGTTTACTTATCCGAGGTTATAATCGTCGGTATCTCTGCATACCTAGTTCAACCTCGTTACTGATAAGTACTCTTTTCTCGTTCCCGTGATATGTGATCCCTTGTGAGCCAGTCACATGCTTGCAAGCTATTTGGATGACATTCCACCGAGAGGGCCTGATAGGGCAAAGGTGTCCGATTTTTTGATGAGATGAAGATAATCGATTTGGTGGAGTTCGGGCTTGACGATCCGACTACACGTGCGAGCACGAGCGCCAATGCAATCGCTAGGCCAATCTCCTGGAGGTTACCGATCCTGCGGGAGCACGATCAGCCTGACCAACGAGGGTCTTAATTCCTACCTGAAATCGAGAACAAGTAAGAACCAATATTGCAATCAAGATATTGCGGATTAAGAGGAAAGCTTTATTGAAAAGGTGGGATCCTGAATAGGTGCGAAGTACAAGAGGCCTCTACGACGCTCGAGCCTTGGCGAAGTTGCTATGATGGCTAACTTAATGTCTAAACAAAATCCGAGTCTAGGGTGACGGATATGGGGAGTATTTAAGGGCGAAAAGGTGGGGTTTCGGCCAGCCATGGAAGTGGTGGCCGAATCCAACCCTAGGAGTCCTTTTCCCCTCAAATACGGACTCTAAAAAGTGGCTAATTAAAATCCTGCGAAAATTACATGGGCCTGGCCCAAAATAAAGGTGTCGCGGCACCATATTAAGCTATGGACGAATTCAGGAAGTATTAATCTTGAATATTTCGTCCAAGCCTTCTTTCTTCATTATGGTGGCCTCAAAGTTCTGAAATCTTCATCCGTGGCCTTCTCTTGGATCATCACATGCTTGCTGCCATCTCCATGCATGGCCATGCTCCAATGCTTGTCCCTCTCATCCATGCTTGGTCCATCATTCCTAAGAGTAAGAAATACATCTGACTTAGGCAGCATCATATTCTCATGTATGTGAGGAATAGTTCCAAGAAACGAAAGTACCTGATAGTTAAGTTGTTTGGCACGAGATCTTGTGATGGGTCCTTGTATGTGTGTAGCTGTAGGTACAACGGTTGTATCAATAGAAGGGATGTCCACATCATGCTCCCCTTCTTGAATTGAAGTCGTCCTCGACGCAATCTCATCTTCCTCACCAAAGTAAGGCTTCAAATCTGCAATGTTAAATGTAGGACTAACCGTACCAAAGTCTGCAGGCAACTCAAGTTTATATGCATTATCATTTATTTTCTCTAACACCTTAAATGGACCAGCAGCACGCGACATTAACTTAGACTTGCGTAAATCAGGAAAACGATCTTTACGCAAATGTAACCAAACAAGATCTCCAACATCAAACACAACATGCTTTCTCCCTTTATCCCCAGCAAGTTTATACTTATCATTCATATGTTCAATGTTATCTTTAGTAGTCTTATGCAAGTTTAATATCATTGCAGCGCGTTGTGTAGCATCCATATTATTTTGCACCGAAGAAGGTAAAGGCAATAAATCAATAGGTGCACGAGGAACAAAACCATACACATTCTCAAACGGGCACATCTTTGTGGTAGAATGCAACGACCGATTATAAGCAAATTCTATATGAGGTAAAAACTCTTCCCACAATTTTAAGTTCTTCTTTAAAACAGCCCGTAACATAGTAGACAAAGTTCTATTTACTACTTCAGTCTGTCCATCAGTTTGGGGATGACATGTAGTACTACATAGCAATTTAGTCCCCAACTTAGCCCATAAACATCTCCAAAAGTGGCTAAGAAATTTAGTATCACGATCAGAAACAATAGTATTTGGCACACCATGCAAACGAACAATTTCACGAAAGAACAAATCAGCAATATGCGCATCATCATCCGTTTTATGACAAGGAATAAAGTGTGCCATCTTAGAAAACCGATCCACAACAACAAAAATACTATCCTTCCCCTTCTGTGTTCGTGGCAATCCCAAAACAAAGTCCATAGAAATATCCTCCCAAGGAACACTAGGAACAGGAAGAGGCATATATAAACCATGTGGATTAAGGCGAGACTTAGCTTTTTGACAAGTAGTGCAGCGTGCCACAAATCTCTCAACATCTCGACCCATACGTGGCCAAAAGAAGTGTGCAGCAAGAACATCCTCCGTTTTCTTGACACCAAAGTGTCCCATCAATCCTCCTCCATGCGCCTCCTGTAACAACAAAAGATGAACAGAACTATCCAGAATGCATAGTTTGTTAGCACGGAACACAAATCCATCATTGAAGACGAACTTGTTCCATGTTCTACCATCTCTACAATTCTGCAACACATCTTTAAATTCAGCATCATGCACATATTGTTCCTTAATAGTTTCTAACCCAAATATTTTGAAGCCAAGTTGAGATAACAAAGTATAACGGCACGACAAAGCATCAGCAATAATATTATCTTTACCCTTTTTGTGTTTGATAACATAAGGAAAAGACTCAATAAATTCAACCCACTTTGCATGACGACGATTCAACTTAGCTTAACTACGAATATGCTTCAAAGATTCATGATCAGAATGTATAACAAATTCTTTAGGCCATAGATAATGTTGCCAAGTTTCTAATGTCCGAACCAACGCATATAATTCTTTATCATAAGTAGAATAGTTCAGACTAGCCCCACTCAATTTCTCACTAAAAAATGCAACAGGTTTTCCCTCTTGTAATAACACCCCTCCCAACCCAATTCCACTAGCATCACATTCAAGCTCAAAAGTCTTAGTAAAACCAGGAAGTTGGAGTAAAGGAGCATGTGTTAGCTTATCTTTCAATATGACGAAAGCCTGTTGTTGTGCATCGCCCCAAACAAAGGGCACATCCTTCTTGGTAAGCTCATTCAGCGGCGCGGCAATTGATCCAAAGTCTTTGACAAAGCGCCTATAAAAACCAGCGAGGCCAAGAAAACTCCTCACTTGTGTGACCGTCTTGGGCTGCGGCCAATTCTCAATAGCTTCAATCTTGGCTGGATCCACTTCAATACCCTGTGATGTAACAACATAGCCAAGAAACGCAACTCGATTGGTGCAAAAGGTGCACTTCTCAAGGTTACCAAACAAACGTGCATCGCGTAAAGCATTGAAAACAGCACGTAAATGGTCCAAATGATCCTCTAAAGATTTGCTATAAATCAGAATATCATCAAAGTAGACTACCACAAAACGTCCAATGAAAGCACGTAAAACTTCGTTCATTAATCTCATGAAAGTGCTGGGTGCATTAGTTAAACCAAATGGCATCACTAACCACTCATATAAACCGAACTTAGTTTTAAATGCTGTTTTCCATTCATCTCCTAATTTCATACGAATCTGGTGGCAACCACTACGCAAATCAACTTTAGAAAACATGGTAGAGCCACTCAATTCATCAAGCATGTCATCTAAACGTGGAATAGGATGACGATATCGAATAGTAATGTTATTGATAGCTCTACAATCAGTACACATGCGCGAAGAACCATCTTTCTTAGGTACCAAAATAATAGGAACAGCACAGGGGCTAAGGGACTCACGAATATGATCTCTGTCGAGTAGTTCCTGAATTTGGCGTTGTATCTCCTTTGTCTCCTCTAGATTGGTTCTATATGGCGCGTGGTTGGGCAACGTAGCACCAGGAATTAGATCAATTTGGTGCTCAATTCCTCAAATGGGAGGTAGTCCTGGTGGCAGCTCAGCGGGAAAGACGTCCTCATATTCCTGCAAAAGGTTAGAAATAGCGGGTGGCAAAGAAGGAGGCATATCCTCAAATAAAAACAAAACCTCTTTGCAAATAATTGCATAACATTGAGTATTGTTTACATCTAATTCAGCAATATCAATTTTATTTGCAAGCATACATGGACTCTTCAAACGAATTTCAGTAGCATGAGTAGAATCAGATTTAGTGTTCTTTGGTGGTACAAAATCTGCAGCAACAATCTGATTCTCACTTTTATGTTTCTCCTCAGTTTTAGCTCTACTAGCTCTAGCAAGATCATCTTTTAAAATCTGTTCGGGAGTCATAGGTTTGAGACCAATTTTCTTTCCATCATGCATAAGAGAATAGTGATTAGTTTTGCCATTATGAACAGATTCTCTATCAAATTGCCATGGTCTACCAAGTAACAAAGAACAAGCTTGCATAGGTACAACATCACAATCAAAATCAGAATATGTACCAACAGTAAAATGCACGCGTACCGTTCTTGTTACCTTGATCTTGTGAGAACTCTCAAACCATTGGATGTAATATGAATGTGTGCGTTGTCTTGTTGGAAGTGCAAGCTTCTCGACCATGTCAACACTAGCCAGATTATTACAACTCCCTCCATCAATGATGATCCGTATAGCTCTTTCCTTGACAACACCACGTGTTTGGAATAGGTTGTGGCGTTGATCTTGCTCAGATTTGCTCAATTGCACACTCAACACACGTTGTGTAATTAAGCTCTTGTATTGATCAGCAGCTTCAGCTCCCATTACCTCTGTCTCTTCATCAGCATCAGAATTGTCTCCATCGCGAGCAGAAATAAGGGCTAATGTATCTTCATCAAAGTCACTCGCTGAATCGTATTAACCATCATCCTGCACCATCATCACACGTTGTGTTGTGCACTGCCTCTCAATGTGACCAAAACCCCAGCACTTGTGGCATTGTATATCCTTTGTCTTACCCGTGGAAGCCATAGAAGATGCACTACGAGCAGGAGCATTGGATGATGGTGGAGGAGCAGCTGGGAATCTTGTGGTGGACTTGGATGTGGTAGTAGCTGGTGGCGAATCACGAGAAGGAGGCGCTGACTGGCAGGATGTCCAAGTGGATGTGCGACCTGCAGAATTATTAGTCCTCCTCCATGGCGTTTGGCGATCCTGCACTTCACGTTCAGCTTTGCAAGCAAGATGAAACAAACGAGTGATAGAATTATATTCCTTATAATCTAATATGTGTTGAATGTCCTTGTTTAATCCACCAAAGAAACGTGCAAGCATTTGTTCAGTAGATTCAACAAGACCACAACGAACCATCCCCGTTTGCAATTCCTGATAATACTCTTCTACCGATTTTTTCCCTTGCTCTAAACGTGTCAGATTCTTTAGTAAATCACGTTGATAAGTGGGAGGTACAAAACGAACACGCATAGCAGTTTTTAAAGCAGTCCAAGTACTAGGAATAGTAGTAGGATTTAAACGACAATACTCAGACCACCAGAGGGAAGAAAATTTAGTGAATTCACATGTAGCAGCACTAACACGCATATTCTCAGGATATTTTAAACATGCAAAACGTTGTTCTACTTCCATCTCCCATGTAAGATATGCATCGGGATTATATTTACCCTCAAAAGATGGAATATTTAATTTAAGCTTAGCAACATGCTCATCATCATGTACCGGTGGTCGGGCGTTGCGGTGGTAATGTCGGGGATGTCCAGCAGGTACATGTGGAGGTTGTTCAACCTCCTCGTCAAAATCGTCGTCGTCGTGGTCGTAGTAGTACCCGTCGTCTGTCCCCAATGTCGCAGCAGCAGCCGTGGCGGAAGTCTGAGGTGCGCCAGCTGCAGCGGTAGCCGCCTGGGGTGCGGCGGCAGCCGAACCAGTAGTCCGACCTGTGATCGGAACGCGCCGTGCGCCATGTGTGGGTGCGGGTGCCGGCAATCTGTTCAAAATCTCCTTGAACCGAGCGTCAAGCTTGGCGTTGAAGGATTTCTCGAGCCTATCGATGTTGTCCACGGCGTTGGCGAGCTTGGTGTCAAACTCCCCTAGGCGTGTATCCACGTCTTCAGCGCGACTGACCAAGAGTGCGGAGAAGTGGGCATGTAGTTCTTCGTTCGTCATTGTGGCAGGGTTCCGCGAAGTATCTGTCATGGTTAGTCCTTTAAAAAGCACAGGTATATACTACAGAAATATGGTGGAAGGCACGCGTAATCCATCAAGCAATATACGAAGCTCTTACAAGTTCTTACCAAACAGCAGGAAAAGGCGATGTGCAACCGCGAGGATCAGAGGGTCCAGAGATTGAACCGAGCGATTACCGGGAGTCGAGACACCGCACGTGGAGAATATCTGTGGAGCTCTGGGAAGGCTTAGCAAAGGGGGGTTAGCAATTATCAAAAAAGCAATGCAAAAGTTGAAAGAATGCTCAACGACGGTACTGTGTTGGTCCTAGGCTAGACCATACTAGAGACGCGAGCCTAAATCACCAACAATGTCACGACGCGACACAACAAGCAATGTATGATGATATGGCACCCTGAAAAGCGAACCGAGAGGTGGAAAATCACTATGATGGCGAGTGTCTAGAACTGATCTACGGGGTCTAAAAATAGGTTAGCCCCAAAAAAAAATTCGAAATTTTTTATTTTGCTCCGAAAGCGCGCAGGCGCCAAAAAAATATCGCTATAACGGCCGATGGAGAAAAGTGATCCCCGGGGTCGAAAACTAGTATAGCCAGAAATTTTTTCGGAGGCGGTTCCAGACTTTTTTTTTTGCTCTCCTTCTGGACTTACGACCGGACTCTTAGCTCGACACGGACTTTAGCTGAACACGGAAACAACAAAGAAGGAAAGTAAAAAAAAGAAATAACTGGGAAACAATAACTCAACTCGGACTCGTGCCGCGGTAGGAAAACTGATCGGATCTATGTCGCGGTAGGAAGGCGGTGGCGGAGTATTAGGGTTTATGGTGACAGGGTATATGGCGGCGGAATATGGTGGCGGTGACTACTATGATCAGAACTCCAAACTCTAAGGGACGAGACACTAAGACCAGCAACTCGACGCGACGATGTAGACACAAATTCAACAATGCAAAAACTGAAAAGATAATGCGAGGCGTAGATTGGTTATGGGATGGATCTAAACTCTAACTGTGTTTTTGGCTTTTTCGTGGGTTATAGGTAAAAACAGATCTAATCTACGAAAACAGTAAAATCTCACCGAGCAACCTGAGCTCTGATACCACTTGATAGGGCAAAGGTGTCTGATCTTTCGATGAGATGAAGATAATCGATTTGGTGGAGTTCGGGCTTGACGATCCGACTACACGTGCGAGCACGAGCGCCAATGCAATCGCTAGGCCAATCTCCTGGAGGTTACCGATCCTGCGGGAACACGATCAGCCTGACCAACGAGGGTCTTAATTCCTACCTGAAATCGAGAACAAGTAAGAACCAATATTGCAATCAAGATATTGCGGATTAAGAGGAAAGCTTTATTGAAAAGGTGGGATCCTGAATAGGTGCGAAGTACAAGAGGCCTCTGCGACGCTCGAGCCTTGGCGAAGTTGCTATGATGGCTAACTTAATGTCTAAACAAAATCCGAGTCTAGGGTGACGGATATGGGGAGTATTTAAGGGCGAAAAGGTGGGGTTTCGGCCAGCCATGGAAGTGGTGGCCGAATCCAACCCTAGGAGTCCTTTTCCCCTCAAATACGGACTCTAAAAAGTGGCTAATTAAAATCCTGCGAAAATTACATGGGCCTGGCCCAAAATAAAGGTGTCGCGGCACCATATTAAGCTATGGACGAATTCAGGAAGTATTAATCTTGAATATTTCGTCCAAGCCTTCTTTCTTCATTATGGTGGCCTCAAAGTTCTGAAATCTTCATCCGTGGCCTTCTCTTGGATCATCACATGCTTGCTGCCATCTCCATGCATGGCCATGCTCCAATGCTTGTCCCTCTCATCCATGTTTGGTCCATCATTCCTAAGAGTAAGAAATACATCTGACTTAGGCAGCATCATATTCTCATGTATGTGAGGAATAGTTCCAAGAAACGAAAGTACCTGATAGTTAAGTTGTTTGGCACGAGATCTTGTGATGGGTCCTTGTATGTGTGTAGCTGTAGGTACAACGGTTGTATCAATAGAAGGGATGTCCACATCAGGGCCCAGAGTATATCTATCCGTCATATGGATGGACAAATCCCACTCTTGATCCATGTGTCTCAACCAATACTTTCCGAACACTTAATGCCACCTTTATAGCCACCCAGTTACGGTGTGGTGTTTGATGTCATCAAAGCATCCTTCCGGTGAAGGTGATATGCATGATCTCATGGTCGAAGGAATTAGGTTACTTATGTATCAGAAAGCATATAGCAATTGAACTATTAAAATGACTTGATCTTTATGCTATGCTTATCTATAGGAGTATGTCCACCATATCATTCTCCTAACGATATGATCTTGTTGTTAATAACATCTCAATGTTCATGATAGGGAAACCACAATCATTTATTAACCAACAAGCTAGTATTATAAAGAGGCTTTACTAGGGACTCTATTTTAGTTTACAAATCACACAAGTATCAATGTTTCCTTGTTAATACTATTATAGCATGAATGTAAACATTTATCATAAACACAAAGATATAATAATAACTATATTTATTATTGCCTCTAGGGCATATCTCCAACAGTCTCCCACTTGCACTAGAGTCATCTAATCTAGATTACATGGTAATATACCGAACACCCATGGCAGTTTGGTGCTGGTCATGTTTTGCCCTCGGGAGAGGTTTAGTCAACGGATCCGCCACATTCAGATTTGTGTGTACTTTGCAAATCTTTATGTCCCCATCTTGGACATGTTATCGAATAGCATGAAAATATAGCTTGATGTGCTTCAGCTTCTTGTGTGACCTTGGTTCTTGCACATTGGCTATGGCGCCCATGTTATCACAGTAGATTGACATTGGGTCCAGCGCACTACGAACCACACCGAGCTCTGTAATGAACTCTTTCATACATATCGCTTCTTGTGAAGCCTCCGAAGCAGCCATGTATTCCGATTCAGTTGAAGATCTCGCCATAATGCTTTGCTTTGCACTCCTCCAGCTAACTGCTGCACCATTCAAAGTAAACAGGTATCCAGATTGTGATTTAGAATCATCCGGATAGGTGTTCCAACTAGCATCGGTGTAACCATTAACAACGAGCTGCTCATCACCTCCATAAGAAAGAACCATATCCTTAGTTCTTCTCAAGTACTTAAGGATGTTTTTGACCGCTGTCCAATGATCCACTCTTGGATCACTTTGATATCTGCTAGTTAAACTAACAGCATATGCAATGTCGGGTCTAGTACATAGCATGGCATACATTAGAGATCCTATGGCTGAGGCATAGGGAGTCTTACTCATCCTTTCTCTATCTTCTGCCGTTGTCGGACTTTGAGTTTTACTCAACGTCATATTGGGCAACATGGGCAAGAACCCTTTCTTGCTATCTTCCATTCCAAACTTCTTTAGAACTTTGTCCAAATATGTACTTTGTGACAATGATATTAGGCGTCTCGATCTATCTCTATAAATCTTTATGCCTAATATGTAAGCTGCTTCGCCAAGATCCTTCATTGAAAAACTATTATTCAAATATTCCTTGACACTATTAAGAAGGTCTACATCATTCCCAATCAACAATATGTCATCTACATATAGTATTAAGAATGCTACAGAGCTCCCACTCACTTTCTTGTAAATACAAGCTTCTCCATAAGTTTGTATAAAACCAAAACTTTTGATTACCTTATCAAAACGTTGATTCCAACTTCGGGATGCTTGCTTCAATCCATAAATGGATCTTTGAAGTTTGCATACCTTGTTAGCATCTTTAGGATCGACAAAACCTTTGGGTTGCATCATATACAACTCTTCATCAATGTATCCATTGAGGAATGCTGTTTTGACATCCATCTGCCATATCTCATAATCATAATATGCAGCGATTGCTAACATAATCCTCACAGACTTTAGCTTCGCTATAGGTGAGAAAGTCTCATCGTAGTCAACTCCTTGAATTTGTCGAAACCCTTTTGCGACAAGTCGAGCTTTATAGACAGTAACATTACCATCAGCATCTGTTTTCTTCTTGAAAATCCATTTGTTCTCGACAGCCTTCCGGCCATCCGGTAAGTCCACCAAAGTCCATACTTGGTTTTCGTACATGGATCCAATCTCGGATTTCATGGCTTCTTGCCATTTATTGGAATCTGGGCTCATCATTGCTTTCTCATATGTCGCAGGGTCATCGGTGTTGTCCACCAACATGACATTCATTACGGGATCATACCAATCAGGAGTGGTACGAGTTCTCGTTGACCTGCGAGGCTCTGTAGTAACTTCAACCGAAGTTTCATGATCATCATCATTAGCTTCCTCTCTTATTGGTGCAGGCACCACAGGAACCACTTCCGGTGCTGCGCTACTCGCAAGTTCGAGAGAAGGTTCGACAACCTCGTCGAGTTCTACTTTCCTTCCAGTCACTTCTTTCGAGAGAAATTCCTTCTCTAGAAAGGATCCATTCTTGGCAACAAAGATTTTGCCTTCGGATCTATGATAGAAGGTATACCCAATAGTTTCCTTCGGGTATCCTATGAAGACGCATTTTTCCGCTTTGGGTTCAAGATTGTACGGCTGTAACTTCTTTACATAGGCTTCGCAACCCCAAATTTTAAGGAACGACAATTTAGGTTTCTTCCCAAACCATAATTCATACGGTGTCGTTTAAACGGATTTAGATGGTGCCCTATTTAAAGTGAATGCGGCTGTTTCTAATGCATAACCCCAAAATGATAGCGGTAAATCTGTAAGTCACATCATAAAACGAACCATATCTAAGAGAGTTCGATTACGACGTTCGGACACACCATTATGCTGTGGTGTTCCTGGCGGTGTCAATTGTGAAAGTATTCCACATTTCTTTAAATGCTCGCCAAACTCATAACTTAGATATTCACCTCCACGATCAGAACGTAGAAATTTAATCTTCTTGTTACGTTGATTCTCAACCTCACTTTGAAATTCCTTAAACTTCTCGAAAGTTTCGGACTTATGTTTCATGAAATAGATATACCCATATCTACTCAAGTCATCCGTGAAGGTAAGAACATAACGATAACCACCGCGCGATGCTACACTCATTGGACCACACACATCGGTATGTATGATTTCCAATAAGTCCGTAGCTCGCTCCATCATACCAGAAAATGGAGTCTTAGTCATTTTTCCCATCAGACATGCTTCGCATCTTTCAAGTGATTCAAAATCAAGTGATTCAAGAAGTCCATCGGAATGGAGTTTCTTCATACGCTTCACTCCAATGTGACCAAGACGACAGTGCCACATATAGGTCGAGTTATCGCTCAATTTCAAACGTTTAGCCTCAATGTTATTAATATGTGTATTTCCACTATCGAGATTCAATAAAAATAGACCATCTATCAAAGGTGCATGTGCATAAAACATATTACTCATATAAATCGAACAACCATTATTCTCGGACTTAAACAAGTAACCGTCTCGCAATAAACAAGATCCCTATATAATGTTCATGCTTAACGCAGGCACCAAATAACAATTATTTAAGTATAAAACTAATCCCGATGGTAGATGAAGAGGTAGCGTGCCGACCGCGATCACATCAACCTTTGATCCATTTCCCACGCGCATCGTCACCTCGTTCTTCGCTAGCTTCCGTTTATTCTGCAGCACCTGTTTCGAGTTACAAATATGAGCAACCGAACCAGTATCAAATACCCAGGCACTACTACGAGTACTAGTGATATACACATCAATAACATGTATATCGGATATACCTTTCTTCTTGATGTTGCCATTCTTCAAATCCGCCAAGTACTTTGGGCAATTCCGCTTCCAGTGACCTTCTCCCTTGCAGTAAAAGCACTCAGTATCAGGCTTAGGTCCAGCCTTGGTCTTCTTCGTCGGCGCGGTAACTTTCTTACCACCCTTCTTGAAGTGTACCTTTTGCTTAGACTTGCCTTTCTTGAATTTGGTGGTCTTATTGACCAACAAAACTTGGTGCTCTTTCTTGATCTCCACTTCTACAGATTTCAACATGGCGAAAAGTTCTGGCAACGTCTTGTTCATGGTTTGCATGTTGTAGTTCATCACAAAGTTCTTGTAACTTGGTGGTAGTGATTGAAGGACACGGTAAATCCCCAAAGCATTAGGAATCACTATACCCAAGCTTTGAAGTTTGTTTGCGTGCCGAGATATCTTAAGCACATGCTCACTGACGGAGCTGCCTTATTCCATCTTGCAGTTAAAGAACTTTTCAGAAGCCTCATAGCTCTCAATTGCCGCATGAGTCTCAAAGATCAATTTGAGATCACGGACAATATCATGTGGGTCTGAATTCTCAAACCTTTTCTGAAGCTCCGATTCTAAACCATACAAGATAGCACACTGAACTGTGGAGTACTGAGTCTTCCGAGTGAGGTAAACATTCTTTACTTCATCGGTAGCAGTAGCTGCAGGTGGGTCACCCAGCGGTGCATCTAGCACATAGGTCAAATTACCAGCTGTGAGGACAATCCTCAAATTGCGTGTGGCATCCCGCAATTCCACTACTAGAAAATCGCGTCGTTTTTGTGCATTGCATCGTCATCATCATATTTTGTTTGTCTAAAACTATTTTCGCAAAGCCCTATTTGTTTTCCAAACGCCCCTATTTATTCAAATGCAAAACCCGGGACACCGGATTATTTTGTTTTGTCTGTTATCGGATTGCAAAGGCCCCGTTTAAATAAATAAAACTTTTAATTATTTTTAGTGGGGCAGTCGAACGGGCCAAAACGACCCGAACGACCACCCCAGAAAATACAAACGGTTCAAAACGATACCCCTAAATCCTACAGCTACCAACTAACCTACCCAGCCCTCCTTTCCACCTCACCCCACCCAATCCCGTCGCGCCACCTCACCTCTCCCCAAAGCCCCAACCACTCACACTCTGCAACCTAGCCACCCCCTCTCTCTCCCTCTCTCCCTGTCCCTGGGCCCCACCCGCACCGACCCGCTCCCCCTGCCCACCTGCCAGTCACACACACCACCCAACCTCACACACCCACCCCGGCCCCACCTGGCCAAAGCCCCACCCCCGCGGCCCACCACGACGCCCCGCGCCCCGCCCTCTCTCTCCCTTGCGACCCTCTCTCCTCTCTGCATCGCGCCGCCCCGGCGACCCTCGCCCTCGCCTTCGTCCCCACGGCCCCGAGCCCGCCGGCACGCCCTCCCCTCTGCCGGCTCGCCCCGCCTTCCTCCCGTCCTCCTCGCCTCCGGCCTCCCTCGCCGGAGCTCCTCCTCCGGCCCCACCTCCTCGCCGTCTGCCTCCACCCCATCTCGCCTTCCTCCCCCGGCCAACCATCGCCGTCCCCGCCTCGGCCGCCGGCCCGCGTTGCCAACCGCCACCGCTGCGCTCTCCCTCCGGCCTCTTCCCCGCATCGACGCGTCGGCCGCCAGCGCCCGCAGGAGCTTCCCCTGGTCCCCTTCCCCGTCGGAGTCCCTGCACCGTCGCCCTCATCCTCGGCCGCGGCTCCGCCAGCGGCCTCCCCGGAGCTCTTCCGCCGTCGTCGGCAGGCCGACCTCGCCGCGCGTCTCCGCCCTGGGCCACGGCCCGCCGCCTCCTCCATCTCCGCCATGCCCGAGCCCTCCCGGTCCGCCTCGCCGACCACGTCCTCTGCCCCGCCGTCGTTGGCCGCGAGCGGCCCGACCCCGTCACCCTCCGAGCCCGAGCAGTGCCGCCTCGAGCCTCCCCAAGCCCGGCCTCCGCGTCCCTGGGGCCCACCTCTTCGCAAGCGTCGGTTCTTTTATTTTCTGGCCGCACAGCAACATTAGAAGCGCTGTCTTTTGTTGTTGTTTTTGTATTCAGTATAGCAGTCTTTCGCTGTAGGAGGGAGTAGCAGCAGTCCAAGCCTGCAAGCAAGTCCGCCACAAGCTGCCCGAGAAGCTCCTTCGAGAGTGTTGCCGACGCTCGTGAATAAGGAAAAATGGAACATGAAGGATCCATATAGCAAAAGAGCGACTGCATCGAGAACCCGCGGATCGTGAACCTCTCAGAACGCAAGTCTTTCGACACGATATCTGAAGACCCCAGACCGTGGATCCGAAGACCGAACCCCGTCGAACCCCCCCAAGGTCGTCGACACGGATACGCCAAGATCTTCTCCTCGGAACGCCATGACCGTCTACACGGACCCGAAGACCACGGATGCGACAAGATCTCCTTCCCGGATGCGAGCCCGGGATTCGAAGACCGCCAAGACCTTCTTTCCGGATGCAAGACCGATCCCGTCGAACCTTGAACCCTGAGACCGAACCCCGAACCCCTCGGAGACCAAGATCGCCGAACCCTAATGTGTGACCTCTTATCCGAGAACCCTATTTTATAATATAATACAACTTGTCGCATATTAATTTGTCATCCTCGCATGCATAACATTGGTTTGGGGGCCTTATGCCGATTCACCTGATAATTAAATATGGGGCCCATATGCAGGCAAATCTAGTCTCATATTGGCCTCATTTAAATTTGTGTAGCGAACCGGTGCTATCTTTTGTTTTGATAATGAAACATTTAAATTGAGGGGTAGTTAAATAACTTGAACCGTTTAATTAATTGTCGGGACCCCGGTTCCGCTTAATATGACCTAATTGCATCGCACCTTTGCCATGTCATACATCATGCATGCATCATGCCGATCTTCTACCGTTGTATTAAATAGTGCATCCGGTGTTTATTCTAGTGTTTTGGTTCTTCGCGGATAAGGCCGTTGAGTTGATGCGAGTATCGACCCGATCTTCGGTTGAACCCTTCGACAATGTTTTCAGGCGAGCATCTCCCCCTTTCTACCTATCTTACTTTTATAGTATTTATTCCCTCCTGTTGATCTATTGCTATCTGTGTTGCGTTGCTCTAGTTTTCGTACCCGTAATATCCCTTGCAGCCCTATATTGCCTTGGACACATCCTATTACCTGTTGTTTGGCAGATAGTTGGACTTGCGCGTCGTAGTCGCTTGCTCAAGTGCTGTTGCGTGTTGACAATTGCCACAGTTGTTGGAGAATTGCCGCATGTTGATGTTGGAGATGATCCTGGCTTTACTTATCGTTCACTTTAATTCCTGTTTAATAACTAAAATTGAAGTAAGCAGAGGCATCGGTGGGTGATAGATATTATTTGGTTTCCGACCGCCCACTTGTGTCCCGTAGGACCCGAGTTCTTGACACCTGTTCCGAGATCGAGCGCGCTAACCACAGTTGGGGAGATATGGGCCCCCCATTGATTATTACCTGATTTCAAAGTATTGTACTGGGGGCCACAAACTAGTTTGAGGTTTTATTTACTATCCTGTACTTATGCCATGTTTACCGCTTTATTTACGATTGTGTGAGGAGCACGTTGTACTGTTTAGGATCGGGCCACGTTTCGCGGTGTCGACAGTCCCCGTTTGGGGATTTGCTGTCGTTCACAGCCGTTTGCCCAAACCCCAGTCCGTCTCGGAGACCGGCCGACTTCGTTGCGGGTGTCGACTTGGTGGGGTGGCCCCCACGTACTTGCTTTGGGTCTGGGAACGTCGTGACTTAGGCCCCGCCGACATACCGATGGGTGTATGTTAACTGATCTGGCAAAAAGGGTCGAAGTGACTGTGGATACTTTGGTGCACCCCTGCAGGGTTAAATCTTTTCGAGAAGCCGTGTCCGCGGTTATGGACGACTTGGAGCACAGTGCTTGATCATAGACAACTATAACTAAAGTTTACTGTTATAAATTGACTTGTATCCGATATGACTAGTAATCAGCTTCACCACAACGGAATGGCTAAATAAAAGTGCCAACAACTGCTGGGTTTTGGGGTTATCTCATGCTAATTGTATCTGATTAGTAAGTGCTGCAACTACAACGGAATGATTAACTAAAACGGCCCACTGCTTATTTTATCAGGATGATTATCTACACCTGACTAGTAATTGCTGCAACGATAACTGAATAAATAAAACGGCCAATTGTGTGAGTTCCTCGGTGGACTTCCTCGTTTGGTCTCGAGGGGGAAAATACCAGGATGGGTTTGTTTGGTGGTAGCATCAGGTGGTTCCGAATAGGTCTTTCTTATCCCTCTCTGATAGCCGATAGTTATATCGAGTCTCTATAGGTTGTTTAGTGCATGCTGCGCTGCCGCTCAGTCCACCATACCTATGTAGGCGAGGACCGCCGAATTCTAGCCTCGCCGTGTACTGGCCTCAGTACTGACGCTCCTCTTTTTCCTTTGCCCTTTGTCGGCACCCCTTTTGTTTAAGCAGGTTTTGAGATCGACGTCGTTAGCAGGGTTACCCTTCCGGCTTGGCCTGGGCAGGGTTATGGACGCCATTGGTTATTCTTCAGGGCTCTTAGCCCCATTTGCATCTTGTCCGTAGTCGGACGCGCCATCATTTTCAAGGTGATTTGAATCTTTGCACCGTATGTCTGTATTCTTGACTCATGGAGTCGCTGTTATATATATCTGTTCTGTGGGTCCCATCGAGGACTGTTGTGTAATGTTGTCACTTCGTTTTCCACCCGCACGAAAGTGCCTGGTGGGCACCTTCGAATCGTTTCTATGCGGGTTTGGCGGGTTTCGCTAAAACTTGCATAGGGCCGATTCTGAGGGTGTTACATTGCGGAACCAATCCGCGAAGTTGCTTCCATTGTTTTTCAACTTTTCTTTCTCTAGGAATGCATTAAAATTGGTGGTAGGGACCACCATTGATCTACAACATATTTGCAATAGTTTAGACTAAGTTTATAACAAATTGAGTTCTAATTAATAGTTAAATTAATCTAGGTGAACTCCCACTCAAAACAATATCCCTCACATTGTTTTAGTGATCACACGAACCAAATCCACCACATCAAAACCGATCATCACGAGAGTTGATGTAGCTTCAATAGAGAACAATCGACATGTTCATCATATCTACTATATGATTCATGCTTTACCTTTTGGTGATCCGTGTTCCGAGACCATGTCTGTACATGCTAGGCCCGTCAAGATCAAACCTTAGCTTCCGCATGAGCAAATCTGGCTTGCTCATGTTGTATACACTTGCGGAATCTAACACACCCGATCATCACGTGGTGCTTCGAAACAACAAGCTTTAGCAACGGTGCTTACTAAGGGTGAACACTTTAGGACTTGAAATTCATGTGCATGAGAGATCATCTTATAATGCTACCGTAGTTAACTAAGCAATACAAAATGCATAAAGGATTAACATCACATGCAATTCATAATATGTGATATGATATGGCCTTTCTTCTTTGTGCTTCCGATCTCCATCTTCAAGCATGAACATGATTTCCATCATCACCGGCATTGCATCAAGGTCAATGACGCCACTTCATGGTTGTCGTCCACCAGCTTCAACTATTACAACTACTTTGAATAGACACGCGGGTCTTAACATAAATTAAAGAAAACCATATGGCTCCTGTCGGTTGCCTACTTACAATAAGGAACATTGCATACATCAAATATAATCACAATCATGGCCATATCACATCACAACACACCCCTGCAAAACAAAGTTAGACGCTTCTACTTTCTTTGCATGTTTTACGTGGTTTGGGGCTTTCAATAAGTGTCGTTCTAACTTACGAACAAGAACCACAACATTGATACTAGTATTGTCAATCACCCGTTGTAAATTGAATCTTAACTATGTTGGGAGAAACAGGCACCCGCAAAGCCACATATGCAATACAAGTTGCATGTCAAGTGTGGAGCAATTCTCATGAATGATGTCATGTAAGGTTAGCCCGGTCCACTTCATCCCACCACCCCGCAAGATGCAAAGTACACAAGAAGCAATCGACAATAAAAGCATCAACGCCCACAATGACCATTGTGTTCTACTCGTGCAACAGATCTACATATAGACACGGCTCTGATACCACTGTAGGGTTTCGAAGCATGGAAAACAAAAAATTTCTACCGCATACAAACAAACAAGCCAAGATCTATCTACTAGATTGTAGCAACGAGTCGATAGAATAACTCACCCTCGAAGATTCCAAAGTGTTTAACGAGAGCGGATTCTCGTGGGTGATGTAGTCGTACTCTTTCTGATCTCAAGATCGCGTAGACGATCCTTCCGGCGCTGCGTTCCGGCAGCGCTTCCGCAGTCGGTCACACGTTTGGTACTCGACGAAGACCTTCCTCTCCCTTGTTCCAGCAGGCAGCGGAGGTTGTAGCACTCTCCTCGCGATTCTGGTAGCACGACGGCGTGGTACCGGAAGTAGAGGGGAGATCTCGCAGGGCTTCGCCTTAAGCCGGAGCGAGTATGGTGGACTATGAGAGAGATCCTCGGCAATCTAGGGTTTAGACGCACCAAGGAGGAGGCAAGGCCGGCGGCTAGGGTTTGCCCTAGGCGGCAGCGGCGAGTGCCCTAGGCGGCGGCTATGGAGGGCGGCGGCGGCTAGGGTTAGGGTTTAGAGGGGGGCAACTTGTGTGCTAGGAGGGGCAGCCCTGCCCCTCCTTTTATAGGTGGGAGGCGCCGGCCAAGGGAAGGGGAGTCCCTCCCCAACTCGGATCCCAAGTAGGCCGGCGGTGGAGGGGAGGAACTCCTCCCCAAGTAGGTTTCCTACTTCCCCTCCACCTCACAAAATAGCCGTTTGACTTTTCAAATTGGCGTTTGACTTTTCAAACTAGGATTTGATTAAACCCTTTATTTTGTTCAGCGATGACACCTAGTACATGATGCAATCATTCAAACTTGATATGACACATTCATGTACCCTTCCCCTCCGGAGTGTCAGACATTTCGGAACCTTCTAGAACATTCCCGATGAAAACACCGGAACCATTCTCCAACCCCGAAACAGGACTTTCCTTATATGAATCTTATTCTCCGGACCATTCCGGATCTCCTCGTGATATCCCGGATCCCATCCGAGACTCCGAACAACATTCGGTCTCTTACTCATCATTCCATAACTACTTAAACAACGTCGAATCCTTAAGTGTGTCTCCCTACGGTTTGTGAATTATGCGGACATGATCGAGACACTTCTCCGAACAATAACCAATAGAGGAATCTGGAAATTCATATGGATCCCACATATTTCTACGATTACTTTGCGATCGAATGAACCACTTACATACGATACCAATTTCCCTTTGTCTCACGATAGTTTACTTATCCGAGGTTATGATCGTTGGTATCTCTACATACCTAGTTCAACCTCGTTACTGATAAGTACTCTTTTCTCGTTCCTGTGATATGTGATCCCTTGTGAGCCAGTCACATGCTTGCAAGCTAATTGGATGACATTCCACCGAGAGGGCCCAAAGTATATCTATCCGTCATATGGATGGACAAATCCCACTCTTGATCCATGTGTCTCAACCAATACTTTCCGAACACTTAATGCCACCTTTATAGCCACCCAGTTACGGTGTGGTGTTTGATGTCATCAAAGCATCCTTCCGGTGAAGGTGATATGCATGATCTCATGGTCGAAGGAATTAGGTTACTTATGTATCAGAAAGCATATAGCAATTGAACTATTAAAATGACTTGATCTTTATGCTACGCTTATCTATAGGAGTATGTCCACCATATCATTCTCCTAATGATATAATCTTGTTGTTAATAACATCTCAATGTTCATGATAGGGAAACCACAATCATTTATTAACCAACAAGCTAGTATTATAAAGAGGCTTTACTAGGGACTCTATTTTAGTTTACAAATCACACAAGTATCAATGTTTCCTTGTTAATACTATTATAGAATGAATGTAAACATTTATCATAAACACAAAGATATAATAATAACTATATTTATTATTGCCTCTAGGGCATATCTCCAACACGGATCACAAGAGTCTGAAGTATATATTCACTCAGAAGGAGCTGAATATGAGACAGAGGAGATGGATTGAGCTAATCAAGGATTACGATCTGGACATTCACTATCACCCGGGTAAAGCCAACGTGGTAGCCGATGCCCTTAGCAGATTGCCGTGCCGCTTGAACTCCATGATTTTGAAGGAGCAACCAAGCTTGCACAAGGAGATGGAGGATTTTCGAATAGAATTAGTGAGCGAAGGATTTTTGGCTAGCATAGAACTTTAGCCCACTTTGATCAGCCAGATCAAAGAGGCGCAGAAAGGAAATGCTAGTATCGACGGAATCAAGCATCGTATCGGTACATGCAAAGTACCCGGATTCACCGAAGACGAAGAAGGAGTTCTGTGGCACAAAGGATGCCTTTGTGTACCAGCAGATTCTGAGTTGAAAGGAGTTATTCTGAAGGAAGCTCATGATACTCTTTATTCTATCCACCCCGGAGGAACGAAGATGTATCAAGATTTGAAAGAGAAATTTTAGTGGCATAAGATGAAGCGAGAAATCGGAAGCTATATCGCCAAGTGTGATATATGTCAGCGAGTCAAGGCAGGACATCAAAGACCCGCTAGATTGTTGCAACCCTTGCAGATTCCAGAATGGAAATGGGACTCTGTTGGAATGGACTTTATCACTGGACTGCCTACTTCTAGTAGGGGAAATGACTCTATCTGGTTCATAGTGGACAGATTGTCCAAAGTCACCCATTTCTTGCCCGTCAAGACCACCTATCAGAGTTCGAAGCTAGCGGAGTTGTACATCGCTAGAATAGTTAGCTTGCATGGAGTCCCCAAGAACATCGTATCGAATCGAGGAACTCAGTTCACCTCGAGATTCTGGAAGAAAGTTCAAGAAGGTTTAGGAACCCGCCTAGATTTTAGTACCACGTATCACCCTCAGACAGATGGACAAACGGAGCAAGTAAATCAAATACTCGAAGATATGCTGAGAGCCTGTGTGCTAGAATATGGATCCAAGTGGGAAGACTATCTGCCGTTTGCAGAATTTTCATACAACAACAGTTATCAAGCCAGTTTGCAAATGGCCCCATTTGAGTTCATGTACGGAAGAAAGTGCGCACCCCTTTGAACTGGTCGGAAGTAGGAGAGAGTCAGATTTTCAGAACCGACATCCTACGAGAAGCAGAAGAGAAGGTTCACAAGATTCATGAGCACCTCAAGACCGCCCAATCCAGACAGAAGAGTTACACCGACAAGAGACGTCAAGACCTCGCCTTCAACATAGGAGATTTTGTTTATCTGAAAGTGTCGCCATTGAAGGGAATGCAGCGTTTCCAACTCAAAGGAAAGTTAGCCCCCAGATATATCGGACCTTTCAAAATTTTGAACTATCGAGGAGAAGTGTCCTATTAATTGGAACTACCCGAAGATATGTCAGCCGTGCACAATGTGTTCCATATCTCATTACTTCGCAAGTGCCTCGAAGTTCCAGAGAAGACCGAAGTGTTCAAGAATATCGATCACCGGACCATAGAGATCAACGATGACCTGACCTATCCTGAAGTACCCATCCGTATTTTGGAAGAAGCCTTCAGAACTACCTGAACCCGAAGCATCAAGTTTATCAAGATTCAGTGCAGCAATCACACAGAAGAGGAAGCTACCTGGGAGCGCGAAGATCACATCAGGACGGAGTTTCCCGATCTCTTCAAATCCTAGGTAATATTTTTCGTCCTTTTTCAAATCTCGGGACGAGATTTTGTTTAAGGAGGGGAAGGTTTGTAACATCCCAAAAATACTAAGCTTGGATCATCAAACTTAGGGTTAACAAAAACTTTTCTAAACAAAATTATGGAAGCATGCATGTGAGTATGCATTTCATTTTGAATTCCTTTGAACCACCTTGTTTGTGTGTTCCTTTGCTTGTAAATGGATGCTTAGGTGAAATAAACATCATCTAAACATTTCCCACACTTTTCCTAAAGACAAGTAAATCAAAACAAATAAAATAAGGGAATGGTCATTTTGACCAATTTAACTCCCATGCCTACTTTGGTTGCCTCAAACTTTCAGAACCTAACAGAAACTTTTCTGGATCTTTGCACCCCTTGAATGTACTCATAACAAAGTATCAAGGCCCACCTTGTGATCATCCAGAAACTTTCAAATTCATAGTTTAAATGGCAATTCAAAATTGAATCTATATCATATGGGAAGATCCCACTTTTTCAAAAACCACTCAAACAAACTCAATTTTCAAAACCCAAGCATCTGCAGACTCCCCAGCACCAACCTAGCACACCTACCAAAAATCTTTTCAAAATTCAAAACTTGACTTCTTGCGGCCATTTCATAAAACAGGTTGCAGACACAAATCATATAAAATCTAAACACTATAGTGAGCAGTGATTGAAGCCTAACTTGTTCCCTCTTTGGCTCACAACCATCTCAGTGGATCATCTAGCAAGCTAAACCAAGCACTAGCCCCACTGTAAGCTTGGCATTGCCATCAATGGTGAACAGCCGACGCCACCCATGCCACCCCAGTGGAGACAGCAAGCTAGGAAGGAAACTAGCCGTGCCAACCATGTCTAGGAGATCACCCATGCCTCACCGACCCCTCTCGACCAGCCCTGCCTCGCGAACAGTAGACAACACCGCCAGGAACGCCGCGCCCGTGCCGCTGTCGACCGTGCCGACCCACGCCGCAGAGCATGCTCCGTTCCCATTCAACCAGACCACCTCGAGCCCTCTCCGCCCGCCAACATGCTCCCCACCGTCCCAGGAGACTGCCAGACATGCCCATTTCACCGCCCGTGCCCCGTAGCCACCGCTCGCCGTCGAAGACGCCGCTTCTGCCGCGCAGAGCATCGCCCGTTCCAGACCAAACCGCACCGCCCCTACTCACGCCTTAAAGCCGTAGAGCACCGCCAGGAGACCACCAAGCGATCGCCATCGCTGGCCATGCCTCTAGCAGCCCGTAGCCATGTCGCCACCGTCGCCTGCCCATCCCGTTCGGTCTCGCCGTCGAACCTATAAAAGGAGGACTCCCCCGCTCGATTTATTCACACCATTCCACTCCTCTCTCACCCAGAACCACCCCACCTCAGTCCCGGAGCAAGGCAAGCAGCGCACCGCTGGAATTACGCCGGAGCAGGCCGCCTCTAGAGGAGAAGGGCGCCATCGATTTCGTCCACCCCAGGAGCTTCCGCGACCACCCCTGAGTTCGCCGTCGTCGACTTCGTCGTTCGCCCGCCTCGCCGACCCTCGCCCGCACCCCGGTGAGCCCCCAACGACCCCCACTGGTTGCGCTAGGTTTCTGTCTCGCCGGTGTTGCCCAGCGTCGACGATGACTCTTAGCCGTTGGATTAGAACCAGATCGAACGCACCACAGCGTCCCATACCGCTTCGCACCCCCCTGTGTCACTGACGCGTGGGGACAGCCACTTAAACAGCCCGCGGAAGTGCTGCGCTTAGCAGGCCGGCCCAGTATCGTTTCCCGCGCAGCCCAGTTATTTGAATTATACCTTTTTCTTTTTATTTCAAACACACTTCTGAACCCATTTTCAAAAATCAACCCCAGTCGATTCAGTGCACCAAATTGAATGAAACCAATTTTGTTGGAAAGGTCTGTGAATGCTGAATCTAAGCCCGTTGGATTCAAGTCATTTGGATCTGTAGATCATCCTTGGTAAAAATAACAAGGCAGAAGCTTTTCTGCATTCAAACATTTTTCAAAGTTAAACCACAATAGCTTTTGAGTTGATTCCAACTCTCAAAAATCAAATTTAACTTTACCTTTCAGAATATATAAAAAAATATAGGTGTACTTACAGAAATAATGTTCAAGTAATAAAAGAATGCCACATAGGCATTTCTAGACACATTATTTAATTAAAATAAAAGGGTAAAACCTTATTAAATTGTGACACCACTTTAAATCACATTCCCATGGACTAAAATATGTGGTGATGACATGTGTCAACATGATCCCATGTTTGGTTTGGAGAATATTAAATCTTAAGTAGTTTTTCAATGAGTAGAAATTACTTTTCTAAAAATAAAAAGAATGAAACCAAACCTTAATCTTGTGATGTTAGTGATGATGCTAGATCATCTATAGGACCCTTTTGTGTGATGATTGCAAGTAGTTAAGTATTTCTTGGTGATTGTGTACATCGTATTTATTTATAGACGCTAGTACCGACCAAGGATACGAGGAGGAAGGAGGATTCTACGAAGAAGAAGTCGAGGAGAACTTCAACCACTGCTCTGCACAAGGCAAGCCTAATGCTACTAGTTGATTGTGCAAGCCAATACTTGCAAGCTATTAATTTATCAAGCTTATACTGATAATGTGCAAGTTACTACTTGCTTGTTACCATGCCAACCATATGCCTTAAGCATATGTGATCATACCCACTTGATAACCCAATCCTAGTTTTATTTGCAAGCTTCTACTTATTCCTTTACCAAAGCCTTAGCTTAGAGTTGACTTAAGTGACTTGTAGATTCTAGAAAGATATATTGTGAAGGTTGCATAAAGAGCATAAAATTTGGCCTAAGATAGAAACCTTGATATCATCCTAAGATATAAGGTTGTACTTAGTTGAAATTCCACTAGTATACCACCCCTCATTAGTGCTACCACCCACTTGTAGATGCTAGTGCTAAGCATAAAACTTGATCAACTTTAGATGGGAATACTTGGTGAAAATGGTTATGAAAACCTTAGAATGATGGATCATTCTACTGAGATGTTTTGACATATGTTTCCGAACACCAGATGATTTTGGTGATGAAAATGTTGAGGCATGAGCCTTAGCCCTTTATAAAACTGATGGTTGTCTGGATGCGATACCATTCCAATGTTACCGTACAACCACAATACCCGAAGATTGGGTAGGGCTTGACTGGAAGCTTATATACCTTAGTATTAGTTCCCTCACGTCCAAGGTCTGAGCTGAGGCTACCTTGTGAAGATTGTCCACCTGTGCAGTACCCAAGATGACAGTTGGTCATGGTTGGGAGGCCAAACTCACAGGAGAGGTGCTTATACTAGGGCGTGTAATTGAAAGGTTAGGATTGATTATCCGCATACTGAGTATGGTGAATTCAGGATTTGTTCCTGACGGATGTATCGAATGTTGTGGTGAAAGTGTACAATCTCTGCAGAGTGTCAAACTATTCGAATAGCCGCGTCCGCGGTTATGGACAGTTGGAGTGGCCATACTGTTCCCCCGTCAGATGTTTTCAAAGTGACTTGTGAAATGAATTGAGGCTTTGACTTGACCACAACAAAGTTGTGACCGAAAACACAAGATCCCACTTAGGAGTTATAAAATTTGTGACTAGCTTCTCTCGGAACTTAGTAGAGATAAATCTGGCTTTTTGCAAAACAACCCTAGAGCCTAGTGTCCTATTATGAAAAACCCCCTTCACTTGTTAGTATTAGTTTGCGAGTACTTAAAGAGTACTCATGGCTTTGTCCCTGGCTATTCCCGTGGCCAGACTATGAAGAGGAGTACCTAGAAGATGGACCCCATGAAGGTTACGACAACTAGGATCATCTCCCATCGTCAGCATTGCCTGTGACCCCGAAGATAGAGCTTCGCCTACACTACCGTTATTATTACGTATTCCGCTGCTTGAAGTTGTATTAAGAACTGGATCATGAGATCCCTATTTGTGTAAGACCTTATATATGGTTTGTAATGGATGATGTACTGTGGTGTCCAATTATGTTATGTCTCGCAAAAATGGTAATCCTGGGATTGCGATGTATGGCATAACAGGCATCTGGGATTAAAAATCCGAGTGTTGACACTTGCCCATACCTTCCATCGACAATCTTCATTATCGCATATCAAAACATATCTTTCATTTTGGTCGGACTTGAACACTATGTTGGGTCGATGATGACTTACGGCGTACTCCTGGAACCATACTTGCATGTCCAACATAGCCTTGAATTTTAGCCCCGGGTAATCAAAGGTCATGCCCTAGGTCGACTATGTGCCTCGTCTTCGGTGAGGGGTCTAGGCCGCTTCGGCCCATACTCCCGCAGGTTCGAGTCTGCCACGGCTAGGTGAGCCTCCCTAACATCCTTGAACTCATGAACATTAGGATCTCTGCCCCACACCTTGACAAATGCATCGGTCTCCTTCTTCGAAAACTTGGGAACCGAACGGTCATCGTCTGAGTCCGTAGCGTAAGCATGTTCATACCCCTCGTCCTCTTCATTGTCATCTTCATAGGTATATGGATCTCCCTCAAGCATCGAGGATGCCACCAAAGGTACACAAGGCGATGATGGAATGTTGATTGGCGAGACAGCTGCAAACTCTTCCTCGATCGGCTCTAAGGTTTCAACATTCATTTTCTCCTCGATGATCTCTACTCGTTCTCTTTCAACATAACTGGGCTCCTCCATAATCTCCTCCAAGTAATCTTCATCTTGTTGATTTTCTGTGTCCCACATAGGCGGTTGGCTTGGACCCGCATCATACACATCCTCAGGACGGTCATTGTTGCTTCTTTCGATAACCGAGGGCCGCTTGTTCAAGTCGATGAGAAGATGGGCATGCCCGGTGACCTTGACGGCAAACACGACCAAAGATTTTATATGCGAGTTCTCCACTAGCTCTTTGTATAGATCCCACTCGTTATCACCATTGATCGGGATCATCTCAGTATAAGATCTAGAGCCACCCACATCATATCTTCCTTCCAAAACAACTTCATCGCCTTTGTCACTCCATCCAAGGGCAGCTATAACCTTGACAACAACATCACTAAGACTAGGACTAGTCAGAAAAAATATCACAATCTTTGCCATATCCACAAACTCAACACCACAATCCGATTGCACAACATGCTCACCGTGATGCACATGAAGGACTTTTGCATAAGCCATCTATATTAATAGCCAAAACAAATACCAAAGCATCCATTAGAGAATGCAATACCCAAAAAAATGCGACAATGTGCAACCAATAATACCATGCCATCTACAATCACCCTAAAATACCATTGCTCCATTGCTCTAACCTACTCATTTTTCTACAATCACCCTACACAAACTAGCCAATATCATTCATATATGTTGCACATGCTTACAACACACAAACTAGCCAATACCAATCAATCTAGCAACTCCTAAAAACTCGAAAATATTCACAATGTATCCTACAAGTCAAGCACATGTATCCTACAAACAACTCGAGGTGAAACACTAGGTTATCCGTATCCTACAAACAACTCCTACAAAAAACTCCTACAAATAACTCCTACCAACAACTCCTACAAAATATCATCTAAGTGAAATATCTACAAGCTCAAGCACATGTATCTGTATCCTACAAACAACTCCTACAAAAAACTCCTACAAGCAACTCCTACAAGGTCAAGCACATGTAACAATTAGCAATACCATCTAAGTGAAATATCTACATTACTAACACTTGTATAATTACATCATATGTTACAATGATTCATCTAAGTGGAATAATTACAATTAACTAGAACATGTTCTTCACAATGTGCAAATTATTTTACATACATCATTGTATAATTACATTGTATGATTCATCTAAGTTGAATAATTACAATTAACTAACACTTGTATAATTACATACAACATTTTCACAATGTACAAATTATTTTAGAATAGGGGAAGGGGATTTGAGAGAGGAGAGGGAAGGGGAGAGGAGAGGTACCTGCGGCCAGAGGGGAGAGGTGCGGGACGAGGAGATGGTCGGAGAGGGATCAGCCCATCCTCCACGCCAGAGGGAGGCAACCCACCCTTGATGCCGGAGCGGCCGGCGGCCTGCGTGCGGGCGGGCGACGACCTGCGTGCGCGCGGCCGGCGTGCGGGCTGGTGGAGGAGCGGACGGAGGTGGTCCGGAGGTAGGCGGAGGTGGAGAGAGCGGAGGAGGAGCGGTGGGAGGTGGTGCGGCCGGCCGGCGTCACGAGGGAGGGCGAAGGCGGCCAGAGACGGATGTGGTATGACTGGATTGGGGAGAAAGAGAAACTGGTCGATTGGGTATAACCCTAGGGTCGACGCCATTTGAAATGGCGCCGACATAGCGGTCACGTCAGCCAGGCGCCCACCCCAGTGGCTAGTTCGGCGTCATCGCCGACATGTGTTAGGTCGGCGTCGTTTGAAGTGGCGCCGACGTGAAGGGTCAGATTCTAAATTAGTTTCGTCCGAGGCAGAGCTGGTTGAACTTGTTCAAATTGGCCAGATTTGTCAAAAGATACGGCAAGAACTAGGATGTCCTCCTGTCTCATCTGTCACTGCCTTTAAATTAAACCCCAATGTAGGGGGCAGTTCACAGCACCATTATCACAGGGCTGCAACACCAATAAAGCTTTGCATTGGTTTAATTACTGTTCAGTTTTCTGTCATTTCAATCTTGTTCCCGGAGTTGCTGTCAAAAAAGAAGGAAAAATAATGCGCATCATTTCTCTTTCAGTTATTGCATTAGCAGCTACCGTGATCAGCAACGGGACAGCAAGCTCAAACAAAGAACTGCAGTTGCTGAAGGAAACATGATCCTTGCAGATTATTACTCACTACTCATATAAATGATCTCACTCCAGATGTAACGAGATACTATGCCCTTACTGACTGTAACTTATCCCATAAAACATCAACACCAAATTGCAAATGTAAATATGACTTGCACTTTCCCACAAGAAACCTTTAACTTTCAGTTCTTGGTTTCCTGAAACATAACCCTGGAGCAAATGTTTCCAATGATCAACTTTTGTTCTTCAGAAGTCAACACTTACATCACCGTAATTTTACAACAAAGGAGATCAAATAGCGCATTAATCCCTTTTCTATACACGAAAGTCAACTTTTCTTTTCAGGTTCGTGGCTTCTTGCCACGGCAATACTTTACTACTAGGAGTAGGAAACTTATTTTAAGTTACTATTGCTCGACACTGAGCTAGCAGAGTTCTCTCCATGGAGGCGCCGGCGGTGAGGGCGTCAACACCTGGTCTTGGCGGCAAAGCCGTGAATGGCGCCGAAGCCGCGGGAGCCAAACCCGAGGCAGCCGAGTAGCCCCTGCCGGTACGGCAGGAACGTGCGCCGTCGCATGTCCTCCGCCTCAGCCCGCCTCGCCTCGTAGAGCCGCTCGTGCGGCGACCTCCCCCTGCCGCGCCTCCCCACCGCCGGCGCGGGGTCTGTCTTGGGAGATGCCAGCGAGGCGTTCTTCTTGAGGCGCGCTGGCGCTGGCGGCAGCGAAGCTAGAGGTCGGCGCTTGGACCCGTCGGACTTCTTCTGGTGGACGAGGTTCTTCAAGAACCACCACCGGCGGCACCTCCTCGATGTCGAGGAGGATGCGGACGAGGCCGTCGAAGACGACGAGGACGACCGTGAGGCTGATGCCGCCGTCTGTACAGAATCTTTCGCCGGAGGAGGGGAAGCTAACGGCGACATCCAGTGTGCGCGGAATGGGGAGAGTGAACGTGACCTGCGGTGCACGGACCGGCTCCGGAAACGACCGCGCTCGTCCAATGGCACCGGTGCCTCCAGCGGCGGCATCCGGCTTCCGGTGGGGCGGTCGGAGAGGGGTGGGGGCGCCTGCGAACGGAGGAGGAAGGAGGAGAGCCGCATTGGGCGGATCTGGCCGTTGTGGAACAGCTCGTCGGCGGAGGACATTGCGGCAGCAACGGGCGAAGGGAACTGTGAAGAAAAGTCGAAATCGAACTCGTAGCCACAGTCATCGGCGCCTCGCGCGGGGCTCGCCGGCGCGCTGAAACAGAAGCCGGCTGCGGCGTGGAAAGACGGGTCGCGAGCGGGGCTGGACGGCGCGCTGACGAAGGGGGTGGAGCACGCGCTGTATCCGGGGACGCCGCAGCCCACGGCGAAGTGGTGGCTGGAGCTGCTGTCGGCCGCGGCGGCGGCCATTGTGACGGCAAATGGGGTGGTGGGGATGGTTGAGATCGGAAGGTGGGAAGGCCCTCTTCTTATGAAGAGAGGTTGATAAGTTGATTCCTGGATGTTTTCTGTTTAAGCCCTAATAAATGTGAATGTAGTCAATTTAGGCCCCGTTTGGATGAAGAGTATTTTCGACATATTCTTCAAATACCATGGTTTCTGAAAAAACTTGAGTCGCACATAGTTTGAGGTGTTTAGCTACACTAAAATACCACAGTTTTGGAAGTTGAAACCTACCTGACTCACACTAGGGTTGTTGTTCAAAGGTCTAGCCCAACTCCCATTACATGCCATCCGGACATAGGCGAGTGGCACAATGCAGCCGGTCAGAAGTCGATAGTCTTTTATTTGAAAGTAAATTTCAAATATTAGGAAATTTCACAGGCGGACCCATTTGTAGGCGTAGCATGCAGAGGCTTTATTTCCTTTCTATTTTATTCAAAATTTCCTAATATTTACCAAGTTTTCAAATAGTTAGGTACATATAGTTCACTTCTGCAATTTACTTCTTGCATTCGAAATTCAAAAATAAATATAAGTAATAAATAATCTAATTACGTTAATGATATTAAAAAATCTTTACAAGTGTGAAATGAAAAAATTAAAACAATAAGAAAAGAGGCCTAAACTAATTTCCTAGTTGCTTTCTTTCTCTTCTAGATTCTTTTGTTCTTCTTCACTTTGATCCTTGCAAAATGAGACAAAAGAAATCAAATAAAATATAAACAGATAAACAAGTCACCACTATATTAAACACTATTTGACTAAGCATAGAGTTGCTATGCTCAATTCCTCACTGAGTTTGATATTAGATCAACATAGCAAAAAATATTATAGCACCACAAATCATAGGTTCAAACCACTCAATTCCATACCAGCAAACAAGTAGAATCATAGAATTATAGACCACCACAAATAAGTAGAAATATACAATACCACTTAGTTCCATAGTAGGAAACAAGTTGAAACATACCTCCGAACCACCTATCAGACTGTCCCAGCGCCTCTAGGAACCAAGTGGACCGGAGACTTCGGTCCAGCCACGCCGGAGACTCCAATATGAGGCATGGACCAGAGACTCCGGTCAGTCTCCGGGCCTTCCTCCGGACCACCTATCAGACTGTCCTAGGCTGGATTCTGGAGCCCCCTCCAGGGACTCCAGGGGACACTCCGGACCACACCGGAGACTCCGGTCCACGCAGACCGGAG
Source organism: Avena sativa (assembly GCA_916181665.1). NCBI lineage: Eukaryota > Viridiplantae > Streptophyta > Magnoliopsida > Poales > Poaceae > Avena > Avena sativa. The sequence goes on from OV702297.1 coordinate 125,613,289, forward strand.
ACTCTGGTCTGGACCAAATAAGAGGCAAACTTCAAATGGCGATATCTAGAGTTTGGAAACTCCAATTGACCTGAAACCAATTTTGTTGGAAAGAGGACAACAAGAGCTACTCAACAAACAGTGAAAATATTGGATACCACCAAGAGAGAACATTTCATGTATTATAATGTGAGATACCTCTCTTGGTGATAAACCGGAAAAACCTCAAAGATCAAAAACGCAATATGATATAAAAGGGAAATCTGTTTTTGATGAACTAGAGCTTGTTATGAATATTACCACAAGCTCTAGAACCTCACATGGATAAGATCCAATTAACAACCAAGAAAGGATGATGCTAAGTATGCAAAGGTTTGAGCTCTCTCTGAAAGATATGATCGAGTTACTCACTTGAGAGCCCCTCTTGATAGTACGGTTGTCTATCCTATAAACCGGTCTCCCAAACTAACACCACGAGACCGGTAAGAAAGAAACCCTATCAAGATCATATGTTTGCCTTGCGCATATTCCACTTGATCTTGATGTATATGATCTTGTCCTTCTCAATATGGAACACCTTTCTTGATTGCTCTTGCACACACTCGCTTGATGAAGACTTGCAAGTTGCTCCCCCATACGACATGGGGAAACCTTTACTTTGACCTTGTCTTCATTAATCCATGATCACCGAGGATGGCAAGCTTCATGCATGATATCTTCTAGATATGGCACATCTTTAGCTTGCACAACATTACTTCCAACACCATTTGGATTATGTCTTCAAAATACATATGATGAACTCTATCTTCTTCTTCAAGACACCCTTGCAAAAGGCTCAACTCTCACATGGCCAATATGTGGATCACTCTTTGAACACCTTGGTCACCACTTGATCCTCTTCACTTTCTTCTTCTCCAAACCTTGAATCCAACATATGGTTCAAGCATTGCCTATGGACAATTCCTATAAGTACAACTTGATACAAGCATTAGTCCATAGAGATTGTCATTAATTACCAAAACCGCACATGGGGGCCCACATGTTCTTTCAGCCTCTCCTCCTCCAGATCAGTGTAGGTCTTGTAGTTCCATTCAACCACATATCTATCAGAATCATAAGAATGATACTACAAAAATGAACAAATGACAGAAGTTAGAACAAGCACTAAAAAGAATAGAAATTTGCGGGATTGTGAAAATATCTACATATTTAAGAAATCTCACTGAATCATGTCCATCAGAGTCACCTTCCCTCCTCATCCTCCTCTCCCTAAGAAGTTGTTGCTAGTACCAGCACATCAACACACAATACAGTTACTACAGTGCCTATTGTTAATTAAAAAAGCATGATAATGCAATTTTACTACATTCAGTACAAGTAAACAACAAACAAGTGCTTTATAATGCAATTTGTTCTGTGAAAGCATATTACAATAAAGCAAAGTTCACTAACCAAATGCTATTAAAAATAATAGAAAATATATTAGTCAAGGTTAGCTAGTTATTTAGCAAACCACATGCTTCAGAATACTTGGAATTGCACTACAATAAACGGTACAAGGTTAATGCTATGTGACAGTACATGGATACTGCTATGTCATACTAAAGCAAAATCTAATACTAATACTAATCCTAATCCTAATCCATGATTACTAGTTAGTACTCCCTCTGTTTCATAATATAAGATGTTTTAGATTTGTGAAGATGATGTATCTAGACGTCTTTTAGTGTGCAGGTTTGGAGAGGTATTGATTCCTATGTCATAGTAATGAAAGAGAGGGAGTACAAGCTAAAACATATTATATTATAAAAGAGAGGGAGTACAAGCTATTGATTCCTATGTCATAGTAAAACATTAAAAACATTGCACAACATAACCATTTCACAATATCTGGTCCTATAATCTTCCAGCAAATCTTCATAAACATTACAACATTGTACACAATAACTCTTGACACAAATAATATTCCATAGACAGAGCTTCACAAGCTATACCAAATTCTATCAGGTACAGGAACACAACCTAAAGCCTTATTTGCATCTTGAAATCCTTCCAGGAAAACATAGAATCCTGCTTTATGGGGCAAGTGAAATCCTCCCGGTATGTTGTAACAAGCAATAAATTAGAAAAAGATATAATTGATTTTGGGACAACAACATTGTTACTCCTAATAACAACAATGTATTTTACAGCATCAACAAACATTCAACACAACATAACCTAATTCTTGCCTAGAGGAAGAAGAAGAGACAGGGAGATGGCACCTACCTAAAGAAAATCCCTACGCATAATAATCTAAGAAGACAACCCTAAAGTAGAAGGCACCTTCCTCTACCATGGGAAGAGGCGGCGGGGGGGGGGGGGGGGGGGGGGGTCACCACCACAAGCTCATCAACGACGTGTGTATGCTCTACATTCAGATCTAGCACGAAAAGCTCCTCCTGGTCTGCCGCCCCGTGACAAACCCTCCTGATGCGGCCACATCATGAGCCGCACCTAGAAACGAACATCCAGCAACCTCCACCGCATTTGGGCCAGTGACGCCGCCCATACCAGCATGGGCTGCTGTCGTTGAGCTGCTCCCTCCCTCCATCCCCTCGGAATCGATGAATGAGAGACGAGATGGAGAAAATTCGAGTGGGGAGGCGGTGCATGCGGTGGTGATACGTCCAATTTGCATCACCATTCTACATCATAATTTACCTCTATTCCTTGATATATTTCATATTAAGAGGTGTTACTTATGTATTTTCATTTGTTTATACATGTTGGATGATTCTTGGAGGATGAACTGACGGAGTCAGGATTCTGATGGAAAAAGTGGTGTTTTGATGCAATTTCGCGAAGATCAGAAAAATACTATAAAAACTACAGAAAAATATATTTTCCCAGAAGACAAAGGATGCTAGAAGGGGAGGCGGAGTTGGGCCACAGGGGGCCCACACCCCCCCAGGCGTGGGCCACCCTGGGCCACGCCTATAGGGGGTGTGTTCACCCTGGCCCACCTCTGGCTCCGCCCTCTCGCCTATATCTTCTCCTCAAAACCCTAATACATGGGGAAGCAACCACAGAAAGATTCTGCCGCCTCTGCGGGGAAGAAAACACCGAGAGAGAAAGAGCTCTGCGGCAGACAGATTTCTGTCGGGGAAATTCCTTCACAGAGAGGGGAGATCGTCGCCATCAACACCATCATCAAGCTAGACTTCATCGAGATCATCATCATCATCCACACCATCATCTCCACCAGCACCATCATCACCACTCCATCCCGCTATAACAATTGTGTTGAATTTTGCATAGTTCTTAGGGGAAACTTTCCCGGTGTTGATTACTATTGTAGTTGATGCTTGTGAGTGGAACCATTGAATTATTGTTTATGTTCAGATTGTTATCCATCATTATATCATCTCTGATCTTGATCCATATGATGTCTCGTGAGTAGTTCGTTTAGTTCTCGAGGACATGGGAGAAGTCATGTTGTTAGTAGTGGAATTGTGTTGAGGTATTATTCAATGGTTTAATATTTAAGTTGTGGTTCTATTCTTCTAGTGGTGTCATGTGAACGTCGACTACATGATACTTCACCATTTATGGGCCTAGGGGAATGCATTGTGTATTTGGCTACTAATTGTGGGGTTACCGGAGTGACAGAAACATGAACCCCCTTTAGGAAACCTTTTGAAAGGACTATATTTTCCCTTGCTATTTTGGTGATGATGACAATCCCACTTGTGATCTAACCATGTGCTTGAGTTTAAGGTTAATTGCTTTTGGTGATTCTTATGAAGTGTGTGGATGCTCTCTTTGGGATCTCGTGAAGACGGCGGTCTTTTGTTTTTCTATTTCTCTCATTTTATTGCTTTAGATCGCCGTACTATCAAGAGGGGGTCCACCTCGGAAGGTTGTGGGGAATCATCTGTTTTTGCACAAACCATATATGCACCGCCACAACCATCCTACTCATCTGAGAGAGAGCGAGGTTCTGATCTGTTGGTACTTTTTTGTCTGATAGGAACTTCCGGCCATGCGCCGGAAGTTCCGCTCAGGGCTCTCTGTGGGTGGATCTGGGACTATGTTCCGATCTAACTTCCGATGGAACTTCCGGCCAGCTCCCAGAACCTACTGTATTGGTATGTTCTATTTGCCGGAACTTCCACCGGAAGTTGCACTAGAAGTTCCGGTCGGGAATTTCCATCGCTTCTTCCACTAAGACCCTAAGCAGAACTTCCGCCCAGGCACCGGAACTTCCGCCCAGGCGCCAGAACTTCCGGCCAGACAATGTTGGCGACTGATACGTCCAAAACGTATCTACTTTCCCGAACACTTTTGCTATTGTTTCTCCTCTAAACTTGTGTGATTTGGATACAACTAACACGGACTGACGCTGTTTTTAGCAGAATTACCTTGTTGTCTAGTTTTTGTGCAGAAAATCAACTATCAGGAAAAATCCCGGAAAATATTCCAAAAATCCTATTTCACCAAAAGACTCACGGAGCCAGAAGATGAGACAGAGTGGAGGCCTAGGGGCCCACACCCCTGCCAGGCGTGGTCCAGGACTAGCGGCGCCTAGGGGGGTGCATCCACCCTAGGCACTCCCTCAGGCTTCGTCTTCGCCTATAAGAAGCCTCTTGACCTAAAAACTGAGGGGGGAGGGTTCGTCGTTTTTCCAGAAAGAGTTCCGCTGCGCCGCCACCACTAGAAGCCGCGATTCGGATCCAGAAACTCCATTCTAGCACCCTGACAGGACGGGGAATTTGGGGAGGATCATCGCCATCATCATCACCAACGCCTCTCCATCCAGTGGAGGAGCCTGCCTCGTAGTTGAGCCTGGGCAAGGTTTAGATGTAGCTGTTTGGACTAGAATTTGCCCCCCAAAAAAATCTTATTTAAACTAAGCTTTTTTATAGACCTCAAAGGAGATTAGGAGCCGAAGCCCGGGCAGCCGCCCGGGCATGCCGGACTGAAGCTCCATCACTGTGTCCATCAACCATCAATGTTTACCTCATCCATGAGTGAGTAATCCCCTGCTGTAGGCTATGGGGATGGTAGGGATTGGATGATTTCTATCATGTAATCAAATAAGATTGTTAGGGCATGGTGCCTAGTATCTCTATTAGTGCTATTTGACTTTGTTGCAACTTGTTGTGCTTAATGCTTGTCACTAGGGCCCGAGTGCCATGCTCTCAGATATGAACTTATTATTGAATCATTATGATAGTATGTTTGTGATCTTATCTGCAAGTTGTGTACACATATCATTGTCCGGATCCAAAGGCCACGAAGTGACAGAAATTGGGACAACCAGAGGGGATGGTTGTGGTGTGAGGATCACATGTGTTCACGGAGTGTTAATGCTTTGCTCCGGTGCTCTATTAAAAGGAGCACCTTAATTGCCAGTAGTTCCCTAGAGGCCCTGCTGCCACGGGCTGGTAGGACAAAAGATGTTGTGCAGGTTCTCATTGCGAGCACGCATGACTATATATGGAGCACATGCCTATGATTGTTTAGTACTTGGATGCTTATTCTTATTTATCTGCAATTTCCCTAGATCTTGAAGTTACATGTTTAGACTCGTCCATGCAACTCCCGTCCATCCATCCCTATGCCTACCGCACTCATATCCTACTGTTTTCTGCTACTGTTACTATTGCTCCTGTTTTACTGTTGCTACTACAAACTGTTGCTACTAATAAACTTCTGTGAGCAAGAACTATTTCCAGGTGCAGCTGAATTGACAACTCAGTTTTTAAGGTTTGCAAGTATTCTTTGGTACCCCTTGTGTCGAATCAATAAATTGGGTAATACTACTCGCGAAGACTGTTGTGATCCCCTGTACTTATGGGTCATCAAGACTATTTCTGGCGCCGTTGCCGGGGAGCATAGATTTATTTGTAAGTTCACTTGGATCTACTATTGTTCACTTCTACTCCTTTCATCATGGGGAAGTCTCGTGATGGAAAGTTTCCTATTTTACAATCCACTACAAGAAGAGGTACAGTCCTAAACACCTCTGCTGCTCTTGATTCACCGTATGTTATAAGTAAGCTTGTTACACCACCACCACATACACATGCTACACACACTGCTACTACTGCTGAATATAAAACTGATTTTGATACTCATGATGTTACTTCTACTGTGCTTGATGCGAGTGGTTCATTAGGTCCTTTCCTAGATGCTACTATGGCTAGTCTAGGAAATACTGAAACTCCTAGTGAAGACACTGTTACACTTGTTAACTCACCGGAGTCTAGAGAGAGTTATGATATTAGTAATGGTTACATTGAGTTCACTGATGAATTTGTTGAAGAGTGCTAAACACACATGGTGCAAGTGCTATTAAGAGTCTCCTTGCAAGACGTACCATTTTTCCTAAACTGTCCTCTGATCCTAAGTTTGCCACCTCTCCCATAGATATTAAAGATAAAGATTATGATTTCTCTCTTGATTTATCCTATTTGGACATTGTTGAGAAACAACCTTTTTGTGGGACTGAAAATGAGAGTGTTATAGCTCATATGAATGAGCTTTCTACTATGAGTTCTTTGTTCGCTGATGATTTTAAAATGCGGAAGTACTTTGTTACTAAGATCTTCCCTTTTCACTAAAAGGAGAAGCTAGGGCTTGGTTTAATAGATTACCTCCTGGTTCCATTGATAGCCCTGATTGCTTGATTGCTTCTTTCTTCCAGAAATATTTTCCTCCTAGTGCTAGACATGCTGCTTTGCAAAGACTTTTTGATTTTAAACAGGGAGAAGAAGAGAAATTGCATGAGTCATGGACAAGGTTATGTGCCTTGATTCATGCACATCCTAGATGTCCATTACCTAAGAATGAGCTTCTTGATATTTATTATAATGGACTAACTGATGATTCTAGGACATACCTAGATAGCTTTGCTGATTTTGTTTTTAGGAAAAGAACTCCTACAGATGCTGAAGAATTAATGGCTAAGATAAGCAAGAATTATGATGATTGGACTTCAACCGAGCTAAATACACCTGAGCCTATTACTCCTAAACCAGTTGTGCCTGAACCAGATCCAATACCAACACCAAAGAAGAGGGGAGTTATTGCATTAAATGATGAAGTGATGAAAGAAGCTAAGAAATGTCTAAAGGAGAAAGGTATTAGAGCTGAAGATGTGAAGAATCTACCTCCTATAGAAGAATTATGTAAGCCAATTCCCCACTCGTCTACTATTGAGGTACACTCTCTCCACTTTGATGAAGGTGATATTACCTATGGTAAGCCTCCTGATCAATGTCTAGAGGAACTTGACACATTTATTGTTAAACAAGGTAATTTTAATAAACAAGTTTAGAATCATTTATTGGAAAACTCTAGAGCTATTAAAGAGTTGAAAGATATTGTGGAAAGAACTTCTAATGATATTAAAATGCTTTGTAAACACTTTCAAATGGTTCAAACCCAACTTGATCAACTTGCTAAGGTACAAAAAGATATGCTAGTTAATGCCTCAGGAGATAAACATGCTTATGGAATTAGAACTAGGAGTGGAGCAGCCACTCAAGATCCTTTATATCCTAAAGGACACCCTAAAAGAATTGAGAAGGACTCTCAACAAGGTGAAAGTAGTGGTAGTCCTCGTAAGAGAAAGAAAAAGAAACATAAAATAGTTGAGGAACCACTTGAACCTGCTATAGATCCCAATAGTATATTTGTCTCTGATGCTGAAACTGATAGTGGTAATGATAAAAATGATACTCCTAATAAGGAGGAAGTTGACGAAGAACCTGAGAAGCACATTAAGAACACTAGGTACACTAAGGAAGATTTTATTGCTAAAAAACATGGTAGTGAGAGAGAAACTTGAGTGCAGAAACCTATGCCTTTTCCAAATAAGAAACACAAGTCAAAGGAGGAAGAACACTACAACAAGTTTTGTGAGTGGATGAAACCTTTATTTTTGCAAATTCCTTTGACTGATGCTATTAAATTACCTCCTTATTTAAAGTATATGAAGGATATTGTCTGTAATAAAAGGAATATTCCTAATGAGGAAATTTCTACTTTGCTTGCTAATTATTCCTTCAATGGTAAGGTTCCAAAGAAACTTGGTGATCCAGGTATACCAACTATTTCTTGCTCTATTAAGAACAATTATGTTAGAACTGCTTTATGTGATTTGGGAGCTGGAGTTAGTGTTATGTCTTTTTCTCTCTACAAGAGACTCCAGCTAGAAAAGCTGATACCAACTGATATATATCTTTGCAAATGGATGATAAGTCAACTACTATTCCTGTTGGTATATGTGAGGATGTTCCTGTTCAAGTAGCTCATAATTGCTTGGTTTTGACTTATTTTGTTGTGCTTGAGATGCCTGAAGATGATAACATGTCCATTATTCTTGGGAGACCTTTTCTTAACACTGCAGGTGTTGTCATTAATTGTAATCAAGGGAAAGTAACTTTCCATATTAATGACAAAGAGCATACTATTTATTTCCCCAAGAAGGTTGCTACAAGCTATTGCCTGAATTCCATTGAAAATATTGAGAGCATCAAGGTTGGAGAAATTTATTGTCCCATTCCACAAGAAATTTTTGAAACTATTATGATTGGGACCATTGCTATCAAGTATGAGGTAACATAATCACCTTCTGGAATGCAAAGTTTTGTTTCATATAAGATTGTTTTGGTAACAAGACTTTATCAACTTTGTTAACAAAAGGATTTTAATGAACAAAATAGTGTTTTCACTGTGGTTATACTTGCTTTCTTTTACTTTTCTCCTTGCTAGTCTTTGCCTTTTATTTTGATAGCTTTGGTTTTGTTAGTTGTTTGCTTGTTAGAGTGTCTTAGAACTTCTGTAGTTTGGTTTTTGGTTTGCTTTTGCTTCTTCTAAAAAATCGGTTTCTACGAGAAAATCAATTTTCATACCCTGAAAATTGGCCAAAAATAAAGTTTCCTGAAAAATCCCAGAAAATTCAAAATAAATTTTTTTCTCGAAAAAAGGGGCAGAGGGACACCTGGAGTGACCTAGGGGGCCACCCAGGACAGCACACCACTGGTGGGCGCGGCCCGCCCCCAGGTGGCGTCTGGCTGGGGTGTGGCCCACCTGGGCCCCTCCAAGGTGCCTCCTCCCAGCCATCTTCTTTCTCTCTCCCAAAAAACACCAGAAAACTTTATCAAGCTCGAGTTCCTGTTATTCTTGCTCACGATTTTCGATCTCCTTGCTCAGACCGTCTTTGCTGTTGATTTTTGGAGGGATTGCTCCTTGGTATGTGCCTCCTCTGCTTGTCCAATTAGATTTGTGATTGGTAGATTGTATCTTGAGTATTTTGCTGCTATAGGTGACAGGTTGTGTGAGGTTGCATGCTTGTTCTATGCTTAGATATTTCATTTTTGATGCATGTGTAGCCCTCTAGCAAGTTCCTATAGTAGTTTCTCATCATTTATCAACTTGGAAATCACTTGGTTTGATGTTTGTCTAAAAATTTCAGAAAAAAGAGGTCATGGACAACCACACATTTGGTGAAATATTTGAGAGTGATGCACCTAGAAGGTCAAGGACTTCAAGATCATCCTCCCGAGCTAGGCCCTCATACAATGAGGATCTCATTACACCGTGATTTGGCGATGAGGGAGATGAGGGGGATGCTCACCCTTCCACCTTTCCTTGCCTAACCTTTTTGTGGGCTGCTGGGATTCTTGATGATTTTCTAACCTTGGTTCGAAGGGTTGGACTAACAATCTATATGCAGGATGAGAGCGTGCAATATGCAATGCTCACTAAAACATTTGTGGAGAGCTTTTCTTTTACTAACAGCTTGTTCAAGCCAGATGTGTCTTTCAAACTTTATGGCAGGCCTTACAACATGACATTGAAGAAATTTTGTGAGGCTCTAGGACTTGGTACAGCTGGGTCGGCAAAGAATATTCTAGCTCAACCCGCTGATTTGTTGGAGCTCTACCGCGGGATAACTAATGATGATGACCATAGAGCCCAACGGGGAAAGATAAGAAATATTCAACTCCCAACCATCATGTACTTTGCTTATTATCTTTCCACTAGTGTTCTTGGTAGGGAGAACATTAGTAATATTTCCAACTATCATTTGGCCTTCATAGCTGCTGCGCTCAATAATGAAACTAAGTACAATCTTGGTTCTCTCATTGCTCGTCGCTTAGCTGCTTAGGGACCCATTTATGGGGGAATTATTGTTGCACGTGTTGCTGCTGCCTTGGACCTTGTTGTTGATCCAAATGATACAGTTTTGGCCCCTTAGAGGCTTGATATTTCTGCTATGAAAGCACATCATTTTGTCACTACTGGCTCTACCCTTGAGATCTTGGTTTATAGAATGATGTTTATTGACGAGGAAGAGAGAGAGAGATCCCTCTCCCCCAAACCACTTTGTTAAGTATTTCCCAGGGACCTTTGTCACACTCCAAGGAGGAGATGGATGACAAGATGTGCATTCTTGGCTTCCATGGACACTATCAGGGGGACGCGCCCTCATACGACCCCTCTATACACTACACAAGGGAGTCCTCGAGCTATCGGGACGAAGGGGCCTCCTTGTTGTACTACGGAGGTGCACCTTCTTGGTCACCATGGATTTGAGCCCCACTTAGGCCAAAAGCCTAAGCTTGGGAGGAGGTATACCGACATCACACTCATCTATATATCATGTTCGGTCGGTTCTTTGTATATCCATTGTTTCGCTTTCTTTTTGGTTCTTGCTGCTGCTTTCTTAAAACACAAAAATACCAAAAATATTTTCGTTGTTTATCTTGGTTTTTTTCTTTGCTTTTTAGCTTTGGTTTGCCTTAAAGAAAAATCCAAAAAGATTTTGCTTTATTTTTTGCTTTGTTTGCTTGCTTTGAAAAATCGAAAACACCAAAATTATTTGTTGTTCTTCTTTGGTTTTGTGAGTTCTTTGCATGATTCAGTCGTCCTCAGTGGATTTTGGTTTCATGTTATTATTCAAGTCACACAAGTGAAGGGAAATAATGAATATTAAGACAACTTGAGGTGTGATAAGAGGCTGGTAACGAACTCTATTTGTTTTCATTTTTGTACATATACTCATCATTGTGAGCATGCTTAGTCTGTTCATGTAAGGTGTATGTTATTATGAATGCTTAGTAGTTCTTGCTTTCTTGTGATTAGGTCCAGCTTGCTAATAGTTAGTAGCATGCCATATGAATGTTTGCTTGCATTGTTTTATTCATATTTTGGTATGATATTGTGGTATCCTCCTCTGAAAGTTTCATGTGAATCGACTTGGAACATGACTAAACAATAGTCAGTAAGCCTCGATGCTTTATTTTGCCTCAGAGTTCTTGTATCACTTTCATGCCATAATTAGTCCTGTTTTGTTGCAAGCATGATTATGACAGTTATTGCTCTCTCGTTTGTCGCTCCCTTTCTATTGCTAGCCTTCACTTGCACTGAGTATGAGCTCTACTTGTGCTTCCAACTCCCCAAAACCAATATTGCCAACAGTGTCCACCATACCTACCTATTATCATCATTTGCTATTTCAGTGCATATTCTATATGCCTTGTTTTCTTCCATATAAAATGTTTTACTGTTTTGAGAAAGTTAGTTAGTAAAGCTCGCACGAACTTGATGGCACACTTTATTCCTTGCACTTAATAATCCTGAATCATTGTGACCTGTCCATGAAAGTTATATGCTTGCAAATTATAGGCTAGGAGTTAGCAGAACCGTGCTGTCACGGGGAACGCTTTCAACACTTATGTATATATATCCAGTTGATACTTTGCTCTTTTGTTTGCGGATGTCGTTGGTGTGAAATAAAAGGGGAGCTTGTGATTTCATGGAGTATATATATGTGTTAGAGAAATGCCTAGGCCGCTAGCCTAAGCCATGCCTAATCATGGTGGAAAATTGTAGCATCACCATAATGAGCATTCTGTGAAGCATCCTCAATAAAAAGCTATGCACATAGTAAATAAAAAGATCACTGAGATGCTCATTGTCTGCTTGCCTTGTCATTTTGATCACGAGATAGCTCCTATATCATGTGCAAGGGGTACCCCGTTGGCGGTTCTCTATGATATGCATGTATGTACAATGACAAGAACTTGCAGGTAACCAAAGTTGAGTAGCATGCGGAGTGGCCCTCGTAATCAAGGGACATGGGATTTCCAGTTTATGGTCTGTCAAGCATATAACTCATATTGGACCTCACTTTCACCTTAACCATATGAAGATTCCTATGATAGGAGCAATGAGAGCTCAAAGCTAGTGAGTACCTTCCTTTCAGCATTACAAAGCCTTTCAAACTTTTCAAAACCTTTTAACTTCCTTGTTGAGTCACCACTTATTCTATGAGCACCCTCTTGAGAGCATAGTTGTCATTCTTGTGTTTGTTCCAAAACTTGGTTAATTATGTCATGACTTTGATGCTTGTATCTCTGATATCTTTACTTCTAGTCTTCATGTGAACTTCAGAGGTGCCTTGGAATTTATATTGTGCTCTACAAACAAAGTCAAGCGAGATACCACTCTATCATACCTTCTTATGAGCATTGAAATGTTTCTTATTTTTATGTTTCATGCTACTTATTATTATTGAGTTGGTTTCTCTTCATAGCTTGCAATGACTATTGAGTAGACTTAGTTGCATACTTCTTATTATGAATGGTTTAAGTATCTACTCCTGTGCTGAGAATATATACATCATATGAAGCAAATGTGTTTGTGAAAGTTCTTTTATCGCACTCGGTTTTCAACTGAATTGCTTGAGGACAAGCAATAAGCTAAGCTTGGGGGGAGTTGATATGTCCAAAACGTATCTACTTTCCCGAACACTTTTTCTATTGTTTCTCCTCTAAACTTGTGTGATTTGGATACAACTAACACGGACTGACGTTGTTTTCAGCAGAATTACCTTGGTGTCTAGTTTTTGTGCACAAAATAAACTATCAGGAAAAATCCCGGAAAATATGCCAAAAATCCTATTTCACCAGAAGACGAGACGGAGTGGAGGCCTGGGGGACCCACACCCCTGCCAGGCGCAGGCCAGGCCTGGCGGTGCCTAGGGGGGCGTGTGGCCACCCCAGGCACTCCCTCGGGCTCCCTCTTCGCCTATAAGAAGCCTCTTGACCTAAAAACCAAGGGGGGGTTCATCGTTTTTACAGAAAGAGTTCCGTTGCGCCGCCACCACTAGAAGCCGCGATTCGGATCCAGAAAATCCATTCTGGCACCCTGCCGAGACGGGGAATTTGGGGAGGATCATCGCCATCGTCATCACCAATGCCTCTCCATCAACCATCAATGTTTCCCTCATCCATGAGTGAGTAATCCCCCGTTGTAGGCTATGGGGATGGTAGGGATTGGATGAGTTCTATCATGTAATCGAATAAGATTGTTAGGGCATGGTGCCTAGTATCTCTATTAGTGATATTTGACTTTGTTGCAACTTGTTGTGCTTAATGCTTGTCACTAGGGCCCGAGTGCCATGATCTCAGATCTGAACTTATTATTGAATCATTATGATAGTATTGTTTGTGATCTTATCTGCAAGTTGTGTACACATATCATTGTCCGGATCCAAAGGCCCCGAAGTGACAGAAATTGGGACAACCGGAGGGGATGGCTGTGGTGTGAGGATCACATGTGTTCACGGAGTGTTAATGCTTTGCTCCGGTGCTCTATTAAAAGGAGCATCTTAATTGCCAGTAGTTCCCTAGAGGCCCTGCTGCCACTGGCTGGTAGGACAAAAGATGTTGTGCAAGTTCTCATTGCGAGCACGCATGACTATATATGGAGCACATGCCTATGATTGTTTAGTACTTGGATGCTTATTCTTATTTATCTGCAATTGCCCTAGATCTTGAAGTTACATGTTTAGACTCGTCCATGCAACGCCCATCCATCCCTATGCCTACCGCACTGATATCCTACTATTTGCTGCTACTGTTACTATTGCTCATGTTTTACTGCTGCTGTTGCTTTACTGTTGCTACTGATAAACTTCTGTGAACAAGAACTATTTTCAGGTGCAGCTTAATTGACAACTCAGTTGTTAAGGCTTGCAAGTATTCTTTGGCTCCCCTTGTGTCGAATCAATAAATTGGGTAATACTACCCATGAAGACTGTTGCGATCCCTATACTTGTGGGTCATTAGCGACCTAGTTGTTCCACCCCTTGTTCCGCTCCAAGTTCCGCTCAGATTCAGTATACTTCTGTTTGGAAGTGTTCTATTTGAAGGAACTTGGTCCGTAACTTGCATCGGAAGTTTCACCAGAACTTCCGGTCAGGCTTTTGGAGCGTGCGTCAACGGGCTGATGACCGTTGGTGCTACGCTGGGAGGAACTTCCGGCCACTCACCGGAACCTCCGGTGAGGACGTGAACTGTCCAACGGTTCAGTTTGGAGGGAGCCTATTTAAGGCACCCTCCTTCTTCCTCCTACCTAACTCTTCAATTTTCTCTCTCCTCCATTAATACAAGAGCTTCACCTCACTTGATCTCTCTCTCTAGCCACTCAAATCACTTGATCTTTTGAGAGGTGAGGGAGGTGACCTAGATCTACACTTCCACCAAAGAAGATTTGATTCCCCCCACCTATTGTTGGGGAGGTGACCCTGGATAGGGTAAGGACGGGGAAAGACAGAAGGAAGTTCCCAGTCCAGTTTCCGAGTTACTATCTAAATCGGCCGAATCCTGTAAAGGTCGGCCGAGGTAAGCAAGAGCAGGACCCATATGAGAAGATCAAGGCGTTACCCGACCGACATACTGTGTAAGTCGGCTGGGTCAGCCCGAATAATCTGAATGCAGGTGAAGGCCAAGTCGAGTTAAGCGAGGCAGGGCCGAATAACGTGAAGCTTGCAGGAGAAGGAAGTGCTCAAAGTCAAACCCTAGCCACAAGCTATGAAGGATCTGGGCAGAGCTAAACACAAAGGACAAGGCGCAGGGTGGCAGAAGGGCAGAAGGAGGTCACGGAGGTGACGGTCCTGAAGCCCGAGGCATGCAGGTGGGGTTCTCTGAGACTTTGCCGTCATTAGAAGGGCGACACGGAAAGGAGGCCGCCGAATTACTATATTGGGACAAGCATATTCTTCGAATATGCTTGCCTCGTCATCCCTAGAGGAGCCAAGGCTCCCCTTTATAAGGAGAGTCTTGGACCCTGATAAGGGCATCGGCTCATTTGGTACCGTTAGGCTGGTAAAGTTCTTCTTCTCCACTTGTATACAGCTCAAGGAGCGCTTGTAGCCCAAGAAAGGAGAAGCAAAGATCTTTACGTTAGTCTTCTGTGTGTAGAATCAACTACATCTTCCCTCCCCAGATCCCTCTAGCATCCATTGGCCCATACTTTAGCCTACCCATGGCATCTGCCGTGCCACCACCACGACAGTTGGCACCCACCATGGGGCCAGCAGCGGTGCTAGCTGGAGTCATGATCCGGACAGGAAACTTCATCCACACTGGTAAGCGCGTTGTCTCTGGCTTGGTCTAGAGAATCGATCTCTGTGACTATGTCAGCGATAATGCAAGCAGCTTCAGGGAAAAAACCCCTCCGTGCAACGGCGTATTCATCAACATGGGCATGTACCAGATCTACGTCGGCGTCGACACCTCCGGCGTTTATCCTCACCAAGTTATTATTGCAGGAGAGCCTCCCCTTAGCGCATCAAACGGTCCGCGTGGAGAGCGCCCCGTCAGCAGCGTTGAGGTGATGGTCACAGCCGGGGTGCAGGCGGGAGCAGCGGGCGCCGGATCAAGCAAGGATCCGACGACGGGTGTGCAGGTGGCCATGAAGCAGGAAGCTCCACCACCCACCGAGGTAAATCCTTCAGCAGCCAACCCAGCCGAGGTGCAGGAGACGACCCCAAAGGCACCAAGGGTAAGAGGGCCACCTCTGGAAAGACCAGAGAATGTTATCCAGGCAACTATAGATAATCTGACTACAACTGTAGCACCGATACTTGATCCGGCTAATGCTCAGGCAGAGTTAGAAGAAACCAGGCAAAAAGTACTGGTAGAGGCAAAAAAGGTGTCAGCATTGCGGGAGTCCTTAAACAGGACCCTGCTAGAGTATGCTAGGGCAAATAAGCTTGATGTCGCCCCCGAGCGGGTTGATGAATTAAGATTGAGAGGAAAGAACCTCATGGATGATATCAACAAAGAGCATGAGACTCATAAGGGAGATTCAGTCGATCTAAGCTTGCCGAGGTATAGCACCCCGGCAAAGAACTTAAGAGCAGCAAATGCCGCTGCACTAGAGTTAGAAGGACTGACCGACGAAGCCCGGCAGAAGCAACAAGAAAGAGTGAATGAGCTGGTGCGCATCGCGAACCAGCAGAATGAAGAAATGCTCAGGGCAGACCCGGCAAGGCCTGGTGCCTCGCGAATGGTTCATTCGGCTGGTGCAGCAGCCGCCCTATCTGTGGCAGCAGCATCCTCGCCCGGAAACAATGCGCGGAAAGACAGAGCGGTAACTTCGGGAAAAAGAAATAAGCAAATTGTTCCGTATGATCCAGCAATAGCCAGAAAAGCAAATGAAAACAGAGGCAATGGAAGCCGAGGTAACAGTGGCGAAAGAAACCTCGGCCGTGCCGACAAAGGCAACGAAAGCCGAGGTAATGGAGATCTTGGAAGAGGAAATCACGAGAATAATACCCCGACAGAAGGAAGGAGAGAACCGCCACCCAATCCTCAACCGAGATATGAACCTCGGCAGGAAAGAGAAGTGAGACCAGCTCGCCACAATCAGGTGAATGAGAGGTATAATGATGGTTATTTCGAGATGGAATATGCGGCTCATGGTGGAAATAACCACTATGGAATGCAGGAGAGAATTCTGTACCGAGATTTGCCGTCAAGTGATGCAAGAGTAAAACTGGACCGACTGTACCGGTCCGAGTTGTTAGAAGAGCAGGGTCCACCGGGTCCGGCATGTTTCGGACCACGGATCATGGGCGAGCCGCCAGTGCCGAACTTTCAGCTGGCAAGAGGCACGAAAACATACAACGGGAGCACCAAACCACAAGATTGGCTGATTGATTATGCCACAGCTGTAAAAATAGCAAGTGGAAACTTGCGGTGGGCAGTAAGATATGTCCCACAAATGCTGGAAGGACCAGCCAGAGTATGGCTAAATAATCTGCCTCCAGGAAGCATCAAATGTTGGTTGGATTTTGAAGAAATGTTTGTTAGCAACTTCACCAGTACTTACAAAAGGCCAAAACGGCCGCAGCAGCTAGCCATGTGCAAGCAAAGGACGAATGAGATAGACAGAGAATTCTTAACTCGGTGGTGTAATCTCAGGAATTCATGCAAGGGAGTTATAGAATCACAAGCGATAGCTTGGTTCGCTCAAGGATGCCGTTATGGCAGTGTATTGTGGCAGCGATTGCAAAGAGATATGCCAACCACTTTGGCAGAAACCATCAGGATAGCGGATTCATATGCATTGGGAGATCCGACACAACCAGAACTAATGTCAGCAGATCATCGGGAACATCAAGATCAATATGCAAGAGATGCGGCCGGGTCATCAAGGCGCAATGAGTTCAGAGGAAGAAGAAGAGAAGAAAGACCGGATTATAGATATGGCTCAAATCAGGTGGCAGTGGTAGTGCAAGATCAGCCGAGTCACGGAAACAATCAGCGGCAAAAGAACGGTCCTCAGCAATGGACACCAAGGAATGAAGGGAAGAGACAGTGGACACCAGAACAAAAGAAGCAATGGTAGGAAAGGCCGAAGTACACGTTTAAGTCTATGTTAGATCAACCGTGTAAGTTTCATACTTCAAACCTGGCCAAGCCGGCCAATCATACAACTCGGCAATGCGTCTGGATGAAAAATGCAATGGGTAACCTGGCGGGCATGCAAGCAACATCCCACCAGGCACATCAGCAACATCATCCACAGTTGACTGGAGCAAATGCACAGCAACTAATGTTACCACCTCCTCCCCCGAGGTATGATAACTCGGACCGGAGAGATGCAGTGCATCAAGTGATAAATCAGGGTCCGGATGGAAGGACGAACCCAGGAAATAGTGGACGCAATGATTACAGGGAACATCATCAATCATATTGCATGTTCACAACAGAACAACAAGACAGGCAGAGTGTACAGCGCCGACATATGGAAGTAAATGCAGTTATGCCGGCAGTACCAAGATATGTGCCTTGGTCAGATCAAGAAGTAACTTGGAGCATAAAGGATCACCCCAAAATAATGCCGAATCCGGGGTCGTACACACTCGTACTAGATCCGACATTTGTCGGACCGAGCATTAATGTGAAATTCTCAAAAGTACTCATTGACAATGGGAGCAGTATCAATATCATGTACAAGGATACAATGCATAAACTCGGAATATCGCAGAATATGCTGCAATCCACGAGAACCACATTCCATGGAATAGTGCCAGGGCTTTCATGCGAACCCATTGGAAAGGTACGAGTGGATGTGTTATTTGGCACAAGAGATAACTGCAGAGCAGAAAATTTGGAGTTTGAAGTGGTGGATCTAGAGAGTTGTTATCATGCTCTACTCGGACGGCCGGCATTGGCCAAATTCATGAGCAGCTGCCACATAACTTACTTGAAAATGAAGTTACCCGGACCACAAGGGGTGATAACAGTAGCAGGAGATTACAGGAAGTCAATGGAATGTGCTTCAGCCGGATCAAATCTGGCCGAGTCATTGGTAATATCAAGAGAAAAAAAGAAGAATTCAGGAGGTAGCGGCCCTCGCTCAGTCGGCACAACTGAATATGCCGGCATTGGCCAATCCGCATGGAAGTGTCTCTTTCCAGCCGACTAAAGAAACAAAAAAGTTCCAGATAGATGAGCAGTTCCTAGAGCGCACCGTCACCATTGGTGCCGGCCTAGATTCTAAATAGGAAAGCGAGCTCACCAACTTCCTTCGTGAGAATCGGGATATCTTTGCATGGTCAACTCAGGATTTGCAAGGTGTGCCGAGGGAGTTGGCTGAGCACTCTCTGAATGTAAGGCCAGGAGCAAGGCTGGTGAAGCAACCTCTCCGCCGCTTCGCCGAAGACAGGAGAAAAATAATAGGGGATGAGATAGCTCGGCTCCTTGCGGCCGGGTTCATCATGGAGGTGCTTTATCCGGATTGGCTATCAAACCCGGTGCTAGTAGAAAAGAAGAAGGATGATCCAAATGTAGCCATTGTATGGCGAATGTGTATTGACTACACGAACCTGAACAAGGCGTGTCCAAAAGATCCTTTTTCGTTACCTAGAATAGACCAGGTCATTGATTCGACCACTGGTTGTGAACTGTTATCATTTGTAGACGCGTATTCTGGTTTTCACCAGATACCGTTAAATCCGGCCGATCAAATAAAGACTGCGTTTATTACCCCATACGGGGCTTATTGCTATCGCACCATGCCATTCGGCCTGCGTAATGCAGGGGCAACGTACCAAAGATGTATGCAAAAATGTCTGCATGACCAGATAGGAAAAAATGTACAAGTATATGTAGATGATGTGGTTATCAAAACCAAAGAAAGCAAAACGCTACTGGATGATATTCGGCAAACTTTCGCGAACTTGAGAAGGTTCCGAATGAAGCTTAACCCGGAAAAATGCACCTTCGGTGTACCGGCTGGAAAACTACTCGGTTTTCTCGTATCTAGCCGAGGTATAGAGGCCAACCCAACCAAGATAAGAGCAGTGGAAAGGATGGAATTGCCGAGATGTCTAAATGACGTACAAAAGTTCACAGGTTGCCTGGTCTCGCTTAGCCGATTTGTATGTCGGCTGGGAGAGAAAGCATTACCACTTTATCAACTGATAAAAAAATCTGATAAGTTCATTTGGACACCACAAGTAGACAATGCATTCCATGAATTGAAGAAGATGTTGGTCACAGCACCAATCCTGGCCTCTCCATTACCAAAAGAGCCTATGTTACTTTACATAGCCGCCACGAACAGAGTAGTAAGTGCTGTGATCGTGGTGGAACGAATCGAAGATGACAAATCAGTACAAAGGCCGGTATATTACCTAAGCGAGGTACTATCAACCTCAAAGCAAAATTACCCACATTATCAGAAGATGGCATATGGGGTATACATGTCAGCGAAGAAACTTAAACATTACTTCGAAGAGCACCCCATCAAAGTGATCTGTGAAGCACCCATAGCCGACATATTGAGCAACAAGGATGCAAGTGGCCGAATAGCAAAATGGGCAATTGAATTGTCACCTTATGCTCCGCAATTCGATAGGCGAGATGCAATCAAATCTCAGGCTGTGGCCGACTTCTTCGTGGACTAGGCCGAGGTACAATATGAGCCACCATTACCAGACCCGAATTATTGGACGATGCACTTCGACGGTTCCAAACTGAGAAATGGTTTTGTGGCAGGGATAGTGTTAACCTCGCCAAAAAGAGATCAGCTGAAATATGTGTTGCAAATACATTTTCCCGCATCAAACAATGTAGCCGAATACGAAGCACTCGTCCATGGATTGAAGGTAGCAAAAGAGATTGGCATACGCCGAATCTTATGCTATGGAGATTGAGATCTAGTAGTACAACAAGTCTCAGGCAATTGGGATGCATTAGATGCCAATATGGCCTTATATAGGTTTCATGTGCAAAAACTCAGTGGATACTTCGATGGATGTGAATTTCATCATATACCTCGGGCAGAAAACGACGCCGCAGACACATTGTCAAAACTCGGATCAACCAGACAATCAATTCCCCTAGGTATCGCCCTAGAGCACCTGAGGAAACCATCAATAACACCATCACCAGAGTCCGAATCCATCTTTATTCTGGCAAAATCAAGAGAAGATAGTGTGCCGATGGAAATTGACAAGGAATGTAACCCGGAATTTCCAAAAATGAACCCGGCCGATGCAAGGATGAATATGGAAAAATCCGAGGTAGTTATGTCGGCGGAAAATATGGAAATAGATAGTGAGATTACCCCAGAAAAAATCATACCACATGGGCGCAACCCATATTTTCTTTCCTTAAAGATGCGATTTTGCCGAGTGACGAGGTATTGGCGAGACAGACAGTGAGAAGAGCTAGAGCTTATACAATCATAAACAATGAGCTGTATAAAAGGAGTGTCACAAGCGTGTTGCAAAGATGTGTGAACTCGGTGGAAGGCCAGGAGATCCTCCTAGATATACATTAAGGAGAATGCGCGCATCACGCCTCATCCAGAGCTTTAGTGGCCAAAGCATTCAGGCATGGGTTTTATTGGCCAACAACGTTGAAAGAGGCCAAAGAACTGGTGGAAAAATGTAAGGGTTGCTAGAGATATGCCAGCAAGATACATATGCCATCGTCCGAGTTAAAAACGATACCAATTACTTTGCAATTTTCTGTATGGTGCTTAGATATGGTGGGACCATTCAAGCCGGCCCGGGGCGGGATGACCCACATCTTAGTCATGGTCGACAAATTCACAAAATGGATTGAAG
Organism: Avena sativa; assembly: GCA_916181665.1. Classification (NCBI taxonomy): domain Eukaryota; kingdom Viridiplantae; phylum Streptophyta; class Magnoliopsida; order Poales; family Poaceae; genus Avena; species Avena sativa. Next base: position 125,634,698 of record OV702297.1, read on the forward strand.
TGAAACCAATAAAGAGGTGTGATGGGCCCACAACAGTAAAATTCCTCAAAGATATTATCCTGAGATATGGCTACCCACACAGTGTTATTACAGACAATGGTACAAACTTTGCTGAAGGAGCCTTCGCTAGATTCTGTCAAGAAAAACACATAAGACTAGATGTCGCCTCGGTGGCTCACCCAGCATCTAATGGGCAAGTAGAAAGATCTAATGGACTAGTATTGTCCGGAATAAAACCACGACTCGTCGAACCACTGCAAAGGTCGGCAGGGTGTTGGATTGAGGAACTACCAGCAGCACTATGGAGCCTCAGAACTACGCCAAACAGGTCAACAGGGTATACACCATTTTTTCTAGTATATGGGGCAGAAGCCGTGCTTCCAGCCGACATAATACATGACTCGCCAAGGGTTACCCAGTATACGACCGCTGAGGTAAATGAAATAGCTCGGCAAGATGATGTCGATCTGCTAGAAGAGGACAGGGAGTTGGCACTATCAAGATCAGCTATTTATCAGCAGGACTTGCGACGATATCATAGCAATAAAGTAAATCCAAGAGTGTTTAAAGAAGGAGATTTGGTTCTTCGGTTAGTGCAACGCACGGCCGGCATGCACAAACTATCACCCCCATGGGAAGGACCGTTCATCGTGAGCAAAGCATTGCACAATGATGCGTATTACTTAATTGATGCTCAGTCGCCAGAAAAGAACAAGGCAGACAAAGCCGGCGAAGAATCGAAAAGACCATGGAACGTAGCTTTACTTCGTCCATTTTACTCGTAGGAGTCATCTATGATACGTTGTAAAGTAACGCTTCAGGACGAAGTATCAACTATGTATTAAACCTCGGCACCTTGAGCAGTGGCTCGGGGACTGTCCTATATTGTTTCTGAGTTTGGGTTATGTATTAAACCTCTGCACCTTGAGCAGCGGCTCGGGGACTGTCCTATATTGTTTCTGAGTTTGGGTTATGTATTAAACCTCGGCACCTTGAGCAGTGGCTCGGGGACTGTCGTATATTGTTTCTAAGTTTGGGTTATGTATTAAACCTCGGCACCTTGAGCAGTGACTCGGGGACTGTCCTATATTGTTTCTAAGTTTGGGTTATGTATTAAACCTCGGCACCTTGAGCAGTGACTCGGGGACTGTCCTATATTGTTTCTGAGTTAGGTATTAAACCTCGGCACCTCCAACAACGACTCGAGGAATGCCCAATATTATTTCGCATTTTTAGTGATGTGTTAAGTCTCGATTTTTAGAGCAGTGATTAGGGAATTGCCCCACAATTGTCCCTTGTTATAGAAATGGGTATCAAACTTCGGCACCCAGAGCGACATTATTTCGTTCTCCCCGGATATGGGCTTCGAGATTTACAACTTGGATAAAATTCAAGAGCATAATGGTTGAATTGTCAAATTTATCAAGGTCAGGCAATATTAGACGCCGAACTATCGTACGACTAAGGCAAACACACAATCCAAACTTAAGAAATTAAAGGCCACCAAAGCAAAGATTTAAACAAACATGATTAGTTTAAACAGAATAATAACGATCACAACCATGTGTGCCTCAGTAGCAAAAGGCAAAAAAGGTTCATACCACACAGAAAGTCGAATAATTGTTTCACACACATCATACGCCCGGCATACCGGGGATAAGAAACGACTTAGAGTTTTTTAAACCTAAGGGGCAGCGACTTGGTCAGGTACTGGGCGCTCTGAGGTAGACGGCACCTCGGCCGAAGTTGCTTCGCCCTCCACAGAACCAGGAGTGACTTCAGGGGAAGCCCGGGGCTGTTGAGAAACATCAAATTGAGCTTGAGAATGTCCAGTCCCTTTGGAGGAGGATCGCGCGTCGCCATTACCATCCGAGCTTGCGCTGGAATCACCAGAAGTATCCGAGTCGCCCTCATCCTCGCCCTGGTCGGCTGAATTATCATCAGAGGCATCTTCAACTTCGACCTCATCTGCCGGGTTAGAAAGGAAACTCGGCCCTTTAATCCAGTTATGCACGTCCGCATACTCAACAAGCTGGAAGGCGCGAGCTTATCGGCGAGCGACGAATTCTGGATCTTCAACCCAACGGGAGCCAGTGCGCAAATTTATCAAGGTATCAAGGGAAATATCCTCATACCATGACATAACAACTGTGAGCGCCATATCAGCACCAGCTCGTCCAGCGGATTCCCTCCAAGATTTAACTGGTTCTGGGATGCCATCAATCTTTCCACCAGTATTTTGATCTCATCAATATCAGGAGTCCCAGAAGTATTCGGCCAGAGAACATGGTAGGCCCGAATGGCTGCTTGCACCAAGTCCCTGCCCATAATCTTCATCGGACCAATGACAACCAAGTAATCTTCCATCGAGTATTCTGGGCTCGCATCAGCAGGAACACCTCGGCGCACACGAGCATTAACCACCGCTCTAGAGCTCACGGGCTTAGCTTCTGGAAAATGGTCTGCGCAAAACAAAAGTACGTCGGTCAACAGTAAGAAAGGGGAAAAAGATAACTCGGCCAAGGTCAGAGGCTTACGGTGGATATAGGTTAGCATTCTCTGAAGATCTTGAGCCCAATCACCCTTGGTTTTCTCAAAGCGAGTGGTCTCCTCGCTCATCGCCCATGTCTTGAGTTCGGCAACCTCGAGGAGTTCTTTATTTTTCTGCAATTGCAGAGCTAGCCGATTCTTCTCCTCAGAGAACTCCTGGTCAACTTTCTCTAACTCAGACTTCTGAGAGAGCTTGAGGGACTCCACCTCGGCGCACAAGCGAATTATTTCGTCATCTTTATCTTTCAGCTGCGCCGAGTGAGTAGCGGCTTGTTCTAAAAAATGCAGCATCATATCAGGCATAGGTGTGCAGTCTTGATGTGACGCTGCAAAAGTTTGTAACTCGGCTTTACCAAAGCCAAAAGGGTTAAAAGAAACCCAGTGCACATTTCAAATGGAAGTATGTAAAGAAAAAGAGTAACTAACCTTCTAGGGCCTTGACTTTCTTCTCAATACGGATGTTAAGATTGTTGATGTTACCTATTTACCAGTAAAGTGAGCTAACACCTCACGTCCAAAACAATAAGAGCTTTAGGGATAATACAAAAGTTTGTTAACTTACCAGCTTTCTTCACCACAGGGATGACCTTCTCATACTTATCTTGCAATTTTTTATGTGCGAAAAGCAGCCTTTGGAATTCGGCGGTCCGCCGGTCATGCGCAACCTAAGCAACAAAATAAATAGCAATAAGATATTCGAAACTAATACGGATCCGAGTCAAGCAAAACTTAACTCGGATCTAGGTGGCTGGATATTCGAAACTAAAACAGATCCGAGTCAAGCAAAACTTAACTCGGATCTAGGTGGCTGGATATTCGAAACTAAAACAGATCCGAGTCAAGCAAAACTTAACTCGGATCTAGGTGGCTGGATATTCGAAACTAAACAGATCTAAGTCAAGCAAAACTTAACTCGGATCTAGGTGGCTGGATATTCGAAACAAACAGATCCGAGTCAAGCAAAACTTAACTCGGATCTAGGTGGCTGGATATTCGAAACTCAGACAGATCCAAATCAAGCAAAGCTTAATTCGGATCTAGGTGGATGGATATTCGAACACTAAGACAAAACTGAACCAGGCAAAGCCTAATAAAACTTCCAAACGAATAACAAATTATTCGGTTGCAAGCTTCAGGGACTAGAGTATATATAATATCATTCGAATGATTAATCAAACATCGATAAAAACAATTACCTCATTCATCTTGTCGCTATCAAGAACGATCTTGGCAGCCAGATGAAAGCGACTGCTGATGTCAGAGAGTTGAAAGGGCTGGCTGCTTGGATTGCCCTCGAGCTGATCAGCAGCATTCCAATTGTTGGCATACTCAACCGACGAGCCGAGGCTGTTCCCACTCTCTATACGAGTCAGGACTTTACCTCGGACGTGTTGTGTAGCCACCGCCGCCGCGGGACTCTTGTGAAGAACGAGCTGTGTATCAGCAGCCGGGGTAACAATAGTCTTGGCAGAAGAAACCCCCTTGCGCAGCGCATCAGCAATTGTAGACTGAGAAGAGCTGGCAAGCCCTTTCTGGGATGAGGGAGGCTTGGTGACGACGATTTTTCTTGCCTTAGAAAAGGCGTCGGCAGGAGCCGTTACCTCGGCACTCGGAGCGGCATCTTTGGGGGCCGGAGGGATTATGGTTTCTAAGGGCGCCGAGATATTGGTATCCTCGGCTGGAGTCGGAGTCGCAGTAAAGGCTGTGGGGGTCGAAGGGATCTCGGAGGAAACTTCGGGATTCACGGAGGAGGCAGCAGGCTCGGTAGAAATATCTACTGGCCGAGTTATATCGGCATCAGCAGGAAAGACCTCAGGCGCATCCTGGCGAGGTGACATTTGATTCGGACCGGGAGGAGAGCTGACGCGAGCAGGACTAGGAACTCTAGTATCTTCAGGAGGCGGAGGAGAAGGCGACCGAGTCATGTGACTCCTCATGCTAGGACCACTAGGCTTAACAGAAAGAGGAGCCTTGCAAAGGCAAAAAAGATCAGATCAAAACGCAGAAAGAGAGAAACAAGAAATACAAATGAAAAGCAACTCACCCAGTAACCCCGGGCATAGTTTTACGCTTTGGAGGGTGCTGGCCTGACTTCTTCATTCGTTTCTTGGGAGAGGCTTCCGAGGCACCAGCTGGAGTGCTACGTTTCCCCGAGGTAACAGGAGGTCGGGAGGCGAGAGGCTCGGCGTTGTGAACCTGACCGGCCGGATTAGCTGAGAAAGTAGAGGCCGGAAATGCATAAGAAATTGGCATTGCGGCAACTACCTCAAGAACTTGGACCTCTTCCGAATCACCTTCCTCCTCGTAGGCCGGGGTCTTGCCACGGGCACGAGCCGGAGCAAGGTCCGACTTGGGAACGAACTCCTCCGAGTCCGGCTCCCCGCTGTCCGGAGTGTTCCGATCCGTGGGCCACGGGAGAGACAAAACCTTGGCATCCTCAATCTTCTGCTCCTCAAACCTCTGTAGGAAAAGAAAGAGAGAAATTAAGAAGAGAAATCACAGATGCGATTAAAAGGCAAAACACAACTGCAAGAACTTACTCTGGGAGGGGGATGCTCGCGGGTGAACGGCTTTAGTCCCCAGGCCCAGTCCTCCGGCATCTCTATCTTAAAGATAGCCCGGACGCGCTTGAAGATAAGGTAATTATCCAGCTCCACCGTTGAGACTCGTTTGGGATCAAGGGGACCGCTCATATAGCAGAGCTTATGCGTGCGTTTCTGGAATGGGCATATCCGGCTGCTGACGAAGATGGTCATCAGATCCTCGCCGCGTAGCCCGGAGCGGATCAGTTCCTTCAGCCGAATCTCAAAGGCCTCGGCCAGAGCATGACTCTTCCTCGGATTATAAGTCCAGTTCTTCTTGGAAGGGGGGCCAATGGAAAAAGCAGGGAGCCGAATCCTGTCTTCCTTCCTAGAATTCTTGACATAAAAGAAGGATTTATGCCATTTCTTGCATGACTCTAAACCAGCAACACGAGGAAACTCGGATTTCCTCCGAGGTGTGATTGACGCAGCTCCGCACTGGGTGAGCAGTTTCTCGGAAGCTTGAAGGGATTTGTCTGGGACAACATTGGAACGGATCTGAAAGAACTTCGACCAAACGTGCACAGACGGCCATAGGCCAAAGTATCCTTCCGAAGCAGAGATAAAGGCGGAAAGAGAAGCGATGGCATTAGCCGGAAGATGATGCGGCTGCAGGCCGAAGTAATCAAGGAACTCCCTAGCAAAATCACTAAGGGGGAGACCGAACCCGCGAGCGAAGTGTGACATAAAGACGACGTACTCGCCCTCGTCGAGAACGGGAGAAGATTCACTGCCGGGTAAGCGACAGGCTACCTCGGCAGGAATCCGGCGAGTTCGGATTAACCACTCAACCTCTCGGCGGGTGATGGAAGAGCCCTACCAGGAGCCCCGCTCGGTCCCAGACGCTGCATCGTCATCCTCAATAAGCGCGCCGCTAACGGAGCTCAACATAGGGTCGCCGGAAGAATCTAAGGAAGATGAACTAGCGGCGGAGCGAAGCCTAGAACTGCAAGGCCCCGTTGTGGTCCTACGCGAAAACGGCGGCGGAGCGGAGAAGGAACCGCCGCGGGAAATCTAAAGAGAAGCAGATGCGTCTAGAGGATAAACTAGGTAATGAGACCGGATAAACTCACCGGCAGCGGCGCCGGAGCAAGTATACGGGGACGAGGTCGACGGAGCAGAGCGATGGGAGCCTCGCCGTCGAAGATTCCAAGGGGCGCACGGCGGCGGGAGCACGAACAGGCGCAGAAGCGAGAGGAGGAAGAAGGGCAACGGGAAGCGAAGGAGGAAAGTAAATCTCCTAGCCCCGTTCCCCTCTTTATAACCGCGTGGCCTGAGTGGTAGTGGGATCGTGCGTGCGGGTGTTAATTGTGTAGATCGTGTGTGCGGCACAACCGCACGCCGCTGAGTGGAACCGCACCAACGACCACACGATGCAAGAAAGGATCAGGATCCCTGACGGAAACGGTGCGCAAGGCATTGCAGCGCTGACGCCACAGACGCAGTAATTGCTGTAGCCTGTCAGTAAGCATTGTAGAGGAACAAAAAACTAGAGAAACAATGATGAGTGTGACACGTAGGATGAGGCATACGCGAGAAGATGCGCAGATACCTCGTACGAGGGAAAAATAACTCGGAAACAAGGAGAAACGAATATTGGGAAACTGATATGGCCCGACCGAGGTTATAGGCAGGACCATACCAGCTTCGGGGACTAATGTTGGGGAGGTGACCCCGGATAGGGTAAGGACGGGGAAAGACAGAAGGAAGTTCCCCGTCCAGTTTCCGAGTTACTGTCTAAATCGGCTGAATCCTGTAAATGTCGGCCGAGGTAAGCAAGAGCAGGACCCATATGAGAAGATCAAGGCGTTACCCGGCCGGCATACTGTGTAAGTTGGCCGGGTCAGCCCGAATAATCTGAATGCAGGAGAAGGAAGTGCTAAAAGTCAAACCCTAGCCACGAGCTATGAAGGATCTGGGCAGAGCCAAACACAAAGGACAAGGCACAGGGTGGCAGAAGGGCAGAAGGAGGTCACGGAGGTGACAATCCTGAAGCCCGAGGCGTGCAGGTGGGGTTCTCTGAGACTTTGCCGTCATTAGAAGGGTGACACGGAAAGGAGGCCGCCGAATTACTATATTGGGACAAGCACATTCTTCGAATATGCTTGCCACGTCAGCCCTAGAGGAGCCAAGGCTCCCCTTTATAAGGAGAGGCTTGGACCCTGAGAAGGGCATCGGCTCATTTGGTACCGTTAGGCTGGTAAAGTTCTTCTTCTCCACTTGTATACAGCTCAAGGAGCACTTGTAGCCCAAGAAAGGAGAAGCAAAGATCTTTACGTTAGTCTTCTGTGTGTAGAATCAACGACATCTTCCCGCCCCAGATCCCTCTAGCATCCATTGGCCCATACTTTAGCCTACCCATGGCATCTGCCGTGCCACCACCACGACACCTATCCTTTGTGGATCTTGTTACTCTTGGGTTTCTTGGAACCCTAGACGGTGTAGGGAATCCTTGGAGCTAAGGGCATGTGTTGTAAAGCTCCGTGGTGTCATTAAGGGCCTCCAATTGAGTTGTGGAGCTTCCCCCTCAACCTTGTTGTAAAGGTTTCGGTTGGCGCCTTCAAGGTCACTGTTAGTGGATTGTGAGGCCTCCTTTGTTGGGGAGCTCACCGAAGAAGAAGAAGAGGCCTTTGTGGCGCTCAGGTGACCTTGTGTGGCCCCGACACCTCTCCAACATAGACGTAGCTCCCTTGGGAGTGAACTATAGGAATTACATCTCCATGTCCCCGCTCCGGTTATCTCATTCCCTACCTTTACTTCTTGCTCTTTACCGTTCTTGTGGTCGTTGTTAGTTCTCTAGCATATAGGTTGTTCACCTAGTTGCATATCTATAGAACTTTCCTTCTTTCTAAGCCTAAAATTGTGTAACAAATTAAAAATTGGTAGTCACCTATTCACCCCCTCTAGTCGATTCAAAGTCGGTACTTTCAATTGGTATCAGAGCCAAGGCTCTTATTTCGGGCTTTACCGCCTAAGAGACTATGGCCGACGAAGGGGGTAGTGAAAATGAAAACTCCAAGAACTTGGCCACCATGGATTACCTCAAGCAATTGGAGACATCCACGATGTGCAAGTTTGAGGAAATGATGACTATTTTGCAGTCTCTCAAGCCAAACCCCATGGTTGCTCTTGCCACACCCGAAACCACCGATCTTCCTCCCACCGTTCCCATGACCGCCACCAGGGTGTATCCCACGGCCGTCACCACTCACTTGAGACTTGGTTTTGTTGCTCAAACATCTACCAAGGTTCCAAGCGAGAACACCGAGGAGCCCGAAGACTAAACTTCCAAATAGGAAAGTGGAGGAAAGGACTACTCGGCGGTGCCCCCACCGCCGAAGTACACTCCGGATCCACCCATTCCCATGCCACACATCATTCCTTAAGGAGCACCACCTTTGCTAGATACTTCAAATTTTGCCAATTGGCAATATCTAATGCGCTCACATATTTCCATCTCTTCTATTGAGTTAATGAGGATTGTGGAGGATGGGTTCTCTCCATATGACCCAAAGAAATTGACTCGAGGTGAAGTGGTGGACAGGCAACTCAATGCCATGGCTTTGGGGATGATTCAAAAGGCTTTGACTCCCAAGGACTTTGCTCACATTCGCCAATTCAACACCGCCAAGGAAGCATGGGATCAACTCACTAAGCTATTTGTTGGGAATGCAAGCATTCAAAGCTCCAAGTTTTATGAAGTCGACAACGAGTGCGATGGTTTTTCTATGCAAGATGATGAGACTCCCGAAGACATGTATAGGCGGCTCAAGGTCCTTTGCTGCACTATGAGGGATCTTGGTGCCACCTATGTTGATGACAAGTTCATGAAGAGGAAGTTCATTCAAGCTCTCCTTCCTTTTGAAGAACAAAAGCTCGATTCCATCAAGGGAAGAACCAAATTTCACCTAATGACCTCCCAAGAAGTCTTGAGTGAAGTGATTGCCATGACCATTGCCAAGAAGAACGCGGAGTCCGCCTGTGCTATGGCTATTGGATCAACAAAAGTGAATCTTGCTTTGAAGGCCAAGGCTATTGAATTTGATGATGATGATACATCAAGTGAGTGGTCTCAAGAGGACCTCAAGTGTGCCTTCAACGAACATCTTGCTCTCGCTTCAAGGGCCTTTTGGAACAAGTCCGGGATCAAGTCAAGGTCAAGGGAAAACCCAAGATTCAACTCATCCAACAAGTCTCCCAAGGCAAGGTCATGCTACAATTGCAACGACAAGAGTCACTTTGTGGCCAAGTGTCCCTTTAAAAACCGTGAAGACAATGGTGGTTGTCTCATTCGCAAGATCAAGTCAAGGCCTCCTTATCCTTTGAGCAAGAACTACACCATCAAGAATGTCACCAACAAGGAAAGAGATATAGTGGTCCATGAAGAATACCTTTTGGGCACGGATGAAGATGATGATGATGATGAAGTCCAAGGCGGAGAGATTGTAGGAGTTGCTGCTATTGCCACTACCTCTACTCCATGATTGTCCCTCTTCGACTCACCAAATGAGAACGTCATCTACTCCAACCAAAAGTGTCTCATGGCCAAGGCCACCGAGGTAACATCTAAACCCACTCCTCAACCCATCTCTAGTGAGCCTTCTTATCTTGATCTGGTTGGTCTAGAGATAAAGAAAGAGATGATAGACATGTGTAAGTTTATTGCTACCTTGGATGAAGAAACTAAAACTTGCTTTGATTCCTTGCTTGCACAACTTGACAATGCTAGGGATGCTTTAGATGAAAAGGAAGAACTTCTTGACTTGTTAAGTAAAAATGAAGAGATGCTGCCGATGAAATTGCTTCTCTCACTCAAAGTTTTGAGGATGAACAAAATATGAGAGTTAATCTTGAGGAAAATGTGTCTAAACTTGTTGATGACCATAACAACACCATGTCCTCTCTCACTAAAGAACATGATCATGCTCTTGCGTTGGTTAAGGTGCTTAAGAAAGAGAAAGTTGAGTTTGGTGTTGGTCATGATAGGGCTCGAGAAGATCTTGAGAAACTCAAAGAGGAACACAAAGCCTTGGAGAGCAAATTCTCAAGTCTTTCCGAATCCCATGAACAACTTCAAACTCAACTAACTTGTGAACATGATAAGTCTTCCGCTGTGCAAATTATATACTTGTCTAGCACTCCTAACCCTTGTTGCAAGTATGAGCATATCATTGAGGAGAACAAGGCGTTGAAGGATCAACTTGCCAAGACTAAGAAGAAGAAGAAGAACAACAAGAAGAAAAAGAACAAGGGCATGGCTCAAGGACCTTCTAATGGTCCAACCATCTTGCAAAGTGACAACTTTGCCAGAAAGAATAATCCCTCTTATATTCTTTGCAAGTCCTTTGATGGTCATGTATATGCTAGATATGTTGGAACTTCTTACACGCATGATTATCATTGGGGCATTTGGGTGCCAAAGACTCTTGTTACTAACAAAAGGGGACCCATTGCAAATGGGTACCTAAAACCAAAGCTTGATTTTCTTGTAGGACTATGCTTCCGGTAGATCAAAATGGGTGCTTGATAGTGGTGCCACAAGTCATATGACCGGAAGCAAGTCTATCATGACAGATATAAGGCCAAATATTGCAACACCATGGTATCCTACGGTGGTAAAACAAGTTCTCAGGTATTGGCTTTTGGCAAATTGGTGGTAACCCCGGATGTATCCTTGGTTGACACCATGCTTGTCAAAACCCTTGGTTACAAATTACTTTCAGTTCATGCTCTTGCCCTTATGGGTCTCTCTTCTTTCTTCCATGTGCATTCCGTGGTCCTCATGTGGAGCAAGTCTCTCAAGGTGGCTTTCGTAGGGTATGTAGAGCATGCCTTGTATGTGGTGGACTTTTCGGGGACCAACACTCCTCATGCTCTATGTCTCTATGCTAAATCCAACAAGGGCTCGTTGTGGCATCGCTGCCTAGCCCATGTTAACATGAGAACTTTGCAAAGACTTCACTCCGAGGGCCACATCCTTGGTCTTAATGATGTTTATTTTGCCAAAGATCATGTTTGTAGGGCTTGCATTGAAGGGAAGATGCATGAAATTCCTCACAAAGCTCTCAATCAAATCACCACGGAAATATGCTTGGAGATCTTGCACATGGGCCTCTTTGGGCCTCCTTCTCATGATAGTTTTGGAGGCAAGAAGTATTGTTTGGTTATTGTGGATGATTTATCAAGATACACTTGGGTGTTCTTCTTCAAGTACAAGAGTGATACTCAACAAAACGTCATCGACTTTGCCAATGAAGTTCAACGGAAACACAATGCAACCATTCTCTCCATTCGAAGTGACAATGGCACCGAGTTCAAGAACTATACCTTGGATGAGTTTCTTAGTGATGAAGGCATCAAGCATCAATACTCCACTCCCTATACCCCTTAACAAAATGGTGTTGCCGAAAGGAAGAATCACACTTTGATGGATGCAGCTTGGTCTATGCTAGCTGAATTCAAATCTCCATACAACTTTTGGGCCGAGGCCATCTCCACCGGTTGTCATGCAACCAACCAACTCTACCTTCGCAAGAAAAAGAACAAGACCCCTTATGAGATGCTCACCGGGAAAAGCCAAATGATAGCTACTTTTGAGTGTTTGGTTGCACGTGCTATATTCTCAAGAAAGGAGTTCATTTGTCCAAGTTTGAATCCAAGGCACAAGAAGGAATTTTTGTTGGATACTCAAATCAGTCCCATGCTTATAGAGTCTACAACAAAGCCAATGGAAGAGTTGAAGAGACAAGCAATGTGAAGTTTGATGAAGACCATGAGTCCCTTGTTAGGCAAGACGATGTTCGTGATCCAAGTGATGAAATTCCTCCTATGGACATAAGAAGAATGGGTGTGGGTTTCCACCTCCCCATTGAGGACCCCCTTGTGGCCAAAGGAGAAGGACCAAGCTCTACTCAAGTGGAGCCCTCACTCTCTCAAGATCATCTTGCCCCTCAAGGACCTACTATTTTGGCACAATCTCCCTCAAGCTCTTATGAAGCTCCTCATGCTCATGACTCTCCGAGCCCCGAATCTCAAGCTCTTCATCAACAACATCAACCTCCCCAAGATGGGGCTCCTTCTCAAGGAACCTCCCAAGGTCAAGCTCGTCAAGAACAAGGGAAAGCTAATGATGATCAAGTCTCTAGTCCAAATGATGACTCTCCCGAGGTGGAAATTGATGAAGACGATCCTCTGTCAACACCCGGATTTTTAATCCTAGATGCCTGTTATGCCATACATCGCAATCCCAGGATTACCATTTTTGCAAGACATAACAGATTTGGATACCACAGTACATCATCCATTACAAACCATACATAAGGTCTTATACAAATAAGGATCTCATGATCCAGTTCTTAATACAACTCAAGCAGCGGAAATACGTAATAATAAAGGTAGTGTAGGCGAAGCTCCATCTTCGGGGTCACATGAAATGCTGACGACGGGAGATGATCCTAGTTGTCGTAACCTTCCTGGGGTCCATCATCCTGGTACTCCTCTTCATAGTCTGGCCACGGGAATAGCCAGGGACAAAGCCATGAGTACTCTTTAAGTACTCGCAAACTAATACTAACAAGGGAAAGGGTTTTTGTAATAGGACACTAAGCTCTAGGGTTGTTTTGCAAAAAGCCAGATTTACCTCTAGTAAGTTTAGAAATGAAGAAAGCTAGTTGATGTTTTATAACACCTACGTGGGAACTTGTATTTCATATCACAACTCTGTTGTGGTCAAGTCAAAATATCAATCCATTTCACAAGTCATTTTGAAAACATCTGACGGGGGAACAGTATGGCCACTCCAACTGTCCGTAACCGCGGACGCGGCTATTCGAATAGTTTGACACTCTGCAGAGATTGTACACTTTCACCACAACATTCGATACATCCGTCAGGAACAAATCCTGAATTCACCATACTCAGTATGCGTATAATCAATCCTAACCTTTCAATTACACGCCCTAGTATAAGCACCTCTCCTGTGAGTTTGGCCTCCCAACCATGACCAACTGTCATCTTGGGTACTGCACAGGTGGACAATCTTCACAAGGTAGCCTCAACTCAGACCTTGGCCGTGAGGGAACTAATACTAAGGTATATAAGTTTCCAGTCAAGCCCTACCCAATTTTCGGGTATTGTGGTTGTACGGTAAAATTGGAATGGTATCGCATCCAGACAACCATCAGTTCTATAAAGGGATAAGGCTCATGCCTCAACATTTTCATCACCAAAAATCATATGGTGTTCGGAAACACATGTCAAAACATCTCAATAGAATGATCCATCATTCCAAGGTTTTCATAACCATTTTTCCACCAAGTATTCCCATCTAAAGTTGATCAAGTTTTATGCTTAGCACTAGCATCTACAAGTGGGGGTAAGTACTAAGGAGGGGTGGTAAACTAGTGGAGTTTAACTAAGTTCAATCTCATGCCTTAGGATGACATAAAGATTATCTAGCTTCGGCCAAGTTTTATGCTCTTTATGCAACCTTCAATTATCTCTCTAGAATCTACAATTACTCAAGTAAACTCTAAGTAGTAGCTTTGATAAAGAAATAAAGTAGAAAGCTTGCAAGTAAAACTAGGAGGGGGTATCATCAAATGTGTCTAACCAAGCATGCTTAGTGCATTGCATGGGTTATCTAACTTTCCTAATTCCAAGTGTTAGCTTGCTCAATCAACTAGTAGTATTAGGCTTACATCAGTATCAGTATAAGATGGTTAGGTTAATAGCTTGCAAGTATTGGCTTGCTAAAGTAGAATATCTTGCAAGTGTTAGCTTGCTCAATCAACTAGTAATATTAGGCTTGCAAGTATTGGCTTGCTAAAGTATAATATCTTCCAAGTGTTAGCTTGCCTTGTGCAGAGCAGTGGTTGAAGTTCTCCTCGGCTTCTTCTTCGTAGTATCCTCCTTCCTCCTCGTATCCTTGGTCGGTACTAGCGTCTATGAATAAATACAAGGTACACAATCACCAAACAATACTTAACTACTTGCAATCATCACAGAAAGGGGTTCTATAGATGATCTAGCATCATCACTCATATCACAAGAATAAAGCATTTGTCTTATTTATTTATTTTTAGAAAAGTAGTTTCTACTCATTGAAAAACTACTTAAGATTTAATATCCTCCAACTCAAACATGGGATCATGTTGACACATGTCATCACCACATATTTCAGTACATGGGAATGCGATTTAAAGGGGTGTCACAATTTAAAAAGATTTAACCTTTTATTTTTAATTAAATAAAGTGACTAGAAATGCCTATGTGGCATTATTTTATTACTTGAACATTATTTCTGTAAGTAAACCTATATATTTTTATATATTCTAAAATGTATGATCAAATGTGATTTTTGAGAGTTGGAATCAACTCAAAAGCTATTATGGTTTAAATTTAAAAAATGGTTGAATGCAGAAAAGCTTTTGCCTTGTTATTTTTACCAAGGGTGATCTACAGATTCAAATAATTTGAATACAATGGGCTTGGATTCAGCATTTCCAGAACTTTCTAACAAAATTGGTTTCAATCAATTTGGTTCACTGAATCAAGCTGGGTTGATTTTTGAAACTAGGTACAGAACTATGTTTGAATGAAAATGGAAAAATCCAAATTAAAACGAGTGGGCTGCGCGGGAAGAGAAAATGGGCCGGCCTGCTACGCACAGCGCTTAGCCGGGCTGGTTAAGTTGCTGTCCCCATGCGTCAGTGAGACGGGGGGTGCTAAGCGGTACGGGGCAACATGGTGCATCTAGTTCTAATCCAACGGCTCTGGTTCATCATCCACATCGGGCAGCGCCGGCGAGACAGAACCCTAACGCGGCAGGTGGGGGTCGTCGGGGGCTCACCGGGGCTCAGGCGAAGGTCAGCAATGCGGGCGAACGACGAAGTCAACGACGGCGAACCTCCTGGTACCGGTAGATCCTCCTGGGGTGGACGAAATCGATGGCTTCCTTCTCCTCCAGCAGCGGTGGACTCCGGTGAAATTCCGGCGATGCGCTGCTCGCCTTGCTCCGGGACTGAGGTGGGGTGGTTTTGGGTGAGAGGGGAGTGGAATGGTGTGAAGAATTCGAGCGGGGGAGGCCTCTATTTATAGTGGGGAGAGGGGACCGACGGGCGCAAGCTAAGCTCGTCGTGGTCGACGACACAGAGGGCTATCGGCGTGGGCGACGGTAGGGGGCGGTGTTGTGCTCCCTGGCAAAGCTCAACGGTGTGGTGGCGAGGCATGGGGCGGTGTGGATTGGTCTGAACGCTGCGGTGCTCTGCGCGTGCCCGACGGAAATTTTAATGACGCACAGCTCGCGTGGTCCGCGCGGAACGGGCATGTCTGAGGGGTTGCTGGGACGGTGGTGATCACGTATGCACGCGGCGAGGGCGGCGCGCGGTCTGTGGGCGTCTGTCGAGCGTGGCGCACGGGGCGCGCTCTCGGCATTGTTGCAGAGCAGCTTGGCATGGTCTGTGCGTGTGGTCCAGGGGCTGGCATCGCTCGCGGCTGGGACAGGGAGT
Organism: Avena sativa; assembly: GCA_916181665.1. Taxonomy (NCBI): domain Eukaryota; kingdom Viridiplantae; phylum Streptophyta; class Magnoliopsida; order Poales; family Poaceae; genus Avena; species Avena sativa. Next base: position 125,650,338 of record OV702297.1, read on the forward strand.
GGCGGTGGGGTGCGAGCTTTCTCCCAGACAAGGTTGGCGAGGCTAGTGCTGCTTGTAGCTTGCTGTCCACACTGGGGTGACCATGGTGCTCTCGGGTTGTTCACCATTGATGACAATGGGCTATCTTACAGTGGGGCTAGAGATTAGTTAAGGTTGTTAGATGATCTACTAAGGCTAGTGGTGCCTAGAGAGGGAACAAGTTTGGCCCCAAACACTGCACACTATAGTGTTTTGATTTTGTGTGATTTGCATCTGCAAGGTGTTTGATGAAATGGCCGCATGAATTCAAGTTTTGAATTTTGAAAATATTTTTGGTGGGTGTGCTAGACATGTGCTGGTGAGTCTGTAGATGCTTGGGTTTTGAAAGTTGAGCTTGTTTGAGTGGTTTTTGAAAAAGTGGGATCTTCCCATATGATATATATTCAATTTTAAACTGTCATTTAAACTATGCATTTGAATGTTTCTGGATGATCACAAGGTGGGCGTTGATACTTTGTTATGAGTACTATCAAGGGGGGCAAAGATCCAAACAAGTTTCTGTTAAGTTCTGAAAGTTAGAGATAGCCAAAGTAGGCATGGGAGTTAATTTGGCCAAAGTGACCATTCACTTAATTTGTTTGTTTTGATTTATTTGTCTTTGGGAAAAGTGTGGGGATTGTTTAGATGATGTTTATTTCACCTAAGAATCCTTTTACAAGCAAAGAAACACACAAGCATGGCAATTCAAAAGAATCCAAATTTTAATGCCCACTCATATGAATGCTTTCATATTTTAAATGGGAAAAGTTTTTGTTAACCCTAATTTTGATGATTAGAGTTTGATGATTCTAGTTCAATATTTTTGGGATGTTACATCCTCGTGTTCATGTTTATAGTCAAGGAGGGAACTCAAATGGTGGCAATGACCAAGTGGTTGCTCAAGAATCTCGTATTGAAGCACAAGCCCGCCGTCAAGCTTATCGTCTCTACAAGCTCGTTCGAGATGGACATATCCTTGATAATGTCTATGGAGATTTCAATAGAGGTTCCACTACTAGGAGGCAATTAGCCTCTTTTAGCTCCCACCATGCTTTTATCTCTCATGTGGAACCATAGAAAGTCTTCGAGGCTCTTGAAGATGATGATTGGCTTGATGCTATGAACGAAGAACTTCACAACTTCAAGAGGAACAAAGCATGGACCTTGGTTAAGTGGCCCAAAGATTGTCAAAACGTCATCAGAACCAAGTGGGTTTTCAAGAACAAGTGTGATGCGAATGGGATAGTCGTGCGCAACAAGGCAAGGTTAGTTGCCCAAGGATACTCACAAGTTGAGGGCATCAACTACGGTGAGACTTATTCCCTCATTGCTCGCCTTGAATCCATTCATATGCTTCTTGCTTTTGCTACTCATCATAACTTCAAGTTGCATAAAATGGATGTCAAAAGTGTTTTCCTTAATGGTCCTTTGAAAGAGTTGGTATACATCAAGCAACCTCCAGGCTTTGAGGATCCACTTTTCCCGAACCATGTCTACAAGCTCAATAAGGCACTCTATGGTCTCAAACAATCCCCACGTGAGTGGTATGATTTCCTTAGAGAGCTCTTGTTAGACCGTGGCTTCGAAGCGGGCCTCATTGACCCCACTCTTTTTTACTAAGAAATTTGGAGGCCACTTGTTCGTATGCCAAATCTATGTTGATGACAATATCTTTGGGTATATTAACAAAGCTTTTAATGAGGATTTTGCCAAGCTCATGACCGATCGCTTCGAGATGTCCATGATGTGAGAGTTGAAGTTTTTACTTGGGTTTGAAGTCAAGCAATTGAGGAAAGGGACTTTCATCAACCAAGCCAAATACATTCAAGACATGCTCAAGAAGTTCAAGTTTGATCAAGTCAAAGGTGCCAAAACTCCCATGCAAACTAAGGTTAATCTTGATCTCGATCCTAAGGGTAAGGATGTGGATCAAAAACTTTATTGCTCCATGATTGGTTCTTTGCTCTATCTTTGTGCATCCAGACCAGATATTATGTTGAGTGTGGGTATGTGTGCAAGATTCCGAGCCGCACCAAAAGAAAACCACATGGTGGCGGTCAAGAGAATCTTTTGATATTTGGTTCATACCCCAAATTTTGGGTTGTGGTACCCTAAGGGAGCCAACTTTGACCTCATTAGATACTCAGACTCGGATTGGGCTGGTGACAAAGTGGGAAGGAAGTCAACCTTCGGAGCTTGTCAGTTTCTTGGAAGATACTTGGTTTGTTGGTCCTCGAAGAAGCAAAACTGTGTGTCTATGTCCACTGCCGAAGCTGAGTACATCTCCGCCACAAGTTGTTGTGATCAATTGCTATGGATGAAGCAAACCTTGAAGTATCTTGGAATTTCTTTTGGAAAGGTGCCCCTTCTTTGTGACAATGAGAGTTCCATTGCTATTGCTCACAACCCCGTGCAACACAATCGGACTAAGAACATTGAGATTCATCGTCATTTCTTTTGGGACCATGTTGCAAGAGGAGACATTTCTTTGGAGTATGTCCCCACCAAGGCAAATCTTACGGATCTTTTCACGGAGCCTCTTGTGAAGCAAGGTTCCGAGAGTTAAGGCATGAGATAAATATCATAGATTCGAGCAATGTGGCTTGAGTACCTTGCACACCTACCCATGTCTCAATGTGTATCTTTTTTCGGATGTTGGCATGGATTTAGGGGGAGTGTAGTTCCTCTTATGAACGAACACTATCCCTATTATGTGCACATTAAAGTTTTCATACTCTATAGTCTCTAAATGAGACCATTTGAGCTTCATGATGAGTGTTGGTAATGAACCCAAGATATATCTTCGTGGTGTCAAGTCATTTACTCTTATATAAGGTGGCCTCAGCCACCGACCATTTTGTGTTTCTTGTTTGGTTTTCTTCGTTTTTGTGTGCTTGGTTGTTCTTGTCTCTTCTTGGTGTCTTTTATTGTTTTGGTTCTTCACAGTTTGAGCTCTCTGTTCTAAGCCTTTCCTTTCCTCAAGCCCTCTCTATTCCCTGCACAAGTTCTCCCTTGTTATCTTCCTGTCCTAAGAAAGTGTTTCTAGCGTCACCGGAACTTCCGGCCAGTTGCCGGAACTTCCGGTCAACACGTTGTTCTTCGGAACTGCTTCCTGACCTGGATAACTTCCGGCTAGCTCGGAACTTCCGGTCGTTGACCGGAACTTCCGGTGAGGCTCTTTGTCCTATATAAAGTGGTCCCTGGGAAAAACGGGATCTTCTTCTAGTTTTCCCCAAGACCCACTTCTTATTTGGAGCAGCCGTCGGCGACGGCTACTCCGCGGAGGTGCTCCGGACCCTACGTCTTCTGCCTCCCTTCCTCAGATCTCCTCCGTGGGAACCTTCCCCACCTCGATCTCCCGGCATGGAGTCCGGTATTTGCCCTCAACTCCCTCCATTAATGGAGATCTTGCTTTATCTCCATTGCTTGAGTTAGGGCTCACCTTGTCTAGGCTAGTTCTTTGGCTAGAACTTGTTGGGAGATCTTGGTAGGCCTAGGGAACCTTGATAGGGTAGATTGGTCCAATACATTCGTGAGAATCCGTACATGTGTGAGTTAGATCTAGATCCATGGCTCCCTCTGTTGAACCGCCATGTTTGTGGTCTCACCGGAACTTCCGGTGAGTCATGACCGGAACTTCCGGTAGTAGCTCTTTCACCGGAAGTTCCAACGGCTCAGCGGAAGTTCCGACGCACAGTTTTTTATTCCCTGACTGTATTTTTCCAATCTCCTTTTGTTTCTTCTTTCGAACTTGTGCACTTACCCCACCTTCCCTCCCTATTCTTTTGCTTTCTTCTCAGGGCAGGTGGTTCCCGCAAAGGCAAGCACGCCCGCCGTCCTTCCTCCGATGCTCCCCCCGAGATTAAAGAAGAAGATCTTGAGGTTGTGCATCCATCCACCCAGACTTCCCGTCAGAAGTCTGCTACTACTCATAGTGCTGCAGCTGCTGACGGTAAGCGGCCTGTTCTTGCCTCTCAAAAGGCCACTGCCACTAGGCCTGATAACTCCAAGAGAAAGATTTCTATGTGGACTCAGAAGGCCTACTCTGTGTTTCAGCATGTGGATCCTTATCTTCTTCCACGTGACCGTCTTTGCTTGGATCCACTCTTCTACAACTGTCGTCAGGAACAAAATTTTGCTGAGATCTATGCTACCAAGACCAAGTTTGTTGTTGCTCCTCAGAAATACATCAATGTGGCTCACATGGAAGACAAGATTGAGTACTTTGGTGAAGCCCTTGAAATTTGCCGGAATTTTGGGCTGATTCCTATCATGGAGCATCCTCAGAATTATGATGAGTCTGCTATTACTCAGTTCTACACCACTCTTCACATGGAGATGAATCCTACGATGGTGTTTTGAAGTGGATGACTAATGGTGTGCTGCTTACCACCAAATGGTCCGAGTTTGCTTCTCTCGTTTCCGTCAGGACAACATCACTATTCATGAGGAGAAGAAGTTGCGTGTGAGCAAACACAAGAAGCCTAGGACCCAAGAAGAGAGGGAAGAAGCTCTCTGGAAGGCTAGTGCTGATGCTGGTGGTCCCTCGTATGCTCATGGTGGCTCTAGTGCTGGTGGTCCTTCTCTTGAGAGGCAACCGTCTTGGGCCAAGAAGCTGCTAGGAAAAGTGAAGAAGACTTTTTGCTTTATGCAGAATCGTGAGTATCAGTCTTATGTTGATCATCGACACAGTGCTCGGCGTCAGAAGTCTATCATGACAACTCTCAGTATTCCTTGCTCTCTAGTCACTAGCTCCTTCACTGCTCCCAGGGATGAGTGGATTCGCGACAGCTGCCAGTGGTCTGAGAATGAGTCTGAGGAGGAAGTCACTGGTCCCCCTCCTGCGTGGAACAATGCCTCTTGGGACCCCGAGCCTTCTCCTCCTCCTGTTCATGGTTGGGGCGATTAGATTGATCTTTTCTTCCTTTTTGGTGTCTCGATGCCAAAGGGGGAGAATGATGTCTATTAGGTTGCTCACGGGATTTGCAATGGGCTGAGTCGCGAGTTCGTTCTTATCTTTGTTCTTTTCTCGCTCGTGAACTCTCTAGTTTATCTATGTGTGCTTGTGGACTTATTTGTGCTTGTGGACCGCGTAATTTGTATGAGACTATGTGATATGTTATTCTATGATATGCCTAGTGTTTGGTTTGTTTGTTGTTGGCTTATGGTCATTTGTATATGGCGGTGGACCATTCATAGTCTTCGTTGATATTATTTCTTCTATTGTCTCCACCACATTTGTTTGGTGCAACGGTATGTTCTCTATCTTGTCTTTCCCTTGCACATGTGCTATCTTTGCAATAGAAAGGGGAGCCTCCTTGTGTGTGTGCTAGTTTTGTCCTTAGAGCTTTATCTCTACCTTTCACACATATAGGGAGAGCTTGTTCCATCCATTGCAAAGACTGCTCCTTCTTATGCAAATCTTTGGGATTGTCATCAAACACCAAAAAGGAGGAGCTTGAAAGGACTATATTTTCCCTTGCTATTTTGGTGATGATGACAATCCCACTTGTGATCTAACCATGTGCTTGAGTTTTAGGTTAATTGCTTTTGGTGATTCTTATGAAGTGTGTGGATGATCTCTTTGGGATCTCGTGAAGACGACAATCTTTTGTTTTTATATTTCTCTCATTTTATTGCTTTAGATCGCCGTACTATCAAGAGAGGGTCCACCTTGGAAGGCTGTGGGGAATCATCTGTTTTTTCACAAACCATATATGCACCGCCATAGCCATCATACTCATCTTGGAGAGAGCGAGGTTCTGATCTATTGGTACTTTTTTGTCTGATCGGAACTTCCGGCCAGGCGCCGGAAGTTCCGCTCAGGGCTCTCTGTGGGTGGATCTGGGACTATGTTCTGATCCAACTTCCGATGGAACTTCCGGCCTGCTCCAGAACCTACTGTATTGGTATGTTCTATTTGCCAGAACATCCACCGGAAGTTCTGGTCAGGAATTTCCGTCGCTTCTTCCGCTGAGACCCTGAGCAGAACTTCCGCCTAGGCACCGGAACTTCCGGTTAGACAATGTCCGACCCAGTTGTTCTGACCCTTGTTCCGCTCCAAGTTCCGCTCAGATTCAGTATACTTCTGTTTGGAAGTGTTCTATTTGACGGAACTTGGGCCGGAACTTGCATCGGAAGTTTCACCGGAACTTCCGGTCGTTTTGACCGGAACTTCCGGTCAGGATTTTGGAGCGTGCGTCAACGGGCTGATGACCGTTGGTGCTATGCTGGGCGGAAATTTCGGCCACTCACCGGAACTTCCGGTGAGGACGCAAACTGTCTAACAATTCAGTTTGGAGGGAGCCTGTTTAAGGCACCCTCCTTCTTGCTCCTACCTAACTCTTCAATTTTATCTCTCCTCCATTAATACAAGAGATTCACCTCACTAGATCTCTCTCTAGCCACTCAAATCACTTGATCTTTTGAGAGGAGAGGGAGGTGACCTAGATCTACACTTCCACCAAAGAAGATTTGATCCCCCCACCTATCCTTTGTGGATCTTGTTAGTCTTGGGTTTCTTGGAACCCTAGACGGTGTAGGGCATCCTCGGAGCTAAGGGCATGTGTTGTAAAGCTCCGTGTGTCATTGAGGGCCTCCAATTGAGTTGTGGAGCTTCCCCCTCAACCTTGTTGTAAAGGTTTTGGTTGGCGCCTTCAAGGTCACCAGTGAGTGGATTGTGAGGCCTCCTTTGTGGGGGAGCTCATCGAAGAAGAAGGCGAGGCCTTTGTGGCGCTCAGGTGACCTTGTGTGGCCTCGACACCTCTCCAACATAGACATAGCTCCTTTGGGAGTGAACTACGGGAATTACATCTCCGTGTCCCCGCTCTGGTTATCTCGTTCCCTACCTTTACTTCTTGCTCTTTACCGTTCTTGTGGTCGTTGTTAGTTCTCTAACATATAGTTTGTTCACCTAGTTGCATATCTAGAGAACTTTCCTTCTTTCTAAGCCTAAGATTGTGTAACAAATTAAAAATTGGTAGTCGCCTATTCACCCCCTCTAGTCAATTCAAAGTCAGTACTTTCACCTTTGCACAAGGGAGTGTAGGATCTTAGAGTTTAAGGCTGTGGTTAGGTTTTTATCTTAATTGCTTTCTTGTAATTGTGGATGCTTGCAAGGGGTTTAATCACAAGTATGTATTAGTCCAAGTAAGATCGGTACATTAGCACAGGTTCACCCACACAACACTTATAAAACCAAAGAAGATTAATCAACTATATGAAACGAAAGCACTTGACAGTATTCCCATGTGTCCTCGAGAACGTTTGGTCCTCATTAGTATTTCCACCGGCTTGTCCTTTGCTAAGAAAGGATTGGGAAACTTGCTGCAATTATTTGCTGTCTTTATTTACTTGCACTTTATTTCCTTGCTTTATCAGAAAACCCCTAAAAATCTGTTTGCTAAGTATTTACAGAGATTTCCTGCTCCAAACCACTGGTCAACACCTTATGCTCCTCGTTGGGATCGACACTCCTATTTATCGAAAGTACTACGATACAGCCCCTATACTTGTGGGTCATCAATACTATTTTCTAGCACCGTTGCCGAGGAGTGAAGCGCTATTGAAGAGTGGAACTGGTAAAGGGAACTTCTACCATGAGTATTGCCTTTTATTTCTGCTTATTACTTTGTTTCCAATATGGATAACCCACTTGGTTTCCTGTTTGGGAAAACTACTACCACTGTTAGGGTAGTAGATGAATCACCACCTGTTGAGATAGATCCTTTTAAGATACCTACAAGTATTGTTGATCGTGTTCTGGATAATTATTATTTTGGGGATGGAACTGTCCATCCTGGTGATCATTTGCTTTTTATCCATGAATTATGCAGATTGTTTAAGTGTGTAGGTATCACAACTGAATAGGTGAAGAAGAAGTTACTCTCTATATCATTGAAAGGAAGAGCTGAAGAATGGACAATCCATGGAATGGGAGGAAATAATACCTCTCTTTTATTATAAATTCTATCCTCCAAGTGAGATTCATAAGGATAGGAATCAAATATATAACTTTTGGCCTCGTGATGGAGAGAGTACAGCCCAAGCTTGGGGGATATTGAAGTTACTAATGCTTAAATGTCCTATTCATGAACTCCCTAACAATATTATTATTAATAACTTTTATGCAAGGCTTTCTCTTCATGATAAAGATTTATTAGATGCTGCTTGTGCTGGATCATTCACATGCATGAAGGAAGAAGCTAAATGGGATCTCCTAGACTGTATTCAAGAGAACATTGAAGCATGGGAGAATGACAAAGGAAGAAAGTCAGGTATAAATTATGATTATGAATGCATTAAATCTTTTATGGGAATTGGTGACTTCCGTAATATTAGCACTGATTATGGTCTTGATTCTCAAAGTATTGCCAATTCTTTTAAGGATTTTTCCTCTTATATTGAAATTTCAAAAAAAGAGTGGGACAAGTACCATGCGCCTTATAAAGATGTTGTTAATCACGTTCCTATTAGAAGCACTGAAGTTTGTACTATTGATCCTATTTTGCGTGAACCTTATATTGAGAAAATCCCTTTTCCTGCTAAGGTAAAGGAATATTCTATCATGGCTAATGTGATTATCAAAAGTACAAAGAAAACTGTGGAACCTGATGATCAAATAAACATTGAACCTATAGTAGCCATTGTGAAAGATCTTGTCACTAAAAATATAGAGGATGAACACATTGTCTTCTATGAAGACGCTTCTAATATTGTCTCTCATCCTAGAAAATCTAGGAAATCTAGTGTCCCTGTGCTTTCTGTTAGAATTGGTGATCATTGATATTATGGTTTATGTGAAATTGGTGCTAGTTCTAGTGCTATTCCTTATGAGCTTTACAGGGAAATATTGCATGAAATTGGTCCTTGTGAACTTGAGGATATTGATGTGGTTATTCATCTTGCTAATAAGGAAACTATTTGCCCTATTGGTATTGTAAGAGATGTGGAAGTTCTTTGTGGTAAGATTAAATATCCTGCGGATTTCCTAGTACTTGGTTCAGAAGCTAGTAAAACCTGTCCTATTATTTTTGGTAGACCCTTTCTAAATAATTGTGGAGCTATTATAGATTGTAAGAAGTAGAAAGTTTTAACTAAGTTTGATGGAGATTCTTATAAGTTTAACTTTTCCAAATTTTCTAAAGCTCCTTATGAAAATGAATTGCCTAATGAAGATTTGAGGATGGAACAACTTGCTTTTATTGATCTAGTTTATGACCTTAGGCCTTTTTTTGATGATTGTAAGTATGCTCATTCTGCTGATAAAGTTGTTTCTTGTGACAAGTATATTGTCAACTTTATTCAAAGTTCTACTGAAAGTTATTATGAGAGATGGAAACATGGTTTTATGCATCTCAATGATATTAAGTTTCCCCGCTTTATGTTGAAAGCTTTGAAGTTGCATTTGTTTTGTCTCCCTATGCTAGTGACCTTTTGTTTCAATAATTTGTTTTCTCATGAGACTCCCTTGCATAAGAAGTGGGTTAGACTCAAATTTGTTGGATATTTGCTTCTTGATGCTCTCTTTCACTTCAAATCTATATCTCCTATGTGAGCATCTTTGAAATTATCAAGCCTAACTTAAATGCATTAAAGAAAAGTACTTCTTAGGAGATAACCCAATAGTTTTATGGAAAATGATACGATCCCCCGGGGGATCCAACCAACCGATCCCCCGGATCGATCCCTTGCGCCCTGGCCCTGATGGCTCCACCCCACCTAATCTTATCTCTTCCTCCCATTTTCTTCTAGCCTACACACGGACGGCTGGTACTCGCGCCGCCGCCTGCCTTTCTGCACTACCGTGTCGCGTGCCTATTCCCTGCCGCGCCACGCGCCGCCGCCCTCTGCTGCGAGCTGCTGCACCGCTGCCCCTGCTGCGAGCGCCGCTCCCTCTGCTGCGCCGCCACGCTCGACGTCCTCGGTGGCCTCCGCCATGGCGTTTGCTGTGCGGTCGCCACGCAGCCGCCACCACGGCTGGACCAGGCCACCAGAGCTTTCCGTCACCCAACCTTCCAGCACAACCCACCTAGATCCCGTGCTGGCCGTCGTCCCACGGCCTTGCGCTCCCGCTGTCCCATGACGACCGGCGCCACCGCTCGACTACGACTCCTGCCGCTCGCTTCCTTCCCCCCTTTTCTCTGCACGCATGCCATGGCCTAAAGCTCGAACCATAGACGCGTCGTGCTACCCCACGTGGTGTTGCTGCCGCCTGTGCCTGTGGTGGTCACCATCTCTGACCGCGTGCACTGCCTTGTCCATCGTTGTAACCTCTAGGCTCTAACGAGCCGTCCTGCTTCGTGGTCATCATTTTGCAGTGGAGCCAGGACACAGTGCTACACAGGCATGACGACGATGCTACTCAAAGTGGTCATTGTTGCTACAGATGAAGGGTCACGATGCTACCGACAAATAGATGGGTTTTGAGATTTTACTACAGGGCGATGCTACAATAGTAGTAATTTTTTGCTATTTTTATTCTATGTTTTTGCTACAATAGCACAAAGTATTTGCTACGATATTTTCGACGAAAGTGCTCAGCAAAATTGGTTTTGGTACGATAGCCATTGGCGATGTCTCCGGCGAGGTCATTTTTTTTGCTACCACTGTTTTACGGTTTTTCTACAATAGCGTAAAGTTTTTGCTACATGGTCTCCGGTGAGGTCTACCGGTGAAAACCTCTGGCGAGTCTCCGGCGAGGTTAGATATGCTACGTTAGCACAACTTTTTTGCTACACGGTCATCGGCGAGGTCCCCGGCAAAATCTCCGGCGAGGTCCGGTCTGTTTTTTTATTTTTGGGCGAAACTGTTTTCTGCTACATGTAGCAAAAGCGGGTATATTTGTAGAAAAAACGGGTATATTTGTAGCAAAAGTGGGATTGAGAGCTTTTTAGGAGACATGTGTCGAGAGGAGGACCCGGGGGATTTTGAGGAATTATCCCCCGGGAGACGCGTAGTATGACCCTAGTTTTATTGGGTCTTGGAAGTTATTACTTGTAATAACCTCTCCTTATCCTTTTTGTTTTGGTTTTTGAGTCAAGATAAACCACTTTTGAGAAGTAAAGGAGTTATGAAAAGTTGCTGTCCTGGGACAGAATTTTGTGCTGCATTGTAAAAATTCGTGAAGGAGCTCAGTACTTCGGTTGGAGCTGTAATTCTCTGTGCTTGTGCCCCAAGTTGTTATCCAATTTTCATTAGTTTTGCATTTTTTGATTTGAGCAACAAAAGATTTTTGGAAAAAATCTATTTTTATCTGCTGGTATGTTTTGACAGATTTCTGTCATCTTTTGCATTTGCCTCTTATATTGATTCCCTTTCAGATTCTTTTTGGGCTTTTGAAAAGGAGTTGCTACAGTAGCTTTTGTTTTTATGGATTTCAGTTGAAGTTTGAACCCAAAGGTTTACGTTTTTTTGCATACACTAATGTTGCCAATGAGGTTTGTGTGAGGCCTTGCATGAAAGGAATTTTTAGGTGATGGAGAGAAGGAATCTGCAGAGTCTGTCTTTGAATAGGTAAAAAGTGTTGCAACCAGAAGGTTTGTGAAAACCTTATATTTTTATATTTTTGATGTTTTCATTACATATGGAAGGTTACGAGACGGAACAGAGGAGGAAATTGAGCCCAGGTGGGCCACACCCACCAGTGGCGCGGGCCCCAGCTGGCCACGCCACCAGGGGGTGTGAGCCCCCTGGAGTCCGTCTCCGCCTCATTTTCACACAGTACTTTCCTTATGTCATGGAACTTCATAATATATAACCCCCCGGATCCCCCGAGGTTCGTATATCGTGTTCTCGTCGTGTTTTTGTTTCGATCTGTTTCTGTTAGGAAATACTCTCAAGTTTAGAGGCACCATGGTCTCCGCCAAGAACAAGGGCAAGAAGCCCATGGAAGATGATCCTCTAAACCCCAAGGAGGAAGAGATCTTGGTTGGGGATGAATAGGATGCGAAGGAGGACGAGCATCCGGACACTCGCGCTACCGTCGCAAGCATTGGAGTGGTGGCAAATCCTATCAAGCTTAGGAGGACAACACGGATGTCTACATGAGGGAAAACTCCGCGTCATTGCCTCGCTCCACGATCACTTCCTCCACGCACCAAGAACCCCTTCCATACTCTTATACATGAGAAACAATTCCAAAAGGTGCCCAAAGGGAAGTTGCCCTCCAATTGGGATATGCCTCGTTCTAACCATACAGGGAAGGAACACTCTAAGAAGGAAGAATGGGGAAAGAATAACAAGGACTGGAATTCTTGGTCCGACATGATCATGAACCGCATTGAGCATATTCGGAGTTGATTCATACTCTAACCTTTGAGATCGAGGATTTGAGGAAGCTGGTTGAAAAGCTCATCAAGGGAACACCATCACCACCGAGGGAGTAATTCGTCATCAAGTTTGGCATCCCCTTGGCTTGTTCCATGCTTGGGGGAGTGCCGCGGTATCATATCATTATCTTTTATCTTTTTAGCTTTTTAGTAGAGTCATATCTTGGATAGAGAAGTTATCATATAGGTTGGTTTGCATTATGGAATTATCTCTCCTTTAGTTGGTTATCTATGTATCCCTTGGTGTGAGTTCCTTTATGGAATATTAATGATAAGCTTCATCTTTTACTTTTTGCACTTCTTATTTTAGTTTGCAATCTATATTATACGATTGATCTTGTTGATCAGTATTGGTATCACTTTGGGAGCATCAAGTAGACCTAAATTGGTTTTGGCAAACCGAGCTCTGGTCAATAGCAACACTTTTTGAGGTTTGAAAGGAAAAGAGAAAGCACTTACATGTATTTTGTATCATTTACTTTCTTTCCTGATTGGCTCATAAGCTTAGTATTCTTTATTTAAGATCTTTTGTGTCTTCAAAGAAGATTGCATGTTTGAGTTTATCACTTGTATGTTTGCTTGTTTCCTTCAACTCTTTTGCTTGCTACCCAGCCTTGCTAGCCAAAAACCTATGGTGAGAGGGAATACTTCTCATGTTTCCAATCCTTTAAACCAAAACCTGTGCCATTTGTGTCCACCATATCTACCTATTAGCATTATTGCCATTCCAAGTAAATTCTCTAGCTTCATCTATCTTTCAAATTAAAAACTATTTTGTTATGTGAAAACTAGTTAGTAAAGCTCTCACGAACATGATGGCACACCTTATTTTCTTGCCCTTAATAAACTTGAACCATTGTGTCATCAAACTTGTATATGCTTGCACTTATATGTTGGAATTAGCAAAACCGTGCTGTCACGGGGAACGCTTTCAACATTTCACCTGTACATTGTACACAATTGATATCATGCTCTTTTGTTTGCGGATGTTGTCGGTGTGAAATAAAAGGGGAGCTTGTAAGTGCATGGAGTTATGTATGTGTGTTAGAGAAACGCCTGGGCCTCTAGCCTAAGCCATGCCTAATCATTATGGAAACTTGCAGAATAACCATAGTGAGCAATCTGTAAAGCATCCTCAATAAACACCTAGGCAAATAGCAAATAAAAAGATCGCTGAGATGCTCACTGTCTGCTTGCCTTGTCATTTTGATTATGTGATTGTTCCTGTATCATGTGCAAGGGGTACCCCGTTGGCGGTTCTCTATGATACACATGTACTTACTATGACAAGAACTTACCAGTAACTAAAGTTGAGTAGCATGAGGAGCGGCCCTGGTACTCAAGGGACATGAGATTACCAACTTATACTTCCTCAAGCATATACTCCATCTTTGTTCACTTTAACCTTAATCACCTCAAGATGCTTATGATAGGGGCAATGAGAGCTCAAAGCTAGTAAGTACCATAATTTTTTAAAAGCTCTTTATGAACTTGAAATCCCTGCTTCCCTCTATTAAGGGCCTTTCTTCTACTTCTAAGTTGAGTCAGTAAACCTATTCCTCTCTATCTTCAGCAAGCATTTGAGTTGTTGTGTTTCAAGCATTCATATGATGATTTATTCAATCATGTTCCTTATCTTCCTTGTTGCACAAGACTCTTATCTAAATGAGTATTACTTTGAAAGCCATCTTCGTGAAAAGCATTTTATGTTTGAGCAAAGAGTACTCCTACTATAAACTTCTTTACAAAAGCTTTGCTTGAAAACTGTTTGCCAGCTGTTCTCTGACCAAGAACAAAGTTTGCCAATCCCAATTATGATTTATCTTTATGCATCTTTATTGTGACTCCTATACTTGTTCAAAGCTAAGTTATATAATGGTGAGTTGCTTTCTACTTTGAGTTGTGTATTGGTAAGTGTGATGCTTCTTGTCTGTATTCTTTTTATCTACACTTCACTCCATAAACTTGTGGACATGTTTACTAAGCTCAGTCTTCGCTTGGGGACAAGCAAGGTCTAATCTTGGGGGGGGGGGAGTTGATACGTCCAATTTGTATCACCATTCTACATCATAACATACCTCTATTCCTTGATATATTTCATATTAAGAGGTGTTACTTATGTCTTTTCATCTGTTTTTGCATGTTGGATGATTCTTGGAGGATGAATTGCACGGTGTTTTGATGCAATTTCGCGAAGATCAAAAAAATACTAGAAAAACTAAAGAAAATTATATTTTCCCAGAAGACGAAGGATGCCAAAAGGGGAGGCGGAGTTGGGCCACAGGGGGCCCACACCCCCTAGGCGCGGGCCACCCTGGGCCGCTCCTACAGGGGGTGTGGCCACCCTGGACCACCTCTGGCTCCGCCCTCTCGTCTATATCTTCTCCTCTAAAAACCCTAAAGTCAGGAGAGCGACCACAGAAAGATTCCGCCTCCTCTGTGGGGCGGAAAACACCGAGAGAGAAAGAGCTCTGCGGCAGACAGATTTCTGCTGAGGAAATTCCTTCCCGGGGAGGGGAGATCGTCGCCATCAACACCATCATCAAGCTAGACTTTATCGGGATCATCATCATCATCCACACCATCATCTCCACCAGCACCATCATCACCACTCCATCCCGCTGTAACAATTATGTTGAATCTTGCATAGTTCTTAGGGGAAACTTTCCCGGTGTTGATTACTATTGTAGTTGATGCTTGTGAGTGGAACCATTGAATTATTGTTTATGTTCAGATTGTTATCCATCATTATATCATCTCTGATCTTGATCCATATGATGTCTCGTGAGTAGTTCGTTTATTTCTTGAGGACATGGGAGAAGTCATGTTGTTAGTAGTGGAATTGTGTTGAAGTATTATTCAATGGTTTAATATTTAAGTTGTGGTGCTATTCTTCTAGTGGTGTCATATGAACGTCGATTACATGATACTTCACCATTTATGGGCCTAGGAGAATATATTGTGTATTTGGATACTAATTGTGGGGTTGTCGGAGTGATAGAAACCTAAACCCCCGTTAGGAAACCTTTGCACAATGGAGTGTAGGATCTCAGAGTTTAAGGCGGTGGTTAGGTTTTTATCTTATTTGCTTTCTTGTAGTTGCGGATGCTTGTAAGAGGTTTAATCACAAGTATGTATTAGTCCAAGTAAGGTCGGTACATTAGCACAGGTTTACCCACACAACACTTATAAAACCAAAAAGGATTAATCAACTATATGAAACGAAAGCATTTGACAGTATTTCCATGTGTCCTTGAGAACGTTTGGTCCTTATTAGTATTTCCACCGGTTTCTCCTTTGGTAAGAAAGGATTGGTCCACTTGCTGTAATTATTTGTTGTCTTTATTTAGTTGCACTTTATTTTCTTGCTTTTATCAGAAAACCCCTAAAAATCCGTTTGCTAAGTATTTATAGAGATTTCCTGCTCCAAACCACTGGTCAACACCTTCTGCTTCTCGTTAGGATCGACACTCCTATTTATTAAAAGGATTACGATATACCCCTATACTTGTGGGTTATCAGGTGGTGACGAGGGTTTTCTCGTTCCCAATCTGGTGAGACCAGGGAAGTGGGTGGGGGAAGAAGGCGACGCGGCCGAGGGGCACATTTTATATGACCAGCCGATTTAGTTCTGATGATGTCACTGTGTATTATGTGGTACATTATACACTCGTTTAATGTACATGCACGTGTGTACGCCTGCACCCGTACAGACGCGCCGTAGCGGTTTTTTCTTGAAAATCCTTCAACCCACACTGATCCTAACCGTCCGAGATTTGATTGTGTCCGTCCGTCCCAGCACCGCTTCCAACCTTTTCCTCAGGGGAGGACACCGGAGCAAAAGTGTCTTCTTTTTTTTTAGCAAATTCGGAAACAAACAGTAACCACGCGCGAGCGGTACTTCACGATGAACCGTAACTCCCCAATACAAATCTTTACCTTCAAAAGTAATTATCCAAGATTAACTCTTCAGTTGTGCGTAATTCTTCGATAATAATTTTCTAGCAGTACTTCTTTAGTGGTGCAGGTCATTCTTTGATGATATTTTCAATTAAAATCTTCAACCTTAAAAGTGAAGTGATTATTCGACAAGACGCGCTTTGATGGTAATTCTTTGTTGCAGATACTTAAGATCTGTATTATTTTCTAACGGTAATTATTCGACAATAGTTCATCACAACGCGTAATTCTTCGGCAGTTATTTCTCAACAGTACTTTTCACGGGTGCATGAACAATAATCTTGAACAGTAATTGAACTGCCTTCTTCTGTAGTGGTTTCATGTTTCTCCTATGGTAACTTTGAGAAACAATATACTCCACTATTTGTCGTATTTTTTATTCGACAAAACACTGGTATCTTGTTCTACTGATCACCTTCTTTCAAGCTTATTTTTTGTTCTACATTTAATACTTTCCCTGTCTCAACTTACTCTGCGTTTTAGGTTTAGTCAAAATCAAACATATTAAAACTTGCCCAAACATATTCTACAAAATACCAACATTTATAAAATCTATTATATATACAATATAAAATCTATTATTTTGTAGATTTTATATACAATATAAAATCTACAAAATAGCAACATTTGTAAAGTTGAAACTAAGGCACCTTATCGGGGCCAGCTTCGTTACTTCATCACTGTGCAATTCCGCAATAAGGCAGCTTCCTCTTTGCCCTTTGTTATTAAGATCACGAAAAGATAGGCACATGTACGTAGACGTCGTCATTCCCACATCATCCAACGTGCGCGAAACTTCCTTCAGTGGCCATGAAAAAGTCTTGCAAGGCTTATTTCATGCGTGCATGCATGTAATAGATTATCCAAATTCTACAAGGTGTCGATAAATTCCGGCCGTGCATTATACGTACATACGCATTACACACACACGAATGAAGTTAAAAAAAAATACGTACACATATTAATTGAAGCAAACTCAGCCACAAGAGTGGAATGCGAGTCTTTTCCTATATCATATATGCATCACTTGGTTAGTTACGAACTTGGTTAGTCGTCATTAGCCCATACTTTTGCCGCGTCTCTTTCACTTGGTTAGTTACGAACATTCCACCGCTGACCGATCCATCTCAAGAGAAGAATAAAAAAGCGTTCTGTCGTGTGGAAGGAACAGGTAGGACGATAGTTCATGAACCATGTTTCGTCACCTTTGTTTTTTTTCAAGTAAAAGAGGATTATTAGTTATTATAGTACTCACGCCACGTGCGAAGTTCATGAACCATGTATACGAATACGAGTGTCAAAATAGATGTTAGTCCCTCTGTTTTATAATATAAGATGTTTTAGCCATGTAAATTAAAAGGAGTGTATTTAGGCCTCTTTTATTATATAGGTTTAGTATTTAGACCTCTTTTAGTATGTAAACCCACTCTAAATCTATACACTAAAAACAGTCTAGATACACTCTTTTCACAAAGCGAAAAATCTTATATTATGAAATAGAGGGAGTACATGGAAAATTGCAATCTAGCCATATGGCAAAGTCAAATCTCAACAGAGATCCATGCATATGTGATCCCATTTCATGAAACTTAGCAAAGTACCATATGTCTTGAATTTTCAAAAACTACGAAAAGAAAATCATAATTTTAGGGAATAAATAAGAAAACGTAGGTGTAAATACTGGTGTGAGAATAACCATTTATGAGCCGTGCAAAAAAATCAGAAAACTAATAATTTTATGCGTAAATTGTATTGTGACATAGTACTATACAAATCATATTGCGAAAAAAAGGAAAGCATGGCTCACACATTAATTAATTGACAAATGCATGTTATATAGTACAGAGTACTATTTTCTATGTTGAAGTTATAGATTAAGAATTGGTTTCACGCGACCATACATCTTACCACAAGGAATTGCAAATTTAGATATTTATGAGGATTTATGAGGTACATTATAAGGCTTTTTTTTTCAAATGCATCCCAAATCCCTAGGTTCTGTGATATCATTATTCATTAGTTGGTCCATAGTTACGTGAATTTGGTTTTTAATTAATTTATAACATTCTTGTAACTTAATTACATCATAGTTTTGAGATACAGGCGATGTTGATCTAGAGATCTATGTCAAGTAAGGTAGCTCATAAAGGGGATTATGTTTGGCATTCTGGCTGATTATGATAATCTGGGTCGCCCAAAGAAAATAGATTTAGTCCATTTTATACCATCTCAAAAGTTTTTATTTCTGTTGTGGATATTTACTCTGAGCAGGTCATAAAAATGTTCACTGTTGTTCTGTGCTACTCCCTCCGTTTAGAAATATAAGATGTTTTAGGTTTGTGAAGGAGATGTATCTAGACACCTTTTAGTGTATAGGTTGTACATGCTTCTAAACTACTCCCTCCGTTTAGAAATATAAGATGTTTTAGGTTTGTGAAGGAGATGTATGTAGCCACCTTTTAGTGTATAGGTACTTTGCTAAGTTTAGAAGCATGTACAACACGTACGCGCGCTGGGTCGTCCTGAAGCAGATAATTCACTAGCTGCAGGAGGTGGAATTAACTTAAATCTAGCCATGCCATGACGACGAAACATTCTGAAGTGTCAACTTATTCTTGCCGCGGGTACCTGTCTTTCGAGAGCCTAGGTACGAAACATTCCGTCGTGTGGTTCGATCGTGTGCGTACGTACTCGTCCTAAATATCAAACGGGCGCTTTTCATGCATGCAGACTGCATGATGCAGTCGTTGATCCAACGGAACCTTCCTGAAGTGCTACCGGGGCTCGATCGGCAGCGCTTGTCATCAATGGAGTAACTGTTCCTCAAGTGCTCGAGACGATAGCGTGCAGGGAGGAACGGCACGATGGGAGGAATAGCCTGGTCATTCGAGAGATCAAGGCGAGAAGTGCAACCTTCAAGCGGTGTACTTTTGCTCATGAAGGAAGATCTTCGAACTTCGAAGCACACAACTTTGCTACGCTAGATCAAGGACGCCACCTGTGGCTTGGCGCTCCGGACTCTGTTTTATTCCCAGTAAACATCATGGTAAATTATTTCGCTTCAGTTCTTCTTCTTTTTTATTTTTTATTTTGTTTTCATTTTTTTTTGTTTTTAAATGTACTGATTTTGATATTTCACTTTATGGTTTTTGGAAAAAAACTATGATTGTCCAAAATTGTAGTTTTTCAAGCTGTGTTCATTGTTTTTGAAAATAGTTTAGGACATTGGAGAAATGTGTTTATGATTTTTAAAAATTGGTTCTTAATGTTGAAAAATTGTTCATAGTTTTCAAATTTTCGTTCACATTTTTAAAAAATTTGATCACGGTTTTTTAAAAATGTTCAATTTGGGTTTACTTTTTAAGATTTTGTTCATGCACTTTGAAAAGAACTAAAGATTTTTTGAAAATGTTCCCATTTAAATAATTATTATATTAAAAATTGTTCTGGATTTAAATTGAATAAAGAAAAGAAGAAAAATGAAAAAGGGAAACACCTTACCTAGACCCGCCCATTAGTCGCGTGCTTTAGGCGGCACGTGCCGTTGGCGCCGCTTGAAGTGGCATATAGCACCTCCCTCTACTATGCTCATCTTGTTTGGTTGCCCGTGCATTATTGGCCCATTGCATGCAAATGTTTCTTGTTTAGTTGCCCACATGCAGATGTCGTTGCAGGATACCAATATCTGGCAGCCGTCATTGGGACATCTCCTACCTTTTGCACCGACAACTTGGTGGTACAACTCTTTGGAGCATGCGACTAGCCGAACGACGCAAGTAGTGTCTGTAGGGTTCCCAGCATGGAAAACAAAAAAATTCTATCGCGGGAACACACAAAACCAAGATCTATTCTACGAGATCGGTGTAACAAGATTGTAGAGAACTAACCCTCGAAGATCCAAAGTGTTTAACAAGATTCGGATCTTGTGGTTGATGTAGTCGATCACTTGTTGATCTCAAGATCGCGTAGAAAATCCTTCCGGCGCCACGTTCCGGCAGCGCTTCTAACGAGGGTTCAACTCGTCAATTCCCATTGTTATGGACTTGGATTTTGGATAGGATGGGGATGCTGGAGATCGTGATACGGTTAGCAGACACGTAGCAAGGAGACGTGAGGTTTATCCAGGTTTAGGCTCCCGAAGGGAAAACCCTACTCCTTCTTGTCTGTTCTTGATTATGGCAGAACCGAAGGTTACAGGGGTGCGCAGATGCGATCTAGCGTGAGGTGTGTATATGAGTTGGGGGAGATCCTCCTCGCCATGCCCTCCTGGCCTTTATATAGATATGCTAGGTCCTGGGGTAGGTCGAGTCAGTTACAAGCTAGGGTTGGACCCTTTGAAATTCTATCTACCACTAGTCGTGTTCTCCAAGGAGTCAACTTCCGTTGGGCTTGGGCCACCTGGAGTCTCCTTGGGCAGCAAGTCGTCACGTGGGCCTTCACTGGGCTGGACCGGGTATACCAATATGAGGCACCCGTAGGTTATTGTTGGGGATATACTTTCCGGGTATACCCACAGGACTCACTGACCAGGGTGGCCCATCAATGGGTTAGAGCTTTGCTTCACGGGCAGCCTAGTCATAGAAAGAGGAGGATCCACTTTCGGCTACGACAAGGCCCAGAAGAGTTACCGACTTAGGCCTGTAGTATTACTTGTAGTCCAATCTGTATCTAGTTACCGACTCTATAACGTATCCGGATAGGTCTCTCCTGTAACCCTAGGTCCCGATGACTATATAAACCGGTCCTATGGGAGCCTTAAGGGCACCAATACCACAATCTACTCACACAGGCGGACCACTCTTGTAATCCATTGTAACATCTAGCTCTCGCCGATATATTACTGGGTTGCTGGCAGGAGTAGGATCCGATCACCACAGTCGGATCTAAACCTGGGTAAACTTGTGATCACCGTTCCCGGAACATCCTACGTCTCACAACCTATATTCTCAACGCTGTTAGGACCCCCTATGGTGTACTTGTCGATAATCCGACGACAGTTGGCACCCATCGTGGGGCGGGTGACTTTTGGAGCTTCGTTCCAGGCGGAATCTACGTGTGCAGGAATTGGCGAAACAATCAATATGGGTTGCGTGGTCTATGCCAGTGATGTCCCTCTCGTTCTTCTCAATGAGACTTGGATTATAGCCAGCAAGCCCATGACAACCTACACGATCATGCCTATCGGAGAGATCGATATCTATCTCGGTTTCCCTGAACCCACCCAACCCACCCTTGAGGCGATGACCACGACGGAAGAAAATCTAGATCTGCTCTGTCCACAGAGCCATAAGAGTTCAAGATCCCAGAAAAACCTGAACCCACCCAGCCCGCTCCTGTAGTGGAAGAAGTGGTGGAAGAAAAATCCGGATCTGATCTCCCCTTTGAGATCGGATACACGGATGAGGAGTATATCCGCTTCGGATCCGGTCCTACCGATGCCGTAGCAGAAAAAACACTCTTGAGGCACATGATAAAGAATATGACAAAACGCCCCTACATCAATTACGAAGCAATCGCTGACATCAGGGAGAGCTTTGAGATGGCAGAGGCAGAAACCCAGCTGTGCCGCTACCTTCAGAACATGAAAAAAAAGAAGAACTATTTTGTATACCACGTAAGCTCTGGATCCGACTCTATCGATGTTGGAGACAGAAACGATTCAGTTCTCGACGCCATCGAAGAAAACTCCGACTTACCTGGTTCCCCTCAGGAGTCAATAACGCCGCAGGAACTTCAAGACTTCGAGAAGGAGATGGAGGCATACGAAGAAGAATACGCCTCCAAACCAGCGCAAGGTGAGCCGGAGACCCCTCCGAGTCCATATGATAGCATGGATGAAGACTACACCTCGCAAGATGACATGGACACTGGAGACTCATCCAAGGTCCAGAAGCCAACTACTACGGAAAGTACCAACGGAAGTTTATCTCCCAGTACCGGACTGAAAGCCGTTTTTGCCACAGGTACACACGCTAGGGCTACTGGGCGATCAAAGAAGAAGAAGAACAAAAATCCGACACCAGCAGAGCCGGGCGTCGAGGAAATCAACGAAGAAAAAGTTGATGAAGAGATCGAGATGGAGAATCAGGACAGAGATTCGATTTATCCCACACCAATTGATCCTCCTGTAGACAGACACGTCGTCACTAAGGGTGCATGTGAAATTTATGGAGATGCTCTCACGATACCAATCCCAACCGCTTCAGATCTCACTCCGGATGTGCTGGAGAAAAGGGCTGAGGACCTGGAAAAGCACCGCTTATTTTTACTCGAGGAGGCTGCACGCATCGTCGAGCTCTAACAACAGTTAGACAGAGATCCTGCCAAATATCAGTCAGATTTCAAGCGACTACCAAACAATACAAGGGGAGGTCCAGTTCTTGCTAATAGGAACCCGGATATCCACAGAGACTTATTCGACGGAAAATCAGGAGAGAAGATCCGAGTCTACATCACGCCGTTAGAAAATATCGCGGCTGCTTGAGCTATCCTCGCCAATAATCTATCTCTAGAGCAAGTCCAACAATGCGTCGCGTTGCTGGACAAAGGATTGAAATAGCATAAGACGACCGCATCATTTAGTGGCAAACTGGCCTCAAAGTCGGAATTTTGTCACACTGGCTCCGACCAAAGCGGTGACGAAAGACCCCATAGGGATACGGACCAATGCTATCACCCCGGGGAGAAGAAGAAAATTCAAGGACCAGATCAAACGGTCATCATCGCAGGCCTGGACGTGATTGGGCGAGAGTTATTCCCGCTGCGTCCGAAGATGCCATCAGGGCAATGGTGCCTCATCAGGGCCATCGTCGGCAGAACAACTGCCATAGAGAAGACCCGAAAGTGCATCGCCAGCGAGAACAGGATCGTCTAAAAATGCCACCACCAAGCCGTCCGGCTGGTAATGCTGGATGAAGAGATGATCCAGATCTTCCTGAATTAAGTAGGGACGAAGCCCGAATAAACCAACCTCGGAGCCAGCATAATGAGGCTCCACCACCACTGCGTAACCCATCCGAAAACATTCCACCAGGGCCACCATCACCTCCAGACAACGACCATGAGGGATCTCATAGCAGCCATTGAAGCCGCAGGGGAGGAGGCTGCAATGGTGAAAGAAGAAGCAGAAATCCGACTCCGCCGCGTAGAAGCCGCGAGCCTCCAAGGAGCAGATCTCTCTCGCCAAATGATGCTCGCCGCCGCATTGAGTCAAACATAGAAGCGCGGTGGTATGAGGAAGAAGACGTGTACATGGGACCCAAGTGCTTTGGCCCACGCATCCGCCGAACCAAATTTCCGGTTGACTTTGGTATCGCCAAACACATCCAACCCTACGACGGTGCAGCTCGGCCAGATACTTGGCTCTAAGATTTTTTCCAGGCTTGCTACATCGCCAAAGGAGGAAATAGCCTGGTCGCAGTCCGATATCTCCCACTTATGTTGAGGAAGATGGCTAAATCATGGCTCAATGAACTGCCAGAAAATTTAATTTATAACTGGTATGATATGCAAAGCACGTTCTTTTCAAACTTTGAGGGAACATACAGGAGGCCCTGGACAGTCGGAGACTTGCAGCGTTGCACTCAAAGACCCGGAGAAACCTGCCGGGAATACCTTGGACGCTAGATCGATACGAAAAACTCACGCGAAGGAGTAAACAAGCAAACTGCGATTGAAACTTTCATTGCAGGACTCCTAGTCAGACTTTTGCATCACAGGCTGAAGCGTGACCACGTCACAGATTTGGGATAGATGATCGAAATAGTGAGAAAATATGCCGACACCGGTGACGGTTCAGAAGGACTGATAAATATTATGGCCAACCCAAATGCGACCAAGAAGCAGAAGCAAACTCAGAAGCGCAAGAACACCTCGGAAGATAAACCGGCTCCGGACAACACAACAATTAACGCAACATTCGGATCCGGAGGACGAGGAGGGCGTGGAGGCGGCCGGGGATGAGGCCGCAGAACTTCCCGAATCCAGGGCATAGGAGATCAGCAACCCGGAAAAACCTACAGCTGGGCCGACATTGCCAACAATCCTTGTGTCCACCATCTGGATAGTAACGTAGGATCTACCTACACATATGCCGAGTATCGTTTCAATGACGATATCAAAAAAGACGAATCCGCTGGCTACAGAGCCAAGCGATGAAAAGGAAATACAAATTCCGAGAAAGGCAAGGATCCCAAGGAAGATTCCGACATGGAAGAAGCGGACGTCGCACAACCCAAGTCAGACGGAAAGAAGGATTATCCCACAAAGAAAGACACATACGTTTGCTTCCTTGGGACTCAGCCGACTAAGGTGAAAAAGGCGGTTCTCCATGAGCTCAATGCCACGGTTCCGGCTATCCCCCAATTCCTAGATTGGTCGGATGTAACCATCACCTTTGACCGCTCAGATCACCCGAGGAAAACACATCGTCAAGGAAAGTACCCTCTGGTCGTCAATCCTCTTATTGATGGCTATGAGTTTTCTAAAACCCTCATGGACGATGGCAGCAACATCAACATCCTCTACATCGAAATGCTCCACCGCACGAATATCCATGAGAGCCAGTTGAGTTACAACAGTGTAACTTTCCATGGCATTGTACCAGGGAGACAACGGATTCTCTGGATGATATCACACTAGACATGACATTCGGAACCCAAGATAATTATCAGACCGAGCCACTCTCTTTCGAGGTGGTACCGTTCAAAAGTTCTTACCATGCCATCTTCGGACATCCGGCTTACTGGGCGTTCATGGCTCGACCCTGTTACATTTACAACATGATAAAACTTCTAGGTCCAAAAGGCATCATCACCATCCGGGGAAATCCGAAGAAAGCGCGAGAGTGCGACGAAGGATCTGCTGCCTTTGCCGAAGCCATGCTACATGCCCAGGAATACCAGGAGATCAAGAAGACCATCGATCCGTCCAAGATTCCTGTTACAAAGAACGAGGTGCTGAAGCCGAGCATGCAGTTCAAGGCATCGGAAGAGACGAAGAAAACGTCACTGAAGGAAGACGATCCCTCCAAGAAGACAAACATATGGGTAGGCTTAGACCGTGCATAGGAAAGCGCTCTCATCGATTTCCTAAAAGACAAACATTTGCTAGCCTACGAAAATTAAATATGATGTTAAATCTGAAGAAGTGTTTCTTTGCAATTCCAGCCAGAAAATTGTTGGGTTTCATCGTGTCTGAAAGAGGCATAGAGGTGAACCGGGACAAAATTAAGGCTATACTCAACATTACCAGGCCGAATCGCCTGAAGGATGTGCAACCTATCACTGGTTGCATCGCAGCAGTGAGTCGGTTCGTCAGCCGGCTTAGAGAAAGAGCCGCACCTTTATACAAACTCTTGAAGAAAACCGAAAAATTTGTCTGGACCCAGGAAGCCGATACTGCCCTACAAAGTTTGAAAGACCTACTTTCAAATCCACCAGTTCTCGTAGCGCCAGAACCTTAGGAGCCTATGTTACTTTACATTGCAGAGACTAACAAAGTCATAAGTGTGGTAATAGTAGTGAAGCGCGAGGAAGAAGGCCATGAGCATAAGGTGCATCGTCCAACTTACTACCTAAGTGAGGTTCTG
Source organism: Avena sativa (assembly GCA_916181665.1). NCBI lineage: Eukaryota > Viridiplantae > Streptophyta > Magnoliopsida > Poales > Poaceae > Avena > Avena sativa. The sequence continues at coordinate 125,676,234 of OV702297.1, forward strand.
ACAGATTCAAAACAACGGTATCCACACCATCAAAGCTAGCCTATGGAGTGTTCTTTGCATCTAGAAAGCTACGGCACTACTTTCAACAGCACAAGATCACAGTGGTGAGTACTGCTCCCCTATGAGATATAAACAACAATCTCTATGTCACAGGATGTGTCGCAAAGTGGGGAATAGAGCTTGTTGCTTTCGACATTGAGTACAAGCCACGTACAACAATCAAGTCCCAAATACTTGCCAATTTTGTCGTTGATTGGATAGAGACGACAGAAAATACAAGTCCTCTAGACTCGGAATTTTGGACCCTTCACTTTAACGGATCAAAAGCACGAGGAGGATCAGGGGCTGCCGTGGTGCTCAAGTCACCCCAAGGAGACAAGTTGTTCTATGTGCTACAAATACACTTCACGGCAACCAATAATATTGCCGAGTATGAAGCATTGTTACCTGGAATACGCATGTCCAAAAACATTGGCGTAACAAGACTCATGTGTTACGGAGAATCGGATTTAGTTGCTTAGCAAGTATCTGATATCTGCAACGCAAACAAACACATGGCAGCTTCCAAAGATGTCGTTAATGAATTATCTAAATCGTTCGAGGGTTTCAAGGTTCAACACATCCCTCGATCCAAAAATGAGGAAGCAGATGCTTTATTAAGGATAGGCTCTGTGCGGAAACAAGTCTCGGATGGCGCTTTTTAGAGCATTTAAAGGTCCCCTCCATCACTGGAGTTGATGAGGACTATCCGACAAAATCTGACTCACCTTTAATAGCAGTTCTCGCTGTAATTCCCAGCTGGACAAAACCCTATCTGGATTTCCTGATAGACAGAAAATTACCCTAAGACAAAGTCCTAAGCCGGTAGATCGTCCGACGAGCAAAAGCCTATACAATAATAAATGGTGATATCTATAAGCGGAGTGTTTCTGGGGGTTTTTAGCGATGTATTTCTCTGGAAGATGGAGTGGAAATCTTGCGAAAAATCCACGAAGGCGAGTGTGGTCACCATGCTGCAACCAAATCTTTAGTGGCAAAAGCTTTTAGACACGGATTCTTTTGGCTTACAGCTAAGGCGGATGCCTATAAACTGGTCAAATCGTGCAAAGGCTGCCAAAAGTACGCCCGCCAGGCACATGTTCCGGCTGATCAGCTGCGAACAATCCCTCTTACATGGCCATTTGCGGTTTGGGGGCTTGATATGGTAGGGACGTTTCGCAGAGCAAAGTGTGGATTTACTCACCTACTAGTGATGGTGTATAAGTTTACAAAATGGATTGAGGCTAAACCCGTAATAAGTTGCGACAGAGCCATAGCCAGAAAGTTCGTCGAAGACGTGATCATCCGATTCGGATATCCGCAGACTATAATTACTGACAACGGGAGCAACTTTTCCATGTGGGAACTTGCCGAATTCTGCGAGGGGTAAGGGATCCGACTCGATATTGCATCAGTCGCACATCCACAGGCTAATGGACAAGTCGAAAGAACTAACAGTATTATTTTACAAGGACTCTGACCTCGTCTCGAGGTACCACTTCGTCGTGCCCTGGGGGATTGGGCGGAAGAATTACCGTCTGTGATATGGAGCTTACGAACAACTCCTAACAGGTCAACCGGATACACTCCTTTCTTCTTGGTCTATGGTGCAGAAGCATTTCTTCCAAGTGATTTAATTCACCAGTCTCCTAGAGTCAAAGCGTATATCGAAGAAGATGTAGAAGTTTCTTGATAGGATGATCTCGATATAATCGAAGAAGTTTGCGTCGTTGCTGAGCAGAGATCTATATCCTATCAGCAGAAGTTACGCAAGTATCATAGTTAGAGAGTGCAAAACCGTTCTTTTAGGAAAGGCGATTTGGTTCTCCAACTTGTGCAAAAAAGAAAGCACAAACTTTCCTTGATTTGGGAGGGACCTTTTATGATCAGTAGAGTTCTGCATAATGGGCCGTATTATTTAACCGATATGAGACCAATCAAGGAAAGACCGGACAGTCAAAAGAGAAAGAGAGCTGGCGATAGTACAGACCCGGATGAGATAGACCGTCCATGGAATATTGCACATCTACATCCCTTCTATACTTACTTATATTTCATTGTAATCATATATGTACATGTTCAAAGTGAAATAAAGTATTTGTTTCCTCATATGTTATTCTTGATAAGTTTTTTACCATCTTATTTCCAAAAGAGCATGTCATTTTCAACAATCCCAGAATGCTTGAAAGTACTTTATGCTCATGTTCGTTTTGGTTATGATTTTTGAATATCTAAAAAATGAAACCTTAGGGTATAAATCTAATGTTTTGTTTAAACTTTGGTTTTTTATCTGATTGCTTAGACGCGGGTATCTTCCGAGTAATGAATTGTTGGTACTAGAAGCTAGATTTGTTTCCGAGTTTAAACTGGTTTAGAAATTGAGCTCCGTTGCTTGGCAATGTTTCCATGCTGAAGGTTGGCCGGCTCATGAAAGGGACAAGGCAGAGAGCCAGATAAAATGACAAGTATAAACGCAAAAGAGTAATTAAGAGATTTACAGGCACACACATAACAATATATACAAATAAGTGCTAATATGGTAAAGCATTAGTTCTTATAGACCGGCACATGTTCAAAAGAAAAAATATTGTTCCCATCATTACATGCCACATGAAAAGTTCAGAATAATGTATCAGAGATGTTTATGTTGCAGATTCAGGCGGTGGTGAAGGAGACCATGTAGCGCTGGAGTGGCCAATGTCGCCTTGCTCCTGAGACTCGGAAGCTCCTTCGACAAGGATATCTTCCGGCTCTTGGGGCGAGGGAGGCACAACGATGGATTCAAAGAATTGTGTCGTATAACTCATCATCTCCGCCACATGACAAGCATAACCCGCATAGGATTCTTGGATAGCCTTGATGTTCTGTGGGTTACCCTCATCTTCCTCGTCAGCGATGCCATTGGTGACGTGCCAGATCTCCATATCGCTATGGTGGCTCATCACCATGGTAAGGGCGGTCTGTGCAGCGGTCTGAGCGTAGGAGATCTTCCAGTCTTCGATGAGATTTGGAATCTCCTTGGCTCTGTCCCTTACCCCGAGAACTGGCATTTTGTGCAAGTCGGAAAGTCTAACCGACTCGCTAGCCTCTTCAAGAGTATGGTAAAAGTCGAAAACAATATCTCCGACGAGCTTTATGTGCTCGAGGCGAGGTTCAGAGGAAGGAGAGTTGGAAAGGTGAAGAGAATCTGGGGAAGAACCAAAATTCAAACTGACTAAAAGAAAGTCGAAAAATGTAAGTAAGAGTGAAAGTCGGAAATCTTACCTAGCACACAATAGTTCCACTGAGAATGCTCCTCTCAGAGACTCTTCAGTTCCGCTTCTGTGGCCTGGGCTAGATCCTTCTGGCAACTCGAAGTCCTTCTTGAGATCATGAATTTTCTTATCTCGTAGGGCTAGCAGCCTCTCGAGCCTCTCAGTCTCCACGTTGCTTGACTCCAGGATGGCATTTACAGATTTATCTGATTTAACTTTTAGCTTCTCGAGCTCGTCCCGAAGTTTAGCATTTTCTAGCTCCAAGACCTTGACGTTCTCGGTTTGCTCCACCATCTTGCTGGATTCACCAAGCAATTCTGCAAAGGGAATATTATCAGTCGAGCAGAACAGTTTGACTATGACAATGACTAATGAAAAAGAGAGAGCCGGAAAAGTTTACCTTTTGCTTCATCTTTCTCAATTTTCAACTTTGAATTCTCAAGGCGCAGAGCCTTAATGTCCTTGCGCTTATTACATATATTCTTGAGCAATTCGTGGTTGGAAGATGCAATTTTCTATAAGTTTAAAGATAGAATACCGTCAGATGGCTACTAAGACTCGGGCTGCAGATTTAACCAAGTAAAAATACAACATGAGCCCTGGGGGATACACTACATTGTTCTTTTGCATCCTATAAGCATCAAATCGGATTTAATGCTATGATGTTTATCCGACTTTATGCTTGGAGGCTAGAGGATATGACAATAAACACTGCAAACAAGATTCAGAAAATCTTACAATATGTTCCAGATGCAGCTTCTCGAATCCAAGTTTAGTGTTATGAAACACTTTCTCGGCAAGGGAGAGGGAGGGAACGTCCGTTGCTGGGAGCTCGCCAGACTCAATCTTTGCATCCCGGACCAAAATTTGGTCCAGAAGGTTAACTAGCTTCACGTCGTCCGTCTCCTGGCTCGCTGCCTCCAGAGTGAGGGTTTGTTTCTCGAGACTGGATTGAGCCAGCTTGAGAATCTCCTCCTTCTTCCGCTTCAGGCCGATGGCAGCAGAGCCGGCCACTTTATCCATCTCCCCTGTTGATATTACCATGGGATCATTACCCTTGACGGGTTCACCCTTGTTAGTTGCCTAGCTACCAACGGTAACCAGGGCTTTCGAGGTTGTGTTGGCGTCGGGGATGGCAGAGACGGCATCAGGAGAGGCAGAAACCTCTAGGCATTGCTTAGAGTTGGAGGAGGCATGACTAGGGAAATGACAAGCTTTTTCTTGCGCATCTGCTTGCCCGGCTTGCTATCTGGCTTTGACTTGCTCTTCAAAACTGTTTTTCTCTGAAACACATAAATCCAAACATCAGGTGTGCTTCGGAAAGAAAGAATTTTACAAATTACTGCAATACTGATAAGGTGCTTACCTTTTAACTATTGGCAACACTTGGCTACCTGCAGTGACAACAACCTACTTGGCCTTGCGCTTCTTGGAAGCGGAGGCAGGAACTTCTTGCACCTCATCATCCTCTGTCACCTCCGGATCGTCTGAAATATAGCCCTGTAGTGGAGCTAACTCAGACTCAGGGAGCTTCTCGAGCAAATAAAGTTGAAAAGCATCGGTAAAAATAGAGTCGTAGGAAAAGACAAAAAAGAATGACAAAACACAAATGCAAAGTCGAACTATTTACCAGAGTCATAGGATGGTCAGTCGTAAACATCTTCAGGGAGACATCCGAAACTTTTCTTTCCACTCTCTCCTTCATCAAAAGCTGCATGCGGGTCTTGTAATCCTTCGTCGGAATACGATGCGAGATGACCCTCAGGCTGTCATTCTTGTCTCTGGTGACTGTGTGCATGAGGCGATCTCCATGATACTGCAGAGGCTGGATCCGGCAATCCTGCCAGCAGTGGATCAAGTCAGATCCATGGAGGCCCTTATGTTTCATCAGAAACTCCATCCACCTTTTGGCGAGAATCAAGATATCTGAAAGTTCTGGCGCCTCCGCGTCCCATGATTCTTGATGGGGAGCGGCACCATCGACGATGGCCGGAAGACCTTCCGCCTTTTCAGGAGCCAGAATATCCTTATTGTAGAAGAAAGTTCCGGCCCAACGTTTAACTGACTCGCTAGCATTAATCCTAGGGTAGACTCGGTTTGTCTTGAGGACTAAGCTAAGAGTACCGATGGTGTAAGGAACACCTACACTGATTGAGTTCTTCCGGGTACCATAGTAGTACCGAAAAAGGGTGAGACTTGTCCTAATGCCAAGAAACCCTGGCTTAAGGATGCGTGAGCACTAAGCTCTAGAAGGGAGTTGGGAGGAAGATTGTGAAGTTGCACATCATAATATTGGAGGACCTCGATGAAGAAGTCCGATGGTGGGAGACTGAGGCCGTGGTCGACGTGCGTGCCGAATAGCACTCGCTCGCCGTCGCGCGGTGCAGGAGTGGCGTCTACTGCGGCGCTCCGCCATGCACCGGCGATGAGGTATCCCTCGTCCTCCATGACCTGGATCTCGGTGTTGTCCATAACGCTCGGTATCCAGAGGCCCCGCATCTTCTTTTCGTCTGTCGCCGTCGTGCCCATCGCCACCGCTCTAGAGTTGGATGGTGTCGCCATCTCGCCAGGGGAGGATGAAGGAATGGTGGTTATTGGGGTTTTTTTTCGTGGTGCGTAGATGAGAATGGTTGCGGAGAGCTCGAGGAGTACGAGGAGGCAATGGATGAAACAGTGGAGATATGAATCTGGGAGAGAAGGTCTCTCTCTCTCTCTCTCTCTTATTTACCTCTGCGCCAAGATTTGCGTTCAAACTGCGCGATTTGCACCACGCGTATAGGAGAGAGGGAGGTGGCTTCCTCGCGATTCCTCCGCTCGCGTGAGCATTAAAACGGTGCTCTGTTCCATAGGGAGCGGACCCACCAATGGTCGTGTTGAGGGGACTTTTGTCAGTGACAAGACCTGGTCTGAAAAGTTGTCAGACAGCACACCGTTGTTTAAAATCCGGCTTATGTTTCAAACTGAGCAAGGAAAAGACTAAAGGTCAGAACAAAACATATCCGACTCAGATGAATCGGAATCCTACTTTGTTGAAATAAGTTTTTGGGAACCCTTCAAGATTCTCAAGACGAACAAATCATCAAGCTAGACGATTTATCTGACTTTGGATCTTGGATACTTCTGGGGGCTATGTTGGGGATATACTTTCCGGGCATACCCACAGGACTCACTGACCAGGGTGGCCCACCAACAGGTTAGAGCTTTGCTTCACGAGCGGCCCAGTCAGAGAAAGAGGAGGAGCCATTTTTGGCTACGACAAGGCCCAAAAGAGTTACCGACTTAGGTCTGTAGTATTACTTGTAGTCCAATCTGTATCTAGTTACCAACTCTGTAACGTAACCAGATAGGTCTCTCCTGTAACCCTAGATCCCGGTGACTATATAAACCGTCCCTCTGGGAGCCTTTAGGGCACCAACACCACAACCTACTCGCATAGGAGAACCCCTCTTGTAATCCATTGTAACATATGGCTCTCACATATATATTACTGGGTTGCTGGCAGGAGTAGGATCCGATCATCGCAGTCAGATCTGAACCTGGGTAAACTTGTACTCACCATTCCTGGAACATCTGACATCTCACACCCCATCTTCTCAATGTCATTAGGACCCCTTATGGCGTACTTGTCGACAATCCGATGACAGGTATATCCATGTCAGTATCCCCCGAGTGTTCAGTCGAATCGTAGATTCAACTGGAGACTTTATAATATTTCGGGTGCTTCTCATTTGAACCTGTCTTTTGAATAAACATGTCAGTTCATAGGGATTGTTAATACGTGTGTCTGACTCATTAGACGGATCAGGGTCAGTTAACTGTTATTGGACAAAACAACATGATCTTCTTTAGACTCGAGTCCCTGGACTCGAATCCAGAATGATGCTGGTGTAATTCGACGCAGGCTGTTGAGGTCTTACATGAGTCGGATTCTAGTGTTTTGAGTTAGATACCCAACGCGTCCATCGAGATTTTTCATCGTGCCTGTTGTCACAGTATGTTACTGGCAGAGCGCAGTCTTGTCCGTTACCATGCCATCAGATGTTATCATTATGACTTATCTTTGCATCGTAGACATAACATCCGAAGGTTTGCCACCACAGAGGTGTTTCAGGTGACCAAGGAGACTGAATCTCACTTAGCGGTAATTCGGGAAAAGTTGCCAAAAATATTTTATCATATTTGATCTGAAGGATCTCATTCGAATAGTTCATAGAGTGCGTGACCAGCGCTCCCTATGGGGGCAGCCCCTAAGTTTTTGTTCGAATCGTAGACTCGAGCGGAGACTTTAGTTCATTCGTTTTGTGGATGCTTCTATTGTCTACCCGAAGGACATATTTTTTGAATGTGTGGCCGATGCTCCCTATGGGAGTATTCCCCGAGTCCGTAGTGGAGTCGTAGACTCGATATAGGACTTAAATATTACTTTGAGGCATTGTTACCATATTAGTTTCTCAGGTGCGCGGCCAGCGCTCCTGATAGGAGTAGCCCCCGAGTAGTTGGTTGAGTCGCAGACTCCATTAAGTACTTTTTTGTTTAGTCGAAAGTTTCGAGCCGTTGCTGGCTTTGCTTTGATGACGCCATTGCCGATGATTGGTGAGCTCAACCGTATGCATCATCAGAGACGATGCGACGGGACGACCGCGAGTCCCACTGTCTGACTTGAATTTGACTAGTCACGCGTAATCGTGACGAAAATTAGGGCGTCTCGTTAGGGCTTCTGCATCAATGGATCCGCTTCGTCGTCCTCGTCCTTTAATACTGTGGGAAAAATAGAGGAAGTTTTACCCCTTCAACATTTGCGTTCATCTTTCACCATTGCTGCCTTTTCCAGAACTCTTGCTTGCACTACACACTGGACATCCTCCGTGTGTTCCCTTCATCTTTTCTCCGCTCACACCGCCGCGCTCGCCGCATCACCAAGATGGGCAAGCCAAAGAAGAGTTCGTCCGCCGCAGCGGGCTCGAGCGCCGCCGGCGCCGCCAAGATGGTTGTTGCGCTCAGCCGCACCACTAATGGCAGATGGCGGCACACTGAGATGAGGGAGGCGGAGTTGCGCAAGCTACGCGAGTCCGGCCTGATCTCCAAGAACAAGGGCAACGCCATTCTTCCTGATCAGGAGGTAATTCCTCACCCACCTGAAGGGTTTCAGGTTATGTTCTTTGCTTTCGTTGTTCATGGTATCTCGTTGCCTACCCATGAATTTTTTCGTGGGCTTCTCTTTCTTTATGGGCTTCAGCTTCATCATCTGTCGCCCAACTCTCTTCTCCATATCGCCTGCTTCATCACTCTTTGCGAGTGCTCGCTCGGTATCAAGCCTCACTTTGGCCCCTTCCGGAGACTCTACTCTATGAAGAGGCAATCTGGCACCGGTGGTGTTTATCCACTGGGTGGGTGCGGGATTTCCATCCACCCCACTGTCCAGTTATTCTCCTTCTATCTCTACGAGTCCGTCCAGCAGTAGCGGCGTAAATGGTTCTACATCCCCGACATCAAGCTAGACGACCAACATTATGGGCTCGCCCCTTTTGACTCCACACAGAAGATCATCCGAAAGCGTTCATGGTCGAATGATATTTTGGAGGGTGAACCTGAAGAGGTGGAGAAGCTCTATAAGTGGGTGGAGGCCGTTCAGCTAATTCCAGGAAAAGAGGTCAACGGTATTGATATTATTCGCACCTTCCTCAAGCGTCGGGTGCAGCCGCTCCAAGCGAGGGCGCATCCGATGTTTTTGTATACTGGCGCTAATGACCCAACAAGGGTTTTGACTGAGGAGATGTCTTCGGCTGACCTTGACAGGGTGCTTTGGCCTCTGTTGAAGAACAAGGCCGAAGAGGATCTTTCGGGGAAGTCTCTAACTCCCCCCTTCAACACAAAGAAAGAGGTCCCTCAGGTGAAACCTATAGTGGCATGTTATTATTTTTCATGTGCTCATTGCCTGCTATTTTTCTTTGACTGAATTTTGCTCTTGTTGCTGACTCGCAGAACTTCAAGGTAGCAGGCATGATGCCGCCTCTGTCTGAACAGTTCGAAGATGCGCTAGATGGTGGGGATGTAGAGTATGAGTCCGAGCTCCCCTCTTCATAGTCGCCTTCCACAAAAGTCCCTGAGTCTAGCAAAGGTCTAACTCGAAAGAGATCCCGTAGCGAGAGTTCGGATGGGGCAACTCCACCAACACCGAAGGGTCCCTCCTTCCTCGAGCATCATTGAGGGGATGAGGGTGTGACCTCCGCCCCTATTGCGGCACTGCCAGTTTGAGCCATGGCTCCTCAGCCGCCAGCCAAGAAGAAGAACAAGAAGGAGAAGAAAGAAGATCATGTCTTCAATTTATCTGACATTCCTTCGTAAGTTTATAACCTTGTATTTTTTTAGTTGTTGATATGCTAATTATTAGCTTGTTGTTGATTTGGTGCCTCGTATATGCTAGTAGTAATTCTTTGGAAGAGTCCCTTGAGGAGGAGCTCGAAGAGATGTATGTGGAATCGAAGCTTGCTTTGTCGTTTCCCAAGATAGTGGCCAACTCCGACAACGACAAATCCAGCTCCTTGCGTCAAGGGGCTCGTGCGCTCGTTGTTCAGAATACACAAGCAAAACCTTCGGAGTCTTTAGCTAACCACATAAGTTTTCCATTATTTCTTGCGAGTGAGCTCCCGAGCCTTTTATTCATCGGTTGCGTTGATTCCTTTGCAACCCTTTGTTCGTGATGCCAATCGCATGATCCAACAGCATCTTTATTTGGAGGGAAACCTCAAACAACTCCCAGGTGCGTAGGTTTCTTTTGTTCGATTGCAAGTGCCGACATAAAATTTTCTTGTGTTGATCTTTCTCTGACCAATGCTGTAGATGAGAACAACGATGCCCTCCGCAAGCTGAACGCACTCGAAAAGAGTATCGTCCAAGCGGAGACCAAAGTAAAGGATGTTGTAGAGGCCCTCCAGCGCCAATAGAAAGAGGCTGAAGACCGTGAGAAGAAGCTCGTGGCTGCCCCAACATCGCGGGAGAAAGCCATGGCTGAAAAGCTTATGACTGCTGCCAAAGCGATATCCGGTAAGCCGCCATGTTCCTCTTTAGAGTTAGATATTCTTTGGGTGCAATTACTTTTGTCTCATCTGAAGGTTGTGCCTCTTCTGGCAAATGCTTCTGGTGTTACATTTGATCGTAGCGCCCTGGAGCATGGGGATCCCCTGGCGGACGCTATTGCGGCGGTCGAAGATCGCTGCACCTTTGCTTTGGAATCGCCCGACAAGGCCAAGAAGGTTCTCGCCCGCTTCTACAAGGAGGTCAACCCGAAGGGAGTTTCCCTTGAAGACGTCGACTCCCTTGCAGATGCTCTAATGGATGATGCTCTTGCAAAGTATAAGCGGGCGCAAAATTGGGTTGGTGCTGCGATGGGACTAGTGATGGCGATGGCGTCCGGTGCTCAGCTGGATCTTCAGCAGGTCACGTCCAGGATGCTGACGGCGGCGGATGGCACTGAGGTAGCATTTGCTTCCTTCACCTCCCGCTACAAGCATTTTGGTCCTAAGCTGATTGATCTCCTAGCCACTTACTCGCTGGAACAACAGCGAGTGGCCAAGGCTAAACAGTCTGGATCCGAAGCTGCTCCGTATGCTAGCGCCTACGTCTTTCTGCCCTGTAGGTTTCCTAGCTTAGTTTCTTTCTCTTCTGCGCATGTAATGCTTTTGAGCTGAACCAGTGTCACTCTGCCACGTAGTGGCTTTATTTGTGTAAATATGAATGCATCTTTTGATTTTTGTCGAGTGTCGTGATTTTGATGTTTGCTTGTGCACCCTTAGGGTCCTTCGAGTGCGGATCCAGTGGTTACACCTTCTGCTGTGTGTGGTTCTCGTCCATCACCGAGCGAGGTGTCGCAGTTTCCATTTATGAGTGATCGCATCCAAAGCCTGGAGAAGGACGTTCTCAGCATCCGTGTTCATGCGGATGTTTGGAAGTCCAAGGCCGAACATGCCACTGCTAGGGAAGAGTTTCTTCTTGAGGAATTTCGGAAGGTTGGCGATCAACTCCAATGTAAGTCACCCTAAGCCTTTGTCCATGTGTTTTATGTCACCTCACTTGTTGTGTTGTGCAGTTGTAAATCTTCTTCCAAAGGAAGAGAAAGAGCATGGTTCAATTCAAATGAATTGCTTCACGCAACAAGAGTTGGAGGCCGATGACTTCTTCTGGATGGACCGCGACCGAGCGATTGTCCTTGCGACGGTGCAAGATCGTGTCCATCAGGTTCTTCGGGTGCTGAAGCGGGCAAGGTTGTCACTCGCAGCAATCTGGGCCACGATGTCCCCCCTGGACTCTGCACCCTCTAGCTTCTTGGGCCTGCTTGGAAAATTTCGCGATACAAGCCACGTGAAGAAGCTGGTGCGCCATCAGTTGGTAGCGGGTGTGAAGGAATCCCTATCGCTTGTTCGGTTGCATCGACGCGATGTCAATCTTGCGGAGATAGCAGCTGGGCCACCTCCTCCTCTGGGTGGTATGGCGTGGGATATGCGTCCACACTATGCAGCGGTGGCTCAATATGCTGAAGAGATTGTGGATGTGTTTGAGGAGTGAACGAACGTTCTGCTCCAGCATGGTTGAGTTATGTGAATTATAAAACGAAATAGTGTAAAGTTGTATATTTTCGAGTGGGCTTTTAATGCCCTTGTATAGTTGTATGTATTGGCACGTAGTGCATTGTTTAATTATAGACTGTGCATGTCTTTTTCATTAGCCTGACGTGGTAAACTACTCAGGTTATATGTGTTGTTGTCAATCAACGAAGTCGTATAGTGAGGCGCAGCCCCCCGAGTGTTATTTAGAGATGAAAATGTAAAGGAGAAAATTTTGGGCCAAAGAAATTAGCTTTTATTCATCATAATGTAGGAGGTACAGTGTTCGGCTGAATAGCCTTATTGAAAGTAAAGACAACTAAGGATAGAGGCATCGCAGCTGTGCGACGTTCCAGGGGTTGGAGTATTTGACTCCTGACTCGACTTCCTTTAGGCGGTAGGCGCCACCTGTGATTACTTTAGTGACGATGTAGGGTCCTTCCCAGGGTGACTCGAGCTTTAGGTGCCCTTCCTTCTTGAGTCGCAGAACGAGGTCTCCTTCAACGAAGGATCTTGGGCATAGTCGATGTTTGTGGTAGTTGCGGAGACTCTATTGGTACACCACTGAGCGAGCCGCGACAATGTCACGAGCTTCATCCAGCGTGTCAATGGCATCTTCAAGTGCGGCCGATGATTTAGCCTCGCTGTAGGCGACGACCCCCGGGGCCTTGTAGCGTACCTCAGCAGGCAACATGGCTTCGGCTCCGTGCACCATGAAGAAGGGTGTGTAGCTAGTTGAGCTCTTTGGGGTTGTACGCAGGCTCCATAGGATGGAGGGTAGTTCATCTGCCCAGGCTCCCGCAAGCCTTTAGAGTGGGCGTAGTAGCCACTTCTTGATGCCGCTTCCGATGAGACCATTGGCCTTTTTGACCCGACCATTGGTTCGTGGATGCGCCACAGAGGCATATGTGAGGTTGATTCTGAGGTTTTCGCAGAAACCTCAGAACTCCTTCGAGGTGAAGTTCGAGCTGTTTTCCATTATAATGCTATGGGGTACTCCGAACCTGTAGACAATGGACTCGAAAAACTTGAAGGCGGTGGCGCCGCTTTGGCTAGTAACAGGCATGGCCTCTATCCACTTTGAGAACTTGTGGACTGCTACCAGGAGGAAGACGTGCCCTCCTGGCGAGGAATTTGGCAGTTTGTCGATCATGTCGAGTCCCCACTAGGCGAAAGGCCACGCCAATGGTATGGAATGCAGCTCCGATCCGGGCGCGTGTGGCTTGTCGGTGTACCTCTGACATGAGTTGCACCTTTGAACGATCTCCTTGGCGTCGCTCATTGCGGTTGGCTAGTAGAAGCCATCTCGTAGAGCCTTGGCGACCAGAGCGCGGCTGCCTGCGTGGTGGCCACAGGTACCCTCATGGATGTCTAGGAGGATTGTTTTCCTGTCTCTATTGGTGACGCATCACTGGAGTACACCCGAAATCATGCGCTTGTATAGCTCGCCATTAATGATGGTGAAGGCCTTTAATTGGCGAGATATGTGTCAGGCGTCTATCAGGTCCTCAGGAAGCTGCTTGCTTATCAGGTAACAGAGGTATGGTTGGGTCCATGTCTGCTCGACCACCATGACCTGCATGAGGCTCACCAGTTCGACCTCCATGTCGAGCTTTCCAGGCTCTTCGGCTTTCTCGGGTGGCGCAGCCCCTGAGTGTCCCGTGGATTCAGTTGTGTCCTTCAGGAATTTTCGCTTGATGGAGGGTACGCAGATTTTCTCAAGGAACACAGCTGGTGGCACCGGGGCGTAGGTGGAGCCAATGTTAACGAGCTTGTTGGCCTCTTCATTGCTTTCCCTGCCAACGTGTCGAAGTTCACAGCCATCAAATTCCCCTTCGAGTGAGTTGTAGAGCGCATGATATGCGATTATGTTGGCACTATGAGCATCGCACTCATTCATCGTTTCTTGGACGACGAGGTTGGAGTCGCCATAGATGACGAGGCATGTGGGGCTGCACACCTTGGCCATTCTCATGCCATGTATGAGTGCCTCATATTTGGCTTCGTTGTTGGATGCGTGGAACTTCATCCGAAGGACTTATTTCATATTGTACCCTTGAGGGGACGTCAATATGACGCCGACTCCTGCTCCAGCCGCACGCTTAGAGCCGTCAAAGTGCATTGTCCAGGACTGGGGCATGTCCGGAGTGTCCGACAGCTAGAGTTCCATCCAGTGGACGGGAATTCAAGAAGCACCTGAGACTTGGTCTCGAGGAGACAGCTCGATACCCCACAAGGCTACTCGACCCGTGGCTTAGGGGTTGTTCAGGACATTCGACAGAGGTGTGTCGTTGACGACCACGATCTGATGCTCTTGGAAGTAGTGGCTCAATCGGCGCGCCGTCATGAATATGCCGTAGGCGAGCTTCTGGTAGTGGGGGTACCTTTTCTTTGTTGTGGTCAGTACCTCGCTGAGGTAGTAGACTGGGAATTGTACCCCGTGGGTCTTGCTGTCTTCGGGTCATTTGACCACGAGTGCTGTGCTGACCACCTGATGCGTGGTTGCGATGTATGGCAGCAAAGGCTCCCTCTCCTTTGGTGTGACCAGCACAAGAAATGTGGAGAGCAGGCGATTGAGGTCCTCGATATCTTCATATGCTTCGGCCGTCCACTCAAATTTGTAGGCCTTGCATAGTAGTTGATAGAAAGGGAGGGCCTTCTCGCCCATGCAGCTGATGAACCTGCTGAGCACCGCGATTTGCCCCGCTAGTTTCTGGACTCCTTTGAGGTTCTTGGGCTTCTCCATGGCTAGTATAGCCCTGATTTTCTTCGGTTTGGCCTCGATGCCACACCGGGAGATGAAGTTGTAGGGGTTCGTAGCATGGAAAAAAAAATTCTACCGCATGCACACAAGCAAGCCAATATCTATCTACTAGATTGTAGCAACGAGTCGATTAGAGTACTCACCCTTGAAGATTTCAAAGCGGTTAACGAGAGTAGATTCTCGTGGGTGATGCAGTCATACACTTGCCGATCTCAAGATCGCGTGGACGATCCTTCTGGCGCTACGTTTCGGCAGTACTTCTGCAGTCGGTCACACGTTCGATACTCAATGAAGACCTTCCTGGCCCTTGTTCCAGCAGGCATCATAGGTTGTAGTTCTCCCCTCGCAATTCCGGCAGCATGACGGTGTGGTGTCAGAAGTAGAGAGATGATCTTGCAGGGCTTCGCCTAAGCCAGAGCAGGTTATGGTGGATCTAGGGTTTCCGGTGATCTAGGGTTTAGAGGGCCGGAGAGGAGGAGGCATGTTAGGGGACGGCACGGCAGCGGCAGTGGCGGCGCTGGGGGCGGCGGCGGCTCGGTGGGGAGGGGTTGGTCTTGTGTCTCCTTGGGGCACCCCCTCCGCTCTATTTCTGAGAGGGAGGGCATCTTGGGAGAGGGGAGTTTGAATCCTTCCCCAACTCCCTCTCCTAGTTGGCTTGTGGTGGAGGGAAAGAAGGATTCTTTCCTTCCTCCACTAGGATACATTGTCCTAGTTTGACTTTTCAAACTTTCCCTTTGACTTTCAATTTGGAGCTTAATTTATTTCTTGCAAATTCCCAACCAAGTGACCTAGGACATGATTCAATCATTCCACTTATCCATGACACATTCATGTACCCTCCCATTCTGGTCCGGTGAACCTTCTAGACCCTTCTAGAACCTCTCCGATGAAAACATCGAAATCATTACCGAACTCTGGAATTGGACTTTCCTTATATGAATCTTATTCTCCGGACCATTCTGGATCTCCTCATGATATACCGGATCCCATCTGAGACTCCGAACGACATTCAGTCTCCCTACTTACATTCCATATCTACTAAACAACATCGAATCCTTAAGTGTGTCTCCCTACGGTTCCTGAATTATGTAGAGATGAACGAGACTCTTCTCTAATCAATAACCAATAGAGGAATCTGGAAATTCATATGGCTCCCACATATTTCTACGATTACTTTGCGATCGAACGAACCACTTACATACGATACCAATTTCCCTTTGTCTCGCGATAGTTTACTTATCCGTGGTCTGATCGTCGGTATCTCTTCATACCTAGTTTAACCTTATTACTGATAAGTACTCTTTTCTTGTTCCCGTGATATGTGATCCTTTGTGAGCCAATCACATGCTTGCAAGCTAATTGGATGACATTCCACCGAGAGGGCCCAAAGTATATCTATTCGTCATATGGATGGACAAATCCCACTCTTGATCCATGTGCCTCAACATATACTTTCTGAATACTCAATGCCATCTTTATAGCCACCCAGTTACGGTGTGGTGTTTGATGTCATCAAAGCATCCTTCCGGTGATGGTGATTAGCATGTTCTCATGGTCAAAGGAATTAGGTTACTGTGTATCATAAAGCTTATAGCAAACGAACTATTAAAATGACTTGATATTTATGCTATGCTTATCTACATGAGTATGTCCATCACATCATTCTCCTAATGATATGATCTTGTTGTTAATAACATCTCAATGTTCATGATCAGGAAACCACGATCATCTATTAACCAACAAGCTAGTATTACAAAGAGGCTTTACCAGGGACTCTAATTTAGTTTACAAATCACGCAAGTATTAATGTTTCCGGTAATAGTATTATAGCATGAATGTAAACATTTATCATAAACACAAAGATATAATAATAACTACTTTTATTATTGCCTCTAGGGCATATCTCCAATAGTATCCCACTTGCACTAGAGTCAAATAATCTAGATTACATGGTAATATACCGAACACCCATGGCGGTTTGGTGCTGGTCATGTTTTGCCCTCGGGAGAGGTTTAGTCAATGGATCCGCCACATTCATATCTGTGTGTACTTTGCAAATCGTTATGTCACCATCTTGGACATGCTCTTGAATAGCGTGAAAATGCAGTTTGATATGCTTCAGCTTCTTGTGTCACCTTGGTTCTTGCGCATTGGCTATGGTGCCCATGTTATCACAGTAGATAGACATTGGGTCCAGCGTACTGGTAACCACACCAAGCTCTATAATGAATTCCTTCATCCATATCGCCTCTTGTGAAGCCTCCGAAGCAGCTATGTATTCCGATTCAGTTGAATATCTCGCCACAATGCTTTGCTTTGCACTCCTCCAGCTAACTGCTGCACCATTCAAAGTAAATACGTATCCAGATTGATATCTAGACTCATCCGGATCAGTGTTCCAACTAGCATCGGTGTAACCATTAACAACGAGCTGTTCATCATCTCCATAATAAAGAACCATATCCTTAGTTCTTCTCAAGTACTTAAGGATGTTTTTGACCGCTGTTCAATGATCCACTCCTGGATCACTTTGATATCTGCTAGTCAAACTAACAGCATATGCAATGTCGGGTCTAGTACATAGCATGGCATACATGATAGATCCTATGGCCGAGGCATAGGGAGTCTTACTCATCCTTTCTCTATCTTCTGCCGTAGCAGGACTTTGAGTTTTACTCAAGGTCATTTTTGGAAACATGGGCAAGAACCCTTTCTTGCTATCTTCCATTCCAAACCTCTTTAGAACTTTGTCCAAATATGTACTCTATGACAATGATATTAGGCGTCTCGATCTATCTCTATAAATCTTTATGCCTAATATGTAAGCTGCTTTGCCAAGATCTTTCATTGAAAAACTATTATTCAAATAATCCTTACACTATTAAGAAGGTCTACATCATTCCCAATCAACAATATGTCATCCACATATAGTACTAGGATTGCTATAGAGCTCCCACTCACTTTCTTGTAAATACAAGCTTCTCCATAAGTTTGTATAAAACCAAAACTTTTGATCACCTTATCAAAACGTTGATTCCAACTTCGGGATGCTTGCTTCAATCCATAAATGGACCGTTTAAGTTTGCATACCTTGTTAGCATCTTTAGGATCGACAAAACCTTTGGGTTGTACCATATACAACTCTTCATCAATGTCTCCATTGAGGTATGCCGTTTTGACATCCATCTGCCATATATCATAATCATAATATGCAGCGATTGCTAACAAAATCCTCACACACTTTAGCTTTGCTACCGGTGAGAAAGTCTCATCGTAGTCAACCCCTTGAATTTTTCGAAACCCTTTTGTGACAAGTCGAGCTTTATAGACAGCAACATTACTATCAGCATCTGTTTTCTTCTTGAAATTCAATTTGTTCTCGACAGCCTTCCGGCCATCCGTTAAGTCCAGCAAAGTCCATACTTTGTTTTCGTACATGGATCCAATCTCGTATTTCATGGCTTCTTGCCATTTATTGGAATCTGGGCTCATCATCGCTTCCTCATATGTCGTAGGGTCGTCAATATTGTCTACCAACATGACACTCATAACAGGATCATACCAATCGGGCGTGGTACGAGTTCTTGTTGACCTGTGAGGTTTTGTAGTAACTTCAACCGAAGTTTCATGATGACATCATTAGCTTCCTCTCTTATTGGTGTAGGCACCACAGGAACTACTTCCGGTGCTGCGCTACTCTCAAATCTGAGAGAAGGTTCAATAACCTCGTCGAGTTCTACTTTCCTTCCAGTCACTTCTTTCGAGAGAAATTCCTTCTCTAGAAAGGATCCATTCTTAGCAACAAAGATTTTGCCCTCGGATCTATGATAGAAGGTATACCCAAAAGTTTCCTTTGGGTATCCTATGAAGACGCATTTTTCTGCTTTGGGTTCAAGCTTGTCAGGCTGTAATTTCTTTACAGAAGCTTTGCAACCCCAAACTTTAAGGAACAACAATTTAGGTTTCTTCCCAAACCACAATTCATACGGTGTCATTTCAACGGATTTAGATGGTGCCGTATTTAAAGTGAATGCGGCTGTTTCTAATGCATAACCCCAAAAGAATAGCGGTTAATATGTAAGTGACATCATAGAACAAACCATATCTAAGAGAGTTCAATTACAACGTTCGAACACACCATTACGTTGTGGTGTTCCCGGCGGTGTCAATTGTGAAAGTATTCCACATTTCTTCAAATTCTCGCCAAACTCGTAACTTAGATATTCACCTCCACGATCAGATCATAGAAACTTAATCTTCTTGTTAAGTTGATTCTCTACTTCACTTTGAAATTCCTTAAACTTCTCGAAAGTTTCGAACTTATGTTTCATGAAATAGATATACCCATATCTACTCAAGTCATCCGTGAAAGTAAGAACATAACGATAACCACCGTGCGATGCTACACTCATTGGGCCACACACATCGGTATGTATGATTTCCAATAAGTCCATAGCTCTCTCCATCATACTAGAAAATGGATTCTTACTCATTTTACCCATCAGACATGCTTCACATCTTTCAAGTGATTCGAAATCAAGTGATTCAAGAAGTCCATCGGAATGGAGTTTCTTCATATGCTTCACTCCAATGTGACCAAGACGACAGTGCCACATATAGGTCGAGTTATCGCTCAATTTTAAACGTTTAGCTTCAATGTTATTAATATGTGTATTACTACAATCGAGATTCAACAAGAATAGACCATCTATCAAAGGTGCATATGCATAAAACATATTTCTCATATAAATCGAACAACCATTATTCTCGGACTTAAACAAGTAACCGTCTCGCAATAAACATCATTCAGATATAATGTTCACGCTCAACGCAGGCACCAAATAACAATTATTTAAGTATAAAACTAATCTCGATGGTATATGAAGAGGTAGCGTGCCGACCGTGATCACATCAACCTTTGATCTATTTCCAACGCGCATAGTCACCTCGTTCTTCGCTAGTTTCCGTCTATTCTACATCACCTGTTTCGAGTTACAAATATGAGCAACCGAACCAGTATCAAATACCCAGGTACTACTATGACTACCAGTGAGATACACATCAATAACATGTATATCATATATACCTTTCTTCTTGATGTTTCCGTTCTTCAAATCCGCCAAGTACTTAGGGCAATTCCGCTTCCAGTGATCTTCTCCCTTGCAGTAAAAGCACTCAGTATCAGCCTTAGGCCCAGCCTTGGTCTTCTTCGCCGACGCGGTAACTTTTTTACCACCCTTCTTGAAGTTTCCCTTTTTCTTAGACTTGCCTTGCTTCTTGAATTTGGTGGTCTTATTGACCATCAACACTTGGTGCTCTTTCTTTATCTCCACTTCTGCAGACTTTAACATGCAGAAGAGTTCGGGCAACGACTTGTCCATGTTTTGCATATTGTAGTTCATCACAAAATTCTTGTATCTTGGTGGTAGTGATTGGAGGATGCGGTGAATCCCCAAAGCATTAGGAATCACTATACCCAAGCTTTGGAGCTTAATTGCGTGCCCAGACATTTTAAGCACATGCTCACTAACGGAGCTGCCCTCTTCCATCTTGCAGTTAAAGAACTTTTCAGAAGCCTCATAACTCTCAACTGCCGCATGAGCCTCAAATATCATTTTGAGTTCACGGACAATATCACGTGGGTCAAAGTTCTCAAACCTTTTAGGAAGCTCCGATTCCAAACCATACAAGATAGCACACTGAACCGTGGAGTACTGATTCTTCTGAGCGAGGAAAACATTCTTCACCTTATCGGTAGCATCAACTGCAAGTGGGTCACCCAGTGGTGCTCCAGCACATAGGTCAAATTATCAGCATTGAGCACAATCCTCAAGTTGCGGAACCAATCGCGAAGTTGCTTCCATTGTTTTTCAACTTTTCTTTCTCCAGGAACACCTTAAAATTGATGGTAGGGGCCGCCATTGATCTACAACATATTTGCAATAGTTTAGACTATGTTTATGACAAATTGAGTTCTAATTAATAGTTAAATTAATCTAGGTGAACTCCCACTCAAAACAATATCCCTCGCATTGTTTTAGTGATCACAGGAACCAAATCCACCACATCAAAACCGATCATCACGAGAGATGATGTAGCTTCAATGGCGAACAATCAACATGTTCATCATATCTACTATACGACTCATGCTTTACCTTTCGGTGATCCGTGTTCCGAGACCATGTCTGTACATGCTAGGCTCGTCAAGATCAAACCTTAGCTTCCGCATGAGCAAATCTGGCTTGCTCCCATTGTATACACTCGCAGAATCAAACACACCCGATCATCACGTGGTGCTTCGAAACAACGAGCTTTAGTAACAGTGCCTACTAAGAACGAACACTTTATAACTTGATATTTTGTGAGAGGGATCATCTTATAATGCTACCGTCGCGAACTAAGAAATACAAGATGCATAAAAGGATTAACATCACATGCAATTCATAATATGTGATATGATATGGCCTTTCTTCTTGTGCTTCTGATCTCCATCTTCAAGCACGAACATGATCTCCATCATCACCGGCGTGGCGTCAAGGTCAATGGCACCGCTCCATGGTTGTCGTCCACAAGCATCAACTATTACAACTACTTTGAATAATAGACACGCAAGTCTTAACTAAATTAAAACACAACCATAAGGCTCCTGCCGGTTGATGACTTACAATAAGGAACATTGCATACATCATATATAATCACAATCATGGCCATATCACATCACAACACACCCCTGAAAAACAAAGTTAGACGCCTCTAATTTTCTTTGCATATTTTATGTGGTTTGGGGCTTTCAGTAAGTGTCGTTCTAACTTACGAACAAGAACCACAACATTGATGCTTGAACTATCAAGTGCCCATTGTAAATTGAATCTATACTATGATGGGAGAGACAGCCACCCGCAAAGCCACTTATGCAATACAAGTTGCATGTTGAGCGTGGAGCAAGTCTCATGAACAATGTCATGTAAGGTTAGCCCGGGCCGCTTCATCCCATCATACCGCAAGATGCAAAGTACACAAAAAGCAATTGATAATAAAAGCACCACCGCCCATAATGACCATTGTGTTCTACTCGTGCAACAGATCTACATATAGACACAGCTCTGATACCACTGTAGGGGTTCGTAGTATGAAAAACAAAAAATTTCTACCGCATGCACACAAACAAGCCAAGATATATCTACTAGATTGTAGCAACGAGTCGCTTAGAGTACTCACCCTCGAAGATTCCAAAGCGGTTAACGAGAGCAGATTCTCATGGGTGATGTAGTCGTACACATGCCGATCTCAAGATTGCGTAGACGATCCTTCCGGCGCTGCGTTCCGGCAGCGCTTCCGCAGTCGGTCACACGTTCGGTAATCGATGAAGGCAGTCCTATCCCTTGTTCCAGCAGGCAGCGGAGGTTGTAGTTTGATACGTCAGAAACGTATCTATAATTTTTGATGCTCCATGCTTGTTTAGTATCTACTTTGCTTTGCTTTGTCTACACTTTGGGGTGTTTTTATATCTTTTCTGGAACTAACCTATTAACAAGTTGCCACAGTGCCAGTTGCCTGTTTTCTTCTGTTTTTGGTTCCAGAAAGGTAGAAAGTCAATATTCTCGGAATTGGACGGAACAAAAGACAAAGTAAATATTTTACCGTGCGGGACACGAAGCCGGAATACGAGATGGAGAGGCGAACCAGGGCGTCCGCACCCCCTAGGCGTGGGTGGGCTCACCCCGCGCCTGGGTAGGTGTGGCCCCCTGGCCGCCTCTCAGCCTTGCCTCTTTGCCTATAAGAAGCCCCTGATGCAGAAACCCTAGGCACCCAATCAAAACTCCACGAAACCTTCTGTAGCCGCCGCCACCATCGTTCCTAGATCAGGGGGATCTAAAGTTCTTCCCGGCACCCTGCCGGAGGGGAAATCATACTGGTGGTCTTCTCTCCGGTATGAAGCGTGAGTAGTTCCACCTTGGACTACGGGCCCATGTAGTAGCTATATGGTTGTATCTCCTCCTTGTGCTTTCATGTATAGATCTTGTGAGCTCCGTTCATGATCAAGATCTAATCTATTTGTAATCATGCATGTTGTGTTTGCGGGGATCCGATGGATATTGATGTTACTATGTCAGATTGATTAATGGTTTTGTCTTTATGATACTATCATGTCTGTGTTGTTTGTGATCTTGCATGCTCTCCGTTGTTAACAGCTATCTTGGCCAAGTAGTTGCTAGTGACTCCAAGAAGGGGTATTTATGCTCGATAGTGGGTTCATGCCTCTAGTTTCTAAGGGAAGTGACAGAAATCTCTTCGGTTGTAGATGTGTTGTTGCTACTAGGGAGAAAACAACGGTCTCTTGTTCATAGAACAAGTGGATTGTTTACCTTACACACTTTGCTTAAAGCAGTTGTCTGTTGCATGAAACTTAATACTGGAGGGGGTTCGGATCATAACCTGAAGGTGGAATTCTAGTCATAGATGCAGTTGGATGGCGGTCTATGTATATTGTTGTATTGTCCAGTCAAATCTAATAGGATCCTTTTGTCTGGTATTGAATTGTTATGCCTTGCTCAGTTCCTATCAATTGCCCTGCTGTAATTTGTTTACCCTTCATGCCATGTTGTTTATCTAAGGATAGCACCACTAGTGAACGATGGACCCCACTCCAATCTTTACCATTGATACATCTTCCACTTTTACTTGTTTACTTGATACAAACCATTACCTTCCAAACCATACGTTTAATCCTTTGTTACAACAACCGGTGAGATTGACAACCTCACTATTAGTTGGGGCAAAGTATTGAGTTTGTGTTGTGTAGGTCTCCATGTTGCTTGCAGCACCTTTGGGGCGTTTCCTTCCTCCTACTGGTTTGATAACCTTGGTTTCTTACTGAGGGAAACTTGCTTGTTGGCCTCCAAATCTTGTAATGTGAAAAATAAATAAACAAAATAAATTTTTTGCTGAAAACCAGGGTGAAAAGAAACTTTTGTTTCTAAATAGAAACTTAAAATCCCATCTTGAACAAACTTTAATTAAAGTTTGAATCCAACAAATCCAAATCAAAAGAAGTGCATTCCTCATAAAATGCATCTGGAAATTTAAACAGGTGGAAAATAAATCCAAACCCTAAACCCTTAAAAGAAATAAATCATTTCCAAGTTATCTCCAAGCCTATGGACTTGATCCATATAAAAATTTGTCAACAAACATTTACAAATTATCAATAAAGACAAATATAAATATTATAAGACCATATAAATTGGTTTCACTTAAATAGGAGCCATAAATAAAATCTTATGAATAAAATAAGATAAGGAAATTAAATTTCCAAAGCTAATAAAGAACCTATCTATAAATCCATACCAAATGGTGAGCAAATAATCTTAAAGGGATTGAAAAGGATAAACAAATAGTAAACAAGATTTTACAAATTGGAATCACCAAGTTTGGATCTCTAAATAAAAAGATATGGATTTTATAAGATAAAGAAAGAAATATTAAATAAGGAATATTTAAAGACCAAATTAAATCTTGGCAAAGACCATAAGCAAATGGAATGAATATAATCCAAATCCAAATGAAATAAAAGGATAAAGAATTTCCAAAATAAAATAAAATGGCATTAACCATTCTGTCCCTATTTTAAGAAAGACAAATCTCTAATAAGAATGATCATTTAAATCATGACAAAATCATATTTTGGAATTTACCCAAGTGGATTAAAAGTTGTTTAATTAACTTAAATAATAAGATCAAAGGAATCTTTCAAATAAAAATTAGGGAATTAAAACTATATTAAATTCCATTGGAAATAAAACAAATACCCAATCTTAAATGATTAATAAATCATATTAAAAGCTTTCCAAATAATTCAAGATGAATTATTTGACACCCAAACAATCAAATAAAAACCTACTGAAAAGTTTTGGAAAGTTTAAAGATTTTAAATGGTGTTTGAAATATTATTAAAACCTATTTGTTTTAATACAAGGACCTACTTTAAGTAATTAAAAAGGCAGTAAAGGAGTGAAAGTTTTATTCCAAATTTGACATCAGATTACAATACTAATCAATATTTAAACCTACACAAATTTTGGCAAAGGATTGAATTCAAATAAATGTTTGAATTGCTTATTCAAAATCAAAACAGAAAAATCATAAAAGAAAAAGAAAAACAGAAACAGAACAAAAAAAATGAACTAAGCAGCCATCCCAACAAGGCCCAGCAAGCCCATCTTTCCACCCACCCGCAGCAAAACATTTCACTCAAGTTTTGACCCGCGCAGCCGCTGATAGAACGACCCCACCCCCACTCTCTCTCACTCACAGACAGCCAGGCCCCACATCCACCTCACCTTCTTCCTTCCCGCGACGACCCCTTCTTCCTTTCCTCGATGCCGTTTCTGGTTGTAATTCCGCGGATTAAATTCACCTTAACTCCGCGAGTAATCGCTGCTGCAACTACGCCCTACTAATCACCCCTCTCTCCCCTTCATTTCCCCTCTGACACCGCGGCAAAAGAGCCCCCAGGTCGTCCCCATTAACACCTACACTACCGCTGCTTCCGACGCTTTCCGGCGGCAATTCCGGCCAGCCCACGCCTCCCCTTGCTCCCTGGCGCACACGGGCCTGCTCCCCCTTGTTCACTGCATCTCCCAGTACCGCCCGTCTGACCGCGCGTGCCCTAGAACCTCGACTTCGTCCACGTCTGAGCGCCGCCGTGGTCTGCCATAACTCCGACGAGCACTGCTGGTAAGACCAGACCTCCCCTCTCCCTCTCTTTCACACGCGCATATTCGCCATGACCCCGCGCATCTAACCGCGTCTTCTTTTCTCTCTGGCGTGCCCCGTGCCTTCGCCATCATCTTCAACAGAATGAACCCGAGCAAGAGCTCAACTCCGGTGAGCGATTAAGGACATCCCCGTGCGCCCCTTGCACTCTCGCGAGCACCTTGAGCATCACAGCGGCTCTGTGATTCTGGTGAGCATCCCCTCCTTCTCCCCCGCTTCCTGTAACCGCCGCGACGCCGTAGCCAGACACGCCGCCGCCACCTGCCGCTGCCAGCGCCGCCCGTCTCTGGCAAGCGTGCTATGCGTCGTGCGATCTTGATCTGACGATTAGGATAGAACGTGAGCGAAGGGGTAAGTAGCATCTCTGCGCCGTGCGATGTAACTTAAATCCAACGGCTGCCATCGCACGATCCAACCGAAGCGGTACAGACGAATAAAATCACGACACGTGTCTCTGCTCGTTTGAATTAAAACAGATTTGATCTATTAGATGCTAGATTTTGTAAAATCTATAACTTTTAATCTACACGTCCAAATTTTGCAAACTTTATATCAATGGATTCAGAAAAACAAGACCTATCCAACCATGCACTTTGTTTAGTAAAAAGCTACTATTAAAATGTTTGTTTTTGCAGAAACTTGTGTATGCATGATTAGGATAAAACAATTTATTCCAAAATGTTTTTGAGGGTAAAATCTTTGGCAAATGGTGTGTTATGAACCTACTGACCATAGGAAACAAATTGTGGTTTCAAAAATGCATTTGGTGAAACAAAAGAATGAATCTTTGATTTAAACCATTTCTAGTCAAATAAAAAAATATGGTTTGATTATTAAAAATGGTTTTGGAAGAAAACCTTTGAGAAATGTTTTGGAAATAAACTCTCTGACCCTAAACACAAGGTTATATGGTTTGGAAACATTTTGTGTGAAACCTATAGAAGTTTGCCTTATTAAAAACATTTCTTCACCACATAAAATAATGACTTGATTTAAAAATGGTTTAGGAAGTGAAATCTTTTGCAAATGACTTTGCCACCTTATAAAATGATCATTAGGTGTTTTCAAATGTTTACAACCTATCATAAACAACTTTTGTAAATAAAACAAAGATTGGCATGCTTGCATGCATTGTTTGGTTACTATGATTTTATGTGTTGAATTTCTTGAATGGTAGATTGAAATATTATTTGCTTGATTGAATTGTAGTGACTTGAAGTGTGTGAACATTGCAAAGATCAAGAAGTGAACCTATACTCTACCAAAAAGGCAAGTGATGCTTCATAATTTTGTCCCATTATTTTCACTATGCATTAGTGATCTTCTAAGTATGACTTGCATGGAAATTTTGCTAAGTATAAACTATGCTATGGGAAATCCTAGTAGATGAAACCTTAGTAGAAATTTCCTAAGTTAAGATCCCTATTACTATCATGCTTAGCTTAGCTAGTAGAAAACAAGGGTGGAATGTATATTCATGCTATGGAAAAATTTCTAAGTCTGAGGACTTGTGTTTTGTTTAATAAAACAACTAAGTGAATGAATCACCTGGGTGGAATGGAAGGAATGGTTTGTGTTGAGTGGTTACACAAGGCCAGGGGACTGGTGAACCTTGTGTATCTCACTTGTGGATGGCCACCCAGGAACAAAGAGATTTGAGATGTCAAATGTTGAGAAGCTTCAAGTGCAGCCACTTGGCATGATGGGCTCTGCCTGGATCATATAGGTTGCAAGAACTTAGCCAAATGGACAGTTGGTGGTAGGGGTTTGATAGGTTGGAACGCGTCCATTCTGGTCTAAGGGAAGGCTTCTGAAAGATCTTGTCTTGGTGAAACCAAGTCTTGTGGGGAAAGTGCACAACCTCTGTAGAGTGAAAAATCTAAGTACTTAGCCATGTCCCTGGCAAAGGACAATTTGAGCATCAAGACATGGAAGCTATCAGGAATTTCATCATCCAAATTTCTAAGTTAAAACTTGTGGATGAACAAGGGTTTAAGGTTCACCAATTTCTATTGGTGGTTCCTTGGGTGATTTTTGTCAAGCAAAACTTAGTGTTTTCAAATGATAAGGAAAATCTATTTTGAGCAAAGCAAGCCTAAGCTCCACTTAGCCAAATGCATATAGATGATAGACTCCACTAAACTACCATAGTATCACTTGCCAATACAATTCAAATGTATTGACCCTTGTGGCTGTAACTTGTTATGTTGCGGGTTTGTTTGATATTAGTGAAGTTTAATGATTAGGATTACAAGTCTACAACCAACATGTCTGCCTATGGCACTTTGAAGATGAAGGACCCCATGCTATTGTTAAATTCTGCTGCATTGTATTGAGATAGCCAAATGAGCTATTTAAGATGTAATAAATTATTTTATTCCTGGTTATAAAGTTGTATTATGACCTTTGTTTCTTGATATTACATCTTAACTGTGGATGCTAGCTATTGATCCAGGGACTAGCATTGTAAACACAGGGATCTCTACCTTATTAAAGGTTGGGAACATTACAGATGGTATCAGAGCATTGTTGTAGCATCCCAATTGTCTAACAATTGCAATGCTACTAGCCTAGTCTATATAGATGGCTACTTCAAATATATAATTGTTGCATCATCATTATATCATGCTCATGTCATCATGCCACATTGCATTTGAGCATCATATAAAACCCTTTTTGATTTGGTTCTTATCTCATATGCATTATTAATTGTATTTGCCTCTTGATATTGTATTTGGTTCTTGATATATTGTGTAATACCCAAGTTGAGTTGGGGGCATATCTCTTATTAACTCCACCACCTTTTCTTTCACCACCTTATAATTCCACCATCCAACTAAATATGAGCTTTGCACTTTATTTGAGTTTACCTCTAGCTCATGTGGGTTGGGATGGATCCAATTCTTTTCCACATGCTCTCATCTTAGCATCATGTTGTTTTCACAACATTGAAACATGAGAGCCACATGGCCACCTTTGCATGCCTTGTGAGTGGAACCTTTTCCTAGCTTCCATATGTGTGGTGTTGGGGTTATCATCATGTTGGGATATTTTTGTGGGCTTATTAAATACCTAGTGGCATATACACACTATCAAGTCCCAAATATAATCCAATGTGATCATCTCCCTATACTCCACTTGGAATTCTTTCTAAATTCCTTTGCTTGGGTCTTACTCCAATTTTGGGAATGCAAAATAATAATGCCATGTATTAATATTGTTTTCACAAATGAACATGGCATTGAATATTTTTGCATGGGCCATGCAAGTACCCCTTTAGCTTGTCATTTGGGTTTTATTTGATTTCTTTAGTGGATCATCTCCCTTTCTTCCTCCTTGTGGCTTGATTTAGTTGATCTTGCTAAAACTCCATCACCACCTCTCCCTCTTTTGGTATAACTTGGTTTGATCTTGTCTTGCTTGAGCTTGCCAAAAGAGTACCATCTCTCACTCCCTCATCCAATCCTAAACCACACCCCCCCTCTTTAACCATACCCCATCTAAACCCATCAACCCCATCTATCTAAACCCTAAGTACCCTAAGTCCACCACCTCTCCCTCTCTCGGCCTCCCCCCTCTCTCCTACCTAGCTGGCCACCTAGCTACCCCCAGCCCCAACCAAACCCTAGCTACCCCGAGCCATACCCCCCTCTCTACCCGAGCCTAGCTCCCAACCCTAGCCCGAGCTCCCTACCTCCCTCCCTCTCCTTTCTCTCTGCCCTAGGGGCCCCAGCCCGAACCACCCCGACCTTGGCCTCGCCTCTAGACCCACCTGGAAGCCTCCCACCTGGCCCCTGCCCTGGCCTCCTAGCCGAGCACGTGAGGAGGAGGACAAAAAGGTGGCCGAGCCACCTTTATCGTCTACCACCTCCCCACGGCATCTGCCTGCCTCGCTGCTTACCCCACCACCCCACGGAACCCCTCTGCCTCTCCAGATCTGGCCGAGGAGCCCTGCTTCCTCCCCCTCTCTTCTCCACCGTTGCCGCCTACACCATCGCCGACCACCGTCGGCCTCCACCGATCTCCCTCTACCAGCCGGAGGCGTGGCGCTCCTGGGTGTCGGGGAAGCTCACGGTCGTCCGCTGCATCGTCCTGTACGCGCCGTCGCAGAGGAGGAGCACCGGAGCCGAAGAACAACGACGCACCCGCCGCGAAACCCTAGATCGCCGTCTGTCTGCGTCGTCGCCAATCGTCTGCCCGCCGAACCGATCCAACGCCTCCGACACACTCGCGGTGAGCCCACCTCCCTCCTGGACATCCTCGCCATCGCATCCTTGCCCTGGTCGTGCCGGACCATCCGACGAACGGCCTCTGTGCGCCGGCGTCGCGTGCGTCTGCTCGTCCCCGCAGCGCGCAGAAACCCTAGCTAGGCCCCAACCTCCTAGCGAACACCTAGCCCAACCCACCGCAGTGGCTCTGCCTCTGCGCACGCGCCCGCAGGTCCCTGGTTCGATCCCCGTGCGCGCCGCGCGCGAGCACCGATCGGTCGCCAGCGCCGGGAAGAAGCACAGTACGGGCGGACGTTTTGCCGATACCCCCCTCCGTTTTGTTTCTGCTTAACCCGCAGTCCACCAAGCCCCACCTGCCAGCCACCCCGAAGATCTTGCAGAGAAGCCCCTCTATTTCTCCGGACATAACCCGCGCTCCCTCGCTCGGTCCACCTGGCAGCCTCGCGCGGCCGTTCGCTGACGCCTGGGCCCGAGCCAGTTGGCCCCACCTGTCAATCGCTTAGGCTAGGTTTGCTGCGGTGAGAAAAGGTTTTCTGCGTGCGTGTGTTGCTGAGTCAGCTGCTGGCCCCACCGGTCATTGGCTGTGGCTAGCTGTGAGGGAGTAACAAAAGTATTTCTACAAATCTGGTTTAAATTCAAATCTTTTTCTAATTATTTCAAATTCAAATTTAATTCTGTTTTAAATAACTTTTCAAATATTAATCCAATTAATGCAAATAATATATGTTTTCAAATCAGAAAAATGTGAGGATTTCAAATATGCAATTCAAAATATATTTTGAACATTTAAAATTCCAAGTTTATTTAAATTACAACAAAATGCCCCTTTTCTTTAATAAATTAATAACTTTTGTTTTATAACTCCAAATTTAATAAATGATATGTCTAAAATGATTAGCTCGACGAGACCTTTCTGTTTATGCATTCCTTGGGTTGATTTGAAGCATGCATCATATAATTAAAATGTGAACAGCAACTAATATGTGTTTAGAATGGGGCCAAAACTCAATAAAATGATTTATTCTTGTGTCCCACACCTCACCCATGCCATGCTACTTTATTGCCATGCAAATTGTGCATCATTCATCATGGCATGATTGTTTGCTTGATGCATTTATTCATATGCTTGTGCACTTTATTTATGTTGGCCCTTGTTTGTTTGGTTCTTCTTCGAATAGACGCTGAGCAGGGGATATATCAAGAGAACCAGGAGCACTACCCAGATTCATCCTTTGCTTCAACTGAGCTGCCAGGCAAGCACTATCACATGCTTGCATACATACAGTACCTATTGCCTCTATCTTATTCTTGCATCATTGAGTCGCGATTGCATTAAATTGAATCCCAAGTATTGCATAGCCTTTACTTTTAAACCCCACCGAAGCTTGTTCCTCCATCCCATGAGCCATTACTACAGGAGTTGTTTGAGCCATGCGAGTCGTAGAACAGCATGAGTAGGGTATGTGAGTGTCTGATGGATAACGAGGTACCTAAACAACTTAACCTGAGTAGTAATGGGATAACTAATGAAAGTGGCATCAGTGAGCCATATTCGCTATTTGGTTTTTCAGGCTCACTTGTGTCCCGTAAGACCCCGAGTACTTGATTCCTGTTCCAAGAATATTCGCGCTATCCACATCCGGGAGGCTTATGGACCCCCCTGAGCCAGAGCTTGATTCATTCTTATTTCTTGGGGCCACAAACTAGTTTGAGGTTTTATTTACTATCCTGTACTTATGCCATGCTTTACTGCTTTAATTAAGATTGTGCGAGGAGCACACTGTACTGTTTAGGACCGGGACACGATTTCGCGGTATCGACAAGCCCAGTCACATTTTCGGGTTCCCAGTCGTTTACAGCCGTCCACCCAAACCTTGAGTCCGTCTCGTAGCCGGCCAGCTTCGTCGCGGGTAGCTTAATGGGGTGGCCCCCTGAAATATTTCTGAATCCTGTAATTGCTTTGTCGTGACTGTCTCGTTGGGTTTTGATTTGGTTTTTCCGAGGCATATCGAGTGTGTGTTGCTATTTGTGCACCCCTGCAGGGTAAAACTTTCTGAAAGCCGTGTCCGCGGTTATGGACGACTTGGAGCACAGTTTCTCGATCATAGACAAGCATAACTAAAGTACCGCTTTTAAATTGACTAGACTAGGTACCTGACTAGTAAATAGTGCAACACTCATGGAATGGATAATAAAACTGCCAACGGATGGGGGGGGGGTGTTCGTCCGCTTCCTCGTCGGTAAGCGAGGGGGAGGATGGATCTGTTAAGATTACTGTTATAATTGTTATAACTGTTGTTATTAATTCACGGACATCCGTCTATCTCTGGTTAGGCGGATGGTTAGCGAGTATCTATAGAATTGCTAGGGTTTATCTTTTGCTGCAATTGCGTCACCCCAGGTTGTGTCCCCTTTAGAGGCATAAAGACTTGCTGAGTACCCCTAGGGTCTCACACGATAAATTATTGGTTCAGATGAACAGGTACACTCGCAAGATGGATACTGGGTGGAAGAGACGGACGATGTGGGCAACGATCATTCGGTGTAGAGATTCCGGGAACGGGGATCCGTGAGATCTGTGGGCGGGATGTGCTTATTTATGGGGCATCTTATGCCGATTTGCTTCTTACCCGTACTCGGACTTTGTCTTCCGCTTCCGCTTGATACTCTGTTGATTGATGTATGAGGAGATATCTCTAAACTATTATATCTATCTAGGATATTTGGATCTTGCCGTATGGCGTTGCTATATTTCCTTTCTTTTTAGATGGAATGGCTCTGATGTACTATTGTATGGTGGCTTGCATACATACTCATTTGTGTATGTAGTTGATCCCTTCGCCTGCCGATTACGCCGCCCGTTCTTGTCCCGATGTTTGGAAATGGTTGGGACGGTCGAAAGGTCTACCTATGAGTGGCATTTGGGCCCCACCATACTATTTCAACCATTTCTGATCATCCAGGCTTGTACTAGGAGCGTAATTCACCGAGGTAGTTGCAATTGGTATCAGAGCCATCCCGACCTTCAGGGTCTCAGCCAAATGGTCGTTGTCTGTCTAGCAAATATTTTTGGTAGTTATGTATACTAGGGAAAATAAAACGCGAGAGTAGGACTGCTTCCACTTTTCTTCTTACCCACCCACCACCCTTTTCTGGTAAGGAAGTGTAACGTTTTCAATCCTCTTCTTAAAATTCAAACTAGGATTCACGTGTTCTGGGTTTCCGTAGTACCATAGAAAGTGCGTGTGTGTGTAAATCCTTGTTTAACTGTTGCATCCAAGTTGTTATCTTTATCTGCCTTTGGTTATCAACTGTTGGTACATTCCATACTGACAGGCTTTTGAAAACCGGCGCGATCTACCTGACTCCTTGTTAACTGGTGCCATCTTCTTAAAGGGTGTTCTTCTGTGCAGGCATCTGATGCTAATCCCTATCTGCTAAGTGATTTTGCGCATCTATCGGTATTTTAATGCCGAAAATTGCGGAAAATTTTTCTTTGATCCATCTGTGTTTCCACACTCCTTTTCAGTCGTGTGTGAAACATTATCTATCTCTCTTTTATCAGCATGTCCATGCTAACTCATTCTTTTGTCACCGGCGCTTAATCTTGGAGTTTCGTTTCATCTCCTTTTCTCTTGGGCTAATTACATAACATGTGTCGATCCGATGCTGGTGATTGTAATTTGGTTCTCGGCATAGCTATATTCCACTCATGATAGTGTCGATTGGAATATGGAAAATGCTACCACTCCGGATTGCCAAAGATACTCCTGTGATTTTTGGGTACACCGTGATCCTATCTATGCTTATTCAAGCATCCTTGGAAATCCGGAGTTTCTCAAGGCGCTACGGCGGTCTATCATCTGTTTATCATGCTGCACATCTTTTTCAACTCCATATCTGCACATCTTTTTCGTCTCTGATAGCTCATACCATAGGCAAAGCTATATCATCGGTTCTTATCCAAGATCTCTTTATCTTTGTAACCGGTGTTCCGATCGACAATGTGAACCAGGTGACATCTCTTCTTCTTCTTCTTCCGAAGGACCAGATAATCTATTCTGCCAGTGCATCTTCTTCAACACGAACCCGTGCTCTTAATATTGATCTTCCTAAGAGCGTTGAGCTCAGAAAGTGTTTCGAGCATTTGTTCGTTTCTCCCGCCTCTTGAACTTGCTATTCTGGGAATATCTTGTTAATCCATGGTGGTATATGTTGATAATATGCTTGCCTATTCCATATCAATGGGAGAACATGGAAGATCATCTATGTCTCTTTCTCTCAAGCTTCGAGAACACTGCCTGTGTGCAAAGTCTCAAAGTGAGAATTCTGACTTTATGAAGTCACCTATCTCGACCACGTCCTTCTGCTAAATATATCACTTCAATTCTGGAATCAGCAAGTTCATTGTTAATTCCATCTTCCATCTTCAATCAAATCCGGAGTTGTTCCTTGTTGGCAAGTTATCATCATCGTTTCGCTGAAGTTTTCCTCAAGACTGCTAAATCTCTCTCAATCTTTTCAAGAAGGACATGGAGTTCTTTCACCTCAGTCTCGTCAAGTGATCTCTTGAAACTCTCTCGCTCTATCGTCTATGCTCAATCCACCGGAGGCCATGAAGACCTTCCAGATCTTGTATTCCTTCTGTTCAAGTGGTGCTATCTTTTTCTTTATCTGTGGAATCTTGCAGTTGGTCTCCGTAACCTTCCTTCATATCCTTCCGGTGGCTTGGTACTTCCGACATGACGACAACATCATCACCCTTATCTATCTTGAATCCGGCAAATCATTTGCATCTATCCTTGTTTTCTAACGGAGTTCCAGGAGCTCTTCTTATCAATACCTTCAGTCTGTTTCGGTAGTTGGATTGCATGGTTTTCTTATTCATGTGCGGAGTAATGCTTTGAGTGCGGGATGGAGTAGCTACCATACCACTACTCTTATCATTCGCTCTTGTACAATGAATTGGGGTATTCATGTGATTTCGCTCATCCCACGGAAGTTAGAAGTGGCCTTTATCCCTCGATACTTTTACTTCCGTCCTTGTTTCTCCGGAGTGCTCTCTCGAAGAAAGTAATCAATAATATCTCGTTGGTGATCTCATCTTTTCCTACACGGAGCAAAATCTTCTGTTATCTGGTGGAAACAACGCAAACTCCTTTCTATCCTCGTCTTTCTACCGGTGCC
Source organism: Avena sativa (assembly GCA_916181665.1). NCBI lineage: Eukaryota > Viridiplantae > Streptophyta > Magnoliopsida > Poales > Poaceae > Avena > Avena sativa. The sequence continues at coordinate 125,711,083 of OV702297.1, forward strand.
CTACATCCCCAAACAAGATGAAAGGAAGCTATCTCTCTCTCTGTTCCATCAATTCTTTTCTGTGGTAATCTGGCTTCACATCCATCTCTGGAAGTTATATCCGCGCACCTCAATTGCGTGATCCTTCGGAGTATTACCGGCGCAACAAGAATCTAATCCGGCGATGTCTAGCTAAATCTTTCTGTTCATATCAAGGGACTCTATTGTTTGAAGGCAATATTGTTTCCGAACTTCTTTTCTCAAATCCGAGAGAGGATACGATGCTATTGTCATAGTGGTTCAAAACCTCTCCAATCTAGCTCTTTCTTCCGGCGAGACAAAGATTCATCCTCTCTAGTATCGGTAAATCTTTAATCTTAACGGTGTCTTTCTTTATCCAGGATACATCATCTTGTCCTTTCTTTCACAAGTGGTTCTATTCTTTTATCATGTTTCTTGAGAAAACCGGAGCTATGTCAATCCTATCCTTCTTGTCTCACGACAATCCTTCAACTCTCCTAACCGTTGTTTCTCAAGCAAAACGCAAGACTCGCAACAAGTCTAGCAAGTTTTGCAAGGTGTAGTGGTCGCACCATTCCGTTGTTCATCAACTTGGGAACGTGAGGGTCACCTTCGTTCGAACACCCGCCTCTCCTTGTGTGGTTTTCTTTTTCCTAGGAATCTCGGGGCGAGATTCTTGTTTAGTGGGGGAGAGTTGTAGCATCCCAATTGTCTAACAATTGCAATGCTACTAGCCTAGTCTATATAGATGGCTACTTCAAATATATAATTGTTGCATCATCATTATATCATGCTCATGTCATCATGCCACATTGCATTTGAGCATCATATAAAACCCTTTTTGATTTGGTTCTTATCTCATATGCATTATTAATTGTATTTGCCTCTTGATATTGTATTTGGTTCTTGATATATTGTGTAATGCCCAAGTTGAGTTGGGGGCATATCTCTTATTAAATCCACCACCTTTTCTTTCACCACCTTATAATTCCACCATCCAACTAAATATGAGCTTTGCACTTTATTTGAGTTTACCTCTAGCTCATGTGGGTTGGGATGGATCCAATTCTTTTCCACATGCTCTCATCTTAGCATCATGTTGTTTTCACAACATTGAAACATGAGAGCCACATGGCCACCTTTGCATGCCTTGTGAGTGGAACCTTTTCCTAGCTTCCATATGTGTGGTGTTGGGGTTATCATCATGTTGGGATATTTTTGTGGGCTTATTAAATACCTAGTGGCATATACACACTATCAAGTCCCAAATATAATCCAATGTGATCATCTCCCTATACTCCACTTGGAATTCTTTCTAAATTCCTTTGCTTGGGTCTTACTCCAATTTTGGGAATGCAAAATAATAATGCCATGTATTAATATTGTTTTCACAAATGAACATGGCATTGAATATTTTTGCATGGGCCATGCAAGTACCCCTTTAGCTTGTCATTTGGGTTTTATTTGATTTCTTTAGTGGATCATCTCCCTTTCTTCCTCCTTGTGGCTTGATTTAGTTGATCTTGCTAAAACTCCATCACCACCTCTCCCTCTTTTGGTATAACTTGGTTTGACCTTGTCTTGCTTGAGCTTGCCAAAAGAGTACCATCTCTCACTCCCTCATCCAATCCTAAACCACACCCCCCCTCTTTAACCATACCCCATCTAAACCCATCAACCCCATCTAGCTAAACCCTAAGTACCCTAAGTCCACCACCTCTCCCTCTCTCGGCCTCCCCCCTCTCTCCTACCTAGCTGGCCACCTAGCTACCCCCAGCCCCAACCAAACCCTAGCTACCCCCAGCCATACCCCCCTCTCTACCCGAGCCTAGCTCCCAACCCTAGCCCGAGCTCCCTACCTCCCTCCCTCTCCTTTCTCTCTGCCCTAGGGGCCCCAGCCCGAACCACCCCGACCTTGGCCTCGCCTCTAGACCCACCTGGAAGCCTCCCACCTGGCCCCTGCCCTGGCCTCCTAGCCGAGCATGTGAGGAGGAGGACAAAAAGGTGGCCGAGCCACCTTTATCGTCTACCACCTCCCCACGGCATCTGCCTGCCTCGCTGCTTACCCCACCACCCCACGGAACCCCTCTGCCTCTCCAGATCTGGCCGAGGAGCCCTGCTTCCTCCCCCTCTCTTCTCCACCGTTGCCGCCTACACCATCGCCGACCACCGTCGGCCTCCACCGATCTCCCTCTACCAGCCGGAGGCGTGGCGCTCCTGGGTGTCGGGGAAGCTCACGGTCGTCCGCTGCATCGTCCTGTACGCGCCGTCGCAGAGGAGGAGCACCGGAGCCGAAGAACAACGACGCACCCGCCGCGAAACCCTAGATCGCCGTCTGTCTGCGTCGTCGCCAATCGTCTGCCCGCCGAACCGATCCAACGCCTCCGACACACTCGCGGTGAGCCCACCTCCCTCCTGGACATCCTCGCCATCGCATCCTTGCCCTGGTCGCGCCGGACCATCCGACGAACGGCCTCTGTGCGCCGGCGTCGCGTGCGTCTGCTCGTCCCCGCAGCGCGCAGAAACCCTAGCTAGGCCCCAACCTCCTAGCGAACACCTAGCCCAACCCACCGTAGTGGCTCTGCCTCTGCGCACGCGCCCGCAGGTCCCTGGTTCGATCCCCGTGCGCGCCGCGCGCGAGCACCGATCGGTCGCCAGCGCCGGGAAGAAGCACAGTACGGGCGGACGTTTTGCCGATACCCCCCTCCGTTTTGTTTCTGCTTAACCCGCGGTCCACCAAGCCCCACCTGCCAGCCACCCCGAAGATCTTGCAGAGAAGCCCCTCTATTTCTCCGGACATAACCCGCGCTCCCTCGCTCGGTCCACCTGGCAGCCTCGCGCGGCCGTTCGCTGACGCCTGGGCCCGAGCCAGTTGGCCCCACCTGTCAATCGCTTAGGCTAGGTTTGCTGCGGTGAGAAAAGGTTTTCTGCGTGCGTGTGTTGCTGAGTCAGCTGCTGGCCCCACCGGTCATTGGCTGTGGCTAGCTGTGAGGGAGTAACAAAAGTATTTCTACAAATCTGGTTTAAATTCAAATCTTTTTCTAATTATTTCAAATTCAAATTTAATTCTGTTTTAAATAACTTTTCAAATATTAATCCAATTAATGCAAATAATATATGTTTTCAAATTAGAAAAATATGAGGATTTCAAATATGCAATTCAAAATATATTTTGAACATTTAAAATTCCAAGTTTATTTAAATTACAACAAAATGCCCCTTTTCTTTAATAAATTAATAACTTTTGTTTTATAACTCCAAATTTAATAAATGATATGTCTAAAATGATTAGCTCGACGAGACCTTTCTGTTTATGCATTCCTTGGGTTGATTTGAAGCATGCATCATATAATTAAAATGTGAACAGCAACTAATATGTGTTTAGAATGGGGCCAAAACTCAATAAAATGATTTATTCTTGTGTCCCACACCTCACCCATGCCATGCTACTTTATTGCCATGCAAATTGTGCATCATTCATCATGGCATGATTGTTTGCTTGATGCATTTATTCATATGCTTGTGCACTTTATTTATGTTGGCCCTTGTTTGTTTGGTTCTTCTTCGAATAGACGCTGAGCAGGGGATATATCAAGAGAACCAGGAGCACTACCCAGATTCATCCTTTGCTTCAACTGAGCTGCCAGGCAAGCACTATCACATGCTTGCATACATACAGTACCTATTGCCTCTATCTTATTCTTGCATCATTGAGTCGCGATTGCATTAAATTGAATCCCAAGTATTGCATAGCCTTTACTTTTAAACCCCACCGAAGCTTGTTCCTCCATCCCATGAGCCATTACTACAGGAGTTGTTTGAGCCATGCGAGTCGTAGAACAGCATGAGTAGGGTATGTGAGTGTCTGATGGATAACGAGGTACCTAAACAACTTAACCTGAGTAGTAATGGGATAACTAATGAAAGTGGCATCAGTGAGCCATATTCGCTATTTGGTTTTTCAGGCTCACTTGTGTCCCGTAAGACCCCGAGTACTTGATTCCTGTTCCAAGAATATTCGCGCTATCCACATCCGGGAGGCTTATGGACCCCCCTGAGCCAGAGCTTGATTCATTCTTATTTCTTGGGGCCACAAACTAGTTTGAGGTTTTATTTACTATCCTGTACTTATGCCATGCTTTACTGCTTTAATTAAGATTGTGCGAGGAGCACACTGTACTGTTTAGGACCGGGACACGATTTTGCGGTATCGACAAGCCCAGTCACATTTTCGGGTTCCCAGTCGTTTACAGCCGTCCACCCAAACCTTGAGTCCGTCTCGTAGCCGGCCAGCTTCGTCGCGGGTAGCTTAATGGGGTGGCCCCCTGAAATATTTCTGAATCCTGTAATTGCTTTGTCGTGACTGTCTCGTTGGGTTTTGATTTGGTTTTTCCGAGGCATATCGAGTGTGTGTTGCTATTTGTGCACCCCTGCAGGGTAAAACTTTCTGAAAGCCGTGTCCGCGGTTATGGACGACTTGGAGCACAGTTTCTCGATCATAGACAAGCATAACTAAAGTACCGCTTTTAAATTGACTAGACTAGGTACCTGACTAGTAAATAGTGCAACACTCATGGAATGGATAATAAAACTGCCAACGGATGGGGGGGGTGTTCGTCCGCTTCCTCGTCGGTAAGCGAGGGGGAGGATGGATCTGTTAAGATTACTGTTATAACTGTTATAACTGTTGTTATTAATTCACGGACATCCGTCTATCTCTGGTTAGGCGGATGGTTAGCGAGTATCTATAGAATTGCTAGGGTTTATCTTTTGCTGCAATTGCGTCACCCCAGGTTGTGTCCCCTTTAGAGGCATAAAGACTTGCTGAGTACCCCTAGGGTCTCACACGATAAATTATTGGTTCAGATGAACAGGTACACTCGCAAGATGGATACTGGGTGGAAGAGACGGACGATGTGGGCAACGATCATTCGGTGTAGAGATTCCGGGAACGGGGATCCGTGAGATCTGTGGGCGGGATGTGCTTATTTATGGGGCATCTTATGCCGATTTGCTTCTTACCCGTACTCGGACTTTGTCTTCCGCTTCCGCTTGATACTCTGTTGATTGATGTATGAGGAGATATCTCTAAACTATTATATCTATCTAGGATATTTGGATCTTGCCGTATGGCGTTGCTATATTTCCTTTCTTTTTAGATGGAATGGCTCTGATGTACTATTGTATGGTGGCTTGCATACATACTCATTTGTGTATGTAGTTGATCCCTTCGCCTGCCGATTACGCCGCCCGTTCTTGTCCCGATGTTTGGAAATGGTTGGGACGGTCGAAAGGTCTACCTATGAGTGGCATTTGGGCCCCACCGTACTATTTCAACCATTTCTGATCATCCAGGCTTGTACTAGGAGCGTAATTCACCGAGGTAGTTGCAATTGGTATCAGAGCCATCCCGACCTTCAGGGTCTCAGCCAAATGGTCGTTGTCTGTCTAGCAAATATTTTTGGTAGTTATGTATACTAGGGAAAATAAAACGCGAGAGTAGGACTGCTTCCACTTTTCTTCTTACCCACCCACCACCCTTTTCTGGTAAGGAAGTGTAACGTTTTCAATCCTCTTCTTAAAATTCAAACTAGGATTCACGTGTTCTGGGTTTCCGTAGTACCATAGAAAGTGCGTGTGTGTGTAAATCCTTGTTTAACTGTTGCATCCAAGTTGTTATCTTTATCTGCCTTTGGTTATCAACTGTTGGTACATTCCATACTGACAGGCTTTTGAAAACCGGTGCGATCTACCTGACTCCTTGTTAACTGGTGCCATCTTCTTAAAGGGTGTTCTTCTGTGCAGGCATCTGATGCTAATCCCTATCTGCTAAGTGATTTTGCGCATCTATCGGTATTTTAATGCCGAAAATTGCGGAAAATTTTTCTTTGATCCATCTGTGTTTCCACACTCCTTTTCAGTCGTGTGTGAAACATTATCTATCTCTCTTTTATCAGCATGTCCATGCTAACTCATTCTTTTGTCACCGGCGCTTAATCTTGGAGTTTCGTTTCATCTCCTTTTCTCTTGGGCTAATTACATAACATGTGTCGATCCGATGCTGGTGATTGTAATTTGGTTCTCGGCATAGCTATATTCCACTCATGATAGTGTCGATTGGAATATGGAAAATGCTACCACTCCGGATTGCCAAAGATACTCCTGTGATTTTTGGGTACACCGTGATCCTATCTATGCTTATTCAAGCATCCTTGGAAATCCGGAGTTTCTCAAGGCGCTACGGCGGTCTATCATCTGTTTATCATGCTGCACATCTTTTTCAACTCCATATCTGCACATCTTTTTCGTCTCTGATAGCTCATACCATAGGCAAAGCTATATCATCGGTTCTTATCCAAGATCTCTTTATCTTTGTAACCGGTGTTCCGATCGACAATGTGAACCAGGTGACATCTCTTCTTCTTCTTCTTCCGAAGGACCAGATAATCTATTCTGCCAGTGCATCTTCTTCAACACGAACCCGTGCTCTTAATATTGATCTTCCTAAGAGCGTTGAGCTCAGAAAGTGTTTCGAGCATTTGTTCGTTTCTCCCGCCTCTTGAACTTGCTATTCTGGGAATATCTTGTTAATCCATGGTGGTATATGTTGATAATATGCTTGCCTATTCCATATCAATGGGAGAACATGGAAGATCATCTATGTCTCTTTCTCTCAAGCTTCGAGAACACTGCCTGTGTGCAAAGTCTCAAAGTGAGAATTCTGACTTTATGAAGTCACCTATCTCGACCACGTCCTTCTGCTAAATATATCACTTCAATTCTGGAATCAGCAAGTTCATTGTTAATTCCATCTTCCATCTTCAATCAAATCCGGAGTTGTTCCTTGTTGGCAAGTTATCATCATCGTTTCGCTGAAGTTTTCCTCAAGACTGCTAAATCTCTCTCAATCTTTTCAAGAAGGACATGGAGTTCTTTCACCTCAGTCTCGTCAAGTGATCTCTTGAAACTCTCTCGCTCTATCGTCTATGCTCAATCCACCGGAGGCCATGAAGACCTTCCAGATCTTGTATTCCTTCTGTTCAAGTGGTGCTATCTTTTTCTTTATCTGTGGAATCTTGCAGTTGGTCTCTGTAACCTTCCTTCATATCCTTCCGGTGGCTTGGTACTTCCGACATGACGACAACATCATCACCCTTATCTATCTTGAATCCGGCAAATCATTTGCATCTATCCTTGTTTTCTAACGGAGTTCCAGGAGCTCTTCTTATCAATACCTTCAGTCTGTTTCGGTAGTTGGATTGCATGGTTTTCTTATTCATGTGCGGAGTAATGCTTTGAGTGCGGGATGGAGTAGCTACCATACCACTACTCTTATCATTCGCTCTTGTACAATGAATTGGGGTATTCATGTGATTTCGCTCATCCCACGGAAGTTAGAAGTGGCCTTTATCCCTCGATACTTTTACTTCCGTCCTTGTTTCTCCGGAGTGCTCTCTCGAAGAAAGTAATCAATAATATCTCGTTGGTGATCTCATCTTTTCCTACACGGAGCAAAATCTTCTGTTATCTGGTGGAAACAACGCAAACTCCTTTCTATCCTCGTCTTTCTACCGGTGCCCTACATCCCCAAACAAGATGAAAGGAAGCTATCTCTCTCTCTGTTCCATCAATTCTTTTCTGTGGTAATCTGGCTTCACATCCATCTCTGGAAGTTATATCCGCGCACCTCAATTGCGTGATCCTTCGGAGTATTACCGGCGCAACAAGAATCTAATCCGGCGATGTCTAGCTAAATCTTTCTGTTCATATCAAGGGACTCTATTGTTTGAAGGCAATATTGTTTCCGAACTTCTTTTCTCAAATCCGAGAGAGGATACGATGCTATTGTCATAGTGGTTCAAAACCTCTCCAATCTAGCTCTTTCTTCCGGCGAGACAAAGATTCATCCTCTCTAGTATCGGTAAATCTTTAATCTTAACGGTGTCTTTCTTTATCCAGGATACATCATCTTGTCCTTTCTTTCACAAGTGGTTCTATTCTTTTATCATGTTTCTTGAGAAAACCGGAGCTATGTCAATCCTATCCTTCTTGTCTCACGACAATCCTTCAACTCTCCTAACCGTTGTTTCTCAAGCAAAACGCAAGACTCGCAACAAGTCTAGCAAGTTTTGCAAGGTGTAGTGGTCGCACCATTCCGTTGTTCATCAACTTGGGAACGTGAGGGTCACCTTCGTTCGAACACCCGCCTCTCCTTGTGTGGTTTTCTTTTTCCTAGGAATCTCGGGGCGAGATTCTTGTTTAGTGGGGGAGAGTTGTAGCATCCCAATTGTCTAACAATTGCAATGCTACTAGCCTAGTCTATATAGATGGCTACTTCAAATATATAATTGTTGCATCATCATTATATCATGCTCATGTCATCATGCCACATTGCATTTGAGCATCATATAAAACCCTTTTTGATTTGGTTCTTATCTCATATGCATTATTAATTGTATTTGCCTCTTGATATTGTATTTGGTTCTTGATATATTGTGTAATGCCCAAGTTGAGTTGGGGGCATATCTCTTATTAAATCCACCACCTTTTCTTTCACCACCTTATAATTCCACCATCCAACTAAATATGAGCTTTGCACTTTATTTGAGTTTACCTCTAGCTCATGTGGGTTGGGATGGATCCAATTCTTTTCCACATGCTCTCATCTTAGCATCATGTTGTTTTCACAACATTGAAACATGAGAGCCACATGGCCACCTTTGCATGCCTTGTGAGTGGAACCTTTTCCTAGCTTCCATATGTGTGGTGTTGGGGTTATCATCATGTTGGGATATTTTTGTGGGCTTATTAAATACCTAGTGGCATATACACACTATCAAGTCCCAAATATAATCCAATGTGATCATCTCCCTATACTCCACTTGGAATTCTTTCTAAATTCCTTTGCTTGGGTCTTACTCCAATTTTGGGAATGCAAAATAATAATGCCATGTATTAATATTGTTTTCACAAATGAACATGGCATTGAATATTTTTGCATGGGCCATGCAAGTACCCCTTTATCTTGTCATTTGGGTTTTATTTGATTTCTTTAGTGGATCATCTCCCTTTCTTCCTCCTTGTGGCTTGATTTAGTTGATCTTGCTAAAACTCCATCACCACCTCTCCCTCTTTTGGTATAACTTGGTTTGATCTTGTCTTGCTTGAGCTTGCCAAAAGAGTACCATCTCTCACTCCCTCATCCAATCCTAAACCACACCCCCCCTCTTTAACCATACCCCATCTAAACCCATCAACCCCATCTAGCTAAACCCTAAGTACCCTAAGTCCACCACCTCTCCCTCTCTCGGCCTCCCCCCTCTCTCCTACCTAGCTGGCCACCTAGCTACCCCCAGCCCCAACCAAACCCTAGCTACCCCGAGCCATACCCCCCTCTCTACCCGAGCCTAGCTCCCAACCCTAGCCCGAGCTCCCTACCTCCCTCCCTCTCCTTTCTCTCTGCCCTAGGGGCCCCAGCCCGAACCACCCCGACCTTGGCCTCGCCTCTAGACCCACCTGGAAGCCTCCCACCTGGCCCCTGCCCTGGCCTCCTAGCCGAGCACGTGAGGAGGAGGACAAAAAGGTGGCCGAGCCACCTTTATCGTCTACCACCTCCCCACGGCATCTGCCTGCCTCGCTGCTTACCCCACCACCGCACGGAACCCCTCTGCCTCTCCAGATCTGGCCGAGGAGCCCTGCTTCCTCCCCCTCTCTTCTCCACCGTTGCCGCCTACACCATCGCCGGCCACCGTCGGCCTCCACCGATCTCCCTCTACCAGCCGGAGGCGTGGCGCTCCTGGGTGTCGGGGAAGCTCACGGTCGTCCGCTGCATCGTCCTGTACGCGCCGTCGCAGAGGAGGAGCACCGGAGCCGAAGAACAACGACGCACCCGCCGCGAAACCCTAGATCGCCGTCTGTCTGCGTCGTCGCCAATCGTCTGCCCGCCGAACCGATCCAACGCCTCCGACACACTCGCGGTGAGCCCACCTCCCTCCTGGACATCCTCGCCATCGCATCCTTGCCCTGGTCATGCCGGACCATCCGACGAACGGCCTCTGTGCGCCGGTGTCGCGTGCGTCTGCTCGTCCCCGCAGCGCGCAGAAACCCTAGCTAGGCCCCAACCTCCTAGCGAACACCTAGCCCAACCCACCGCAGTGGCTCTGCCTCTGCGCACGCGCCCGCAGGTCCCTGGTTCGATCCCCGTGCGCGCCGCGCGCGAGCACCGATCGGTCGCCAGCGCCGGGAAGAAGCACAGTACGGGCGGACGTTTTGCCGATACCCCCCTCCGTTTTGTTTCTGCTTAACCCGCGGTCCACCAAGCCCCACCTGCCAGCCACCCCGAAGATCTTGCAGAGAAGCCCCTCTATTTCTCCGGACATAACCCGCGCTCCCTCGCTCGGTCCACCTGGCAGCCTCGCGCGGCCGTTCGCTGATGCCTGGGCCCGAGCCAGTTGGCCCCACCTGTCAATCGCTTAGGCTAGGTTTGCTGCGGTGAGAAAAGGTTTTCTGCGTGCGTGTGTTGCTGAGTCAGCTGCTGGCCCCACCGGTCATTGGCTGTGGCTAGCTGTGAGGGAGTAACAAAAGTATTTCTACAAATCTGGTTTAAATTCAAATCTTTTTCTAATTATTTCAAATTCAAATTTAATTCTGTTTTAAATAACTTTTCAAATATTAATCCAATTAATGCAAATAATATATGTTTTCAAATCAGAAAAATGTGAGGATTTCAAATATGCAATTCAAAATATATTTTGAACATTTAAAATTCCAAGTTTATTTAAATTACAACAAAATGCCCCTTTTCTTTAATAAATTAATAACTTTTGTTTTATAACTCCAAATTTAATAAATGATATGTCTAAAATGATTAGCTCGACGAGACCTTTCTGTTTATGCATTCCTTGGGTTGATTTGAAGCATGCATCATATAATTAAAATGTGAACAGCAACTAATATGTGTTTAGAATGGGGCCAAAACTCAATAAAATGATTTATTCTTGTGTCCCACACCTCACCCATGCCATGCTACTTTATTGCCATGCAAATTGTGCATCATTCATCATGGCATGATTGTTTGCTTGATGCATTTATTCATATGCTTGTGCACTTTATTTATGTTGGCCCTTGTTTGTTTGGTTCTTCTTCGAATAGACGCTGAGCAGGGGATATATCAAGAGAACCAGGAGCACTACCCAGATCCATCCTTTGCTTCAACTGAGCTGCCAGGCAAGCACTATCACATGCTTGCATACATACAGTACCTATTGCCTCTATCTTATTCTTGCATCATTGAGTCGCGATTGCATTAAATTGAATCCCAAGTATTGCATAGCCTTTACTTTTAAACCCCACCGAAGCTTGTTCCTCCATCCCATGAGCCATTACTACAGGAGTTGTTTGAGCCATGCGAGTCGTAGAACAGCATGAGTAGGGTATGTGAGTGTCTGATGGATAACGAGGTACCTAAACAACTTAACCTGAGTAGTAATGGGATAACTAATGAAAGTGGCATCAGTGAGCCATATTCGCTATTTGGTTTTTCAGGCTCACTTGTGTCCCGTAAGACCCCGAGTACTTGATTCCTGTTCCAAGAATATTCGCGCTATCCACATCCGGGAGGCTTATGGACCCCCCTGAGCCAGAGCTTGATTCATTCTTATTTCTTGGGGCCACAAACTAGTTTGAGGTTTTATTTACTATCCTGTACTTATGCCATGCTTTACTGCTTTAATTAAGATTGTGCGAGGAGCACACTGTACTGTTTAGGACCGGGACACGATTTCGCGGTATCGACAAGCCCAGTCACATTTTCGGGTTCCTAGTCGTTTACAGCCGTCCACCCAAACCTTGAGTCCGTCTCGTAGCCGGCCAGCTTCGTCGCGGGTAGCTTAATGGGGTGGCCCCCTGAAATATTTCTGAATCCTGTAATTGCTTTGTCGTGACTGTCTCGTTGGGTTTTGATTTGGTTTTTCTGAGGCATATCGAGTGTGTGTTGCTATTTGTGCACCCCTGCAGGGTAAAACTTTCTGAAAGCCGTGTCCGCGGTTATGGACGACTTGGAGCACAGTTTCTCGATCATAGACAAGCATAACTAAAGTACCGCTTTTAAATTGACTAGACTAGGTACCTGACTAGTAAATAGTGCAACACTCATGGAATGGATAATAAAACTGCCAACGGATGGGGGGGGGTGTTCGTCCGCTTCCTCGTCGGTAAGCGAGGGGGAGGATGGATCTGTTAAGATTACTGTTATAACTGTTATAACTATTGTTATTAATTCACGGACATCCGTCTATCTCTGGTTAGGCGGATGGTTAGCGAGTATCTATAGAATTGCTAGGGTTTATCTTTTGCTGCAATTGCGTCACCCCAGGTTGTGTCCCCTTTAGAGGCATAAAGACTTGCTGAGTACCCCTAGGGTCTCACACGATAAATTATTGGTTCAGATGAACAGGTACACTCGCAATATGGATACTGGGTGGAAGAGACGGACGATGTGGGCAACGATCATTCGGTGTAGAGATTCCGGGAACGAGGATCCGTGAGATCTGTGGGCGGGATGTGCTTATTTATGGGGCATCTTATGCCGATTTGCTTCTTACCCGTACTCGGACTTTGTCTTCCGCTTCCGCTTGATACTCTGTTGATTGATGTATGAGGAGATATCCTAAACTATTATATCTATCTAGGATATTTGGATCTTGCCGTATGGCGTTGCTATATTTCCTTTCTTTTTAGATGGAATGGCTCTGATGTACTATTGTATGGTGGCTTGCATACATACTTATTTGTGTATGTAGTTGATCCCTTCGCCTGCCGATTACGCCGCCCGTTCTTGTCCCGATGTTTGGAAATGGTTGGGATGGCCGAAAGGTCTACCTGTGAGTGGCATTTGGGCCCCACCGTACTATTTCAACCATTTCTGATCATCCAGGCTTGTACTAGGAGCGTAATTCACCGAGGTAGTTACAATTGTGTTGCCTGTAGGATTTGTAAACCTAGGATTGGACAAAACCCCTTAGAAAATAGGAGTTGTATTTGTTCCAAAGACTTATTTACAAACAATCTTGTAAACTCTTTCCTCAAAACATTTTGGTTTTGATTCTACATCTCTTCTATTTCAAACTTGATGGACAAAGCCTTCTCCATGACCAAAGACTTCATCATGTGCAAAGGACATCTTCAACTCTAATGACTTCAACATATTCAACATATTCACCAAGGACTTCAACCTTAGATATTGCTAAGGACTACAATTGAGACAAGAAATCTTGCTCAAGACTTGAAGACTAAGGAAACACAACTTAGAAGGAACCATCATCACCTTGAAGTTTTGAGACCAAGATGCAAGAAATTCTCTAAGGATACAAAGATCTTAATCAAGAAGAATCAACCAAGAAGGATGGAAGGATCTCAAGTGAACCATATAGATGGACCACCATATTTAGTTTAAGTCAAACACACCAACTTATGAGGTGTAACAAAAATATTTTTTGTTGCCTAAAAATGTGCTTGAACTTTGTTGTTTGAGTGGAATGTTTGTTTGTGGTTGCTTGCACATTTCTTGTGTGAATTATGATGTGTGTGATTAGAATTATTTCCTTAGAAATCTTTTGCCTATTCTAATCCCAATCCAACCCAAACAGATGACTTCTCCAAGAGACTCCAACATCAAGGATGGTGAAAACAACAACAACCAAGAGATGCACATGAGAGAACAACTACTAGCAAACCAAACCCAGTTGAGACAAGTGACAACTCAGCTTTTAGCGAACAACAATGGATTAGACCCAGCCATACAAAGTATTTTGAAACTTCAATCCCAATTGTTGCAATGGACGGCTACTCAAATGATCAACATGGGAGAAAACTCTTCCCAAGGAGTTTGTGACAACAAGGATGACAATGATGATATTATAGAAGGAACCCAAGCTTGCAATGTTTGTGGAGACAAGGACCATACTTCCAAGGAGCATGAAGATCAATGCCCCAATTGTGAAGAGAAACATCTAACTAACCAATGCCCCACATCTCAAGATACTTGTTTCCTATGTGAAGGAAATAATCATGTCCCTATCCAATGCCCCATCTATTCCATAGTTCAACAAAAGAAACAAGGTGGAGTGTAACAATAGTTTGTAAACTCTCACGAAGGAACAACTTCTACCAAGAAGGATGAAGGAAAAGTCAAAACTATGCATCATAAGGCCAAATCCAAAGTGTCCACAAAGTGTTGCTACTCTTGTGAAGAAGAAGGTCATATCTCCAGTAAATGTCCCAAGAAGAGAGAAAGATTTCCCACCTATGTGGTGAAATATGAAGAGCATGAACTAGAAGAACTCCTAGCTTTGGAGAGACCCAAAAAGATGGACATAAGCTAGTTGCAATGTTACAATTGCAAAGAAATGGGACACTATGCCAGTGATTGCCCAGAAAAGAAGAAGAAACAAGGAAATAAACAAGAGGAATTGATACCCAAGAAGAAGAAAGATAATATCCAAGTGATGTGTTTCAAATGCAAAGAGCTAGTCCATTATGCAGACAAGTGCCCAGAGAAGTTTCAGCAAGATCCCAAGCAAGCCAAGATGTAATTTAGTTGGAAAAATTTTAAGGGTGGTAGTACCCTAGATGCTTTGAGCCAACTTGTAACCCCTAGCCCCCACAAATCTCGGGACGATATTTATTTTAAGGGTGGTAGCCTGTCACATCCCAAGATTTTCCAAATCTCGTAATGTGAAAAGTAAATAAACAAAATAATTTTTTTGCTGAAAACCAGGGTGAAAAGAAACTTTTGTTTCTAAATAGAAACTTAAAATACCATCTTGAACAAACTTTAATTAAAGTTTGAATCCAACAAATCCAAATAAAAAGAAGTGCATTCCTCAAAAAATGCATCTGGAAATTTAAACACTTGGAAAATAAATCCAAACCCTAAACCCTTAAAATAAATAAATCATTTCCAAGTTATCTCCAAGCCCATGGACTTGATCCATATAAAAATTTGTCAACAAACATTTACAAATGATCAAGAAAGACAAATAGAAATATTATAAGACCATATAAATTGGTTTCACTTAAATAGGAGCCATAAATAAAATCTTATGAATAAAATAAGATAAGGAAATTAAATTTCCAAAGCTAATAAAGAACCTATCTATAAATCCATACCAAATGGTGAGCAAATAATCTTAAAGGGATTGAAAAGGATAAACAAATATTAAACAAGATTTTACAAATTGGAATCACCAAGTTTGGATCTCTAAATAAAAAGATATGGATTTTATAAGATAAAGAAAGAAATATTAAATAAGGAATATTTAAAGACCAAATTAAATCTTGACAAAGACCATAAGCAAATGGAATGAATATAATCCAAATCCAAATGAAATAAAAGGATAAAGAATTTCCAAAATAAAATAAAATGGCATTAACCATTCTGTCCCTATTTTAAGAAAGACAAATCTCTAATAAGAATGATCATTTAAATCATGAGAAAATCATATTTTGGAATTTACCCAAGTGGATTAAAAGTTGTTTAATTAACTTAAATAATAAGATCAAAGGAATCTTTCAAATAAAAATTAGGGAATTAAAACTATATTAAATTCCATTGGAAATAAAACAAATACCCAATCTTAAATGATTAATAAATCATATTAAAAGCTTTCCAAATAATTCAAGATGAATTATTTGACACCCAAACAATCAAATAAAAACCTACTAAAAAGTTTTGGAAAGTTTAAAGAATTTAAATGGTGTTTGAAATATTATTAAAACCTATTTGTTTTAATACAAGGACCTACTTTAAGTAATTAAAAAGGCACTAAAGGAGTGAAAGTTTTATTCCAAATTTGACATCAGATTACAATACTAATCAATATTTAAACCTACACAAATTTTGGCAAAGGATTGAATTCAAATAAATGTTTGAATTGCTTATTCAAAATCAAAACAGAAAAATCAAAAAAGAAAAAGAAAAACAGAAACAGAACAAAAAAAATGAACTAAGCAGCCAGCCCAACAAGGCCCAGCAAGCCCATCTTTCCACCCACCCGCAGCAAAACGTTTCACTCAAGTTTTGACCCGCGCAACCGCTGACAGAACGACGCCACCCCCACTCTCTCTCACTCACAGACAGCCAGGCCCCACATCCACCTCACCTTCTTCCTCCCCGCGACGACCCCTTCTTCCTTTCCTCGACGCTGTTTCTGGCTGTAATTCCGCGGATTAAATTCACCTTAACTCCGCGAGTAATCGCTGCTGCAACTATGCCCTACTAATCACCCCTCTCTCCCCTTCATTTCCCCTCCGACACCGCGGCAAAAGATCCCCCAGGCGGTCCCCATTAACACCTACACCGCCGCTGCTTCCGACGCTTTCTGGCGGCAATTCCGGCCAGCCCACGCCTCCCCTTGCTCCCTGGCGCACACGGGCGTTCTCCCCCTTGTTCACTGCATCTCCCAGTACCGCCCGTCTGACCGTGCGTGCCCTAGAACCTCAACTTCGTCCACGTCTGAGCGTCGCCGTGGTCTGCCATAACTCCGACGAGCACTGCTGGTAAGACCAGACCTCCCCTCTCCCTCTCTTTCACACGCGCATATTTGCCGTGACCCCGCGCATCTAACCGCGTCTTCTTTTCTCTCTGGCGTGCCCCGTGCCTTCGCCATCATCTTCAACCGAATGAACCCGAGCAAGAGCTCAACTCCGGTGAGCGATTAAGGACATCCCCGTGCGCCCCTTGCACTCTCGCGAGCACCTTGAGCATCACCGCGACTCTGCGATTCTGGTGAGCATCCCCTCCTTCTCCCCCGCTTCCTGTAACCGCCGCAACGCCGTAGCCAGACACGCCGCCGCCACCTGCCGCTGCCAGCGCCGCCCGTCTCTGGCAAGCGTGCTGTGCGCCGTGCGATCTTGATCTGACGATTAGGATAGAACGTGAGCGAAGGGGTAAGTAGCATCTCTGCGCCGTGCGATGTAACGTAAAATCCAACGGCTTCCATCGCACGATCCAACCGAAGCGGTACAGACGAATAAAATCACGACACGTGTCTCTGCTCGTTTGAATTAAAACAGATTTGATCTATTAGATGCTAGATTTTGTAAAATCTATAACTTTTAATCTACACGTCCAAATTTTGCAAACTTTATATCAATGGATTCAGAAAAACAAGACCTATCCAACCATACACTTTGTTTAGTAAAAAGCTACTATTAAAATGTTTGTTTTTGCAGAAACTTGTCTATGCATGATTAGGATAAAACAATTTATTCCAAAATGTTTTTGAGGGTAAAATCTTTGGCAAATGGTGTGTTGTGAACCTACTGACCATAGGAAATAAATTGTGGTTTCAAAAATGCATTTGGTGAAACAAAAGAATGAATCTTTGATTTAAACCATTTCTAGTCAAATAAAAAAATATGGTTTGATTATTAAAAATGGTTTTGGAAGAAAACCTTTGAGAAATGTTTTGGAAATAAACTCTCTGACCCTAAACACAAGGTTATATGGTTTGGAAACATTTTGTGTGAAACCTATAGAAGTTTGCCTTATTAAAAACATTTCTTCACCACATAAAATAATGACTTGATTTAAAAATGGTTTAGGAAGTGAAATCTTTTGCAAATGACTTTGCCACCTTATAAAATGATCATTAGGTGTTTTCAAATGTTTACAACCTATCATAAACCACTTTTGTAAATAAAACAAAGATTGGCATGCTTGCATGCATTGTTTGGTTACTATGATTTTATGTGTTGAATTGCTTGAATGGTAGATTGAAATATTATTTGCTTGATTGAATTGTAGTGACTTGAAGTGTGTCAACATTTCAAAGATCAAGAAGTGAACCTATACTCTACCAAAAAGGCAAGTGATGCTTCATAATTTTGTCCCATTATTTTCACTATGCATTAGTGATCTTCTAAGTAGGACTTGCATGGAAATTTTGCTAAGTATAAACTATGCTATGGGAAATCCTAGTAGATGAAACCTTAGTAGAAATTTCCTAAGTTAAGATCCCTATTACTATCATGCTTAGCTTAGCTAGTAGAAAACAAGGGTGGAATGTATATTCATGCTATGGAAAAATTTCTAAGTCTGAGGACTTGTGTTTTGTTTAATAAAACAACTAAGTGAATGAATCACCTGGGTGGAATGGAAGGAATGGTTTGTGTTGAGTGGTTACACAAGGCCAGGGGACTGGTGAACCTTGTGTATCTCACTTGTGGATGGCCACCCAGGAACAAAGAGATTTGAGATGTCAAATGTTGAGAAGCTTCAAGTGCAGCCACTTGGCATTATGGGCTCTGCCTGGATCATATACGTTGCAAGAACTTAGTCAAATGGACAGTTGGTGGTAGGGGTTTGATAGGTTGGAACGCGTCCATTCTGGTCTAAGGGAAGGCTTCTGAAAGATCTTGTCTTGGTGAAACCAAGTCTTGTGGGGAAAGTGCACAACCTCTGCAGAGTGAAAAATCTAAGTACTTAGCCATGTCCCTGGCAAAGGACAATTTGAGCATCAAGACATGGAAGCTATCAAAAATCTCATCATCCAAATTTCTAAGTTAAAACTTGTGGATGAACAAGGGTTTAAGGTTCACCAATTTATATTGGTGGTTCCTTGGGTGATTTTTGTCAAGCAAAACTTAGTGTTTTCAAATGATAAGGAAAATCTATTTTGAGCAAAGCAAGCCTAAGCTCCACTTAGCCAAATGCATATAGATGATAGACTCCACTAAACTACCATAGTATCACTTGCCAATACAATTCAAATGTATTGACCCTTGTGGCTGTAACTTGTAATGTTGCAGGTTTGTTTGATATTAGTGAAGTTTAATGATTAGGATTACAAGTCTACAACCAACATGTCTGCCTGTGGCACTTTGAAGATGAAGGACCCCATGCTATTGTTAAATTCTGCTGCATTGTAATGAGATAGCCAAATGAGCTATGTAAGATGTAATAAAAATTATTTTATTCCTGGTAATAAAGTTGTATTATGACCTTTGTTTCTTGATATTACATCTTAACTGTGGATGCTAGCTATTGATCCAGGGACTAGCATTGTAAACACAGGGATCTCTACCTTATTAAAGGTTGGGAACCTTACAGTTATGGTGGATCTAGGGTTTTATAAGTGGATCCTATCTTTACATGCATTTTTGGCTAAGTAGGGTTTAAGGCTCATTTGCAGAAGCAAAATTTATCCTATCTTTTCAAAAATGGTTTTGGTCTTTTGTCAAAACTCCTTTTCAAAATCCCTTGAACTCCTTGGTAAAATTCCCAAGTGTTCAAGTCCTTGTCAAAAATCCCTTGAGCTCCTTGGTAACCCCAAGTGCATCAAGTTTTATCAAAATCTCTTGATCTCCTTGGTACCCCCAAGTGCATCAAGTCTTAAAAGTTTTCTTTTAGAAATTGGAATGTCGAGATTTCCCATAGTTTCAAACTTTAGTTGCTCAGTATTGTCCATAACCGGGGACACGGCTAAGTACTTAGATTTTATTATCTTCTGCAGAAGTTGCACACTTTACCCACATGTCTCAATCCCATCTTGTTGCCACTAGTGGCCACTGGATTAGTGCTCACCAAGATGGAGTACCGGCAGATTGAGAATGTGACGAAGTCTTTCCAGAGGGTCCTCCCATACACCATTGCTAGCTTGTCTTCAGCACCCATGTAGGATTCCAGGTCCCCATGTCCAGTAAACTGAAGACAATGCATGGGTCTTCCCAATGTAGTTGACTAAGCCAGAGCCATAAATAGCATGTGGTTACACACGAAAGCCACAATTGGAGAAACATGTTCAATCTCTAAGTTTCCTGGGTGGTTTCCTTTGGAGCACAACACAAAGAGATTGCCATAGACATGGTTCCTTTTGTTGCCACCTTCTCCAAAACTCAAAGTATCCTTGGCCACCCACGTGGTTCATTGAGTCCTTGTTTTATTATATGAAAACACAAGTCCTTTTCTCAATTCCATAAAATCTCAACATGTATCTCTTTTCAAAATATAGCATGGCTAAGCATGTAACAACTACATTGTTTTCACTAAGGAATGTATAGGGTATCCTATTAGGATTTAGCATAGCATAAGTATAAAAATTCTTTTCATGCATGTTTCAAAATCCACTAAGTATAATGAAAATAGTAGGACTTTAGATGATAGTGTCACTTGCCTTTCTTTTGGTAGGGAATGTTGGTTCACTCCTTGATCTTGCTAGTCTCACACTTTTCTAACTTCACTACAATCAATCAAGCAAACACAATATCAACTATCATTCCAAACCAATAATCAAATATTTCACACACACAAAACAATGGGATCTAAGTTATGCATGCAAGCATGCAAGGGATAGGCTTATTTGCAAAGATGGTTTCTAATAGGTTTCTAAACTTTGTAAGGTTCAAGGTGGTCATTTTCCAAAGTGGTAAAGTCATTTGCAAAAGGGTTTTGTCCATAATCCATTTTTAAATCCAATCACTATTTTATGTGGTGGAAAATATTTTTATCAAAGCAACAACTCTAAGTTGTTCACCAAATAAGTTGTTGTTTCTCAAAACTTGGTGTTTAGGGTCAGTAGGTTTGTTTCCAATCATTTTCCCAAGGTTTTATTCCAAAAACATTTTCATAACAAAACCATTATTTTTATTTGGCTAGAAATGGGCTAAATTAATTAATCCATCCTAAATTTCATCAAATTAATTTTCAAAACCATGGGTTGGTTCCTAGGGTCAGTAAGTTCACCACAAACTAATTTGCAAGGATTTCAACTTTGAAAACATTTTGGAATAATTTTTCTAATCTAAACAGGCATACAAATGTTTCTGCAAAAACAAACAATCTAACAGATACTATTTACTAAACAAATTGCAGGGTTGTCTAGGGCTTGCTCCACTGATTCCAACGATATAAAGTTTGCAATTTTTGGACGTGTGGATCAAAAGTTACAAGAGTTTCAATTTGCAATTCAAATCTGTTTTCAATCTGTTTTTAAATCGAAAACCTGGCCACGCGTCGCTTTCCTATTTGCTGGTACCGGTTCGGGTGGATCGCGTGTTGTAGGCCGTTGGATTAAAAGTGAATCGTGCGGCATAGGATCGATCTTACCCCTTCGATAAGTCAATCAATCATGTGCCTCGGATCTGGATCGGACAGCTACTAATGCCTGGCCAAGAACTGGCGGCGCGACGATGGTGGCGCGCGGCGGCGGTGCTCTGGCCCTGCGTAACGGTGAGAACAGGAAGCGAGAGAAGAGGAGGAGAGGCTCGCCGTGATCGCAAGGACGTGGTGATGCTCAAGGTATGGTTGGCTTGACAAGGGGCGCTCAGGGACAGCAGCAATTGCTCGCCGGAGACGTGGTCGGCGTCAGATGGTCCTGGAGCTCGTCGTGGATGGTGTTGTGGTTCACCCCGAGGAAAAAGGAAGACGCAGTTAGATGCGCTAGATCAAGGCGAACTTGCGTGCGTGAATGAGAGGAAGAGGGGCGGTCGGATACTACATGGGGAACTCGCCGGAGAAGTTGCAGACGCGGCGACGCTCAGAGCTTTGTCGAAGACGGCTTTCTGGGGCGCCCGCAGTTGAACGAGAGGCACGGACAGATGCGCCAGGAGGTGGGGAGTATGGGTGCGTGGTCAATGAGACAAGGGGCGGCACTGAGTCGCCGGAATTGGCACCGGACCTCGTCGGAGCAGAGGGTGGTGTTGAGCGAAATTCGGCAGCCTGGGGGCGTGTCGAGGTGGGGCGACAGAGGGGAAATGGAGAGGAGGGGAAGACGATTTATCGTGCGTGGTCGCAGCGAGGTTAAGGCTCGGCATTAAGGCGAATTTACGCGCGGCATCAACGGCAGGAAACGGCCGGCGTGGTCGTCGCGAGGAAGAAGGAGGAGTGAGCTGGCTGCGTGGGTCCCTGCTGTCAGCGAGGAAGTGAGGGAAAGAAGAGGGCCACCGGTCAGCCACTCTGCGGGTCCAAAATTGAGTGCGAACCGATTTCTTTCGGGGAGAGGGAAGCTGGGCTGGTACTGGGCTTAGTTGGGCTGCTGGGTTGGGTCATCCAAATTCCGTTTTTTTCTTTCCTGAATGTTTTTCTTTTTCTGATTCTAATTTCTGTTTTGAATTTCAAACAACTAAACAATTCTCAAATCAATTCAAACAATCACCACACTATACAACTTTGAATTTGGTTCTGTTCAGTAACATAAACCAATATTCCAAAACCAAAATAATAATTTTATTTTAGGGTCCATTATTAATTAAATAAATAGACCATTGTTATTAAATCAAATAGGATTTGTTTTATTTAAATACTCCTTTTGAAATATGATTATTTTCAGAACCAAATCAGTAGGTTTTATTTGGGAATATAAAATACATGGAAAACTTATTTGAATTAAATAAATAAGTTTTGATGTTTTGGAAATGGTAAAAACCTTTATTAATAAAACTTGGATATTAAATCCTTATTACTTTATTTAAATAAACCTTTACTATTTTTATCAAACAAAATGTTTTATTTCAAAAGCTTGGCCAAGGTTTGATTTGGCTCTAAAATAATCCTTATTTATAAAACTTCTATTTCATTTGAAAAACCAAATCTTTTTATTTAAAAGATCCAAAAATAGTAATTTTAAATATTTTTATTTTCCTTTATTAAATGTTTATCTTTTCAAATCCCTTTAGGATTTATTTGATCCAAATTGGTTTGAAGATTCCTTATTGGAATTCAAAAAGTTTCTTCTCACCCTGAAAATCAACAAAGTTTTATTTTATTCATTTATTTTTCACATTACAAGATTTGGAAAATCTTGGGATGTGACAGGCGATCTAGGGTTTAGAGGGCCGGAGAGGAGGAGGCGTGGCCGGCGGTGGCTAGGGCGGCGACGGCGAGGCGGCGGTGCTGGGGGAAGCGGCGGCGCGGCGGCTCGGGAGGGAGGGGCTGGGCTTGTGTCTTCTTGGGGCACCCCCTCCCCTCTATTTATGAGAGGAAGGGTAGCTTGGGAGAGGAGAGTTTGAATCCTTCCCCAACTCCCTCTCCTAGTTGGCTTGTGGTGGAGGGAAAGAGGGATTCTTTCCTTCCTCCACGAGGATACATTGTCCCAGTTTGACTTTTCAAACTTGCCGTTTGACTTTCAATTTGGAGCTTAATTTATTTTTGCAAATGCCCAACCAAGTGACCTAGGACATGATTCAATCATTCCACTTATCCATGACACATTCATGTACCCTTCCCATTCCGGTCCGGTGAACCTTCTAGACCCTTCTAGAACCTCTCCGATGAAAACATCGAAATCATTCCCGAACTCCGAAATTGGACTTTCCTTATATGAATCTTATTCTCCGGACCATTCCGGATCTCCTTGTGATATCCCGGATCCCATCCGAGACTCCGAACAACATTTGGTATCCCTACTTACATTCCATATCAACTACACAACATTGAATCCTTAAGTGTGTCTCCCTACGGTTCGTGAATTATGCAGACATGAACGAGATTCTTCTCCGATCAATAACCAATAGAGGAATCTGGAAATTCATATGGCTCCCACATATTTTTATGATTACTTTGTGATCGAATGAACCACTTACATACGATACCAATTTCCCTTTGTCTCGCGATAATTTACTTATCCAAGGTTTGATCGTCGGTATCTCTGCATACCTAGTTCAACCTCGTTACCGATAAAGAATCTTTTCTCGTTCCCGTGATATGTGATCCCTTGTGAGCCAGTCATATGGATGGGCAAATCCCACTCTTGATCCATGTGCCTCAACGCATACTTTCCAAATACTCAATGCCATCTTTATAACCACCCAGTTACGGTGTGGTGTTTGATGTCATCAAAGCATCCTTCCGGTGATGGTGATTAGCATGATCTCATGGTCAAAGGAATTAGGTTACTATGTATCAGAAAGCTTATAACAAATGAACTATTAAAATGACTTGATATTTATTCTACGCTTTTCTACAAGAGTATGTCCATCACATCATTCTCCAAATGATATGATCTTGTTGTTAATAACATCTCAATGTTCATGATCGGGAAACCACGATCATCTATTAACCAACAAGCTAGTATTACAAAGAGGCTTTAACAGGGACTCTAATTTAGTTTACAAATCACACAAGTATTAATGTTAATGGTTAATGCTATTATAGCATGAATGTAAACATTTATCATAAACACAAATATATAGTAATAACTAGTTTTATTATTGCCTCTAGGGCATATCTCCAACAGAAGTACCCGAGTAATTGGCCGGATGGGACGCTGAAGGCGCACTTGCCTGGGTTCATCTTGATCTTGTAGCGATCAACATTATTGAACGTCTCGCGAAGATCTTATTAAAAGTCTCGCGAAGATCGTCGATGAGCGTCCTGGCCTCCTTGGTCTTGATGACTATGTCATCGACATAGACCTGTACATTGCGACCGATCTGGCTCTTCAGACATGCATGCATGCATCATTGATATGTGGCACCCACGTTCTTCAGCCCGAAGGGCATGGTGTTGTAGAAGAACACTCTAAACGGCATGACGAACGATGTTTTCTCCCGATCTTTGGCCTTCAGCCGAATTTGATTGTAGCCTGAGTAAGCGTCAATGAACGAGAGCCTCTCGCATCCTGCAGTGGAGCCAATTATTTGATTGATCCATGGTAGAGTAAAGTGGTCCTTAGGGCAGTGCTTGTTAAGAAACATGAAGTCCACACACATCCGCAGGATGTCCGTGTCCTCCTTAGGGACCAGCGCTGAGTTGGCTAGCCACTCACTTTCCTTTATCTCCCTAATGAAGTTGGCATCTAGGAGTCTATTGACTTTGATACCATTGGCTTTGGCTCTTGGATCGGAGAGTCGACGCATCGACTGCTTAACTGGCTTCACATCTGGAAACACATTGAGTGCATGCTCGGCGAATTCCCTGGGAACTCCTGGCATGTCTTTAGGACACCAGGCGAAAATTTCCCAGTGCTCACGGAGGAATTCGACGAGCGTGCTTTCCTATGCGGGGCTTAGGTCATTGGAGATCAACACCGTCTTGGAGGCGTCTGTCGGGTGGACCTGCACCTGATTGGTGTTGACTGTGGAGTCGAACAACATATCAGGTGCGTTTTGCCAGGTGAATGGGGGCGCCCCGTTGTCTGTGACCTCCTTTAGCCTTGTGAGATCCTCTTGCATGACAAACGATTGGGAGATTCTATTGAAATCCCTGTCGCAGATGTCCGACTTGGTGAAGCTTCCTGGGATGATGATGACGCCACTAGGTTCTGGCATCTTCAGTAGAAGGTACGCGTAGTGCGATACTGCCAGGAACCTTGGGAATGCCACACGCCCAAGGATGGTGTGGTACTGTGAGGGCCAGTCCACCACTTCGAACTCCAGCCGCTCACGCTTGGAGTTTTCGGGCTTGCCGAAGAAGACGTCGAGCCATATTTTGCCCAGGGGGTATATTCCCTTCCCTGGGATGATGCCGTGGAACATCGTGTCTGACGCCTCTAGGCTGCATAGCAGGATCCGCATAGCTGCTAATGTGCTGGCGAACATCAAGTTGATGCCGCTGCCTCCATCCATGAAGATGCGGCTCATCTCGAACCCTCCGATCTGGTCCTCAAGCACCAGGGCAGAGTGACCTGGGCAGGGTATTAGGCACGGGTGATTGAATGGTCGAACGTGATGCACGACTCCGAGCCACTGAGGTACTCAGGTATGGATGGTGGGGAGGTCACGACCAAGTTGACTTGGCGGGTGATCTTCTTCTGCACCCTGTTGGTTGGGAGTCCCTTCTGTATCATCATAGACCCCAACGGTGGCGGGTATCCGTCCGCCCCGTTATTCTGCATTGGTGCAGCCGCATGTTGAGAGGGTCCTCCGAGTGGTGGTAATGGAACCCCGTGGGCGATGCCTCCTAGAGCGGGGGCGAATCCTGGGTTCACCACTTGGCATCGCATCTGGGCGAAGCCCTCGTGGAGTTTTTGAAACTCTCTGCAGTCCTTGAGCATGTGGCTGGCCTTTCTCTTGCCATCCTGCTTGTCGATGTAAAAGTGGATGGTGCAGGGACCCGGCATCTTTTCAAATGCATATGGCTTGTCATCGCGGTTGCGGCGCTGCCATGTTTGGGTGGGTTGTCCACTGTCGCGGTAGTTGCCACCACAGTACCCACTGTTGCGGTTTTCATTGTCGTGACGATTGGCGTAAACAGCCGCAACCATGTCGACTTCTTCGCGGTCGTTGTAGATGCGCGGTCTTCTCTTCCTGTGGCGATCGCGCTGATACGTCACAAAGGTATCTATAATTTTTGATGCTCTATGCTTGTTTTGTATCAACTGTCTTATGTTTTGTCTACACTTTGAGGCATTTTTATACATTTTCTCGAACTAACCTATTGACAAGATGCTGCAGTGCCAGTTTCCTATTTTCTGCTATTTTTGGTTTCATAAAAGCTAGTAAGGAAATATTCTCGTAATTGTACGAGAAAAAAGCCAAGGTCAATATTTTACCGAAGCGAACCTGGAGACCGAAGGACAGCCGAAGTGGGCCCACGAGGTGGCCACACCATAGGGTGGTGTGGGCCCAGCCTAGGCCATGCCAGCCCATGGTGTGGGCCCCTCGAGGCTCCACCGACCTTGCCCTTTCACCTACATATATATGTCTCCCCGAGGCGTAAACCCTACGCGGATCAGATCTCCACAAAAAGTTCCACAGCGCCGCCGCCACCAATGGGGAGATTTGGGGACAGAAGTCTCTGTTCCGCACCCTGCCGGGACAGGGAATATCCCCCGGAGCCATCTCCATCGATCTACACCACCATCTCCATCGTCGTTGCTGATTCCCATGATGAGGAGGGAGTAGTTCTCTCTCAAGGCTAAGGGCTCTACCGATAGCTATGTGTTCATATCTCTCTCTATGCGTGATCTTATTGTGACCATGAGCTTTGTAATCAAGTAGATCTATTCTGATACTCAAGTGCTTTAATCAATCTCCGGTTATCCCCACGTGTGTGAAGGTGACAGTGTGCACACCGTGTGGCACTTAGGCTAAAGATTACATAAATACTTATAATGAGTTATATTTTGAGTTGGATGTCTATGAAATTGTGGTGTTTGTTGGAACCATCTAGCGCTCAAGGTGACATTGTGGGGTTACCTAGATGGGGAATGCGAACTTTGAGGTGTGCGGTTATAGCCCTACCATGGATTAAGTTATCCAACCAGAGAGTAGTTTAGGGTAGCATCATGAAGAGAAGATATTTATATGAGAGTGTTCACTAGTGAAAGTATGATCCCTAGGCCTTGTTTCTAAGTATTGAAACACCATTTACAACTAGATCTGTTACATGTTTGCTTGCTGCCATCTTTATTTCAGATTGCCTTCAGTCTCTTCCTCCCTATCAAGCTCTTTTTTGGCACCGTTGTCTTATAATCATCCATATCACTTGTATTTCACTATCTCTTCGCCGAACTAGTGCACCTATACACCTGATAAGTGTATTGGGTGTGTTGGAGACACAAGAGACTTCTTGTATATTGATTGCAGGGTTGCTTGAGAGGGATACATTTGACCACTTCCTTGTTGAGTTCGATAAACCTTGGGTGATCCACTTAAGGGAAACTTGCTTCCGTTCTACAAACCTCTGCACTTGGAGGCCCAACACTGTCTACAAGAATAGAAGCGTGCGTAGACATCAAGCTCTTTTCTGGCGCCGTTGCCGGGGAGGTAAGGTAAAAGGTACTCACTTCCTCTGGCTACTAAGCTCTCTTCTAGTACTATTGCTGGTGTGTGAGTGCTCAAAGTTATTTCCTTTAGATCTGCAATTGTATCTTTTTTTCACTAGTTAGGCTTAATGGAAAAAGACAAAAAGTTAGAGAGCTTTATAGTATTTATCTTGAGTTAGGACATGAAGTGTTTGAAGAGAAAATTAAAAAACCTATGGAACTTTATTTGCATGCTAATAGAAATGTTATTAGTATGAATTCTTTGAACACCATTATTGCTAACGCTATGGAAAAGTCTAAGCTCGGGGAAGCTAGTCTTTATGAAAATGATATTTTTAGTTCCCCATCTTTGGAAGATAGCTATTCTATTGCTTATGATAATACTATACCTCCAATATATGATGATTACAATGATGAATATGATATTTTAAGTCCACCTACTATTGAGGAGACAATTAATTATGATTACAATATGCCTCCTATATTTGATGATTATGGTGATGAGAATAATAATGGTAGCTATTTTTTTGAATTTGCTCCCACTCCAATTAATAAGAATAACTATGCTTATGTGGAGAGTAATAATTATTATATGTATGTGGATCATGATAAGAATGTTTTATGTGATAGTTATATTGTTAATTTTAATCATGATGCTACTGAAAGTTATTATGAGAGAGATAAATATGGTTTTATGTATCTCAACAATATCAAGTTTCCCCTCTTTATGTTGAAAATCTTCAAGTTGCACTTGTTTTGCTTTCCTATGCTTGTTGCTTTGTGGTTTTATGACTTGTTTCTTTACAAGATTATTTTTCATAGGAAGTGGGTTAGACTTAAATGTGTTTTGAATTTTATTCTTTATGCTCTCTTTTACTTCAATTCATATTTCCCATGTGAGCATGTTTGAAATTATCATGCCTAACTTAAAGGCGTTAAAGAAAAGTACTTATTGGGAGATAGCCAAAATTTTGTTAGGTTTTTTTTTGTTGAGTCTTGGAAGTTATTACTTCTGTAATAACCTCTCCTTATCCTTTTTGTGTAGTTTTTGTGCCAAGAATAACCTCTAATGAGAGAGAAGTAAGATTTGGGGAAGTTGCTGTCCCGAAACAGATTTTTGTGCTTCACTGTAAAAATTTGTGAAACATATCTGTATGTTGGATTGAGGTGTAATTTTGTGAGATTATGCCCCAGGTTTCTATATAACTTTCTTTAGTTCAACACTTTTCGATTTGAGCAACATAAGGTCTTCGAAAAAATCGTTTTTTACCTGCTGGTCTGTTTTGACAGATTTCTGCCATTATTTGCATTTGCCTCTTAATCGATTTCTTTTAGAGATCTCCTTGATCACTTGAGCTTTTAAAGGGAATTGCTACAGTATCTTGTGTTTTGATTAAAGTTTTACTTGTGTTGAAACTAAAACCAAAGGCCTATTATCTTGAATACACTAATGTTGCTAATGAAGATGGTGTGAAGTTTTGTATGAAGGAAATTTTCAAGTGTAGGGGAAGAATAACGTGATGAGATGAAGAATGGAAAAAATCTCAAGCTTGGGGGTGCCACCCGTGTCACCCCAAGAAATATTCAAGAGGCAAAAGCGTCAAATCTTGGGGATGCCCAAGGAATCCCCTTCTTCATCAATAAAAATCTCAGGTTTTCTTTCAAAACACTTTATTTTTATTGCTTCACTCACTATTGTGTTGTTCTTGGAGCGTCTTAGTTTTAGTTTTTAGTTTTTAGTTTTGTTTGTTTGGTTTGCTGCAATAACTTGGTTGGATCCCAGCACACTTCTTTTGGAGAGAGACACACTCCATTTTCATTGCCTAGAACACTCTAGTTTTCACTCTTATTGTTCTGTGAGTGTTCACTTTTGCTAGCACTGCGTTTAGCTTTAGTTTTCTTCCGCTTTTTGCGTACAACTTTTTAGTTCTTCTTTGAAGATTTGTGAGACAAGCTCACTGATCTTTATTAATTATTATCCTTGTGAGTTGTTTCAAATAAGTTGATTGGTGTTGGAAAAGAGTAAAAAGTTTCATGCTTAAGTGGTACAAAAGGGAGCTTGTTCTGACTGTGGATTAGAATTTATCATGTCATGCTATATGTTGCTTTGACCTTATTCTTAGTGATTATTGCTGTAGCATGATTTGTTCCAAGCAATTGAGATTGCTTAATGTGCCTTGCAAGAATCATGCGTTGTTTTAGCATACAAAAGCATAATATTGTGGTATTCTCGTTTGACGCTTTATTTGGATTGACTTGGCGCATGCTTTACACCATGTTAAGACTGTGAACCAGTCACCTTAGCCTCTATGATCATTTAGTTTTTGACTTGTGATATCACTTTATGCTTTAATTAATAATGTTTTGTTGCTTTGGATGATTATGGCCATTATTGCTCTCTTAGTTGGTCGCTCCCAGTCTTTTGCTAGCCTCCACTTGTACTGAGTAAGCTCTACTCATGCATCCAACTCCCAAGAAACCATGTTATTCCAAAGAGTCCACTATAAATTCCTATGCATGGTGTGTTACACCATTCCAAGTATATTCATGTTTTTATCTATCTTCCAAATTAAACTTGTTATGTGAAAATTAGTGATTAAAGCTCTCACAAACTTGATGGAACACTTTACCTTTTTGCACCTAATAAACTTTAACCTTTGTGTCATCTATGTTATTATATGCTTGCACTTATAAGTTGGGAATTAGCAGAACCATGTTGTCATGGGGAACACTTTCAACATTGCACTTGTACATATTACCTAGTGTAACATCCCAAAAATATTAAACTAGAATCATCAAACTCTAATCATCAAATTTAGGGTTAACAAAAACTTTTCTAAATAAAAACATGAAAGCATTCATATGTGTATGCATCCTAATTTGGATTCTTTTGAATTGCCTTGTTTATGTGTTTCTTTGCTTGCAAAAGGATTCTTAGGTGAAATAAACATCATCAAAACAATCCCCACACTTTTCCCAAAGACAAATAAATCAAAACAAACAAAATAAAGGAATGGTCATTTTGGCCAATTTAACCCCCATGCCTGCTTTGGCTGTCTCAAACTTTCAGAACTTAACGGAAACTTGTTTGGATCTTTACACCCCTTGATAGTACTCATAACAAAGTATCAATGCCCACTTTGTGATCATCCAGAAACTTTCAAATGTATAGTTTAAATGACAATTCAAAATTGAATCTTTATCATATGGGAAGATCCCACTTTTTCAAAAACCACTCAAACAAGCTCAACTTTCAAAACCCAAGCATCTGCAGACTCACCAGCACCAATCTAGCACACCCACCAAAAATCTTTTCAAAATTCAAAACTTGATTTCATGCGGCCATTTCATCAAACACCTTGCAGATTCAAATCTAACAAAAATCAAAACACTATAGTGTGTAGTGTTTTGAGCCTAACTGGTTCCCTCTCTAGCTCACAATAGCCTCAGTAGATCATCTAACGAACTTAACTAATCACTAGCACCACTATGAGCTCGCCAATGCCATCAATGGTGAACAACCGAAGCACACCATGCCACCCCAGTGTAGACAGCAAGCTAGGAAAGAAATTAGCCGTGCCAACCTTGTCTGGGAGATCACCCATGCCTCACCGCCCCCTCTCGACCAGCCCTGCCTCGAAGACATCGACCAAAGCACCCAGGAACGCCGCGCCCGTGCCTCTGTAAACCATGCCGAGCGTGCGCTAGAGCACCACCCTCGACACACGCCCACAGACCGCGCGCCGCCCTTGCCGTGTGCATACACGATCGCCACCGACCCAGGAGACCGCCAGACATCCCTGTTCGCCGTCCCATGCCTCACAGCCATCGCTCGCCGTTGAAGACGCCGCCTTCTGCCGTGCAGAGCATCACGTGTTCTAGACCATTTGCCACCGCCCCTACATGCGCATTAAAGCCGTAGAGCATCGCCAGGATACCACCAAGCGATCGCCACCGCCGGCCATGCCTCTAGCAGCCCGTAGCCATGTCGCCTGCCCATGTCGTTCAGTCTCGTCGTCGTGACTACAAATAGAGGCCACCCCCAGCCGAATTGAGCACACCATCTCACTCCCCTCTCCTCACTGATCGTTCCACCCTGTTCCCGGAGCAAGGCGAGCAGCACTTCGCTGGAATTTCACCGGAGCCTGTTGCCTCTAGAGAAGAAGGGATCCATCAATTGGAGCCGCCCCAGGAGAAGCTGCCGGTACCAGGAGGTTCGCCGTCATCGACTTTGTCGTTCGCCCGCCTCGCCGACCCTCACCTGAGCCCCGGTGAGCCCCCGACGACCCCCACCTGCCGCGTTAGGTTTCTGTCTCGCCGACGTTGCCCAACGTCGACGGTGATCCTCAGCCGTTGGATTAGAACTAGATCGAACGCACCACATCGCCCCATACCGCTTCGCACCCCCTCGTCTCACTGACGCGTGGGGACCACAACTTAACCAGCCCGCGTAAACGCTGTGCTTGGCAGGCCGGCCCAGTATCGTTTCCCGCGCAGCCCAGTCATTTGAATTTAACCTTTTCCATTTTATTTCAAACACACTTCTGCACCTAGATTCAAAAATCAACCCAGATCGATTCAGTGAACCAAATTGAATGAAACCATTTTTTTTAGAAAGGTCTCGAAATGCTCAATCCAAGCCTGTTGGATTCAAGTCATTTGGATTTTTAGATCACCCTTGGTAAAAATAACAAGGCAAAACCTTTTCTGCATTCAAACATTTTTCAAATTTAAACCATAATAGCTTTTGAGTTGATTCCAACTCTCAAAAATCACAATTGATCATAACTTTCAGAATATATAAAAGTATATAGGTTTACTTACAGAAATAATGTTCAAGTAATAAAAGGATGGCACATAGGCATTTCTAGTCACTTTATTTAATTAAAATAAAAGTGTAAGACCTTATTAAATTGTGGCACCACTTTAAATCATATCCCCTTGGACTAAAATATGTGGTGATGACATGTGTCAACATGATCCCATGTTTGGTTTGGAGAATATTAAATCTTAAGTAGTTTTTCATTGAGTAGAAATTACTTTTCTAAAAATAAAAGGAATTAAACCAAGCTTTAATCTTGTAATGTTAGTGATGATGCTAGATCATCTATAGGACCCTTTTGTGTGATGATTGCAAGTAGTTAAGAATTGTTTGGTGATTGTGTACCTCTTATTTATTTATAGACGCTAGTACCAACCAAGGATACGAGGAAGAAGGAGGATACTACGAAGAAGAAGCCGAGGAGAACTTCAACCACTGCTCTGCACAAGGCAAACCTTACTAATCAAGTTGACCTATGCAAGCCAATACTTGCTTGTCACCATGCCAACTATATGCCTTAAGCATAGATGATCCTACCCACTTGATAAACCAATCCTAGTTTTTACTTACAAGCTTTATACTTTATTTCTTTTTCAAAGCTATTACTTAGAGTTTACTTAAGTGAATTGTAGATACTAGAAAGATATTTGAAGGTTGCATAAAGAGCATAAAATTTGGCCTAAGCTAGATAATCTTGATATCATCCCAAGGCATAAGATTGAACTTAGTTGAAACTCTACTAGTTTACCACCCCTCATTAGTACTTACCCCCACTTGTAGATGCTAGTGCTAAGCATAAAACTTGATCAACTTTAGATGGGAATACTTGGTGGAAAAATGGTTATGAAAACCTTGGAATGATGGATCATTCTATTGAAATGTTTTGGACATGTGTTTCCGAACACCAGATGATTTTGGTGATGAAAATGTTAAGGCATGAGCCTTAGCCCTTTATAAAACTGATGGTTGTCTGGATGCGATACCATTCCAATTTTATCGTACAACCACAATACCCGAAGATTGGGTAGGGCTTGACTGGAAACTTATATACCCTAGTATTAGTTCCCTCACGACCAAGGTCTGAGCTGAGGCTACCTTGTGAAGATTTTCCACCTGTGCAGTACCCAAGATGGCAGTTGGTCATGGTTGGGAGGCCAAACTCACAGGAGAGGTGCTTATACTAGGGCATGTAATTGAAAGGTTAGGATTGATTATCCGCATACTGAGTATGGTGAATTCAGGATTTGTTCCTGACGGATGTATCGAATGTTGTGGTGAAAGTGTACAATCTCTGCAGAGTGTCAAACTATTCGAATAGCCACGTCCGCGGTTATGGACATTTGGAGTGGCCATACTGTTCCCCCGTCAGATGTTTTTAAAATGACTTGTGAAATAAATGGAGACTTTGACTTGACCACAACAGAGTTGTGATATGAAATACAAGTTCCCACTTAGGAGTTATAACATTGTGACTAAGCCTCTCTTGCTTCTGAACTTAGTAGAGATAAATCTGGCTTCTTGCAAAACAACCCTAGAGTTTAGTGTCCTATTACAAAAACCCCCCTTCACTTGTTAGTATTAGTTTGTGAGTACTTAAAGAGTACTCATGGCTTTGTCCCTGGCTATTCCCGTGGCCAGACTATGAAGAAGAGTACCTGGAGGATGGACCCCAGGAAGGTTACGACAACTAGGATCATCTCCCATCGTCAGCATTGCCTGTGACCCCGAAGATGGAGCTTCGCCTATGCTACCGTTATTATTACGTATTCCGCTACTTCTGTTGTATTAAGAACTGGATCATGAGATCCTTATTTGTGTAAAACCTTATGTATGGTTTGTAATGGATGATGTACTGTGGTATCCAATTCTGTTATGTCTCGCAAAAATGGTATTCCTGGGATTGTGATGTATGGCATAACATGCATCTGGGATTAAAAATCCGGGTGTTGACAAGTTGGTATCAGAGCCATCCTGACCATAGGAGACCCTAGTTAGACTGAACGTTTGAATCAAAAACTTAGTTTCAAAACCAAAAGAAACAAATATTTACAAAAACTTATTCCCATTCTTATCACTTACTTCTTTCATGAAAATTCATGTTCCTCAAAAACTCTTGGAAAATGCATAAAAATTTGACACACATGATCACTCTACGAACTTACTCATCTTATATTCTTCTAGATGGACGTGAAGTACAACAAGTTTTACCAATCGGGAAATGGAGGAGACCTTATCTTTGAGAGGGATTTGGACCAGCTTTCGGATCTTCTGGAGCGTCCGCACCCCGAGTTCTTTGAAGCTCAGCTCAATGATCAATGAGGAGAATATATGTAGTGGCTAATTGTTGCAAGTATCCGAGGAAAGATTGAACCCCCACTGCTGAGGGAATTCAGTTTACATTAAGAGAGAACAAATGGCTCGATGGACTTGCCAGGGCCATGCAGGAAGCTCTTGCCCGTCTGTGTGGGCAGAGTATCAACCAGATCAAGGGTACCCGCTTTGAGTTTTGCCCAAGGCGTGATGCTAATGGACAACCACTGGAAGCCCCATACCATCACGAGCTGAAGACCCAATTGGACCACCTTAGCTTCATGATGTATGATCGTCAGCAGGAGTTGGATAACTGCCGTGATTACTCCAACCACAAGTCTGCCATCATCAACACGAAGGACCAAACCATCGCCATGCTAGCGAAGGATCGCAAGTCTCGCCGCCGTCAGCTCGACAAGAAGGAGCGCATCATTGCCCGTCTTCGCCACCGTATCTCATCTTTGGAGGAGACCACCCATGAGAGAGACATGCAGTTGGAGGAAAGGGAGAATGCCAGAGAGGATCTTCGTGGAGACCCCTACTCCTATCTCAGCGATGATGATGATTTTCTGGAGGATCAGGCTATGGATTTCTTCACCGATGAGGATGATTATGCCTTCATCGATGATGATGAGGATGATGAGGATGACGACTACACCGACTCCAAGGAGTAGTAGCACTTGAACACTAGCGTAGTGAGTAGTATTCGGTCCCACTATATCGTAGTTTCGAGAATGGTTCTTAAAACCATCTGTTTTGCTTTGTTGTGGTGTGTGTTGTACCGTGTGCTATGAATGAATGAATGAAAAGCAAGTTACTAGAAAATCTGAGTCAAACTTTTTTTTTTTTTTGCAAAGCCCCAAAACCTTAGAAATTTCCCTCTTTTCTCATGATCTATCTCAATCTTCAGATGCCACGTGGAGGAAGTGGTTCATCCCCGGACCCGATGTTGCAGATCCTGCAAATGTTGACTTCTGATCGTGAAGCTGAAAGAGCCGAACGTCAAGCCAACCTAGCCACCCTGCAATAGATAGCTCAGCTTTTCCACAACAACCAAGGCCACAGAAATCAGGACAACCATGGATCTAAGCTCAAGAATTTCCAGAACACTAACCCACCTGTTTTCACTAAGTCAGAAGAACCCCTAGATGCCGACGATTGGCTGCAAACCATGGAAAATAACCTAGAAGTCGCCGGAGTGGAAGCTAACGAGAAAGTTCTGTTCGCCACCCACTACCTAGCCGGAGATGCTAGAGCATGGTGGAACAGTGTTCATGCAATGACCGGAGGCCAGATGATGACCTGGGAGGAATTCAAGGTCAAGTTCAGCAGAACCCATGTGCCACTGGGTTTAATCAAGAGGATGAGAGACGAGTTCAGAGAACTGAAGCAAGGAAGGATGACCGTAGTGGAATACCATGAATTTTTTTGTCATTAGCTAGGTATGCCCCGGATGATATCGACACTGAAGCCAAGAAGAAAGAAAGATTCGTGAATGGTCTGCACGATGAGATGCAGACTGTGTTGGTCAATATTCCATTTACGGATATTGAAGCCCTTGTCGACTCTGCCATCCAGATGGAAGGAAAGATCAACCAAGCCAATGAGAACCGCAAGCGTTGCATGATGCATCAGCCAGAAACCCATCAGACCCCAATGTATTGCCCTAACCCATCTCCAGCATTTGCCTCGAGAACCAACAGACCCCCGATGAATTGTCTGACCTATCCCAACCGTGGAAACCCTAGGCCTAGAGGAAATAACAACAACCCCGGCAACTCTAGCAATTTCAACCGTGCCCCACCTAAGTTCAACAACAACAATGCTACCGCCAACCCCAACACTGCCCTGAGAACTGGAAGCAATGCTGTGCCTGTAGCAACAAAGGACAGGTCGCAGGTAACTTGTTATGACTGTGGAAATAAAGGCCACTATTCCAACGAGTGCCCCAACAAGAAGAATGCCGCAACCCCCAATACCAATGCCCCAGCTCAGCAGCAGCGTCATGTTCAGCTAGGAAGGAGATTTGCCCCCGGGAATTCGCTCAACCGCAACGGCCGTCTTTTTCTCATGCATGCTGAAGAAGCCCAGGAAGCGCCAGACGTCGTGCTGGGTATGTTTTCTGTTAATTCAGTACTTGCTCGAGTGTTGTTTGATTCTGGTGCATCGCACTCATTTTTAACCGAAGAATTTGCATGCACTAGTAAAATTCAACCAACCAAACTGAAGCATGTAATGATCGTTCAAATTCCCGGATCAACCACCAAAGCTAGGCAAATTTGCAAAGCCGTCCCTATCCGAATCCATGGCATAGATTTTTATGCTAATCTGATAGTACTCGGAACTAAAGGTTTGGAAGTAGTACTAGGAATGGATTGGATGTCCAAACATAACGGATTGATTGACTGTGCCAAGAAAGCCATCACCATGACCAGTACAGCCGGAATATCAGTCGAGCATATATCTGAAACCGTACCTCGTCAATTCAAGTGCAACAAGAGTATAGGCCAGCCTACCATTGACCAAGTCCTGATAGTCTGTGAATACCCCGATGTATTTCCAGATGTTTTGCCCGGTATGCCCCCAGATCGAGATATCGAGTTTATCATCGAACTAATTCCCGGAACAGGACCCATAACCCAGAGACCATATAGTATGAACCCATCAGAACTAGCAGAACTGAAGAAGCAACTGGATTCCATGCTGGAAATTGGATTGATTCAGCCAAGTGCGTCACCATGGAGATCACCTGTCTTGTTTATGGACAAGAAGGATGGAGGTAACCGTTTGTGTATGGATTATAGGAAGTTGAATGATGTCACTATCAAGAACAAATACCCTTTGCCCAAGATAGAAGATTTGTTTGATCAGTTGACTGGTGCCAAAGTGTTTTCTAAGAGTGATCTTAGAACTGGTTATCATCAACTCAAGATTCGTGCAAAGGATATTCCCAAGACTGCCTTTACCACCAGATATGGATTGTACGAGTATACAGTCATGTCTTTTGGATGAACCAATGCCCCCGCTTATTTCATGAATCTCATGAATAAGATTTTTATGGACTTCCTGGATAAGTTTGTCGTTCTTTTCATCGATGACATCCTGATTTATTCCAAATTGGAAGAAGAACATGAGCTACACCTAAGGACCATTCTTCGAACCCTTAGAGAGAATCAGTTGTATGCCAAGTTTAGCAAATGTGAATTCTGGTTACAGGAAGTAGGATTCCTCGGTCACATTGTATCAACCGGAGGAATTGCCGTTGACCCTGCCAAAGTGAAAGATGTAGAATATTGGCAAGCCCCAACCACTCAAACCCAAGTTCGTGCATTTCTCGGATTGGTGGGATGTTACCGCAAATTCGTAGAAGGATTCTTTAGTATCGCCAGACCCATGACCCAATTGCTGAAGAAGGACAAGAAGTTTGAATGGACCGACAAATGTGAAGCAAGTTTTCAAGAACTCAAGCGAAGATTGATTTCAGCCCCAATCTTGATCATGACGGATATCACTAAGCCCTTCGATGTGTATTGTGATGCATCCAAGATCTGTCTCGGATGTGTGCTAATGCAAGAAGGCAAAGTTATATCTTATTTATCTCGACAACTGAAGCAACATGAGCAAAATTACCCAACCCATGACCTCGAACTCGCAGCCGTAGTTCTAGCCCTAAAGACATGGAGGCATTACCTGATGGGAAACCATTGTGAGATTTATTCGGATCACAAGAGCCTGAAATATATATTCACTTAGAAGGAGCTGAATATGAGGCAGAGAAGATAAATTGAGCTAATCAAGGATTACGACCTGGACATTCACTATCACCAATGTGGTAGTAGATGCCCTTAGCCGATTGTCGTGCCGCTTGAACTCCATGATCTTAAAGGAGCAACCAAGTCTGCACAAAGAGATGGAA
This sequence comes from Avena sativa, assembly GCA_916181665.1. Lineage (NCBI taxonomy): Eukaryota > Viridiplantae > Streptophyta > Magnoliopsida > Poales > Poaceae > Avena > Avena sativa. Next base: position 125,749,835 of record OV702297.1, read on the forward strand.
AATTTTCGAATAAAATTAGTGAGTGAAGGATTTTTGGCTAGCATAGAACTCCAGCCCACTTTGATCAGTCAGATCAAAGAGGCACAGAAAGGAAATGCTAGTATCGACGGAATCAAGCGTCGTATCGGTATAGGCAAAGTACCCGGATTCACCGAAGATGAAGAAGGAGTTCTATGGTACAAAGGACGCCTTTGTGTACCAGCAGATTCTGAGTTGAAAGAAGTTATTTTGAAGGAAGCTCATGATACTCTTTATTCTATCCATCCCGGAGGAACTAAGATGTATCAAGATTTGAAAGAGCAATTTTGGTGGCATAAAATGAAGAGGGAAATCAGAAGCTATATCGCCAAGTGTGATATATGTCAGCGAGTCAAGGCAGGACATCAAAGACCCGCTGGATTGTTGCAACCCTTGCAGATTCCGGAATGGAAATGGGATTCCGTTGGAATGGACTTTATCACCGGATTGCCTACTCCTAGTAGGGGAAATGACTCTATCTGGGTCATAGTAGACAGATTGTCCAAAGTCGCCCATTTCTTACCTGTCAGGACCACATATCAGAGTTCGAAGCTAGCGGAGTTATACATCGCTAGAATAGTTAGTTTGCATGGAGTCCCCAAGAACATCGTATCGGATCGAGGAACTCAGTTTACCTCGAGATTCTGGAAGAAAGTTCAAGAAGGTTTAGGAACCCTCCTAGATTTCAGCACCGCGTATCACCCTCAGACCGATGGACAAACGGAGCGAGTAAATCAAATACTCGAAGATATGCTGAGAGCCTGTGTGTTAGAATATGGATCCAAGTGGGAAGACTATCTCCCGTTTGCAGAATTTTCATACAACAATAGTTATCAGGCTAGTTTGCAAATGGCCCCATTTGAATTCATGTACGAAAGGAAGTGTCGCACCCCTTTGAACTGGTCGGAAGTAGGAGAAAGTCAAATTTTCGGACCCGACATCCTACGAGAAGCGGAAGAGAAGGTTCACAAGATTCGTGAGCACATCAAGACAGCCCAGTCCAGACAGAAGAGTTACGCCGACAAGAGACGTCGAGACCTCGCCTTCAACATAGGAGATTTTGTGTATCTGAAGGTGTCGCCATTGAAGGGAATGCAGCGTTTCCAACTCAAAGGAAAGTTAGCCCCTAGATATATCGGACCTTTAAAAATTCTGAACCGTCGAGGAGAAGAGTCGTATCAATTGGAACTACCCGAAGAGATGTCAGCCGTGCACAATGTGTTCCATATCTCATTACTTCGCAAGTGTCTCGAAGTCCGAAGTGTTCAAGAATATCGATCAACAGACCATAGAGATCAACGATGACCTGACCTATCCCGAAGTACCCATCCGTATTTTGGAAGAAGCTTTCAGAACTACCCGAACCCAAAGCATCAAGTTTCTCAATATTCAGTGGAGCAACCACACGGAAGAGGAAGCTACCTGGGAGCGCGAAGATCACATCAGGACGGAGTTTCCCGATCTTTTCAAATCCTCGGTAATCTTTTTCGTCCTTTTTCAAATCTCGGGACGAGATTTTGTTTAAGGGGGGAAGGTTTGTAACATCCCAAAAATATTAAACTAGAATCATCAAACTCTAATCATCAAATTTAGGGTTAACAAAAACTTTTCTAAATAAAAACATGAAAGCATTCATATGTGTATGCATCCTAATTTGGATTCTTTTGAATTTCCTTGTTTATGTGTTTCTTTGCTTGAAAAAGGATTCTTAGGTGAAATAAACATCATCTAAACAATCCCCACACTTTTCCCAAAGACAAATAAATCAAAACAAACAAAATAAAGGAATGGTCATTTTGGCCAATTTAACCCCCATGTCTACTTTGGCTGTCTCAAACTTTCAGAACTTAACAGAAACTTGTTTGGATCTTTACACCCCTTGATAGTACTCATAACAAAGTATCAAGGCCCACTTTGTGATCATACAGAAACTTTCAAATGCATAGTTTAAATGACAATTCAAAATTGAATCTTTATCATATGGGAAGATCCCACTTTTTCAAAAACCACTCAAACAAGCTCAACTTTCAAAACCCAAGCATCTGCAGACTCACCAGCACCAATCTAGCACACCCACCAAAAATCTTTTCAAAATTCAAAACTTGAATTCATGCGGCAATTTCATCAAACACCTTGCAGATTCAAATCTAACAAAAATCAAAACACTATAGTGTGTAGTGTTTTGAGCCTAACTGGTTCCCTCTCTAGCTCACAATAGCCTCAGTAGATCATCTAACGAACTTAACTAACCACTAGCACCACTGTGAGCTCGCCAATGCCATCAATGGTGAACAACCGAAGCACACCATGCCACCCCAGTGTAGACAGCAAGCTAGGAAAGAAACTAGCCGTGCCAACCTTGTCTGGGAGATCACCCATGCCTCACCGCCCCCTCTCGACCAGACCTGCCTCGAAGACATCGATCAGAGCACCCAGGAACGCTGCGCCCGTGCCTCTGTCAACCATGCCGAGCGTGCGCCACCCTCGACACACGCCCACAGATCGCGTGCCGCCCTCGCCGCGTGCATACACGATCGCCACCAACCCAGGAGACCGCCAGACATCCTTGTTCGCCGCCCCATGCCTCATAGCCACCGCTCGCCGTTGAAGACGCCGCCTTCTGCCGCGCAGAGCATCGCGTGTTCCAGACCATTTGCCACCGCCCCTACATGCGCATTAAAGCCGTAGAGCATCGCCAGGAGACCACCAAGCGATCGCCACCGCCGGACATGCCTCTAGCAGCCCGTAGCCATGTCGCCACCGTCGCCTGCCCATGTCATTCGGTCTCGTCGTCGCGACTATAAATAGAGGCCACCCCAACCGAATTGAGCACACCATATCACTCCCCTCTCCTCACTGATCGTTCCACCCTGTTCCCAGAGCAAGGCGAGCAACACTTCGCCGGAATTTCACCGGAGCCCGCCGCCTCTGGAGAAGAAGGGAGCCAGCGATTGGAGCCGCCCCAGGAGAAGCTGCCGGTACCAGGAGGTTCGCCGTCGTCGACTTCGTCGTTCGCTCGCCTCGCCGACCGTCGCCTGAGCCCCGGTGATCCCCCGATGACCCCCACCTGCCTCGTTAGGTTTCTGTCTCGCCGGCGTTGCCCAACATCGACGATGACCCTAGAGCATCGCTAGGAGACCGCTCGTCGATCGCCAACCTCGGCCATGCCTCTAGCCGCCCGTAGCCGTGTCGCCACCGTCGCCTGCCCATCCCTCTCGGTCTCACCGTCGGGCCTATAAAAGGAGGCGACCCCTAGACGATTGAAGCACACCATTTCACTCCCCTCACCTCACTGATCGTTCCACCCCTTAGCCGGAGCAAGGCGAGCAGCGCATCACCGGAATTTGGCCGGAGCTCGCCGATTCAGAGGAGAAGAGGAGCCGTTGATTTCGTCCACCCCTGGAGCTACCACGACCACCCCTGAGTTCGCCGTCGTTGACTTCGTCATTTGCCCGCCTCGCCGTCGTCACTGGAGCCCCGGTATGCCCCCTATGCACCCCCACTAGGCCGCTAGGGTTCGAGCTCGCCGGTGACCTGTTCATCGTCGACAACGACCCTCAGCCGTCGATCTTTATTCTAATCCAACGCACCACATAGCCCCGTACCGCTTCGCGTTTAAAGATCCACTGACCAGTAGACCCCCTGTCATCTGCACCCCGCGCTGCAGAGTGACACTAGGCCGGCCCAATAACCCTTCCCGCGCAGCCCAACCATTTGAATTTAGCTTTTTCTATTTATATTCAAACTCAGTTCTGTACCTAGTTTGAAAAATCAACCCAGCTCGATTCAGTAAACCAAATTGAATGAAACCAATTTTGTTAGAAAGATATTGAAATGCTTAATCCAAGCCTGTTGGATTCAAATCATTTGAATCTATAAATCAACCTTGGTAAAAATAACAAGTCAGAAGCTTTTCTGCATTCAAACATTTTTCAAATTTCAACCATAATATCTTTTGAGTTGATTCCAACTCTCAAAAATCACATTTGATCATACCTTTAAGAATATATAAAAACATATGGGTTTACTTACAGAAATAATGTTCAAGTAATAAAAGAATGCCACATAGGCATTTCTAGTCACTTTAATTAATTAAAATAAAAAGGTTAAACTTTATTAAATTGTGACACCACTTTAAATCACATTCTCATGTACTGAAATATGTGGTGATGACATGTGTCAACATGATCCCATGTTTGAGTTGGAGTATATTAAATCTTAAGTAGTTTTTCAATGAGTAGAAATTACTTTTCTAAAAATAAAATAAATAAGACAAATGCTTTAATCTTGTAATGTTAGTGATGATGCTAGATCATCTATAGAACCCTTTTGTGTGATGATTGAAAGTAGTAAGTATTGTTTGGTGATTGTGTACCTCGTATTTATTCATAGACGCTAGTACCGACCAAGGATACGAGGAGGAAGGAGGATACTACGAAGAAGAAGCCGAGGAGAACTTCAACCACTGCTCTGCACAAGGCAAGCATAATACTACTAGTTGAATGTGCAAGCTAACACTTGCAAGCTTATACTGATATTGATGCAAGCCTTACTAATCAAGTTGACCTATGCAAGCTAATACTTTCTTGTTACCATACCAACTATATGCCTTAAGCATATGTGATCATACCCACTTGATAAGCCCATTCCCAGTTTTACTTGCAAGATTTCTACTTTATTTCTTTATCAAAGCTATTACTTAGAGTTTACTTGAGTAAATTGTAGATACTAGAAAGATAATTGAAGGTTGCATAAAGAGCATTAAATTTGGCCTAAGCTAGATAATCTTGATGTCATCCTAAGGCATGAGATTGTACTTAGTTAAACTCCAATAGTTTACCACCCCTCATTAGTACTCACTCCCATTTGTAGATGCTAGTGCTAAGCATAAAACTTGATCTACTTTAGATGGGAATACTTGGTGAAAATGGTTATGAAAACCTTAGAATGATGAGTCATTCTACTGAGATGTTTAGACATGTGTTTCCGAACACCAGATGATTTTGATGATGAAAATGTTGAGGCATGAGCCTTAGCCCTTTATAAAACTGATGGTTGTCTGGATGCGATACCATTCCAGTTTTACCGTACAACCACAATACCCGAGAATTGGGTAGGGCTTGACTGGAAAGTTATATACCTTAGTATGGGTTCCCTCACGGCCAAGGTTTGAGCTAAGGCTACCTTGTGAAGATTGTCCACCTGTGCAGTACCCAAGATGACAGTTGGTCATGGTTGGGAGGCCAAACTCACAGGAGAGGTGCCTATACTAGGGCGTGTAATTGAAAGGTTAGGATTGATTATCCACATACTGAGTATGGTGAATTTAGGATTTGTTCCTGACGGATGTATCGAATGTTGTGGTGAAAGTGTACAATATCTCTAGAGTGTCAAACTATTCGAAAAGCCGTGTTCGTGGTTATGGACAGTTGGAGTGGCCATACTGTTCCCTCGTCAGATGTTTTCAAAATGACTTGTGAAATGAATTGGGATTTTGACTTGACCACAACAGAGTTGTGATATGAAATACAAGTTCCCACTTAGGTGTTATAAAATTTCAACTATCTTTTCTTGCTTCTGAACTTAGTAGAGGTAAATCTGGATTTTTTTGCAAAACAACCCTTGAGCTTAGTGTCCTATTACAAAAACGCCCTTCACTTGTTAGTATTAGATTGCGAGTACTTAAAGAGTACTCATGGCTTTGTCCCTGGCTATTCCCGTGGCCAGACTATGAAGAGGAGTACCAGGACGAAGGACCCCAGGAAGGTTACGACAACTAGGATCATCTCCCATCGTCAGCATTGCCTATGACCCCGAAGATGGACCTTCGCCTACGCTACCTTTATTATTACGTTATTCCGCTGCTTGAGTTGTATTAAGAACTGGATCATGAGATCCTTATTTGTGTAAGACCTTATGTATGGTTTGTAATGGATGATGTACTGTGGTATCCAATTCTGTTATGTCTTGCAAAAATGGTAATCCTGGGATTGCGATGTATGTCATAACAGGCATCTGGGATTAAAAATCCGGGTGTTGACACGCTTGTCGCGTGATTTGTCGATCTTGCGTTGTGTGAGCTCGTTACAAGTGTCGTAGTTTCTGCTTCTGCGCTGTGGTAGGTCATGCTCTTCCTCTTCGGATGAGGGCGTGTGGTTTTAGGTGAACTTTAGCGCGGCCTTCTTCTTTGGCTTTGTGAGTGTTTCATTGTGGAGCACAAATCCGGCGAGTCCGAGGCCGGCGAGCACTGACTTGTGGATCGCGTTCCTTGGGTCTCCCGCCTGTGGCGGATTGGACACGAGGTAGGTGGTAGCCTCCATGACCACGGCCTGCGGTGTTTTGGGCATGACGTTACCCTGCGAGTCCATCGTCATGAAGGACATGTCGAGTGCCTTGGTGGCCCCTCGCCGTGCGGCAGGATCCATATGCTCCAGTCGAGAGCGGTACTTGCAACCATCGTGGCCATGTGAGGAGGAGCCACCAGAGGCGGAGAGCGCAGCTTGTCGCATGCTCGATTCGGCAGCCTCTCGCCTACGTCGTTCGAGCTCGGCTTGCCGCTTGACTTGTCGATTGTGCTCCTCGACGAGGAGCCAGTGGTATCCCATCAACATGTCATGTGGGGCGTTGATTGGGTGAGGGTTGCCCCGTATAGCCTCGCGCACCCTTTCCCATTGGGCGCTGCTGAGATTGATCTGGACGCGGCCGGTGCCATCGGTGTTGTTGGGTCCCTGATTCCCGCTGGGATTGGGCAGTAATGATCCATCTCCTCCATTCTCATCTTGGGGGGTTGGGAGGGGGATTCGGTGGGGGTTTGGTTTCGTCGACGACGTTACCGTTGTGGATGACCGTGCACATGTAGCGCTCATGGAGGAGGTCGTTACTCCCACAACTTTCAGATCCAGAACCGTAGGTTCCTTCATCAGAGGGGGGATCGCATAGATCGGACTTACAACTGCTGCTATCATCCAAATCACTTGTTAGTGACGTCATGCGCAGGGTGTCGATTGGTGTCACCCACGAAGAAGGCCTGATTGATGGAGGTGACACCCGCTCTGGGAGGCAGAGTGTAACATCCCTAAAATCATGTTTTCAAAGTTTGCATATCATCCATGCATTCATAATCATTTAGGGATCATTTTCAAAGTCATTACAAAAATAGAAGCATTTGTATGCTTATTATTTTATGTAAGCAAAGCATTGATCCAATGCTACTCTCTGATGACAGATTATTTGTTTTAAACCAAGATTGTTTGTTCCTGATTTGGTTTGGTTGTGTTCCAAGGCTTGGACAAAAAATTCAAAACAAAATATGGTTTTAAAACCATTTTCATATCTTTATTAAATCTTGTGTAAAGGCACTATTTTATTTAAAACTCCAAAGGAACCAAGCAAGTTTAGTGAAACAGCATGGTTTTATACTCAAAAATGTGCAGGTTCACTTTATAAAAAATCCAGAAAGAATTTGAAATCAAACACATTTGAATTCATTTGAAAATGATTCCTGAAAATCAAATTAGAAAAAGAAAAGGTTAAAGAATCATAACTAGGCCAGGCGCCACCCATTCGGCCTAGTAGACAAAACAGCCCACCCGAGGTTTTCCCTTCTCCCTCTGTTTCTCACCATAGCAGCGCGCACCCACTCGCTGACAACCCGACCCCACATGCCCCTTCATCGTCGTCCCCAAACCCCGCCCATGACCTAGACTCGCCGTTTCCTCCCTCTCCTTCACTGCCGCGTTTAAATCCGGTTAATTGTGGTTGATTGCGTGCGTGATCCTCACCCCCGCTCTGTCTACTTAATCCCCTCCCCCTCGCGGCCATTTTCCCCAACATAGCTAACCAGAAGCGCCGCCAGGCTCCGCAAATTCCCGCTTGCACCGCCGCTGTCCCGACGAGCTCCGGCGACTGATTCCGGTGAGTTCCGAGCGCCCCTCGCCTTCTGCTTGACCTTGTCGAGTTCGCCATGTCTCTGTGCTTCTCCTAACACCTTTGGTTTGCGCACGCATGACCCAGGTCGCCGTCCCCGACCACCTCAGCAAACGACAGAACCGCCGCCTAACTCCGACGAATGATTTAGGTAATACCAGATCGCCCCTTGCTTTCTCTCTGACCCTATCTTGATCGCCAGTTTGTTGTGCACACCCTGACGCCTTCGGTTTGTGTTAGGGCGGTCCACATCATCGGCAACGTCGTCGTCTGCAGGAACCCGGCGCCGCCTGCAACTCCGACGAGCCCTTGTGACCTCCACAGTGCGCCCACGTCCACGCCAGCAAGTAGTTGAGCATCACCGTGACCTTGTGAGTTCGGTAAGCCCCTCTGCTGACCTCAGCCCCCTCCGTAGCCGCCGGAGCATCACTGACAGAGTGCCGCCGCCGCGCCACCGTCGCTAGCGCCGCCCATCCACGGTCGCGCGCTTGGTAACCGTAGGATCTAGATCCTGCGCTTAGGATTAGATCTGCAGCGAAGCGGTATGTGTTGATTCGAGCGGTGCGTAGTAAGTTAGATCTAATGGCCCGAGAGTGTGATCCAGTGCGAAACAGTATCGGCCAATCAGACACTGCCGCGTGGCATGTTCTTTGTTTTAAAAATCTGAATTAGATCTATTAGTGATTCAAACTTGTAAAATTCATAACTTTTGATCCACACGTTCAAATTTTACAAATTTTACATCATTGGAATCTGGAGAAAGAGTGTTATCTGTTTATGCAATGTGTTTAATGTTTTGCTTCAGTAAAATTGATTATTTTTGCAAAGACATTTGTAGGCTTATTTTGAGTATAGAAATTATTTGAAAAATTATTTAAAGATCAAATAAAGTTTATTTAGTGTGTCTTGGTCTTGTTTATGATTTAGTATATTCTGCTTGTCTTGTTTAGTGTAGAAAATCATCACATGGCATTTTTGCATGCATTCATATATTTTTGTTTGTATATTTTGTTATGTGATTTTGGTGCCATTATTTTATGTGTAGATTTTGGTGCTAATAGTGATTGTGGTTGTGAAGATTGTTGCTACTCCCCAAACTACCAAGGCAAGTGGTGCTTCATGTTTCTATCCCAATATATTTACCTATGCATTAGAAATGTTTTGTATAAGACTTGCATGATTATTTTTCTAAGTATCTATATGCTATGCTTGGGAAATCCTAGTAGTTGTAGTAATATTAGAATTTCCTCTAAGTTAAGATACTTTCTATTGCCATGCTTAGCCTAGCTAGTAGCAACCAAGGGTAGATTATATATTCATGCTATGAGAAATAATTCTAAGTCTTTGACTTATGTTTTGCTTAATAAAACAACTAAGTGAATGAAACCCCTGGGTGGAATGGAAATATTGGTTTGTGTTGAGTGGTTACACAAGGCCCATTTCTATGGTTTACCTTGTGTATCACACTTGTGGAAAGCCACCCAGGAACAAAGGGATTTGAGATGCCAAATGTTAAGAAGCTTCTAGTGCAGCCACATGGCAATATGGGCTCTGCCTAGATCATATAGGTTGCAATAACTTAGCCATTTGGACAGTTGGTGGTAGTGGGATGATAAGTTGGAACGCGTCCATTTGGTCTAAGGGAAGGCTTCTGAAAGGTCATGTCTTGGTGAAAATCAAGTCTTGTGGGGAAAGTGCACAACCTCTGCAGATGGAAGAATCTAAGTACTTAGCCATGTCCCTGGTATTGGAAAATTTGAGCATCAAGACATGGAAGCTATCAAGAATCTCCTCATCCCAATTTTCTAAGTTAAAACTTGTGGTTGAACAAGGGTGAAGGTTCACCAATTTCTATTGGTGGTTCCATGGGAAAGTTTTGTCAAAGAAAAACTTAGTGTTTTCAACTGATAGGTAAAACCTATTTTGAGCAAAGCAAGCCAAAGCTACCCTTAGCCATATTCATGTAGTAACTAGATGTTAATATTCTACTAAGGTATCACTTGCCAATACTATTCCAATGTATTGACCCACTGTGGCTGTAACTTGTGATGTTGTAGGATACTCTGATGATGATTAGGGGTTTAAGAGTCTAAACTCAACATGCTTGCCTGTGTCACATGAAGATGAAGACTTATTTATATGGTTATGTTTGAACTCTTGTATTAGGCCTATGGCCATGGAGTTGTAAAAGACTATGTTGTCTCTGGACTGACATGTAATTTTGACCTTTGTTTCTGTGTACTTCATCTTAAACTATGGATGCTAGCATTGATCCAGGGACTAGCATTGCAATCACAGGGATCTTTACCTTTATAAAGGTGGGATCTTACACGGAGGGTGCCAGAATGCCCCACCTGGAAGCAGAAGCTCCCGAACAGCATCTCAAATCCGTCGCCTACATACTCAATATCTTTGCGGGTGGCCGAAGAGTGGGCGGTGAAGTCGAAAGCGCCAAAGAGAAGGTGATTCTCCATTGCCGAGGATTCTTAGACCGCTCCGGATGGAACTGTCACGACCGCACGATCAACGTCCCCGGTTCTCACAGACGTACCCAATTGACGAGGGTTCGAATCGTCAATGCCCATTGTTATGGACTTGAGTTTTGGATAAGATGGGGATGCTGGAGATCACGAGACGGTTAATAGACACACAATAAGGGGACACGAGGTTTACCCAGGTTCAGGCCCCGAGTGGGAAAACCCTACTCCTGCTTGTCTGTTCTTGATTACGGCGGAACCGAAGGTTACAGGGGTGCGCGGATGCGATCTGGCGTGAGGTGTGTGTATGAGTTGAGGGAGATCCTCCTCGCCGTGCCCTCCTGGCCTTTATATAGATAGGCCAGGTCCCGGGGGTAGGTCGAGTCGGTTACAAGCTAGGGTTGGACCCTTTAAAATTCTATCTACCACTAGTCGTGTCCTCCAAGGAGTCGAACTTCCATTGGGCTTGGGCTACCCGGAGTCTCCTTGGGCAGCAAGTCTTCACGTGGGCCTTCACTGGGCTAGACCGGGTATACCAATATGAGGCACCCATAGGGTATATCCATGCCAGCTTCCGCAGTTGGTCAGATGTACGGTAGTCGATGAATACCTTCCTCTCCCTTGTTCCAGCAGAGCAACGGAGGTTGTAGATCTCCACAGAATTCCAACAGCACGACGGTGTGGTGGTGGTGGAGAGATTTCTGCAGGGCTTCGCCTAAGCCGGAGCAGGACGGTGGAAGAGAGAAAGAGAGGCACGATGACTAGGGTTTAGGCGCCGAGGGACAAGGGGGCCAAAGGGTGGCGCCCTACCCCTCCTTATATGGGAGGGGGATGTAACACCCCAGTTTTATTTAAATACTAATTAGGGTTTATTTGTGCATCATGAGAATCATATATTAAAGGGATTTATATTTTCGTGCCCCTGGTTCATTAGTTGTACTCACTTTTCCCCAGCCGCTTAGTTTTTCCTCACTTTTTTCCAGCTCCTATTATTGAACTCTCACATCGGTCTGAAACTCGCTCTCTGTCGGGTCCCGTTAGTGGACCCTCGTTGTTACGTGCTGACAAGTGGGGCTGCATTCAGGTGGGTCCCGTAGTGGACCCTCGCCATTACGTGTTGACAAGTAGGACCCCCCCGTTACGTGATGACAGGTGGGGCCATGTTCAGTCGGGTCCCATAGTAGGAACCCCCATGGTGTGGGGCCGGCTGGTTGGGAACGCGTTTTGGGGGATGTGGTGTGGGACCATGTGTGGCGCGTATGGTAGTTACGTGCACCACGTCGCCTAAATTGGAAGATTTTTCTTTTTTGTTATTTTTATGATTGGCCTTTTTAAGAGCGCCTTTCCCCCTTCATGTCGCTAACAGTTGTTATTTTTGCCCAAAAAGGCAGCGAATCTACAACAGCTTCTCTCTTCATTCATGGTTCCTTTTGGCCCTCGTATTTTCCCAATCTGGCAGCAAATCTAACCAGCACCATAAATATGTAGATGAACAAAGCAGATGTAGATAAAGCAGCTAATAAAGGATTATAAAGTACAATGTTTAAACCAGGTTCGACAATTAGGCTGCTGAGCAGCAGCAGCTTACAAGTTCAACACAAACAACAAAACAAAAGAAGCTGCTTTATAGCAGCAGCATCAGCACAAGATCAGTGGCCCCTCCTGGCCTCCGCTAGGAGGGCCTCCGCCTCCTCACTCTGGCGCTTCCTCCACTTCCTACTGCCCAGTCCCTTGACCTTGGGCGCCTTGGGATTGATCGAGGGCATGCGACCCTCCTTGATGGCCACCTTCTGGAGGTTGCGGAGGTGAAAACCGAGCGCCTTGTGCTGGGCTCTGAAGGCGTTGGCGTTCTTTGATGGGCCGCAGGTCTTCACGTCCTCGGCATGCATCACGAGGGAGTTGAAGTCGGTGGCGAGGCTCCTGGTGCATAAGGGGCACCTGTAGATGTCGCCGGCGAAGAAGCCGTTGAACTGGCCGTTCTTCAGCTTTCTCAGCACCTGACGAGTCTTGGTGTCCATGGACTCATCGTCGCTGTAGACATTGTTGTAATCCACCTATTACAAAAAATAGTAGCGTGCAATAAGGACATGGTTGAGATACCTTGATTATCGGGATTGATTACTTGCATAAATTAACCGATTAAGATCCCCTGATTATTCCCCAATCCCTAAATCTCAAACCAAATCGAATACTGATCCCAACTACAGATCGGTGGTAGTACTGATCCCAACTACAGATTGGTGATAGTACTGATCCCAACTATAGATCGGTGCTAGTACTGATCCCAACTAGGGGCATTCATCGAAATACGAGATCTAACACAAAAGGATTATCTACTGTAAAAATACCTAGCATCCACCGATTGAAAATACGAACATCCGAGCCCTAATAACACACGATCTAGCATCCAACGATGGGAATGGCGGAAGAACAAAGGAAGGGTAGAAAACCCTAGTTACCTCCGACCATGGTTTGGCTAAGCTGGTGTCGAAGGGGTTCTCTGGCCTGATGTAATCGTTGTCCCCATAGGGGTCCTAGCCGTGCGGGATCTGCCGGAGAACGACATGGGCATGTACGAGGACGGGGGCCTCCTTGTCGGCGGCTACAGCGAAAGTGGGGACAAGGGTCTGGACAGGGATGGCGGGTGCCTTCAATGCCTCGACGGGGGCCTATACGGGGACGAGGGCCTCCTCGTCGGCCGCCTTGGAGGCAACGATGGCCACCGCGCCATTCTTCTCCATTGTAGACGTGGTTGGGGTTTTCTTGGGGGTTTGCAGAAGGTGATGGGACAGTGGATATAGTTGCGTGAGTGAGTGATGAGTGAGAGTGAGGAGGCCTCTATAAAGGTGAAGGGAGGAGACGTATCGTTGCACCACCGTGCACCGCGTAACCGTGTGCGCTACTGCACCGTGCACGGCCACACGCATCCTCTACCGCCCCGTGCACCGGGACACGTGTACCGTGCGCCACGTTTCCCACTCCTATCTAACCTTGGCCACTTTTTGTGCTCAGTTATACCCTCGACTATAGCACTGGAAGTTTGGTTGTACTCAGTTTGCCATGTGCAATATACTCACTTTTACCCTCCGGTGGCTGGCCAACGGAGAGTCAACGAATGGGTTTTATCTAGATAATTGAGTCATTTTATGCACAACAAATTCAAAAAGATCAAAACATAGTGGCATCTACCCAGGGAGTCTTATTACGTGACCTGCCACCATAACAAATGTATATAAACCATGTTTTAACCTAAATCACCACTTCTCAAATCACCTACTATCTATGAAGGTTCATGGCTTTCTACTCAAGCCTCTCCTCAAAACATCCCTCCCCAAAAAATTATTTGTCTGAATGAGGCAATAATTGTCAAAATGATATATATTTGAATTGCAAATAGTTTGATGTATGCCAATATGTATTTTATTGTATAAAAGAAGCATTTTCCATTTTTAAATCTCCTTTTGTTTTCTATTTGAACCCCCTTGTTAGTTTTTCCCTTCGTTTTAAAGTTCTACTCAGTTTTGCCCTTGGTTTTTAAGTTCTACTTAGTTTTTCCCTCCATCTTAGTCACAAACTCTCACACTTGTGCTCATCTTGGCTTCTACGCTCTGATTGGTCGAGACAGTTGTCATGCGGATTGTACCCACCAACTGTTGATCCTCTGATTGATCCTCTGTGATCTAGCAGACAGGATAACCCCTGTATCTGTCGGGAGGCACCCTATGTCCATGCAAAATAACGAGTTTGTCACCGATGGTTTAAATCCATAAACAAATTATTTTGAATATAATTTGAAGGGAAAGTGTTCAAAGGTGTATAATTTTTGCATTATATTTCACTCCATGTCCTAAGTGCAATTTCAAAGAGTTCAAAGGTGTATAAGTTTTGCCATATGCAAGTTTATGCATTACATTCTATGAAAATGATAATCTCTCAAGATTTTCTTAGCACATCATTATCACATATTAAGTGCGATTTCACTATTTCAAAGGTTTATAATTTTTGTATACGCAAGTTTAGGGATCACTTTCCGCACTATAAAAATGGTAAACACCCTTTTACATTAAGAGTTGTATAATTTTTCAATTTGAAAGTGTTCAAGAGTAGTGTCAATTATAAACACTCTTTTACATTAAGAGTTGTATATTTTTTTAATTTGAAAGTGTTCAAGAGTACTGTCAATTATAAACACTCTTTTACATTAAGAGTTGTATAATTTTTTCAATTTGAAAGTGTTCAAGAGCTGTGTTAATTATAAACACTCTTTTACATTAAGAGATGTATGATCTTTTTAATTTGAAAGTGTTCAAGTGTAGTGTCAATTATAAACACTCTTTTACATTAAGAGTTGTATGATTTTTTCAATTTGAAAGTGTTCAAGAGTTGTGTCAATTATAAAGACTCTTTTACATTAAGAGTTGTATGATTTTTTAAATTTGAAAGTGTTCACTATTTGTGTCAATTATAAACACTCTTTTATAATAAGAGTTATATGATTTTTTTTAAATTTGAAAGTGTTCAAGAGTTGTGTCAATTATAAACACACTTATACATTAAGAGTTGTATGATATTTTTAAATTTGAAAGTGTTCAAGAGTTGTGTCAATTATAAACACTATTTTAAATTAAGAGTTGTATAATTTTTTTAATTTGAAAGTGTTCAAGAGTTGTGTCAATTATAAAAACTCTTTTACATTAAGAGTTGTATAATTTTTTTAATTTGAAAGTGTTCAAGAGTTGTGTCAATTATAAACACTCTTGTACATTAAGAGTTGTATAATTTTTTTAATTTGAAAGTGAATCGCTAGCCGTGAGAGAGTTGTGTCAATTATAGTTTCAGACCACGCGAGAGTCTCATAATTATAAACACTCTTGCGAACCAACTGAATTGCAACTGCTCCAGGGGAATTTACAATAAATTTTATCTATCTCTGAGAGTTATGGAGGTTGCAACCACCGCTGGGAAGTAAAATCTAGAGAGATATTGTTCACAACCACGAATTACGCCAGCACTGGATCAATCCTATTCAAAAAGCAAGGCAGTTAGTTGTGCACCAACGATTCGCTTTCAAATACTACCAATAATCAACCCACAAAAGGGAAATGATGCTTATCTAGATGGAATCCATGCGTTAGATCCCTGCGATTCCACCCAATCTTCTTCGTGCTCGACGCGGATGGATGGTGCACCAGCCGGCTCTGGGGCCGAGGACGACATAAGGTAGGAGGGAACGACGGTGGGGCAGTGGAGGGGCGGTGTGGGAGTTGTTCCAGGCTCGGGGGGAAGTGAATGCTTTGGTTGAGCGAGAATGGCCGGTCCGACGTGTCTCCATGCGGCCCCACTCTTCACCACGTATGCAAGACCCGTCCCAACACGGCCCCACCCTTCACCACGTATGCATGACCCGTCCCAATGCGGCCCCACCGGTCAGGCATGTAACAGTCGAGGCCTCGTAACGTAACTCTCAATGCCCAACCCGCCCCAACGCGGTCCCACCAGTTAGCATGTAATGGCCATGCCTTTGACCTGACGACATCCCTCCGTCCGAGCGCCCGCGAGGGTTTCTTAACATGGCGAGTGGAAAAGTGAGGAAAAGTTAAGCGGATGGGGAAAAGTGAGTATAACTAACGAACCAAGGGCACGAAAATAGAAATCCCTATCTTAAAATGTGCATTAAAATAAAGACAAAACCCTAAACCCTAAACCCTAATCTTCCCCCTCTTTTGAAAACAGAATTGGAAAAAAGGTTTTAGAAAGAAAAAACAGAGCCAGAGCCAGACCAGCCTGGCCCATCTCCGCTCTTCCTCTCTGCCGCAAAGAACAGCTAGCAGCAGCCTAGCATGCCCATCTGTAGCCTTCTCTCGGTCCCGTACCGCTTCAGCCTTTCCCCCTATTCGTCGTCTTCCTCGACGACGAGGAAGCAACTCAATGTCACCGCCGGCACCGTCGATCCCCACCACCCGCTCTGCACCGTCTATCGATCTCTGGAGGAGGATAAGATCGCCACTGAGTCGTGCAATCTTCAACCTCATCCACTCTTCCTCTCTCGTGCTCTCTTCCTCTCTTTCCCAGCGAGTCTGAAACCCTAGCCGACGGCCGCTGCCGCGTATCGTCGCCGTTCCCGGCCAACGCGAGCCCATATGCGACCACCATCGGCTCCGCCTCATCGCGTTGATGCTTCTCCCAGCAGGAATCGAGCTCGGGCGCCCGCAATCAGCCGCATCGACCGTATATTCCATGAGTCGGACGAGCTCCACCGTCGCCCTTCCCACCACTCTGGTCCACCCCACGCCTCACCGTCGACCCCTTCAGCTCTAGGGTGAGCACGCGATCCTCCTGGACCCCTCCTCCCTCTCGCTCTTTCTCTCTACCGCGTCTGCGCCGAAGCTCACCGTACGCCGCCGTCAGGCACCATATCAGCCACGTCTCGGGTGACCAAAACCTAGCGGCGCTTCCTCTATCTTGCTCACCTTGATCCACTGGTTCGAACGTGTAACGCCCCCGAATCGGGTCTATGCAGATCTCAGCATTTCCCGCCAAAATCCGCATAGAAGCGGTTCAAAGACGCCCACCAGACACTTTCGTGTGGGTGGGATTTGAATACAAGTAGTTACATCACAGTAGTTAACAATAGAGTCCACAAGAACTTATATATACAACAACGACTCAACGAGTCAATAATACAAAAGGTACAATACGAAGATATAACTCAAGAAGAAAGCAAGATAGTATCCGAGTATGGACAAGATCCAAATGGGACTAAGAGTCCTGAAGAATAACGAAGCGGTGTCCAACCCTGCCCAGGCCAAGTCGAAAGGGTAACCTTGCTAACATCGTCAATCACATACCTGTCAAGCCAAAAAGGGTGCCGGCAAACGGCAAAGGAAAAACAGAAAGAGAGCGGTCAGTACTGAGGCCAGTACACGGCAAGACTAGAATTCGGCGGTCCTCGCCTACATAGGTATGGTGGGCTCAGCGGCAGAAAAGCTTGCACTATCTAACTTATAGAGACACGCTACAACTTCGGCTGTTAGAGCGAGATAAGAGAGCACTACATGATAACTATAATATAACACCAAGCATAACCCATCCGAAGATTTCCCCCTCGAAGACCAGTCAAGGAAGTCCTCTTACGGAACTCACACGGTGGAAATTTTAGTTCAGCAGGTGTTTAGTTGATAAGGCTAATTACTAATCATGTTATTAGAGGCAAAATATTAGTGGCGTTGTCTATGATCATGACACTGTACTCCTGAGGCGTCCATAACCGTGGACACACGGCTTCTCGAAAAGACTTACCCTGCAGGGGTGCACTACTGTACCCAAACGCATGCTCAACCCATCAGGCAACATATTACGCGTGCCATCCGAATCTCACAACAAGAACTATCCCTTAACTACGGGCATATCCAGAGGCATCACCTACTGTGGGGAACCAACCAAGAGGTACGACGATTCTCAAGGAAGGCACAGCATTTGCGCCTACTGGTGGATCGGGCCCTGTGGGGTAACTTGTACACACCGTGGGTGCCGCCACCGTGTACCGCGATTTATGTATGCAAGCCATGGCAATCCACCAAAACATCAAGTCCGAAGACATATCAACTCACCCATGTCCGAGGACATATTATGCGTATGCACCAAATGAAAAACCAATTTTGTAACCCTCTGGATATACGAATAGCACCGGTAGTTGAGGGGGGATCCTAGAGGCCTCACGTTTGGTTAGAGCGATCAACTCAGAACTGGTATCGTAGAACAAACGGGTCCTAGGTCGGCTCAAGCAGTTCCCAAAAGTGGTCCCTGCCGGGGCCTTATTATTAGATGAAACCATAACCATAACCAACATCACCAGATTAATTATCTTATCACCAACAATATTCAAGTATCGTGTTCCACCTGTATGAGAGCGGTACTAAGCATGCCTACGACTCGCAAGGACAAAGCTAGCTAATCAAACAAGGCAATAGGATAACCAAGGCAACATAGTGGAGCAGGTAAATAAAGGAACGATACTATAGCATCGACAATAAGGATAGAAAAAGATCTAAGGAAGGAAGTAAAGACTATAAATGCAAAATAGGTAGAAGGGGAGAATGCTCGCCTGTGAGACAAAGTCGGAAAACCGGAGGCTTGTCGTATCTCACATCGACTCATCATCCTATCCGGTGAAGAAGCAAACAATAGAAAGAACAACCGGTGCAATATTTAATACTAGGGCGGAAGATCCGGCATGCTTATGATATGATGCATGACATGACAATATGTGGTTATCTTAGCAATATTAAGTGGAACTGGAATCCTGATATTTATTATTAGGTTCAAGTTATTTAACTACCCCGCATATTAAATGTTGAATTAACAAGGCAAAGCATGACATCGGTTTGCTACACAAACTTAAACGGAGCCGAGATAATATAAATATAGCCCGCATATGGTCTCCATATTTAATTTAGGTGAATCGACAAAGTACCCCAAACAAATAAACATGTATGCAAGTATGGATGAATTAATATGCAACAAGTTATATTGTATTTATCAAAATAGGGTATCGGGAAGGGGGTCACACATTGGGTTCGACGATCTTGGGCTCCGGGGGTTCGGTTTGGTCTCGTCGGGATCGGTCTTCGGAAAGGTCTTTGGGGTCCGTGTGGGCAATCTTGTCGTCGACGGAGAAGTTGAATCAACTCCGGTGGTCATCTGAAGATCTTGGCGACAACGCGACAGGGTTTGCCACGGAAGATGCTTCAAGGACCTGATCCTCATACGCAGGTGGTGACACATGATGGCCGTGGAAAAAAACGACCTGCAAAATCCACTATGCATGATGTTCATCCGGCCTCCACGCACGGAACACCAGGGTGTGGCCCGAGGCTGCCTTGGATGCTGGCCACGCAGTTGCACTGCAGGGAGCTCGCAAGGGAGCCGAGCGCACGCGGCCGGTGGCGGCTTGCAGACGCACGGGGAGAGGCGGTGATGCAGAGACACGCGCGCGGCGTTGCAGGATAGAGGAGCTCTGTGAGCTCCAGCGAGGAACGGAGATAGCACAACCGGGCTTGCAGACGAGTACCAGAGGCGGCGTCATGGCGTCTGCGGAGGAGGCCGAGCGGGCTCGAGCAGGGGCGACAGGCGGACGCCACGGAGCAGAGGCGAGGTGCTTGGTGGCGGGGAGAACGGGGGCCGCAGACGCTGAGTTCTGAGTGCCTGTTATGACGCGGCCGGGCAGGAGCTCGGGCGGCTGCGCGCGGAAGGCGACAGCCACGGCGACGGGCTGGCGGGAGGCAGACAGCGAGGAGCAAGAGAAAGGGGGATGGCGACCAGGGTGAGGTGCGCCATTAGGGAGAAGAGGTTGGGCGCCGGTCTGGCGAGATGCGGGCTTGCAGGACCGAGACATGCGGGAAGGGGTCGAGGAGAATTCCGCCGCGGCGGGCATCGAGCTAGAGGAAGGAGCGACGGGGATTGAGAGCAGAGGAGAGGGAGGGCGACGCGTAAGGCTGCGTGCGTGCGTCGCGTGGCTGTGTGTGTGTGAGTTGTGTTGGTGTGGGTCTGGTTCTGTGCAGGCGTGTGTGCGTGTGTTGTGCCAGGGTGTGGCGGCGATAGGAGCGTGGTGTGGAGTGTGGCGCGGGAGTTGGGGAAGTTGGTTTGGTCAGGGGTAGATGGAATGCTAGGGTTAGGGTTAGTTTAGGTGGGTTGGGCCTTGGGTTGTAGGTGGCCTGGCCTCAATGGATAGGCTGCCTCCCCCGGCAAAACATTTTTATTTGTTTTATTTTTATTTTAAAACACTTTTATAAATAGATTTTAGACAAATAAAAGATCCGGAAAAGACCGGGATTTTGATTTGGAATTAAAGGAGGGACTAATTAGAACATAAAATAGGCTTTTGGTTAAAATATTTTAGGGCAAAAGTATGCATGATGATGTCATGCTGATGCGAAAAATAGAACAAGCAATTTTATTTCGGAATAATTTTCGGGGCATTATAACTCGACACCACTAACAAGGATCGCGTCCCGAGATCCAAGAAAAGACACCGGGAGGGAGAGAGGTTTGATGATCGGATCTTCTTGCGTCGGGTTAATGGTCATGACACCACTAACAAGAGTTTTTGCTCCATCTTGAAATCGTCGACACCACCAACAAGGGTTTGTTGCTCACGTTCTTCGGAAGAACACTCCGGAGAGGCAAATGCGAAAATAGAGGTATCAAAGATAAGGCCAACTTTAACATTCATGGAAGGAGTAAAATTTCATGGTTCCATCACTCAGTGTACAAGGCCAATGATAAGAGTAGTGGTATGGTCATGACTCCATCCCGCACTCAAAACATTACCCTATACCTTAATAGGAGGATCGTGCAACTAAACTCTCGGAATCCAGACTGAAGATCTTGGCAAGTGGTGTTGGGAAAGCTTCGGAAAAAGGATCCAGAGATAAAGAGGTCATCATCTTAGGAATCGCGAAACACCTGAAGTATAAGTAAAGAGATTACATGGAGCAAAATCTAGATGTAGCACCACCGTTACAAAAGGAAGGAATCGGAACCCTAAAGGTACGAAGGAAACCCAACCGCGAGAAAATCCTGGACTTGAAGAAGGTAAGAGATCAGATACAAACAAGCAAGGATAAGAGGGGAAAGATTAAAGATAAGGAGTAAAAGCAGAGCTAATCAGATCTATCCAACACATTTGTAGCAAAATAGTTTTGATTCTAGACATCGTCCGTTGGCAAGGTTATCCTATAGGCTGGACCAGTGGGGTATCGTAAACCCTTGCTCTGATACCACTTGTAACGCCCCCGAATCGGGTCTATGCAGATCTCAGCATTTCCCGCCAAAATCCGCATAGAAGCGGTTCAAAGACGCCCACCAGACACTTTCGTGTGGGTGGGATTTGAATACAAGTAGTTACATCACAGTAGTTTACAATAGAGTCCACAAGAACTTATATATACAACAACGACTCAACGAGTCAAGAATACAAAAGGTACAATACGAAGATATAACTCAAGAAGAAAGCAAGATAGTATCCGAGTACGGACAAGATCCAAATGGGACTAAGAGTCCTGAAGAATAACCAAGCGGTGTCCAACCCTGCCCAGGCCAAGCCGGAAGGGTAACCTTGCTAACGTCGTCAATCACATACCTGTCAAGCCAAAAAGGGTGCCGGCAAAGGGCAAAGGAAAAACAAAAAGAGAGCGGTCAGTACTGAGGCCAGTACACGGCGAGACTAGAATTCAGCGGTCCTCGCCTACATAGGTATGGTGGGCTCAGCGGCAGAAAAGCTTGCACTATCTAACTTATAGAGACACGCTACAACTTCGGCTGTTAGAGCGAGATAAGAGAGCACTACATGATAACTATAATATAACACCAAGCATAACCCATCCGAAGATTTCCCCCTCGAAGACCAGTCGAGGAAGTCCTCTTACGGAACTCACACGGTGGCAATTTTAGTTAAGCAGGTGTTTAGTTGATAAGGATAACTACTGATCATGTTATTAGAGGCAAAACATTAGTGGCGTTGTCTATGATCATAACACTGTACTCCTGAGGCGTCCATAACCATGGACACACGGCTTCTCGAAAAGATTGACCCTGCAGGGGTGCACTACTGTACCCAAACGCATGCTCAGCCCATCAGGCAACATATTACGTGTGCCATCCGAATCTCACAACAAGAACTGTCCCTTAACTACACGCATATCCAGAGGCATCACCTACTGTGGGGAACCAACCAAGAGGTACGACGATTCTCAAGGAAGGCACAGCGTTTGTGCCTACTGGTGGACCGGGCCCTGCGGGGTAACTTGTACCGTGGGTGCCGCCACCGTGTACCGTGATTTATGTATGCAAGCCATGGCAATCCACCAAAACATCAAGTCCGAAGACATATCAACTCACCCATGTCCGAGGACATATTATGCGTATGCACCAAATGGAAAACCAATTTTGTAACCCTCTGGATATACGAATAGCGCCGGTAGTTGAGGGGGGATCCCAGAGGCCCCACGTTTGGTTAGCGCGATCAACTCAGAACTGGTATCGTAGAACGAACGGGTCCTAGGTCGGCTCAAGCAGTTCCCAAAAGTGGTCCCTGCCGGGGCCTTATCATTTGGTGAAACCATAACCATAACCAACATCACCAGATTAATTATCTTATCACCAAAAATATTCAAGTATCGTGTTCCACCTGTATGAGAGCGATACTAAGCATGCCTACGACTTGCAAGGACAAAGCTAGCTAATCAAACAAGGCAATAGGATAACCAAGGCAATATAGTGGAGCAGGTAAATAGAGGAACGGTACTATAGCATCGACAATAAGGATAGCAATAGATCAAAGGAAGGAAGTAAAGACAATAAATGCAAAATAGGTAGAAGGGGGAGAATGCTTGCCTGTGAGACGAAGTCGGAAAACCGGAGGCTTGTCGTTTCTCACATCGACTCATCATCCTATCCGGTGAAGAAGCAAACACAAGAAAGAACAACCGGTGCAATATTTAATACTAGGGCGGAAGATTCAGCATGTTTATGATATGATGCATGACATGACAATATGTGGTTATCTTAGCAATATTAAGTGGAACTGGAATCCTGATATTTATTATTAGGTTCAAGTTATTTAACTACCCCGCATATTAAATGTTGAATTAACAAGGCAAAGCATGACATCGGTTCGCTACACAAATTTAAACGGAGCCGAGATAATATAAATATAGCCCGCATATGGTCTCCATATTTAATTTAGGTGAATCGACAAAGTACCCCAAACAAATAAACATGTATGCAAGTATGGATGAATTAATATGCAACAAGTTATATTGTATTTATCAAAATAGGGTATCGGGAAGGGGGTCACACATTGGGTTCGACGATCTTGGGCTCCGGGGGTTCGGTTTGGTCTCGTCGGGATCGGTCTTTGAAAAGGTCTTTGGGTCCGTGTGGGCGATCTTGTCGTCGACAGAGAAGTTGAATCAACTCCGATGGTCATCGGAAGATCTTGGCGACAGCGCGACAGGGTTTGCCACGGAAGATGCTTCAAGGACCTGATCCTCATACGCAGGTGGTGACACATGATGGCCGTGGAAAACAAACGACCTGCAAACTCCACTATGCATGATGTTCATCCGGCCTCCACGCGCGGAACACCACGGTGTGGCCCAAGGCTGCCTTGGACGCTGGCCACGCAGTTGCGCTGCAGGGAGCTCGCAAGGGAGCCGAGCGAACGCGGACGGTGGAGGCTTGCAGACGCACGGGGAGAGGCGGTGATGCAGAGACACGCGCGCGGCGCTGTAGGATAGAGGAGCTCTGTGGGCTCCAACAAGGAACGGAGATAGCACAACCAGGCTTGCAGACGAGTACCAGAGGCAGCGTCATGGCGTCTGCGGAGGAGGCCGAGCGGGCTCGAGCAGGGGCGACAGGCGGAAGCCATGGGGCAGAGGCGAGGTGCTTGGTGGCGGGGAGAACGGGGGCCGCGGACGCTGAGTTTTGGGTGCCTGTTATGACACGGCCGGGCAGGAGCTCAGGCGGCTGCGCGCGGAAGGCGACAGCCACGGCGACGGGCTGGCGGGAGGCAGACAGCGAGGAGCAGGAGAAAGGGGGACGGCGACCAGGGAGAGGTGCGCCATCAGGGAGAAGAGGTTGGGCGCCAGTCTGCCGAGATGCGGGGTTGCAGGACCGAGACATGCGGGAAGGGGTCGAGGAGAATTCCGCGGCGGCGGGCATCGAGCTAGAGGAAGGTGCGATGGGGATTGAGAGCAGAGGAGAGGGAGGGCGACGCGTAAGGCTGCGTGCGTGCGTCGCGTGGCTGTGTGCGTGAGTTGTGTTGGTGTGGGTCTGGTTCTGTGCAGGCGTGTGTGCGTGTGTTGTGCCAGGGTGTGGCGGCGATAGGAGTGTGGTGTGGAGTGTGGCGGCGGGAGCTGGGGAAGTTGGTTTGGTCAGGGGTAGATGGAATGCTAGGGTTAGGGTTAGTTTAGGTGGGTTGGGCCTTGGGTTGTAGGTGGCCTGGCCTAAATGGATAGGCTGCCTCCCCCGGCAAAACATTTTTATTTGTTTTATTTTTATTTTAAAACACTTTTATAAATAGATTTTATACAAATAAAAGATCCAGAAAAGACCGGGGTTTTGATTTGCAATTAAAGGAGGGACTAATTAGAACATAAAATAGGCTTTTGGTTAAAATATTTTAGGGCAAAAGTATGCATGATGATGTCATGCTGATGCGAAAAATAGAACAAGCAATTTTATTTCGGAATAATTTTCGGGGCATTACAGAACGCGCCTTCTCCCATAGCCTCGCGTGCGCTCATTCGCTGCCCCCGTGCATCACTTGGGAGGTGGCCGCCGACGGTGACGTCGTGTTGATGTAATCGTGACGCCAGCGTGCATGGTCAGCCTGGTTAAACGGGCCGCCAGTCCCACTTTGCTTGCGCGGCTGCTATTGTGGATTTGGCCCCACACGTCAGCCATAGTGGCTAGACCCAACCCCAGTAAGAATTGCTCCGACCCTGTGGTGACATCAGCCCTATGTCATGCTGACGCAGTAAATCTTTTAAAAATGGGTTAATTAATTTGAGAAATGGTTTAAATATTGTAAATTCAATACCTTTTAATCCATAAGTCAGAAAAATATGTATAATATATCAAAATGTTTAGAAAATGAGATCTATCTTCTAAATATATAATCATGCAATGATAAGCAACTAAAATTAACAAGTTTGTTAGAATAACAAAGCAACCCCTCTCATATACATCCGGAGTTTCTTTGAATTATGGTTTATATCCCTCGGAACCCCGTTTAAATTTCCAAGCATGTATTAGGGTTACATTTCAATACAATTTAACTCGTCATACCTTCATCCTTGCTTGAGCATTGCATTGATGCCATGTGTTAATTGTTTCCCTTTCTTTTCGGTGTTTGGTTCTTCCCAGTAGAATACGAGATCGAGATCGAAGACCGAGATCAACACCATCGAAGCTCGAAGATTAATACTTGACCAACTATAATCAAGTCAAGTACAAGATATTCGAAGATCTGCTTATTGTTTATCAACGGGCAAAGGCAAGCAAAGTCCCACCATGATATAATCCCATTCTTTCAAAGTATTTCAATTCTTGCCATGATGCATACGATTCTATTGTGTCTTTTATCAATAGATAGAGTATCCTATCTATTGCATTACTCCCTTTGAGCGTATATTACCTAATCCACTGCTCCTAGCATAACTAGGTTTGGCTTGTGTGCACTCCTAAAGCTTATATCTGTGTCCTACTTAACCATGCTTAGTTGTCAGTGCTGGTTCATCCAGATGATGTATCAGATATAGAGAATCTAGTATGGCAGGAGAACGTGATAAGATGAGATCAGTGGTTAAGGTTAAACATGCTAATGCTTATATGGGAGGCCACTTTGGGATGTGGTTTTTGTAGTCCCATGCTCATCACCCTTAGGACCTGAGGTTATTTACTCTTGAACCAAGATGAGCGTACAACCACGCGGGGCCTAGAAAAACCCATGAGTGACTAACTTGCCTAGTAGATTCCATGAGTCACATATTCGACATATCATTCTGGCTGTTCTCGAAGGAGGTCAAGGAGGTGCATTCATAATAGTTAGGGAAGCATGGCCGCAGTTGCTTGGGGATAGATAGCGCCCCTGGTAAACCAACCTTTCCTCACATATCTAGGGACCGGCTTCGGCATTTGACCCGTTACGGCGGAATCATCCTTAGGTCATGACTCATGGTCTCGGAGAAAGCAAGGTAAAGGTCATGTCTAACCACCCTCGACCGGCCTTCCAAGGAAGAGGGCTAATCATGTGGCATCAAGAGAAGGTTAGTACGTGTGGGTAAAGTTGTACACCCCTGTAGGGTAATAATATTTTAAAAAATCCGTGTCTACGGTTATGGACGACTTGGGAACGAATGTGATGATCATAGAAAACTATAACCTAATTGTAAAACTTGTCCGATCAACATGTGCTTAAGGATGCTTCCTCATGGGTACGAGGGGGTGATCCTAGTTGGTATATGATGATGTTTTGGTGGATCTTCAAAGATGATTATCAATACTTTGGAGATGTTGCTCTCTTATCCCATTTTAAAATATTCTGAGTACACGAGCTTCTTATTCCCTTGTTTTATAAACAAAGATGGCTTTATGAAAAGCAGCTCCACTAGCCATAAATCTTGCGGAGTACACCCTGTACTCACCCTTGCTTTGTTGATACTTTTGTAGTAGAGTAAGTGTTCCCCTGAAGACGAGTTTGGTACGACATCAACACCGACAGTGGATTCCTGGCCGACAGCCTAGAATCTATGGAATGAGTCCTCATCATTATGCTTCAAGCCTCTTAGGCCATTTGTCAAGTTTTATATACTTAATAGCATAACTTGCCTTTCATTGTTTGATGTCTATTGTTAGTGACCTATGCTTGTAATAATTTGGTTCTTCGCTCAGTTATGAGCTTGCTGTAATAATTTTGTGTCATAGGGTCACTATTGTGTTACCGATTCTTCACTAGATATCCTCGATCTCAAGGTTAGCCTTAATTCATACGGAGGTCTGTGTTTTGTCTAGCCCTGATCCCGGGGGTGTCATAGGGGCCAGCGGACAAGGGGGCTCCTAGCCCTAGCCAAGTTGCCCCCCAACTCGGCTAGGAGAAGGGGAGTTGTAAACTTGCCTTTCAAATTTCTCCTTTCCTTCCCAAACTAGGATTTGACTTTTCAAACTAGGGTTTGACCCTACCTCCCTTGTGCTTGGCCGAGTTAGCCTAGGGCTTGACGCGACCAGCCCCTTAGGGCATGGCGCATCCAAGTACCCCCTCCCAGGGTGGTGGACCTTCCAGAACATTCCATAAGCTTCTGGTCAAAACACTATAAACATTTCCGAACCCCGGAAATTGACTTTCCTTATATGAATCTTATTCTTCGGACCATTTTGGATCTCCTCGTGATGTCCTGGATCCAATCCGATACTCCGAACAATATTCGATCTCCAACTCACATTCCATATCTACTCAAACAACATCGAATCCTTAAGTGTATCTCCCTATGGTTCGTGAACTATAAAGACACGATTGAGACACCTCTCCGATCAATAACCAATAGTGGGATCTAGAAATCCATAATGTCTCCCACATATTTCTATGATGACTTCGTGATCGAATGAACCATTTACATATGATACTGATTCCCTTTGTCGCGCGATACTTTACTTATCCAAGTTTGATCGTTGATATCTCTATACCTAGTTCAACCTCGTTACCGGTAAGTACTCTTTACTCATTTTGTGATATGACAGCCCTTGTGACCTAGTCACATGGTTGCAAGATAATTGAATGACATTCCACCCAGAGGGCCTAGAGTATTGATGGCTGTGATAATACAACACTTTTTATCTATATAAATTGTGTAAATTACCTATCATATCATGCTCCATCTAACTATTTGAAAGAACATGTGGGCCCCCATGTGTGGTTTTGGTAATTAATGACAATCTTTATGGACTAATGTGTGTATTAAGTTGTACTTGTAGGATTTGTCCATTGGCATCGCTTGGAGCATGTGTTGGCTCCAAGGTCGATAATATGAAGAAGAACATATGTTGTGCAAGCTCAAAATGCGCCATCTATAGAAGATCTCATGTTTGATGCTTGCCATCCTCGGTGATCATGGATCGATGATGAGGAATTAAGAAAGGTGTTCCATCTTGAGAAGGGCAAGATCGTCTACATCGAGCTCAAGTGGAATGCTCAAGGCAAAGGTATAATCTTGATAGGTTTTCCCTTTTGCCGGTCTCATGTTGTGTGTGGGAGACCGGGTTTAGGATAGATAACCGTACTATCAAGAGGGGCTCTCGAATGAGTAACTCGATCACATCGTTCGGAGAGAGCTCAAACCTTTGCATACTTGCATCATTTCATTTGGTTGTTATTTGGTCTTATCTATGTGAGGATATAGAGCTTGTGGTAATATCCATAACAAGCTCTTGTTCATCAAAATCGGATCTTCTGTTTGTATCTTGATGCGATTTTGATCTTGGCGGTTTGTCGGTTTCTCACCAAGTGAGGTATCCCACATTATTCTACTTGATATTTTATCACTTGGTTATAACCAATATTTTCCAACGCAATTGGAATCAGGTCAATCGGAGCTACCGTTAAAAAGTTATGACCTTTCGAATATTTACCGATTTGATTTTAATAAAGTGAAAGAAAAAACAGTTTTTCTAGGCTGTCCGGTACCACCGGGCCTAGTACCGGACACTTCAGTTTTGGCCCGTTCGCTCTCAGATCTGTCCGGTAGTCCTAGCAGGTACTACCGGCCCGTGCGGTATTACCGCCCCGGGCGGCCGGTAGTACCGGGCCGCCCCCTCCACATAGCCCAGCTAGCCTCGCTGCTCCCTAGCCCATCTCTCCCCGCCGCCGCGTCTGCCCTATGCATGCCCCGTTGTGCTCGCTCGCTTCGCCCGCTGCCTCGATCGCCCCACTCACTACCGTTTCTCCCGCGCGTGTTGCCTGGCCCGCAGTGGCCCCCGCCGCTCGCGCGCTCCGCTGGATCCCGCGAGCGCAGCCGCCGCTTGCTCGCCCAGGTTCCCGCACGCGCCCATCCTGCTAGCTGCCGCGCGCCTGCCTCCCTGTCGCTGGCCCCACTTGGCTGGGCCATGTTGACCGCCTGCCGCGCGTCCGCGCTAGGCTCGCTAGCTGCGCGTGGGTCGCCCGCTGGCCCCTCTCTCGCACGCGCTGGCGCGCTGCATTGACCGCGTTGATCCCCTGCTGTGCTGCTGCTTCAGCTCTTTCCTGGCACATGCGGTAGTACCGGTCAAAACCGGTACTACCGGACCGTTCTGAAAAAAACACCCTAAACGGTCATATTTTGTCTAGCCCTATATAAGTCTTTTGTCCATTTTCGTTTAGGGTTGCTTCTTACTCCTCCTTTTGTCTAAGCTTTGCCCCCATTTGCCTTACTCTTTGAGCTTGATTTCTAGACACCACTCCATTGATTCTTGCATATATTTGAGGGGTAGTTGGAGGTGATCTAGATCTACATTTTGACCTAACCGATTCATCTCTTTGTGAGTGTATCTTTGGGGATCTAGATTTTAGGGGATTTTGTGTCTCTGTTTGATTCCTCCTCTCTTGTTCCCCCAATAGCTTTAGTAGCTTTGTTGGAACTTGAGAGTGAGGGATTTGAGCATCTTTGTGGTGCTCTTGCCATTTGCATTTGGTGCATCGGTTTGTGTTCTCCTCGGAGGATTTGGTTTGAATTACTCATTGGAGCTTGTCCCTCTTGGGTTCTTGGAACCCTAGACGGTTTGTGGCCTTGGTGGCATTGTGACCTTTTGTGGCATTTGTTGGGAGCCTCCAATTAAGTTGTGGAGAAGTTCCCCAACCTTGTGAGAGGTTCCGGTTGCCACCGACAAGTGCACCAATAGTGGAAGCATGGATCGATCCTGTTGGGGTGAGATTCACCGGAGAATAAGGGAGGCCTTTTGTGGCGTTGGTGGTTTGATACCACCTCCTCTCAAAACGAGACGTACTCCATGTTGGGAGGAACTCGGTAAAATATCGGTGTACCCGCGTGCCTCGGTTATCTCTATACCCGAGCTCTTTACTTATGCACTTTACATTGTGATAGCATTCGTGCTTGAAGTAATATATATCTTGATATTACTTTGTTGCTTGTATTGCTTAGCATAAGTTGTTGGTGCACATAGGTGAACCTTAGTTGTTCTAGGTTGTTCTTAACAAAGTAAACACTAGTTTTATTCCGCCTTTGTTGAGCCACTATAGGAAAAGTTTTAATCGCCTATTCACCCCCCCTCTAGGCGACATATGTATCCTTTCACTATTGCTATGCTTGATATGCATGATTACTTGTTTTCATTAAATTCAATATGAGAAATGCACATTTAGTAGTCTTGGTAGAATTTTATCCCTCTTTCTTGTATTTGACATGTGTGTAGGTGTTGATGATGATTGTGGATCAAAAAAAGGCAAAAGGAACAAAGAGAGCATAGTATGGAGGAGTTGCAGGGACCAGACTTAGCCATTTGACAGGTTGGAAAAGTGAATTTTCCAACTTCTCAAAATAAAGATCCAAGACAATGGGGTTGTAGCCCTCGTCGAGATGAATCCAACGAGCCCACGAACCCACAAAACGGAGCGTATGAATAAATGGTGACCAAAATACAGAAGACACCCAAAGGTTTAACGACCAACTATACGGCGGGAGAAAAAATTCCGGTCGTATAGCTCCCGCCGTATAGTTGCCAAAAGGTCGCAAAGGACGGGATTTCGCCCCCGGAAGCTCCAGAACCTTCCCTAAGTCATATGATGGTATTGGGGGAACGCTAGGGCACCCCCAAGGCCTATATAAAGGAGGGAGGATTCAAAGAAGAGAGGAGGAAGTCACTACCAACAAGATACAAGATCTATATCCCATCTACCGCCTTCACGGCGGCACCCTACCGCCTCCATAGCCTCTATAGCTCCACCAAGATCAAGATCTCTGTCAACACCATCAAGCCATCCAAGCAAGAAGAGGAGTATAAGGAGTATGCCGCCATCATCACAATGACACCACCATCACCGCACTGTCATCACCATCTCCATCACTGCTAATCCTTCATCCTTCCCCATCATAGTCTCCGTGATGGGTTGTAACATGGCTTGAACCCCCTTCTATTAATGTTATGATGATTTGAGTAATTTAAGTGTGGTGTGTTCTGGTTAATTAACATGTTTGTGCTTTCTCTTTACATTGTTATATTCATGATATTATTCTAGTGATTGGAGACGTCCAATCCATTGTTGAGGAATTTACTAGGGATTAACAGAGTGTGACAAAAATTATCATTAGTCTCTTCTCTTCCATGGGTAGAACTAATAGGATATTTTCTATAAGTGATTTGCGGAGACAATAGAAGCTTAGGATGCACCACCCAGAGTTCCCCAAGATCACTCATGATATAGATATGTATAGTGTTGCGAATTGCTTGTTGACCCCAAAGTGACAGACGGGATATCTTGTGATTAGCACACTACTTACTTAGGAGTATGATTTTCCATAGAACTTAATGCATTTGCTCTGGTTTATCTTGATTGGTCTTGTTACCTTAATGCACTATTCTCTTACAAGATGACCCATGTCCGAAGAGGGTGTGGACAATTGAGTTGTCTAGTTGCCACTTACCAACGGTGGGAGACAACAATATTTGAGGGGCCGCCACAAGTATAGTTTATAGCTATTCCATAAGCACTTATCATGCACACCGGTATACACAACATTACTTGAGGAATCATAGCATTAATATTTCATCTCATTGCATTCACCTCTTTCTAAGTTTTAGTTTTGTTCTAGTTTTCTTCCAGTTCTAGTAGTAGTTGTTACAATCATCTTAAATTCATTTATCCTAGTAACTTATAGATAGGCTATCTCCAAACCACGATTTGGGTGCGAACATGGCTTCATTGACAATGTGGCTGTGGTCGTGTTCGCCAAGTTCCCATCGGGACATACTCTTTAAATATTAGATGCTACAAGTACTGCAATAACCCTGTTATTGGTACAGGAACCTAGTCATCAAATTGGCGCAATTGCGAGGGAGCAAAGCGTTTGGTTATCTACTCGCACATAGTTTATATTTTTTTGTTGCTACTATCTTACTTCTTTATTTTATATTGAAAACAATAAAAAATTACAAAACCAAAAATTTATAAAAACGGTTGCTACTAATCATGTCTTCCGAGATAAATTTTGTTCAACAGATAATACAAGCATTGGAGGAGATAAAGGATTCAAGTTTACCAATCCTGGTTGCTAGACATAAGCTAATAAAGAAATTGCTAGACCAATTGGAAAAGCATTCATTATGGTTGCTTGCTAATGATGGATCTTATTGCACAATTTGTATAAAATATGACCACCTTAATTTCCAATGTAAGTGTTCCAACAATCCTACTCTAGCAAATTATAATAGAGATAAATCCTATGCTAGTTTGGAAATATTAGAATATGTTATTTTTAAAGGTGCATCTGAAATGGTATTTAGACTAGGAAGTATTGATGTTGAAAGTGAAGAAGTTGATGGAGTTTTTAATTTAGTATACCTCATATTCCTCTTTTGCAACAATAATTTAAGTAATAATTCATTGGTATTATATTATTTGAAGCGGTCTAAAACCGCCATGGAGAAAGATAACCTTTTGCAGGACTCACTAAAGAGCGGAGAGGAAAAGGAGCACAAGGAAGATGAGGAAGAACATATTGATCACCCGCTCACACCTTTAACTCCTACTTTTGATTCTATCATTGTTATTAAAACACTAGTCTATGAAAAGGAGAAACAAAAAGAACCTTGCGATACTAACATGCAAGGTCCTAAACTCCCTGCTATGAAGGAAGAGCATTATGAAGTGTTCCCCTACACAGGTAACCAAGGTAAAGATTTAAGAATTTTATATGAATCTCAAATCCTATCATTGCAGCTATACACGGAGGCATGTTCAAAAATCTTGGTGCATCAACACTCTCGCTTGAAAGCGAGAACTTGTTCATCTACATGATGCCGATGCACCGTAAGCGGGTACGACTCCGACCAAACTCTACTCCAAGATGATCCAAACTGGTATGTATAACCACACCTCGAGTCGACATCCCTTGGGATCCAGGTGGGTAATGTATGGAGCATCCTAGCCTGGCTTTATGGCTTTAAAGAGAGCGCTTCCTGGGAGGCAACCCGGAAATTATTAGGTGTCTTTCTTAATTTTGTGTCTTGAGTCTAGTTACATTCATATTGCATTGGCACTTTCATTCTTCGCACGTCTTGCTATTAGAGTAATCTTGTGGTAGTTTTCAAAAGGTAGAATTTACTGTCACTATATTATGTGTTGCATAACTCGGTTGTACTTAAATCCCGTTTTATACATGCTAATGTTGGTCGAAAATTAAATTTATTATTTTTCTGTCAAAACATGGTGTTTCGCTAAGTTTCAGGTTACGAAAGAATTTTCGAAGAAACAAGTAAATTTTGGTGACTCTGGAAGGTTTAACGACCAACTATACGACGGGAATAAAAATTCCGACCGTATAGTTGCGGTCGTATAGTTATTAATACCTTCGTCAAATTTCTTTTCCAGGGTACAGAAGGTTTAATGACCACCTATACGGCGGGACCTTTTTGGTCCGGACGTATAGTTGCAGCCGTATAGATATCGACACCTTCCTCGAATTCTTATTTCTAGGTACAGTAAGTTTAACGACCAACTATACGGCAGGAGGAAAAACTCTGGCCATATAGTTGCATCCGTATAGTTGGGGAAACCCCTCAAACGCTAACTAGAAGGTAACCATTGCTCAAAATTTTATTCTTTCTTCTTCCTTCTTCTTCTAAAAACCTCGAAACTCCACATGGGATCTTCTCCCTTGATCGAGGGGAAGCCGAATATCTGAAAGCAATAAAAGTTCTACCTCAGAAACTTCCTAGACTGTAATTCTCTATAGAAGTTCATGTTTTGTTTTTTACTTTCCTTTTATCAGTGGGGTAAACGAACTATGTTCATATACCAAACCGATGCATTTTATTTTGTGTGTCATTTTTGTAAGAACTTGAACCCTGTGTGACGACATGTATGGTAGTGACAACCGTGCAAACACTCTCATGAGCCACTTGGTTGCTTCAATTCACCTATTCATGTCTGGTAAAACCTTCCAACTCAAACCTCTTTTAAATAACCACATAGGGACTGCACACTCGTGTTTCATATTTTGTCTCACTTACACTTCATCACAATCTAGGAGAAGCGCACTTCTAGAATTAGTTTGTTGACTTAAGCGTGGTGTTTAGGTTGATGAACCAACTTAGTGGGACTTGTATTTTTATCACTTGTGAGCTAAACCCGTGTCTTAAAAACACAATTTTTTTCTTTCTAGTCTTGTTCCTACCAGGTTCTTAATGAAGGCATACACCGGATCGTGAGAGAGGGAGAGGGAGGCCTTATATAGGAGGAGGGGGATCCCAAGGGGGTGGCCGGCACATGGGGCTGCCCCCTTGCCCTCCCTCCATTCATGTGGGTGGATTTCCCACTCACAAAATGTCTCTTCACTTCTCCACTCAAAATCCCACTCAAAAAATTCCATTAAATTTTCACCAAATTTAATGCAATCTCTCTTCAAATAAAACTCCTTTTATTTATTTATTCAGAATTTTTTCAATTACATTAATTAACAAACATTCACATAAAACCCCATGCTAGTGTTCTATTTCACATGTAGAAACACTTTCAACTATTTCACTCGAAACAATTCTGGTGTCTAGTGAAATAAATTCCTACGCTTTGTAAATCATTTTGTCTAGAAACTATTTGTTCTAAATGGTGTCGGGGTCTCTTAAGTGTTTCACCCTATGGTTCACGAATAATGCGGACATGATCGAGACCCCTCTCGGATCAATAATCAGAAGCGAGGCCTAGAGATCCATACTGACTCCCACACATTCAACGATGACTTCTTGTGATCATGAGAACCTTTTACGCTAGAACCTTAATCCCTTTTTCTCGCGATATATTACAAGTCCGAGATTCGATCATCAGTATCTCCATACCTAGTTTTATATTGTTACTGACATGTACTCTTTTCTTGTTCCCGTGATATAACATTCTAGTGATCAAATCACTTGCTTGCAAGCTAACTAATGTGATATCATCGAGAGGGCCCAGAGTATATCTATCCGTCATCGGGATGGACAAATTCCAATCTTAATCCATGAGCCTCAACATAACACCTTCGTATCACTAAACCCATCTTTATAGTCACCCTGTTACGGTGTGACGTTTGATGTTATCAAGATACTCTTCTATTGTTAGTGATTGACATGATCTCATCGTCTAAGGATTAGGATTACTTTGTATGATGTTATAGCAATATAAACTCAATGAATTTGATCATAATGCTATACTTCGGATGAATGTTCATCACACCATTCCAATAATGTTGTGACCTCGTTATTAACAACATCCAATGTCCATGATTACGAAACTTTGATCATCTTGTTAATCAATGAGATAGTTTATAAGAGAGGCATAACTAGGAACTTCCATTTGTTTATTAATCACACATGTATTAAAGTTTCCGTATTAATACAATTATAGCATGCAAAATAAACATCTATCATATACTTGGAATATACATAATAACAACTTTATTATTGCCTCTCACGGCATATTCCCTTCACCGTTAACACCATCAAGCCATCCAAGCAAGAAGAGGAGGATAAGTAGGATGCCACCATCATCACGTTGACGCCACCATCACCATGCCATCATCACCATCTCCATCACCGCTACTCCTTCGTCCTTCCCCATCATGGTCTCCGTGATGGGTTGTAACATGGCTTGAATCCCCTTTTATTAATGTTATGATGATTTGAGTAATTGAAGTGTGGTATGTTCTTGTTAATTAACATGTTTGTTCTATCTCTTTATATTTTTCTATTCATGATATTATTCTAGTGATTGGAGACGTCCAATCCATTGTTGAGTAATTTACTAGGGATTCACAGAGTGTCACAAAACTTATCATTCGTCTCTGCTCTTCCATGGGTAGAACTAATAGGCTATTTGCTATAAGTGATTTGCGGAGGCAATAGCAGCTTAGGATGCACCGCCCAGAGTTCCCCAAGATCACTCATGATATAGATAGGTATAGTGTTGCGAATTGCTTGTTGACCCCAAAGTGACAGATGGGATATCTTGTGACTAGCACACTACTTCCTTAGGAGTACGGTTTTCCATAGAACTTAATGCCTTTGCTCTAGTTTACCTTGATTGGTCTTGTTACCTTAATACACTATTGTGTTACGATATGACCCATGTCCGAAGAGGGTGTGGACAATTGAGTTGTCTAGTTGCCACTTACCAACGGTGGGAGACAACAGTATTTGAGGGACCGCCAAAAGTACAGTTTATAGCTATTCCATAAGCACTTATCATGCACACCGGTATACACAACATTACTTGACGAATCGTAGCATTAATATTTCATTGCATTCACCTCTTTCTAAGTTTTAATTTTGTTCTAGTTTTCTTCCAGTTCTAGTAGTAGTTGTTACAATCATCTTAAATTCATTTATCCTAGCAACTTATAGAATAGGCTATTTCCAAACCACGGCTTGGGTGCGAACATGGCCGCATTGACAACGTGGCTACGGGGTCTTGTTCGCCGAGCTCCCACCGGGACAAACTCTTTAAATATTTGTTGCTACAAGTACTGCAATAACCTTGTTATTGGTGCAGGAACCCAGTCATCAAGTATATCTATTCCTCATATGGATGGAAAAATCCCACTCTTGATACATGTAATTCAACACATACTTTCAGAATACCTAATGCCACCTTTATAACCACCTAGTTACGAAGTGGTGTTTGATGTCATCAAAGTATCCATCCGGTGATGGTGATTAACATGATCTCATGGTCGAAGGATTAGGTTACTATGTATTTGAAAGCTTGTAGCAAACACACTCTAAGTGACTTGATATTATGCTACGCTAACTATAGGAGTATGTCCATCACATCATTCTCCTAATGATATGATATTGTTATTAATAACATCTAATGTCCATGTTCATGAAACCATGATCATCTATTAATGAACAAGCTAATTCAACAAGAGGCTTACTAGGGACTCTTTTATGTTTACAAAACACACAAGTATTAATGTTTCCAATTAATACAATTATAGCATGAGATGTAAACATTTATCATAAACACAAAGATATAATAATAACTATTTTATTATTGCCTCTTGGGAATATCTCCAACAGTCTACCACTTGCAATAGAGTCAATGATCTAGATTACATGGTAATATACCTAACACCCATGGTGTTCTGGTGTTGGTCATGCTTTGCCCTAGGGAGATTTTCAGTCAACGGATCTGCCACATTCAGATTTGTGTATACTTTGCAAATCTTTATGTCACCATCTTGGACATGCTCGCGAATAGCATGAAAACGTTGTAGGGGTTCATAGCATGGAAAACAAAAAATTCTATCGCATGAACACACACAAGCCAAGATCTATCTACTAGATTGTAGCAACGAGTCGATAGAGTACTAACCCTCGAAGATTCCAAAGCGGTTAACGAGATCGAATTCTCATGGGTGATGTAGTCGTTCACTTGTCGATCTGAAGATTGTGTAGACGATCCTTCCGGCGCCGCGTTCCAGCAGTGCTCCCGCAGTCAGTCACATGATCGGTACTCGATGAAGACCTTCCTCTCCCTTGTTCCAGCAGGTAGCGGAGGTTGTAGATCTCTCCTCGCGATTCCGGTAGCATGACGGCGTGGTGTCGGAAGAAGAGGGGAAATCCCACAGGGCTTCGCCAAAGCCGGAGTGGGTATGGTGGAGTAGAGAGAGCCTCGGTGATCTATAGTTTAGAGGGGCGAGGGGTGGAGGTAGCCGGCGGCTAGGGATTAGCTAGACAGCGGCTGTTTAGAGGAGATCTAGAGCGGCTGCAACTAGAGAGGGGGCGGCAGCCGATCTAGAGTTTAGGGTTTCTTGTGGGAGTCTAGGGGCGCCCCTCCCCTCTATTTATGAGTGGGAGGGGAGGTTTGAGGAGGGGAGTCCTCCCCAAACTCCACCTTGTGGCCGGTGGCAAGGGAGAGGGAGGAATCCTCCCTTAGGTAGGATTCCTTCCCTCCCTCCACTAGGCAACCATGTTGGGATTTGACTATTTCAAATTGGTATTTGACTTTCAAACTAGAGTTTGATTTCTCTCTTCCCATTGCCTAGCCAAGTGACCTAGTACATGATGCAACCATTCCACTTTGTCATGGCACATCCATGTACCCTTCCCACTCTAGAGCGATGGACTTTCTAGACCCTTCTAGAACATTCCGGTGAAAACACAAAAACCATTCCCAAACTCCGGAATTGGACTTTCCTTATATGAATCTTATTCTTCAAACCATTCCGGATCTCCTCAGGATGTCCTGGATCCAATCCTAGACTCCAAACAACATTCGGTCTCTTACTGACATTCCATATCTACTAAACAACATCGAATCCTTAAGTGTGTCTCCCTACGGTTCGTGAATTATGCAGACATGATCGAGACTGTTCTCCGATCAATAACCAATATAGGAATCTCGAAATTCATATGGCTCCCACATATTTCTACGATTAATTCATGATCGAATGAACCATTTACATACGATACCAATTTCCCTTTGTCTCGTGATACTTTATTATCTGAGGTTTGATCATCGGTTTCTCTGCATACCTAGTTCAACCTCGTTACCAAGTACTCTTTTCTTGTTCATGTGATATGTGAACCCTTTTGAGCCAGTCACATGCTTGCAAGCCAATTGGATGACATTCCACCAAGAGGGCCTAGAGTATATCTATTCGTCATATGGATGGACAAATCCCACTCTTGATCCATGTGCCTCAACACATACTTTCTGAATACTCAATGCCACCTTTATAACCACCCATGTATGAAGTGGTGTTTGATGTCATCAAAGTATCCATCCGGTGATGGTGATTAACATGATATCATGGTCGAAGGATTTAGGTTACTATGTATTGAAAGCTTATAGCAAGTGAACTATTTAAATGACTTGATCTTATGCAACACTTAACTATAGGAGTATGTCCATCACATCATTCTCCTAATGATATGACCTTGTTGGTAATAACATCTCAATGTTCATGATCAGGAAACCATGATCATATATTAAACAACAAGTTAGTTTAACAAGAGGCTTTACTAGGGAATCCTATATGTTTAAAAATCACACAAGTATTAATGTTTCCGGTTAATACAATTATAGCATGGGATGTAAACATTTATCATAAACATAAAGATATGATAATAACCACTTTATTATTGCGTCTTGGGCATATCTCCAATAGTCTCCAACTTGCACTAGAGTCAATAATCTAGTTTCAAACCTTTGTGAATTCAACACCTATGGCTTTCCGGTGTTGTATTTACACGATTGCTAGTGGTCAACTGATCTTCGGATCCGACACTTTCAGGTCCGTGTGTAATTGCATGTCTTTGCGTCTCTACGCATCACTCATTCTCTAATGAGATGGCTTTGTATAAATTTGGTCCTTTGGTGAGACCTTTAGTTCCTTGGGGTTAAAACATTTTGATAATATTGTCGTACAATATATCTTCATAGTACTATTCTGCTATGAACTACACCTTTTTGATAACAAACTACTTGACACAAATGCCCTCTTTTGTTGTTACAATAACAGTCGTATACTTAGCCCTTTTGTTGTAGTATCCGCCACAATGTCTTTAACTTTGGAACTCATCCAAATCCATTATGGAACTTCCTTTCCATTACATTGTGCCACATAGTTTAAATTGAGATAAACTTAATTTTTACTTTGTGACAAAACTAGTATCAATGTAGTACTTTTACAATGAACTAACCATCTATTTGTCACCTCTACAAAAATAATATATTCTTAGATCTTCAAAAAGATCATAAGAATATCCTTACTATTGTCCAATGATCATCTTTATGAATCATTCTGGTATATGCTCATAACATTTAGTGCATAGGACATATCTGGATGTGTACATATCACAGTTTGATTGGTCAAAAATACTCTTTGTGATTTCATTCATCAAGTATCAAAATACTTGAATCTTTGTTTTACTTATCAAGTGTCGATACACTTGAATTTCGATTTGATCCTTTCTGGGTGGAAAGAACCTTTCTTGTCATTTCCATATTGAACTTAATCAATATCTCATTTATGTACATTTGGCATAACCATATTAGTGTCTCAATCCATCCATATAGACATTGACGCCAAATATTCGAGTTTTGCCTAAGTCTTTCATCGAGATGAAATTATTAACTTGTGTTAATAAAAGATACATCATTTCCAATCAACAATATGTCTTTCACATAATGCATTAGAAATATGTCTTAGCGCTCCCACTTAATTTCTTGCAAATTCAAGCATCTTCATCGTCTTCGATGAAATTAAACCTTTCAACAGTTTCATCATGATGAAGATTCCAACTCCGTGATGCTTACTTCAACCATTGAAGTATGCATGCTCTTTTGGCATCATTTGAATCAACAAAACCCTTTTGATCCTTTCATGTACACATCCTAGGCAAAAATTCTATTAGAAGAACTTTGCTTTGTTGGTTCAACTACCATATAACAAAATTATATGTAGTGGTTGCTACATTAATACGTCTAGACTAAATATCGCTATGAAATATCAAATCTTGTCATAATAAAGTGCTTGAACATTGTCGTGAAATCTTTCCCGACATGTCGACTATTTCATAGATGTGAAACATCCATGTCTATTTCTTTATATATCCAAATACGATATTAAGGTCTTACACCTTTCTAGAGGGTCTTCCAAGTTCAAAGCTTGATTTCTCGTGTATGGAACTATCACGGATTTTATTGCTTCAAGCCATCTGATGGAGTCAGGGCCCATCATCGCTTCTTTGCATATAGTCGGTTCATTATTGTCAAACAATATTGATTCACTCTCAAATCTTAGTATTTGATTGTTTACCCAACCTACTTAGTTCAATAGGAACTTAGACCTCCATGACGACAACCTTTGAGGCACGTGATCCATGAGCATTCTTGCTGCCTCTGGAACACTTTCTGGTGCTGTGCAACTCAGCACATATAGCTGAGGTTCTTTTAACCTTATCAAAGTTCTATTGTTCTCCCACTTAACTTTTTCCAAAAAATGCCTTCTTAAGAAACTTGACGTTCTAAGTGACAAACACTTTTGTCTTTGGTGTTATGGAGAAATATTCAACGGTTATTCGAAATAACATATAAAGACATGTTCATCCGACTTTGGTTGCAAACATCTTACTTATGCCTAGCAAACCAAAGTTTTAAGAAAGGATAACTTAGGTTTTACCCCAAACCATAACTTTATATGGGGTCATTTCAACGGATCATGATGGTGCTCTTTTCTTGTGTAAAAGCGGCAGTCACTAAATCTTTTAATATTTAAAGTATAATGGCAGTTTTATAAATTACACCTTTGATCTTCCCATGTCAAACAAGGTTTCATTACATGTCTCGAACATTCCATACTCTTATGGGTGTTTCGGGAAAACA
The DNA here is from genome assembly GCA_916181665.1 of Avena sativa. Classification (NCBI taxonomy): domain Eukaryota; kingdom Viridiplantae; phylum Streptophyta; class Magnoliopsida; order Poales; family Poaceae; genus Avena; species Avena sativa. Next base: position 125,791,388 of record OV702297.1, read on the forward strand.
CAAATCCATGGAAGAATTCCTCAAATCTTAGGTGTTATGCTAAACTTGTAACTCAAATATCTTCCTTTATGATCCTATCATAAATTCTTTATTTTCTTGTTACATTGATTTTGCACTTCATCTTGAAAGTCTTCGAACATTTTCAAATGTTTCACACTTCATCCTCATTAAGCAAATATTCATATATTTACTCAAATTTTCAAAGAAAGCATATGAAGTTGAAATTCATTAGTCTTTACTACACATAATGGGCTTCATACATCTATATGTAAAAGTACCAATAAGCTAGTCATTCGTTCCCTTTCGACCTATGAACGGAGTTTTAATTATCTCTAGGAAAGTTTCACAAGTGTCATTTCATAAAAAAATCAAAAGACTTCAAAATTCCATCAATCATGGGGTTTCTTCATGTTTTTCTTTCCAATCTAATTTAAACAGCGATGTCACTTCTTAAGTGATCTTTGAATCAATTGTCTTTCGAAATTTTTAGCACTAGTTTTATGGATGTGATTTCTCCAACAAGATTTGTAAATCATCCATCTTTTATGTCTTACGGTAATTATTTGAACAACCCTTTTGTTCTCATAATACCTGATCGAAACAAATATTGAAGATAAGCTTTGATGTCAATGAGAAACAAAGACAACACTTTATTTGTTTTCAATAAACATCATCACATATTCTCTTGCTAGTTACTTAGGCCATTGTAGTTCATAAATTGTGTTGTTTCTTATGATAATTCATACCAACAAATTCAACATCCAATACTTAAGAACCACATTGTTTAACAAGCAAAGAATACGGTCATAACATGTATATCATCTATATATCTAAGCTAAACAATTCTAGTCTTTTCTTTTCTGCCAAATATTTCTTCGATTTATCTTTCATCATTTCCTTTTTACTTTTAAAAGAATCTATCAACATCAATAGTGGTGCCATACATATGACACATAGTCCAAAGCGTGTACAGTCAAATACTAATATCTTTGGACTTGTACTTTGAAGTAGATCACCATCATCAAATGTTTGGCGTTCTTTCGAATAACATTCTTTAGTAATCTTTTAGTGTAGTAAACATTTTACCTACATCAAATATTCATCCTTATCATGAAACTATTCATGATCAAGCTACTTTATCTTATAATGGTGAATTGTGAGTATAATGTTGCTCTCCAAAACCTTTTGGAGGATTAGGACGACCAGCGTCTCCAACCTTTTGCAAATTCTCATCAAATATGAGAACATAATTTTTGCCATATTATGCTCTATCATGTTGCAACCAAAAACATCGTTTCAGATATTGCAATATCTACCACACATGACGGTTTCTGAAATAATTATTTCAGCTCCTAGATAACCTTGATATTAAAAGAATCTTTTGAATATCAAGAATCATGGAGACAAACATGATACTTTAGATACTAACACTGGAATTGTTACTCTTGATTTAATACTAACTATTAAACTTCATGTAGTAAACAAAGTTTGCTGAAAATATGCAATAGGACTTTTAAATCTTTAGATTAACACTCAAAATAATACGATACCAGTTCGTAAAGTAACTATCGATAATTCTGTAGTTCTATTATCTCAATTATAACTAAGCATAAGGTGGTGAACGGATTCCAATGACTACAACAACTACGCGAATTCACTTTGATTTAATTTATGATAAATAGTGTTCAACTTTTAATCATATTACTGTTGAACTCCAACTCAAAACAATATCCCTCACATTGTTTTAGTGATCACAAGAACCAAATCCACTACACCAAGTCCGATCATCATGAGATATGATGTAGCTTCAAAGGCGAATAATCAACATGTTCATCATATCATCTCTATGACTCATGATTTACCTCTTGGTATTCCGTGTTCCGAGACCATGTCTGTACATGCTAGGCTCATCAAGGTTAACCTTAGTTTCTGCATGAGAAAATCTGGCTTGCTCCCGTTGTATGCACACACAGAATCTATCACCCCCGATCATCACATGGTGCTTCGAGACAACGAGTATTATCAACGGTGCTTACTAAGGACGAACACTTTATTTACTTGATATTTTGTGAGGAGGGATCATCTTATAATACAAGATGCATAAAAGGATTAACATCACATGCAATTCATAATATGTGATGTGATATGGCCTTTGTTCTTGTGCTTCCGATCTCCATCTTCAAGAACGAACATGATCTCCATCATCACTGGCATGGCGTCAAGGTCAATGACACCGCTCCATGGTTATCGTCCACCAACATCAACTATTACAAATACTTTGAATAATAGACACACGGGTCTTAATGAAATTAAAAGACAACCATAAGGCTCCTGCTGGTTGCCAACTTACAATAAGGATCATTGCATACATCATATATAATCATAATCATGGCCATATCGCATCACAGCACACCTATGCAAAACAAAGTTAGATGCCTCTAATTTTCTTTGCATGTTTTACGTGGTTTGGGGATTTCGAACAAGAACCATTCTAACATACGAACATGAACCACAATGTTGATACTAGTATTGTCAATCACCCGTTGTAAAGTGAATCTTCACTATGGTGGGAGAGACAGACACTCACAAAGCCACTTATGCAATACAAGTTGCATGTTGACCATGGATCAAGTCTCATGAACGATGTCATGTAAGGTTAGCCCGGGCCACTTCATCCCACCATCCCGCAAGATGCAAAGTACACAAGAAGCAATCGACAACAAAAGCATCAACGCCCATAATGACCATTGTGTTCTACTCGTGCTACAGATCTACTCATAGACATGGCTCTGATACCACTATTTGGGTTCATAGCATGGAAAACAAAAAATTTATATCGCATGAACACACACAAGCCAAGATCTATCTACTAGATTGTATCAACGAGTCGATAGAGTAATAACCCTCGAAGATTCCAAAGCCGTTAACGAGATCGGATTCTCGTGGGTGATGTAGTCGTTCACTTGTCGATCTAAAGATCGCGTAGACGATCCTTCCGGCGCCACGTTCCAGTAGTGCTCCCACAGTCGGTCACACGTTCGGTACTCGACGAATACCTTCCTCTCCCTTCTTCCAGCAGGCAGCGGAGGTTGTATATCTCTCCTCACGATTCCGGTAGCACGACGGCGTGGTGTCGGAAGTAAAGGGGAAATCCCACAGGACTTCACCTAAGCCGGAACGAGTATGTTGGAGTAGAGAGAGCCTTGGCGATCTAGAGTTTAGAGGGCCAAGGGGTGGACGTAGCCGACAGCTAGGTATTAGCTAGACGGCGGCTGTTTAGAGGAGATCTAGAGTGGATGCAACTAGAGAGGGGGGAGGCAGCCGATCTAGAGTTTAGGGTTTCTTGTGGGAGGCTAGGGGCGCCCCATCCCCTCTATTTATGAGAGGGAGGGGCGGTTTGGGGAGGGGAGTCCTCCACAAACTCCACCTTTTGGCCGACAGCAAGGGAGAGGGAGGAATCCTCCCTTAGGTAGGATTCCTTCCCTCCATCCACTAGGCAACCATGTTGGGATTTAATTTTTTCAAATTGGTGTTTGACTTTTAAACTAGAGTTTGATTTATCTCTTCCCATTGCCCAGCCAAGTGACCTAGTACATTATGCAACCATTCCACTTTGTCATGACACATCCATGTACCCTTCCCACTCCGGAGTGATGGACCTTCTAGACCCTTCTAGAACATTCTGGTGAAAACACCGAAACCATTCCCGAACTCCGGAATTGGACTTTACTTATATGAATCCTATTCTCCAGATCATTCCGGATCTCCTCGTGATGTCCTGGATCCAATCTGAGAATCCGAACAACATCCAGTCTCTTACTCACATTCCATATCTACTAAACAACATCAAATTCTTAAGTGTGTCCCTACGGTTCGTAAATTATGCAGACATGATCAAGACTCTTCTCTGATCAATAACTAATAGAGGAATCTGGAAATTCATATGGCTCCCACATATTTATACCATTACTTCACGACCGAATGAACCATTTACATACGATACCAATTTCCCTTTGTCTCGTGATACTTTACTTACCCAAGGTTTGATCGTCGGTATCTTTGCATACCTAGTTCAACCCTGTTACTGATAAGTACTCTTTACTCGTTCCTGTGATATGTGATCCCTTGTGAGCCAGTCACATGCTTGCAAGCCAATTGGATAACATTCCACCAAGAGGGCCCAGAGTATATCTATCTGTCATATGGATGGACAAATCCCACTCTTGATCCATGTGCCTCAACACATACTTTCTGAATACTCAATGCCACCTTTATAACCACCCAGTTATGAAGTGGTGTTTGATGTCATCAAAGTATCCATCCGGTGATGGTGATTAACATGATCTCATGGTCGAAGGATTTAGGTTACTGTGTATTGAAATCTTATAGCAAGTGAATTATTTAAATGACTTGATCTTATGCTACGTTTAACTATAGGTATGTCCATCACATCATTCTCCTAATGATGTGACCTTGTTGTTAACAACATCTCAATGTTCGTGATCAGGAAACCATGATCATATATTAACCAACAAGTTAGTTTAACAAGAGACTTTACTAGGGACTCTTATATGTTTACAAATCACACAAGTATTAATGTTTCCAGTTAATACAATTATAGCATGGGATGTAAACATTTATCATAAACATAAAGATATGATAATAACCACTTTATTATTGCCTCTGGGGCATATCTCCAACAAACGTAGCTTTATATGCTTCAGCTTCTTGTGTGACCTTGACTCCTATGAATTGTCTATGGCACCCATGTTCTCACAGTAGATGGCCATCGCGTCCAACACACTAGGAACCAAACCAAGCTCGATAATGAAGCCTCCGAAGTAGCTATGTATTCCGATTCAGTTGAAGATCTCGCCACAACACTTTGCTTAGCACTGTTCCAACTCACAGCTGCACCATTCAAAGTAAATACGTATCCAAACTGTGACTTAGAGTCATCCGGATCGGTGTTCCAACTAGCATCGGTGTAACCGTTTACAACGAGCTCTTCGCCACCTCCATAAGAAAGAACCTTATCCTTAGTCCTTCTTAAGTACTTTAGGATATTTTTGACCGCTATCCTGTGATCCACTCCTGGATCACTTTGATATCTGCTAGTCAAACTAACAGCATATGGAATATTTGGTCTTGTACACAACATGGCATACATGATAGAACCTAAGGCTGAGGCATAGGGAGTTTTTCTCATCCTCTCTCTATCTTCTGCCATTGCCAGACTTTGAGTTTTACTCAAGGTCGTAGTGGGCAACATGGGAAAGAACCCTTTCTTCCTTCCTTCCATTCCAAACTTCTTTAGAACCTTGTCCAAATATGTACTTTGTGAAAGTGCTATTAAGCGTCTTGATCTATCTCTATAAATCTTGATGCCTAAAATAGCTTCTGCAAGATCCTTCATTGAAAAACTATTATTCAAATAGTCTTTGCCACTTTTAAGAAGTTCTACATCATTCCCAATCAACAATATGTCATCTACATATAGTACTAGGAATGCTACAGAGTTCCCACTCACTTTCTTGTAAACACAAGTTTCTCCATAAGTTTATATAAATCCAAAGGTTTTGATCACCTTATCAAAACGATGATTCCATCTCCGGGATGCTTGCTTCAAGTGAAGTTTGCATACCTTGTTAGCATATTTAGGATCGACAAAACCTTTGGGTTGTACCATATACAACTCTTCTTGATGTCACCATTGAGGAACGCTGTTTTGACATCCATCTGCCATATCTCATAATCGTAATATGCAGCAATTGCTAACAAAATCCTCATAGAATTTAGCTTCGCTACCGGTGAGAAAGTGTCATCATAGTCAACTCCTTGAATTTGTTGAAACCCTTTCACGACAAGTCGAGCTTTATATATGGTTACATTACCATCAGCATCTTGAAAATCCATTTGTTCTCGATAGCCTTGCGGCCATCCGGTAAGTCTATCAAAGTCCACACTTGGTTTTTGTACATGGATCTAATATCGAATTTCATGGATTCATGCCATTTGTTGGAATCTGGGCTCATCATTGCTTCCTCATACGTTGCAGGGTCATCGGTGTTATCCACCAACATGACATTCATAACAGGATCATACCAATTTGGAGTGGTACGAACCGTAGTCAACCCGCGAGGTTTCGTAGTAACTTCGTTCCGAGTTTCATGATCATTATCATTATCTTCCTCTCTTATTGGTGCAGAAGGCACAGGAACATCTTCCGGGGTTGCGCTACTCTCAAATCCAAGAGAAGGTTCGACAACCTTGTCGAGTTCTACTTTCCTTCCAGTCACTTCTTTCGATCTAAACTCCTTCTCAAGAAAGGATCCATTTTTGGCAATGAAGATTTTGCCTTAGGATCTATGATAGAAGGTATACCCAATTGTTTCTTTAGGGTATCCTACGAAGATGCATTTTTATTCTTTGGGTTCAAGCTTGTCGGGCTGTAACTTATTTCCATAAGCTTCGCAACCCCAAACTTTAAGGAACGACACCTTTGGTTTCTTCCCAAACGGCAATTCATATGGTGTCGTCTCAACGGATTTAGATGGTGCCCTATTTAAAGTGAATGCGGTTGTTTCTAATGCATAACCCCCAAGATGATAAGGTAAATCTATAAGAGATATCTAAGAGAGTTCGATTACGACATTCGGACACATCATTACATTGTGGTGTTCCTGGCGGTGTCAATTGTGAAAGTATTCTGCATTTATTCAAATGCATGCCAAACTCGTAACTTAGATACTCACCTCCATGATCAGACCACAGAAACTTGATCTTCTTGTTACGCTGATTTTCTACTTCACTTTGGAATTCCTTAAACTTCTCAAAACTTTTGGACTTATGTTTCATAAAGTAGATATACCCATATCTACTAAAGTCATCCATGAAAGTAAGAACATAACGATATCCACCGCGTGATGCCACACACATTGGTATGTATGATCTCCAATAAGTCCATAGCTCGCTCCATTATTCTAGAGAATGGTGTCTTAGTCATTTTTCCCATCACACATGCTTCACATCTTTCAAGTGATTCAAGAAGTCCATCGGAATGGAGTTTATTCATGCGCTTCACTCCAATGTGACCAAGACGGCAGTGCCACATATATGCGGAATTATCATTCAATTTCACTCATTTAGAATCTATATTATGAACATGTGTATCACTACTATCGAGATTCAATAACAATAGACCATCTATCATAGGCGCATGACCATAAAATATATTACTCATATAAATCAAACAACCATTATTCTCTGACTTAAACGAGTAACCGTCTCGCAATAAACGAGATCCAGATATAATGTTCATTCTTAACACAAGCACCAAATAACAATTATTTAGACTTAAAACTAATCCTGACGGTAAATGAAGAGGGAGCATGCCGACGGCGATCACATCAACCTTGGAGCCATTTCCAACGCACATCATCACCTCGTCTCTTGCTAGTCTTTGCTTATTCTGCAGCACCTGTTTTGAGTTACAAATATGAGCAATCAAACGAGTATCAAATACCCAGGCACTACTATGACTACTAGTAAGATAGACATCAATAACATGTATATCGAATATACCTTTCTTCTTGATGTTGTCGTTCTTCAGATCTGCCAGGTACTTGGGGCAATTCCGCTTCTAGTGACCTTCGCCCTTGCAGTAAAAGCACTCAGTATCAGACTTAGGACTAGCCTTGGGATTCTTTGTAGGTGCGGCAACTCTCTTGCCGCCCTTCTTGAAGTTACCCTTCTTCTTAGGCTTGCCTTGCTTCTGGAAATTGGTGGTCTTATTGACCATCAACACTTTGTGCACTTTCTTGATCTCCACTTTCGTAGACTTCAACATGGAGAATAGTTCAGACAACAACTTATCTATGTGCTGCATGTTGTAGTTCATCACGACGTTCTTTTAACTAGGTGGTAGTGATTGGAGGACACGATGAATACCCAACGCATTAGGAATCGTTATTCCTAGATCTGTGAATTTATTCGCGTGCCCAAACATCTTAAGCACATGCTCGCTAACGGAGATGCCCTCTTCCATCTTGCAGTTAAAGAACTTCTCGAAAGCTTCATATCTTTCAACAACCGCATGAGTCTCAAATATCATTTTGAGCTCATGGACAATATAATAAGGTTCACGGTTCTCAAACCTCTTCTGAAGCTCCGATTACAAACCGTACTAGGCACACTAAACTGTGGAGTATTGATTTTTCCGAGTGAGGAAACATTCTTTACCTCATTGGTAGCATCATCTACAGGCGGGTCACCTAGCGATGCATCTAGCACATAGGTCAACTGACCAACATTGAGGACAATCCTAAAGTTGTGGAACCAATCCGTGAAGTTGCTTCCATTGTTTTTCAACTTTTCTTTCTCTAGGAATGCATTAAAATTGATGGTAGGGGCCACCATGATCTACAACATATTTACAAAGAGTTTAGACTAAGTTTATGACAAATTGAGTTCAGACTTAATTCTTAAATTAACTAGGTGAACTCCCACTCAAAACAACATTCCTCACATTTTTAGTGATACATGAACCAAATCCACTACACCAAGTCCGATCATCATGAGAGATGATGTAGTTTCAAAGGAAAACAATCAACATGTTCATCATATCAATCATATGACTCATGCTCTACCTTTCGATATTCCGTGTTCCGAGACCATGTTTCTACATGGTAGGCTCGTCAAGGTTAACCTTAGTATCCGCATGTGCAAATCTGGCTTGCACCCGTTGTATGCACACGCAGAATTTATCATAGCCAATCATCACGTGGTGCTTCGAAACGACGAGTCTTAGCAACGTTTCCTACTAAGGACAAACACTTTATTACTTGATATTTGGTGAGAGGGATCATCTTATAATGCTACCATCGCAATCTAAGTAATACTAGATGCATAAAAGGATTAACATCACATGCAATTCATAATATGTGATATGATATGGCCTTTCTTCGTGTGCCTTTGATCTCCATCTCCAAGCATGGACATGATCTCCATCATCACCAACGTGGTGTCAAGGTCAATGGCGCCGCTTCATGGTTGTCCTCCACCAATAGCAACTATTACAACTACTTGATGAATAGACATGCATGTCTTAAATGAAATTTGAAGACAACCATAAGGCTTCTACCGGTTGCCAACTTACAATAAGGATCATTGCATCCATCACATATAATCACATTCATGACCATATCAAATCACAACACAAGCCCTGCAAAAACAAGTTAGACATATCTAATCTTCTTTGCATGTTTTACGTGGCTGGAGCTTTTGCATAAGAACTGTTCTAACTTACGAACATGAACCACAACGTTGATACAAGTATTGTCAAGTGCCTGTTGTAAATTGAATCTTCACTATGGTGGGAGAGGCAGACACCTGCAAAGCCACTTGTGCAATGCAAGTTGCATGTTGAGCATGGAGCAAGTCTAATGTACGATGACATGTAAGGCTAGCCCGGGTCGCTTCATCCCACCATCCTGCAAGATGCAAAGTACACAAAAAGTAAGCGACAACAAAAGCATCAACGCCCACAAAACCATTGTGTTCTACTCGTGCAACAGATCTATGCATAGACATGGATCTGATACCACTGTAGGGGTTCATAGCATGGAAAACAAAAAGTTCTATTGCATGAACACACAAAAGCCAAGATCTAATCTATGATATCAGTGCAACGAGTTTTTAGAGTACTAACCTGCGTAGATCCAAAGCGTTTAACAAGATCAGATTCTCGTGGTTGATGTAGTAGTTCACTTGCCAATCTCAAGATCGTGTAGATGATCCTTCCGGTGCCATGTTTTGGCAGCGCTTCCGTAGTCGGTCACACATACAGTACTCGATGAAGAACTTCCTCTCCCTTGTTCCAGCAGGGCAGAGGAGATTGTAGATCTCCTCGTGATTCCAGTAGCACGATGGTGTGGTGGTGGAGGTGGAGGAGTAGATCCTGTAGGTCTTCGCCTAAGCTGGAGAAGGTATGGTGGAGGAGAGAGGGCCTCAGCGGATAGGGTTTAGGAACCGAGGAGAGGAGGCGCCGACGGCTTGGGGTGTAGGCGGTGGCAGCTTGGAGGGCTAGGGCACCGGCGTCTTGGGGCAAGGCGGTGGCCTAGGGTTTTTGGGGTGGAGGGGTGGGGTGCCCCCTCCCCTCCTTATATGGGTGAGGGGAGGCGGAAAGGGGAGGCCGAGTCCTCCCACAACTCCCTCTTGGACGACAGATTGGGGAGGGAGAGGGAAACCTCTCCCCTCTAGGTTTCCTCTCCTCCCTCCACTAGGCTTTGACTTTCAATTTAGGATTAGACTTTTTCAAAGAATTGTTTGATCTAATCAAACTAGAGTTTAATTTTTCTCTTCATATTGCCTAGCCAAGTGTCCTAGGGTATGATGCAACCATTCCCCATTGGTATGGCACGTTCCAAGTACCCTTCCCCAGGGGTGGTGGACCTTCTAGAACATTCTAGAAGCTTTCAGTCAAAATACCAAAAACATTTCCGAACCCTGGAAATTGACTTTCCTTATATGAATCTTATTCTCCGGACCATTTCAGATCTCCTTGTAATGTCCTGGATCCAATCTGAGACTCCGAACAACATTTGATCTCCAACTCATATTCCATATCTACTAAACAACATCGAATCCTTAAGTGTGTCTTGCTACGGTTCGTGAACTATGCAGACATGATCGAGACACCTCTCCGGTTAATAACCACTAGAGGAATCTGTGAATCCATTATGGCTCCCACATATTTCTATGATTACATTGTGATCGAATGAACGATATTGATTCCCTTTGTAGAGATACTTTACTTATCCAAGGTTTGATCGTCGGTATCTCTATACCTAGTTCAACCTCGTTACCGATAAGTACTCTTAACTCGTTCCGTGATACGTTATCCCTTATGACCTAGTCACATGCTTGCAATCCAATTGGATGACATTCTACCGAGAGGGCCCAGAGTATATCTATTTGTCATATGGATGGAAAAATCTCACTCTTGATCCATATGCCTCAACACATAGTTTCAGAATACTCAATGCCACCTTTATAACCACCCAGTTACAAAGTGGTGTTTGATGTCATCAAAGTATCCATCCGGTGATGGTGATTAACATGATCTCATGGTATAAGGATTTAGGTTACTATGTATTTGAAATCTTATAGAAAACAAACATTTAAATGACTTGATCATATGCTACGCTTAACTATAGGAGTGTGTCCATCACATCATTTTCCTAATGATATGATCTTGTTATTAATGACATCCAATGTCCATGATCAGGAAACCATGATCATCTATTAGTCAACAAGCTAGTCTAACAAGAGGCTTACTAGGGTCTCTTTCATGTTTACAAAACACACAAGTATTAATGTTTCCGGTTAATACAATTATAGCATGGGATTTATCATAAACACAAAGATATAATAATAACCAATTTATTATTGCCTATTGGGCATATCTCCAACAATTATAGCATGAGATGTAAACATTTATCATAAACACAAAGATATAATAATAAATATTTTATTATTGCCTCTTAGGCATATCTCCAACAGTGTCTAGATGCACAACAATTTCATTAAAGACGTTGTCGTGGACGGCCTTGATCCAGCTAGTGTACCGCATGCCATTCCACCTGACGTAGTTGATGATTTCATTGTGCCTTGAAGCGCTATCGCATTTGGCCGGATATAGGGTGAGGGTGGATCTATGTAGTATTGTCGGCACAGAGGCTTCCGGGGTACCATGTCTGTGCTAAGGCGCACGATCCACCTAGATGAGGTAAGCGATTAGGATAAATACCACAAGCACATATGCATCTATGTGCCTATCTTTGTGCAGATCACCCGTTGGTACGTCGGAAATGTATCTATAATTTTTGATGTTCCATGCTTGTTTAGTACCAGCTTTGCTATTGTTTGTCTACTCTTTGAGGTATTTTTATACACTTTCTGGGACTAACCTATTAACAAGATGCCGCAGTGCCAGTTGCCTGTTTTCTGCTGTTTTTGGTTTCAGAAAAGCTAGAAAGGAAATATTCTCGGAATTGGACGGGACAAAGCCAAAGAAAATGTTTTACCAGAACGAACACGGATTCCAGAGGAGAGACGGAGGGGTGCCACATGGTGGCCACACCCCCCAGGCACGGGCCCACCCTAGGCCGTGCCAAGGCAGAGTGTGGCCCCCCTGGCCGCCCTCCTGCCTCGCCTCTTCGCCTACAAAGTCTCCCTATTGCAGAAACCCTAAACACCCGATCAGATCTCCACGAAACAGTTTGTAGCCTCTGCCACCATCATACCTAGATCGGGGGGATCTGAAGCTCTTCCCGTCACCCTGCCGGAGGGGAGATATCATCCTGGAGGCCTTCTTCATCACCATGCCAGCCTCCGGTATGATACGTGAGTAGTTCACCCTTGGACTATGGGTCCATACAGTAGCTAGATTGTTGTTTCTCCTCCTTTGTGCTATCAAGTTTGGATCGTGTGAGCTCCGTTCATGATTAAGATCATCTATTTGTAATCATATATGTTGTGTTTACAGGGATCTGATGGATATTGAGATACTATGTCAGAATGATTATTGATTCTATCATGTCAGATTGATTATTGATTCTATCATGTTTGTGTTATTTGTGATCTTGCATTCTCTCCGTTGCTAGTAGCTATCTTGGCCAAGTATATGCTTGTGAATCCAAGAGGGAGTATTTATGCTTAATAGTGGGTTCATGTCTCTAGTAATCTGGGGAAGTGACAGGAATCTCTAATATTGTAGATGTGTTGTTGCTACTAGGGAGAAAACAACAATATTTTATTCATGGAACAATTGTCTTGTTTACTTTACACACATTGCTTAAAGCAATAATCTGTTGCTTGCAACTTAATACTGGAGGGGGTTCGAAAGATAACCTGAAGGTGGCTTATTAGTCATAAATGCAGTTGGATTACGGTCTATGTATATTGTTGTAATGCCCAATCAAATCTCATAGGAATCATGATGTCTAGTATTGCATTGTTATGCTTCCTCAGTCTGTTAATTGCCCCGATGTAATTTGTTCACCCAGCATGTTATTTATCTTAAGGAGAACACATCTAGTGAACTATGGACCCTGGTCCAATCTTTGTCATTGATATTCCATCCACTGTTACTGTTACTGTTTACTTTCTACAAGCAACCGCTATCTTCCACACTATACGTTTAATCGTTTGTTTTCAGCAAACCAGTAAGATTAACAATCTCACTGTAAGTTGGGGAAAAGTCTTGAGTTTGTGTTGTGCAGGATTCCAAGTTGCTAGCAACACCTTGGAGTTTTTTCCTTGCTCCTACTAGTTCGATAACCTTGGTTTCATAACTGAGGTAAAACTTGTTGCTGTGGTCATCACACCTTGCTCTTGGGGTCTCCCAACGAGGCTCCGCAGTCGACTGAGCCCATCACCCGTCGGAAGGAGCACAGAGGCGTACAAGCTATGCACCTGATAGGGAGTATCACGCAATGCTGAGGGCTGCGGTGCAGATCACCCACAATTATAAGCCGGCGTTTCATCCCCACATCCACCATAGGCCGAGAACCCAAGCCAACAACACAAGCAACTTTAACAGCGCATAGGATGGCATGGCGTGCGTGTGGCGCGCCTGTCCTGGCTGCTCTGCCCAAGCATTTATGTCGCTGCAGAGGCGCCATCCTGGAAAAGACGGGACAACGGTCATACCATCCCACCGTCCTCGATTATAACTGCACCGCCTCAGGAACGAGAGAGGTCCATAACATCACCCCTCTACATCCACGACACGTGACGAGGAGTGCCTGACCTTGGGAGTCATGCATTTTATGCATGCACGACATCAATGTGGTAACCCCTTAGTGTATAAAAGGAGGCCCTCTGTCTGCAAATGGAGGAAGGCCATTTGGCGAGGGACATAGTACTTAGTGAAATACCCTAGAGAGTGCACATAAGAAAAGCTCGGCTAGTGAGGTAGAAGGAAGAGTTAGAGGAGAGAAGGAGAAGAGGAAATGTAAAAAGAGAGCAGGAACCCAAGAAGCATTCTTGCTACCAGGCAAGAGAGCTCATGTCCTATGTAAGCAAGATAGACCACCAAATAGTACAGAAGGCAAGATGTAGGGTTATTAGCCAAAGGGCATCCAGAACCTGGGTAAATAACCTCCGTGTTTCATCGTCGTCGAGCTTGGAGCACCTCGAGCCCTTACCAAACAAATAGGAGGCGTCACACATCCCCGGTGTCCAAATTTCTGGCACACGACATCTGGGGCGCCAGGTAGGGGGCGCGCGTACTTCGTCTCCAACCACCGTTGGCCACGATGCCGGTGAAAAAGGGCCCTGGCGAAGGCTCCTCAAATCATCTTCTTGATGATCGGTCTCCCCCTGCATCAAAAGCGGAGGCGTCACCGGCTGCAGGGAGAGCATCACCCTCAAGCCGGTCATCGAGCATGGCGAGGGATTGGGTCTGATCCCAAGGAAGCAATATCTCAAGGACAACACTCAGCTCACTAAAAAGGTTCTGTTATGCGATGGCGTGACCCGCTTCTTCACCATCGGCAGCCAGCTCTCCCCCGAGGAGGAGGGATCCCTCCTCGTCCTCTTGAGGAAAAATGTGGTTGCCTAGGACCCGTCGGACCTCCCAGGCGTGCCGCGCCAGGTGATTGAGCCCCACCTGGTGGTATGTTCATGCACACGTCTGGTCCGACAACAAGCCCAAGATTGACAAGACTTCATCATGGAGGAAGTCCGCAAGCTGATGAAGGAAAGGGGTCGTGCGTGAAGTGCTAGACCCCTCCTGGATGGTTAACCCCGTCATCTTCACCAAAACCAACCTTAATAAGCGACTCTGCATCGACATCACCGACTTCAACCAGTCGTGTCCAAAGGATCCTTTCCCTTTGCCATGAATAGATCAAGCTGTGGCCTCCACCGCCGAGTGTGATTTATTGTGCTTCCTGGATGCCTCTTTCGGGTATCACCAGATCAAGTTGGCGGTCGAGGATGAGGATAAGACGACTATCTTCACCCCCATGGGATGCTACTGCTACACTTGCATGCCTTTCGGGCTCGAGAATGCTAGAGCCACATTCCAGCGAGCCATGAGGGCTTGCCTCTAGTCACAAATGGTCTGCAATGTGGAGGCCTACATCGAGAACGTTGTGGTGAAGACACGGATCAGGCGACCCAGATCGATGACCTACGCGAGACCTTCGACAATCTTCGCAAGGTACAACTCCGGCAAAACCCCTATAAATGTGTTTTGGGGTGCCGTCTAGCAAACTCCTCGGTTTCCTGGTGTTCCATCGGGGAATTGAGGCAAATCCGGACAAGATCAGGGCGATTGAGGACATGCAAGCGCCCCGAATGGTAAAGTATGTCCAACGCCTCAATGGGTGTGTATCACCTTATTGGGACGTTTCATCTCACGACTGGGCGAGCGCGCCCTTCCCTTATTCAAATTGCTCAATAAGAAGGGTCTGCTTACTTGGACCCAAGAAGCCGAAGAAGCACTACCTATTATCGTATACCGTCCTTGTCACTCCGAAGACTGAAGACCCGTTATTTCTTTATGTTGCAACTACCAACCAGGTGGTAGGTGCCGTGTTGGTAGCTAAGCGGGAGGCAAGTGAAAGAAAGGAGCATATCGCCAATGTTGGGCCTACGCGCCGCCACCCCTAGAGCATCCCCTGAGCGTGGCATCGAAGCTCGAGCTGACGCCTAAAGGCCCCGAGAAGCGTCATCTCGAGCACCGCCCGGTATACTTCGTCATTACTATGCTACAGGATGCCCGGGAACGTTAAACAAGATAGATATACAACAATTAACCTTGTTTTCTATGAACAAATTGTATGAAAAGCAATATTAATTATATACAAACCATCCTAGCATGATAAAATGGCCATGCAACAAAAACTACATAAATGTGCTAGGAGACAACGTATGGATATGTCCTTGAACATAATAATCAACACATATTACACATTAGAAACACCAGAATTGTTAAATATTGATGAAAACATAAGATTAACCAATTGAACTAAAAATAATCAACATAAAAAATAGAATCGTACTACTAAACATGATTATGTGATAAATATAAAACATGGAATTGAATTTCTGAATTTAATTCCCAGTACCACATGATCAATTAGACCTACAAAAACTACTAGGAAAAGATTTATTCTTGAATCAACAACACATATCAACAAAAAATACTATGGCTATATCCTATGGTGTATTTAGGGTTTATAGGAGATGTGGGGAGTACGGTTCGTGAATACCGATAGAAATCAAACCTAAAATATCAAAAGCTAAAAAAATTGTGGCCAAATCGTAAAGATAGATCCGGGGTTTACATGCAACTAGGGTTTATATGAGACCTTGGGATTAGGGTTTGTGCACATGTCCGATGACAGAGCCATGCGCAAGAAAGAAGAAATTAGGACGACAAGTTAGGTGAGATATAAATAAGGATAGCATGAGTAACTCGCATATGTTGTCGTCATGTAGTCGTATGTGTGGGCCGAGCTAGATTTTTGTGTGAGCCTTGATGCGACTTCCGAGGAGATGAACCCAACGTAAGGAGGAAGAGCAGTGGCATGGCTGAGGTGGTGCGCTATTGCCGGTGTGCCAAAGGAGCGGAGGATTTGGGAAAAAAGGGCACGAAATATATTTGGGAATAGATTCACTTAGAGTCACCCGAAAGCTATATAGGCTAAATAAAAATGTTTCGCAAGAAATAGTGAGTATCGGTGATATATTATTTTACCTGTCAATAGGATGATGATAGTGGGATAACAAGCTTCACATATTTGTGGGATTGGAATTTAAGAACCTAAATTTTGTCCGGCTAAATAATAGTGCTTACACAACCCGTAGACACCCTACGTCAATGATATGTGGGACCGTGAAGAAGGTAGACCCACATATCATCCGTATATTCATACCCTTTGATGGTCATTTACGCTCAACGAGGTTGGCATTGGTTAGGACCATGAAGATTGATCTATTACATGTCACTAATGATACGCGCAGCAATATAATATAAAAAGGCTATAATTGTAGTATTTGGAAAAAATTTACTCCTTTCAACCTAATATGTATCCTTTTGACCTAAATTTTTGTGACATGCCTTGATTCAGCACCCATATTTATAATGTGAATTAAAAAATCGATAATCCTATTTTGTACCATTTTATCTAGGTGTTCAATAGAAAATAATAAAATAAGATATAAAACATGTGAAAAACTAACTTCCTTCATGCATGGAGTAATTTTTTCTTAATATTTTCTTAGTGTAAATAGGATAAGGCAATAAAAAATTAAAATCTGACTAGCAACAAAAGTTGGTTTGGTCGCTTCGAAATGGGAGTTTAGCATTTTTAGTACCCTTAATCTCTCTACATAATTATCATGTTTTTATTATCAACGAAAGTGTTGCTTTTAAGATTGTACATGATAATAAAGTGGTGCATTATGAAATGGAAATCACGAATCTTGAGACCAACTAGTTACCTTTGTTCTACTTGCACCTTGCTAGCTAAACATGATGCACATCCATCTAGAAAACTAGTACTTCTGAAGACTCAACCGTATCATCTTTTCATGGTTGTGTCCATGTAGTAACACGCTTCTCCCGTATGAGTTTTGATCATATCACCATTTCAATAACCTCCGTTGCATGAAATGATCCCTTCATATTGAGGATCTGCATATCTAACCTAGATGCAAGGTTATCTTTTGTTTTATTTTTCCATCTAGCATAGTATTAACAACGTTTTCAAAGACGTCTTTCTCAATATGCATTACATCTAGATTATGATGTACACGAAAGTTCTTCAAATACTTCAGTTTGACAAAGCATGATCTCTTGTGCCATATGCAAGGGTTGTCCTCCACAACGATATCATGTTTTCATTTTGTAGCTGCCTTTGCATGATTCTGATCTTCTAACTTTCCAAAGATTACGTTCCAACCAGTTTTTTCTTATCAATGGCATATCCAGTAATTGGTGTTGGAGGTCTTGTATCATCAAAATATTTATAAAAATCACATGTCTCAATCATATACGGGCAATCAAAGGATAGGAACCTATGTTTTCCCTTGTAACAAGTATTTTTCCATGCTTTAATTTATAGCTATCAGTATCAAGAAAACAAGTAGCACACAACACATTCTTGTTAATTTTTCTACCACATGCCATTGCATTACCAATGTAATCACAGATAGTCCCTAATGCATCACAAAGGGTGAAATAGTCACTCGTGGATGCATTATATGTTCTAGCATCTATCTCATACAACTTTTCAAATTCTTCAATTGAGATCTCTAGGTAAACATCTATATTATTCCTAGGATATTTTGGGTCAGGGATCAACAGTTACAGAATAAAATGTTCAGACTTCATGCATATCCATGGTGGAAAATTATACAGAATCAGAATCACATGTCAAGTGTTATGAGATGTGCTATATGCACCAAATGGGTTGAAGCTATTTGTAGTCAATCTATCCCAACTTGATGTTATGATGATCGTTTCCAATCAGTGGATACAACATGTCAAGGTTTTCCAATTCTCAACATCGATATGATCCCAGAGAAAACCATCATATGTATGCTCATTTGCATACCATCTTGCATCGGTGGTTGTCTTTGTAGACATAAAAGTCTTATGTAGCCTTATTTTTATAGGAAAATGCTTGATACCTTGAGGCCACTTTCCATCTATGATGGTTTTCCACCTTGAAGTGCCAGGTGGGGCATTTATCATGGAGTGCAGGATCATTCCTATATAAAATACAGTCATTTATGCAGGCTTCTATGTTGTTATACCCAATGCCTAGAATCATAATAGTTGTTGGGTATTTCATTTCTCATTGGGATGCTTCACCTAATAACAACGGAATTTTATCAAACATTCTATTAGCAATTGTCACATCCCAAAATTTTTCAAATTTTGAAATGTGAAAAATAAACAAACAAAAGAAACAAATGTTGAAATTTAGGGTCAAAAGAAACTTTTTGCTTCTAAATGGAAACATCAAAACCCTACTAGAACAAAATTTGAATGAAAAGGCAACAAACAAATTTTCAAACAAGTCAAATGCATCCCTGCATGGAATGTATCTTGAATTTAAATCACTTGGAAAAGTTAAACCTAAAACCTAAACCCTAATGATAGAATTCATCTTCAAGATCACTTGAAAAACTATGGCTTTCTTCCATATAAAAATTTAGCAACAAAAATTTCTAAATGATCAAAAATGGAGAAAAAAATATTTTCAAAACCATGGGAATTGGTTTCACACCATTTGGAGCCATGGATAAAAACTAATGATTTTAATAAGATAAAACAAAATATTCCAAGGTTAATAAAGCTCCTAGCTAAAATCAATACCAAATTATGAGCAAAGTAATCCTAAAAGGATTTAAAAGGATAAATAAATATTAAATAAAATTATACAAAGTGGAATCACCAATTTTTGAACTATAAATAAAAAGATATGAATTTTACAAGATAAAGAAAGAATTAAATAAATAAGAATTGTTTCAAAGACAATTTAAATCTCGGCCAAATCCATAAGAAAATGGAATAAAAGAAATTTAAATAAAATAAAGGGATAAAAGTTTATTTAAATAAAATTATATGGGCTTATGAACCGTATTCAAATTTTATTTAAATAATGAAATGCCTCACTTAAATGAATATTAAATCATAAAAAATTATTTGGATTAATCCAAGTTGGACTAAATAACACACTAATTAAAGGTATAAACCTATTGAAAAGTTTTGGAAAATATTGGAATTCAAATTGAAGCTTGAATCAATTGATTCAAATAAAAAGAGAAAATAGAAATAGAAAAAGGAAAAAGAATAAGAAAAAAAATAGAAAACGAACCCAACCCAGCTAACCTGCCCAGCCAGCGCAACACCCCAGGCCCAGCAACAGCCCACCCGGGCCACTCTCCCCCCCCCCCCCCCCCCCGCAGATCTTACTCACCGCGCACCACACCCGCATCCTCCTTGACTGCTTGGACCCACCTGCCACCTCAGCGTCGTGAATCACGCGCGCTGAACTTGCCTTTCCCCCTCTGACTATTCCCCCTGATTGAATTCGCTTAACAATGCGAGTTAATCGCTCCCCCGACCTCGTCCTCTTAACCGCCTCCCCCTCCTCTCTTTTTCCCCTCAAATCCCGTCGCCAGCGAGCCACCAGGCTGCTCGAAATTTAGCTCACACCGCCGCGGCCACTGACGAGCTCCGATGTGAATTCCGGCGAGCACATACCCCATATTTTTCCCTAGCTCACACAAGCTTGCTCTCCAACCAAATACGCACCTACTGACGCTTCCCGTGTGCTCGTGTGTGCCCCGGAGGCTCGGCTCTATCATCGCATGCACGCCACCGACGACCCCGAACTGCGGTGACAAAATACGGTGAGCACCGTGTGCCCCTTGCCCTCTCATTCATATGACCCTTCTCGCCATCTTATCACGCACGCACTGACACTCCTAGCGTGACCTCTCATGCTCTGTAGGCTCGCCCACGATGATTGCATGCACCCGATGGTGGCAGCCACTCCGGCGAGGAATCGCCGTCACACCCATGCGCCCCGGCCTCGCCCACGTCCACGTTGAGCATCGTCACGTCAATGCGAACCTGGTAAGCCACTATGCCCCCTTCCTTGCCCCCTGGAGTTGCCGGACCGCCGTCGACAGACGCGCTGCAGCCGCAGCTCGCCATTAGCGCCGCCCGTCGTTGGTTGCTTCGTCTAGGTCCATTAGATCTAGATCTAATGCTTTAGATTAGATTACTAATCGAAGGGGTATCAACCAATCTGACCCGTACGATCTAACTTAAATCCAGTGGCTCACAGTGCTGTTCCGCGCGAACCGGTACTAGCCAATTAGAACAGGCCACGTGGCCAGACTATTCTATTTAAATTCAGATTTTGTTCTATTAAGTGTTTAAACTTGCAAAAATCATAACTTTTGATTTGTTTGTCCCAAATTGCAAATTTGGTGTCTATGGATTTATAAAAATGTGTACTTTGCACTTATGGCCCTGGTTTGGTCATTTGCATCTGAAAAATTAGGTTTTTATGCAGAAACATTAATAGGATTATTTTGAGTATAAAAATTGTTCTAAAAAATATTTTTGAGTAAATCCTTTTGTAAATGGTTTTATTTTGAACCCTCTGACCATAAAAACTAACATTTGAATTGAAAAATATATATTTTTCTAACACTAGAAGTTATTACTTTGAATAAAAGCATTTATAGTAAAACAAAAATGATTTAATAGGCCTATTTTCACTAACTTGATTTTAAATGAAATTCGACTTTTATAAAAGACCAGTAGGTGTTTTGAAATGTTTAGAACCTTTTTAGAAACCACCTTTTCGATAATACAACCTTTTGCATGGTTGCATGCATTTCTTTATTTTATTGTTTTGTTTGTTATTTGTTTGATTGCTAGTTTTGAATGTGTGCTTTGCTTGATTGTATTGTAGTGAACTTTGAGGAGTGTGACATTTGCAAGATCAAGGAGAGTACCTAGATTCTCTACTAAAAAGGCAAGTGATACTTTGGTCATCAAAAGTCCTATATTTTCAATATTGCATTAGTGATATTTTTGTAGTATGCATGATATGACTATTTTTATATATTGCTATGCTATAGTAGATCCTATAGAATATATCTTGGTAGGAATTTTCCTAAGTCAAGAGACAAGTTGTTCTAGTATGCTTAGCCTAGCTATTAGAATACAAGGGTGGAATATTCATACTATAATATTATGCAAAGTCTATGACTATGTTTTTGATTAAATAAACAACTATGTGAATGAATCACCTGGGTGGAATGGGAAGAATGGTTTGTGTTGAGTGGTTACCCAGGGCCCATTTCTATGGTTCACCCTGGTATATCTCACTTGTGGATGGCCACCCAGAAACAAAGATATTTGAGATATTTTGTGTTGACAAGCTTCTAGTGCAACCACATGGCATATGGGCTTTGCCTTGACCAACTAGGTTGCAAGAACTCAGATGGACAGATAGTTGGTGGTAGTGATGATAGAATGGAACACGTCTATGCTGATATGAGGGATTGTTTTGAAAAGTCTCGTCTCGATGCATGCCGAGTCTTGTGGGAAAAGTGCACCACCTCTGTAGAGGGTAAAACCTAAGTACTTAGTCGTGTCCCCGGTAATTGACATTTTGAGCATCAAAGACATTGAAATAATCAAGGATATCCTTATCCCAATTTCTCTAAGTTAAAACTTGTTGGGTGAACAAGGGAAGCACCTGGTGTGTATCCAGTGTGCCATGTGTGATGAAATGTTTTGAAAAGAGAAAAACTATTTTCAAAGGATAGGGAAAACTTATATTATGAAAAGGCCAGTGTAGAGGTCCAAACCTGATAAGGTAGAGATCCTTGTGTTTACAATGCTAGTCCCTGGATCAATAGCTAGCATCCACAGCTTAAGATGTAATATCAAGAAACAAAGGTCATAATACAACTTTATAACCAGGAATAAAATAATTCATTACATCTTACATAGCTCATTTGGCTATCTCATTAGAATGCAGCAGAAATAACTATATAGCATGAAATCCTTCATCGTCAAAGTGCCATAGGCAATCATGTTGGTTGTAGACTTGTAATCCTATTCAACACACTTCACTAACATCAAACAAACCTGCAACATAATAAGTTACAACCACAAGGGTCAATAGATTTGAATTGTATTGGCAAGTGATACTATGGTAGAATTGTGGTATCTATCATCTATATGCATTTGGCTAAGTGGAGCTTAGGCTTGCTTTTCTCAAAATAGATTTTCCTTATCATTTGAAAAACACTAAGTTTTTGTTTGTCAAAATCACCCAAGGAACAACCAATAGAATTGGTTAACCTTTTACCCTTGTTCAACCACAAGCTTTTAACTTACAAATTGGGATGATGAGCCGGGGACACGGCTAAGTACTGAGATTTTACTCTCTCGAGAGGTGGTGCACTTTCCCTACAAGACTCGACATGCATCGAGACAAGATCTTTCAGAAGCCTTCCCTTAGACCAAATGGACGCGTTCCAAACCTATCACCCCCTACCACCTTCTGTCCATCTGGCTAAGTTATTGCAACCTATATGATCCAGGCAAAGCCCATATTGCCATGTGGCTGCACTTGAAGCTTCTCAACATTTGACATCTCAAATATCTTTGTTCCTGGGTGGCATTCCACAAGTGTGATACCATGTTTTTTCCAGTATACTGGACTTGTGATAAACAAGTTTTCCCTAGTATACTAGACTTGTGTAACCACTCAACACAAACCTTTCCTTCCATTCCACCCAGATGATTCATTCACATAGTTGTTTTATTAAACAAAACACAAGTCATAGACTTAGAAATATTTCATAGCACGAATATAATCCACCCTTGTTTTCTACTAGCTAGGCTAACCATAATAGTAGCAAGAATCTTAACTTAGGGAAAATTCTACTATGGCATCATCTACTAGGATTTCCCATGGCATATCATACTTAGTAAAATTTCAATGCAAGTCCTACTCAAAATATCACTAATGCATAGTGAAAATAATAGGACAAAAATTATGAAGCACCACTTTCCTTTTTAGTAGAGAATATATATTCACTCCTTGATCTTGCAATTGTCACACTCTTCAAAGTTCACTACAATTCAATCAAGGCACAAATTCAAACTAGCATTCAAACAATTCACCACATAAATATAATGAAAACAAAATAATGCGTGCAAGCATGCAAATGATTGTTTTATTGAAAAACTGGTTTCTACTAAGGCTATAAACATTTTTAAAACACCTATTGGTCTTTTATAAAAGTGGCAAAACCATTTAAAATCAAGTTAGTGAAATTGGGCCATTTAAATCCTTTTTGCTTTGCTAGAAATAATTTTAATCAAAGTAATATTTTGTAGAGTTAGACAAATATGTTTTTAAACACAATGTTAGTGTTTAGGAACCAAGGTGTTTAAAGCAAATCCATTTACAAGAGGTTTCACCCAAAAACCATTTTTAAATCAAAGCAACATTTTTATTTTGCTAGAAATTCCTTTATTCAAAGGAATAATTTTCTATGGTTAATCAAATACATTTTTGAATACAAAACTTAGTGTTTAGGGTCAGAGAGTTTGAATCAAACCATTTTCAAAAGGTTTTACTCAAAAATTATTTTTAAAACATAATCAACAATTTTTGTTTTGCTAGAAATGCTTTTATTCAAGGAATAATTCCTTAGTGTCACAAAATATACTTTTAAATCCAAAAGTTTATTTTTATGGTTAGTAGGTTCAAAACAAAACATTTGCAAAAGATTTTACTCAAAAATCATTTCTATGATAGTTTTTATACATAAAATAGACATAAAAATGTTTCTGCAAAAACATTCAATTTTACAGAAGAAAATACTAAACTAAAGGCATGGTTGCAAATTTTGCATTTTTATAAATCCATTGATATAAAATTTGCAAAATTTGGCCAAGCAGATCAAAAGTTATGGAATTTACAATTTCAAACAACTAATAGAAAAATTTCTGTTTTTAAAACAAAACATGTGCCATGCATCACTTTCTGACTGGTGCGTACCTATTCGGGTGGATCGACTAATATAGAGCGTCGGATCTAAAGGAAATCGCGCGGCACACAGCACACGATACCTCTTCGGTTAGTTATTCTATCCTAGCCTCTAGATTAGCATCTAACGATCCAGATCTTGCCAACCATAGCTGGGCGGCGCGGCGACGACGCACTGGCTACGGCGTTGCGGCGACTACAAGAAGCGACTACTCGCTATGACATGTTAGAGCTCGAGGTGGTCGCCGTCGACAAAGGGGCGCACGGAGTCACTGGCGATTGCTCGCCGAAGTTCCTACTGGCGATGGGCACGCACTGCCGTTGACGGAGGCGACGCTACGGTCCAAGCTAAGGCAAACAAACAGTTGTGTTAGATGCGCACGAGATCAAAGAACATACACGTATCTTCGAGAGGGAAAGGGTAGGTCAGAAATTACCAGGGGACGTCGTCGGAGTTGGAGTAGTCCGCGGTGGTGCTCGGGCGGTGAAGAAGCCGAGCTTCTAGGGCGCGCGCGGGCGAGTGGGAGGTACTGGCAGATGCTCGAGATTATGGGGAGCAGGCTCATGGGAACTAGGGGCAGTGGGGGTGGCGGTGTTGGCCAGAATTCACCGATGAGCTCGTCGGAGCAGAGGAGGTGTTTGCGAGAAATTCTCGCAGCCTGGTGGCGGAGAGGGAGGGGAAACTAAGGGGAAAGGTAGAGGGGAGAGGGGCGCTTATGAGAGCGTGGTCGCTAGAGGAATTCACGCGCGTCATTTAGGCAAATTAAAGACGTGGATTCAAAGCAGAAACGGGCGAGGGGAAAGGGGAGAACTGGTCTCGCGGGGTTGAAGATGAGATGAGATGGCAGTGGGGCTACATCGTCAGTGAGCTGAGGAGGGGGTACGGTGGGGTCAGGTCGTCAGCGAGGGTGCAGGTTAGCTCGCAGGTGAGAAAAGAAAACGAGCAGGGTGAGGGAGTGTCGGGTGGGCCGGTGATTGGGCATGCTAGGCTGGAGTCTGGGGTAGGTTTAGTTGGGCTGCTTCTTTCCCTTTTTTTCTTCTGTTTTCTTTTTCTTTTTCCTTTTCTGATTTTCTGTTTTCATTTCAAACCTTTTATTTAATATTCAATTTGAATTCAAGTTTTGACTAAACTTTTCTAAACTTTCAGTATGTTTTAGCTACTGTTTATTTATGTGTTTAAAGTCCATTTAGAATAATTTATTTTATTCTTTTTTATGGTTTATTATTTATTTAAATTAGACACTTGTCTTTATTTAAATAAGATTTTAAATATGGTGTTAAACCCATATAAATTTTATTCCAAATAATTTTTTTATACTTTTAAGTTAATTAGATAACTTTTAATACACTTTGGCTAATTCCAATTTATCATTTTCTCATGATTTAATTAATCATTTTTATTAGGGATTTAATCTTCTTTTAAATAAACTGAATATGGTTTAATCCAATAATCTTTATTCCTTTATTTTATTTGTATTATTTTATTCCATTTGCTTATGGATTTAACTCAAGATTTAAATTGTCTTCTAAATAATTTCCTTGGGATTTATTATTTAGTTTAGGCAATTTGTCTTTATTTAAATAAAATTGGAAATTTGTCAACACCCGGATTTTTAATCCCAGATGCCTGTTATGCCATACATCGCAATCCCAGGATTACCATTTTTGCGAGACATAACAGATTTGGATATCACAGTATATCATCCATTACAAACCATACATAAGGTCTTACACAAATAAGGATCTCATGATCCAGTTCTTAATACAACTCAAGCAGCGGAATGACGTAATAGTAAAGATAGCGTAGGCGAAAAGCTCCATCTTTGAGGTCACAGGCAATGCTGACGATGAGAGATGATCCTAGTTGTCGTAACCTTCCTGCGGTCCAACATACTGGTACTCCTCTTCATATTCTGGCCACGGGAATAGCCAGGGACAAAGCCATGAGTACTCTTTAAGTACTCGCAAACTAATACTAACAAGTTAATGGGGTTTTTGTAGTAGGACACTAAGCTCTAAGGTTGTTTTGCAAAAATCCAGGTTTACCGCTACTAAGTTCAAAAGCAAAGAAAGCTAGTAGAAGTTTTATAACACCTAAGTGGGAATTTAAATTTCATATCACAACTCTGTTGTGGTCAAGTCAAAGTCTCAATTCATTGCATAAGTCATTTTGAAAACATCTGACAGGGGAACAATATGACCACTCCAACTATCCATAACCACGGACGTGGCTAATCGAATAGTTTGACACTCTGCAGAGATTGTACACTTTCACCACAACATTCGATACATCCGTCAGGAACAAATCCTGAATTCACCATACTCAGTATGCGGATAATCAATCCTAACCTTTAAATTACACGCCTTAGTATATGCATATCTCCTGTGAGTTTGGCCTCCCAACCATGACCAACTGTCATCTTGGGTACTGCACAGGTGGACAATCTTCATAAGGTAGCCTCAGCTCAGACCTTGGCTGTGAGGGAACCCATACTAAGGTATATAAGTTTCCAGTCAAGCCCTACCCAATTTTCGGGTATTGTGGTTGTACGGTAAAATTGGAATGGTATCGCATCCAGACAACCATCAGTTTTATAAAGGGCTAAGGCTCATGCCTCAACATTTTCATCATCAAATCATCTGGTGTTCGGAAACACATGTCAAAACATCTCAGTAGAATGACTCATCATTCTAAGGTTTTCATAACCATTTTCAACAAGTATTCCCATCTAAATTTGATCAAGTTTTATGCTTAGAACTAGCATCTACAAGTGGGGTGAGTACTAATGAGGGGTGGTAAACAAGTGGAGATTAATTAAGTTCAATCTCATGCCTTAGGATGACATCAAGATTATCTAGCTTAGGCCAAATTTAATGCTCTTTATGCAACCTTCAATTATCCTCCTAGAATCTACAAGTCACTTAAGTAAACTCTAAGAAATAGCTTTGATAAAGAAATAAAGTATAAATCTTGCAAATAAAACTAGGATGGTTTATCAAGTGGTATAAGCTTGCAAGTAAAACTTGCATGGTTTGGCTTGCTAAGATAGTGATATAAATTTGCTAGGTTGCAAGTGTTAGCTTGCATAGGTCAACTTGGTTAGTAAGGCTTGCCTTGTGCAGAGCAGTGGTTGAAGTTCTCCTCGGCTTCTTCCTCGTAGTATCCGCTTTCCTCCTCGTATCCTTGGTCGGTACTAGCGTCTATAAATAAATACGAGGTACACAATCACCAAATAATACTTAACTATTTTCAATCATCACACAAAGGTGCACTATAGATGATCTAGCATCATCACCTATATTACAAGATTAAAGCATTTGCCTTATTTATTTTAAATTGAGAAAAGTAATTTCTACTCATTGAAAAACTACTTAAGATTTAATATTCTCCAACTCAAACATGGGATCATGTTGACACATGTCATCACCACATATTTCAGTACATGGGAATGTGATTTAAAGTGGTGTCACAATTTAATAAGGTTTAACCTTTTTATTTTAGTTAAATAAAGGGACTAGAAATTCCTATGTGGCATTCTTTTACTACTTGGACATTATTTCTGTAAGTAAATCCATATGTTTCATATATACTGAAAGGTATGATCAAATGTGATTTTTGAGAGTTGGAATCAACTCAAAAGCTATTGTGGTTGAATTTTGAAAAATGTTTGAATGCAGAAAATCTTCTGACTTGTTATTTTTACCAAGGTTGATCTACAGATCCAAATGATTTGAATCCAATGGGCTTGGATTAAGCATTTCAGTACCTTTCTAAAAAAATTGGTTTCATGTAATTTGGTTCACTGAATCGAGCAAGGTTGATTTTTGAATATAGATACAGAACTGTGTTTGAATTAAAATAGAAAAATCTAAATTCAAACGGTTGGGCTGCGCGGGAAAGGTTAATGGGCCGGCCCAGTGTCACTCCGCAGCGCGGTCTCAGCTGACAGGGGGTTCCACCAGTCAGTGGCTCATAACACACGTAGCGGTACGGGGCGGTGTGGTTCGTTGGATTAGAAGGAAGATCAACGGCCGAGGGTCATCGTCGACGATGAACATGTCACCGGCGAGCTCGAACCCTAGCGGCTCAGTGGGGATGCATAGGGGGCATACCAGGGCTCCAGTGACAACGGCGAGGCGGGCAAACGAACGAGTGGTCGACGACGAGCTCATGGGTGGTCGAGGCAGCTCTAGGGGTGGTCAAAATCAACAGCTCCCTTCTTCTCCAGAGGTGGCCTGCTCGGGCGCAATTCTGGCGAGCTGCTGCTCCTCGTGCTCCGGCTAGAGGGTGGAATGTTCAATGAGGTGAGGGGAGTATAATAGTGTGCTTCAATCGGCTAGGGGTCACCTCCTTTTATAGGCTCGACGGCGAGACCGAGAGGGATGGGTATGCGACGGTGGCGACATGGCTACGGGAGGCTAGCGGCATGGCTGAGGTTGGCGATCAACGGGCGGTCTCCTGGTGATGCTCTAAGACTTGAATGCGAGCTTAGGGGCGGTGGCAATCGGTCGGGAACGTGCGGTGCTCTACGAGGCAGACGCGGCGAACTTCGCGGCGAGCGGTGGCTCCGGGGAACGGGCGATGAAACGAACATGTCTAGTGGTCTCCTGGGACGGTGGGGTGCATGCTGGCGGGCGGCAAGGGCTCAAGGTGGTCGGTTTGCGTGGTAACGGTGCGTGCATTGGGGTGCGCATCGGCATGGTCTACAGCTGCGCGGGCGCGGCGTTCCTGGCAGTTTTGGTCTCTATCTTCGAGCTAGGGATGGTCGAGAGGGGGCGGTGAGGCATGGGCTACCTCCCAGACAAGGTTGGCACAGCTAGTTCTTCCTCTAGCTTGCTGTCCACACTGGGGTGACATGGTGAGGCTCGGCCTGCTCACCATTGATGGCAATGGCAAGCTCACAGTGGTGCTAGAGGTTACTAACTAAGCTAGATAATCTACTAGATGTTTGTTGTGAGCTAGAAAGGGGACAAGGTTGGCCAAAACACTGCTCAAAATAGTGTTTGTGATTTGTTTGATTTGAATCTGCAAGCTGTTTGATGAAATGGCCGCAAGAACTTGAGTTTTGAATTTTTAAAGTATTTTTGGTGGGTGTGCTAGGCATGTGTTGAGGATTCTGTGGGTGGTTGGGTTTTAAAAATTGAACTTGTTTGAGTGGTTTTTGAAATAATGGGATCTTCCCATATGAGATAGATTCAATTTTAAACTGTCATTTAAACTTAGTATTTGAATGTTTTTGGATGATCACAAAGTGGGCCTTGGTACCTTATTATGAGTACTAACAAGGGGTGCAAAGATCCACAAATGTTTCTGTTGATTTTTGAAAACTAGAGATAGCCAAAGTAGGCATGAGAGTTAATTTGGCCAAAGTGACCATTCACTTTATTTGTTTATTTTGGGTTGTTTGTCTTTGGGAAAAGTGTGGGGATTGTTTAGATGATGTTTGTTTCACCTAAGAATCATTTTAAAAGCAAAGAAACACAGAACCATGGCAATTCAAAAGAATCCAATTTTTGAATACACACATATGAATGCTTTCATATTTTTAGTTGTGTCGTGGGAATGGTCACGGCAGATGCTGCAATCGGCAGCGAGTAGTAGAACGAGGGGCAAGGGCGGCCAGCCATCTGCGGTGCGAGATGAGGGCGGAGACACAGGGTTTTACCTAGGTTCGGCCCCCCGGAGGGTAAAGACCTACTCCTGCTAGATTGTATTATGGAGGTGGTACAAAGGGCGAGCTCGGCGGCTAGGCGGCGAGTCTCTTGGGGGTATGATGGAACGTATCTCTACACGCCCCGCAGGGAGGTTTATATAGGCTCACCTCCCCTAGGGTTTACATATCTCAACCAAATTAGTTAAAGCTTCGGTACTCGTTTAACCTAATCCGACTGGGCCTATCTACTCGCCTGGGCCTTCAGCTTCCAGTCGCTTGGATCCACGTCGGGCCTTGATCCAGTCGCCGCCCTGCAGGCCCACTCGCCAGGTCTTGGGCCAGTCGGAAACGTCCTGCTGGGTATACCCCGGTAGGCGCATCCCCATCAGTTGTCCCCGAGGCTGTCGTCGATTAGGCGTAGGTGGCTGCTGGCAGTCGGAGTATACGGCTTCAGAGTAGACATCCAGTCGAATCGTCGACGGGCTCCTGTATAAAGGAGGAAACTAATCATCCAGATCGTAGCTTTGGCGAGTCAAGTCGGCGCAACATTGTCGGGTCGGCGAGCCGAGTGGCTGAAGTTGGACCGTTAAACATGGTCAAACTAGCCGTTGGGGTAATCCAACGATAACTTTTGGCATAATCACCGTGTAGTAACGGCTCCCTGATTTGGCCGGTAACAACCGCTATATAAGAGGAATGGCAAGCGACCAAAGAACCATCTTCTCGCCATTTCCTCCGATTGCGCGCACTTTTCGCCTCCCTTCGCATCGCGATCCGGCCGACCTGAAATCCTCCGACCCCCACAAATCCTTATGCCATGGCCCTCTCCACCGAACCTTGGGGTAGATCCAAGTGTACGAGGGCGCAGCTGGCGTCTTTCGAGGAGGCGGGGATCCTGCGCGCCGGCTGTTGGCGCATCCCCGCGGCCGGAGATGTGACCCCGAACCCGCGCGAGGGGGAATTCATCTGCTTCACCAGCCACCTGGAACGGGGGCTAGGATTCCCTACATCCTTGTTCTTCCGGCGCTTCTGCGCCTACTACGGGATCCAGCCGTCGGACCTGGGTCCTCACAGCATCGAGCAGCTCGCCATCTTTGTGGCGTTCTGCGAGTGCTACTTGGGCTGCCGGCCCTACTTCCCTCTGTGGCAAGATCTGTTCCATGGACGGATCAGCCGCGAGGAAGCGGGCGGCCCAATGCTCGCCGCGGGCGGCCTAACCTTCCAGCTGAAGTCGAAGGCTTCATTCTTCGACTTGATGCTGCCCGCCAAGGCAGCGAGCGACTGGAAGAAGTCGTGGTTCTACGTTGCCGAGGCGACCCCGGAGGGCGAGACGGCGATCCCGCGGTACTCCGCCAACCGGTCCGAGCCGCGCCGTCTTCAA
The DNA here is from genome assembly GCA_916181665.1 of Avena sativa. Classification (NCBI taxonomy): domain Eukaryota; kingdom Viridiplantae; phylum Streptophyta; class Magnoliopsida; order Poales; family Poaceae; genus Avena; species Avena sativa. The sequence continues at coordinate 125,823,040 of OV702297.1, forward strand.
GTCGGCAAGCTCCCCAGCGACCAGCGGATGGTCGTCGACGAAATGCTCTAGACCATCCGCGGTCTAAAGAAGAAGGGCCTCCAGACAATAAACGTGTACAACTGCTGGCTCGGGCGGCGGCTCGTCCCGCTGGCTCGGCGCGAGCACTACATGTACCAGTACACCGGCCGGGATGACTCGACGAAGGCTTGCCTCGCCAAATGGAAGCTCGAGGACTACATCCCAGCACTGAAGAAGATCACCCAGGCGGTGTACCTGGATGCACAGGCTGGGGTCGCCCCCTACACCGCAAAGCGTCCAGCCCCAACGGTAATCACCTCGCTTCGTTCGCAGTCGCAGTTTTTGCAGTCGCGGTAATTCTAATTTCATCTTGCGTTCATTGCAGCTATTCCAAGTGGTGGAAGGATGGCTCCCGCCTTCGGACGATGAGAATTCGAGCTCGTCCGTCCAGGACATGGGCGAGTCGCCTCCCGCCAAGGGCAACGCCGGGAGCGATGAGAGCGTCAGCGACAACGAGTCCGAGGAGGAGGTCGCCCCACTGGTCCGCAAGACCCCCGGGCAGCGTCAACGTGAACTTGAGGCGAGCAAAAGCCTCGAGCACCATGACGACGACGAAGAACTTCCGGAGACCACCTCGCGCCGCCAGGCTACTCCATCGAAAAAGAAGAAGAAGGAGAAGCAGGAGGCAAAGGCCCCTCCGAAGAAGAAGATGAAGCCGAAGAGGCCGGCCTCGCCACCCCACTCCGCGAGCAGCTCTGACGCCCCCAGCCCGGCCAAGGATGAGGCGCTGCCGAGGACAACCGCGCTAGACGCAGCCACCGTCGAGGTGCCACTGGCTTTGATGCCTCCGCCATTCGCCCCAGTCTCTGGGCTAGGGGATGCTCCTGCTGCAGTGGCATCGCCTCGCAGGGAAGCTCCTGCCGAAGATGTCCCAGAGGCTCCGGTTGCGGCCTCGACGACGAAGAAGCCGTCCGTGTCTTGGGCACGCGACGTCCTGGACATGGGGCTCAGCCGCCGACTGGGCCCTGAACTGGAGAAGCCGGCCGGCCTCCGCACGGGGCTACGCTTCATTCCAGTCGCCAAGTGAGTACACTCACCTTCCTTTGTCTTCTATAGCAACTTGAATTATCTTGCTTACATGATTGATGTATAGGACCGGAGTGAAGAGGATGGGCCAACCGACCGTGGCTAAGGTGCCATCCGTCGTCAGCGAAGAAGATCCTTCCCGCAAGAGGAAGGCGGACGAGGTCGTCGTCCCTACGGATGGCGGCAAGAAGACCAAGGGCGACGACGTCGTCACAATTTCTGACGACACGGCGGTCGCGCCGACTGGGCCCATAACAGAGGCGGCCGCATCCACGAAGGAGGGCGCTCCCTCGCCTGGAGCGGCCGAGCCGACCTCCTTTGGGGTGGGTGCCTCCATCGCGACATTTCCGCGCTTCATGGCCAAAGCAGCCGCGGCGAGTGGAACTTCGCCCTCGAGCCGTGCACCTGGGGTCGCTGATGCGGAAGTCGACCAGCGTCGTGGGTACACGCCAGCTCTCCTCGCGTCCGTGGATGCGATACAACTCTATGGCATGCTTGGCGCAGCCATCCAGGTATGTCCAGTCCCCGAGAATCAGGTCGGTGTTTTGCAGCGGTCTGATTCTTTTAGTGTCTTGATTTTATTTTTCGCATCCAGTCCCCGAGTGCGCACTCGCTGAATTTCAGCCGGTGGGCACTTAGGATTTCTTGATTGCCAGTCCCCGAGTGCGCACTCGCTGAATTTCAGCAGGTGGGTGCTTAGGATTTCTTGATTGCCAGTCCCCGAGTGCGCACTCGCTGAATTTCAGCGGGTGGGCACTTAGGAATTTTGCTTTGATTAATTTTTTGGGTGATGTGCAGGGTCTGCAACGTGAATCGGCTGACCGATTGGCAGCGAAACACCGCGCGAAGAAGGAACTGGCCACCGTCCAGGAGGCGAATAAGGGGCTCCAGGCGGTTGCCGCGAAGGTGGAGGAAGCTCGCCAGGGACTTGTCCCCGCGGGTGAATTAGCGGCGGCGCAATCGGCTTTGAGTTCGGCTGAAAAGCGGATCGCCGATCTCGAGCGCGAGCTGCGGGAAGCGAAAGAGGAAGCGAGCTCGGCTGATGGGCGAGCCAGGGCCGCCATTACAGCCGCCGAAGAGGATCGTAAAGTGTCGGACGCCCTTGTTGCTGGGCTTCAGGACGACCATACTTCGCTTCAATGCTTCATCACGGATCTCGCCCGCCCATTGATCGGTAAGTGCATCTACCTCTGCCAGTAGCGTGTGCCTTTTTGTGATGTCCGTCATATTCATTGTTGCCTTCTACTCGCCGGTCGCATCATTGATAGCGCGGAGGAAGCGAGCTCGTTCGACGCGCGGCAGTGTGTAGCCACTCTCGTCGACTCGGCGACATTGTCGGCGACGTGCATCCGAGCCTATCTCCAGGAGATATCGCCCACGGAAGTAATTCCCAGCGACCTCGTCGAGGTGTGGAAGTACTTGGAGAAGGCGCCCGCGGTCGTTGAGTTCATGACGCGATCGGCGTTTCGGCGCGGAGCAGCAACGGCGCTTAGCCTTGGACTTCCTCACTTCCCGGAGGACTTCACCTCGACGACGTGACGAGTGGCTACCCGTCGTCGACTGGCGCCGTGGAGCTTTCCGAGGTGCTCAAGTTAACGGACCGCGCCGCGAAGTACTTCGAGCGTGTCTGGGCTATGGGCGACCTCCTTCCGTATCAGGAGACGGTCGTCGCGCCCAACGACCCCGAGCCACAGCATCGGGATTTCAAGGTCGAGCATTCCTTCCGCGCGGCGATGGCAGGTGAGCTGACGACGTACCCGTCGAACCCGTACACGCCGTTCATTCGCAATCGCCAGGGTGTTGGCGAGTCGTCGTCGAAGCCTGTAGAGTAGGATAGTTTGCCCTGGGGCATTAGTAGCAGGTCTGCCATATGGGCATATTTTGTAATGTGAGACAATGCTACATGCTATTGAATGAGACATCGTGTCTGTTTTGGTATTTGTCATGTGTTTGTGATTGAGGTTTGAACGAGTCCCCGAGCGCGTCCGCCCTTTTGTGGGGTTTACCTCGTGTGTGATATGTTTGTTGTTTTTTAATGTTTTGTTATTGTGGTCGACTCGCCCAAACTCGAAGAGCCAGTCGCTAGGCGACTCCCTTGAGCGCTCTGTACTTCGCCGTTTTCCCTTGCGCGAACGAGGTCGGGTGGCCGAGTCCCCGAGCGTGGTACTTGGTTGTTCCAGGCGCGACTCAAGGGTGGGTGAGGACTTGGCGCGTTGGTTTGAGCGCATCACTTCTGCCTGGCCCGTGGGGTCAGTCGCGTGGCGAGTCCTGGGCATGCTCTCATACTTGGCGTTTTCCCGAGCCGCTCGTGCTGAACTGGTCGTCAGTCCCCGAGCGTGGTACGTGGCCGTTCGAGTCGCCATGTCGAGGATGCGGAGGATCGTTGGTCACTGTGAGAAGCGAAGGCAGTTGTCTTGGCTCGTAGAGCCAGTCGGGCTAGGCGACTCCAGTGGGGCTCCAGGTAGGCGTTTGCCGTGGACGATGTACAACCTGGGGTGACCCAGTGCTTGTGCATCGCACTACTTAGCCATGCCGATCGCTTGATCAAAGGTTGACTTCTGCGGTTAGCTTGACGCTGTTATTACGAGTGCGAGTGGCACAAGACACAGAGAGTAGACGCAATTTGCGATAACCGATTCTTTTTATTTCATAGCGACTGGAGAGTACATATGTGAGGTTCTAGGAGTAGAACTTCCGTAGGAGGTTTACATTCCATGGTCGCTTGACGTCGAGTTTGCCGTCCCCGCGGATGTCGATGAGGTAGTAGGCGTCGTTGCCGAGTACTCGCCCGATGGCGAATGGCCCTTCCCACGGAGGGGAGAGCTTGTGCATGCCCTTCTTGTCCTGGATGAGGCACAACACCAGGTCGCCTTCTTGGAAGGTGCGAGTTTTCACCCGCCGGCTGTGGTAGCGGCGGAGTCCCTGCTGGTAGATGGCGGTGCGTGACCGAGCGAGGTCACGTGCCTCGTCGAGTTGATCGACTCCGCCTTGGCGGGAGAGTTCGTTTGCAGCCTCCGTGTAGTGGACGACCCGTGGCGAGTCGTGCTCGAGGTCGGTGGGCATGACTGCCTCGGCGCCGTATACCATGAAGAAGGGGGTGAATCCTGTCAACCTGTTGACCGAGGTGCGGATCCCCCAGATGACAGAGGGCAGCTCCTCGACCCAGCACCCGGCGATGCGCTCGAGTGGTACTTGGAGTCGCGGCTTCAGGCCGTGGAGGATGCTTTGGTTGGCCCGTTTCGCCTGGCCGTTGGATTCTGGGTGGGCGACCGACGCGAGGTCGAGCCGGATGTGGTGCTCTTCGCAGAATTCGGCCATGGCTCCTTTGGCGAAGTTGGTGTCGTTGTCCGTTATGATGCTGTTTGGGAACCCATAGCGATATATGAGCTCGCGTAGGAATTTAGTGGCGGTCTTACCGTCGCATTTCCGAACTGGCTTGGCCTCCACCCACTTTGTGAATTTGTCGACCGCGACCAGGAGGTGGGTGTAGCCGAAGGGAGCCTTCTTGAAGGGGCCGACCATGTCCATGCCCCACACAGCGAATGGCCAGGTGATGGGGATTGTTTTGAGCGCTGAGCTCGGCACGTGCGTCTGGTTGGCGTACTTCTGGCACCCGGCGCACCGTTGGACAATGTCGACAGCGTCGGCGTGTGCGGTGGGCCAGTAAAAGCCATGCCGCATAGCCTTGGCGACCAGGGAGCGGGCGCCGGCGTGGTGGACGCAGTCACCGGAGTGGATATCATGGAGGATCTTGCGTCCTTCGGCGGGTTGGACGCAGCGTTGGAACACGCCGGTGATACTACGCTTGTGGAGCTCGCCGTCGATGATGGTGTAGGACTTGCATCGGCGGGCGATCATCCGAGCGTCCGTCTCGTCTGCCGGCAGGGTGCCGGCCTCCAGGTAGGCGATGTAGGGCTTGGTCCAGTCGTCTGGCTCGGTGACGAGTGCGACCAGGGCTGCCTCCGGCTGTAATGGGACTCCGATGTCGATCTCCCTTGGGGGAGAGACTAATGGCTTGGTTATTGTGTCGAGAAAGACGCCGGCGGGTGGTGCGAGTCGAGCCGACCCAATGCGAGAGAGGGCATCGGTCCCCTCGTTCTTCCGCCTGTCGATCCACTCGACGGAGTAGCCTGTGAAGTGTCCGCCCAGCTTGTCCACTGCTTGGTGGTACGCCGCCATGGTGGGGGAGACGGCGTCGCAGGTGCCAGCGACTTGCCCCGCGACGAGGTCGGAGTCTCCGTAGCAGCGTAGGCGGTTGACATTCATCTCCTTGGCAGCTCGCATGCCGTGGAGCAAGGCCTCGTACTCGGCCATGTTGTTGGTGCAGGGTGTGAAGTCGAGGCAGAGGATGTAGCGGAGCTTGTCGCCCTTCGGTGAAGTTAGCACGATCCCTGCGCCTGCGCCGTCCGTGTTTTTGGAGCCGTCGAAGTGCAGGCTCCAGTAATGGAGGTATGGCAGCTTCTCTGGCTGCTGGGCCTCTTCCCAGTCGGCGATGAAGTCCGCTAGGGCCTGCGACTTGATCACTTTTCATGGCTCGTATTTGATGTTGTGGACGCCGATCTCGACGGCCCACTTGGCGACCCGCCCGGTCGCCTCGCGGTTGCGGATGATGTCTTGCAGTGGTGCTGAGGAGACGACCGTGATCGGGTGCTCCTGGAAGTAGTGCGGCAGGAGCCGCTGAGCTCTGAAGACCGCGTATACCAACTTTTGGTACTGCGGGTACCGCTGGCGCGACTCAGTAAGGACCTCGCTGATGTAGTACACCGGTCGCTGCACTGGGCGCTCCTTTCCTTCCTCCAGTCGCTCGACGACCATGTCGGCACTGACGACATGCTCGGAAGCCGCGACGTAAACCAGCATGGGTTCTTTGTCGGCGGGGGCGGCGAGTAGCGGTGCGGCGAGTAGCACCTTCTTGAGGTCGCGGAGCGCGTCGTCCGCCTCCTTGTCCCACTGGAAGGTGGGGTTTTTACGCATCAGGCGGTATAGGGGCATCGCCTTTTCGCCCAGGCGGGGGATGAAGCGACTGAGAGCCGCTACTCGCCCGGCCAGTTTCTGGACGTCGCGCAGGCACTCGGGTTTGCCGAGCCAGGCGATCGTGTCGATCTTCGTGGGGTTTGCCTCGATCCCACGCTTGGAGACGACGTACCCCAGTAGTTGTCCTGCTGGTACACCGAAGGTGCATTTGCCTGGGTTAAGCTTTATCTTGTATTTTCGCAAGTTGGCGAATGTTTCCGCCAGGTCGGCGAGTAGGTCACCCTGGCGAGCGGACTTTACGACCACATCGTCGATGTAGACGTGGATGTTGCGGCCAATTTGGCTCGCGAGGCACTCTTGCATGCACCGCTGGTAGGTCGCCCCGGCGTTCTTGAGGCCGAAGGTCATGGCGGTGTAGCAGAAGGCTCCGAATGGCGTGATGAACGCCGTCTTCTCCTCGTCTTCGACGGCCATTTTGATCTGGTTGTACCCAGAGTAGGCGTCGAGGAAACATAGCGACTCCGAGCCCGCGGTGGAATCGATTATTTGGTCGATCCGTGGGAGGACGAACTGCTCCTTTGGGCAGGCGCTGTTTAAGTTTGTGTAGTCGATACACATCCTCCAGGTCCCGTTCTTCTTCTCGACCAGGACTGGGTTTGCCAGCCACTTGGAGTATTTGATTGGCCGAATGAAGCCTGCAGCGAGTAGACGCTACACCTCCTCGGCGATTGCTCGGCGGCGCTCTTCATTGAAGGGCCGCAGCGACTGTTTGACGGGTCGCACTTTGGGGTCGGCGTTTAGCTTGTGCTCAGCGAGCTCCCTAGGGACACCAGGCATGTCAGAGGGCTTCCATGCGAAGATGTCCCTGTTCTCACGGAGGAACTCGATGAGCGCGCCTTCCTATGCTGGGATCATGCCCGTCCCGATCGTCACCGTCTGGCTGGAGTCGCCTAGGACCAGCTCGACGGTGCGGGTGTGCGTCGTCGCCTCAAAGGTTGAGGTGTTTGTGCCCTCCGAGTTGGGCTTCTTGAGTATGGTGGGGTCGTCGTTGTTGACCCCGCTCGCGTACTTGGCGAGCTCATCTGCGTGGTTGGTTTCCGCCGCGATGACGGCGTCAGCAAGTTCGGCTCCTTTGGCCTCGCACTCGGTGGCCATGTCGGGGTCGCCGTTGATGGTGATGACGCCACACGGCCCGGGGAGCTTCATCGCGTTGTACGCGTAGTGGGGCGCTGCCATGAACTTGGCGAATGCTTGGCGCCCCAGGACGCAGTGGTAGGGGCTGTCGAAGGGCACCGGCTCGAAGACGATCCGCTCGGTGCGGAAGTTTGCTGGTGTGCCGAAGGTGACTGGCAGCATGACCTTGCCGATCGGCTACGCCTTCCGACCGGGGACGATGCCGTGGAACGTGGTGTGGGTCGTCTCGATCATCGACTGCGGGAGCCGCAGCCGCCTGAAGGTGTCCAGGTACAGGATGTTGATGGAGCTGCCGCCGTCCATCAATGTCTTGGGGAGCCAGTAGTCGCCGACCTTAGGCTTGACCACTAGGGCGACTCGACCTGGGTACTCGATGCGTGGCGAGTGGTCTTGGCGGCTCCAGGTGATGGGCTGCTCCGACCAGTTGAGAAACTGAGGAACGTCCACCTGGGCCACCGTGTTGACGGTGACGGCGCGGGTGATGACCTTCTTCTCGCGCTTCGTGTTGAAGCCTATGAAGGTATGGAGCGAGCTGGCCACTTTGCCGAATTTTTCGCCGTTTGGCGGGTCGTTGTCGGGGTCCTCCCATGCTCGCCGTGCCTTCTCGATCTCCCTGAGGGTGTGGCAGTCGGCGGTTGTGTGTGTTGCGGGCTTCCCTTCCCTGCTATGAAACGTGCACGGTTGGTTAAGGAGGGCCGTGGGGTCGAACCTTGGCTTGGCCTTGTAGTTGCCGCCGTCGCGGCGGAAGCTCTTGGGCTCGCGTTGTGCGTGCCCGGCGTTGGCGACGAAGTCGACTCGCCCGTCACTGCGGCGCTTGCCGGTGAGGCGAGTGTTTCTGTAGCGTAGGTCGGACCATCGACCGCTGTCGTTGCCGCTCGTGCGGCGTTGACCTCCCGACTCGTCGTCAGTTTCCTGGTTTGGGTCTTCCTCCGCGTACCGTTTGGCGATCTCGAGGAGGTCCGGTATGTTGTCGAGTGTGCGGGAGTGTCGCTTGAGCTTAGCGACCAGAGGCTCGTAGCGGCACGAGGTCTTGAAGCAATGGATCGCGGTGTCCGGGTGGATGCCGACCGCGTTGTACCAGAGTTCTTGCCACCGTTGGACCCAGTTGCGGGTCGACTCGCGGGGTCCCTGGACGCATCGCTCCAGGTCCTCGATGGTGGTGGCGCGGGTGTAGGAGCACTCGAAGTGCCTGACGAAGGCGTCGCGCATCTCCTCCTAGGAGTCGATACTGTCCTGAGGGAGGGTGTTGATCCACTGCCTGCACGTCCCCTCCATCATCAGGGGGAGGTAACGGGCGGCTAGCAGGTCGGTGTGGCCTGCGATCCCCATTGCCATGAGGTATGTATCGAGCCAAACGGCGGGGTCGTACTTTTCTATCTCCTTCGGCGCCTTGAAGTTTGGCGGGTACTTCTCGCCTCGGATCATTGGTCCGAAGCACTTGGGGCCGAGTCGACTGAGCGACCCCATGGGCTCGCCGTCACGGCGATTGGTTAGGGTGTGTCGCAGGTCGTCGGGCTGGCGTGCGCGCCAGCTTTGGTTGTTGATGATGTGGGTGCGGGCGTCGATGGGTTGACCGTTGGTGGTGACGAAGTTGGTCGCTGGCCTGGGGTCGTTGGTGGAGAGTGCCGCATTCGCGGGTCGGTGTTGGAGCTGCAGTGGCTCCGGTGGCGGGCAGTTGAGGGTGTTTGCCGCCATTGGGCGGCTGCTTTAGGCCGCTCTGCTTCCCGAAGAACGCGAGTATACTCGACCCTGCGAGTCGACGCCCGCGTTTTGCTGCTCGACGGCCTTTGCGAGCAGGGCCCTGACGTACTGGATCTGTAGGGCGCCGTCGCCGGTGGCCGTGATGTTGTCGGCTGCTGCTCGTCCTGCCACGAGGTTGTCCATCGGTGTGGAGAACAGTGGGAGGCCGTTTGCGTCTCGCTCTCGTGAGGAGACTACTATCCGCGGCTGGTCCCTGGGAGGTGTGCGGTTGGGTGGAGGTGGGGCGCCCATCGCCGTCGACCCTGGCGGGGGCCGGGCGCTTCCTCCTGGTGGCGCGTTCTCGCGGATCACGCGCTCGGCCACGCGGGCCGGGTCGTTTTCGTCGTCGAAGTTCAGGGCGCGCCCCTGAATGGTGGGGTTCAGGCGCGACCTGATCCGCTGTTGGTGGTAGCACGATAGCTCCTGCACCGTCACCTGCTCGAGGCGAAATTTTTCGCGCTCGGCTTGCTCCTTGCGCACTGCCTCCACCAGTTTCAGGCGGAGTTCCTCGACCTCCGTTGCCGTGGCGTTGGGAGGGGTTGGGGTGGAGAAAGGGTCCTCTGGCGGCTCGGTGCCGGTCACCATGTAGGTCGCTGCGTGGCGACCGGTGCCGTCACGGAGGTCGGCGGAATTTTCTGATCCGGAGTCGAAGTCGAAGATCCCGAGGATGGAGGGGTCCTCGAAGTCTCCCATGTTGGACACCTGGGTGATGGAGCCCGCGGGTGAAGCCGCGGTGATGGATCCGGCGAGTGACGCCGGGGTCGCCGAGTCGGCGTCGTTGTTGAGGGTCGCGTCTTCCGCGGCCGCGGAGTTTTCGGCCACCTCGCTGTGGGCCGAGTTGTACTCGGAGGCGAGGCGATGGATCGTGCGGATCTGGCTCTCCGAGAGCCGATCGCGTGGTGGCGACTCGCGGATGCGAGCCGAGTCCTCCGAGATGATGACGTCGGTGAGGCCGACGAAGAGGTTGATCGTGCCGACCGGCAGGATCACGCTATGCGTGACGGGTCGCGCCGCCAGGACGTAGCTGCTCGGCAAGATTTGGAGCATCTCGCCGATCGCTATCATGCGGCCGGTGGCGACCGTCTCGTTGATGGGCATATTGGATCTCGCCACAGAACACCGGCCAGACCGGCCAGGCCCCACGGTGGGCGCCACTGTCGTGGGAATGGTCACGGCAGATGCTGCAATCGGCAGCGAGTAGTAGAACGAGGGGCAAGGGCGGCCAGCCATCTGCGGTGCGAGATGAGGGCCGAGACACAGGGTTTTACCCAGGTTTGGCCCCCCGGAGGGTAAAGACCTACTCCTGCTAGATTGTATTATGGAGGTGGTACAAAGGGCGATCTCGGCGGCTAGGCGGCGAGTCGCTTGGGGGTATGATGGAACGTATCTCTACATGCCCTGCAGGGAGGTTTATATAGGCTCACCTCCCCTAGGGTTTACATATCTCAACCGAATTAGTTAAAGCTTCGGTACTCGTTTAACCTAATCCGACTGGGCCTATCTACTCGCATGGGCCTTCAGCTTCCAGTCGCTTGGATCCACGCCCGGCCTTGATCCAGTCGCCGCCCTGCAGGCCCACTCGCCAGGTCTTGGGCCAGTCAGAAACGTCTTGCTGGGTATACCCCGGTAGGCGCATCCCCATCAAGTTGGGAAAGTTTCTGTTAACCCTAATTTTGATGCTTAGCAATTGATGATCTAAGTTTAATATTTTTGGGATGTTACAACATTGTTCAATCCTTATGATTTTATTTAAATAATCCTTTTCTCCTTTTTATTATTCAATAATCTTTCATTTGTTTATGGATTTGGCCAAGATTCAATTTTTCTTTTATATATTATTTATTTCTTTCTTTCTTTCTTTGCCTTATAAAATCCATATCTTTTTATTTATAGATCCAAAATTGGTTTCCAATTTGTATAATTTTATTTAATATTTGTTTATCTTTTTAAATCCTTTTAGGATTACTTTGCTCAAGATTTGGTAGGTTTTTAGATAGGAGCTTTATTAGCCTTGGAAATTATTTCCTTTTATCTTATTAATTTCATAAGTTTTTAACCATGGTTCCAAATTAAATGAAACCAATTTCCTTGGTTTTATAATATTTTTTTTATCATTTTGATCATTTATAAATGTTTGTTGCTGAATTTTTATATGGATAAAATCCATAGTCTTAGAGAGATCGTGGAAATGATTACTTTCCATTAGGGTTTTAGGGTTTTGGTTTAACTTTTCCAAATGTTTAAATTTCAAGATACATTCATTGACGAATGCATTTCACTTGATTGAAATTTTGTTGGATTCTCTTTTCATTCAAAGTTTGTTCAAGAAGGGCTTTGATGTTTCCAATTAGAAGCAAAAAGTTTCTTTTCATCCTAAATTTCAACATTTAATTCTTTTGTTTATTTATTTTTCACATTTAAAAATTTGGGATGTGACAGGCTACCACCCTTAAAATAAATCTCGTCCTGAGATTTGGGAAGGCTAGAGGTTACAAGTTGGCTTCAAGGCAACTAGGGTACTACCACCCTTAAAAATGTTTTCAACTAGATTACATCTTGGCTTACTTGGGATCTTGATGTAGCTTCTCTGGACAGTTGTTTGCATAATGTCCTTTATTTCCACACTTGAACCATGGGACAAGGCTGATGTCTCTTATAGGTTTGCTTGTCCTATCTTCCTTCTTTTTTGCGCAATGTGATGCATAATGGCCTAGCTCTTTGCATTTGTGGCACATCACTTGGCCAATATCCTTCTTCTTCTTTGGCATCACTGCCTCTTGTTTGTTACCTTGGTTCTTCTTCTTTTCTAGACAATCATTGGAATAGCGTCCCATCTCTTTTCAATTGAAACATTGCACTTGGCTATTGTCCTCCTTGCTAGGGTTGGGACATTTCTTGTTTTTGGGTCTCTCCAAAGCTAGGAGTTGTTCTAGTTCATGTTCTTCATATCTCACCTCAAAGGTGGGAAACCTTTCTCCCTTATTGGGGCAGTCACTAGAGATATGACCTTCTTATCCACAAGAGTAGCAACACTTTGTGGTCACTTTGGATGTGGCCTTATGAGGCATGGTTCTGACTTTGCCTTCATCCTTCTTGGTAGAAGTTGTTCCCTTATGGAGGTTTCCAAACATTTGATGCATTCCATCTTGTTTCATTTGTTGAACTATAGGATAGATGTGGCATTAGATAGGGACATGATTATTTCCCTCACATAGGAAACAAGTAACTTGAGATGTGGGGCATTGTTTAGTTGGATGTTTCTCTTCACAATTAGGGCATTGGTCCACATGTTCTTTGTAAGTGTGTTTCATGTCTCCACAAATATTGCAAGCTTGGGTGCCTTCTATAATATCATCCTTGATATCATTATTGTCACAATCACTTTGGGAATGGTTGCTTCTCATGTTGATCATTTGATTTGTCATCCTTTGCAACAATTGAGATTGGATTTCCAAAAACTTTTGCATGGTTGGGTCTAACTCATTGTTGTTGAAGGGAATATGCCCGAGAGGCAATAATAAAGTGGTTATTATCGTATTCCTTATTTATGATAAAATTTTATTTTGCATGCTATAATTGTATTAATACGGAAGCGTTAATGCATGTGTGTTTAATAAACAAAAAGGAAGTTCCTAGTTATGCCTCTCTTATAAACTAGCTCGTTGATTAACAAGGTGATCAAGGTTTCCTGATCATGGACATTGGATGTTGTTAATAACGAGGTCACAAAATTAGTGTAATGATGTGATAAACATTCATCCGAAGTATAGCATTACGATCAAAGTCATTGAGTTTATATTGCTATAACAACTTACAAAGTGATCCTAATCCTTAGACCATGAGATCATGTCAATCACTAACACCGGAAGAGTTTCTTGATGACATCAAACGTCACACCTTAACTGGGTGATTATAAAGATGGATTCAGAACTACTAAAGTATTATGTTGAGGCCCATGGATCAAGAGTGGAATTTGTTCATCCCGATGACGGATAGATATACTCTGGGCCCTCTCGGTGATATCACATTGGTTAGCTTGCAAGAAAGTGATTTGATCACTAGAATGTTATATCACGGGAACGAGAAAAGAGTGCATGTCGGTAACGAGATCAAACTAGGTATGGAGATACCGATGGTCGAATCTCGGACATGTAGTATATCATGAAACAAAGGGATTAAGATACTAGCATAAAAGGTTCCGATGATCACATGAAAGTCATCGTTGAATGTGTGGGAGTCGGTATGGATCTCCAGGTCCCGCTTCTGATTATTGATCGGAGAAGGGTCTCGATCATGTCCGCATTATTCGCGAACCATAGGGTGACACACTTAAGGGACACTGACATCCAATTGGAGCAAAAGTTTCATGCCGGAAAGAATAACAAGCGCGGGAATTTATTTCACTAGACACCGAAACTGTTTCGGTTGAAATTGCTGAAACTGGTTCTGCATGTGAAATTGAATACTAGCAAAGGGTTTTATATGAATGTTTGTTAATTAAAGTAATTAACAGAATTCTGAATAAATAAATAAAAGAATTTTATTTAAATGAGAGCTTGCATTAAATTTGGTGGAAATTTAATGCATGTGAGTGGATTTTTGAGTGGAGGCTCTTTTATGGGAGTGGAGGCTTTTCATTTTGAGTGGGAGCTCCACCCACATGAATGTGGAAAAGGTGGGGGCAGCCACCATGGCTGGAGCCACGCCCCTGGGGGTGCCCCCCTATCCTCCTCTCAAAGCACACCTTCTCGTGAAGGATCTCTCTCCCCCTCTAGTATTTATCCCCCATGGTCTCGGACTAGCGAGATACATGATCCCGGTGGCTATTCGCCCAAGAAAGATTTGTGCTTCCACTGCATCGCTGGAGCGAGTAGGCGGAGGTTGCTCGGTGTCTTGTACATGTGTGCGATCACGGATGCGCTGCTGTTTTGCGGCGCTAGGACTTCCTCTCGATCTTGAGATCGGCAAGAGATCGTCTACATCAACCACGAGTTTGGACTTGTTAAGATTTTTAGGTCTTCAAGGGTATGTTCTCTACGGATGTATATCCGCCCGTTTCTTGTATCTAGTAGATAGATCTTGGTACATAGTTGTTCCCATCGTAGGAAATTTTTTGTTTTCTATGCTACGAACCCTACAGTGGTATCAGAGCCGGATCTATGCGTAGATGCTTTGCACGGGTAGTACACATATGAGTATGTGGGCGATGATAATCATTTTATTGCTTCTTATTTGTACATTGGATATTGGTGGCATAGTGGGATGAAGCGGTCCGGACAAACTTTAGATGTCCTCGCACATGAGATCTGTTCCACGCTGGACATGCAACTAGTTTTGCATAAGTGGCTAGAGAGTGTCTGTCTCTCCTACTATAGTCAATATCTAATTTGCAATGAGTCGTGAACAATTTGGTTATCCTCGTTGTGGTTCATGTTCGTAGTTAAGAATGGTTATATCTTCGAAAGCCCAAAGCCACGTAAAACTTACAATGGATAAATTAGAGGCGTCTAATTTAGATTGTTGCTGGTCTAGTGTTATGATATGGTGATGTTGTAAGTAGAAGTATGAGATGATACTCTTACAACACACAGAATGTGTAGGTTCCATAGACCTTGGCCTTACATATAAAGGTATGATAAGGATCATACCACGGTGCACATGATGGAGATCATATGCGAGAACCATATCATTTCACTTATAAACATGTGATGTTGGATTGCATCTTATATTGCTTGTTTGGCATTTTATTAGCATAATAAGATGATCCCTAATTTAGATATCAAGATAAGAATGTGTTCTTCCTTAAGTATGCATCGACAATGTTTCGTCGCTTCAAGACATCACGTGATGATCGGGTGTACTTGAATCCACGAGCATATCTCGAGTGTAAGACAGTTTTACACACGCGAATACTAAGGTTCTTACTTGGCGAACCTAGCATGTACAGACATGACCTCGGAACATGGACCGAAAGGTTAATCATGAGTCATATGTTTTGATATGATGACCATATGGATGCTCGCCTTTGAAGCTACACCGACTCACGTGATGATCGGACTTGGCGTAGTGGATTTGGTTCATGTAGTCACCAAAAAGGCACGAGGGATGTCGTTTTTGAGTGGGAGTTCATTTCTAATTTGGATTAGAAGAACTCAATTTATCATAAATTAAATCAAAGTGAATTTGCATAATTTGTTGTAGCCATTGACATTCGTTCACCACCTTATGCATAGTTGTAATTGAGATAATAGAACTATAGAATTATGGATATTTACTTTACGAACTGGTATCTTATTATGTTGAGTGTCAATCTAAAAGTTTCAAGTCCTATTGCAAAATTTCAGCAAACTCTGTTTACTCCGTGAAATTTAATAATTGGTATTAAATCGAGAGTAACAATTCTAGTGTTAGTATCTTAAGTATCATGTTTGCCTCCATGATTCTTGATTGTTTTAATATCAAGTTTATCTAGGAGCTGAAAGAATTGTTTCAGAAACCATCATGTGTGACAGATATAACGATATCTGAAACAATATTTTGGTTGCAATATGATAGAGTGTAATATATGTTCTCATATTGGACGAGAATTTGCGAAGGTTGGAGATGCTAGACTTCCTAATCATCCAAAAAGGTTTTGGAAAGTAATGTTCTACTCACGATTCTCCTTTATCAACTACATTAGATTGATCATGAAAGTCGTCATGATAAGTATGAATAGAAGATGTATGTAAAGTGTTTACTACACTAAAAAGATTACTAAAGAATGGATTTTGAAACAATGCCGATCATTTTGATGATGGTGATCTACTTCAAAGTGCAAGTCCAAAGGTATTATTATTTGAATATACACACTTTGGACTATGTGTCATGTATATGGAGCCACTTTTGATGTTGATAGATTCTTTTATAAGGAAAAGGAAATGCTGAAAGAGAATCTATAAAATATATTTGGCAGAAAAGAAAAGATTGGAAATATCCAATTTAGGTATATGGATGATATACATGTTATAGTTGTATTCTTTGCTTGTTAGACAATGTGGTTCTTGGGTATTGGATACCGAATTGGTTGGTATGAAATTTCATACGGAACGACACAATTCATAAACCACAATGGCCTAAGTAACTAGCAAGAGAATATGTGATGATGTTCATCGAAAACAAACAAACTGTTGTTTGTATTTCTCGTTGACATCAAAGCTTGACTTCAAGATTTGTTTTAATAATAGTTGTTTAAATTAGGTATTATGAGAACAAAGGTTGTTCAAATAATTACTGTATTCCATATAAGATGGATGATTTACAAATCTAGTTGGAGAAATCACATCTATAAAGCTAATGCTAAAATGTCGCAAGACAAATGATTGGAAGATCACTTAAGAAGTGACATCGTCGTATAATTATATTGGAAAGAAAACATGAAGAAACTCCATTTTCATGGATTTTTGGAGTCTTTGATTTGATCAAGTGACGCTTGTGAGACTTTCCTCAGGATAATTAAAACTTTGTTCAAAGGCCAAAGTAGAACGAACGACTAAATTATTGGAATTTATATATATCGATGTTTGTAGTCCATTATGTATAGTCGTAAGCGATGGATTTCAACTTCATATGCTTTCTCCGGAAATTTGAGTGAATGTTCACTTAATGAGAAAGAAGTATGAAATATTTGACAACGTCCAAATACTTTCAAGATGAAGTGAAAAATCATTGTAACAAGAAAATACATGATTTATGATTTTATCATAAAGGGATTTATTTGAGTTGCAAGTGTAACAAGAAAATAAATAATTTATGATTTTATCATAAATGGATTTATTTGAGTTGCAGGTTTAGAAAAACACCTAGATTTGCATCTCCCGAAATACCATAGGAATATGGAGTGTTTGAGATTTGTAACGAAACCTTGTGTGACATGGTTGGATCATAGGTGTTATTTATAAAACTGCCATTATGTTTTAAAATATTAAAGCTTTAGAGACTACCGCTTTTACACTGAAAAGAGCTCCATCTTGATCCGTTGAAATGACACCATGGAAGTTATGGTTTGGGGTAAAACCCAAATTGTCATTTCTTAAATTTTGGTATGCTAAACATAAGTAAGATGTTTACAACTGAAGTCTGAGCATGTCTTTGTAGGTTATTTCGAATAACAATTGGTTATTCCTCCATAACACCAACGACAAAAGGGTTTGTCGCTTGAAACGTGAAGTTTCTTGAAAAAGGAATTTTTCGTAGAAGTTAAGTGGGAGGACAATAGAACTTTGATAAGGTTAACGAACCTTAGCTAAATGTGTTGAGTTGCGCAGCACCGGAAATCTTTCCGGAGGCTGCCATAATGCTCATAGCTTATGTGCTCAAAGTTTGTGGTCATGGAGATCTAAGTTCTTATTGAACCAAGTCGGTCGGATAAACAATCAAATGCTGAGATTTCAGAGTAACTCATTATTGTTTGACAATGATGAACCGACTACATGCAAAGAAGCGATGATGGGCCCTGACTCCGTCAAATGGCTTGAATCCATAAAATTCGTGATAGTTCCATACACGATAAATCAAGTTTTGAACTTGGAAGACCATCTGGAAAGGTGTAAAAACCTATCGGTCGTATTTGGATCTATAAAGAAACAGACATGGATGTTTCACATCTATGAAATAGGCGACATGTCGTAAAGTATTTTATGACAATGTTCAAGGAGTTGACTATGACAAGATTTGATCTTTCATAGCGATATTTAGTCTAGACGGATTAAAGTAGAAACCACTACATATAATTTGGTATATGGTAGATGAATACACAAAACAAAGTTCTTCTAATAGAATGGTTACCTAGGACGTGTACATGACATGGTACAAAGGGTTTTGTTAATTCAAAGGATGCTAAAAGGGCATGCAAACTTCAATGGTTGAAGTAAGCATCGTGGAGTTGGAATCTTCACCGTGATGAAAAGGAGTTTTCATTAGGAGACGATGAAGATGCTTGCATTTGCAAGAAATTAAGTGGGAGCACTGAGACATATTTATAATACATTATGTGGAGGACATCTTGTTGATTAGAAATGATGTAATTTTTATTGACAAAGGTTAAGAATTTCATTTTGATGAAAGACTTAGGCAAAACCTGAATATTTAGCATGAATGTCTATAGTGGATAGACTGTGATGCGAATATGGTTGTGCCAAACGTACATATATGAGATATTGAACGAGTTCAATATAGAAAAGACAAGAAATGGTTCTTGTCGCATGGAAAGGAATTGAATCAAGATTCAAGTGTATCAACACTTGATAAGTGAAACAAGATTCGAGTGCTTTGACACTTGAGTGAAATCACGAGAATGTTTTGATCAATCATACCATGATATGTACACATCCAGATATGTCCTATGCTCTAAGTGTTATGAGAATATACCAGAATGAATCATAAAATGATCATTGGACGATAGTAAGGATATTCTTATGATCTTTTGGAAGAACTAAGAATATATTTGTGTAGACGTGACAAACAATTACAAATAGTTCATTGTAAAGCGTTACATTGATACTATTTTGTCACCAGATACAAATTAATTTTATCTCAATTAAAACTATGGGTGGCACAATGAAATGGAAAGAAAGTTTCCATGATGGATTTGGATGAATTCCAAAGTTAAGACATTGTGACGGACACTACAACAAAAGGCTAAGTATATGACTGCTATAGTAGCAGCAAAGGAGGGAATTTGTGTCAAGTAGTTTGTTATCAAACTAAGGTGTGGTTCGCAACGGGCTAACACTAAAGATATATTGTACGAAAATAGTACCGACATGGTTTAACCCCAAGGAACTAAAGGTCTCACCAAAAGACCAAATTTATACAATGTCATCTCATTGGAGAATGAGTGATGCGTGGAGATGCAAAGACATGTAAATACACACGGACCTGAAGCGTTAGATCCATAGATTATGTTAACTACTTGCAATTGCTTATATGGAACACTAAAAAGCCATAGGTGTTCAATACACAAAGTTTTCAAACTATATTATTCTCTCTAGTGCAAGTGGGAGACTGAAGGGAATATGCTCGAGAGGCAATAATAAAGTGGTTATTATCGTATTCCTTATTTATGATAAATTTTTATTTTGCATGCTATAATTGTATTAATACGGAAACGTTAATACATGTGTGTTTAATAAACAAAAATGAAGTTCCCAGTTATGCCTCTCTTATAAACTAGCTCGTTGATTAACAAGATGATCAAGGTTTCCTGATCATGGACATTGGATGTTGTTAATAACGAGGTCACAACATTAGTGTAATGATGTGATGAACATTCATCCGAAGTATAGCATTACGATCAAAGTCATTGAGTTTACATTGCTATAATAACTTACGAAGTGATCCTAATCCTTAGACCATGAGATCATGTCAATCACTAACACCGGAAGAGTTTCTTAATGACATCAAACGTCACATTGTAACTGGGTGATTATAAAGATGGCTTCAAAACTACTAAAGTGTTATGTTGAGGACCATGGATCGAGAGTGGAATTTGTTCGTCCCGATGACGGATAGATATACTCTGGGCCCTCTCGGTGATATCACATTGGTTAGCTTGTAAGCAAGTGATTTGATCACTAGAATGTTATATCACGAGAACGAGAAAAGAGTGCATGTCGGTAACGAGATCAAACTTGGTATGGAGATACCGATGATCGAATCTCAGACATGTAATATATCGTGAAACAAAGGGATGTGCAAGCAATCACAATCAAGCATTCCACTCCAAACAACATGATTCAAGCATATTTTTTTTAGGCAACAAAATATTTTTCCTACACCACATAAGTTGGTGTGATCAATATATGATCTAAACTAAACTCTAGTATGGTGGTCCAACTATAGTGTTCACTTGAGATCATTCCATTCTTCTTAGTTGTTTCTTCATGAACAAGATCATTGTATCATTGGAAAAATTCTTGCATCTTGGTCACAAAGCTTCAAAGGTGATGATGGTTCCTTCTAGGTTATGTTTCCTTAGTCTTCAAGTCTTGAGTAATATTTCTTGTCTCACTTGTAGTCCTTAGTGATGTCCAAGTTGAAGTCCTTGGTGATATTGAAGTCTTTGCTCATGTTGAAGGCTTTGTCCATCAAGTTGAAAAGAGGGGAGATGTAGAATCAAAACCAAAAAGTTTGAGGGAAGAGTGTACAATATTGTTTGTAAATAAGTTCGAACAAATACAACTCCTATTTTTTCTAAGGGGTTTTGTCAAATACTAGGGTTACAATCCTACAGGCAACACAATGCTCTCATACCATCTGCATAGGTCCCAACCTGATAAGGTAGAGATCCCTGTGTTTACAATGCTAGTCCCTGGATCAATATCTAGCATCCATAGTTTAAGATGTAATATCAAGAAACAAAGGTCATAATACAACTTTATAACCAGGAATAAAATAATTCATTACATCTTACATAGCTCATTTGGCTATGTCATTACAATGCAACAGAAATAACTATATAGCATGGAGTCCTTCACCTTCAAAGTGCCACAGGAAATCATGTTGGTTGTAGACTTGTAATCCTATTCAACACACTTCACTAACATCAAACAAACCTGCAACATAATAAATTACAGCCACAAGGGTCAATACATTTGAATTGTGTTGGCAAGTGATACTATGGTAGAATTGTGGTATCTATCATCTATATGCATTTTGCTAAGTGGAGATTAGGCTTGCTTTGCTCAAAATAGATTTTCCTTATCATTTGAAAAACACTAAGTTTTTGTTTTTCAAAATCACCCAAGGAACAACCAATAGAATTGGTTAACCTTTAACCCTTGTTCAACCACAAGCTTTTAACATAGAAATTGGGATGAGGAGATACTTGATAGCTTCCATGTCTTGATGCTCAAATTGTCCATTGCCAGGGAAACGACTAAGTACTTAGATTTTACTCTCTCGAGAGGTGGTGCACTTTCCCCACAAGACTCGACATGCATCGAGACAAGATCTTTCAGAAGCCTTCCCTTAGACCAAATGGACGCGTTCCAAACCTATCACCCCCTACCACCTTCTGTCCTTCTGGCTAAGTTATTGCAACCTATATGATCCAGGCAGAGTACATATTGCCATGTGGCTACACTTGAAGCTTCTCAACATTTGATATCTCAAATCTTTTTGTTCCTGGGTGGCATTCCACAAGTGTGATTCGAAGTTTTCCACAGTATACTGGACTTGTGATACACAAGTTTTCCCCAGTATACTGGACTTGTGTAACCCCTCAACACAAACCTTTCCTTCCATTCCACCCAGGTGATTCATTCACATAGTTTTTTTATTAAACAAAACACAAGTCATAGACTTAGAAATATTTCATAGCATGAATATAATCCACCCTTGTTTTCTACTAGCTAGGCTAAGCATAATAGTAGCAAGAATATTAACTTAGGGAAAATTCTACTATGGCATCATCTACTAGGATTTCCCATGGAATAGCATACTTAGTAAAATTTCCATGCAAGTCCTACTCAAAATATCACTAATACATAGTGAAAATAATAGGAAAAAAAGTATGAAGCACCACTTGCCTTTTTAGTAGAGAATATAGATGTAGCACCCCGGCTAACCCTAATTATAATATTGTCCGTTGTCATATATTTTGTGCACCATCTTTGCATCATGCATTTATTTTGCCTCTCAAAATGTTTCAACCAAACATATTTTTGTTTACTGCAATACCTCTTCTCTTATTTCAAAACAAAATCCTATATTTATCTGCTAAACTATTTTTCTAAAAACTATTTGCTAAAATATTACAAAACAAAAATAATATTTTATAAAAATAATAAACCTAAAAACCTAGACCCAACCGGCTGAAACCCAGACCCCAGCCTAATCCTAATCCCACTACTCCCTCCACTTGCCGCCACCACCCACACAGGAACGCACACCCCGCACTCACCCTGTAGGCACGCACGCGCCCGGGATCCCGATCCCGCACGCGATCCCGCAGACACGCTCGCCCACCTCTCCCGTAACCTCTCCCCCGACGCCTTTCTCCTCGACCCCAACCCCGCTCCTCTCCCCGCAACACCAGGCACCGCCTCGCTCCTTCCGCCTCGCAGCGCTCGCCCGCCGTTGCGGTGCTCGCCTCCCCTCGACCCGCCGCATCCTCCGCCTCCGCCCAGAGCCCTGCTGCCCGGAGCGCCGCACCTCAAGCTCGCGTTCGCCGTATCCCGGCCGCCCGTGCGGCGCATCCTTCCTCCTCCCTCCCTCGATGCTCCCCGGCCGCGTCACCGGCCGTCTCCCTACCCTGCGACCAACACCATGCCCCGGCCTCCTCTACACCCTGACGCCAGCACCCTGACCTCCGCCCGCGGCCGCGCGCCCTCGACCGCTCTGGCCGAGCTCTGCTGTGGATGTCACCAGGGACCCCGCTGCGAGCCACCTCCGGTCTTCCTCTCCAGCGTCGGCGTCCTTGCATGCCCTCTCCTCGTCGCCTGGCGCGCCGCCCTCTCTGCAGCACGCCTTGCCACCGCGCTGACCACCGTTGCCTCTGCCTTTGTAGGACTACGCTCCACGCTATCAAACCACATCCTCGTCGGCATGTCCTCTGTTGCTTCTGTGGCACTGGTGCTTCCTCACGAGCACGTGTCTCGCCGGCCGCCCCTCTGTCCGCTACAGGCTTCTTCACGCGGACATGTATTGTGTTCTTGTATGTTTTAACCAGTTGCAAACGCTTAACTCTGTCCGTGTGCAGTATGTGAGTCAAGCCTCTATTTTTTGTCAAGTGCAACTACATCATGTTTGCCGACATCTGCCTCGTTCGAACTCTGTTTCATGCCAAGTTTTCCATCTCCAGATGCTGATGCTAATCCAAGACCACAAGATTGTCGACACTGAAACACGTGCCATCTAAAGAATCGTACCGGTCTCCAAGCCAAGATCGGCTTCCTGGAACGCCATGACCTCCTTCAAGGATCCTATGGTCGAGACCCTGAGGACCGATCACGGCGTCTGAAGCCCGAACTCTCGGAACCCCAAGATCGCCGAGTTCCCCATGTGTGACCCTTTTCTTGAGACCTTTATTTTTATAATATATACTATATACTTGGATCTTTGTACCCCTTGATAGTACTCATAACAAGGAACCAAGGCCCACTTTGTGATCATCCAAAAACATCAGAATGCAGGGTTTAAATGACAGTTTAAAATTGAATCTATTTCATATGGGAAGATCCCACTATTTCAAAAACCACTCAAACAAGCTCAATTTTCAAATCCCAAGCATCCAAAGAATCCTCAACACATGCCTAGCACACCAACCAAAAATCTTTTCAAAATTCAAAACTCAAGTTCTTGCGGCCATTTCATCAAACACTTGGAGACAACAAATCCAATTGGCCAAACTTCACTGTTTTGAGCAGTAATTTGGCTAAGCATTGTTCACCATTGATCATAGTTGTCTCCCCCAGTGGCAACCAGTGACTTGACCACCCCTAGCCCCTACCCTTTGCACCATGCCATGCCAACCCGAAGGAACCCTTGCCAGCCGACCATGGCTAGCTAGCCAGAGCAAGCACCAAGCCTAAACACCATGTCTAGGACACAGGCCACCGTCCAGCGCCACCCCCTGTCCAGCGCTCGAACCCTGCCAGCCACTGGACCACACGCCCAAGCCTTGCCAAGCTTCTCTGCGAGCATGCCGAGAGCGCGCCAGAGCGCCACCCTCGACACACGCCCACAGACCACGCGCCGCCCTCACCGCGTGCACGCGTGATCACCACCGCCCCAGCAACCCAACAGACACCCCCGTTCGCTGCCCCATGCCTCACAGCCACCGCTTGCCGTCGAAGACGCCGCCTCTGCTGTGCAAAGCACCGCACGTTCCCGACCGTTTGCCACCGCCCCTACACGCGAATTTAAGCTCTAGAGCATCGCCAGGAGACCACCCGTCGAATGCCAACCTCGGCCATGCCTCTAGCCGCCCGTAGCCGTGTCGCCACCGTCGCCTGCCCATCCCTCTCGGTCTCGTAGTCGAGCCTATAAAAGGAGACGATCCTCGCTCGATTTCTTCACACCATCTCACTCCCCTCACCTCACTGATCCTTCCACCCCTTAGCCGGAGCAAGGCGAGCAGCGCATCGCCAGAATTTGGCCGGAGCTCGCCGCTGTAGAGGAGAAGAGGAGCCGTTGATTTCGACCACCCACGGAGCTGCCGCGACCACCCCTGAGTTCGCCGTCGTCGACTTCGTCGTTTTCCACCTCGTCGTCGTCACTGGAGCCCCGGTATGCCCCCTATGCACCCCCACTGTGCCGCTAGGGTTCGAGCTCGCTGATGACCTGTTCATCATCGACGACGACCCTCAGCCGTCGATCTTCATTATAATCCAACGCACCACATCGCCCGGTACCGCTTCGCGTTTAAAGAGCCACTGACCAGTAGACACCCCTGTCAGTTGCGCCCCATGCTGTGGAGTGACACGGGGCCGGCCCATTACCTCTTCCCGCGCAGCCCACTCGTTTGAATTTAGCTTTTTCTATTTATATTCAAACTCAGTTCTGTACCTAGTTTCAAAACTCAACCGAACTCGATTCAGTGAACCAAATTGAATGAAACCAAATTTGTTAGAAATATATTGAAATGCTTAATCCAAGACCGTTGGATTCAAATCAGTTGGATCTATAGATCAACCTTGGTAAAAATAACAAGTCAGAAGCTTTTCTGTATTCAAACATTTTTCAAATTTCAACCATAATAGCTTTTGAGATGACTCCAACTCTCAAAAATCACATTTGATCATACCTTTCAGAATATATAAAAACATATGGGTATACTTATAGAAATAATGTTCAAGTAATAAAAGAATGACACATAGGCATTTCTAGTCACTTTAATTATTTAAAATAAAAAGGTTAAACCTTATTAAATTGTGACACCACTTTAAATCACATTCCCATGTAATGAAATATGTGGTGATGACATGTGTCAACATGATCCCATGTTTGGTTTGGAGAATATTAAATATTAAGTATTTTTTCAATGAGTAGAAATTACTTTTCTAAAACTAAATAAGACACATGCTTTATTCTTGTGATATTAGTGATGATGCTAGATCATCTATAGAACACCTTTGTGTGATGATTGAAATTAGTTAAGTATTGTTTGGTGATTGTGTACCTCGTATTTATTCATAGACGCTAGTACCGACCAAGGACACGAGGAGGAAGGAGGATACTACAAAGAAGAAGCCGAGGAGAACTTCAACCACTGCTCTGCACAAGGCAAGCCTAATACTACTAGTTGATTGTGCAAGCTAACACTTGCAATATACTTTACCTATGCAAGCAAATACTCTCTTGTTACCATGCCAACTATATGCCTTAAGCATATGTGATCCTACCCACTTGATAACCCAATCATAGTTTTACTTGCAAGCTTTCTACTTTATTTCTTTATTAGAGCTATTACTTAGAGTTTACTTGAGTAAATTGTAGATACTAGAAAGATAATTGAAGGTTGCATAAAGATCATAAATTTGTCCTAAGCTAGATAATCTTGATGTCATCCTAAGGCATGAGATTGAACCTTGTTAAACTACACTTGTTTACCACCCACTCATCAGTACTCACTCCCATTTGTAGATGCTAGTGCTAAGCATAAAACTTGATCAACTTTAGATGGGAATACTTGGTGGAAAATGGTTATGAAAACCTTAGAATGATGAGTCATTCTACTGAGATGTTTTGACATGTGTTTCCGAACACCAGATGATTTTGACGATGAAAATGTTGAGGCGGGAGCCATAGCCCCTTTATAAAACTGATGGTTTTCTGGATGCGATACCATTCCAATTTTACCGTACAACCACAATACCCAAAATTGGGTAGGGCTTGACTGGAAACTTATATACCTTAGTATGGGTTCCCTCACGGCCAAGGTCTGAGCTGAGGCTACCTTGTGAAGATTGTCCACCTGTGCAGTACCCAAGATGACAGTTGGTCATGGTTGGGAGGCAAAACTCACAGGAGAGGTGCCTATACTAGGGCGTGTAATCGAAAGGTTAGGATTGATTATCCGCATACTGAGTATGGTGAATTCAGGATTTGTTCCTGACGGATGTATCGAATGTTGTGGTGAAAGTGTATAATCTCTGTAGAGTGTCAAACTATTCGAATAGCCGCGTCCGCGGTTATGGACAGTTGGAGTGGCCATACTGTTCCCCCGTCATATGAATGGAGATTTTGACTTGACCACAACAGAGTTGTGATATGAAATACAAGTTGCCGCTTAGGTGTTATAAAATTTCAACTAGCATTTCTTGCTTCTGAACTTAGTAGAGGTAAATCTGGCTTTTTGCAAAACAAACCTAGAGCTTAGTGTCCTATTACAAAAACCCGCTTCACTTGTTAGTATTAGTTTGCGAGTACTTAAAGAGTACTCATGGCTTTGTCCCTGCCTATTCCCGTGTCCAGACTATGAAGAGGAGTATCAGGATGAAGGACCCCAGGAAGGTTACGACAACTAGGATCATCTCCCATCGTCAGCATTGCCTGTGACTCTGAAGATGGAGCTTCGCCTACGCTACCTTTATTATTACGCATTTCTGCTGCTTGAGTTGTATTAAGAACTGGATCATGAGATCCCTATTTGTGTAAGACCTTATGTATGGTTTGTAATGGATGATGTACTGTGGTATCCAATTCTGTTATGTCTCGCAAAAATGGTAATCCTGGGATTGCGATGTATGGCATAACAGGCATCTAGGATTAAAAATCCGGGTGTTGACAAGTTGGTATCAGAGCCATCCTGACCATAGGAGACCCTAGTTAGACTGGACGTTTGAATCAAAAACTTAGTTTCAAAAAAAACCAATGGAAGCAAATATTTACAAAAACTTATTCCCATTCTTATCACCTTGATTCTTTCATAAAAATTCATGTTCCTCAAAAACTCTTGCAAAATACATAAAATTTGACACACTTGATCACTCTACTAACTTACTCATCCTATATTCTTATAGTTGGGGAATGGAGGAGACCTTATCTTTGAGCGGGATTTGGACCAGCTTTCGGAACTTCTGGAGCGTCCGCATCCCGAGTTCTTCGGAGCTCAGCTCAATGATCAAGGAGGAGAAGATCTGCAGTGGCTAATTGTTGCAAGTCTTCGAGGAAAGATTGAACCTCCCACTGTCGAGGGAATTCATTTTACCTTAAGAGAGAACAACTGGCTCAATGGACTTGCCAGGGCCATGCAGGAAGCTCTTGCCCGTCTGTGTGGGCAGAGTATCAACCAGATCAAGGGTACCCGCTTTGAGTTTTGTCCAAGGCGTGATGCTATGGGACAGCCACTGGAATCCCCATACCACCACGAGCTGAAGACTCAGTTGGACCACCTTAGCTTCATGATGTACGATCGTCAGCAGGAATTGGACAATTGCCGTGACTACTCCAACCACAAGTCCGCCATCATCAAGACAAAGGATCATACCATCGCCATGCTAGCGAAGGATTGCAAGTCTCGCCGCCGTTAGCTCGACAAGAAGGAGCGCATCATTGCCCGTCTTCGCCACCGTATCTCGGATTTGGAGGAGACCATCCATGAGAGAGACATGCAATTGGAGGAAAGGGATAATGCCGGAGAGGATCTTCGTGGAGACCCCTACTCCTATCTCAGCGATGATGATGATTTTCTGGAGGATCGGGCTATGGATTTCTTCATGGATGAGGATGATTTCGCCTTCATCGATGACGATGAGGATGATGAGGATGACGACTACACCGACTCCAAGGAGTAGTAGCACTTGAGCACTAGCGTAGTGAGTTGTCTTTGGTCCCACTATATCGTAGTTTCCATAATGGTTCTTAAAACCATCTGTTTACCTTTGTTGTGGTGTGTGTTTGTATTGTGTGCTATGAATGAATGAATGAAAAGAAAGTTGCTAGATAATATGAGTCAAACTTTAAAAACTTTCTCCCTGAACCTTTGAAATTTCCCTCTTTTCTCATGATCCATCTCAAATCTTCAGATGACACGTGGAGGAAGTGGTTCATCCCCGGACCCGATGCTGCAGATCCTGCAAATGTTGGTTTCTAACCGTGAAGCTGAAAGAGCTGAACGTCAAGCCAACCTAGCCACCCTTCAGCAGATAGCTCAGTTGGCCCACAACAATCAAGGCCAAGGAAACCAGGACAACCATGGATCTAAGCTCAAGAATTTCCAGAACACCAACCCACCCGTTTTCACTAAGTCCGAAGATCCCTTAGACGCCGATGATTGGCTGCAAACCATGGAAAACAACCTAGAAGTCACCAGAGTGGAAGCCAACGAGAAAGTTCTGTTCACCACCCACTATCTAGCCGGAGATGCAAGAGCATGGTGGGACAGCATTCGTGCAATGACCGGAGGACAGATGATGACCTAGGAGGAATTCAAGGTCAAGTTCAGCAGAACCCATGTGCCACCGGGTTTGATCAAGAGGATGAGAGATGAGTTCAGAGAACTGAAGCAAGGAAGGATGACCATAGTGGAATACCATGACAAATTCTTGTCATTAGCTAGGTATGCCCCGGATGAGATCGACACCGAAGCCAGGAAGAAAGAGAGATTCTTGAATGGTCTGCACGATGAGATGCAGACTGTGTTGGTCAATATCCCCTTTGCTGATATTGAAGCCCTTGTCGACTCTGCCATCCAGATGGAAGGAAATATCAACCAAGCCAATGAGAACCGTAAGCGTCGCATGATGCATCAGCCAGGAACCCATCAGACCCCAAAGTATCGCCCTAACCCATCTCTAGGATTTGCCCCGAGAACCAACAGACCCCCGATGAACCGTTCGACCTACCCCAATCGTGGCCCGGAGGAAATCACAACAACCCCGGCAACTTTGGCAATTTCAACCATGCGCCACCCAAGTTCGAAAACAATGCTACCGCCAACACCAACACTGCCCCGAGGACTGGAAGCAAAGCGGTGCCTGTTGCAACAAAGGACAAGTCGCAAGTGACTTGTTATGACTATGGAAATAAGGGTCACTACTCCAATGAGTGCCCCAAGAAGAATGCCGTAGCCCCCAATGCAAATGCCCCAGCTTAGCAGCAGCGTCGTGTTCAGCCAGGAAGAAGGTTTGCCCCAGGGAATTCACTCAACCGCAACGGCTGTCTTTTTCTCATGCATGCTGAAGAAGCCAAGGAAGCACCCGATGTCGTGCTGGGTACGTTTTTTGTTAATTCAGTACTCGCTAGAGTGTTGTTTGATTCTGGTGCATCGCACTCATTTGTCACCGAAGAATTTGCATGCACTAGTAAGATTCAACCAACAAAACTGAAGCATGTTATGATTGTTCAAATCCCCGGTTTAACCACCAAAGCTAGGCAAATTTGCAAAGCCGTCCCTATCCGAATCTATGGCATAGATTTTTATGCTAATCTGATAGTACTCGGAACTAAAGGTTTGGAAGTAGTACTAGGAATGGATTGGATGTCCAAACATAAAGGATTAATTGACTGTGCCAAGAAAGCCATAACCATGACCAGTACAGCCGGAATATCAGTCGAGCATGTATCTGAAACCTTACCTCGTCAATTCAAGTGCAACAAGAGTATATCCCAACCTACCATTGACCAAGTCCGGATAGTCTGTGAATACCCCGATGTATTTCCAGATGTTTTTCCCGGTATGCCTCCAGATAGGGATATCGAGTTTATCATTGAACTAATCCCCGGAACAGGACCCATAGCCCAGAGACCATATAGTATGAACCTGTCTAAACTAGCAGAACTGAAGAAGCAAACTGGATGCCATGTTGGAAATTGGATTAATTCAACCAAGTGCGTCACCATGGAGATCACCTGTCTTATTTGTGGACAAGAAGGATGGAGGTAACCGTGTGTGTACGGATTACCGGAAGTTTAATGATGTCACCATCAAGAACAAGTACCCATTGCCCAAGATAGAAGATTTGTTTGATCAGTTGACCGGTGCCAAAGTGTTTTCTAAGATTGATCTTAGAACAGGCTATCATCAACTCAAGATTCTTGCAGAGTATATTCCAAAGACTGCCTTTACCACCAGATATGGATTATACGAGTATACCGTCATGTATTTTGGATTAACCAATGCCCCCGCTTATTTCATGAATCTCATGAATAAGATTTTTATGGACTTCTTGGATAAGTTTGTCGTTGTTTTCATCGATGACATTCTGATTTATTCCAAATCATAAGAAGAACATGAGCTACACCTAAGGACCATTCTTGGAACCCTTAGAGAGCATCAGCTGTATGCCAAGTTTAGCAAATGTGAATTCTGGTTACAGGAGGTAGGATTCCTCGGCCACATTGTATCAGCCGGAGGAATTGCCGTTGACCCTGCAAAGGTGAAAGATGTCGAAGATTGGCAAGCCCCAACCACTCAAACCCAAGTTCGCGCATTTCTCAGATTGGCGGGATATTACCGCAAGTTCGTAGAAGGATTCTCGAGTATCGCCAGACCCATGACCCAATTGCTGAAGAAGGACAAGAAGTTTGAGTGGACAGACAAATGTGAAGCGAGTTTTCAAGAACTCAAGAGAAGATTGATTTCAGCCCCAATCTTAATCATACCGGATATCACAAAGCCCTTTGATGTGTATTGTGATGCATCCAAGATCGGTCTCGGATGTGTGCTAATGCAAGAAGGCAAAGTCATATCTTATCTATCGCGACAACTGAAACAACATGAGCAAAATTACCCAACCCATGACCTCGAACTCGCATCCGTAGTTCTAGCCCTGAAGACATGGAGGCATTACCTGATGGGAAACCATTGTGAGATCTATTCAGATCACAAGAGTCTGAAGTATATATTCACTCAGAAGGAGCTGAATATGAGACAGAGAAGATGGATTGAGTTAATCAAGGATTACGATCTGGACATTCACTATCACCAAGGTAAAGCCAACGTGGTAGCAAATGCCCTTAGCAGATTGCTGTGCCGCTTGAACTCCATGATTTTGAAGGAGCAACCAAGCTTGCATAAAGATATGGAAGATTTTCGAATGGAATTAGTGAGTGAAGGATTTTTGGCTAGCATAGAACTTCAACCCACTTTGATTAGCCAGATCAAAGAGGAACAGAAAAGAAATGCTAGTATCGACGGAATCAAGCATCGTATCGGTACAGGCAAAGTACCCACCGAAGACGAAGAAGGAGTTCTGTGGTACAAAGGACGCCTTTGTGTACCAGCAGATTCTGAGTTGAAAGAAGTTATTCTGAAGGAAGCTCATGATACTCTTTATTCTATCCACCCCGGAGGAACTAAGATGTATCAAGATTTGAAAGAGCAATTTTGGTGGCATAAGATGAAGAGAGAAATCGGAAGCTATATCGCCAAGTGTGATATATGTCAGCGAGTCAAGGCGGGACATCAAAGACCCGCTGGATTGTTGCAACCATTGCAGATTCTGGAATGGAAATGGGATTTTGTCGGAATGGACTTTATCACCGGATTGCCTACTTCTAGTAGGGGAAATGACTCTATCTGGGTCATAGTGGACAGATTGTCCAAAGTCACCCATTTCTTACCCGTCAAGACCACATATGAGAGTTCGAAGCTAGCGGAGTTATACATCGCTAGAATCGTTAGTTTGCATGGAGTCCCCAAGAACATTGTATAGGATCGAGGAACTCAGTTTACCTCGAGGTTCTGGAAGAAAGTCCAAGAAGGTTTAGGAACCCGACTAGATTTCAGCACCGCTTATCACCCTCAGACCGATGGACAAACGGAACGAGTAAATCAAATACTCGAAGATATGTTGAGAGCATGTGTGTTAGAATATGGATCTAAATGGGAAGACCGTCTTCCATTCGCAGAATTTTCATACAACAACAGTTATCAAGCCAGTTTGCAAATGGCCCCATTTGAATTCATGTATGGAAGGAAGTGTCACACCCCTTTGAATTGGTCAGAAGTAGGAGAGAGTCAGATTTTCGGACCCGACATCCTACGAGAAGGAGAAGAGAAGGTTCACAAGATCCGTGAGCACCTCAAGACAGCCTAGTCAAGGCAAAAGAGTTACGCTGACAAGAGACGTCGAGACCTCGCCTTCAACTTAGGAGATTTTGTGTATCTGAAAGTGTCGCCATTGAAAGGAATGCAGTGTTTCCAGCTGAAAGGAAAGTTAGCCCCCAGATATATCGGCCCCTACAAGATTCTGAATTGTCGAGGAGAAGTTTCGTATCAATTAGAACTTCCCGAAGAGATGTCAGCCATGCACAATGTGTTCCATATCTCATTACTTCGCAAGTGCCTCAAAGTTGTAGAGAAGACCGAAGTGTTCAAGAATATTGATCACCGGACCATAGAAATCAACGATGACCTGACCTATCCTGAAGTACCCATCCGTATTTTGGAAGAAGCCTTCAGAACTACTAGAACCCGAAGCATCAAGTTTCTCAAGATTCAGTGGAGCAACCACACAGAAGAAGAAGCTACCTAGGAGCGCGAAGATCACATCAGGACGGAGTTTCCCGATCTCTTCAAATCCTAGGTAATCTTTTCGTCCTTTTTCAAATCTCGGGACGAGATTTTGTTTAAGGGGGTAAGGTTTGTAACATCCCAAAAATACTAAACTTGGATCATCAAACTCTAAGCATCAAAATTAGGGTTAACAAAAACTTTTCCAAATAAAAATATGAAATCATTCATGTGTGTGTGCATTAAAAATTGGATTCTTTTGAATTGCCATGGTTTTGTGTTTCTTTGCTTGTAAAATGATTCTTAGGTGAAATAAACATCATCTAAACAATCCCCAAACTTTTCCCAAAGACAAACAAGTCAAAACAAACAAATTAAGTGAATGGTCACTTTGGCCAAATTAACTCCCATGCCTACTTTGGCTATCTCTAACTTTCAGAACTTAACAGAAACATGTATGGATCTTTGCACCCCTTGATAGTACTCATAACAAGGAACCAAGGCCCACTTTGTTATCATCCAAAAACATTAGAATGTAGGGTTTAAATGACAGTTTAAAATTGAATCTATTTCATATGGGAAGATCCCACTATTTCAAAAACCACTCAAACAAGCTCAATTTTCAAAACCCAAGCATCCACAGAATCTTCAACACATGCCTAGCACACCCACCAAAAATCTTTTCAAAATTCAAAACTCAAGTTCTTGCGGCCATTTCATCAAACACTTGGAGACAACAAATCAAACTGGCCAAACTTCACTATTTTGAGCAGTAATTTGGCTAAGCATTGTTCACCATTGATCACACTTGTCTCCCCCAGTGCCAACCAGTGCCTTGACCACCCCTAGCCCCTACCCTTTGCACCATGCCATGCCAACCCAAAGGAACCCTTGCCAGCCGACCATGGCTAGCTAGCCAGAGCAAGCACCAAGCCTAAACACCATGTCTAGGACACAGGCCACCGTCCACCGCCACCCCCTGTCCAGCGCTTGAACCCTGCCAGCCACTGGACCACACGCCCAAGCCTTGCCAAGCTTCTCTACGAGCATGCCGAGAGCGCGCTAGAGCGCCACCCTCGACACACGCCCACGGACCGCGCGCCTCCCTCGCCGCGTGCACGCGTGATCACCACTGCCCCAGCAACCCCGCAGACACCCGTTTGCTGCCCCATGCCTCACAGCCACCGCTCCCCGTCGAAGACGCCGCCTCTGCCGCGCAGAGCACCGCACGTTCCCGACCATTTGCCACCGCCCCTACACGCGAATTTAATCTCTAGAGCATCGCCAGGAGACCCCCTGTCAAACGCCAACCTTGGCCATGCCTCTAGCCGCCCTGTAGCCGTGTCGCCACCGTCGCCTGCCCATCCCTCTCGGTATCGCCGTCGAGCCTATAAAAGGAGAAGGTCCTCGCTCGATTTCTTTACACCATCTCACTCCCTCACCTCACTGATCCTTCCACCCCTTAGCCGGAGCAAGGTGAGCAGCGCATCGCCGGAATTTGGCTAGAGCTCGCCGCTGCAGAGGAGAAGAGGAGCCGTTGATTTCGACCACCCCCGAAGCTGCCGCGACCACCCCTGAGTTTGCCGTCGCCAACTTCGTCGTTTTCCCGCCTCGTCGTCGTCACTGGAGCCCCGGTATGCCCCCTATGCACCCCCACTGTGCCGCTAGGGTTCGAGCTCGTCGGTGACCTGTTCATCGTTGACGACGACCCTCAGCCGTCGATCTTCATTATAATCCAACGCACCACATCGCCCTGTACCGCTTCGTGTTTAAAGAGCCACTGACCAGTAGACCCCCTTGTCAGTTGCGCCCCACGCTGCGGAGTGACACTGGGCCGGCCCATTACCCCTTCCCGCACAGCCCACTCGTTTGAATTTAGCTTTTCCTATTTATATTCAAACTCGGTTCTGTACCTAGTTTCAAAAATCAACCCAGCTCGATTCAGTGAACCAAATTGAATGAAACCAATTTTGTTAGAAATATATTGAAATGCTTAATCCAAGCCCGTTGGATTCAAATCATTTGGATCTATAGATCAACCTTGGTAAAAATAACAAGTCAGAAGCTTTTCTGCATTCAAACATTTTTCAAATTTCAACCATAATAGCTTTTGAGTTGATTCCAACTCTCAAAAATCACATTTGATCATACCTTTCAGAATATATATAAACATATGGGTTTACTTACATAAATAATGTTCAAGTAATAAAAGAATGACACGTAGGCATTTCTAGTCACTTTAATTACTTAAAATAAAAAGATTAAACCTTATTAAATTGTGACACCACTTTAAATCACATTCCCATGTACTGAAATATGTGTTGATGACATGTGTCAACATGATCCCATGTTTGGTTTGGAGAATATTAAATCTTAAGTAGTTGTTCAATGAGTAGAAATTACTTTTCTAAAAATAAATAAATAAGACACATGCTTTATTCTTGTGATATTAGTGATGATGCTAGATCATCTATAGAACACCTTTGTGTGATGATTGAAATTAGTTAAGTATTGTTTGGTGATTGTGTACCTCGTATTTATTCATAGACGCTAGTACCGACCAAGGACACGAGGAGGAAGGAGGATACTACAAAGAAGAAGCCGAGGAGAACTTCAACCACTGCTCTGCACAAGGCAAGCCTAATACTACTAGTTGATTGTGCAAGCTAACACTTGCAAGATACTTTACCTATGAAAGCAAATACTCGCGTGTTACCATGCCAACTATATGCCTTAAGCATATGTGATCCTACCCACTTGATAATCCAATCCTAGTTTTACTTGCAAGCTTTCTACTTTATTTCTTTATTAGAGCTATTACTTAGAGTTTACTTGAGTAAATTGTAGATATTAGAAAGATAATTGAAGGTTGCATAAAGATCATAAAATTTGGCCTAATCTAGATAATCTTGATGTCATCCTAAGGCATGAGATTGAACCTTGTTAAACTAC
Source organism: Avena sativa (assembly GCA_916181665.1). Classification (NCBI taxonomy): domain Eukaryota; kingdom Viridiplantae; phylum Streptophyta; class Magnoliopsida; order Poales; family Poaceae; genus Avena; species Avena sativa. The sequence goes on from OV702297.1 coordinate 125,858,426, forward strand.
ACTTGTTTACCACCCCCTCATCAGTACTCAATCCCATTTGTAGATGCTAGTGCTAAGCATAAAACTTGATCAACTTTAGATGGGAATACTTGGTGGAAAATGGTTATGAAAACCTTAGAATGATGAGTCATTCTACTGAGATGTTTTGACATGTGTTTCCAAACACCAGATGATTTTGACGATGAAAATGTTGAGGCAGGAGCCTTAGCCCCTTTATAAAACTGATGGTTTTCTGGATGCGATACCATTCCAATTTTACCGTACAACCACAATACCCGAAAATTGGGTAGGGATTGACTAGAAACTTATATACCTTAGTATGGGTTCCCTCACGGCCAAGGTCTGAGCTGAGGCTACCTTGTGAAGATTGTCCACCTGTGCAGTACCCAAGATGACAGTTGGTCATGGTTGGGAGGCCAAACTCACAGGAGAGGTGTCTATACTAGGGCGTGTAATCGAAAGGTTAGGATTGATTATCCGCATACTGAGTATGGTGAATTCAGGATTTGTTCCTGACGGATGTATCAAATGTTGTGGTGAAAGTGTACAATATCTGCAGAGTGTCAAACTATTCGAATAGCCGCGTCCGCGGTTATGGACAGTTGGAGTGGCCATACTGTTCCCCCGTCAGATGTTTTCAAAATGACTTGTGAAATGAATGGAGATTTTGACTTGACCACAACAGAGTTGTGATATGAAATACAAGTTCCCGCTTAGGTGTTATAAAATTTCAACTAGCTTTTCTTGCTTCTGAACTTAGTAGAGGTAAATCTGGCTTTTTGCAAAACAACCCTAGAGCTTAATGTCCTATTACAAAAACCCCCTTCACTTGTTAGTATTAGTTTGCGAGTACTTAAAGAGTACTCATGGCTTTGTCCCTGCCTACTCCCGTGGCCAGACTATGAAGAGGAGTATCAGGATGAACGACCCCAGGAAGGTTATGACAACTAGGATCATCTCCCATAGTCAGCATTTCCTGTGACCCTGAAGATGGAGCTTCGCCTACGCTACCTTTATTATTACGTATTTCCGCTGCTTGAGTTGTATTAAGAACTAGATCATGAGATCCCTATTTGTGTAAGACCTTATGTATGGTTTGTAATAGATGATCTACTGTGGTATCCAATTCTGTCATGTCTCGCAAAAATGGTAATCCTGGGATTGCGATGTATGGCATAACAGGCATCTAGGATTAAAAATCCGGGCGTTGACATTGTATATATCCGTTCTGTGGGTTCCATCGTGGACTATTGTGTAATGATATTACTTCATTTTCCACCCGCACGCAAGTGCCTGGTGGGCACCTCTGAATCGTTTCGATGCGGGTTTGGCGGGAATCGCTAAAACTTGCATACGGCTGATCCGAGGGTGTTACAATATATTCACTCCTTGATCTTGCAATTGTCACACTCTTCAAAGTTCACTACAATTCAATCAAGGCACAAATTTAAACTAGCATTCAAACAATTCACCACATAAATATAATGAAAGCAAAATAATGCATGCAGAAGATTGTTTTAATGAAAAAGTGGTTTGTACTAAGGCTATAAACATTTTTAAAACACCTATTGGTCTTTGATAAAATTGGCAAAACCATTTAAAATCAAGTTAGTGAAATTGGGCCATTTAAATCCTTTCTGCTTTGCTAGAAATAATTTTAATCAAAGTAATATTTTTTAGAGTTAGCCAAATATTTTTTTAAACACAATGTTAGTGTTTAGGAATCAAGGTGTTTAAAGAAAATCCCTTTACAAGAGGTTTCACCCAAAAACCGTTTTTAAATCAAAGCAACATTTTTATTTTGCTAAAAATGCCTTTATTCAAAGGAATAATTTTCTATGGTTAATAACATACTTTTTTGAATTAAAAACTTAGTGTTTAGGGTCAGAGAGTTTGAATCAAACCATTTGCAAAAGGTTTTACTCAAAAATTATTTTTAAAACATAATCAACAATTTTTGTTTTGCTAGAAATGCTTTTATTCAAGGAATAATTCCTTAGTGTCACAAAATATACTTTTAAATCCAAAAGTTCATTTTTATGGTTAGTAGGTTCAAACAAAACATTTGCAAAAGATTTTACTCAAAAATCATTTCTAGGATAGTTTTTAGACACAAAATAGACCTAATAATGTTTCTGCAAAAACATTCAATTTTCCAGAAGCAAAATACTAAACTAAAGGTTGCAAAGTTTGCATTTTTGTGAATCTATTGATATAAAATTTGTAAAATTTGGCCAAGCAGATAAAAAAACTAATAGAAAAGTTTCTATTTTTAAAACAAAACCTGTGCCACGTGTCACTTTCTTACTCTCACGTACCGGTTCGGGTGGATCGACTAATACAGAGCGTCGGATCTAAAGGAAATCGCACGGCACACAGCACACGATACCCCTTCGATTAGTTATTCTATCCTAGCCTCTAGATTAGCATCTAACGGTCCAGATCTTGCCAACCATAGATGGGCGGCGCGGCGACAACACACTGGCTACGGCGTTGCGGTGACTACAAGAAGCGATGGAGATGGAGGAGGGCATTACTAGACTCGCCGTGACATGCTGGAGATCGAGGTGGTCGCCGTCGACAAAGGGGCGCACAGAGTCACTGGCGATTGCTCGCCGAAGTTCCTACTGTCGACGGGCACGCACTGCCGTTGCCAGAGGCGACGCTACGGTCCAAGCTAAGGCAAACAAACTGTTGCGTTAGATGCGCACGGGATCGGTGAACATACGCGTATCGTCGAGAGGGAAAGGGGAGGTCAGAAACTACCAGGGGCATCGCCGGAGTTGGAGCAGTCCGCGGTGGTGCTCGGGCGGTGACGAAGCCGAGCTTCTAGGGAGCGCGTGGGCGAGTGAGAGGTACTGGGAGATGCTCGAGATTATGGGGAGCAGGCTCGTGGGAACTAGGGGTAGTGGGGGTAGCGGTGGTGGCCGGAATTTGCCGATGATCTCGTCGGAGTAGAGGAGGTGTTGGCGAGAAATTCCCGCAGCCTGGTGGAGGAGAGGGAGGGGCAAGTGAGGGGAAAGGTAGAGGGGAGAGGGGCGCTTATGAGAGCATGGTCGCTAGAGGATTTCACGCGCGGCATTTAAGCGAATTAAAGAGGCGGATTCAAAGTAGAAACGGGCGACGGGAAAGGGGAGAACTGGTCGCGCGGGGTTGAAGACAAGATGAGCTGGCAGTGAGCTGATGAGAGGGTACGGTGGGGTCAGGTCGTCAGCGAGGGTGCGGGTTAGCTTGCGGGTGAGAAAAGAATACGAGCAGGGTTTGGGAGTGCTGGGTGGGCCGGGGATTGGGCCTCCTAGGCTAGGGTCTGGGGTAGGTTTAGTTGGGCTGCTTCTTTCCCTTTTTTTTCTTCTGTTTTCTTTTTCTTTTTTTCTTTTGTGATTTTTCTGTTTTCACTTCAAACCTTTGATTTAATCTTCAATTTGAATTCAAGTTTTGACCAAACTTTTCTAAACTTCCAGTATGTTTTAGGTACTGTTTATTTATGTGTTTAAAGTCCATTTAGAATAATTTCTTTTATTCTTTTTTTATGGTTTATTATTTATTTAAATTAGACACTTGTCTTTATTTGAATAAGATTCTTAATATGGTTTTAAACCCATATAAACTTTATTCCAAATAATTCTTTTATTCTTTTTAAGTTAATTAGATAACTTTTAATCCACTTTGGCTAATTCCAATTTATTATTTTCTCATGATTTAATTAATCATTTTTTATTAGTGATTTTGTCTTCTTTTAAATAAATTGAATATGGTTTAATCCCTTATAATTTTTATTCCAATAATTTTTATTCCTTTATTTTATTTGTATTATTTTTATTCCATTTGCTTACGGATTTAACTCAATATTTAAATTGTCTTCTAAATAATTTCCTTGGGATTTATTTTTTAGTTTCGGCAATTTGTCTTTATTTAAATAAAATTGGACATTGGTCAATCCTTATGATTTTATTTAAATAATCCTTTTCTCCTTTTTATTATTCAATAATCTTTCATTTGTTTATGGATTTTGCCAAGATTCAATTTGTCTTTTATATATTCTTTATTTATTTATTTCTTTCTTTGCCTTATAAAATCCATATCTTTTTATTTATAGATCCAAAATTGGTGATTCCAATTTGTATAATTTTATTTAATATTTGTTTATCTTTTTAAATCCTTTTAGGATTACTTTGCTAAATATTTGGTATGGTTTTTAGATAGGAGCTTTATTAGCCTTGGAAATTATTTCCTTTTATTTTATTAATTTCATAAGTTTTTAACCATGGTTCCAAATTAAATGAAACCAATTTCCATGGTTTTATAATATTTTTGTTTATCATTTTGATCATTTATAAATGTTTGTTGCTAAATATTTATCTGGATAAGATCCATAGTCTTAGAGAGATCTTGGAAATGATTTCCTTCCAAATGTTTAAATTTCAAGATACATTCATTGATGAATGCATTTTACTTGATTGAAATTTTTTTGGATTCTCTTTTCATTCAACGTTTGTTCAAGAAGGGTTTTGATGTTTCCAATTAGAAGCAAAAAGTTTCTTTTCATCTTAAATTTCAACATTTAATTCTTTTGTTTATTTATTTTTCACATTTCAAAATTTGGAAAATTTTGGGATGTGACAGTCAGCCAAAACTCAACTTAGCCATATATTCATGTAGATGATAGATTCTCCATATCAATATTATATCACTTGCCAATACAATTCAAATGTACTGACCCTTGTGGGTGTAACTTATTATGTTGCAGGTTTGTTTGATATTAGTGAAGTTTGTTGAGTAGGGATTACAAGTCTACAACCAACATGATTGCATGTGGCACATGAAGATGAAGGACTCCATGTTTATAGATATATCCGCTGCTTTGTAAGAAGATAGCCATATGAGCTACGTAAGTTGTGATGAACTACTTTATTCCTGGTTATAAGTTGTAATATGACCGTAGTTTCTGATATTAAATCTTAAACTGTGGGTGCTAGCTATTCGATCCAGGGACTAGCACTGTAAACACAGGGATCTCTGCCTTATCAGGTTGGGACCTCTACATATGATATCAGAGAACTGTGTTGCCTGTAGGATTGTAACCCTAGGATTGGACAAAACCCCTTAGAAAAATAGGAGTTGTATTTGTCCAAACTTATTTAGAAACAAACTTGTAAACTCTTTCCTTGGCATTTTGTTTTGATTCTACATCTCTCCATTTTCTACTTGATGGACAACAACTTCAACATGAGCAAGGACTTCACCATCACCAATGACTTCAACTTCAGTTCCACCAAGGACTTCAACTTGGACATCACTAAGGACTTCAAGTGATATAGGAATAATACTCAAGACTTGGAAATAAGGAAACACAACTTAGGAGGAACCATCATCCCCTTTGAACTTTGTGACCAAGATGCAAGAATTTATTTCAAGGATACCATGATCTTGTTCCTGAGGTATCAACTAAGAAGAATGGAATGATCTCAAGTGATACCCATAGTTGGACCACCACACTAGTGTTTATTTTAAATTGATTTATTGATCACACCAACTTATGTGGTGTAGCAAAAATATTTTGTTGCCTAAAATATGCTTGAATCTTGTTGTTTGAGTGGAATGCATGATTGTGATTGCTTGCACATTGCTTTGTGTGATTTGTTGTGTGTGAGTAGAATTCTTCCTCTAGAAATCTTTTGCCTAATCTAATCCCAATCCAACCCAAGCAGATGAATTCTCCAAGAGACCACAACTCCAACATCAAGGATGGAAACAACAACCTATATATGCACATGACAGAACAACTGCTAGCAACCTAAGCTAAGTTGAATCAAGTGACAACATAGTTTTTAGCCAACAACATTGAGTTAGACCCAGCCATGCTAAAGTTCTTGGAATCCCAATCTCAATTGTTGCAAAGGATGACTAACCAAATGATCAACATGGGAAACAACCCTTCCCAAATAAATTGTGACAACAATGATTTTAAGGATGATATTATGGGAAGATCTCAAGCCTGCAAAATATGTGGAAACATAGGAGACACTTATAAGGAGCACATTGATCAATGCCCTAATTGTGAAAAGAAACATCCAGCTAGACAATGCCCCACATCTCAAGTTTCTTGTTTCCTATGTGAAGGAAATGATCATGTCCCTATCCAATGCCACATCTACCCTATATTTCAACAAATGAAACATCAAGCTAAAGATGGATTACATGAAGTCTTCGGAAACACCCATGAAGGTACAACCTCAACCAAGAATGACGAAGACAAAGTCAAACCTCAGTATGCAACCCCATACATTGTAACCCACTGTGGTGAGCAAAATAAGAAACGTGGACGTTATCCTAGGAACTGTTCTAAGAACCGAGGAAGTTTTCCCACATTTGTGCTGAAATATGAAGAACATGAACTAAGAGCCCTCCTAGCATTGGAGAAACCCAAGAACAAGAAGAAACGCCCCAACCCTAGCAAGAAAGATATTAGCCAGATGCAATGTTACAATTGCAAAGAGATGATACACTATGCTAATGAATGTCCAGAAAAGAAGAAAGGCCAAGAAAACAGACAAGAGGTAATGATACCAAACATAAAAGAGATTATTAGCCAAGTGATATGCCACAAATGCAAAGAGCTAGGTCATTATGCATCACATTGTCCAGAAGAGGAGAAGAACAACACAAGCAAACCTATGAGGGACATCAACCTTGTCACATGTTTCAAATGTGGTAACAAAGGACACTATGCAAACAACTGTCCAGAGAAGTTACATCAAGACACCAAGTAAGCCAAGATGCTATCTAGTTAAAAATCTTTTAAGGGTGGTAGTACCCTAGTTGTCCTAAAGCCAACTTGTTATTTCTAGCCTTCCCGAATCTCAGGACGAGATTCCTTTTAAGGGTGGTAGTCTGTCACATCCCAAAATTTTCCAAATTTTGAAATGTGAAGAATAAAAAAAGAAACAAATGTTGAAATTTAGGGCGAAAAGAAACTTTTTTCTTCTAAATGGAAACATCAAAACCCAACTTGAACAAAATTTGAATGAAAAGGCAACAAACAAATTTTCAAACAAGTCAAATGCATCCCTGCATGGAATGTATCTTGAATTTAAATCACTTGGAAAACTTAAACCTAAAACCTAAACCCTAATGAAAGAAATCATCTTCAAGATCACTTGCAAAACTATGGCTTTGTTCCATATAAAATTTAGCAACAAACATTTCTAAATGATCAAAAATGGTGAACAAAAATATTTTCAAAACCATGGGAATTGGTTTCACACCATTTGGAGCCATGGATAAAAACTTATGATTTTAATAAGATAAAAGAAAATATTCCAAGATTAATAAAGCTCCTAGCTAAAATCAATACCAAATTATGAGCAAAGTAATCCTAAAATGGTTTAAAAGGATAAATAAATATTAAATAAAATTATACAAAGTGGAATCACCAATTTTGGAACTATAAATAAAAAGATATAAATTTTACAAGATCAAGAAAGAATTAAATAAATAAGAATTGTTTCAAAGACAATTTAAACCTTGGCCAAATCCATAAGCAAATGGAATAAAAGAAATTTAAATATAATAAAGAGATAAAATTTTATTTAACTAAAATTATATGGGCTTATGAACCATATTCAAATTTTATTTAAATAAAGACAAATGCCTCACTTAAATGAATATTAAATCATAAGAAATAATTTGGATTACTCCAAGTTGGACTAAATAACACACTAATTAAAGGTATAAACCTACTGAAAAGTTTTGGAAAATATTTGAATTCAAATTGAAGCTTTAATCAATTAATTCAAATAAAAACAGAAAATAGAAACATAAAAAGGAAAAATAATAAGAAATAAAAAATAGAAAACAAACCCAACCCAGCTAACCTGCCCAGCCAGCCCAACACCCAAGGCCCACCAATAGCCACCCGGGCCACTCTCCCTCCCCTCCCCCCCCCCCCCGCAGATCTTTCTCACCACGCACCACACCCGCACCCTCCCTGACTGCTTGGACCCACCTGCCACCTCAGCGTCGTCAACCCCGCGCGATGAACTCACATTTTCCCCTCTAACCGTTCCCCCCGATTCAATTCGATTGAATTCGCTTAACAGCACGAGTTAATCGCTCCCTCGACCTTGTCCTCTTAATCGCACCCCCCCCTCCTCTCTTTTTCCCCTCAAATCCCGTCGCCAGCGAGCCACCAAGCTGCTCGAAATTTAGCTCACACCGCCGTGGCCACCGACGAGCTCCGATGTGAATTCCGGCGAGCACAGACCCCCTTTTTTCCCTAGCTCACACAAGCTTGCTCTCCAACCACATACGTACATACTGACGCTTCCCGTGTGCTCGCGCGTGCACCGGAGGCTCGACTCCGTCATCTCCTGCACGCCACAGACGACCCTGCAACTCCGGTGACAAAATACGGTGAGCACCGTGTTCCCCTTGCCCTCTCATTCGTACGACCCTTCTTGCCATCCTCTCGTGCACGCATTGACACTCCTAGCATGCCATCTCATGCTCTGTAGGCTCGCCCACAATGACGACTGCACGCACCCGACGGTGGCAGCAACTCCGGCGAGGAATCGCCATCACACCCGTGCGCCCCGTCCTCGCCCCCGTCCACATTGAGCATCGTCACGTCACTGTGAACCTGGTAAGCCACTATGCCCCCTCCCTTTCCCCTTGGCGTTGCCGGACCGCCGTCGACAGATGCGCCGCCGCCGTAGCTCACCACCAGTGCCGCCTGTCGTTGGTCGCTTCGTCTAGGTCCGTTAGACCTAGATCTAACGCTTTAGATTAGATCACTAATCGAAGGGGTATCAACCAATCTGACCCGTGCGATCTAACTTAAATCCAGTGGCTCACAGTGCTGATCCGCACGAACCGGTACTAGCCAATTAGAACAGGCCACATGGCCAGACTATTCTGTTTAAATTCAGATTTTGTTCTATTAAGTGTTTAAACTTGCAAAAATCATAACATTTTATCTGTTTGTCCAAAAATTTTAAATTTGGTGTCTATGGATTCAGAACAATGTGTACTTTGCACTTATGGCCCTGGTTTGGTCATTTTCTTCCAAAAAATTAGGTTTTTATGCAGAAACATTAATAGGACTATTTTGAGTGTAAAAATTGTTCTAAAAATTATTTTTGAGTAAATCCTTTTGCAAATGGTTTTGTTTTGAACACTCTGACCATAAACACTAACATTTGAATTTAAAAATATAAATTTTGCTAACAATAGAAGTTATTACTCTGAACAAAAGCATTTCTAGTAAAACAAAAATGATTTAAAAGGCCTATTTTCACTAACTTGATTTTAAATGAAATTCCACTTTTATAAAAGACCAGTAGGTGTTTTGAAATGTTTAGAGCCTGTTAGAAACCACTTTTTAAAATAAAAACAACCTCTTGCATGCTTGCATGCATTTCCTTGTTTTTATCATTTTATGTGGTAAATTGTTTGAATGCTAGTTTTGAAATGTGTGCCTTGCTTGATTGAATTGTAGTGAATTTTGAAGAGTGTGACAATTGAAAGATCAAGGAGTGTACCTAGTTTATCTACCAAAAAGGCAAGTGATACTTTGGTCATCAAAAGTCCTATATTTTCAATATTGCATTAGTGATATTTTTTGTAGTATGCATGATAGGACTATATTTTCTATATTGCTATACTATAGTAGATCATATAGAATATATCTTAGTAGGAACCTTCCTTAGTCAAGAGACAAGTTTTGCTAGTATGCTTAGCCTAGATAAAAGATTTCAAGGGCATGATATTATGCAAAGTCAATGACTATGTTTTTGATTAATGAAACAGCTAAGTGAGTGAAACACCTGGGCGGAATGGTAATTGCTTGGATGGATTTGTGTTGAGTGGTTACACAAGGCCCATTTCTATTGTTCACCTTGTGTATCACACTTGTGGATGGCCATCCAGGAACAAAGAGATTTGAGATGTTTTGTGTTGAGAAGCTTCCAGTGCAGCCACATGGCATATGGGCTCTGCCTTGACTACATAGGTTGCAAGAACTCAGACAGGCAGACAGAAGGTGGTAGTGATGATAGGGTGGAACGCGTCTATGCTGATATGAGGGATTGTTTCTGAAAAGTCTCGTCTCGATGCATGTCGAGTCTTGTGGGGAAAGTGCACCACCTCTCGAGAGGGTAAAACCTAAGTACTTAGCAGTGTCCCCGGTAATGTACATTTTGAGCATCAAAGACATTGAAGCTATGAAGGATCTCCTCATCCCAATTTCTCTGAGTTAAAGTTGTTGGGTAAACAAGGGAAGCACCTGGTGTGTAACCAGTGTGCCATTGTGTGATGAAATGATTTGAAAAGAGAAAACTATTTTTAAGGGATAGGGAAAACTTGTTTTATGCAAAGGCAAGCCAAAACTCCACTTAGCCAAATATTCATGTAGATTATAGATTCTCCATGTCAATATAAAATCACTTGCCAATACAATTCAAATATATTGACCCTTGTGGTTGTAACTTATTATGTTGCAGGTTTGTTTGATGTTAGTGAAGTTTGTTGAGTAGGGATTACAAGTCTACAACCAACATGATTGCCTGTGGCATATGAAGATGAAGGACTCCATGCTATATAGTTATATCTTCTGCATTGTAATAAGATAGCCAAATGAGCTATGTAAGATGTAATGAATTATTTTATTCCTGGTTGTAAGTTGTAATATGACCTTTGTTTCTTTATATTACATCTTAAACTGCGTATGCTAGCTATTCAATCCAGGGACTAGCATTGTAAACACAACGGTCTCTACTTATCAGGTTGGGAACTCTACATAAACTCACACATGTCTCTCATATCTTTCTTTATCTCTAGACCTTCAAGATCAAGAGAAGAAGTCTCACTAGAGATGGGTTGAGGAGTGGGTTTAGATGTTACCTTGGTGGCCTTGGCCATGAGACACTTTTGGTTGGAGGAGATGACGTTCTCATTTGGTGAGTCGAAGAGGGACAATCGTGGAGTAGAGGTAGTGGCAATAGCAGCAACTCCCACAATTTCTCCGCCTTGGACTTCATCATCATCATCTTCATCTATGCCCGAAAGGTATTCTTCATGGACCACTATAGCACTTTCCTTGTTGGCGACATTCTTGACAGCGTACCCCTAATTCTCTCGCAAATACAGCTCTCTTAATCATTTCTTCACATGTACCTGCAGTCGCATTCAAGTAATGCCCCTTAATTTCACCGGAGTTCTTGTTCAAAGGATGAGGAGGCCTTGACTTGATCTTGCGAATGAGACGACCACCATTGTCTTCACGGTTCTCAAAGGGACACTTGGCCACAAAGTGACTCTTGTCATTGCAATTGTAGCATGATCTTCCCTTGGGAGACTTGTTGGATGAGTGGAATCTTGGGTTGTCCCTTGACCTTGACTTGAAGCCGGACTTGTTCCAAAAGGCTCTTGAAGCGAGTGCAAGATGTTCGTTGAAGGCACACTTGAGGTCCTCTTGAGACCACTCACTTGATGTATCATCATCATCAACTTCAATAGCCTTGTCCTTCAATTCAAGATTCACTTTTGTCGATCCAATATCCCTAGCACGGGCGGACTCCGTGTTATTCTTGGAAATGTTCATGGCAATCACTTCACTCAAGACTTCTTGAGAGGTCATTAGGTGAAAGTTGGTTCTTCCCTTAATGGAGTTGAGCTTTTGTTCTCCAAATGGAAGGAGAGCTTGAATGAACTTCCTCCTCATGAACTTGTCATCAACATAGGTGGCACCAAGATCCCTCATAGTGCAACAAAGGACCTTGAGCCGCCTATACATGTCTTCGGGAGTCTCATCATCTTGCATAGCAAAACCATCACACTCGTTGTTCACTTCATCAAACTTGGAGCTTTGAATGCTTGAATTCCCAACAAATAGCTTGGTGAGCTAATACCATGCTTCCTTGGCAGTGTTGAATTGGCGAATGTGAGAAAAGTCCTTGGGAGTCAAGGCCTTTTGAATCATGCCTAAAGCCGTGGCATTGAGTTTCTTGTCCACCACTTCACCTCGAGTCAACTTCTTTGGGTCATATGGAGAGAACCCATCCTCCACAATCCTCATTAACTCAATAGAAGAGCTGGAAATATGTGAGCGCATTAGATATTGCCAATTGGCAAAATTTGAAGTATCTAGCATAGGTGGTTCTCCTTGAGGAATGATGTGTGGCATGGGAATGGGTGGATCCGGAGTATACTTCGGTGGTGGGGGCACCACCAAGTAGTCCTTTCCTCCACTTTCTTCTTTGGAAGTTGAGTCTTCGGGCTCCTCGGTGTTCTCGCTTGGAACCTTGGTAGATTTTTGAGAAACAAAACCAAGTCCCAAGTGAGTGGTTACGGCCGCGGGATTCACCCCGGGGGCGGTCACAAGAATGGTGGGAGGAAGCTCGGTGGTTTGGGGTGTGGCAAGAGCAATGACACGTTGGAAACGTATTTATAATTTTTGATGCTCCATGGTTGTTTAGTATTTACTTTGCTTTACTTGTCCACACTTTGAGGTGCTTTTTACATGTTTTCTGGTACTAACCTACGAACAAGTTGCAACACTGCCAGATGCCTGTTTTCTGCTGTTTTTTGGTTTCAGAAAAGTTAGTAAAGAAATATTCTCGGAATTGGATGGGACAAACATCAAAGTCAATTACTTTCCATGGGGAACAAGAAGAGGAGGCGTGCCAGGGCGGCTAAACCCCACTAGGCGCGGAGAACCTTGTTAGAAACCACCTTTTCAATAAAACAACCTTTTGCATGCTCGCATGCGTTTCTTTGTTTTATTGTTTTGTTTGTTATTTGTTTGAGTGCTAGTTTTGAATGTGTGCTAGTATTGTAGTGAACTTTGAGGAGTGTGAAATTTGCAAGATCAAGGAGAGTACCTATATTCTCTAATAAAAAGGCAAGTGATACTTTGGTCATCAAAAGTCCTATCTTTTCAATATTGCATTAGTGATATTTTGTAGTATGCATGATAGGACTATTTTTATATATTGCTATGCTATAGTAGATCCTATAGAATATATCTTGGTAGGAATTTTCCTAAGTCAAGAGACAAGTTATGCTAGTATGCTTAGCCTAGCTATTAGAATACAAGGGTGGAATATTCATACTATGATATTATGCAAAGTCTATGACTATGATTTTGATTAAATAAACAACTATGTGAATGAATCACCTGGGTGGAATGGGAAGAATGGTTTGTGTTGAGTGGTTACCCTGGGCCCGTTCCTATAGTTCACCCTGGTATATCTCACTTGTGGATGGCCACCCAGGAACAAAGAGATTTGAGATGTTTTGTGTTGAGAAGCTTCTAGTGCAACCACATGGCATATGGGCTCTTCCTTGACCAACTAGGTTGCAAGAACTCAGACGGACAGATAGTTGGTGGTAGTGTTGATAGAATGGAACACGTCTATGCTGATCTGAGGGATTGTTTCTGAAAAGTCTCATCTCGATGCATGTCGAGTCTTGTGGGAAAAGTGCACCACCTCTCTAGAGGGTAAAACCTAAGTACTTAGTCGTGTCCCCGGTAATGGACATTTTGAGCATCAAAGACATTGAAATAATCAAGGAACTCCTCATCCCAATTTCTCTAAGTTAAAACTTGTTGGGTGAACAAGGAAGCACCTGGTGTGTATCCAGTGTGCTATGTGTGATGAAATTTTTTGAAAAGAGAAAAAATATTTTCAAAGGATAGGGAAAACTTATTTTATGCAAAGGCCAGCCAAAACTCCACTTAGCCATATATTCATGTAGATGATAGATTCTCCATATCAATATGATATCACTTGCCAATACAATTCAAATGTACTGTCCCTTGTGGCTGTAACTTATTATGTTGCAGGTTTGTTTAATGTTAGTGAAGATTGTTGAGTAGGGATTACAAGTCTACAACCAACATGATTGCCTGTGGCACATGAAGATGAAGGACTCCATGTTTATAGATATATCCGCTACTTTGTAATAAGATAGCCATATGAGGTACGTAAGATGTGATGAACTATTTTATTCCTGGTTATAAGTTGTAATATGACCGTTGTTTCTTGATATTACATCTTAAACTCTGGGTGCCAGCTATTCGATCCAGGGACTAGCACTGCAAACACAGGGATCTCTACCTTATCAGGTTGGGACCTCTACAGCAACTCCCGACAAATGTTTTATGTTCAAGATCCTAATAATGAATTGCAGCTTTGAGAAATTCTTGCTACCCAGGTACAGATCCAGGGTAGCTTCATCTGCCAACTTGGTATAGGTAACAACATCATCAGAAGGATTAGTATCAGTATGCTCAAAAGGCCATGTACTAAACCTAAGAAGATCATCCATGTCATCAGTCAAACAATCAATAGCAGGTTTGGTACCCATAGTATATTCTGCCAGACTAGAACTCTCATCAAGAGACTCACCATAGTTGCATGGTCACACCAATAAATATTAGAAAAATTATAGCAAGGACAACAATTTGTTCCTCCATTTGTAGACTGGGAGAACACGGAATCCAGAAAACACTTCATCCAGTTTCGTATTCTGGTGTCTGCCTAAATGAATACAACCATCTCTTGTCTATTTGTATGCAAAATCAAAGTACTCGAATAAAAACACATGAGGCAGTGTGAGGCGACGTCCTTGGGGAGGCGGCACTAGAGGTGTGGCACAACAATGTCCCTAGGTAGGTCGCGTCGGATTTGGGTAAGAACAATGTCCTTGGGGAGGCAGTAAGGGTAGTAGTGGATGGGGCATCAGTAGCGGGCGTGGTGGCAGAGGAGTTCGCAAAATTTTGGATGGCATGCGGGGAGATCTTAAGGTCAATGACATGTGGGCCCTATTGACTATTTGCGACAAAAAAATATGCCATGGTATAGGTATCCATGATAAAAATAACTATCTTCCTAAACACTACACACGGTGACTGCAATTGCAAATTGATCAAACTAACCAAATTAACTGCAACACGAATGATACGTCGTAAACGTATCTATAATTTTTGATACTCCATGCTTGTTTTGTATCAACTTTGCTATGTTTTGTCTACACTTTGAGTTATTTTTATACACTTTCTGGAACTAACCTATTGACAAGATGCCACAGTGCCAGTTGCATGTTTTCTGCTGTTTTTGATTTCAGAAAGCTACAAAATGAATATTCTTGGAATTGGACCGGACAAAAGCCAAAGTTCATATTTTACCCTAAACAATACAAAAAATTGAAGACAAGACGGAGGAGGACACCAGGGTGGCCACACCCTAGGTGGCCGCGGGCCCACCCTAGGCCACACTCATAGGGGGTGTGGGCCCCCTAGACCTCCACCGACCTTGCCTCGTGCACCTATAATTATGCCCCGACTCAGAATCCCTGAAGGATTGACCAGAAAGCCACGAAAAGTTTCACAATGCTGTCACCACCGAAGGGGAGATTCAGGGGACAGAAAGTCTATGTTCCAGCACCCTACCGGGATGAGGAAGTGCCCCTAGAGCCATCTCCATCGATCTCCATCACCATCTTCATCACCGTTGCTGATTCCCATGATGAGGAGGGAGTAGTGTTGGGAATATGCCCTAGAGGCAATCATGTATGATGATATTTCCCATTGTATTCATAAAGATATTAAGTAGTCCTTGTATAAACATCTGATGTGTATCATTGAGTATGTGATTCGGTTGTGGAACTATGCATTCATGTTGTTTGTACTAATTATCCTTGGTCATTGAGGTTGTGCTGGACACACAACTTAGACCAATGTGAAAGTTGGCTTGATGACTTGGTTCCACTTGTCATGGGCATGGAGATGCTATTCCAACTTACACGGACTAGGCTAAAGAGTTTAGCGAGTCGGATTGACCCATATTTAGGTACAACGAACAAGTTGTCATTTGTATATCTCAATCAATGTAATCCTTAGACCTGAGGTTATTGCATGGTCCGAGTTGAGGATCACCGACTTAGGTTCTGTCAAACGCTGATCCGTAACTGGGCAGTTATAAAGGCAGAGTTCGGGTCGACTGAGAATCAAGCTGCGTGATGTGAATAACCAAGATGGGATTTTGCCCCTCCACTCGGAGAGATATTCTCTGGGCCCTCTCGTCAGATATGATTCGGAAAGCATGGCCATGCACGACTCGGTTAAGTGTTAACCGAGGCGATCGACTAAGAGTTAGTCGGGTGAATCACTTATCTCGGATCGAGAAGAGGGTCAGACTATTTAAGGGATGACAAATATTCGCCTATAGTTTGACAAGGTATATCGTGAGGCAAAAGGGACTCAGACGCAAGTCGCATTGGAAAGGCAAGTTGTCATGACTCTTTGGTACTTGGGAGTCGGCACGTTCTGCTAGGAGCCGCTACCGACTGATCGATTGAGAGTCGGACTCCAATCGTGTCCAAGTAGCCATGAGCCTACGGGGTCACACACTTAAGAGCGGGAGCAAGTTCGGATTGGATCTGAACCTGTAATCTGGTTGGGTTGGACCTAAACCGGATTAGGACTGAGTTAGTGAGTTGGACTCACGGTGACTAGTGTTATATGGGCTTTAGTGAATGGGTCGCGCGAGCCGAGCCCACGTTCACTCCCTATATGTAGTGGAGCACCGTAACCCAGAAGGGTTAATCGTTGTTCGGTTAGGTCATTCCAGTTGTTGGAAACCCTAGCTCCACAGCAGTCCAGCCGTCGTCACGAACCTAGCAGTTCGCCGCCGGCGCTCCTCCTTGTACGTGTTGATACCTGCAGAGGTGCTGTGCGATCAGCACCAGGACGATCGGATCGTGAGGACTGCACTGCATCAACTGACGCGCTTCATCAGTAATCCGCAACTGCGCGTCTAGTGGTAAACCTCGTGGCCTTCTACCTCAGCTAGATCTTGGGATCACCACGTTAGAGAAAAAGTTTTGTTTTATCTCTGCGTGGCCTAATAGTGGTATCAGAGCGATAGCTTCTGGTTTTAGGCTCGAGATCTCGTATATGTGATATGCGGTAGGCTGTAGATGAGATCTATGTGCTGTTTTGGTGGTCGATCTATGAGATAGATCGGTTTTGTACGAAGTTGATTGGATCAACTGTACTCGGGGAATGGTAGATCTGATTTCCGTGATCATACTGCTGAGGTCGTGGAACGACATACCCCTACCGGTCGGCTTCCGCCATCGGGGTAGACTGTGACACGTAAATCCAGAAGCGGTGATCGAAGATCAAAGAGTTTGATCGAATCGGAATGATGGTCGGAATCCATGTTCGGATAGCGGGACCGCCGGCTTCGCCCTGTCGTAGCGCCTTAGATGTCGTTGCGAGTTTCACAGCGCCGGTAGATATTGTATCTATGCATAACTTGTTTTTGCAAGAAGTTGTGAATGGTATGGTTCATGTGCATGTGATGTATGTGTGTAATCCATACGTGATCTGCGAATCACGGGTTTTTGTTAGCCGGCTGGAGCCTAGGTGCTGTCATTTTATTGTATAACGACCTGTGTTTCGGATTCTCTATGTAATTTACTTTACTAAGCTAGTGTAGCTGTTTGGAGAACCCGGAAGGCATGCAAGGTGTTGTACATGTCGGCGACATGGAGTAAGACGGCAAGTGACAAGAGTTGGCACGAGTCGGATTACAGGCTTTGTGGAGATGGAGATCACCATGAAGAGAGCCATACCATTTCACATTATAATTGCTTTATTTTGTGTTATTGTTATGTCTCAGTTTTACCTCTATTAGATAGTCGGTAAAATTTAATCCCTCAAAGAAGGTCTAGTCGGTTTTCCCGCCAGTGTTTCACCGGTTTTACTCTCAGATATCCGGTTTTGTGTTGAGAACCATTTTTGAGAAAGATAAACTGAACGACACTAATTTTACCGACTGGTATCGAAATCTGAGAATAGTTCTCAAACAAGAAAAGAAGGACCATGTCCTAGACAACCCACTTCCAGATGAGCCGAATGAGAATGCGACTGTCGCAGCCACCAATGTCTACCGTCGGGCTAAGGATGAGTCCACGGATATTAGCTGTCTTATGCTTACTCACATGGAACCGGACTTGCAGAAGCAGTTCGAGCATGTTGAGGCCTACGATATGATCGAAAGCCTCAAAAGTATGTTCCAGGCTCAGGCAAAGACTGAGAGGTATCAAGTCTCTCAGGCCTTGCTGAGTTGCAAGCTTAAGGATGGTGATCCACTGAGTCCGCATGTGATCAAAATGGTTGGTTATGTGCAGTCTCTGGAGAGGCTTGGCTACCCCATAAGCGAAGAGTTCGCTGCGGATATAATTCTGAACTCTCTTCCTAGTGCATATGGGCAGTTCATTTCGAACTACCACATGCATGGTATGGATAAGAAGCTCACTGAATTACATGGCATGCTCAAGCAGGCAAAGGCGGATCTCAAGAAGGGCGCCAGTCAAGTGTTGATGGTGCAGAATAAGGCTAAGTTCAAGAAGAGTTCTTGGACTAAGAAGAAGGCTAAGTCAGGAGGAAAGCAGGCTCAGGACCCGGTCCCAAGCGCTTCCTCAGGGACTAAGCCATCTCCTTCAGCCGGATCCACTTGCTTCTACTATAAGGCGGATGGCCACTGGAAGAGGAACTGCAGAAAGTACTTGGTCGACAAAGCCAAGAGTGGAGGTATGACTTCCGACTCGGGTACACTTGTTTGCAATGTTATAGACATATATCTTGCTGATGCACCTAATAGTTCTTGGGTATATGATACCAGATCAGTTATTCACATTTGCAACTCGTTGCAGGGACTGGTAAGAACTAGGAGCGTAGCAAGAGGCGAGGTTGATATTCGAGTCGGCAACAAAGCAAGAGTTGCTGCGTTGGAAGTCGGCATGATGCAACTTCATTTACCTTCCGGATTCATTATGGAACTAAATAATTGTTATTATGTTCCAGTGCTCAGTCGAAACATTATTTCTGCTTCATGTTTGATGAGGCAAGGCTATGATTCGAATATCAAGAATAATGGTTGTTCTTTGTATTTGAATGATATGTTTCACGGCTTTGCACCCGTCCAGGACAGGTTATTTATTTTGAATCTTGATGGTGAGTCGGTTTATAACATAAATGTTAAAAGGTTGAAACCAAATCATCTGAATATGACTTACTTTTGGCACTGTCGGCTTGGTCATATAAGTTGGAAACGCATGAAGCAGCTCCATGATGATGGACTTCTAACTTCGTTCGACTTGGAGTCGTTCGAGACATGTGAATCTTGCCTAATCGGCAAAATGACCAAGACACCTTTTGCAAAGAGTTGCGAAAGGGCGTCCAACTTATTGGGACTAGTACATAGTGATGTATGTGGACCAATGAGCACGACAGCCAAGGGTGGTTATGAGTACTTCATTACCTTCACTGATGATTTGAGTAGGTATGGATATATCTACTTGATGAAACATAAGTCAGAAGCCTTTGAAAAGTTCAAAGAATTCTAGAATGAAGCACAGAATCAACTCGGCAAGAAAATAAAGTTTCTTCGGTCGGACCGAGGAGGTGAGTACATGAGCCATGAGTTTGATCACCATATGAAAATTTGTGGAATAGTTCCTCAACTTACTCCGCCAGGAACGCCACAAAGGAATGGTGTTTCGGAAAGGCGGAATCGAACCTTGTTGGACATGGTACGATCAATGATGAGTCGGACAGATCTGCCTTTATCATTTTGGGGTTATTGTCTAGAAACAGCGGCATTCACACTAAACAGAGTACCATCAAAATCGGTAGAGAAGACACCGCATGAGATGTGGACAGGCAAAAAGCTGAGTTTGTCTTTTCTTAAGATTTGGGGTTGTGAAGCATTTGTCAAGCGACTACAGTCGGACAAGCTTACAGCCAATTCGGATAAGTGTATTTTCGTGGGGTATCCGAGGGAAACCTTGGGTTACTACTTCTACAACCGAGAAGAGGGAAAAGTGTTTGTCGCTCGGAACGGTGTCTTCCTTGAGAAAGAGTTTCTCAGTCGGGGAGTAAGTGGGAGCACGGTGCAGCTCGAAGAAATTCGAGAGGAACCGGCTAGTGACGAGTCGGCAAAAACCTTGGAGGTTGAGCCGGTCGTGGTAGCTGAGCCGGCAGCAGCACCTGTACTATGAAGATCGGCGAGATTACGAAGTGTTCGTGATGTGTTACTGTTAGACAGTGATGAGCCAGCAAATTATTCGGAAGCGATGGTGGGATCTGATTCCGAGACATGGCTTGGAGCCATGAGATCCGAGATAAAGTCCATGGATGAAAATCAAGTTTGGAACTTGGTTGATCTGCCAGACGGTGCAAGACCCGTCGAGTGCAAATGGGTCTTTAAGAAGAAAACTGATATGGATGGAAGTGTTTCAGTCTATAAAGCACGCCTTGTCGCGAAGGGGTTCCGACAAGTTCAAGGAGTTGATTACGACGAGACTTTCTCGCCCGTAGCGATGCTTAAATCAGTTCGGATCATGTTAGCTATAGCAGCCTATTTCGACTATGAGATATGGCAGATGGATGTCAAAACGGCTTTCCTTAATGGAAATTTAACCGAGGACGTGTATATGATACATCCCGAGGGTTTTGTCGATCCGGCTAATGCTGAAAAGGTATGCAAACTTCAGAAATCCATTTATGGGTTGAAGCAAGCATCTCGGAGTTGGAATATTCGCTTTGATGAGGTAGTCAAATCGTTTGGCTTCATCAAGAGTGATCATGATTCTTGTTTATACAAGAAGTTTAGTGGGAACAAAGTAAATTTTCTAATCTTATATGTGGATGACATATTACTGATTGGAAATGATGTCCAAATGTTGCAAGAAACCAAGTAATCATTGGAAAGGAGTTTCTCAATGAAAGACTTGGGTGAGGCAACATACATCCTCGGAATCCGGATCTATAGAGATAGATCAAGGAGGCTCATTGGATTGAGTCAGAGTACTTATTTGGACAAAGTGTTGAAGAAGTTCAACATGGAATCGTCTAATAAGGGGTTCTTACCGATGTCCCATGGTGTAAAACTTAGCAAGACTCAGTGTCCTTCGACAACTGATGAGCGAAGTCGAATGAGTGCGATTCCATATGCTTCTGCAGTCGGATCCATCATGTATGCCATGATTTGTACTAGGCCGGATGTTTCCTATGCTCTAAGTGTTGTGAGCAGATACCAGGCTGATCCTGGAGAGATCCACTGGACAGCGGCTAAAAATATCCTAAAGTACTTGAGAAGGACTAAGGATATGTTCTTGGTTTATGGTGGCGAAGATGAACTCAGTGTAAAGTGTTACACGGATGCGAGTTATCTTACTGACTCTGATGATTCTCGTTCGCAATCCGGATACGTGTTTATTATAAATGGAGGTGCTGTGAGCTGGAAGAGTTCCAAGCAAGAGACTGTGTCTGCGTCTACAACAGAGGCTGAGTATATTGCCGCCTCGGAGGCAGCAAAGGAAGCTGTTTGGATGAGAAATTTCCTCATGGATCTTGGTGTGGTTCAGGGCTCGTCCAATCCGTTGGACGTGTATTGTGAAAACAATGGTGCTATTGCACAAGCCAAGGAACCTAGACAACACCAGAAGAACAAGCACATACTCATGCGGTACCACCTGATTCGCCAGTTCGTGGATCAGGGTGATATAAAGTTATGCAAGGTACACACGGATGCAAATATTGCGGATCCGTTGACAAAGCCGTTACCACAGCCGAAGCATGAGGCACACCTAAGAGCCATGGGCATTAGATGCTTAGACATGTGATGTCGGAAGATTGAATCTAGTGCAAGTGGGAGACTGTTGGGAATATGCCCTAGAGGCAATCATGTATGATGATATTTCCCATTGTATTCATAAAGATATTAAGTAGTCCTTGTATAAACATCTGATGTGTATCATTGAATATGTGATTCGGTTGTGGAACTATGCATTCATGTTGTTTGTACTAATTATCTTTGGTCATTGAGGTTGTGCTGGACACACAACTTAGACCAATGTGAAAGTTGGCTTAATGACTTGGCTCCACTTGTCATGGGCATGGAGATGCTATTCCAACTTACACAGACTAGGCTAAAGAGTTTAGCGAGTCGGATTGACCCATATTGAGGTACAACAAACAAGTTGTCATTTGTATATCTCAATCAATGTAATCCTTAGACCTGAGGTTATTGCATGGTCCGAGTTGAGGATCACCGACTTAGGTTCTGTCAAACGCTGATCCGTAACTGGGCATTTATAAAGGCAGAGTTCGGGTCGACTGAGAATCAAGCTGCGTGATGTGAATAACCAAGATGGGATTTTGCCCCTCCACTAGGAGAGATATTCTCTGGGCCCTCTCGTGAGATATGATTCAGAAAGCATGGCCATGCACGACTCGGTTAAGTGTTAACCGAGGCGATCGACTAAGAGTTAGTCGGGTGAGTCACTTATCTCGGATCAAGAAGAGAGTCGGACTATTTAAGGGATGAAAAATATTCGCCTATAGTTTGACAAGGTATATCGTGAGGCAAAAGGGACTCGGACGCAAGTCGCATTGGAAAGGCAAGTTGTCATGACTCTTTGGTACTTGGGAGTCGGCATGTTCTGCTAGGAGCCGCTACCGACTGATCGATTGAGAGTCGGACTCCAATCGTGTCCAAGTAGCCATGAGCCTGCGGGGTCACACACTTAAGAGCGGGAGCAAGTTCGGATTGGATCTGAACCTGTAATCTGGTTGGGTTGGACCTAAACCGGATTAGGAATGAGTTAGTGAGTTGGACTCACGGTGACTAGTGTTATATGGGCTTTAGTGAATGGGTCGCACAAGCAGAGCCCACGTTCACTACCTATATATAGTGGAGCACCGTAACCCAGAAGGGTTAATCGTTGTTCGGTTAGGTCATTCCATGTGTTGGAAACCCTAGCTCCACAGCAGTCCAGCCGTCGTCACGAACCTAGCAGTTCGCCGCCGGCGCTCCTCCTTGTACGTGTGGATACCTGCAGAGGTGTTGTGCGATCAGCACCAGGACGATCGGATCGTGAGGACTGCACTGCATCAACTCACGCGCTTCATCAGTAATCCGCAACTGCGCGTCTAGTGGTAAACCTTGTGGCCTTCTACCTCAGCTAGATCTTGGGATCACCACGTTAGAGAAAAAGTTTTGTTTTATCTCTGCATGGCCCAACAAGTAGTTCTTACTCGAGGCTAAGGGATCTACCGGTAGCTATGTGTTCATCTCTCTCTCTATGCATGATCTTGTTGCGGTCATGAGCTTTGTAATCAAGTAGATCTACCTTTCTATTCAAGTGCTTCATTAGATCTCTGCTCTCCCCATGTGTGTGAAAGTGACAGCGTGCACGCCATGGTGGCACTTAGGCTAGAGTCTACATAAATACTCATCGTGCTTTAATAGATCTATGCTTTTCCCCACGTGTGTGAAAGTGACAGCGTGCACGCCGTGTGTGGCACTTAAGCTAGACTACATATATATTTGTTATGAGTTATATTTGGAGTTGGATGTATTTATGAAATTGTGGTGTTTGTTGGAACCATCTAACGCTCAAGGTGACAGTGTGGGGTTATCTAGATTGGGAAAGGCGGACATTGAGGAGTGTTGTTATAGCCCTACCATGGATTAGAGTGTCCAACCAGAGAGTAGTTAAGAGTAGTATCATGAAGAGAATATATTTATATGAGAGAGTGTTCACTAGTGAAAGTATGATCTGTAGGCCTTGTTTCTAAACATTGAAACACCGTTTGCATCTAGATCTGTTGCATGTTTGCTTGCTTCCATCTTTTTGCCTTTCACTAGTGAACACTCTCTTTGCACCGTTACCACTTGTATTTCACTATCTCTTCGCCGAACTAGTGCACCTATACACCTGAAAAAGTGTATTGGGTGTGTTGGGGACACAAGAGACTTCTTGTATCTTGATTGCAGGGTTGCTTGAGAGGGATACCTTTGACCACTTCCTCCCTGAGTTCAATAAACCTTGGGTAATCCACTTAAGGGAAACTTGCTGCTATTCTCCAAACCTCTACACTTGGAGGCCCAATAACTGTCTACAAGAATAGAACTGCGTAGACATCAAGCTATTTTCTGGCGCCATTGCCGGGGAGGTAAGGTAAAAGGTACTCACATCCTCCGGTGTGAGTGCTCGAAGGTATTTCCTTTAGATTCTGCAATTGTGTCTTTTTTTTGTTTTCACTAGTTAGGCTTAATGGAAAATAACAAAAAAATTAGAGAGCTTTATAGTATTTATCTTGAGTCAGGACATGAAGTGTTTGAAGAGAAAATTAAAAAACCTATGGAACTTCATTTGCATGATAATAACAATGTTATTAGAATGAATCTTTGAACACAATTATTGCTAATGCTATGGAAACGTCTAAGCTTGGGTGTCAACACCCGGATTTTTAATCCCAGATGCTTGTTATGCCATACATCGCAATCCCAGGATTACCATTTTTGCGAGACATAACATATTGGATATCACAGTACATCATCCATTACAAACCATACATAAGGTCTTACACAAATAAGGGATCACATGATCCAGTCTTAATACAGTTCATGCAGCGGAATAACATAATAATAATAATGGTAGCGTAGGCGAGACTCCATCTTTATGGTCACAGGCAATGCTGACGATGGGAGATGATCCTAGTTGTCGTAACCTTTCTGCGGTCCATCCTCCTGATAGCCCTCTTCATAGTCTGGCCACGGGAATAGCCAGGGACAAAGCCATGAGTACCCTTTAAGTGGTTTTGAGTAGGAAATACTAAACTCTAGGTTGTTTTGCAAAAATCCAGATTTATCTCTACTGAGTTCAGAATCAAAGAAAGCTAGTGAAAGTTTTGTAACACCTTGGTGGGAACTTGAATTTTCATAGCACAACCCAGTTGTGGTCAAGTCACGTCATGAATCATTTCATAAGTCATTTTGAAAACATCTGACGATGGAACAGTATGGTCACTCCAACTGTCCATAACCGCGAACGCGGCTATTCGAATAGTTTGACACTCTGCAGAGGTGGTACACTTTCACCACAACATTCTATACATCCATCAGGAACAATCCTGAATCACCATACTCAGTATTCGGATAATAAATCCTAACCTTTCAATTACACGCCCTAGTATAGGCACCTCTCCTATGAGTTTGGCCTCCCAACCATGAACAACTATCATCTTGGGAACTGCACAGGTGGACAATTTTCACAAGGTAGCCTCAGCTCAAACCTTGGCCGCAAGGGAGCACATACTAATGTATATAAATTTCCAGTCAAGACCTACCCAATTTTCGGGTATTATGGTTGTACGGTAAAATTGGAATGGTATCGCATCCAGACAACCATCAGTTTTATAAAGGGCTAAGGCTCATGCCTCAACATTTTCATCATCAAAATCATCTGGTGTTCAATAACACATGTCAAAACATTTCAGTAGAATGACTCATCATTCTAAGGTTTTCATAACCATTTTCACCAAGTATTCCAATCTAAAGTGATCCAGTTTTATGCTTAGCACTAGCAACTACAAGTGGGGGTAAACACTAATGAGGGGTGGTGAACAAATGTGAATGATCTAAGTTCAATCTCATGCCTCAGGATGACATCAAGATTATCTAACTTAGGCAAAGTTGTATGCTCTTTATGCTACCTTTAAATATCTTTCTAAAATCTACATGTCACTAAGTAAACTTTGATAGAAAGCTTTGATAAAGAAATAAAATACTAAGCTTGCAAATAAAACTAGGATTGGGTATCAAGTGGTGTAAGCTTGCAAGAATTTGCTTGTTAAGATATTAGTATAAGCTTGCAAAGTTGCAAGTGTTAGCTTGCCTTGTGTAGAGCAGTGGTTGAAGTTCTCCTCGGTTTCTTCCTCGTAGTATTCTCCTTCCTCCTAGTATCCTTGTTCGGTACTAGCGTCTATAAATAAATACGAGATACACAATCACCAAACAATACTTAACTACTTTTATTTATCACACCAAGGTTTTCACTAGATGATCTAGTATCATCACAAACATTACAATCATCAAAGCACTTGTCTTATTTATTTTATTTTGGAAAAGTAATTTCTACTCATTGAAAAACTACTTAAGATTTAATATTCTCCAACTAAAGCATGGGATCATGTTGACACATGTCATCACCACATATTTCAGTACATGGGAATGTGATTTAAAGTGGTGTAACAATTTAATAAGGTTTAACCTTTTTTATTTTAATTAATTAAAGTGGCTAGAAATGCCTATGGGGCATTCTTTTATTACTTGTTCACTGTTTCTGCAAGTAAACCTAGATATTTTTATATATCAGAAAGGTCTAGTTAAATGTGATTTTTGAGAGTTGGAATCGACTCAAAAGCTTTTGTGGTTGAATTTTGAAAAATGTTTGAATGCAGAAAAGCTTCTGCCTTGTTATTTTTACTATAGATGATCTACAATTCCAAATGGATTGAATCAAATGGTCTTGGATTAAGAATTTCAGTACCTTTTTAGAAAAATTAGTTTCACGCAATTTGTTTTAGTGAATCGACCTGGGTTGATTTTTTAATCTAGGTACAGAACTGAGTTTGAAACTAAAAGAATAAACCTAAATTCAAACTACTGGGTCACGCGAGAATGTAAATGGGCCGGCCCACGGTGCACAGCGCATGCGGTGGTGAGTTTAAGTGGGTGTCCCCACCAGTCAGCGAGACAGGGGGTTGCGAAGCGGTACGGGGAAATCTAAACCGCACGATCAACTTCTAATCGAACGGCTGTCACTTATCGTCTTTGTCGGGCAACTCCAGCGAGACAGATCCCTAGCGCGGCCAGTGGGGGTCGACGGGGGCTCACCGGGGCTCAAGCGAGGGTCGGCGATGGAGGGGAACGATAAAGTCGACGATGGTGAACCTCCTGGTACCGGTGGCTTCTCCTGGGTTGGCTCCAATTGCTGGCTCCTTTCTTCCGACTTTGCGGCAGACTCTGGCCAAATTTCGGCGACCTTCTGCTCGCCTTGCTCCGGGAATAAGTGGGGGTGGTTCTGAGAGAGAGGGGAGTGTGTTGGTGTGAAGAAATAGAACGGGGGTGGCCTCTATTTACAGTGCCAAGAGGGGACCGAAGGGCACGGGTGGAGCTCGTGGTGGTCATCGGCACATTGGGCTAATGGCATGGGCAACGGTAGGGGCAGTGTTGTGCTCCCTGGCGAAGCTCAACGGCGTGGTCTCGAGGTGTGGGGCGATGCGAGACGGTCGGAACGTTGCGATGCTCTAGGCGGGTCCAACGGGCATTTTAATCGTGCACCCCGGCTAGAGGTCGCGCGGCGGCGAACGGGGTTGTTTGGCGGTCTCCTGGGATGGTGGTGATCACGCTTGCACGCGGCGAGGGCGGCGCGCGGTCTGTGTGCGCGTGTTGACTGCGGCTCTCTGGCGCGCTCCCGGCATGGCACAGAGGCATAGGGCACGGCGGTTCTAGAGTGGTTGAGTGGCTTGCTGCTCGTTGGCGTTGGACCGGGGGTGGCGGTGGACGGTGGTCAATGCCCCAGACAAGGTGAATAGGCTTGGTGCTGCTCCTAGCTTGCTGTCGACCATGGGGTGGCAAGGTGAGGCTCGACATGCTCACCATTGATGGCAATGGCAATCTCACAGTGAGCTAAAGCTTGATAAATGAGCTAGATGATCACCACATATGTTAAAGATTCAATTTTGAATTGTCATTTGAATCAAGTTGCCAAATGTTTCTGTAAGTTTGAAAGGTGGGCTTGGGTTCACTTTTACTTGGTCTAGCAAGGGTTCAAAAGAAATGGAATTATTTCTGTTTGAAATCTTGGACTAGGAACACTCAAAGTGGCCTAGTGAGCAAGATTGGCAAAAATGACCATTTGCTTGTTTTGTTTGTTTGTTATTTTGTTTTTGATTTGTTTCTTCTTGGAAAAGTTTTAGATGATGTTGTTTTCATCTTTAAACCATTCCTTGCCATTTACAACAATCAAACAAGTCCATTCATGCATTCATACAATCATCACATACACACATGCATTCATATGATGTTAATTAACAAAAGTTTTTGTTAACCCTAATTTTGGTGATTGGAATTTGATAATCATTGTTCAATATTTTTGGGATGTTACAAACGTTCCCTTCTTAAAAAAAATCTCGTCCCGATATTTGAGAAATAAGAAAAAGAAACCTAGGATTTAAAGAGATCGGGAAACTCCGTCTTGATGTGATCTTCTCTTTCCCAGGTAGCTTCTTCTTCAGTGTGGTTGCTCCACTAAACCTTGAGAAACTTGATGTTGCGGGTCCTGGTGGTTCTGAAAGCTTCTTCCAAAATATAGATGGGTACTTGGGGTACGTCAGATCATCGTTGATCTCTATGGTGTGTTGATCAATGTTCTTGAAAACTTTAGTCTTCTCCGGGACTTCAAGGCATTTGCGAAGCAACGATATGTGGAACACATTGTGCACTGCTGAAATCTCCTCTGGCAGTTCCAGTTGATACGATACTTCTCGATGATTCGAAATCGTGAAAGGTCCGATATATCTAGGGGCTAACTTTCCTTTGAGATGGAAACGCTGCATTCCTTTCAAAGGCGACACTTTGAGATACACAAAATCTTCGATGTTGAAAGCGAGGTCTCGACGTCTCTTGTCGGCATAACTCTTCTGTCTGGACTGGGCGGTCTTGAGGTGCTCACGGATCTTGTGAACCTTCTCTTTTGCTTCTCGTAGGATGTCGGGTCCGAAAATCTGACTCTCTCCTACTTCCAACCAATTCAAAGGGGTACGACACTTCCTTGCATACATGAATTCAAATGGGGCCATTTGCAAACTGGCTCGATAACTGTTGTTGTAAGAAAATTCTGCAAAAGGCAGACAGTCTTCCCATTTAGATCCATACTCTAGCACACAGACTCTCAACATATCTTCGAGTATTTGATTTACTCGCTCTGTTTGTCCATCTGTCTAAGGGTGATAAGTTGTGCTGAAATCTAGTCTTGTTCCCAATCCTTCTTGGACTTACTTCCAAAATCTCGAGGTAAACTGAGTTCCTCGATCTGACATGATGTTCTTAGGGACTCCGTGCAAACTGACGATTCTAGCGATGTACAACTCCGCTAGCTTCGAGCTCTGGTAAGTGGTCTTGACAGGTAAGAAATGGGCTACTTTGGATAGTCTATCCACTATGACCCAAATAGAGTCATTTCCCCTACTATAAGTAGGCAAACCGGTGATAAAGTCCATTCCAACTGAATCCCATTTCCATTCTAGAATCTATAATGGTTGCAATAATCCTATGGGTCTCTGATGTCCCACCTTAGCTCTCTGACAAATGTCACACTTGGCGATGTGGCTAGCAATTTCTCTCTTCATCTTATGCCACAAAAATTGCTCCTTCAATTCTTGATACATCTTCGTTCCTCTGGGGTGTACAGAATAAAGAGTATCATGAGCCTCTTTCAAGGTAACTTCCTTCAACTCTGAATCTACTAGTACACAGAGACGTCCTTTGTACCATAAAACTCCTTCATCTTTGGTGAATCCGGGTACTTTGCATGTACCGATGCGACGTTTGATTCCGTCGATACTAACATTTCCTTTCTGCGCCTCCTTGATCTGACTGATTAAAGTCGGTTGAAGTTCTGTGCTAGCCAAAAATCCTTCACTTACTAATTCCATTCTAAAATCTTCCATCTCCTTGTGCAAACTTGGTTGCTCCTTCAAAATCATGGAGTTCAAGCGGCACGACAATCTACTAAGGGCATCTGCTACCACATTGGCTTTACCGGGGTGATAGTGGATGTCTAGATCATAATCCTTGATTAGCTCTATCCATCTTCTCTGCCTCATATTCAGCTCCTTCTGAGTGAATATATAATTCAGTCTCTTGTGATCCGAATAAATCTCACAACGGTTTCCCATCAGGTAATGCCTCCATGTCTTCAGGGCTAGAACTACGGCTGCTAGTCAAGGTCATGGGTAGGATAGTTCTGCTCATGTTGCTTTAGTTGTCTGGATAGATAAGATATAACTTTTCCTTCTTGCATCAACACACATCCGAGACCGATCTTGGATGCATCACAATACACGTCAAATGGCTTCGTGATATCCGGCATGATCAAGATTGGGGCTGAAATCAATCTCCTCTTGAGTTCTTGAAAAGTCGCTTCACATTTGTCTGTCCATTCGAACTTCTTATCCTTCTTCAACAATTGGGTCATGGGTCTTGCGATACTCAAGAATCCTTCTACAAACTTGCGGTAGTATCCCGCCAATCCAAGAAATGCACGAACTTGGGTTTGAGTGGTTGGGGCTTGCCAATCTTCAACATCCTTCACCTTTGTAGGGTCAACGGCAATTCCTTCGGCTGATACGATATGTCCGAGAAATCCTACCTCTTGTAACTAGAATTCATATTTGCTAAACTTGGCATACAACTGATGCTCCCTAAGGGTTCCAAGGATGGTCCTCAGGTGTATCTCATGTTCTTCTTCTGATTTGGAATAGATCAGAATGTTGTCGATGAAAACAACGACAAACTTATCTAGGAAGTCCATAAAAATCTTATTCATGAGGTTCATGAAATAAGCGGGGGCATTGGTTAATCCAAAAGACATGACAGTGTACTCGTATAATCCGTATTTGGTGGTAAAGGCAGTCTTTGGAATATCCTCTGCGCGAATCTTGAGTTGATGGTAACCAGTCCTAAGATCAATCTTAGAAAATACTTTGGCACCAGTCAACTGATCAAACAGGTCTTCTATCTTTGGCAGTGGGTACTTGGTCTTGATGGTGACATCATTCAACTTCCGATAATTCGTACACAAACGGTTACCTCCATCTTTCTTGTCCACAAACAGCACAGGTGATCTCCATGGCGACGCACTTGGTTGAATCAATCCTATCTCCAGCATAGCATCCAGTTGCTTCTTCAATTCCACTAGTTCAGACGGGTTCATACTATATGGCCTCTAGGCTATGGGTCCAGTTCCAGGGATTAGTTCAATGATAAACTCAATATCCCGATCTGAGGCATACCGGGCAAAACATCTGGAAATACATCGGTGTATTCACAGACTATTCTGACTTGGTCAATGGTTGGTTGGGCTAGACTCTTGTTGCACTTGAATTGATGGGGCAAGGTTTCAGATACATGCTCGACTGATATTACAGTTGTACTGGTCATGGTTATGGCTTTCTTGGCACAGTCGATTAATCCTTTATGTTTTGACATCCAATCCATTCCTAGTACTACTTCCAAACCTTTGGTCCCAAGTACTATTAGATTAGCATAAAAATCTATGCCATGGATTCGGATAGGTACAACTTTGCAAATTTGTCTATCTTTGGTAGTTGAACCAGGTATTTGAACTATCATAACATGCTTCAATTTGGTGGATTGAATCTTACTAGTGCATGCAAATTCTTCGGTAACAAATGAGTGTGATGATCCAGAATCAAACAACACTCTTGCAAGTACTGAGTTAACAGAAAACATACCCATCATGACATATGGCGCTTCTTGGGCTTCTTCAGCATGCATGAGAAAAAGACGGCCGTTGCGGTTGACCGAATTCCCTGGGGCAAACCTTCTTCCGGGCTAAACACGACGCTGCTGCTGATCTGGGGCATTTGCATTGGGGGCTGTGGCAATCTTCTTGGGACACTCATTGGAATAGTGACCCTTGGTTCCACATTCATAACAAGTCACCTGAGACTTGTCCTTTGCTGCTACAGGCACATCATTGCTTCCAGTTCTTGGGCAGTGTTGGTGTTGGTGGCGACATTGTTGTTGTTGAACTTGGGTGGTGCATGGTTGAAATTTCTGGGGTTGCCGGGGTTGTTGTTGTGATTTCCTCTAGGCCTTGGGTTTCCTCCTCCACAGTTGGGATAGGTCGGACGATTTATCGGGGGTCTGTTGGTTCTTGGTGCAAATCCTAGAGATGGATTGGGGCGATACTTTGGGGTATGATGGGTTCCTGGTTGATGCATCATTCTACGATTGTGATTCTCATTGGCTTGGTTGATATTGCCTTCCATCTGAATGGCGGAATCCACTAAGGCTCCAATTTTAGCAAATGGGATATTGACTAACATTGTCTGCATCTCATCATGCAGACCATTCAGGAATTTCTCCTTCTTCTTGGCTTCGGTATCGTTCTCATCCGGTGCATACCTAGCCAATGACAAAAATTTGACACGGTACTCAACTACGGTCATCCTTCCCTACTTCAGCTTTCTGAATTCATCTCTCATCCTCT
This sequence comes from Avena sativa, assembly GCA_916181665.1. Classification (NCBI taxonomy): domain Eukaryota; kingdom Viridiplantae; phylum Streptophyta; class Magnoliopsida; order Poales; family Poaceae; genus Avena; species Avena sativa. Next base: position 125,890,586 of record OV702297.1, read on the forward strand.
TGATCAAACCCGGTGGCACATGGGTTCTGCTAAACTTGATTTTGAATTCCTCCCAAGTCATCATCTATCCTCCATTCATGGCGTGAACATTGTTCCACCATGCTCTTGCAACTCCGGCCAGATAGTGGGTGGCAAACAGTACCTTCTCGTTGGCTTCCACTCCTGCAACTTCTAAATTGTTCTCCATGGTTTGCAACCAATCATCGGCATCGAGGGGCTCTTCAGACTTAGTGAAAATGGGTGGATTGGTGTTCTGGAAGTTCTTGATCTTGGATCCATGGTTATCCTGCTTTCCATGGCCTTGATGGTTGTTGGCCATCTAAGCGATGTGCTGAAGGGTGGCTAAGTTGGCTTGACGTTCTGCTCTTTTAGCTTCGTGGTCCGATACTAACATTTGCAAGATCTGCAACATCGGGTCCGGGGATGAACTGCTTCCTCCGCGAGGCATCTGAAGATTGAGATAGATCATGAGAAAAGAGGGAAATTTCTAAGGTTCAGGGTTTATGAAAAGTTTTCAAAGTTTGACTCAGATTTTTCTAGCAACTTCCTTTTCATTCATTCATCACACATCATACAACACACACCACAACAAAGGAAACTAATGGGTTTAAGAACCATTATGGGAAACTATGATACAATGGGACCAGATACAACTCACTAACGCTAGTGCTCAAGTGCTACTACTCCTCGGAGTTTGTGTCCTCATCATCATCAATGAAGGAGAAGTCATCTTCATCGGTGAAGAAGTCCATGGCCTGATCCTCCAGAAAGTCATCATCATCACTGAGATAGGAGTAGGGGTCTCCACGTATATCCTCCCCTGCATTCTCCCTCTCCTCAAGTTGCATATCCCTCTCGTGGATGGTTTCCTCCAAGTCTGTGATCCTGTGGCAGAGACGGGCAATGATGCGCTCCTTCTTGTCAAGCTGACAGCAACGAGACTAGCAATCCTTCACCAGCATGGCGATGGTCTGATCCTTCTGGGCAGCGATGGCAGACTTGTGGTTGGCATAGGAACGGGCGTTGTCCAACTCCTTCTGCCAGTCATACATCATGAAGCTGAGGTGATCCACTTGGTTCTTCAGCTCGCGGTGATATGGTGCCTCCAGTGGCTGTCCCATAGCATCACGCCTTGGGCAGAACTCAAAGCAGGTACCCTTGATCTGGTTGATACTCTGCCCACACAGATGGGCAAGAGCTTCTTGCATGGCCTTGGAAAGTCCATCGAGACAGTTGTTATCTCTGATGGTGAACTGAATTCCCTTTGAGGTGGGTGCTTTGATCTTTCCTCGGAGACTTGCAACAATTATCCATTGCAACTCCTCTCCTTCCTGATCGTTGAGCTGAGCTCCAAAGAACACGGGGTGCGGACGCTCCAGCATTTCTGACAGCTAGTCCAAGTCACGCTGAAAGATGAGGTCTCCTCCATTCCCCAACGGATAGAACTTGCTATACTTCACGTCCATCTATAATAATATAGGATGAGTAAGTTAGTAGAGTGATCAAGTGTGTCAAATTTTATGTAAGTTTGCAAGAATTTTTGGGGAACATGAATTTTCATGAAAGAATCTAAGTGGTAAGAATGATAATAAGTTTTCATAAATACTCACTTCCTTGGTTTTGAAACTTAGTTTTTGATTCAAACGTCCATTCCAAACTAGGGTCTCCTATGGTCAGGATGGCTCTGATACCAACTTGTCAACACCCGGATTTTTAATCCTAGATGCCTGTTATGTTGCAAGAATTTTTGGGGAACATGAATTTTCATGAAAGAATCTAAGTGGTAAGAATGATAATAAGTTTTCATAAATACTCACTTCCTTGGTTTTGAAACTTAGTTTTTGATTCAAACGTCCATTCCAAACTAGGGTCTCCTATGGTCAGGATGGCTCTGATACCAACTTGTCAACACCCGGATTTTTAATCCTAGATGCCTGTTATGCCATACATCGCAATCCCAGGATTACCATTTTTGCTAGACATAACAGATTGGGTATCACAGTACATCATCCATTACAAACCATACATAAGGTCTTACACAAATAAGGGATCACATGATCCGGTCTTAATACAGATCAAGCAACGGAATAACGTAATAATAACGGTAGCATAGGTGTAACATCCCAAAAATCATGATTTCAAAGTTTGCATATCATTCATGCATTCATAATCATATTAGGATCATTTCTTCAAAAACAGAAACTGTGTGATCTATTATTTTATGTAAGCAAGGCAATAGCCTTAATGCTACTCTCTATTATGAGAATATTTATTTTGACCAAGAAAAGATTTGAGCATAGGATTGTTTGATATTTCCAAAGCTTGGACAAAGTTTTTCAAAACAAAATATGAATTTAAAACCATTCATATGTCTATATTAATTAAATGATAAAGGCAATGTTTATTTTAAATTCCATAGGGACAATATAAATTTGAGTGAACAACAATACTTTATACACAAAAATGTACCTCTTTCACTTTACAAAAATCCAGAAAGTGTTTAAATTCAAACTCCTTTAAAATCATTTCAAAAGGATTCCTAGGAATTCAAACAGAAAAAGAAAAAGGCAAAAGGAAAGGAAAAGGGCCAGCGCCACTCATTCGGCCCAGTAGCAGATGCAGCCCACCCGGGTTTTCCCCTCTCCCTCTGTTTCTCACTCAACCCGCGCACACCCCCTCACTGACGCTCCGACCCCACCGCCACCTCAGCATCGTCAACAATCACGCGCCGGAGGAACTGCTCCCCGCTGCCGTTTCCTCCCGGATCAAATCCGGTTGATTGCACTTGATTCCCGGAGTAATTCCTCCTCCTCGCTCGGCTACTTAATCCCCACCCCTCGACGACCATTTCCCCTCGCTCAGCACCCCCACTTCGCCACCAGGTTGCCCCTATTTCGCTAAACTCCGCCGCTGCTCCAATGGACTGCAGCTCCAATTCCGGCCAGACACCGTCGCCCCTTGCCCTCTAGACACCATGAGCACGATCCACTTCACCTTCCAGTACCACCAGCTCACTCGCGCGCGCCTGGAAACCTCGACTACGTCTTCGACCAGAACAGCGCTGCCGTCTGCCTCCTCTCCGACGAACTTCTCTGGTTAGTACTGAACGCGCCGCCCCCTCTAGTTGACACTCGCGTGACCAGCATCACTTTACGCATCTGACGCACTGCTTATTTTGCCCTGGCATGATCTATACCCTCGCCAATGACGAGGAGCAGCCGTGCCCGACGCTTTCGCGAACTCCAGCGAGGAATACCTGACGTTTTCGAGCGCCCCTTCACCAACGAAGACTACCTTGAGCATCTACTCGCCGCGGTGATCTCGGTGAGCCACACCACATCCTCTCTCGCTTATTGTAATAGACGGAGCACCATCTCCTGAACACGCCGCCGCCACTCGCCGCAGCCAGCGCCGCTCACTTATGGTCTATTGGATCTGAGTCGTTAGATCTAGATCCAACGCGTGTGTTAGATCACTTAAGCGAAGCGGTAAGTTTAGATCGGAGCCGTGCGATGCACTCTTAATCCAACGATCCAGAAAGCCTGATCCACGCAAATCGGTGTCGACCAATCAGATAGCGCCGTGTGGCCTGTAGGTTGATTTAAAATCTGGATTTAGATCTATTAGATGTTCAAACTTGCAAAATTCATAACTTTTGATCCACACGTTCAAATTTTTAAAATTTTATATCATTAGATCAGGAGAAAGAATTCTATCCAACCATGCACTTTGTTTAATAAAATGCTTCTGTAAAATTGGTTATTTTTTCAGAGACATTTGTAGGCCTATTTTGAGTATAAAAATTATTTGAAAAATGTTTTAAAGATCAAATTAAGTTTACTTAGTGTATAAATGTTTAGTTTAGTGTTCAGTATTGTTTCACTTGTATTGTTTGAATTGGAAAAATTATCAGATGGCATTTGCATGCATTCATATATTTCTGCTTGTTTATTTTGATATGTGATTTTGGTGCTATCATTTTATGTGTAGATTTTGGTGGTATTGGTGATTGTGATTGTGAGGATTGTTGCTACTCCCCCAACTACCAAGGCAAGTGGTGCTTCATATTTTTCTCCCAATATTTTGACTATGCATTAGAAATATTTTGTATAGGGCTTGCATGTATATTTTGCTAAGTATCTATATGCTATGTTTGGGAAATCCTAGTAGTTGTAGAATTGTTAGAATTTTCTCTAAGTTAAGATACTTGCTATTGACATGCTTAACCTAGCTTGTAGCAACCAAGGGTGGAATATGTACATGTTATGGAAAAATATTGCTAAGTCTTTGACTTATGTTTTTGCTTAATAAAACAACTAAGTGAATGAAACACCTGGGTGGAATGGTAATTGCTTGGTGGTTTTTGGTTGAGTGGTTACACAAGGCCCATTTCTATGGTTTACCTTGTGTATCTCACTTGTGGATTGACACCCAGGAACAAAGGGATTTGAGATGCCAAATGTTAAGAAGCTTCTAGTGCAGCCACATGGCATTATGGGCTCTGCCTGGATCATATAGGTTGCAGTAACTTAGCCATTTGGACAGTTGGTGGTAGTGGGATGATAGGTTGGAACGCGTCCATTTGGTCTAAGGGAAGGCTTCTGAAAGGTCCTATCTTGGTGAAAATCAAGTCTTGTGGGGAAAGTGCACCACATCTGCAGAAGGAAGAAACTAAGTACTTATTCGTGTCCCTGGTAATGGACAACTTGAGCATCAAGACATGGAAGCTATCAAGAATCTCCTCATCCCAATTTTCTAAATTAAAAATTGTGGTTGAACAAGGGTGAAGGTTCACCAATTTCTATTGGTGGTTCCTTGGGAGTTTTTGCCAAACAAAAACTTAGTGTTTTCAACTGATAGGTAAAACCTATTTTGAGCAAAGCAAGCCTAAGCTACACTTAGCCAAATTCATGTAGTAACTAGATGCTAATATTCTACTAAGGTATCACTTTCCAATACTATTCCAATGTATTGACCCACTGTGGCTCTAACTTGTGATGTTGCAAGTTACTCTGATGATGATTAGGGGTTATGAGTCTACACTCAACATGCTTGCCTGTGGCACATGAAGATGAAGAAATTTATTTATATTGTTAAGTTAAACTCTTGTACTAGCCTATGGCTATGGAATTGTAAAAGACTATGTTATCTCTGGAATGACAATGTAATAATGACCTTTGTTTCTGTGTACTTCATCTTAAACTGTGGATGCTAGAAATTGATCCAGGGACTAGCATTGCAATCATAGGGATCTTTACCTTTACAAAGGTGGGATCTTACAATAGGCGAGACTCCATATTAATGGTCATAGGCAATGCTGACGATGGGAGATGATCCTAGTTGTCGTAACCTTCCTGTGGTCCATCCTCCTGATAGTCCTCTTCATAGTCTGGCCACGGGAATAGCCAGGGATAAAGCCATGAGTACTCTTTAAGTAGTCGCAAACTAAGACTGACAAGTGAAGTGGTTTTGAGTAGGAAATACTAAGCTCTAGGTTGTTTTGCAAAAAGCCAGATTTATCTCTACTGAGTTAAGCAAAGAAAGCTAGTTGAAAGTTTTGTAACACCTAAGTGGGATCTTGAATTTTCATAGCACAACCCTGTTGTGGTCAAGTCACGTCATTAATCATTTCATAAGTCATTTTGAAAACATCTGACGACGGAACAATATGGTCACTCCAACTGTCCATAACTGCGTACGCGGCTATTCGAATAGTTTGACACTCTGCAGAGGTGGTACACTTTCACCACAACATTCGATACATCCGTCAGGAACAATCCTGAATCACCATACTCAGTATGCGGATAATCAATCGTAACCTTTCAATTACACGCCCTAGTATAGGAACCTCTCCTGTGAGTTTGGCCTCCCAACCATGACCAACTGTCATCTTGGGAACTGCACAGGTGGACAATCTTCACAAGGTAGCCTCAGCTCAAACCTTGGCCACAAGGGAACCCATACTAAGGTATATAAATTTCCAGTCAAGCCCTACCCAATTTTCAGGTATTATGGTTGTACGGTAAAATTGGAATGGTATCGCATCCAGACAACCATCAGTTTTATAAAGGGCTAAGGCTCATGCCTCAACATTTTGATCATCAAAATCATCTGGTGTTCAATAACACATGTCAAAATATTTCAGTAGAATGACTCATCATTCTAAGGTTTTCATAACCATTTTCACCAAGTATTCCCATCTAAAGTGATCCAGTTTTATGCTTAGCACTAGCAACTACAAGTGGGGGTAAACACTAATGAGGGGTGGTGAACAAATGTATATGATCTAAGTTCAATCTCATGCCTCAGGATGACATCAAGATTATCTAACTTAGGCCAAGTTTTATGCTTTTTATGCTACCTTTAAATATCTTTCTAAAATATACATGTCACTAAGTAAACTTTGATATAAAGCTTTGATAAAGAAATAAAATACTAAGCTTGCAAATAAAACTAGGATTGGGTATCAAGTGGTGTAAGCTTGCAAGAATTTTCTTGTTAAGATATTAGTATAAGCTTGCAAAGTTGCAAGCGTTAGCTTGCCTTGTGCAGAGCAGTGGTTGAAGTTCTCCTTGGTTTCTTCATCGTAGTATTATCCTTCCTCCTTGTATCCTTGGTCGGTACTAGCGTCTATAAATAAAGACGAGGTACACAATCACCAAACAATACTTAACTACTTTTATTTATCACACCAAGGTTTTCACTAGATGATCTAGTATCATCACAAACATTACAATCATCAAAGCACTTGTCTTATTTATTTTATTTTGGAAAAGTAATTTCTACTCATTAAAAAACTACTTAAGATTTAATATTCTCCAACTAAAGCATGGGATCATGTTGACACATGTCATCACCACATATTTCGGTACATGGGAATGTGATTTAAAGTGGTGTCATAATTTAATAAGGTTTAACCTTTTATTTTAATTAATTAAAGTGGCTAGAAATGCCTATGGGGCATTCTTTTATTACTTGTTCATTATTTCTACAAGTAAACCTAGATATTTTTATATATTCAGAAAGGTCTAGTTAAATGTGATTTTTGAGAGTTGGACTGAACTCAAAAGCTTTTGTGGTTGAGTTTTGAAAAATGTTTGAATGCGGAAAAGTTTGTGCCTTGTTATTTTTACTATAGGTGATCTACAATTCCAAATGGATTGAATCAAATGGGCTTGGATTAAGAATTTCAGTACCTTTCTAGCAAAATTAGTTTCATGCAATTTGTTTTAGTGAATCAACCTGGGTTGATTTTTGAATATAGGTACAGAACTGAGTTTGAAACTAAAAGAATAAACCTAAATTAAAACTACTGGATCACGCAGGAATGTAAATGGGCTGGCCCACGGCGCACAGCGCGCACGGGTGGGTTTAAGTGGGTGTCCCCACCAGTCAGCGAGACAGGGGGTTGCGAAGCGGTACGGGGCAATCTAAACCGTACGATCAACTTCTAATCGAACGGATGTGACTTATCGTCTACGTCGGGCAACTCCGCGTGACCCAGTAATTCAAATTTAGGTTTTATAAATTTAGTTTCAAACCTAGTTCTGTACCTAGATTCAAAAATCAATCCTGTTCGATTCACTAAACCAAATTGCATGAAACCAATTTTGTTAGAAAGGTATTGGAATTCTTAATCCAAGCCCGTTTGATTCAAACCATTTGGAATTGTAGATCACCTATAGTAAAACTAACAAGTGTAGGGCTCCCAACCTTTAATAAGGTAGAGATCCCTGTGTTTACAATGCTAGTCCCTGGATCAATAGCTAGCATCCACAGTTAAGATGTAATATCAAGAAACAAAGGTCATAATACAACTTTATAACCAGGAATAATATAATTTTATTACATCTTATATAGCTCATTTGGCTATTACATTACATTGCAGCAGAATATCTTTAAGCATGGGGTCCTTCATCTTCAAAGTGCCACAGGCAAACATGTTGGTTGTAGACTTGTAATCCTAATCAATCAACTTCACTAATATCAAACAAACCTGCAACATAACAAGTTACAGCCACAAGGGTTAATATATTTGAATTGTATTGGCAAGTTTCACTACTATGTAGGATATAAGTGGATCCTATCATTTCATGCATATTTGGCTAAGTAAGGTTTAAGGCTCATTTGCACAAAGCAATAATTTATCCTATCTTTTCAAAATAGTTTTGATCTTTTGTCAAATCTTTCTGAACTCCTTGGTAAATCCCCAAGTGTTTCAAGTCTTTGTCAAAATCTCTTGAGCTCCTTGGTAAATCCCCAAGTGCTTCAAGTTTTTACCCAAAATCTCTTGAGCTCCTTGGTAAACCCCCAAGTGCTTCAACTTTTTATCAAAATCTCTTGAGCTCCTTGGTACACCCCAAGTGCTTCAAGTCTTTTGTTGTCACTTTAAAGTTTTTCTTTTAGAAATTGGAATGTCTTGATTTCCCATAGCTTCAGGCTTTAGTTGCTCACTATTGTCCATAACCGGGGACACGGCTAAGTACTTAGATTTTTATCTTCTGCAGAAGTTGTACACTTTACCCACATGACACACTCTCATCTTGTTGCCACCAGTGGCCGCTGGATTAGTACTCACCAAGATGGAGTACTGGCAGATTGAGAATGTGACGAAGTCTTTCGATAGGGTCCTCCCATACACAATGCTAGCTTGTCTTCAGGCACCAATGTAGGGTTCCTAGTTCCCTCATTTCCAGTTAACCTGAAGACCAATGCATGGGTCTTCCCAATGTAGTTGACTAAGCCAGAGCCATATTAGCATGTGGCTATACACGGAAGCCACTATTGGAGAAACATGTTCAATCTCTAAGTCCCTGGGTGGTTTTCATCTGGTGCACAACAAAAAGAGATTGCCATATAAACATGGTTCCTCTTGTTGCCACTTTGTCCAAAACTTGAGTAACCTTGTCCACCCAGGTGGTTCATTGAGTACTTGTTTTATTATATAAAAACACAAGTCTTTTCTCAACTTCATAAAATCTCAACATGTATATCTTCTCAAAATATGTAGCATGGCTAAGCATTTTACAACTACATTGTTTTCACTAAGGAATGTATAAGGGTATCCTATTAGGATTTAGCATAGGATATAGTATAGAAATCCTTTTCATGCATGTTTCAAAAATCCACTAAGTGTAATGAAAATAGTAGGACTTTGGATGATAGTGTAACTTGCCTTTTTGGTAGGGAATGTTGGTTCACTTCTTGATCTTGCTAATCTCACACTCTTCTAACTTCACTACAATTCAATCAAGCAAACATAGAGTCAACTAGCATTCCAACCATAATCAAACAAATCATCACACATAAAATAATAGAAACTAAGTCATGCATGCAAGCATGCAAAAGATAGTTTTATTTGCAAAGGTGGTTTCTACTAGGCTCTAAACATTGTAAAGTCCAAAGTGGTCATTTCCTAAAGTGGCAAAACCATTTGCAAAAGGGTTTTATCTATAGATCATTTTTAAATCAAATCATTATTTCATGTGGTGAAAAATGTTTTTAGCAAAGCAACAATTTTTATGTTGTTCACCAAATAAGTTGTTAATTCCCAAAACTTGGTGTTTAGGGTCAGTAGGTTTGAATCAAAACATTCCCAAAGGCTTTTCTCAAAAATCATTTCCATATCAAAATCAATATTTTTATTTGACTAGAAATGAGCTAATTCAATTATTCAGTCCTAATCTTCACAAAATACATTTTTAAATCCATAAGTTGGTTCCTGGGGTCAGTAGGTTCACAATAAACCAATTTTCAAAGAAATCAATCTCCAAAATCATTTTGGAATAATTTTTATAACCTAAACAAGCATACAAATGTTTCTGCAAAAACAAACATTTTACCAGAAGCTTTTTACTAAACAAATTGCATGATTGGCTAGGGCTTGTTCCACTGATTCCATTGATATAAAATTTGCAAAATTTGGACGTGTAGAACTAAAGTTATGGGTTTTTCAAATTTGCAAACATATCTGATTCTAATTCTGTTTTAAATCAAAAGCTGGGCCATGCGGCGCAATATTATTGGTCGGTACCGGTTCGCACGGATCGCGCAACTACAGCCGTTGGATCTAAGTGAGACGGTGCGGTTCATATTAGCCCGTACCTCTTCGTTTAATGAATCTATCGAGGCCGCTAGATGGAAATCTAACGGTGCGAATTGACTTGACCAAATACGAGCGGCGCCGACGGTGGCTGGCGGCGGCGCACGTTCAGGTGGTGGCGCTACGGCGGCTACAGGAAGCAAGGAAAGAAGTGGAGATGCTCACCATGATCGTAGTGACATGGGGATGCTCAACCTGCTCGTGGTTGATGAAGGGGCGCACAAGGTTGCGGTTAATCGCTCGCCGGAGTTGCGTCTGACGACGGCCACTCTCTGTCATCGTCGAGGACGGCGCTACGGGTCACGAGGGGGCAAACAGAGAGCACGGTTATACGTGCAAGGTCAAGGCGATGATGCGTGCGTGAAGGAGAAGAAGACGCGCGGCCAGAAACTACCTGTGGAGCTCGTCAGAGTTGGAGCGGACGGCGGCGTCGTTCAGTCGAGGACGAAGTCGACGCTGCAGAGCACGCGCGAGTGAGCTGGCGACACGGGAAGGTGCGCCTGGGTCTGGGGAATGTGTCTGTGTGCTCGGGAAGGCAAGGGGTGGCGCGGGGTCGCCGGAATTGTTCGCTGAACTCGCCGGAGGCAGTGGCGATGCGACGCGAAATTGTCGCAGCCTGGAGGCATAGGGAGAGAGCTCTCTGGGGGGAAAGAGAGGTAAGACACGGCCGGTTAAATGGTCGTGGTCGCGGGGTGAAGTAATGCGGCCATTAACGCGTAATCAACACCGTCGTTTCTTGTCTGCAACGGCAGGGCGGGGTCTGGGGGTTGAAGACGACGCTGAGGTGGCAGTGGGGTCTGGGCGTCAGCGAGGGAGTGAGAGGGAGAGTGGGGCCTGCTCGTCCGTGGGTTTGCGGGTTCGTCGGTGAGTGACAGAAAACGCTTCGCGCAAGGGGGAGTAGCTGGGCTGGTACTAGGCTGCTGGGCCAGGTGGGTTGGGTCAGGTCTGGTTCTATTTTTTTCCTTCTAATTGTTTTATCTTTTTCCATTTCGATTTTCTGTTTGAAATTCAATCAAACAAATCAAACATCCAAAACAAATCAAACCTCCTCCAAACTTGTATTGAGTTTTGGTTATGTTTAACAACATAAACCAAAGTCCAAAGACAAAAAATAATATTTTTATATTTTAGGGTCCATTTATAATTAAATAAAATAGCCTTAGTTATTAAATCAAATAGGATTTGATTTATTTAAAAACTCCATTTGAAATCCAAAAAAATATCAAAATCAAATCAGTAGGTTTTATTTGAGAATATAAAATACTTGGAAAATTTGTTTAAAATAAAATAACAAGCTTTTGATGTTTAATTAAAATAGTAAAACCTTCATTTCTAATAAAATTGGATACTAAATCCTTATTATTTTATTTAAATAAACCTTTACTATTTTTATCAAATAGAAATATTTTATTCCAAAGACTTGGCCAAGTTTTAATTTGGCTTATAAAATAATCCTTATTTTCTATCTTTTCATTTGAAATCCAAATCTTTTTATTTAAAAGATCTAAAATAGTAACTCCAAATATTTAAAATTTTCTTTATTAATTGTTTATCTTTATAAATCCTTTTAGGATTTATTTGATCAAAATAGGTTTGAAGGTTTCCAATTGGAATCAAAAAGTTTCTTCTCACCCTGAAAATCAACAAAGTTTTATTTTATTCATTTATTTTTCACATTACAAGATTTGGAAAATCTTGGGATGTGATAGGCTACCACCCTTAAAATAAATCTCGTCCCGAGATTTGGGAAGGCTAGGGTTACAAGTAGGCTCAAAGCATCTAGGGTACTACCACCCTTAAAAATTTTCCATCTAAATTACATCTTGGTTTGTTTGGGATCTTGGGGAAACTTCTCTGGGCAAACATCTGCATAGTGTCCTTTGTTTCCACACTTGACACATGTGACAAGGCTGAGATCCTTCATAGGCTTGTTTATCTTGTGCTTCATCTTTTCTGGACAATTGCTTGCATAATGTCCCGGTTCTTTGCAATTGAAGCATGTGATAAGTTTGAGTTCTTCACATGTCTCTTGTGGACAAGTTGCTGCATAATGGCCTAGCTCTTTGCAGTTGTTGCACCATACTTGGCCAATCTCTTTATACTTCTGTTTCTCTGGACATTCACTGGAATAGTGTCCCATTTCTTTACAATGATGACATTGCACATGGCTTTTGTCCTTCTTTTTCTTGGGTTTCTCCAAAGCTAGGAGTGCATCTAGTTCATGTTGTTCATATGTTATCTTATAGGTGGGAATGTCTACTTGTTTATTGGACCTTCTATTGCTCCTTGGATAATTCATATGCCTCTTCTTTGGTCCTTTGAATTGGGTTGTATTGCATGGAGGTATAAGTGGAGCTTTTCCTTTGTCCTCATTCTTCTTGGTAGATTTGGTTCCCTCTTGATAGTTTGAAATCATTTGTTGCACTCCACCTTGTTTCCTTTGTTCAACTATGGAATATATGGGGCATTGGATAGGGACATGATTATTTCCTTCACATAGGTAGCAAGTAGCTTGAGAGGTGGGACATTGGCCAACTTGATGTTTCTCTTCACAGTTAGGGAATTGATCTCCATGCTCCTTGGAAGTGTGATCCTTGTCTCCACAAATGTTGCAAGCTTTGGTTCCTTCTAGAATAACATCTTTGCCATCCTTGTTGTCACCAACTACTTTGGAAAAGTTGCTTTCCATGTTGAGCATTTGATCTGTCACCTTATGCAACATTTGGGCTTGGGTTTCCAAAAATCCTTGCAGGGTTGGATCTTCCCCACTGGTGTTGGCTATGAACTGAGCTGTCATTTGGTTCAACTGGTTTTGGGTTGCTATGAGTTCTTTCATGCTGTCCTCTTGGTTGTTGTTGTTGTCATCAACCTTGATGTTGGAGTCTCTTGGAGTAGTCATCTGTTTGGGTTGAATTGAGATTAGAAAAAGGCAAAAAGATTTCTAAGTAAGGATTCTAATCACACTCATCACAATTCACACAAGCAATGTGCAAGCATTCACAAACAACTTTTCACTCAAACAACAAGTTTTCTAGCATATACTTTAGGCAACAAAATATTTTTGTTACACCACATAAGTTGGGGTGTTTGACTTAAACAAAATATGGTGGTCCATCTATATGGTTCATTTGTGATCTTTCCATCCTTCTTGGTTGATTCCTTTTTACATGAGATTACGGTTTCTTTGGGGAAAACTTTTGGTCACAAAACTTCAAGTGATGTGGGCTCCTTCTATCTTGTGTTTCCTTAGTCTCCAAATCTTGAGCAAGATTTCCTTGTCTCACTTGTCCTTAGTGACATCCAAGATTGAAGTCCTTGGTGAATATGCTGAAGATGTTGAAGTCATTAGAGTTGAAGATGTTGAAGTCATTAGAGTTGAAGATGTTGAAGTCATTAGAGTTGAAGATGTTGAAGTCATTAGAGTTGAAGATGTTGAAGTCCTTAGAGTTGAAGAAGTCCTTTGCACATGGTTGAGGCTTTGTCCATCAAGTTTGAAAAGGAAGAGATGTAGAATCAAAACCAAAAGGTTGAGGAAAGAGTTTACAAGATTGTTTGTAAATAAGTTTTGGAACAAATACAACTCCTATTTTTCTAAGGGGTTTTGTCCAATCCTAGGGTTACAAATCCTATAGGCAACACAATGCTCCGATACCATCTGTAGGGCTCCCAACCTTTAATAAGGTAGAGATCCCTGTGTTTACAATGCTAGTCCCTGGATCAATAGCTAGCATCCACAGTTAAGATGTAATATCAAGAAACAAAGGTCATAATACAACTTTATAACCAGGAATAATATAATTTTATTACATCTTATATAGCTCATTTGGATATTACATTACATTGCAGCAGAATATCTTTAAGCATGGGGTCCTTCATCTTCAAAGTGCCACAGGCAAACATGTTGGTTGTAGACTTGTAATCCTAATCAATCAACTTCACTAATATCAAACAAACCTGTAACATAACAAGTTATAGCCACAAGGGTCAATACATTTGAATTGTATTGGCAAGTTTCACTACTATGTAGGATATAAGTGGATCCTATCATTTCATGCATATTTGGCTAAGTAGGGTTTAAGGCTCATTTGCAGAAAGCAATAATTTATCCTATCTTTTCAAAATAGTTTTGATCTTTTGTCAAATCTTTCTGAACTCCTTGGTAAATCCCCAAGTGTTTCAAGTCTTTGTCAAAATCTATTGAGCTCCTTGGTAAATCCCCAAGTGCTTCAAGTTTTTACCCAAAATCTCTTGAGCTCCTTGGTAAACCCCCAAGTGCTTCAAGTTTTTATCAAAATCTCTTGAGCTCCTTGGTACACCCCAAGTGCTTCAAGTCTTTTGTTGTCACTTTAAAGTTTTTCTTTTAGAAATTGGAATGTCGAGATTTCCCATAGCTTCAGGCTTTAGTTGCTCAGTATTGTCCATAACCGGGGACACGGCTAAGTACTTAGATTTTTATCTTCTGCAGAAGTTGTACACTTTACCCACATGACACACTCTCATCTTGTTGCCACGAGTGGCCGCTAGATTAGTACTCACCAAGATGGAGTACTGGCAGATTGAGAATGTGACGAAGTCTTTCCATAGGGTCCTCCCATACACAATGCTAGCTTGTCTTCAGGCACCAATGTAGGGTTCCTAGTTCCCTCATTTCCAGTTAACCTGAAGACCAATGCATGGGTCTTCCCAATGTAGTTGACTAAGCCAGAGCCATATTAGCATGTGGCTGTACACGGAAGCCACTGTTGGAGAAACATGTTCAATCTCTAAGTCCCTGGGTGGTTTTCATCTGGTGCACAACAAATAGAGATTGCCATATAAACATGGTTCCTCTTGTTGCCACTTTGTCCAAACTTGAGTAACCTTGTCCACCCTGGTGGTTCATTGAGTACTTGTTTTATTATATAAAAACACAAGTCTTTTCTCAACTTCATAAAATCTCAACATGTATATCTTCTCAAAATATGTAGCATGGCTAAGCATTTTACAACTACATTGTTTTCACTAAGGAATGTATAAGGGTATCCTATTAGGATTTAGCATAGGATATAGTATAGAAATCCTTTTCATGCATGTTTCAAAAATCCACTAAGTGTAATGAAAATAGTAGGACTTTGGATGATAGTGTAACTTGCCTTTTTGGTAGGGAATGTTGGTTCACTTCTTGATCTTGCTAATCTCACACTCTTCTAACTTCACTACAATTCAATCAAGCAAACATAGAGTCAACTAGCATTCCAACCATAATCAAACAAATCATCACACATAAAATAATAGAAACTAAGTCATGCATGCAAGCATGCAAAAGATAGTTTTATTTGCAAAGGTGGTTTCTACTAGGCTCTAAACATTGTAAAGTCCAAAGTGGTCATTTCCTAAAGTGGCAAAACCATTTGCAAAAGGGTTTTATCTATAGATCATTTTTAAATCAAATCATTATTTCATGTGGTGAAAAATGTTTTTAGCAAAGCAACAATTTTTATGTTGTTCACCAAATAAGTTGTTAATTCCCAAAACTTGGTGTTTAGGGTCAGTAGGTTTGAATCAAAACATTCCCAAAGGCTTTTCTCAAAAATCATTTCCATATCAAAATCAATATTTTTATTTGACTAGAAATGAGCTAATTCAATTATTCAGTCCTAATCTTCACAAAATACATTTTTAAATCCATAAGTTGGTTCCTGGGGTCAGTAGGTTCACAATAAACCAATTTTCAAAGAAATCAATCTCCAAAATCATTTTGGAATAATTTTTATAACCTAAACAAGCATACAAATGTTTCTGCAAAAACAAACATTTTACTAGAAGCTTTTTACTAAACAAATTGCATGATTGGCTAGGGCTTGTTCCACTGATTCCATTGATATAAAATTTGCAAAATTTGGACGTGTAGAACTAAAGTTATGGGTTTTTCAAATTTGCAAACAAATCTGATTCTAATTCTGTTTTAAATCAAAAGCTGGGCCACGCGGCGCAATATTATTGGTCGGTACCGGTTTGCACGGATCGCGCAACTACAGCCGTTGGATCTAAGTGAGACGGTGCGGTTCATATTAGCCCGTACCTCTTCGTTTAATGAATCTATCGAGGCCGCCAGATGGAAATCTAACGGTGTGAATTGACTTGACCAAACACGAGCGACGCCGACGGTGGCTGGCGGCAGCGCACGGTCAGGTGGTGGCGCTACGGCGGCTACAGGAAGCAAGGAAAGAAGTGGAGATGCTCACCATGATCGCAGTGACGTGGGGATGCTCAACCTGCTCGTGGTTGATGAAGGGGCGCACAAGGTTGCGGTTAATCGCTCGCCGGAGTTGCGTCTGACGACGGCCACTCGCTGTCGTCATCGAGGACGGCGCTACGGGTCACGAGGGGGCAAACAGAGAGCACGGTTAGACGCGCAAGGTCAAGGCGATGATGTGTGCGTGAAGGAGAAGAAGAGGCGCGGCCAGAAACTACCTGTGGAGCTCGTCGGAGTTGGAGTGGACGGCGGCGTCGTTCAGTCGAGGACGAAGTCGACGCTGCAGAGCACGCGCGAGTGAGATGGCGACACGGGAAGGTGCGCCTGGGTCTGGGGAATGTGTCTGTGTGCTCGGGAAGGCAAGGGGTGGCATGGGGTCGCCGGAATTGTTCGCGGAACTCGCCGGAGGCAGTGGCGATGCGAGGCGAAATTGTCGCAGCCTGGAGGCAGAGGGAGAGAGCTGTCTGGGGGGAAAGAGAGGTAAGATGCGGGCGGTTAAATGGGCGTGGTCGTGGGGTGAAGTAATGCGGCCATTAACGCGTAATCAACGCCGGCGTTTCTTGTCTGCAACGGCAGGGCGGGGTCTGGGGGTTGAAGACGACGCTGAGGTGGCAGTGGGGTCTGGGCGTCAGCGAGGGAGTGAGAGGGAGAGTGGGGCCTGCTCGTCAGTGGGTTTGCGGGTTCGTTGGTGAGTGACAGAAAACGCTTCGCGCTAGGAGGAGTAGCTGGGCTGGTACTGGGCTGCTGGGCCAGGTGGGTTGGGTCAGGTCTGGTTCTTTTTTTTCCTTCTAATTGTTTTATCTTTTTCCATTTCGATTTTCTGTTTGAAATTCAATCAAACAAATCAAACATCCAAAACAAATCAAACCTCCTCCAAACTTGTATTGAGTTTTGGTTATGTTTAACAACATAAACCAAAGTCCAAAGACAAAAATAATATTTTTATATTTTAGGGTCCATTTATAATTAAATAAAATAGCCTTAGTTATTAAATCAAATAGGATTTGATTTATTTAAAAACTCCATTTGAAATCCAAAAAATATCAAAATCAAATCAGTAGGTTTTATTTGAGAATATAAAATACTTGGAAAATTTGTTTAAAATAAAATAACAAGCTTTTGATGTTTAATTAAAATAGTAAAACCTTCATTTCTAATAAAATTGGATATTAAACCCTTATTATTTTATTTAAATAAACCTTTACTATTTTTATCAAATAGAAATATTTGATTTCAAAGACTTGGCCAAGTTTTAATTTGGCTTATAAAATAATCCTTATTTTCTACCTTTTCATTTAAAATCCAAATCTTTTTATTTAAAAGATCTAAAATAGTAACTCCAAATATTTAAAATTTTCTTTATTAATTGTTTATCTTTATAAATCCTTTTAGGATTTATTTTATCAATATAGGTTTGAAGGTTTCCAATTGGAATCAAAAAGTTTCTTCTCACCCTGAAAATCAACAAAGTTTTATTTTATTCATTTATTTTTCACATTACAAGATTTGGAAAATCTTGGGATGTGATAACAAGGCAGAAGCTTTTCTGTATTCAAACGTTTTTCAAAATTCAACCACGAAAGCTTTCGAGTTGATTCCTACTCTCAAAAATCACATTTAACTAGACCTTTCTGAATATATAAAATATCTAGGTTTACTTGCAGGAATAATGAACAAGTAATAAAAGAATGCCCCATAGGCCATTCTAGTCACTTAAACTAATTAAAATAAAAAGGTTAAACCTTATTAAATTGTGACATCGCTTTAAATCACCTTCCCATGTACTAAAATATGTGGTGATGACATGTGTCAGCATGATCCCATTTTTTAGTTGGAGAATATTAAATCTTAAGCAGTTTTTCAATGAGTAGAAATTACTTTCCCAAAATAAATAAATAAATAAGACAAGTGCTTTGATGATTGTAATGTTTGTGATGATACTAGATCATCTAGTGAAAACCTTGGTGTGATAAATAGAACTAGTTAAGTATTGATTGGTGATTGTGTACCTCGTATTTATTTATAGACGCTAGTACCGACGAAGGATACGAAGAGGAAGGAGAATACTACGAGGAAGAAGCCGAGGAGAACTTCAACCACTGCTCTCCACAAGGCAATCTTATACTAATATCTTAGCAAGCTACTATCTTAGCAAGCTAAGCTAAACCATGAAAGTTTTACTTGCAGGCTTACACCACTTGATACCCAATCCTAGTTTTATCTGCAAGCTTAGTATTTTAATTCTTTATCAAAGCTTTCTAGCAGAGTTTACTTAGTGACTTGTAGATTTTAGAAATATATTTAAAGGTAGCATAAAGAGCATAAAACTTGGCCTAAGTTAGATAATCTTGATGTCATCACGAGGCATGAGATTGAATTTACATCATTACACTTGTTTACCATCCATCATTAGTATTTACCCCCACTTGTAGATGCTAGTGCTAAGCATAAAACTTGATCAACTTTAGATGGGAATACTTGGTGAAATGGATTATGAAAACCTTAGAATGATGAGTCATTCTACTAAAATGTTTTGACATGTGTTCTTGAACACCAGATGATTTTGATAATGAAAATGTTGAGGCAAGAGCCTTAGCCCTTTATAAAACTGATGGTTGTCTGGATGCAAAACAACCCTAGAGCTTAGTGTCCTATTACAAAAAACCCCTTCACTTATTAGTATTAGTTTGCGAGTACTTAAAGAGTACTCATGGCTTTGTCCCTGGTTATTCCCGTGGCCAGACTATGAAGAGGAGTATCAGGAGGACGAACAGCAGGAAGGTTACGACAACTAGGATCATCTCCCATCGTCGGTATTGCCTGTGACCATGAATATGGAGCTTCACCTATGCTACCGTTATTATTACGTTATTCCGCTGCTTTACTTGTATTAAGACTGGATCACGTGAACCTTATTTGTGTAAGACCTTATGTATGGTTTGTAATGGATGATGTACTGTGATATCCAATCTATTATGTCTCTCAAAAATGGTAATCCTAGGACTATGATGTATGGCATAATAGGCATCTAGGATTAAAAATCCGGGTGTTGACATGAGTTGTTTCAAATAAGTTGATTGTTGTTTGAAAAGAGTAGAAAGTTTCATGCTTAAGTGGTACAAAAAGGGAGTTTGCTTTGACTATGACCTAGACTTTATCATGTCATGCTAGATGTTTCTTTGACCTTATGCTTAGTGATTATTGTTGTAGCATGACTTGTTCCAAACAATTGAGATTTCTTAGTGTGCCATGAAAGAATCATGTGTTGTTTTAGCATACAAAAGCATAATATTGTGGTATTCTCCTTTGATGCTTTGTTTGGGTTGACTTGGCACATGCTCACACCATGTTATCACTATGTACCAGTCACCTTAGCCTCTATGATCATTTAGTTTTTGACTTGTGATACCACTTTATGTTTTGGTTGGTAATGTTTTGTCGCTCTGCATGATTATGGCCATTATTGCTCTCTTAGTTGGTCGCTCCCAGTATTTTGCTAGCCTCCACTTGTATGAGTAAGCTCTACTCATGCATCCAAATCCAAAGAAACCAAGTTATTCCAAAGTGTCCACTATAAATTCCTATGCATCGTGTGTTACTCCATTCCAAGTATATTCTTGTTTTCATGTATCTTCCAATTAAAAAAGTATTTTGTTATGTGAAAACTTAGTGATTAAAGCTCTCACAAACTTGATGGCACACT
This sequence comes from Avena sativa, assembly GCA_916181665.1. NCBI lineage: Eukaryota > Viridiplantae > Streptophyta > Magnoliopsida > Poales > Poaceae > Avena > Avena sativa. The sequence continues at coordinate 125,910,626 of OV702297.1, forward strand.
TTATTTTCTTGCCCCTAAATAAACTTGAACCATTGTTTCATCTATGTTGTATATGCTTGCACTTATACATTGGGAATTAACAGAACCGTGCTGTCACGGGGAACGCTTTCAACATTACACTTGGACTTTGTGCATAGTTGATATCATGCTCTTTTGTTTATGGATGTCGTCGATGTGAAATAAAAGGGAAGCTTGTAAGTCCATGGAGTTATGTATGTGTGTTAGAGAAACGCCTGGGCCGCTAGGTGTAAACTTGCAGCATCACCATAATGACATCTATGAAGCTTTCTTCTTATAAAAAAAGAGACATATTGAAAATAGGAAAGAGATAAAAAAGCACCATTTTCCCATGGTAAATAAGAAGATTGCTGAGATACTTATTGTCTGCTTGCCTTGTCATTTTGATTATGCGATAGGTCCTGTATCATGTGCAAGGGGTACCCATTGGCGGTTCTCTATGATACACATGTACTTACTATGACAAGAACTTACAGGTGACTAAAGTTGAGTAGCATGAGGAGCGTCCCTCGTATTCTAGGGACATGAGATTGCCAACTTATACTTTGTCAAGCATATACTCCATAGTTTGTTCACTTTAACCTTAATCACTTCAAGATGCTTATGATAGGAGCAATGAGGGCTGAAAGCTAACAAGTACCATAATTTTTGGAAGCTCTTTATAAGACTTGAAATCCATGCTTACCTTTTATGAAGGGCCTTTCTTCCACTTTTATATTTAGTCTCCACCTTCTATCCTTAGGAACCAATTAAGAGAGCATAGTTGCCATTCTTAGTTCTATGTGCATTGTCCCAAAACTTATTGATTGATGGATATTGTAGTTATTGCTTGTTCTTGAACTATTTGTATCTAGTCATTTTATGAACTTTGAAGGTGTCCTATGCATTTATTTGCTACTCCATGAGGGACAAGCTTAATGCCACTATGTTATCTTTTCTATATGTGAAACAAACAAACGTCTTTCAATGCATTGTTATTCATGATCTTTGTTTGTAACCTTTCATGTTGCATGCATACTTACTATGTCTTATTGTTAGAACTCCACCTTTCATGCTCATGTTTAGAGTTCTTTGATCCCAGCTTTCAATGCTTACAAATGGTTTGATCATGATTGTGACGGTGCATGTCACCTCAAAAAAATTTCTTTTTATCACTTACCTACTCGAGGACGAGTAGGAGTTAAGCTTGGGGATGCTTGATACGTCATAAACGTATCTATAATTTTTGATGCTCCATGCTTATTTTGTATCAACTTTGCTATGTTTTGTCTACACTTTGAGGTATTTTTATACACTTTCTGGAACTAACCTATTGACAAGATGCCACGGTGCCAGTTGCATGTTTTCTGCTGTTTTTGGTTTCAGAAAGCTAAAAAATGAATATTCTCGGAATTGGACAGTACAAAAGCCAAAGTTCATATTTCCCCTGAACGATACGGAAAATCGAAGACGAGATGGAGGAGGACACCAGGGTGGTGCGGCCCCACCCTAGGCCATGCCCATAGGGGGTGTGGGCCCCCTAGACCTCCATCGACCTTGCCTCTTGCGCCTATAAGAAGCCCCCGACTCAGAAACCCTAAAGGATTAACCAGAAAGCGATGAAAAGTTCCACAGCGCCTCCACCACCGAAGGGGAGATTCGAGGGACAAAAGTCTCTGTTCTGGCACCCTGCCGGGACGGGAAAATGCCCCCGGAGCCATCCCCATCGATCTCCATCACCATCTTCATCACTGTTCCTGATTCCCATGATGACGAGGGAGTAGTACTTCCTCGAAGCTAAGGTCTCTACCGGTAGCTATGTGTTCATCTCTCTCTATGCATGATCTTGTTGTGGCCATGTGCTTTATAATCAAGTAGATCTACCTTGCTACTCAAGTGCTTCATTAGATCTCTGCTCTCCCCATGTGTGTGAAAGTGACAGTGTGCACGCCATGGTGGCAGTTAGGCTAGATTCTACATAAATACTCATCATGCTTTAATAGATCTATGCTTTTCCCCACGTATGTGAAAGTGTCAGCATGCACGCCGTGTGTGGAACTTAAACTAGACTACATATATATTTGTTATGAGTTATATTTGGAGTTGGATGTCTTTATGAAACTGTGGTGTTTGTTGGAACCATCTAGCGCTCAAGGTGATAGTGTGGGGTTATCTAGATTGGGAAAGGCGGACTTTGAGGAGTGCTGTTATAGCCCTACCATGGATTAGAGTGTCCAACCAGAGAGTAGTTAAGAGTAGTATCATGAAGAGAATATATTTATATGAGAGAGTGTTCACTAGTGAAAGTATGATCCCCAGGCCTTGTTTCTAAACATTGAAACACTGTTTGCATCTAGATCTGTTGCATGTTTGCTTGCTTTCATATTTTTGCCTTTAGTCTTTACCTCACCGTCAAGCTATTTTCTGGCACCGTTACCACTTGTATTTCACTATCTCTTCGCTGAACTAGTGCACCTATACACCTGAAAAGTGTATTGGGTGTGTTGGGGACACAAGAGACTTCTTGTATCTTGATTGCAAGGTTGCTTGAGAGGGATACCTTTGACCACTTCCTCCCTAAGTTCGACAAACCTTGGGTAATCTACTTAAGGGAAACTTGCTGCTGTTCTACAAACCTCTGTACTTGGAGGCCCAACAACTGTCTACAAGAATAGAAGTGCGTAGACATCAACAAATTAATAGAAAGATGCTCACATATATATTTAGTAAACTGAAGTACATAGCAGTTTCTTTTACACTAATCAATTTTATCAAACTATGTCTAAATTATTCTTAAGCTGCTCCCTCAATGCCTCGAGGCGATTCAACTCGTCCTTCGTCCTTATTATCCCAAGCTCGATCACTTTATGGGCATTGTCCCTCTCTTATTTGTGAACACCAGGATTTTTAAGTCCAGATGCATGTAATGCCATACATCGCAATCCCAGGATTACCATTTTTGCGAGACATAACATGTAAGATCCCTCCCTTTTAAAGGTAAGGATCCCTGTGATTGCAATGCTAGTCCCTGGATCAATGCTAGCATCCATAGTTTAAGATGAAGTACACAGAAACAAAGGTCATTATTACATCTCATTCCAGAGATAAACATAGTCTTTTACAACTCCATGGCCATAGGCCTAATACAAGAGTTCAACCATAACAATATAAATAAGTCTTCATCTTCATTTGCCACAGGCAAGCATGTTGAGTGTAGACTCATAACCCCCTAATCATCATCAGAATAACCTGCAACATCACAAGTTACAGCCACAGTGGGTCAATGCATTGGAATAGTATTGGCAAGTGATACCTTAGTAGAATATTAACATCTAGTTGCTACACGCATTTGGCTAAATGTAGATTAGGCTTGCTTTGCTCAATATAGGTTTTACCTATTAGTTGAAAACACTATGCTTTTCTTTGACAAAACTTTCCCATGGAGCCACCAATAGAAATTGGTGAACCTTCACCCTTGTTCAACCACAAGTTTTAACTTAGAAAATTGGGATGAGGAGATTCTTGATAGCTTCCATGTCTTGATGCTCAAATTGTCCAATACCAGGGACATGGCTAAGTACTTAGATTCTTCCATCTGCAGAGGTTGTGCACTTTCCCCACAAGACTTGATTTTCACCAAGACAGGACCTTTCAGAAGCCTTCCCTCAGACCAAATGGACGTGTTCCAACCTATCATCCCACTATCACCAACTGTCCAAATGTCTAAGTTATTGCAACCTATATGATCCAGGCAGAGCCCATATTGCCATGTGGCTGCACTAGAAGCTTCTTAACATTTGGCATCTCAAATCCCTTTGTTCCTGGGTGGCTTTCCACAAGTGTGATACACAAGGTAAACCATAGAAATGGGCCTTGTGTAACCACTCAACACAAACCAATCTTTCCATTCCACCCAGGTGTTTCATTCACTTAGTTGTTTTATTAAGCAAAACATAAGTCAAAGACTTAGAATTATTTCTCGTAGCATGAATATATAATCCACCCTTGGTTGCTACTAGCTAGGCTAAGCATGGAAATAGCAAGTATCTTAACTTAGAGGAAATTCTAACATTACTACAACTACTAGGATTTCCCAAGCATAGCATATAGATACTTAGCAAATCAATCATGCAAGTCCTATACAAAATATTTCTAATGCATAGGTAAAAATATTGGGATAGAAACATGAAGCACCACTTGCCTTGGTAGTTTGGGGAGTAGCAACAATCTTCACAACCACAATCACTATTAGCACCAAAATCTACACATAAAATAATGGCACCAAATTCACATATCAAAAATATACAAACAAAAATATATGAATGCATGCAAATGCCATGTGATGATTTTCTACACCAAACAAGACAAGTATATAGTACTGAATCATAAACAAGACCAAGACACACTAAATAAACTTTATTTGATCTTTAAATCATTTTTCAAATCATTTCTATACTCAAAATAAGCCTATAAATGTCTCTACAAAAATAACCAATTTTACAGAAGCAAAACATTAAACACATTGCATAAATGGATAGCATTATTTCTCCTGATTCCAATGATATAAAATTTGTAAAATTTGAACGTGTGGATCAAAAGTTATAGATTTTACAAAATCTAGCATCTAATAGATCAAAATTTCTAATTTAGAACAGACTCTAGCCACGTGGTTGTTTTCTATTCCCCGGTACTATTTCGTGTGGATCGACAGATGCTAGCCATCAGATCTAAAGTACATCGCACGGTACAGAATCTAACTTACCCCTTCGTCTAGTGGATCTATCATAGCCGATTGATCTAAATCCTACGGTTCCTAGCAACTGGTCAAAGACGGGCGGCGACAGGTGGCGGCGGCGCGCTCTGTCAGAGAGGTTGCCGGCGATTTAGATCGTCGGGGAGTAGCGGAGATGCTTACCGTGCTCGTGTGTCTATAGTGAAGCTCAAGGTGGGTTCTGATACTCGATGGGCGCACGGGAGAAGAGGCTATTGCTCGCTGGAGCGAAGCCTGTCGTCGGGCACGGCTGTTCGTTGATGTTGCCGACATTGTAGATCATGCCAGAGAGAAACAAGCGGCGCGTTAGATGCGGGGAACGACGCTGGTCATGTGAGTAACAAAGAGAGGGCAAGGCGCGCTCTGGACTAACCAGATTGACTCGCCGGAGTTGCGTTGAGCTTCAGTTGCTTCCAGAGGTGGACGATGGCGACGGTCTAGGGCGATACAGAGCAAAAGAAGGGCATGAGAAGATGCGCAAGGACATACTGATCATGCTCGTTTGAATCAGAGACAGGGGGCGGTCGATGCTTACTGGAATTGCACGTCGGATACGCTCGGTACCGCGGAGGTGCAAGTGGAATTATGGGAAGCCTGGTGGCAGAGAAGAGGCGCTGAGTGAGGGGAAATATGCAGAGAGGAGAGAGGGTTAAATAGCCAGTGAGGGGCGAGGAGATTGCGCGGCATTGATCGGCAATTAAGCCTACTTCATTCGCGGCAGTGATGGAGGTAACGGCGGCGTCGACTTGGTCGGGGGGTGCGGGGTTTGGGGACGATGACCGTGTGGCGTTTGGGTCCACCGGTCAGCGAGCGCGGGGTAGGTCTGCGTCGCATGAGAGAGAGAGGAAGACCCCGAGTGGGCTTGCTGGGCTGAGTCTGCTGTTGGGCTGAAAGGCTGGCGCAGGCCTTTTTCCATTTCTTAATTCTTTTTCAATTTCTGTTTGATTTTCCAGGAAACATTTTCAAATAAATTCAAATGTGTTTGAGTTCAAACTTTTTCTGGATTTTTTATAAAGTGAAAATTGTACACATTTGGCTGCAGAACAATGTTGTACACTTTAAAATAATTTAGTACTTTGGAATTTTAAAATAAACAAGGTTTTTACCCATTGTTTAATAAAGACAAATAAATGGTTTAAATTTGTTTCCTTGTTTTGAAATCCTTGTCCAAGCTTTGGAATTTATCAAACAATCCTATGAACAAACAACATTGGTTTAAAACAAATATTCTCTCACTAGAGAGTAGCATTGGACCAATGCTTTGCTTACATAAAATAATAAGCATACAAATGCTTCTGTTTTTGTAAAACTTTGAAAATGATCCTAAAATGATCATGAATGCATGGATGATATGCAAAGCTTTGAAAACATGATTTTAGGGATGTTACAAATCTAACCCCCTTAAGGTGAATCTCGCCCTCGAGATTCGGATTGGCTAGCAAATAGGTGAGGGTGGTCTTTCCGAAGATCATCTTCTCTTTCCCATGTTGCTTCTTCTTCGGAATGATGGTTCCATTGAACTTTGCAGAATTTTATAGTCTTAGTCCGAGTAACTCTTTCTGCAGTCTCAAGAATCTTGATGGGTTTTTACTCGTAAGTGAGATCACTTTCAATTGGACCTCCTCCAAAGGTATAGTATCCTTCAAAGATGTCTCTTCCATCTCTGGATGGCATTTCTTTAGCTGACTTACATGAAACACATTGTGAACGGCTGAAAATGATTCTGGCAATTCAATCTCATAAGCTACTTCTCCTTTATGACTCAGAATCTTGAATGGTCTAACATATCTTGGGGCCAATTTTCCTTTGACTCCAAATCTCTTCACTCCACGAAGTGGTGACACTCTAAGATAAGCTCTATCACCCACTTCATAGGTGACTTCTCTATGCTTAGGATCTGCGTAGCTTTTCTGCCGAGACTATGCTATCTTCAATCTGTCTTTTACCAACTTGACTTTCTCTTCGGCCTCTTTGATTAGTTCTGGCCCGAATAAATTTCTTTCTCCCACACCATTCCATAGAAGTGGGGTGGTACACTTTCTCCCATAGAGAAACTCAAATGGTGCCATCTCAATACTGGCTTGATAGCTGTTATTGTAAGAGAATTCTGCGTAAGGCAGACTTTCATCCCAACTGGCTCCATAGTCTAGGGCACATGCCCTCAACATATCTTCTAGAATCTGGTTGGTCCTTTCTGTCTGTCCATCAGTCTGAGGATGAAAAGCAGTGTTGAATTCCAATCTCGTTCCCAATGACTCATGTAGTTGCCTCCAAAAATGAGAAGTGAATTGAGTTCCCCTATCAGACACAATACTCTTGGGTACTCCATGCAGACACACAATCCTATTCATATATATCTTGGCCAACTTGTATAGGTTGTCTTCACGGGTATGAAATGAGCCACTTTAGTGAGGCGATCTACTACTACCCAAATAGAATCATATCCAGACCTGGTCCTTGGCAATCCGGTGATGAAATCCATGCCAATCTTATCCCACTTCCAATCAGGAATAGGTAGTGGTTGTAGCAATCCTGCTAGTTTCTGATGTTCCGCTTTCACTCTACTACATACATCACACAAAGCAATATGTTCGGCGATGTCCTTCTTGAGATTATTCCACCAAAATCTTTCCTTCATATCCATGTACATTTTGGTGTTACCCGGATGAATGGAATATGGTGAGTTGTGTGCTTCTTGTAAAATTAGTTTCCGAAGCTCCGGATCTTGTGGAACACAGATACGTTTTCCATACCATAAAGTACCTTGTCCGTCTTCATGGAATCCTTTGGCTTTTCCCTTGCCAATATTTTCCTTGATCTCTTCAATTTCCTTGTCTGTCTTTTGGGCTTCCTTGATCTTGTCCAACAATGTGGGTTGAACATCCAATGTCATGAGATGTCTCTTGGGCACAATCTCCAATCTAAGGTCTCTAAATTGGGCACACAGGTCATCTAGCAATTCTCCCTTAGTAAGGCCATTCACAAATACCTTACGGCTTGGAGCATCCGCTACAACATTTGCTTTACCGGGGTGGTATTGAAAACTCAAGTCATAGTCCTTGATGAGTTCTATCCATCTTCTTTGTCTCATGTTCATTTCTTTCTGGGTGAAGATATATTTCAAACTTTTGTGATCTGTGAACACTTCACATCGTTTTCCCAAAAGATAGTGTCTCCATGTTTTGAGTGCATGGACAACAGAGGCTAACTCCAAATCATGAGTAGGGTAATTTACCTCATGAGTTTTGAGTTGTCTCGAGGCATAAGCCACAACTTTCCATTCTTGCATTAGAACTGCACCTAATCCATGATGAGATGCATCACAATACACTTGGAAATCTTTCTCTAAATCTGGCAGACATAAGACTGATGCTGTCACTAGTCTCTTCTTCAATTCTTGGAAACTGAGTTCACATCCTTCAGACCAAGCAAATTTCTTGTCTTTCTTTAGTAACTCCATCATTGGCTTAGCTACCTTGGAGAAATTCTCAATGAATCTTCTGTAGTATCCTGCCAAGCCAAGGAAACTACGAACCTCTTTTACTGACTTAGGAGATTCCCACTCAGTTACAGCTGACACTTTTGTGGGGTCAACCGCTACACCATCTCCTGACACAACGTGTCCAAGAAATCCAACTTCATTCAGCCAGAATTCACACTTGCTGAATTTTGCATACAACTTATGCTCTCTAAGCTTCTCAAGTATCAAACGCAAATGTCCTTCATGCTCTTCTTTACTTTTGGAGTAGATCAAAATGTCATCGATGAAAACGACAACAAACTTGTCAAGGAACTCCATGAACACCTTTTTCATCATATTCATGAAATAAGCTGGTGATTGGTCAAACCAAATGGCATCACAGTGTACTCATACAATCCATACCTAGTGGTGAAAGTTGTCTTAGGTATGTCTTGTTCTCTTATCTTAAGCTGGAAATAACCTAACCGAAGATCAATCTTTGAGAATACACATGCTCCTTCTAACTGATCAAACAAGTCATTGATTCTAGGCAAAGGATATTTGTTCTTGATAGTCACCTCATTGAGTGAACGATAATCTATGCATAACCTTTGACTTCTATCTTTCTTTTCCACAAATAAGACTGGTGCTCCCCAGGATGAAGAACTTGGTTGAATAAACCCTTTCTGCAACTGTTCTCCAAGTTGTTTCTTGAGTTCTTTCAACTCATCAACTGACATCTTGTAAGGTCTCTTTGCTATTGGCCCTGATCCTGGCAGCAAGTTAATCAGAAATTCCACATCTCTATCTAGTGGCATTCTCGGCAATTTTTCTGGAAACACATCTGGATATTCTCTCACAATTGGCACACTGTCTATGCTAACCCCCTTAAGAGAATTTAGCTTACTCCCTTTTGATTCAAAGTTAGTCTTGAATCTAATCCTTTTATTATCCGGGGTTGTGAGTGTGACAGTATGATTGGCACAATCTAGCACTCCCTTGTGCTTAGTCATCCAGTCCATTCCCAAAATGACATCCAATCCTTGGTAATTTAGGATTATCAGATTAACGAGAAACTTATACTTCCCAAACTCTATGACTAGGTCATGACATCCTGAGTTCACTATCATTTCTCCAGCAGGAGAACTTACTTTTATAGGACACCCAATAGTTTCAACTGGAAGTTCATTTCTTTCAAAAAATGCTCTTGATATGAATGATGCGATGCGCTAGTATCAAAAAGAACAAGTGCTGGAATAGAATTGAGTTTGAACTTACCAGCCACAACATCAGGTTCCTCATAGATCTCTTCCACATTGATGTGGTTCACTTGTCCCTTCTGAAAGGGTTGGGCTTGTTGGGTCCTTCAACTTTCTTTTCTGAGAATTCATTTGCATAATGCCCCATCTTCTTACACTTGAAGCATTCAACCTGACTGGGATCTTTCTTGACAGGCTGGCTTCCAGTACCACTTCCACTTCCATTGTGGTGGCTCTTGTATCCACCCTTGTGGTTCTTGTACTTGTCATTGTCATGACTACGGTGATGCTTGTTGTCATGATGACGATTGTGGTTATGGTGGCTGTTGTACTTTCCATGCTTGTGGGATCCAGAATTCCCACTATCATCATAATGGGAACGCTTGTGAGACGATCTCGAGCTGTGCTTCCTCTTTCTGCTTTCAACCTGCTTCATCTTGTTCTCCAAGATGGTAGCCTTGTCACAAAGGGATTGGTCGGTGGGGACATAGGCCACAGATAACTGCAGATTCAGTTTATCGTTCAGTCCTTTGAGGAACTTCTCTTTCCTCTTGGCATCGGTATCCACTTCATCCGGTGCATAACGCGCCAGATTGTTGAACTCCTCAATATATTCAGCCATGCTGCGGTGGCGCTGCTTCAGATTATGGAACTCCTTCTTCTTCAAACTCATCACTCCGGATGAGATGTGAGTTGTACGGAAACCATCTTCAAAGATAGCCCATGTCACATCCTCAATGGGAGTGGTGATCTGGAAGTTATCCCACCAAGTAGCTGCTGGTCCTTCCAACAAGTGTGCTGCAAACCTGACTTTCTCCTCGTCGGTACAGCCGACAGTCACCAAATCCTTGTTCACTGCACGTAGCCAATCATTGTCCACCATGGGATTAGTAGTTCCTGAGAACTTTGCAGGCCTCAGTCTTAAGAATCTGGTGAGCATGTCAAATCCTGGTGGATTGTTTTGATTGTTGTTGTTGTTGTTGTTATTCTGATTCTGCATGAAAGTGGTCATCATCTGCATCAGTTGTGCATGTGCTGTCATCAGCTGCTGCATCTCGGGGGTGACATTGTTGTTGTTCGGGTTGGGGTTGGCACGTCGAGGAGGCATCTGTGGTTTTCAAATAAGGATAAGAATGAGATACCCATAGATGATTATTATGCACAATACATCACATAGACAATCACCAAACAAGCATCAAAATAACATAAAGTTCAACGACATAAACAACAAGTTTGAAAAGCAAACACACCAATAGCAAGACATCCACATGTTGGATGGTCATTGCGACTCAATAATCATAAGCATGGTAAATGATAGATAAATGAGTAGTCATCACTACTCCTCTGCGTCAACCTCCTCATCAACAAGTGTAAGACCTGCATTCTCCATAGCGGTCTTGTATTCCTAGACATTGGTAGTCAAGGCCTCTACCTTGGCTTTGAGAGCCCTCTTCTGTGAACGAAGTCTCTCAATCACACCCTGCTGATGCTCGAGCTTGAAGTCCTTGGCCTCTAGTTATGCAGTCATCTCTCGAATCATCTTGTTCCTGTCTTGGACTCTCTTCTCTTGGCTTTTGAACTTCCTGTCCTGGCTCTCAAACTTGGCCTCCATTTCCTTGACTATCTCGTCTTGATCCGTGAAGAGCTTGTCCTTCTCACGAAGTTGCACCTGGAGCTCGTCATTGCTAAGCATGACGTTGGTCCTATCAGTATCTAGGTGTCTAAGTAAAACCTCTAGGTCCTGAAGGTACAGACTAATCGGCTCTGCCGTCTCTCTAGCAGCATCCTCAACTCAATAGCCTCACCATCCTCGTCGCGTCTTCCGAAGGAGAGGAAGTGAGTACCTCTAAGCTCCCTAGAGTGCCTCCCTAACAGACGCCCAAGTAAATCCTGCATGACTACCTCTAGGCCTCTCTCCTTGTCGTCATGCATAAGCTTGAAGGTGATGGCCTCTGTGGCTGGCTCAGTCTGGAGTCCTGGCTGGGTAACTTTGAAGTCCCAAAGGTCCTTCCTCTCAAACTTGGTGAGGGGAAGCATCATGATGTTAGGAAGCGGAAGATTGAGCACACTAGTGAGCTCAATAAGACGAGTGCCAAAACGAGTTCCCTTGAACTCTTCAGCCGTGCTGATAGTAACATTAGGCATCTATTTTATAAGATAAGAAAAGTTAGAATCAATCATCAATAGAAAATCTCAAGACAAAGCATCAACACACAAGTCATGGCATACATAAATTCATTACAAGCATTCCAAGGTTCATCATAACTTAGACAAAATTTTGGAAATAAAATGATAAGTGTGGTGGTCCAACTAACAAAGTACATTACAACTCTAACTCTCTAGACTAAAGGCTATCAAATCATCCTACCAATAGAGATGAGAAAGAAGATTAGAAAATTTTACGAGAAGAAAAGACAAGTGGATAAAATTTTCAAAGTGTTGAAATTTTTCCTTAGTGGTTTCTAATCCAATCCTAGGGTTATAATCCTACAGGCAACACAGTGCTCTAATACCATCTGTAAGATCCCTCCCTTTTAAAGGTAAGGATCCTGTGATTGCAATGCTAGTCCCTGGATCAATGTTAGCATCCATAGTTTAAGATGAAGTACACAGAAACAAAGGTCATTATTACATATCATTCCAGAGACAAACATAGTCTTTTACAACTCCATGGCCATAGGCCTAATACAAGAGTTAAACCATAACAATATAAATAAGTCTTCATCTTCATATGCCACAGGCAAGTATGTTGAGTGTAGACTCATAACCCCCTAATCATCATCGAAATAACCTGCAACATCACAAGTTACAGCCATAGTGGGTCAATACATTGGAATAGTATTGGCAAGTGATACCTTAGTAGAATATTAACATCTAGTTGCTACATGCATTTGGCTAAGTGTAGCTTAGGCTTGCTTTGCTCAAAATAGGTTTTACCAATTAGTTGAAAACACTATGTTTTTCTTTGACAAAAATTTCCCATGGAGCCACCAATAGAAATTGGTGAACCTTCACCCTTGTTCAACCACAAGTTTTAACTTAGAAAATTGGGATGCGGAGATTCTTGGTAGCTTCCATGTCTTGATGCTCAAATTTTCCAATACCAGGGACATGGCTAAGTACTTAGATTCTTCCATCTGCAGAGGTTGTGCACTTCCCCACAAGACTTGATTTTCACCAAGACAGGACCTTTCAGAAGCCTTCCCTTAGACCAAATGGACGCGTTCCAACCTATCATCCCACTACCACCAACTTTCCAAATGGCTAAGTTATTGCAACCTATATGATCCAGGCAGAGCCCATATTGCCATGTGGCTGCACTAGAAGCTTCTTAACATTTGGCATCTCAAATCCCTTTGTTCTTGGGTGGCTTTGCACAAGTGTGATACACAAGTTAAACCATAGAAATGGGCCTTGTGTAACCACTCAACACAAACCAATATTTCCATTCCACCCAGGTGTTCCATTCACTTAGTTGTTTTATTAAGCAAAACATAAGTCAAATACTTAGAATTATTTCTCATAGCATGAAAATATAATCCACCCTTGGTTGCTACTATCTAGGATAATCATGGCAATAGCAAGTATCTTAACTTAGAGGAAATTCTAACATTACTACAACTACTAGGATTTCCCAAGCATAGCATATAGATACTTAGCAAAATAGTCATGCAAGTCCTATACAAAATATTTCTAATGCATAGGTAAAAATATTGGGATAGAAACATGAAGCACCACTTGCCTTGGTAGTTTGGGGAGTAGCAGCAATCTTCACAACCACAATCACTATTAGCACCAAAATCTACACATAAAATAATGGCACCAAATTCACATATCAAAAATATACAAACAAAAATATATAAATGCATGCAAATGCCATGTGATGATTTTCTACACCAAACAACACAAGTATACAGTACTGAATCATAAACAAGACCATGACACACTAAATAAACTTTATTTGATCTTTAAATCATTTTTCAAATCATTTCTATACTCAAAATAAACCTATAAATGTCTCTGCAAAAATAACCAATTTTACAGAAGCAAAACATTAAACACATTGCATAAATGGATAGCATTATTTCTCCTGATTCCAATGATATAAAATTTGTAAAATTTGAACGTGTGGATCAAAAGTTATAGATTTTATAAAATCTAGCATCTAATAGATCAAAATTTCTAATTTAGAACAGACTCTGGCCACGTGGCTGTTTTCTATTCGCCGGTACCATTTTGTGTGGATCGACAGATGCTAGCCGTCAGATCTAAAGTACATCGCACGATACAGAATCTAACTTACCCCTTCGTCTAGTGGATCTATCATAGCCGATCGATCTAAATCCTACGGTTCCTAGCAACTGGTCAAAGACGGGCGGCACTGGCGGCGGCAAGTGGCGGCGGCGCGCTCTGTCAGAGAGGTTGCCGGCGATTTAGATCGCGCGGGGAGGCACGGAGATGCTTACCATGCTCATGTGTCTGTAGTGAAGCTCAAGGTGGGGTCAGATACTCGAGGGGCGCACGGGAGAAGTGGCCTGTCACATCCCAAAATTTTCCAAATTTTGAAATGTGAAAAATTAAAATAAACAAATAAATAATTGTTGATTTTTAGGGTGAGAAGAAACTATTTGATTCCATTTGGAAACATCAAAACCTATTTTGGTCAAATAAAATCTTAAAGGGATTTAAAAAGATAAACAAATAATAAATAAAAATTATAATAGTTGGAATCACTATTTTTGGATCTTTTAATAAAAAGATATGGTTTTCAAAAGCAAAGGTAGAAATATAAATAAGTACTATTTTATAGAGCCAAATTAAATCTTGGCCAAGTTTTTGAAATAGAATACTTCTATTTGATAAAAAGAGTAAAGATTTATTTAAATAAAATAATGAGGGTTTATTAATATCCAATTTTATTAAAGTAAAGGTTTTTCCATTTTAAATAAACACTAAAACTTGTTAATTTATTTTAAATAAGATTTCCAAGTGTTTTTGTTTTTCAAATGAAACCTACTGAAATGGTTTTGATACTATTTAGATTTCAAATAGAGTTTTTAAATAAATTAAATCCTATTTGAATTAATGACTAAGGTCTATTTATTTAATTATTAATGGATCCTAAAAAGAATAAAAATTATTTTGTTTTGGACTTTGATTTATGTTGTTAAACAGAATTAAAATCTATATAAAGTTTGGCAAAGGTTTGAATTCATTTGGGTGTTTGAATTGTTTGAATAAAATCAAAACAGAAATTTAAATGGAAAAAGAAAAAGCATTCAGTATATAAAAAATAGAAACAGACTCAACCCACTAAGAAGGCCCAACAAGCCCAGCAAGAGCCCACCCGGCATACCCTCACCGAAACGTTTTCTTACACGCGAGCACACCCGCAGAGACACAGACAGGTGGACCCCGTGCCCTCTCTCTCTCTCACTGTCAGACGGGCCCCACTGCCACGCAGTCATCTTCAACCCCGCGACCATGTCCGCCAGCCGTTGCTGCCGATTAATTGCCAGCGTCAATACGCGTTGATGGCTGAGTTAATCTCGTCTGCGACCTCGCCCGTTTAAGCATCTCTCCCTCCTCGCCATTTCCCCCCAGAAACCACTGCACGGGAGCCACCAGGCTTCCTCGAATCAGCTTTGCACCGCCGCTGCTCTAGTGAGCTTCTCCAACAAATTCCGGCGAACCGCAGCCGCCTCTCCACTCCCCAAGCACGCAAGCTTGCTCTCCGTTCCCTTGCGCGTCTGCCCATAGCCCCAGCTTGCTCCCGTGCGCTCTAGAATCTCGGCTTCGCCAACATCAGAGCACCACCGTCTTTGGCCGTTTCTCCGGCGAACTCCCCAGGTACCCTCCGTTCGCCCCATCACCTCCTGTTGATGCTCCCATCATCCCCAGATCAGCCCGCATCTAACCGTGCCCCTACTTTGCCTCGGCGCGACCTGCAGCTCCATCCCCGACGTCAAACAGAACCGCCTGACACCACCACTGACTCCGACGAGGAATTGCCAGCAGCTCCGAGCGCCCCTCGCCAAGCCAACGCCACCTCGAGCTTCGCCAACCCTCTGCGAGCACGGTGAGTTGTTTCCCTTCTTCCCTTGCTTCCTATAATCACCGCGACGCCAACGTCTGACCGCGCGCCGCCAGTCGCTGCCGCGCAGCGCCGCCAGTTTCTGACTAAGCAACCGTGCCCATTAGATCGTGATCTTATGTCTAGGATTAGAATCAGACGAAGGGGTATGAGTTGATCAGCGCCGTGCGATTTAAATAAAATCCTACGGTCCAGAGAGGTTGATCCGCACGAAGCGGTACCGGACAATAAGATAGAGCCACGTGGCCAGTCTGTTTGAATAAAACCAGAAAATGTTCTATTTGATTTGCAAACTTGTAAAATTCATAACTTTAATTCTACACATCCAAAGTTTGCAAATTTTATATCAATGGATTCAGCAGAAAAAGTACTTTGCAACCATGCACTTTGTTTAATGATTTGCTTCTGGAAAATTGGTTGAATTTGCAGAAACTTGTGTAGGCTTATTATGAATATAAAAATTATTCTAGATATAATTTTAATGTGAAATCCTTGCAAAATGGTTTGTTGTGAACCTACTGACCCTGGGAACCAACTTATGGTGTTAAAAATGTATTTTGTGAAGTCTAGAAATAAATATTTGAATTAGCTCATTTCTAGCCAAATAAAAATATTGATCATGATTTAGAAATGATTTTGTGAGTGAAACTTTTGGGAAATGATTTGATTGAAACCTTCTGACCCTAAACACTAAGTTTTGAGGTTTAAAAACATAGTTGGTGAACCCTTTAAAGAATATTGCTTTGCTAAAAACATTTTCAACCACATAAAATAATGATTTGATTTAAAAATGGTTTATAGATAAAATCTTTTGCAAATGGTTTTACCACTTTAGTAAATGACCACTTTTGAACTTTAAAATGTTTAGAGCTTAGTATAAACCACTTTTGCAAATAAAAATATCTTTTGCATGCTTGCATGCATGACCTTGTTTTTGTTATTTTATGTGTGACAAATTGTTTGAATGCTAGTTGAATATGTGTTTGCTTGGTTGATTTGTAGTAAAGTTAGAAGAGTGTGATATTTGCAAGATCAAGAAGTGAACCAACATTCTCTACTAAAAAGGCAAGTGACACTATCATCCAAGTCCTACTATTTTCATTACACTTAGTGGATTTTGTAACATGCATGGAAAGGTTTACTATATTTTATGCTATGCTAAATCCTAATAGGATACCCTTATATATGCCTTAGTGGAAACAATGTAGTTGTAGTATGCTTAGCCCTGCTATATATTGGGATGGGATACATGATATGATTATATGAAGGGTTGAAAAGACATATGTTTTATATAATAAAACAAGTAATCAATGAACCACCTGGGTGGACAAGGATACTCAAGCTTTGGACAAGGTGGCAACAAAAGGAACCATGTTTATATGGCCATCTCTTTTTGTATGTGCACTAGAAGAAAACCACCCAGGGACTTAGAGATTGAACATGTTTCTCATACAGTGGCTTCCGTGTATAGCCACATGCTAAATGGGCTCTGGCTTAGTCAACTACATAGTGGAAGACCCATGCATTGACATCTTCAGGTTAACTAGAATTGTGTAAGGGAACTTGAAACCCTACATTGGTGCCTGGATGACAAGCTAGCATTGTGTATTGGGAGGACTTCTATGGAAAGACTTTGTCACATTCTCAATCTGCCAGTACTCCATCTTGGTGAGTACTTATCCAGCGGCCACTGGTGGCATCAAGATGAGATTGTGTCATGTGGTTAAAGTGTACAACTTCTGCAGAAGATTAAATTCTAAGTACTTAGTTGTGTCCCCGGTTATGGACAATACTGAGCAACTAAGGCCTGAAGCTATGGAAGATCTCGACATTCCAATTTCTCAAAGTAAAACTTGATGGTGACAACAAGGGATTTGAAGCACTTAGAGTTTTCCTAGAAGTTCAGAAAGATTTGACAAAAGATCAAAAACTATTTTGAAAAGACAGGATAAAACTATATTGCTTTCTGCAAAAGAGCCTAAACCCTACTTAGCCAAACATGCATGTAAATGATAGGATCCACTTATTTCTACATAGTAGTGAAACTTGCCAATACAATTCAAATGTATTGACCCTTGTGGCTACAACTTATTATGTTGCAGGTTTGTTTGATGTTAGTGAAGTGTGTTGAATAGGATTACAAGTCTACAACCAACATGATTGCCTGTGGCACTTTGAAGAAGAAGGACCTCATGCTATTGTTATATTCTGCTGCATTGTAATGAGTTAGCCAAATGATCTATGTAAGATGTAATGAATTATTTTATTCCTGGTTATAAAGTTGTATCATGACCTTTGTTTCTTGATATTACATCTTAACTGTAGATGCTAGCTATTGATCTAGGGAGTAGCATTGTAAACACAGGGATCTCTACCTTATTAAAGGTTGGGAACCTTACACGGCCATTGCTCGGCGGAGCGAAGCCTGTCGTCAGGCACGGCTGTTCGTTGATGTTGCCGATGTTGTAGATCATGCCAGAGAGAAACAAGCGGCACGTTAGATGCGGGGAACGACGCTGGTCATGTGAGTAACAAAGAGAGGGCAAGGCACACTCGGGACTAACCAGATTAACTCGCCGGAGTTGCGTTGAGCTTCAGTTGCTTCCAGAGGTGGATGATGGCGATGGTCTAGGGCGATACAGAGCAAAAGAAGGGCATGAGAAGATGCGCAAGGACATACTGATCATGCTCGTTTGAATCAGAGACAGGGGCGGTCGATGCTTACCGGAATCGCACACCGGAGACGCTCAGTACTGTGGTGGTGCAAGTGGAATTGTGGGCAGCCTGGTGGCGGAGAAGAGGCACTAAGTGAGGGGAAAGATGCAGAGAGGAGAGGGGGTTAAATAGCCAGTGAGGGGCGAGGAGATCGCGCGGCATTGATCGGCAATTAATCCTGCTTCCTTCGCGACGGTGATGGAGGTAACGGCGGCATCGACGTGGTCAGGGGGTGCGGGGTTTGGGGACGATGACCGCGTGGAGTTTGGGTCCACCGGTCAGCAAGCGCGGGGTAGGTCTGCGTCGCGTGAGAGAGAGAGGAAAACCCCGGGTGGACTTGCTGGGCTGAGTCTGCTGTTGGGATGAAAGGCTGGCGCAGGCCTTTTCCATTTCTTTATTCTTTTTCAATTTCTTTTTGATTTTCCAGGAAACATTTTCAAATTAATTCAAATGTGTTTGAGTTCAAATTTTTCTGTATTTTTTATAAAGTGAAAATTGTACACATTTGGCTACAGAACAATGTTGTACACTTTAAAATAATTTAGTACTTTGGGATTTTAAAATAAATAAGGTTTTTACCCATTGTTTAATAAAGACAAAGAAATGGTTTAAATTTGTTTCCTTGTTTTGAAATCCTTGTCCAAGCTTTGGAATTTATCAAACAATCCTATGAACAAACAACATTGGTTTAAAAAAAATATTCTCTCACTAGAGAGTAGCATTGGATCAATGCTTTGCTTACATAAAATAATAAGCATACAAATGCTTCTGTTTTTGTAAAACTCTGAAAATGATCCTAAAATGATCATGAATGCATGGATGATATGCAAAGCTTTGAAAACATGATTTTAGGGATGTTACATAACAGAATTAGTAGCACATTACATCATCCATTACAAACCATACTAGTCTTACAAATAGTTGATCACATGATCAAGTCTTAATACACATCAAAGTAGCGGAAAATAACGTAGTAGAGGCTCCAGCTTCATTGTCACAGGCAATGCTGATGATGGGAGATGATCCTAGTTATCGTAGACATCCTGCTATCGTCCTCTGGATAGTCTTCTTCATAGTCTGGCCATGGGAATAGTCAGGGACAAAGCCATGAGTACTTTTAAAGTACTCGCAAACTATCACTAATGTAAGTAAGATAATTCTAGTAGGAATCTTAAGCTCTAGGCTTATTTGCAATAGGCTAGTTTTATTTTAGAGGTACTTAGTAGTAAATACATATTTTAGTTATCTAGATTACTTAAGAGGGAACTTAGTTTCATGTCCACAACCCTGTGTGGTCAAGTCCAAGTCATATTTCAATTCACAAATCATTTTGAAAATATATGAGAACGGAACAGTATGGCCATCCAACTGTCCATGACCACGGACGAGGCTATTCGAATAGTTTGACACTCTTTAGAGGTGGTACACTTTCACCACAACATTCGATACATCCGTCAGGGATAACCCTGAATCATCATACTTGGTATGCGGATAATCA
Organism: Avena sativa; assembly: GCA_916181665.1. Taxonomy (NCBI): domain Eukaryota; kingdom Viridiplantae; phylum Streptophyta; class Magnoliopsida; order Poales; family Poaceae; genus Avena; species Avena sativa. The sequence continues at coordinate 125,930,420 of OV702297.1, forward strand.
ATCCTAACCTTTCAATTACATACCCTAGTATAGGCACCTCCCCTATGAGTTTGGCCTCCCAGCCATGGCCATCTGCCATCCCGGGCACTACATAGGTGGACATTCATATTCATGAGGTAGCCTCGTCTCAACCTCTTTCCGCGAGGGAACCCATACTAAGACACATAAACTTCCAGTTAGGCCCTACCCAACTCAGGTATTGTGGTTGTACAGTAAAGTTGGAATGATATCGCATCTGAACCCAACCATCAGTTTTTATCAAAGTCAGGGCACATGCTTCATTCAGTATCATATTCAACTCATTTTGTTCCATAACACATGTCAAAACATTTCAATACAATGACTCATCATCCCAAGGTTTTCATAATCATTTACTCCAAGTGTTCCCATCTACAGTGATGAAGATTAGTTTAGCACTAGCATCTATCATTGAGGTGTCACTATTGAGGGGTACTAATCAAGTGTAACTACCTACACCTAGTTCTATTCTCTTGATGGCATCTTTCCTATTTCTCCACTAATCACCAATTAATTAACTATTTTAGCAACTTTGATAAAAGGAAGAAAATATAAAGCTTGCAGGTAAAACTTGGGATTTGTATAATCACGGTTGTATCACCATAGCATGCATAATATATCTTTCATATGCTAGCTTGCATATGACTAGATTGCATAGTTTAGCTTGCCTTGGTTGGTGAAGTTGTCGAAGTTCTCCTCTTCTTCGTCGTAGAACTCCTCTTCCTCATACCCCGGGTTGATATTAGCGTCTATAAATAAATACGAGATACACAATCACCAAACTATACTTAACTATTTCTATTTAGCACACAAAGATCCACACTAGATGATCTAGCATCATCTCAATCACTACATGAAATATTCACATGGCCTTATTTATATTTTTTTAGAAATGCAATTTCTAGTCATTGAAAAATACTTAAGATTTAATATTCTCCAATTATAAAATATGGGATCATGTTGACACATGTAATCACCACATATTCCAATACTTGAGAATGTGTTTTAAAGTGGATGGCATATATTACAAAGTTTAATATTGCCATTTAATAATATTAAAGTGACTCGAAATGACTATATAGCATTCTTTTAATACTAGTCCATGATTAATGTATGTAAAACTAAATATTTTTTACATATTCAGATAGATCATGGAAAATGTGATTTTTGAGAATTGGAATCAACTCAAAATCATTTATGGTCGATTTTAGAAAAATGTTTGAATTTGTAAAAGTTTCTGCCTTGTTATTTTTACTCTGGGTGATCTGTAACTTCAAACTCTTTGAATTCAATAGAGTGGTTAGATAATTTCATTACCTTTCTAAAAAAATTGGAATCATGCAATTTGGTTTAGTAAATCTTCCTGAATTTAATTTTGAAGTCACTAACAGAATGGTGTTTTGGAATAAAAGGGAAAATCTAAATTTGAATTTGTGGGAAACGCGCGGGAACGTTACTCGGTCGGACCAACTACGCGGCGCACGCGCATCGGGATACACTTGTGTTGGTCCCACGCATCAGCGGCTGATCTAAACCGAAACGGTATCCTCTATTCCTAGTCGCACGATAAAAGCTCGATCGATGGCTCTGCGTCGTCGTCTCCATCGCACAGCGCGCGCGAGATTAAACCCTAATTCAACGGCGAGGGTTGTCGGGGGCTTACCAGGGATCCATCTAGCTCCGGCGAGGTGGGAAAATGAGCTGGTAGACGATGGCAGTTCGAATGGTGGTCGCGGCAGCTCCTGGGCGGCTCCGAGCGATGGCTCCTTTCCACCACAGCAGCAGGGGGCTCCGGTGAAATTCGGGTGATGCAGTGCTCACCTTGCTCCGGGTATGGGTCAGAGGGAGTGCTGGGGGAGAGGTGAGTTGAGTGGTGTGCATTTTGAGGCAGGGGAAGGGGTATATTTATACCCCGGCGAGAGGATCATTGCGGCATGGCTCGGGCTTGTCGGTGATGGCGTTACAGTGTGCTATAGGCGTGGCGGAGGGTGTAGGCCGACGCAGTGCTTCATGGCGATCTTCATGGGAACAGTGGTGCAGCGAGGCATGGTCTCAATCGGTCAGGAACGTCGATGCACTCCTTGGGTAATGCGCGTGTTTGTCACGGCGTACGACGTGTACTCATCGCGCGGGTTCAAACGGGCATGTCTAGGAGATTACTGGCAGCATGGCGATTGCATTGACGCGAAGGGAGAGCGAGGCGCGGCATGGTTGCGAGGCTCGGCACACTGGCATGCGGCTTGGCATGGTCGGCAGAGAAATGGGCATGAACGCGTTGGCATCTCCACTGGTTGTCATTGAGTGAGGCATGCACTGGCGAGTGTGGTGAGGTCAGGGCTACCTTCTAGACATCATGGGCGAGGGCGACGGGGCTTATAGCAGTGAGTCCATGTCGGGTCAGCATCGTGAGCTCGGGTACAAGTTTGCATTGGTCAAATGGTTGAGTAAGCGAGGCTTAGTAGCACGGGCTCATACTAAGGAAAGTGTGGGCGAGTTGTGGAGGCTAGGTGAGGTACCAAAGATGATCACAACAATGATCTAAATAATGGGGAGTAGGTAGTCCTGTACTATGCTCAATAAGTATTCGACCAAATGGCCGCAAGAGAAAAAGATTTGAATTTTCAAATACCGTTTAGTGGGTTGGTTGATCATATGCTTGGGAGTCTTTGGTTGGAAGGGTTTGCCAAGTGGATAAGGTTTTGATGGTTTTCCAATAAGTGTTATCTTGGTGCAGTAGCTAGATTCAATTTTTTAAAGTACTTCAAATGAATTTGAATTTGTTCTAGTAAGTTTTGAAAGCTCAGTTGTGTTCATTGTTACTTGGTCTAGCAAGGTGAGAAAAGAAATGGAATTGTTTCTGTTTGAAATCATTTACTAGAGATGCTCAAAGTGAGCTAAGTGTTAACATTTGCAAAAGTGACCATTATCATATATGCTTTATATTTTGATTTCCTTTTTTCTTTGTTTGGTTTTTATTTGACCTAAGTGATATTGTTTTGATCTTTAAACCAAACTTCATCATTTACAACAAACAAATCATGGCATATCATGCATTCACCATCATTCATAAACACACACTTGCATTCATAGTTTTAAAGTTAAAAGCTTTTGTTAGCCCTAATTTTGGTTGCTTGGAAATTGATATCCTCATTTCAAAAAAAATGAGGTGTTACAAACCTTCCCCTCTTAAATAGAATCTCATCCCGATATTCAGGAAAAACTAGGAACTAAAGAGATTGGGAAACTCCGTCCTCATGTAATCTTCTCGCTCCCAAGTGGCTTCTTCTTCAGTATGGTTACTCCACTGAATTTTCAGAAACTTGATACTCCTGGTCCGGGTGGTTCTGAAGGCTTCTTCCAAAATATGAATGGGTACTTAACGATAAGTTAAATCCTTGTTGATATCCACGGCTCTATGATCTATATTTTTGAAAACTTCGGTCTTGTCCAGAACTTCCAAGAATTTTAGATGTAACAAGATATGAAACACATTATGTACGGCTGACATCTCTTTAGGAAGTTCTATCTAATAGGATACTTCTCCTCGGCGACTTAAAATCTTGAAGGGTCAGATATACCTAGGTGTAAGCTTCCCTTTGAGTTGAAAACGCTTCATTCATTTCAAGGGTGATACTTTGAGATACACAAAGTCTCTGATATTGAAGGTCAGGTCTCGACGTCTCTTGTCAGCGTAACTCTTCTATCTGGATTGAGCGGTCTTGAGGTGCTCATGGATCTTGTGAACCTTCTCTTCGGCTTCTAGTAGGATGTATAGTCTAAATATCTGACTCTCTCCTACTTGCGACCAATCTAGGGGTGGTACGACACTTCCTTCCATACAAAAACTCAAATGGGGCCATTTGCAAACTGGCCTGATAACTGTTGTTGTATGAGAATTCTGCGAAAGGCAGACAGTATTCCCATTTAGATCCATATTCTAGTACACAGGCTCTCAGCATATCTTCTAGTATCTGATTACTCTTTTCGTTTGTCTGTCGGTCTGCGGGTGATAAGCTGTGATGAAGTTTAGTTTGGTTCCTAATCCTTCTTGGTCTTTCTTCCAAAACCTTGAGGTAAACTGGGTTCCTCGACCGGACAGAACTGTCTTGGGGTTCTGTGCAGACTGACTATTCTAGCAATATACAACTCTACCAACTTCGAGCTTTCATAAGTGGTCTTGACGGGTATGAAATGAGCTACTTTGAACAGTCTATCTACTATGACCCAAATAGATTCATTTCCTCTACTAGATGTAGGCAAACCGGTGATGAAATCCATTCCAACTGAATCCCATTTCCATTCTGGAATTTGCAGTGGCTGCAACAGTCCTGCGGGTCGCTGGTGTTCCGCTTTGACTCTCTGACAGATATCACACTTGGCGATATAGCTTCCGACTTTTCTCTTCATCTTCTGCCACCAAAATTGCTCCTTCAAATTCTGATACATCTTCGTTCCTCCTGGATGAATAGAATAAGAGTATCATGGGCTTCTTCCAAAATGACTTGCTTCAACCCTGAATCTGCTGGCACACAGATGCGTCCCTTATACCACAGAACTCCTTCTTCATTTTCCGTGAATCCGGGTACCTTCCCTGTACCGATAGGACGCTTAATTCCATCAATACTAGCATTTCCTTTCTGCGCTTCCTTTATATTACTGATCAAAGTGGGTCAAATTTCGATACTAGCTAGAAATCCTTTGCTAACTAGCTCCATTCTAAATTTCTCCAACTCCTGATGCAAACTTGGCTGATCTTTCCTAATCATGGTGTTTAACCTACACGACAGTCTACTAAGAGCATTCGCTACCACATTGGCCTTGTCGGGGTGGTAGTGAATGTCAAGGTCATAATCCTTGACTAACTCTATCCATCTTAGTTGTCTCATATTCAGCTCCTTCTGGGTGCAAATATAGTTCAAACTCTTGTGATCTGAATAAATCTCATAGAGGTTACCCATGAGGCAATGACGCCTTCAAGGCTAACACTTCGGCTGCCAATTCTAAGTCATGGGTGGGATAATTCTGCTCATGTTGCTTCAGTTGTCTGGACAGATATGATATTACTTTGCCTTACTCCATCAACACACATCCGATATCAATCTTGGATGCATCACAATATACGTCAAAAGGATTCGTGATATCCGGCATGATCAAAATTGGGGCTGAAATCAATCTCTTCTTGAGCTCTTGAAAACTTGCTCCACATTTGTCCGTCCATTCAAACTTCTTGTCTTTCTTAAACAGCTGGGGCATCGGCCTTGCGATGCTTGAAAATCCTTCAAAAAACTTGCGGTAATATCCCGCTAATCCAAACAATGCACGGACTTCGGTTTGAGTGGTTGGGGCTTTCCATTCTTCAACATCCTTAATCTTGGCGGGGTTGATGGAAACTCCTCCTGCCGAAAATATATGTCATAGGAATTGTACTTCCTTTAACCAGAACTCACATTTCCTAAACTTGGCATACAATTTATGCTCTCTAAGGGTTTCAAGGATGGTTCTTAGGTGCTGCTCATGTTCCTCTTCCGACTTGGAATAGATCAGAATGTCATCGATAAAAGAAATGACAAACTTATCCAAGAAGTTCATAAAATCTTATTCATGATATTCATGAAATAAGCGGGGGCATTGGTTAATCCAAATGACATGACATTGTACTCATACAATCCATATCTGGTAGTGAAAGCAGTCTTTGGGATATCTGTTGCACGGATCTTTAGTTGATGATAACCAGTTCTAAGATCAATCTTAGAAAACACTCTAGCACCAGTCAGCTGGTCAAATAGATCTTCTATCTTTGGCAGTGGGTATTTGTTCTTGATGGTGACGTCATTTAGCTTCCGGTAATCTGTACACAAATGGGTGCACCATCTTTCTTATCCACAAACAAAACAGGCGATCTCCACGGTGATGCACTTGGTTGTATCAGACCTTTCCCCAACATGTCATCAAGTTTCTTCTTGAGCTCCACTAATTTAGCTGGGTTCATACTATAGGGTCTCTAAGCTATGGGTCTAGTTCCAGGAACTAGTTCAATGATAAACTCGATATCCCAATTTGGGGGCATACTGGGTAATTCATCTGGGAACACATCAGCATATTCACAGACTATCTGACTTGGTCTAGGGTTGATTGGACTAAACTCTTGTTGCACTTGAATTGACGGGGCAGTGTCTCAGACACATGCTCTACTGATACCCCGGTGCTACTGGTCATGGTTATGGCTTTCTTGGCACAATCTATTAATCCCTTATGTTTTGACATCCAATCCATTCCTAGTACTACTTCCAAACCTTTTGTTCCAAGTACTATTAAATTGGCATAAAAATCTATTCCATGTATTCTGATAGGTACGGCCTTGCAAATTTTTCTAGCTTTGGTAGTTGACCCGGGTATTTGAACTATCATAACATGCTTCAAATTTGTTGGTTGGATCTTACTAGTGCATGCAAATTCTTATGTAACAAACGAGTGTGATGCTCCAGAATCAAACAACACCTTGCAAGTACTGAGTTAATAGAAAACATACCCAGCACGACATCTAGTGCTTCCTGGGCTTCTTCTGCATTCATGTGGAATAGACGGCCGGTACGGTTGTGTGGGTTGCCTGGGGAAAACCTCTTTCCAGGATGGACACGGCGCTGCTGCTGGGCAGGTGCAGTGACATTGGGTGTTGCATCAAGCTTCTTGGGGCACTCATTAGAGTAGTGACCCACGATCCCACATTCAAAGCAGGTTATCATTGACTTGTCCTTCCCGGCAATAGGCACAACGTTGCTTCTAGTCCTTGGGGCAGTATTGTTGTTGGTGGTGGTGGACCTTGGCGGTGCATGGTTGAAGTTATGGGGGTTACCAGGGTTGTTGTTGTGGCCTCTAGGCCTCGGGTTTCCTCCGCCATGATTGGGAAAGTTCGGACGGGACATAGGTGGCATGTTGTTCCTTGGTGCAAATCTTGCAGACGAGTTGAGGCGATACTTCGGGGTATTGTGGGGTACAGGCTGGTGCATCATACGATGCTTGTAGTTCTCACTGGCTTGATTGATCTTTCCTTGCATCTGGATAGCAGAATCCACTAGAGCTTCTAGATCGGCAAAAGGAATATTGACTAGCACTGTCTGCATCTCATCATGCAGGACATTCAGGAATCTTTCCTTGTTCTTTGCCTCGGTGTCAATTTCTTTGGGGGCATACCTAGACAGAGACAGAAAATTGTCATGGTATTCCACCACATTCATTCTTCCTTGCTTCAACTCCCTGAATTCATCCCTCATCCTCTTGATCAAACTTGGAGCACATGAGTCCTGCTGAACTTGATCTTGAATTCCTCGCAAGTCATCATCTGTTCTCCATTCATTGTACGAGTGCTATTCCACCATGATCTTGCATAACCTGCCAGATAGTGGGTGGCAAACAATACTTTCTCCGCATCATCTACTCCTGCAACTTCTAAGTTGTTCTCCATTGATTGCAGCCAGTCATCAGCATCTAAGGGCTCTTCAGATTTGCTAAACATAGGAGGATTGGTGTTTTGGAAGTTCTTGATCTTAGATCCATGGTGATCCTGATTTCCATGGCCTTGGTTGTTATGCGCCATTTGGGCGATCTGCTGAAGAGTGGCCATATTGGCTTGACACTCGGTTCTACCGGCTTCTCGATCTGCAACTAGCATTTGCAGAATCTGAACCATCGGATCCTGGGATGAGTTGCTTCCACTGGGGTTGCCGCGAGTCATCTGAAGATTGAGGTAGATCATAAGACAAGAGGGAAATTTCTATGGATTATGGGTATGGTTCAAAAGCTCTAAACTTTGAGTATGGCTAAGGTTTCAAAACCACAACTCTTGTTCATTCATTCCAACCAACACATACAAACCACACATTGCAAACAACACATCACAACTACGAAGCATATGGTTTTAAGAACCATTCTGTCATGCTATGATACCTTGGGACCGGATATAAACTCACACCCATGACAGTGCGCTAGTGCTACTACTCATCATCAGAACTGGTGGGCTCTTCTTCATCCAGGAAATCAGTGTCCTCCTCGTCAGTGTGGAATTCCATGTTGATGTACTCATGATAGTCGTCATCGTCACTGAGGTACAAAGTGATATCCCCACGAACATCTTCACCTTTGTCTTCCTTCTCCTCGAGCTGAATTTCTTGGTCATGGATGGTTTCTTCAAGGGTTGCCACCTTCTAGCGAAGGAGAGCGATGATGCGGTCCTTCTTTTTACTTTGGAGACGAAGTGACTTGCGCTCTTTAGCTAGGAGGGCGAGGGTATGGTTCTTATCGGTTGCAACAAGGTGCTTATGGTTGGCATAGGCACGGGCGTTGTCCAACTCCTTCTGGGTCTCGTGCAGCATGAAGTCGAGGTGATCCACATAATGCTTCAGCTCCGGATGTCCTGGCATGGCCAAGGGCTGTCCCATGGAGTCACGTCTTCAATAGTGAGCGAAGCAGGTGCCAATGATCTGGTTGATGTTCTGCCCACACAGACGGGCCAACGCCTCCTGCATGGCTCTAGCTAGTCCATCCAGCCAGTTGTTCTCCCTCAAGCTGAATTGTATCTTCTCCGAGGCGGGTGGCTCCATCTTGCCTCTTAGATCGGCAATGATCAACCACTGTAGTTCTCCTCATGGTTGGTCATTGAGTTGTGCTCCAACGAACTCCAGGTGCGGGCATCTAAGAAACTCCGCGAGCTGACCCAAGTCCCTCTCGAAGATGAGTTCCCCTCCGTTGCCAAGCTGATAGAACTTGTTGTACTTGACTTCCATCTATAAGAAATTAGGATGAGTAAGTTAGTGAGGTGATCAAGTGTGTCAAATTTTATGTAGGATTGCAAAAACTTTAAGGAACATATGACTCTCTTTTGGAAAGAATCTCAAGGATAAGGATGAGAACGGGTTTTCATAAATACTCACTTTCTTTGTTTTGAAACTAAGTTTTTCATACGTCCATTCTAACTAGGGTCTCATATGGTCAGGATGGCTCTGATACCAACTTGTGAACACCCAGATTTTTAATTCCAGATGCATGTTATGTCGTACATCGCAATCCCAGGATTACCATTTTTGCGAGACATAACAGAATTGGTAGCATAGTACATCATCAATTACAAACCATAATAGTCTTACAAATAGTTGATCACATGATCAAGTATTAATACACATCAAAGCAGCGGAAAATAACGTAGTAGAGGCTCCAGCTTCATTGTCACAGGCAATGCTGATGACGGGAGATGATCCTAGTTATCGTAGACATCCTGTTGTCCGTCCTCCGGATAGTCCTCTTCATAGTATGGCCATAGGAATAGCTAGGGACAGATCCATGAGTACTTTTAAAGTACTCACAAACTATCACTAATGTAAGTAAGACAATTCTAGTAGGAATCCTAAGCTCTAGGCTTATTTGCAATAAGCTAGATTTGATCCAGAGGTACTTAGTAGTAAAGACCTATTTTAGTTATCTATATTACTCAAGAGGGAACCTAGTTTCATGTCCACAACCCTGTGTGGTCAAGTCCAAGTCATATTTCAAGTCACAAGTCATTTTGAAAATATCTAACAACAGAATAGTATGGCCATCCAACTGTCCATGACCGCAGACGCGGCTATTCGAATAGTTTGACACTCTGTAGAGGTGGTACACTTTCACCACAACATTCGATACATCTGTCAGGGATAACCCTGAATCATCATACTTGGTATGCGGATAATCAATCCTAACCTTTCAATTACATACCCTAGTATAGGCACCTCCCTATGAGTTTGGCCTCCCAGCCATGGCCATCCGCCATCCCGGGCACTGCATAGGTGGACATTCATATTCATGAGGTAGCCTCATCTCAACCTCTTTCCGCGAGGGAACCCATACTAAGACACATAAACTTCCAGTTAGGCCCTACCCAACTCAGGTATTGTGGTTGTACAGTAAAGTTGAAACGGTATCGCATCCGAACCCAACCATCAGTTTTATCAAAGTTAGGGAACATGCTTCATTCAGTATCATCTTCAACTCATTGTGTTCCATAACACATGTCAAAACATTTCAATAGAATGACTCATCATCCCAAGGTTTTCATAATCATTTTCTCTAAGTGTTCCCATCTACGGTGATCAAGATTAGTTTAGCACTAGCATCTATCAATGAGGGTGTCACTATTGAGGGGTACTAATCAATTGTAACTACCTACACCTAGTTCTATGCTCTTGATGGCATCTTTCCTATTTCTCCACTAATCACCAATTTATTAACTATTTGAGCAACTTTGATAAAAGGAAGAAAAGATAAAGCTTGCAGATAAAACTTGGGATTGGTATAATCATGGTTGTATCACCATAGCATGCATAATATATCTTGCATATTCTAGCTTGCATATGACTAGTTTTCATAGTTTAGCTTGCCTTGGTTGGTGAAGTTGTCGAAGTTCTCCTCTTCTTCATCATAGAACTCATCTTCCTCGTACCCTGGGTTGATACTAGCGTCTATAAATAAATACGAGGTACACAATCACCAAACAATACTTAACTACTTCAATTTAGCACACAAAGATCCACACTAGATGATCGAGCATCATCTCAATCACTACATGGAATATTGACATGGCCTTATTTATCTTATTTAGAAATGCAATTTCTACTCATTGAAAAATACTTAAGATTTAATATTCTCCAATTATAAAATATGGGATCATGTTGACACATGTCATCACCACATATTCCAATACTTGGAAATGTGATTTAAAGTGGATGGCATATATTACAAATTTTAACATTGCCATTTAATATTATTAAAGTGACTAGAAATGACTATATAGAATTCTTTTAATACTAGTCCATGATTAATGCATGTAAAATGAAAAAAATTACATATTCAGATAGATCATGGCAAATGTGATTTTTGAGAATTGGAATCAACTCAAAAGCATTCATGGTCGATTTTAGAAAAATGTTTGAAGTTGTAAAAGTTCCTGGCTTGTTATTTTTACTCTAGGTGATCTATAACTTAAAACTGTTTGAATCCAATGGGAGTGCTTAGATAATTTCATTACCTTTCTAACAAAATTGGAATCATGCAATTCGGTTTAGTAAATCTTCTTGAATTTAATTTTGAGGTCACTGACAGAATGGGGTTTCGGAATAAAAGGAAAATTCTAAATTTGAATCAGTGGGCAATGCGCGGGAACGTTACTGGCCCGGCCCAACTACGTGGAGCGTGCGCAGCGGGATTCACTTGCATTGGTCCCATGCATCAGCAGCTGATCTAAACCGAAACGGTATCCTCTATTCCTAGCCGCACGATTAGAGCTCAATCGACGGCTCCGCGTCATTTTCTCATCGCATAGCGCGCATAGGATTCAACCCTAATTTTACGACGAGGGTCGTCGGGGGCTTACTAGGGCTCCATCTAGGTCCGACAAGGTGGGCAAACGAGCTGGTAGACGACTACGGTTCGAATGGTGGTCGCGGCAGCTCCTGCGCGGCTCCTAGCGATGGCTCCTTTCCACCACAGTAGCGGCGGGCTCTGGTGAAATTCCGATGATGCAGTGCTCTCCTTGCTCCGGGGATGGGTCAGAGGGAGTGCTAGGGGAGAGGTGAGTCGATTGGTGTGCATGTTAAGGCAAGGGAAGGGGTCTATTTATACCCCGGTGAGAGGAGCATTGCGGCATGGCTCGGGCTTGGCGAAGGCGGCACTACAGTGTGCTATAGGCATGGAAGAGGGTATAGGGCGACGCAGTGCTTCATGGCGATCGTCATGAGCACAGTGGCGCAGCGAGGCGCGGTCTCAATCGGGCAGGAACGTTGATGCACTCCTCGGGTAACACGGGTGTTCGTCACGACATACGGCGTGTACTCGTCACGCGGGGTCAAGCGGGCATGTCTGGGAGATTGCTGGCGGCATGGCTATTGCATTGACGCGAGGGGAGAGCGATGTTCAGCGTGCTTGCGCGGGATTGCTCTACGCACTGGCATGCGGCTCGGCATGGTCGGCAGAGAAATGGGCACGATCGCGCTAGCGTCTCCACTGGCTGTCGTTGAGCGAGGCATACGCTGGCGAGTGTGGTGAGGTCGGGGCTACCTTCTAGACATCATGGGCGAGGGCGGCGAGGCTTGTAGCATTGAGTCGATGTCGGGTCGGCATGGTGATCTCGGGTACAAGTTTGAACTGTTCAAATGGTCGAGTGAGCGAGGCTTAGCAGCACAGGCTCGTACTAAGGCAAGTGTGGGCGAGTTGTGGAGGCTAGGTGAGGTACCAAAGATGATCACAACAATAATCTAAATAGTAGGGAGTAGGTAGTTTTGTACTGTGCTCAGTAAGTATTCGACCAAATGGCTGCAAGAGAAAAAAATTGAATTTTCAAATTTTGTTTAGTGGGTTGGTTGATCATATGCTTGGGAGTCTCTGGTTGCAAGGATTTGCCAAGTGGAGAAGGGTTTTATGGTTTTCCAATAAGTGTTATCTTGGTGCAGTAGCTTGATTCAATTTTGAAAAGTAATTCAAATGAATTTGAATTTGTTCTAGTAAGTTTTGAAAGCTCACTTGTGTTCATTGTTAATTGGTCTAGCAAGGTGAGAAAATAAATAGAATTGTTTCTGTTTGAAATCATTTACTAGAGATGCTCAAAGTGAGCTAAGTGTTAACATTTGCAAAAGTGACCATTAGCATATATGCTTTATATTTTGATTTCCTTTTTTCTTTGTTTGGTTTTTATTTGACCTAAGTGATATTGTTTTGATCTTTAAACCAAACCTCATCATTTACAACAAAAAAATCATGGCATATCATGCATTCACCATCATTCATAAACACACACTTGCATTCATAGTTTTAAAATTAAAAGCTTTTGTTAACCCTAATTTTGGTTGCTTGGAAATTGATATCCTCATTTCAAAAAAATTGAGGTGTTACATTATTTGATTCTGAAGTTGAATTCGTCATTAGACATCTGGTAGTCACTTTCGAGGGCATTCTCCGAATTCCATATCAATACATTTTGCATCGTCTAGTAGTGCGCATTATTAATCCATATGAGGAACTTGCACCTTGGGGATTTGTAGTGGCATCCGAGGAACTTGTGGCCAGTGTCGACACTAGATATGAACCGATGCGGCTTCAGATCGATGCTACATGCTGCAACCTTGAGGGTAAGAACTTTGGTGTAGAATAATTGTGGGAGGATGCACAATTCCAATAGGGCGGGTTGTCTCATATATATAGACAAATACATGTACAATCCTGAGGGTACAAGGAGACCTATACAAAGTACAACACACGTATCTCAACACCCCCCCTCCCCACAGTCGAAGGGTCGGCACCAACACATAGACTGGAGCGAAACTCATCAAAGGTCGATGTTGGTAATCCCTTTATCATGATATCCACAAACTGCTGAGAGGCCGATACGTGAAGAACTCGAAAGTTACCGAGGGCAACCTGCTCACGAATGAAATGGATGTCCAGCTCGATGTGCTTGGTGCAGCGATGATGAACGGGGTTGGCGGAGAGGTAGACAGCCGAAACATTGTCACAGAACACCACTTTGGCCTTGGCGATAGGACAACAGAGCTCAGAGAGAAGCTGCCGAAGCCATGTGCACTTGGCCACGGCGTTAGCCACGGCCCGATACTCGGCATTGGCACTCGAGCGAGAGACAGTGGGTTGTCGCTTGGAAGACCAAGAGACAAGCGACGAGCCGAGGTAACGCAATAGCCTAAGGTGGACCGCCGCATGTCAGGGAAGCCAGCCCAATCCGCGTCCGAGTAGGTGACAATGTCTATCAACGGCGAGGTGTGCAGCGAGAGGCCAAGATCCATAGGGTCGCAGATGTAGCAAAGTATCTGCTTCACTGCTATCCAGTGAGCATCCCGATGTGCATGCATGTGCAAGCACACCTGCTACACGGCATACTGCAGCTCCGGCCGTGTCAACGTTAAGTACTGCAGAGCACCAACGACGGAGCAATAGAACAACGTGTCAGAGGCCAGCGAACCATCACTGGCCGAAAGCTTGGCCTTCATGTCTTCTGGAGTAGGTGCGGGGTTGCAATTAAGCATCCCAGCACGCTCGAGGAGCACATGAGCATACTTCCGCTGATGAAGAAAGAACCCATCCGCATGTCGGACAACCTCAATGTCGAGGAAGTAGTGCAGCGGGCCAAGGTCCTTCAGTGCGAACTCAGCACGAAGGCGGTCGGTGAGCTGTCGAAGGAAGCCAGCAGTGCATGTCATCAGGATGATGTCATTGACATATAGAAGAAGATAGGCGGTGTCGCTGCCTTGGCGATAGACGAACAGCGACGCGTCGAAGTGTGTGGAGCGGAACCCGAGTTGATGCAGAAACGTGCCGATGTGCTAGTACCAGGCAGTGGGGCCTGCTTCAATCCATACAAGGATCGAGAAAGCAGGCACACATGATCTGGATGCTCGGCATCGACGAAACTGATGGAATGCTAATAGTACACCTGCTCGGAGAGATGGACAAGGAGGAAGGCGTTGGAGACATCCATCTGATGCGCCGGCCAGGCACGAGAGACGGCGAGGTGCAGGACAGTGCGGATCGTGCCCGACTTGACAACCGGGGCAAACGTATCCGTGAAGTCGACACCGGCGCGTTTGCGAAATCCGCGAACCACCCAACATGCCTTATAGCGCTCCAGAGTGCCGTTGGGACCCAGCTTGTGCTTTAAGACCCACTTGTCGGTGATGACGTTAGCGCGAGGGGGCGAGGAACCGGCTCCCAGGTCCAGTTGCCCTGCAGCGTGTCGAACTCCTGCCTCGCGGCGTGCCACTTCGGGTTGCACAAGGAGGCCCGGGCAGAGGTAGGCACCGGCGAGACCGTAGACATAGAGGTGGTGCAGACATACAGGTCGGCAGGGTAGCGGGTGGACGGTCGGCGCACACCCGCACACGCACAAGTGATGACACCCGTAGGCGGATCAGGAGGGCAGGCACATCATCCGCAGCTGAAGCGGGAGAGGAAGCCGATGAAGGCAGGGCCGGTGAGGAGGGTGCTGAGATGGACGATGACTACGAGGAGGGCGACACTGGCGGTGTCGCTGGCACGGGCGGAGTCGCCAGCCTAGGCGAAGACGAGGCCTCGGCAGGCAGCGGCCCGGGGGCGACACGGGCACGTGCCCCGATGGACCAGGCGAGGCGGGCGCAGATGGGGCCACCACGGTCACTTGTCGGCGAGCAGGGATAGCCTCAGGAGGGCCAGCGGGTGCCGTGGGTGTTGTAAAAAGTCCCTGCTGAAATGGAAACATAATCTCATCAAAGTAAATGTGTCATGAGCTAATGACGCGATGAGAGACGGGATCGTAGCAGCGATAGCCCTTGGTGTTGGCTGGGTAGCCGAGAAACACGCAAGGGAGAGATCACAACACAAGCTTGTGCGTGGCGGTGCTAGGGGAGCAGCGGCAGCCAAAGATGCGAAGATCATCGTAGGCGGGGGCACACCAAAGAGGAGATGGTGCGGCGTGTATTGCCAGTGAGAATGGCAGGGGTGGATGTTGACTAGAAGAGTAGCCGTGATGAGAGCATCTGGCCAGAACCGTGGTGGCATGTACGCATGGAACAAAAGGGTGCGGACACAGTCGTTGAGAGTATGAAGGATGCGTTCAGCATGACCATTTTGTTGAGAAGTGTATGTACACGTGAGACGGAAGATAGTGCCATGAGTGGAGAGAAGGATGCGGATGGTGATGTTGTCGAACTCTTTGCCATTGTCAGTTTGAAGGGCGTGGATGGGGCGACCGAATTGAGTGGAGACGTAGGCAAAGAAGGAGGTGAGGGTGGCGGGAACATCAGACTTACGGCAGAGAGGAAAAGTCCACACAAAGTACGAGTGATCATCCAAAATCACAAGATAGTAAGTGTAGCCAGAATTACTCGGAACAGGCGAGGTCCAAACATCACTATGAATATGTAACATCCCAAAAATATTGAACAATGATTATCAATTTCCAATCACCAAAATTAGGGTTAACAAAAACTTTTGTTAACTCAAATCATATGAATGCATGTGTGTATGTGATGATTGCATGAATGAATGAATGAATGGACTTGTGTGATTAATATAAGTATCAAGGAATGGTTTAAAGATGAATATAACATCATCTAAAATATTTCCAAATAGACAAATAAGGAAAATGGTCATTTTTGCCAATCTTGCTCACTAGGCCACTTTGAGTGTTTCTAGTCCAAGATTTTAAACAGAAACATTTCCATTTCTTTTCACCCCTTGCTAGACCAAGTAAAAGTGAATCAAATCCCACCTTTCAAACTTGCAGAAACATGTGGCAACCCCATTCAAATGACAATTTAAAATTGAATCTATAACATATGTGAAGATCACACATTTTCAAAACCTAACCAAACCAGTGTCCCTTGACCAATCCCACTAACCAGAGACTCCCTAGTATGTAACTTGCAAACCCACCAAGTTTGAATCAAAATTTGAATTTGAATTTCTTTTGGCCATTTCATTTTGTAATAAGCAAACAAACAAATATCAAACACTATTAGGAGCAGTAATTTTGGCCAACCATGTCCCCTTTCTAGCTCACTCTACACTCTCAGTAGATGATCAAACTAATCTAAATAGCCTTAGCACCACTGTGAGCATGCATAGCCATCAATGGTGACCATGCAGAGAGCACCCTTGCCACCCCCATGTTGCAAGCGAGCTAGGATAAGCTCTAGCCTTGCCAACCTTGTCTGGGACACGCAGCACCGTCCATAGCCACCCCCTGTCCAAGCCCCGTCCTTGCTAGCCACTGGACCACACGACAAGCTCGCACCCAGTTTCTCTACGTGTGTGCCAAGAGCGCGCCAGTGCGCCGCACGCGACACTAGCCCATAGACCATTTGCCGCCCTCGCCGCTTGCGTGCATGATCGCCAGCACCCCAGCAACCCGCCAGACAACCCTGTTCGCCGCCGCGCGAACCATGGACTTTGTGTGCCATTAAAATCACCGTCGGACCCGTCCAGAGCGAGGCGACATACCGACCGTTCCTCACCGCCCCACTCCTTGCCATCAAGCCGCTGAGCATAGCCAGGAGGCAATGCACCGCCCCCTATCATCGCCCATGACATTAGCACGTTGTGCTGACGACAACGACGAGCTCCACCCGCGCCCGTCGGTACCCTTCAGACACTATAAAAGGAGGCCACCCCCGTTCGATTTGAGCACACCATCTCACTCCCCACCTCTCACTAATCACACCCACTCACTCCCGGAGCAAGGCGAGCACCAGGTGGCCGGAATTTCACCTGAGTTTGCCGCTGCAGAGGAGGAGAGGCATCGTCGATTGGAGACGCCCCAGGAGAAGCTGTCGGTACTAGGAGGATCATCATCATCAACTTCGTTGTTTTCCCCCATTGCCGACCATCGACGGAGCCCCGGTGAGCCCCCGTTGACCCCCACTGGCCGCGCTAGGGTTCTGCCTCGCCGCGTCCTATTCAGGCGTGGACGATGAACCGCAGCCGTTCGATTAGAGTTAGATCGCATGGCCTAGATCCCACATACCGCTTCGCCACTCCTTGTCTCACTGACGAGTGGGGATAACCACTTAACCAGCTCGCGCATGCTGTGTGTAGTGGGCCGGCCCAGTTAAACCTCCTGCGCGACCTAGTAATTCAAATTTAGATTTTTCCATTTAGTTCTAAACTTAGTTATGTACCCAGATTCAAAATTTAACCCAGATCGATTCACTGAACCAATATGCATGAAACCAATTTTGTTAGAAAGGTACTAGAGTGCTTAATACAAGCCCGTTGGATTCAAACCAATTAGATTTATAGATCACCCATGGTAAAAATAACAAGGCAGAATCTTTTCTGCATTCAAACATTTTTCAAAATTCAACCATAAAAGATTTTGAGTTGATTCCAACTCTCAAAAATTACATTTAACCATACCTTTCTGAATATATAAAAATATATAGGTTACTTGCAGAAATAATGGTTAAGTACTAAAAGAATGCCTCATAGGCCATTCTAGTCACTTTAATTAATTAAAATAAAAAGGTTAAACCTTATTTAATTGTGAAACCACTTTAAATCACATTCCCATGTACTGAAATATGTGGTGATGACATGTGTCAACATGATCCCATGTTTGAGTTGGAGAATATTAAATCTTAAGTAGTTTTCAATGAGTAGAAATTACTTTTCTGAAATAAAATAAAGAAGACAAGTGCTTTAATCCTTGTGATAATAGTGTTGATGCTAGATCATCTAGTGTGAACCTTTGTGTGCTAAATAGAGTAGTTAAGAATTGTGTGGTGATTGTGTACCTCTTATTTATTTATAGACGCTAGTACCGATCAAGGATACGAGGAGGAAGGAGAATACTACGAAGAGGAAGCTGAGGAGAACTTCAACCACTGCTTTGCACAAGGCAAGCCTATACTAATATCTTAGCAAGCTAAGCTAAAACTATGCAAGCTAATCCTTGCAAGCTCACCTCACTTGATACCCAATCCTAGTTTTACTTGCAAGCTTAAGTATTTTATTCCTTTATCAAAGCTTTCTCTTAGAGTTTACTTAGTGATTTGTAGATATTAGAAGGATAATGGAAGGTAGCATAAAGAGCATAAAACTTGACCTAAGTTAGATAATCTTGATGTTATCCTGAGGCATGAGATTGAACTTAGATAAGATACACTTGCTTATCACCCCTCGTTAGTATTTACCCCCACCTATAGATGCTAGTGCTAAGAATAAAACTTGATCAACTTTAGATGGGAATACTTGGTGAAAATGGTTATGAAAACCTTAGAATGATGAGTCATTCTACTGAAATGTTTTGATATGTGTTCTTGAACACCAGATGATTTTGATGATGAAAATGTTAAGGCATGAGCCTTAGCCCTTTACAAAACTGATGGTTGTCTGGATGCAATACCATTCCAATTTTACCGTACAACCACAATACCCGAGAGTTGGGTAGGGCTTGACTAGAAATTTATATACCTTAGTATGGGTTCCCTTGCGGCCAAGGTTTGAGTTGAGGCTACCTTGTGACAATTGTCCACCTGTGTAGTACCCAAGATGACAGTTGGTCATGGTTGGGAGGACAAACTCACAGGAGAGGTGCCTATACTACGACATGTAATTGAAAGGTTAGGATTGATTATCCGCATACTGAGTATGGTGAATTCAGGATTTGTTCCTGAAGGATGTATCGAATATTGTGGTGAAAGTGTACCACCTCTATAGATTGTCAAACTATTCGAATAGCCACGTCCGCGGTTATGGACAGTTGGAGTGGCCATACTGTTCCGTCGTCAGATGTTTTCACAATGACTTATGAAATGATTTATGACTTTTACTTGACCAAAACAGCTTTGTGATATGAAATTCAAGTTCCCACTTAGGTGTTATAAAACTTTCAACTAGCTTTCTTTGCTTCTGAACTTAGTTAAGGTAAACCTGGCTTTTTGCAAAACAACCCTAGAGATTAGTATATCCTACTCAAAACCACTTCACTTGTTAGTATTAGTTTGCAAGTACTTGAAGAGTACTCATGGCTTTGTCCCTGGTTATTCTTGTGGCCAGACTATGAAGAGGAGTATCAGGAAGACGGACAGCAGGAAGGTTATGACAACTAGGATCATCTCCCATCGTCAGCATTGCCTGTGACCATGAAGATGGAGTCTCGCCTACGCTATTGTCATTATTACGTTATTCCGCTGCTTGAATTGTATTAAGACTAGACCATGTGATCCTTATTTGTGTAAGACCTTATGTATGGTTTGTAATGGATGATGTACTGTGATATCCAATCTGTTATGTCTCGCAAAAATGGTAATCCTGGGATTGCGATGTATGGCATAACAGGCATCTGGGATTAAAAATTCGGGTGTTGACAAGTTGGTATCACAGCCATCCTGACCATAGGAGACCCTAGTTTAGAATGGACATTTGAATCAAAAACTTAGTTTCAAAGCCAAGGAAGTGAGTATTTATGAAAACTTATTCTCATTCTTATCACTTAGACTCTTTCATGAAAATTCATGTTCCTCAAAAATTCCTGCAAACTTACTTAAAAATTTGACACACTTGATCAATCTACTAACTTACTCATCCGACATTCTTATAGATGGACGTGAAGTATAGCAAGTTTTATCAGTTGGGGAATGGCGGAGACCTCATCTTTGAGCGTGACTTGGGCCAGCTTTCAGAGATGCTGGAGCGTTCGCACCCCGAGTTCTTAGGAGCTTAGCTCAACGACCAGGAAGGAGAGGAGTTGCAATGGCTAATTGTTGCAAGTCTTAGAGGAAAGATTGAAATCCCCACCACAGAGGGAATTCAGTTCACCATCAGAGAGAACAACTGGCTCGATGGACTTGTCAGGTCCATGCAGGAAGCTCTTGCCCGTCTGTGTGGACAGAGTATCAATCAGATCAAGGGTACCCGCTTTGAGTTCTGCCCAAGGCGTGATGCTATGGGACAGCCACTGGAGGCACCATATCACCTTGAGCTGAAGAACCAGGTGGATCACCTCAGCTTCATGATGTATGACCGTCAGAAGGAATTGGACAATGCATGTTCCTACTCCAACCACAAGTCCACCATTGCCATTCACAAGGATCAGACCATCGCCATGCTAGTGAAGGATTGCCAGTGTCATCGCCGTCATCTCGACAAGAAGGAGCACATCATTGCCCGTCTTCGCCATCGGATCAAGGATTTGGAGGAGACCATCCACGAGAGAGATATCAGTTGGAGGAGAGGGGGAATGCAGGGGAAGACCTTCGTGGAGACCCCTACTCCTATCTCAGTGACGATGATGACTTTCTGGAGGATCAAGCCATGGACTTCTTCACCGATGAGGATGACTTCGCCTTCATCAATGATGATGATGAGGATGATGAGGATACAGACTCCAAGGAGTAGTAGCACTTGATCACTAGCTTTAGTGAGTTGTATTCGGCCCCACTGTATCGTAGTTTCCCAGAATGGTTCTTAAAACCATCTGTTTTCCTTTGTTGTGGTGTGTGTTTGTATCGTGTGCTATGAATGAATGAATGAATGAATGAAAAGCAAGTTGCTAGAAAAATCTGAGTCAAATTTTGAAAACTTTTCCCAAAACCCCTGAACCTTAGAAATTTCCCTCTTTTCTCATGATCTATCTCGATCTTCAGATGCCTCGTGGAGGAAGCAGTTCATCCCCGGACCCGATGCTGTAGATCTTGCAAATGTTAGTTTCGGACCATGAAGCTGAAAGAGCCGAGCGTCAAGCTAACTTATCCACCCTTCAACACATCGCTCAGATGTCCAACAACATCAGGGCCATGGAAATCAAGACAACCATGGATCCAAACTCAAGAATTTCCAGAACACCAATCCACCCATTTTCAGTAAGTCTAAAGAGCCCCTAGATGCCTATGATTGGCTTCAAACCATGGAGAACAACTTAGAATTTGCAGGAGTGGAAGCCAATGAGAAAGTTCTATTTGCCACCCACTATCTGGCCGGAGATGCAAGAGCATGGTGGAACAGTGTTCGCACCATGAATGGAGGACAAATGATGGCTTGAGATGAATTCAAACTCAAGTTTAGCAGAACCCATGTGCCACCCGGTTTGATTCTGCAGATGAGAGATGAATTCAAGGAGCTTAAACAAGGAAGAATGACTGTGTTAGAGTACCATGACAGATTCCTATCTCTGTCAAGGTATGCCCCTGTTGAGGTCAACACTAAAGCCAAGAAGAAAGAGAGATTCCTGAATGGTCTGCACGATGAGATTCAGACAGTGTTAGTCAATATCCCATTTGCTGATATTGAAGCCTTAGTTGACTCTGCCATTCAGATGGAAGGAAAGATCAACCAAGCTAATGAGAACCGCAAGCGTCGCATGAGGCATCAACCAGGAACCCACCAGACACCAAAGAATTGCCCTAACCGATCTCCAGGATTTGCCCCAAGAAACAATAGACCCCTGATGAACCATTTGACCTATCCTAACCGTGGAAACCAAAGGCCCAGAGGAAACCACAACAACCCCGGTGAAAGGGCATGTATGCCCCCATGTGTGGTTTTGGTAATTAATGACAATCTCTATGGACTAATGTGTAAATTGAGTTTCACTTGTAGGCTTGTCCATTGGCATCACTTGGGCCATGTGTTGGTCTCAAGGTTGGAAGATGAAGAAATGTCCAAGGGCTTTGTGCCCATTGGAATCATGAAGAAAGAAGGAGCTTGAAGGTTGATCAAGACATGTGCAAAGAGTTGCATCAAGATGGATCAACCTCAAGTAGGGATGAAGAAGGGCGAGCTCAAGATGCGCCATCTCTAGAAGATCTCATGCTTGAATCTTGCCATCCTCATGCTCATGGAATGATGAAGAATAGTTCAAAGAAGAGGTTTCCCCATGGAGTATGGGGGAGAAATTTGCAAGTCTTCATCTTCATCAAGCAAGAGCATCCAAGAAAGGTGTTCCCACTATAGAAGAACAAGACGGTCTACATCAAGTTCAAGTGGGATGCTCAAGGCAAAGGTATGTTCTTGATAGGGCTTCTCTTTTGCCGGTCTCGTATTGTTAGTTGGGAGACCGGGTTTAGGATAGATAGCCGTTCTATCAAGAGGGGCTCTCAAGCGGGTGTCTCGTTTGCATTGTTCGGAGAGAGCTCAAACCTTTGCATTCATAGCATCATCTTTCTTGGTTGTTATTTAGTTCTTGTCCATGATAGGATCTAGATATTGTGGTCATCATCATAACAAGCTCTAGTTCATCATCTAAGGATTTCACTTGCATATCTTATTGCGGTTTTTGATCTTGCGAGTTTTCCGGCTCCACACCTTGGGGGATACTTCACATATATATTCATAGTATTTTCTCCCAAGGTGATACCCAATATTTCTAAAAAAAATTGGATTCTATTCGTCATTATCTTTCCAACAAAATTGGTTTCATCCCAATCGGAGTTTCCAAGCTCAACTTCTTGTGTTTTGGGTTTTGGAGGTTTTACCGGTTCATCGCTTCTAGAGAGGTCATATCTTTATCAGTTTGGTTTTATACTTCCATGCTGTACTATTATGTTTCTTTGCATAATATTTTAAAACTTTTTGTTCTCTTCAAAACGAGCCCAATATCATCAAAAACGGAGTCCGGGATCAAAAGTTATTGAAGTTTTCGTGCAATGTTGTCCTGTGTTTTTGCTTGAGCAGAAGTTCTGGCCCAAGTTCCGACCCAAGTTCTGGCCCAAGTTCTGACCCAAGTTCCGGTCAGGTTCAGTAACTTGTGTTTCTATTTGCCGGAAGTTCCGGTGGGGGCGCGAATTTGGCCCAAACGGTCAGTTTTTCCTTGTCCTATTTAAGGGGGGCTTCTTCCCCAATGGTTCTCTATCTTTTGAGCTCGTTTTTGCCCACCATTGTTGACCTATTTGAGCTCTCTTACTCCCTCTCCCTCCCATGATTCTTACATCTTTTTGAGGGAAAAGTGAGAGGAGATCTAGATCTATAATCCCACCAAGTCAAATCCCTTCTTTGTGAAGGAATCATTGGGATCTAGATCTTGGAGAGTTTCGTGTTCTCCTCTTGTGTTCTTCATCCCTTATTCCCCCAATAGCTTTTGTAGCTTTGTTGTAATTTGGGAGAGAAGGACTTGCCCTTGCATTTGGTGCATAGGTTTGAGTTCTCCTCTTGTGTTCTTCCTCCCTTATTCCTCCAATAGCTTTTGTAGCTTTGTTGGAATTTGGGAGAGAAGGACTTGCCCTTGCATTTGGTGCATAGGTTTGAGTTCTCCTCGGAGATTCGGCGAGTAAAAGCTTGTGGGCTTGTTACTCTTGGGTTCTTGGAACCCTAGACGGTTGTGTGGTTGGATTGTTGACCTTTTGTGGTCTTGTTGCCTCTTGTGGCTTTGTTGGCCTTTTGTGGCATTGTAGCCTTTTGTGGCTTTGTTGTTGGGAGCCTCCAATTCAGTTGTGGAGTTAGCCCCAATATTGTACGGGTTCGGTGACCGCCCTCAAGCGTCCCATAGTGGAGCAAGTGCCCTCCTTTTGTGGTGCGCACTTGGGAGAATAGGGTGAGCCTTTTGTGGCGTCGGTGAGTTGCGTGCTTCCGTATCCGGGGTGAGGCCTTGTGTGGCGTTGGGTGAGCATCGAGCCACCACACCTCGAGGTGTGCCATTTGTGGCGTTCGGAGAGCATTGCGCCATCACACCTCTCCAACGGAGACGTAGATTCTTTGGAAGTGAACTTCGGGAAACAAATATTCGTCTCCGCGTCCATCGGTTATCTCTCAACCGAGCCCTTTACTTATGCACTTTACATTGTGATAGCCATCGTGCTTGAAGTATTTATTTCTTGCTATCACCTTGTTTCTTGTATTTCTTAGCATAGGTTGTTGGTGCACTTAGGTAAACTTAGTGGCTAGGTTTTATGCTCAATAAATTAAACGTTAGTTTTATTCCGCATTTACTTGAGCCTAAACCATAATATTTTTAAAAGCCTATTCACCCCCCCCTCTAGGCGACTTCCTTTGTACTTTCAATTGGTATCAGAGCGAGGTCTCTCGCTTTTAGGCTTCACCGCCTCGAGAGTAAAGATGTCTCCTAGGGGTTTAGTGCACTCTCACACATTTACTTTTGATGGCACACATTATGATGTTTGGCGTACTCGCATGCTTAGTCATTTCCAGGCCATTGACCCAAACATTGGGCGCATTCTAGATATGGGCTTGTCTCCTCCTAAGGATCCCCAAAATCTATCTTTGGAGGAGAAGACAAACTCTTATCTCGAAGCTCAAGCATCTAATGTGCTTGTTAATGTTGTGAGATTTGTAGTTCTTTCCTCAATCATGCCTTTCCGGAATGCTCATGATATATGTACCAAGCTTCAAGAAAAATATGATGTGTCCAAGCTTAATGAGGATGATTGTGTTCCATCCACCTCCGGCCACGATGAGTTCTCATCTTCTTCCACTACACCAACATGTGAGTTGTCACAAGGTAATGATATGGTGAGTGGTGATAGAACTTGCAATGTAGATAGTGAGATTTCCATTCATGATTCTTTGTCTCTATCTCATTGCAATGTTGTATCTTTGGGCATGAACACTTGTAGGACCATATGTGATTTACATCCTAGTGTTGATTGCCCTTGCATATCTTGTAGAAATGAATTGGATATATCTCATGATGATATGATTGCTTTGCCTTGTTGCCATGGTAAATGTGCTTCCATTTCCTCTAGTTCTTGTGTTGCTAACCATGTAGAGGAAAGTGAAGAATGTGTGGGCCAAGGCAAAGTTGTCATTAGAGCTTCATGTGTTCCCTCATCATCATCTTCTTCCAATGTTCACTTGTGCCTCATGGCTAAGGGTTCAAAGGTAACCTCTCCTTTGGACTCCAATATATCTCATGATGATGTGAATGTTGATCATGTAGAAGTAGATAATGATGTTGCTTCTCTAAAAGATAAGGGGGGGCTAGTCCTTCGTGCTCTTCATCCTAAGAAAAATGCTTGCTCTACTTTCATTGAAATCTTGACTTGTGCTATTGAAAGTAGGCAACTAATATATGAGCATGAGGACAAAATAGATAAAATAAGTAGTCTTGAGCGTGAGTATGCTAATGAAATTGCCAACCTAAATGAAGCTCTTGAAGAGGAACAAACCATTAAGGAATCTCTTGAGGAGACCTTTGCTCTAGAGCTATCTAGAGTGAAGAAATCTCATGATAGAGATTTTGAGGTGGCATGTGCCCTTCAAATTAAAAATGATGAACTTGAAGTTGCTTATGCCAAACTCCTTGAGGATTTTGAGCACCTTAACAATGGCTCTAGGGTCATCAAGGGGGAGCTCATCAAACTCACCGAGTCACATGAGCAACTTAAAGCTTCTTATTCTAAAGAGCTTTCCAAGTTAATCTCACCTCTTGCTTTAAATGATGATGCGTGTGCTACTAACTCTATTTCTTGTGAAGCATCTATCTTGAAGGAGAATGTTGAGCTAAAGTCTCAACTTGCTTTGCTAACGAGCAACTATGGGAAATTAGAAGAAAGTCATGCCAAGCTCTCAAGCTCGCATGAGGATCTTCTAGTCTCCCATGGTAGGCTAAGGTTATCTCATGAGGCCATTATGTCAAAGGTAACATCTAGTGGGCCTCATGTGGACATTAGCACTATATCTACTCCAAATGTTATATTGCCATGTGCTAGTCCTTGTAATTCATCCTCTCACAACCATGATAAATCTTGTGATGAATTGCATCCTTTGTCTTGTTGCTCTAACAATGAAGCTTCTACTTCCTCTAGTATTGTTGTTGATATTAACCATGTAGAGGAAGTCAAAGAGCTCAAGGCTCAAGTCACTTCTTTGAAGAATGACTTGAAAAGGTGTCATGAAGGTAATACCACGCTCAAGAATATGTTGAGTGTGCGACGCCCCCCAAGTGACAAGAGTGGGCTTGGATTCAACTCCAACACCAAGAGCAAGTCCACTATCTCGTTGAAGCACAAGGGCAACAAGAAGAAGGGCCAAGGACAAGTGAAGAATCCGGCCAACATTGTGTGCTTCAAGTGCAAGGAAGAAGGGCATCATGTGAGGGATTGCCCATTGAAGAATAAGCCTCTTAGTGAGAAGCCTCAAGCTCTTCTTCATGGTGCAGCTCCTCCCAAGAAGAAAGACGGCAAGAGAAGAACTTGCTACATATGCCGTGAGAAGGGGCACCTTTCTTCCTCATGCACCATGGGTAACTCCTCATCCCATCCTATCTTGTTTGATGATGTGTATTCACTTCGTAAGGATGAGGGTGGCAATGTGTTTGCCAAATTTGTTGGTGCCCAAAGTGGTGTCAAGAAAAGAACCATTTGGGTGGCCAAGCCTATTGTGACTAACTTCTTAGGACCCAACTTGGTTGGGGACCAACAAGCTAAAACTTGATCAATAGGTGTTTTTGGAGGGCATTGGAGACTTGGCTATCTTATGAAGAGTTGAGGGATCTTCATTATATTCTTGTTGTCAAAGTCAAGTCATTGGTTATCATGCTTCTATTCCTTATCCAATGTTCCTCCTTCTGGTAACTTGTGCTAAACTCCTTTACATTTATAGTTACTTGCTCCCTTGTGCATGTGTTGGTTTTGTACCTTGCATGTGCTTGTACATGTTGTGCTTCCCACTTACTTATATTGACCTATGAATTATCTTTGTGTATGTTGGTTGGCACACCATGTATTTGTGTTTCTTGGTTTTGAGCCTTTATTGTTTCTAGTAGGTATCTTATTTGGCTCTTGTGAGGGATTAATGGACTATTCCGTTTTGGGGGAGTGTCATGCTTGGGCATTCCACAATCCTAAAATGTGTGTACATGATAAAAACCACTTAGTAGTCATTTTGTTGTCTCTATGTGGTTTGTCTCTCTCATGAGAAACTCAAGTTTCCATAATGTCCATTAATACCTCTAGTTTGATCTTTTTGCCTCTTGTTGAGATTTCTTGGTTTATCACATTATGGGGGAGTCATGTGCTTTGTGCATATTACAAACCTAGAAAATGTGGACATTTGAGGTAGTGCCACTTAGATTTGATATTGAGAATTATCTAGTTCCTATGTGGCACATTTGCTCATACAAGTTCCAATTTGCTTAAATGTTTTTTTATTGCTCATCTTTTGGATCTTGTTCGTGAGAGTGATTCTTGGTATGTGCTTCCTCATATTTGGATCTATATATCCTCATGGGAACCACTTGCTTCTATTTAATCCAATCACTAGTGATTATGTGACTATTTGAAGCAATCAAGAATCTCTTTCGAAGCATCAAGTTTAATTCCTATCTTGTTATATGCTTCTTTGTGTGAATATGATCTTGGATATCCTTGCAAACTACCTCGGGAAAATTATCCCTATTACTTATTGTCCTTGGACAATTAGTACTTAATATATGGTAGAATTCATTGATCATATTCGTTTTGGCCTTTTCCTTTTTGTCTTATCTTTGGCCAATAAAATGTTTGTCTAGTTGCTCCCAAGCTTTCCTTGCCTCTTGTGGATCTTCTTATTTTATTTATTTTCCCTTGTGTTTTACTTAGTGTAGGTAGCAGTTATGATCTCATTTGTGGGCATTTTGCATTCAAAGGCAAAATTATATATAATGCTCTACTTATGGGGGAGCTCTCCTATATTATCTAGAACATTGTTTTATGCTTCTTGATTTGATCCGGTTTTTTTTCTTGGAAGCTCAATCCTTTTTGTGTTGGTACTTTGTGTGCCATCATGAAAAGTGTGAAGAGTTTGTTTTGGTTATTATTTCCTTGCTCTCATTGGGAGTTGGCTTTATCTCATTCTGTTTCACTTGGTTTGTTCTTTTAGGATGAGATAAATCCTTGAGCCTTGGTATTTTTCTTATCCTTTTTCTTTGGCTCTTTTGAGTTCATTTGTTGAACTTGTGTTCTTTCATGTGTTGATTTGGCTCTTCGATACAATTTGGACACCTTTTGTCGAGTCACAAATTTGTGTGTGTCTTATTGGTTTACATGGTGTTTTTGTTCAAATTGTATCTCCTTTTGGTTCTTGAAAGCCTATGCATGCATATTTACTTCGTGTATATATTATGGCATGCTTGCTTCCTTTGATTCAATATATCAGAGAAACTCCACCAAATCCTAATAGGCTAAGATGTGCATGAAATTCAATTTCATATCAATATGCACATATTTGTGTGGGGGCTCTCCTATGTATTGTAGTTTCACTAACTACTTTGGACCCAATGTGTTTGGGGACCATAGTGTACTTAATTGTATTTTAGGTACATTGGAGATATATATTGGGTGCTTGTATCTTGAACAAGGAAGAAGTGGCGTCTACATGTCAGTTGGATGCAAGCTAGGATGTTCATATCTTCTTCATCCTACCAATTATATCTCGGTAACAAGTATCTCTCTCTCATGCATACATATCTTGTTCCCAACCTTGTGTAGGTTGCTTGTTGGCATGAATTTATGTTCTTCCATATGTAGGATTTCTTGCTTTGGCTTTGAAGAGTTCTCTCTATTGCAAATGTGTGTATGTTGAGATGAGTTCATATAATAGGGACTATACTAAATCATGCTCATGATTCACTAATCCCAAATATGTCAATCTAGCAATTTTGTTGCATATTGTTTCCTCAATATCTCTCATGTGCAATAGTGAGTATTTTTGCCAAGTTGATTTCTATCTTGTGATACTTGTTGCCTTTCTCCATATATTCCTTCTATCCTCTTCTTCCCTTGAGAATAGTTGTGTTGTATGGGGTATGTTGGTGTTTGAAGCTCATTGATGTACAATAAGATATATTTGAGCCCTTGGGCATGCTTTCAAGCAAAACATCTTATTGGTATATTCTATGACTTCTTCTTTTTTGGGTCTTCATGTGCTTTCTTGAGTATCTATCTTGTGTGTGCATGTTTCTTTGTGGTTATATGTCTTTGTGATATTTTCCACCTAAAAATTTATACACACAAGAGAAGATCAATATTTGGTCGTTTTTGCATTTCTTGGAAATCATCTCTTACTTCATTTTAATTCTTTGGTGGTTTCCAAATTATTATATTTTGTGTGCATTGTTAAATGGTTTTGGAGGAGTTAGGATTCCATGGTTTTGCACATTGTTTCCAAATACAATTACTATAATTGGTGCACAATTTTTGGGGAGCTTATATAGTTCATTTAATGAGGCACATGTTCCTTCTTTCTCATTTCTTGTGGTTTAAATGCTTATGGGGGAGCAAGGATTCCATATTTGTGCATATTGTATTTAATACAAGTATTCTAATCTTTGCACAAAGTTTGGGGAGCTTCTCTATTTTTATTTAAACACTCTTTTGGTTGTTGTTCCCTTTTGACATCATTTGATGGTGTTTCAATTGTTTCTTTTGGATCTTTTGATTGCTCGCTTCATTTGTTGAAGCCCTTTTCTTTTCTTTCTTTTCTTTTTGCTTTCTTTGGGTCCTCAATATAGTTTTACTTCCTCCCTAGTTCTCATCATTTGACTTGTGCATATGCACACCTTTGGAGGAATTCTCACTATGTTGACCGTCTACAACTTTTCACCCATTTTGGCAATCGATGCCAATGGGGGAGAAGTTTTGGAGGGTTTAAGGGAAGTTGGGCATTGCTTTGAGTGTGTTCTTAAGCATTTGCCTCTCATGCTCTTGCATCTTTGTGTTTGCTTTGCATGTTGAATATATAGAGGAAACTCAACGAATGGTAATGGTTGGCAATCTATGCAATGAAATTCAAGTTCATCACACATGCATAGATTGTGGGGGAGTTTGCTCTATATATTGTGGTTGTACCAACATCACATACTTGTGTAGTATTTGATGTTGGGGCAACCGCTTTGGTCGTTAATTGTCATATTTAAACCCTTGCTAAGGGATTGTCATCAATTACCAAAATGGGGGAGATTGAAAGGGCATGTATGCCCCCATGTGTGGTTTTGGTAATTAATGACAATCTCTATGGACTAATGTGTAAATTGAGTTTCACTTGTAGGCTTGTCCATTGGCATCACTTGGGCCATGTGTTGGTCTCAAGGTTGGAAGATGAAGAAATGTCCAAGGGCTTTGTGCCCATTGGAATCATGAAGAAAGAAGGAGCTTGAAGGTTGATCAAGACATGTGCAAAGAGTTGCATTAAGATGGATCAACCTCAAGTAGGGATGAAGAAGGGCGAGCTCAATATGAGCCATCTCTAGAAGATCTCATGCTTGAAGCTTGCCATCCTCATGCTCATGGAATGATGAAGACAAGTTCAAAGAAGAGGTTTCCCCATGGAGTATGGGGGAGAAATTTGCAAGTCTTCATCTTCATCAAGAAAGAGCATCCAAGAAAGGTGTTCCCACTATAGAAGAACAAGACGGTCTACATCAAGTTCAAGTGGGATGCTCAAGGCAAAGGTATGTTCTTGATAGGGCTTCTCTTTTGCCGGTCTCGTATTGTTAGTTGGGAGACCGGGTTTAGGATAGATAGCCGTTCTATCAAGAGGGGCTCTCAAGCGCGTGTCTCGTTTGCATTGTTCGGAGAGAGCTCAAACCTTTGCATTTATAGCCTCATCTTTCTTGGTTGTTATTTGGTTCTTGTCCATGAGAGGATCTAGAGATTTTGGTCATCATCATAACAAGCTCTAGTTCATCATCTAAGGATTTCACTTGCATATCTTATTGCGGTTTTTGATCTTGCGAGTTTTCCGGCTCCACACCTTGGGGGATACTTCACATATATATTCATAGTATTTTCTCCCAAGGTGATACCCAATATTTCGAATTTTTGTTGGATTCTATTCGTCATTATCTTTCCAACAAAATTGGTTTCATCCCAATCGGAGTTTCCAAGCTCAACTTCTTGTGTTTTGGGTTTTGGAGGTTTTACCGGTTCATCGCTTCTAGAGAGGTCATATCTTTCTCAATTTGGTTTTATACTTCCATGCTGTACTATTATGTTTCTTTGCATAATCTTGTAAAACTTTTCGTTCTCTTCAAAACGAGCCCAAGATCATCAAAAACGGAGTCCAGGATCAAAAGTTATTGAAGTTTTCGTGCAATGTTGTCCTGTGTTTTTGCTTGAGCGGAAGTTCCGGCCCAAGTTCCGACCCAAGTTCCGGTCAGGTTCAGTAACTTGTGTTTCTATTTGCCGGAAGTTCCGGTGGGAGGCCGGAAGTTCCGGTGGGGGCGCGAATCTGGCCCAAACGGTCAGTTTTTCCTTGTCCTAGTTAAGGGGGGCTTCTTCCCCAATGGTTCTCTATCTTTTGAGCTCGTTTTTGCCCACCATTGTTGACCTATTTGAGCTCTCTTACTCCCTCTCCCTCCCATGATTCTTACATCTTTTTGAGGGAAAAGTGAGAGGAGATCTAGATCTATAATCCCACCAAGTCAAATCCCTTCTTTGTGAAGGAATCATTGGGATCTAGATCTTGGAGAGTTTTGTGTTCTCCTCTTGTGTTTTTCCTCCCTTATTCCCCCAATAGATTTTGTAGCGTTGTTGGAATTTGGGAGAGAAGGACTTGCCCTTGCATTTGGTGCATAGGTTTGAGTTCTCCTCTTGTGTTCTTCCTCCCTTATTCCTCCAATAGCTTTTGTAGCTTTGTTGGAATTTGGGAGAGAAGGACTTGCCCTTGCATTTGGTGCATAGGTTTGAGTTCTCCTCGGAGATTCGGCGAGTACAAGCTTGTGGGCTTGTTACTCTTGGGTTCTTGGAACCCTAGACGGTTGTGTGGTTGGATTGTTGACCTTTTGTGGTCTTGTTGACCTTTTGTGGTCTTGTAGCCTCTTGTGGCTTTGTTGGCCTTTTGTGGCATTGTAGCCTTTTGTGGCTTTGTTGTTGGGAGCCTCCAATTGAGTTGTGGAGTTAGCCCCAATCTTGTACGGGTTCGGTGACCGCCCTCAAGCGTCCCATAGTGGAGCAAGTGCCCGCCTTTTGTGGTGCGCACTTGGGAGAATAGGGTGAGCCTTTTGTGGCGTCGGTGAGTTGCGTGCTTCCGTATCCGGGGTGAGGCCTTGTGTGGCGTTGGGTGAGCATCGAGCCACCACACCTCGAGGTGTGCCATTTGTGGCGTTCGGAGAGCATTGCGCCATCACACCTCTCCAACGGAGACGTAGCTTCTTTGGAAGTGAACTTCGGAAAACAAATCTTCGCCTCCGCGTCCATCGGTTATCTCTCAACCGAGCCCTTTACTTATGCACTTTACATTGTGATAGCCATCGTGCTTGAAGTATTTATTTCTTGCTATCACCTTGTTGCTTGTATTTCTTAGCATAGGTTGTTGGTGCACTTAGGTAAACTTAGTGGCTAGGTTTTGTGCTCAATAAATTAAACGTTAGTTTTATTCTGCATTTACTTGAGCCTAAACCGTAATATTTTTAAAAGCCTATTCACCCCCCCCTCTAGGCGACTTCCTTTGTACTTTCACCCGGCAACCCCAGCAAATTCAACTGTGCACCGCCCAAGTTCAACAACAACAATGTCGCCACCAACGCCAACACTGCCCCAAGGACCGGAAGCAATGTTGTGCCTATTGTAGCAAAGGACAAGTCCCAAGTGACTTGTTATGAATGTGGAACCAAAGGTCACTATTCCAATGAGTGCCCCGAGGATATTGCCGCAACCCCCAATGCAAATGCCCCAGCTCAGCAGCATCGTGTTCAACCCGGAAGGAGGTTTGCCCCAGGGATTCGCTCAACCGCAACGGCCATCTCTTTCTCATGCATGCTGAAGAAGCCCAAGAAGCGCCAGACGTCGTGATGGGTATGTTTTCTGTTAACTCGGTACTTGCAAGAGTTTTGTTTGACTCTGGAGCATCACACTCATTTGTTACTGAAGAATTTGCATGCACTAGTAAGATTCAACCCACCAAATTGAAGCATGTTATGATAGTTCAAATACCTGGTTCAACCACCAAAGCTAGACAAATTTGCAAGGCGGTGCCTATCCGAATCCATGGCATAAATTTTTATGCTAATCTAATAGTACTTGGGACAAAAGGTTTGGAAGTATTAATAGGAATGTATTGGATGTCGAAACATAAAGGATTAATCGACTGTGCCAAGAAAGCCATAACCATGACCAGTACAGCTGGAATATCAGTCGAGCATGTATCGGAAACCTTACCCCGTCAATTCAAGTGAAACAAGAGTCTCGCCCAACCAACCATTGACCATGTTCGGATAGTCTAGGAATAACCCAATGTATTTCTAGATGTTTTGCCCAGTATGCCCCTAGATCGGGATATCGAGTTTATCATTGAACTAATACTTGGAACCGAACCCATAGCCCAGAGACCATATAGTATGAACCCGTCTTAACTAATGGAGCTGAAGAAGAAACTGGATGCTATGCTGGAAATTGGATTGATCCAACCAAGTGCGTCACCATGGAGATCATCTGTCTTGTTTGTGGATAAGAAGGATGGAGGTAACCGTTTGTGTACAGATTATCGGAAGTTTAATGATGTCACCATCAAGAACAAGTACCCACTGCCCAAGATAGAATATCTGTTTGACCAGTTGACTGGTGCCAAAGTGTTTTCTAAGATTGATGTTAGAACTGGCTATCATCAACTCAAGATTCGCGCAGAGGATATTCCAAAGACTGCCTTTACCACCAGATATGGATTGTACGAGTATACGATCATGTCTTTTGGATTAACCAATGCCCCCGCTTATTTCATGAACCTCATGAATAAGATTTTTATGGACTTCCTGGATAAGTTTGTCGTTGTTTTCATTGATGACATTCTGATATATTCCAAATCAGAAGAAGAACATGAGCTACACCTAAGGACCATCCTTGGAACGCTTAGGGAGCATCAGCTGTATGCCAAGTTTAGCAAATTTGAATTCTGGATACAGGAGGTAGGATTCCTTTGTATCAGCTGTAGGAATTGCCGTTGACCCTGCAAAGGTGAAGGATGTTGAAGATTGGCAAGCCCCAACCACTCAAACCCAAGTTCGTGAATTTCTCGGATTAGCAGGATACTACCGCAAGTTCGTAGAAGGATTCTCGAGTATCGCCCGACCCATGACTCAATTGTTGAAGAAGGATAAGAAGCTTGAATGGACGGACAAATGTGAAGCGAGTTTTCAGGAACTCAAGAGAAGACTGATTTCAGCCCCAATCTTGATCATGCCAGATATCACGAAGCCCTTTGATGTATACTGTGACGCATCCAAGATTGGTCTTAGATGTGTGTTGGTGCAAGAAGGAAAAGTTATATCTTATCTATCCCGACAACTGATGCAGCATGAATAGAACTATCCCACCCATGACCTGGAACTAGCAGCTGTAGTTCTAGCCCTGAAGAATGGAATTAGTAAGTGAAGGATTTTTGGCTAGCATAGAACTTCAACCCACTTTGATCATTCAGATCAAGGAGGCGTAGAAAGTAAATGCTAGTATCGACGGAATCAAATGTCGTATAGGTACAGGCAAAGTACCTGGATTCACCGAGGATGAAGAAGGAATTTTGTGGTGCAAAGGACGTCTCTGTGTACCAGCAGATTCAGAATTGAAGCAGGATATTCTGAAGGAGGCTCATGATACTCTTTATTCTATCCATCCCGGAGGAACGAAGATGTATCAAGACCTGAAGGAGAAATTTTGGTGGCATAAGATGAAGAGAGAAATCGGAAGCTATATCACCAAGTGTGATATTTTTCAGAGAGTCAAGGCAGGACATCAGAGACCCGCAGGACTGTTGCAACCATTGCAGATTCCAGAATGGAAATGGGATTCCGTTGGAATGGACTTTGTCACCGGATTGCCTACTTCTAGTAGAGGAAATGACTCTATTTGGGTCATAGTTGACAGATTGTCCAAGGTAGCCCATTTCTTACCAGTCAATACCATCTACCAGAGTTCGAAGCTAGCAGAGTTGTACATCGCTAGAATCGTCAGTTTGCATGGGGTCCCCAAAAACATCATATCATATCGAGGATCTCAATTTACCTCGAGATTCTGGAAGAAAGTCCAAGAAGGATTAGGAACCCGACTGGATTTTAGCACCGCTTATCACCCTCAAACCGATGGACAAACGGAGCGAGTAAATCAAATACTCGAAGATATGTTGAGAGCATGTGTAATAGAGTATGGATCTTGTCAACACCTGAATTTTTAATCCCAGATACCTGTTATGCCATACATTGCAATCCCAGGATTACCATTTTTGCGAGACATAATAGATTTGGATATCACAGTACATCATTCATTACAAACCATATATGGTCTTACACAAATAAGGATCTCATGATCCAGTTCTTAATACAACTCAAGCAGCGGAATAACGTAAAGATAACGATAGCGTGGGCGAACCTCCATCTTCAGGGTCACAGGCAATGCTGACGATGGGAGATGATCCTAGTTGTCGTAACCTTCCTGCGGTCCGTCATCCAGATACTCCTCTTCATAGTCTAGCCACGGTAATATCCAGGGACAAGCCATGAGTACTCTTTAAGTACTCGCAAACTAAATAATAACAAGTGAAGGGTTTTTGAATAGGATATACTCAGCTCTAGGGTTGTTTTGCAAAAAGCCAGATTTACCTCTACTAAGTTCAAAAGCAAAGAAAGCTAGTTGAAAGTTTTATAACACCTAAGGGGGAACTTGAATTTCATATAACAACTCTGTTGTGGTCAAGTCATAGTCATAAACCATTTCATAAGACATTTTGAAAACATCTGACGATAGAACAGTATGGCCACTCCAACTGTCCATAACCGCGGACACAGCTATTCAAATAGTTTGACACTCTGCAGAGATTCTACACTTTCACCAGAACATTTGATACATCCGTCAGGAACAATCCTGAATTCACCATACTCAGTATGCGGATAATCAATCCTAACCTTTCAATTACACGCCCTAGTATAGGCACCTCTCCTGTGAGTTTGGCCTCCCAACCATGACCAACTGTCATCTTGGGAACTACACAGGTGGACAATCTTCACAAGGTAGCCTCAGCCCAGACCTTGGCCGCAAGGGAACCCATGCTAAGGTATATAAATTTCCAGTCAAGCCCTACCCAATTTTCGGGTATTCTGGTTGTACGGTAAAAATTGGAATGGTATCGCATCCAGACAACCATCAGTTTTATAAAGGGCTAAGGCTCATGCCTCAACATTTTCATCATCAAAAAATCATCTATTGTTCAAGAACACATGTCAAAACATTTCAGTAGAATGACTCATCATTCTAAGGTTTTCATAACCATTTTCACCAAGTATTCCCATCTAAGTTGATCAAGTTTTAATCTTAGCACTAGCATCTACAAGTGGGGGTAAATACTAATGAGGGGTGGTAAACAAGTGGGGATTAGCTAAGTTCAATCTCATGCCTTAGGATGACATCAAGATTATCTAACTTAGGCCAAATTTTATGCTCTTTATGCTACCTTCAATTTTCTTTCTAGAATCTACAAGTCACTAAGTAAATTCAAAGAGAAAGCTTTCATAAAGAAAAATAAAGTATTTAGCTTGCAAGTAAAACTAGGATTGAGTATCAAGTGGTGCAAGCTTGCTAAGTTACAAGTGTTAGCTTGCTCAGTTAATAGCTTGCTAAATCATCTAGTAGTATTAGGCTTGCATAAGTAGGGTATCTTGCAAGTGTTAGCTTGCCTTGCGCAGAGTAGTTGTTGAAGTTCTCCTCGGCTTCTTCCTCGTAGTATCCTCCTTCCTCCTCGTATCTTTGGTCGGTACTAGCGTCTATAAATAAATACGAGGTACACAATCACCAAACAATACTTAACTATTCTAAGCATCACAAAAAGGTTCACACTAGATGATCTATCATCATCACTAACATTACAAGATTAAAGCACTTGTCCCATTTGTTTTATTTTGAGAAAAGTAATTTCTACTTATTGAAAAACTACTTAAGATTTAATATTCTCCAACTCAAACATGGGATCATGTTGACACATGTCATCACCACATATTTCAGTACATGGGAATATGATTTAAAGTGGTGTCACAATTTAATAAGGTTTAACCTTTTTATTTTATTTAATTGAAGTGACTAGAAATGCCTATGTGGCATTCTTTTATTACTTGATCATTATTTCTGTAAGTAAACCTATATATTTTTATATATTCTGGAAGGTATGGTCAAATGTGATTTTTGAGAGTTGGAATCAACTCAAAAGCTTTTATGGTTGAATTTTGAAAAATGTTTGAATACAGAAAAGCTTCTGCCTTGTTATTTTTACCATGGGTGGTCTACAATCCTAAATGGTTTTAATCCAATGGGCTTGGGTTAAGCATTACAGTACCTTTCTAAAAAAATTGGTTTCATGCATTTTGGTTTAGTGAATCTAGTTGGGTTGATTTTTGAATCTAGGTACAAAACTGTGTTTAAAATTAAAAGAATAAAAGTAAATTTGAATTGTTGGGTCGCGCGGGACGTTAGCCTGGACCGACCCACTACGCACAGCGCACGCGCGGGCTGGTTAAGTGGTTGTCCCCATGCGTCAGTGAGACAGTGAGTGACGAAGCGGTACGGGGTGATCTAGGCCGCATGATCTAACTCTAATCGAATGGCTCTGATTCATCGTCCACGTCGGGCAGCGCCGGCGAGACAGAACCCTAGCACAGCGGGTGGGGGTCGTGGAGGCTCACCGAGGCTTAGGCGATGGTCGGTGTAACATCCCAAAAATATTAAACTTGGATCATCAAACTCTAATCATCAAAATTAGGGTTAACAAAAACTGTCCCAACTAAAAATATGAAAGCATTCATATGTGTGTGTATTCAAAATTTGGATTCTTTTGAATTGCCATGGTTCTGTGTTTCATTGCTTGTAAAATGATTCTTAGGTGAAATAAACATCCTCTAAACAATCCCCAAACTTTTCCCAAAGACAAACAACTCAAAATAAACAAATGAAGTGAATGGTCATTTTTGCCAAATTAACTCTCATGCCTACTTTGGCTATCTCTAGTTTTCAAAAATTAATAGAAACATTTGTGGATCTTTTCACCCCTTGTTAGTACTCATAATAAAGTACCAAGGCCCACGTTTTGATCATCCAAAAACATTCAAATGCTAAGTTTAAATGATAGTTTAAAATTGAATCTATCTCATATGGGAAGATCCCACTATTTCAAAAACCACTCAAACAAGCTCAATTTTCAAAACCCAAGCACCCACAGAATCCTGAACACATGCCTAGCACACCCACCAAAAATCTTTTCAAAATTAAAAAGTAAGTTTCTTGCGGCCATTTCATCAAATAGCTTGCAGATTCAAATCAAACAAATCACAAACACTATAGTGTGCAGTAAATTTGGCCTAACTTGTTCCCTCTCTGGTTGCAACTAGTCTTTAGTAGATCATCTAGCTCAATTGTAAACATCTAGCACCACTGTGAGTGTGCCTTGCCATCAATGGTGAGCAGGTCGAGCCTCACCATGCCACCCCATTGTCGCCAGCCAGATAGCAGCCACCCTAGCCTTGCCAACCTTGTCTGGGAGGTAGCCAGCACCTCACCGCCGCCCACTGTCCCCTCCCCAAGCCAGTGCAAGCCGTGGACCACCAGGAACGCCGCGCGCCCAGTGCCACTGCGACATGCCGAGCCCGCCCCAGAGCGCCGCACCCGGCACGTGTGCACACGCCGCCCCTCGACCACAGCCCGTGCCTACCGCTTCGCCATGATCCCAGGAACACGCCAGACACCCTCGTTCGCCACCCCGTAGCCATGTCGCCACCATCGCCTACCCATCCCTCTCGGTCTCGTCATCGAGCCTATAAAAGGAAGTGACCCCCAGCCGTTTGAAGCACACCATTCCACTTCCCTCACCTTACTGATCATTCCACCCTCTAGCCGGAGCACGAGGAGCAGAAGCTCGCCGGAATTGCGCCGGAGCAGGCCGCATCTGGAGAAGAAGGGAGCCGTTGATTTCGACCACCCCCGGAGCCGCCTCGACCATCCTTGAGCTCGCCATCGACCACTCGTTCGTTTGCCCGCCTCGCCGTCGTCACTAGAGCCCTGGTATGCCCCCTATGTACCCCCACTGATCCGCTAGGGTTCGAGCTCTTCGGTGACATGTTCATCATCGACGACGATCCCCAGCCGTCGATCTTCCTTCTAATCCAACAAACCACACAGACCCGTACCGCTTCGCGTGTTATGAGCCACTGACTGGTGGAACCCCCTGTCTGCTGAGCCCCGCGCTAGGGAGTGACACTGGGCCGGCCGATTAACCTTTCCCGCACGACCCAACCGTTTGAATTTTGATTTTTCTATTTTAATTTAAACTCAGTTCTGTACCTGGATTCAAAAATCAACCCAGCTCGATTTAGTGAACCAAAATACATGAAACTAATTTTGTTAGAAAGGTACTGAAATGCTTAATCCAAGCCCGTTGGATTCAAATCATTTGGATCTGAAGATCACCCTTGGTAAAACTAACAAGTCAGAAGCTTATCTGCCTTCAAACATTTTTCAAAATTCAACCATAATAGCTTTTGAGTTGATTCCAACTCTCAAAACTCACATTTGACCATACCTTTCAGAATATATATAAACATATGGGTTTACTTACAGAAATAATGTTCAAGTAATAAAAGAATGCCACATAGGCATTTCTAGTCACTTTATTTATCTAAAATAAAAAGGTTAAACCTTATTAAATTGTGACACCACTTTAAATCACATTCCCATGTACTGAAATATGTGGTGATGATATGTGTCAACATGATCCCATGTTTGAGTTGGAGAATATTAAATCTTAAATAGTTTTTCAATGAGTAGAAATTACTTTTCTCAAATTAAAATAAATAAGACAAATGCTTTAATCTTGTAATGATAGGTGATGATGCTAGATCATCTATAGTCCACCTTTGTGTGATGATTGAAAATAGTTAAGTATTGTTTGGTGATTGTGTACCTCGTATTTATTTATAGACGCTAGTACCGACCAAGGATACGAGGAGGAAGGAGGATACTACGAAGAAGAAGCCGGGGAGAACTTCAACCACTGCTCTGCACAAGGCAAGCTAACACTTGCAACTGTGAAAGTTAGATAACCTATGCAATGCATTAAGCATGCTTGGTTAGACCCATTTGATGATACTCAATCCTAGTTTTACTTGCAAGCTTTCTACTTTATTTCTTTATCAAAGCTTTATTTAGATTTTACTTAAGTAACTTGTAGATTCTAGAAAGATAATTGAAGGTTGCATAAAGAGCATTAAATTTGTCCTAAGCTAGATAATCTTGATGTCATCCTAAGGCATGAGATTGAACTTAATTAATCCCCACTTGTTTACGACCCCTCATTAGTACTTACCCCACTTGTAGATGCTAGTGCTAAGCATAAAACTTGATCAACTTTAGATGGAAATATTTGGAGAAAATGGTTATGAAAACCTTGGAATGATGAGTCATTCTACTGAAATGTTTTGACATGTGTTCTCGAACACCAGATGTTTTGACGATGAAAATGTTGAGGCATGAGCCTTAGCCCTTTATAAAACTGATGGTTGTCTGGATGCGATACCATTCCAATTTTACCGTACAACCACAATACCCGAAAATTTGGGTAGGGCTTGACTGGAAACTTATATACCTTAGTATGGGTTCCCTCACGGCTAAGGTCTGAGCTGAGGCTACCTTGTGAAGATGGTCCACTTGTGCAGTACCCAAGATGACAGTTGGTCATGGTTGGGAGGCCAAACTCACATGAGAGGTGCCTATACTAGGGCATGTAATTGAAAGGTTAGGATTGATTATCCGCATACTGAGTATGGTGAATTCAGGATTTGTTCCTGACGGATGTATCGAATGTTGTGGTGAAAGTGTACAATCTCTGCAGAGTGTCAAACTATTCGAATAGCCGTGTCCGCGGTTATGGACAGTTGGAGTGGCCATACTGTTCCCCCATCAGATGTTTTCAAAATGACTTGTGAAATGAATTGAGACTTTGACTTGACCACAACAGAGTTGTGATATGAAATTCAAGTTCCCACTTAGGTGTTATAAAATTTCAACTAGCTTTCTTTGCTTCTGAACTTAGTAGAGGTAAATCTGGCTTTCTGCAAAACAACCCTAGAGCTTAGTGTCCTACTACAAAAACTCCCTTAACTTGTTAGTATTAGTTTGCGAGTACTTAAAGAGTACTCATGGCTTTGTCCCTGGCTATTCCCGTGGCCAGACTATGAAGAGGAGTACCAGGATGATGGACCATGGGAAGTTTACGACAACTAGGATCATCTCCCATCGCCAACATTGCCTGTGACCCCGAAGATGGAGCTTCGCCTACGCTAACTTTATTATTACGTTATTCCGCTGCTTGAGTTGTATTAAGACCTGGATCATGAGATCCTTATTTGTGTAAGACCTTATGTACGGTTTGTAATGGATGATGTACTCTGACCCAAATCTGTTATGTCTCGCAAAAATGGTAATCCTGGGATTGCGATGTATGGCATAACAGGCATATGGGATTAAAAATCCGGTTGTTGACAAGTTGGTATCAGAGCCATCCTGACCATAGGATACCCTAGTAGACTGGACGTTTAAATCAAAAACTTAGTTTCAAAACCAAAGGAAGTGAGTATTTACAAAAACTTATTCTCATTCTTATCACTTTGATTCTTTCAAAAAAATCATGTTCCTCAAAAACTCTTGCAAAATACATAAAATTTGACACACTTGATCACTCTACTAACTTACTCATCCTATATTCTTATAGATGGACGTGAAGTACAAAAAGTTTTATCAGTTGGGGAATGGAGGAGACCTCATCTTTGAGAGGGATTTGGACCAGCTTTCGGAAGTTCTGGAGCGTCCGCACCCCGAGTTCTTTGGAGCTCAGCTCAAAGATCAGGAAGGAGAAGATCGGCAGTGGCTAGTTGTTGCAAGTCTCCAAGGAAAGATTAAACCTCACACTACCGAAGGAATTCAGTTCACCTTAAGAGAGAACAACTGGCTCGATGGACTTGCCAGGGCCATGCAGGAAGCTCTTGCTCGTCTGTGTGGGCAGAGTATCAATTAGATCAAGGGTACCCGCTTTGAGTTTTGTCCAAGGCGTGATGCTATGGGACAGCCACTGGAAGCCCCATACCACCACAAGCTGAAGACTCAGTTGGACCACCTTAGCTTCA
Source organism: Avena sativa (assembly GCA_916181665.1). Classification (NCBI taxonomy): domain Eukaryota; kingdom Viridiplantae; phylum Streptophyta; class Magnoliopsida; order Poales; family Poaceae; genus Avena; species Avena sativa. Next base: position 125,973,021 of record OV702297.1, read on the forward strand.
TGATGTATGATCGTCAGCAGGAGAAGGACAATGCCCGTGACTACTCCAACCACAAGTCCGCCATCATCAGGACGAAGGATCAGACCATCGCCATGCTAGTGAAGGACCGCAAGTCTCGCCGCCATCAGCTTGACAAGAAGGAGCGCACCATTGCCCATCTTCGCCACCGTATCTCGGATTTCGAGCAGACCATCCACGAGAGATACATGTAGTTGGAGGAAAGGGAGAATGCCGGAGAAGACCTTCGTGGAGGCCCCTACTCTTATCTCAGCGATGATGATGACTTTCTGGAGGATCAGGCCATTGACTTCTTCCCCGATGAGGAGGATTTCACCTTCATCGATGACGATGAGGATGATGAGGATGACGATTACACCGACTCCGAGGAGTAGTAGCACTTGAGCACTGGTGTAGTGAGTTGTATTCGGTCCCACTATATCGTATTTTCCAGAATGGTTCTTAAAACCATCTATTTTTCCTTTGTTGTGGTGTGTGTTGTATCGTGTGCTATGAATGAATGAATGGCAAGTTGCTAGAAAATCTGAGTCAAACTATAAAAACTTTTCAAAGTCCCTGAACCTTGGAAATATCCCTCTTTTCTCATGATCTATCTCAATCTTCAGATGCCTCGCGGAGGAAGCGGATCATCCCCGGATCCGATGTTGCAGATCCTGCAATTGTTGGTTTCTGACCGCGAAGCTGAAAGAGCCGAACATCAAGCCAACTTAGCCACCCTTCAGCAGATAGCTCAGCTGGCCCACAACAACCAAGGCCAAGGAAACCAGGACAACCATGGATCTAAGCTCAAGAATTTCCAGAACACCAACCCACCTGTTTTCACTAAGTCGGAAGAGCCCCTAGATGCAGATGATTGGCTGCAAACCATGGAAAACAACCTGGAAGTCACCGGAGTGGAAGCTAACGAGAAAGTTCTGTTCGCCACCCACTATCTAGCCAGAGATGCAAGAGCATGGTGGAACAGCGTTCGTGCAATGACCAGAGGACAGATGATGACCTGGGAGGAATTCAAGGTCAAGTTCAGCAGAACCCATGTGCCACCGGGTTTGATTAAGAGGATGAGAGATGAATTCAGAGAGCTGAAGCAAGGAAGGATGACCGTGGTGGAATACCGTGACAAATTCTTGTCATTTGCTAGGTATGCCCCGGATGAGATCGACACTCAAGCCAAGAAGAAAGAAAGATTCTTGAATGGTCTACACGAGGAGATGCAGACGATGTTAGTCAATATCCCCTTTGCTGATATTGCAGCCCTAGTCGACTCTGCCATTCAGATGGAAGGAAAGATCAACCAAGCCAATGAGAACCGCAAGCGCCGCATGATGCATCAGCCAGGAACCCATCATACCCCAAAGTATCGCCCCAACCCATCTCTAGGATTTGCCCCGAGAACCAACAGACCCCCGATGAACCGTCTGACCTATCCCAACCGTGGAAACCCAAGGCCCGAAGGAAATCACAACAACCCCAGCAACTCTGGCAATTTCAACCGTGCACCACCCAAGTTCAACAACAACAATTCTACCGCCAACACCAACACTGCCCCGAGGACTGGAAGCAATGTTGTGCCTGTTGTAGCAAAGGACAAGTCGCAAGTGACTTGTTATGATTGTGGAAATAAGGGTCACTACTCCAATGAGTTCCCCAAGAAGAATGCTGCAGCCCCCAATGCAAATGCCCCAGCTCAGCAGCAGCGTCGTATTCAACCCAGAAGAAGGTTTGCTCCAGGGAATTCGCTCAACCGCAACGGTCGTCTTTTTCTCATGCATGCTGAAGAAGCCCAGGAAGCGCCAGACGTCGTGCTGGGTATGTTTTCTGTTAATTCAGTACTTGCAAGAGTGTTGTTTGATTCTGGTGCATCGCACTCATTTGTCACCAAAGAATTTGCATGCACTAGTAAGATTCAACCCACCAAACTGAAGCATGTTATGATTGTTCAAATCTCCGGTTCAACCACCAAAGCTAGGAAAATTTGCAAAGTCGTCCCTATCCGAATCCATGGCATAGATTTTTATGCAAATCTGATAGTACTCGGAACTAAAGGTTTGGAAGTAGTACTAGGAATGGATTGGATGTCCAAACATAAAGGATTAATTGACTGTGCCAAGAAAGCCATAACCATGACCAGTACAGCTGGAGTATCAGCCGAGCATGTATCTGAAACCTTACCTCGTCAATTCAAGTGCAACAAGAGTATAGCCCAACTACCATTGACCAAGTCCGGATAGTCTATGAATACCCCAATGTATTTCTAGATGTTTTGCCCGGTATGCCCCCATATCGGGATATCGAGTTTATCATTGAACTAATCCCCGGAACAGGACCCATAGCCTAGAGACCATATAGTATGAACCCGTCTGAACTAGCGGAACTGAAGAAGCAACTGGATGCCATGTTGGAAATTGGATTGATTCAACCAAGTGCGTCACCATGGAGATCACCTGTTCTATTCGTGGACAAGAAAGATGCAGGTAACCGTTTGTGTACGGATTATCGGAAGTTGAATGATGTCACTATCAAGAACAAATACCCGTTGCCCAAGATAGAAGATTTGTTTGATCAGTTGACCGGTGCCAAAGTGTTTTCTAAGATTGATCTTAGAACTGGCTATCATCAACTTAAGATTCACGCAGAGGATATTCCCAAGACTGCCTTTACCACCAGATATGGATTATACGAGTATACCGTCATGTCTTTTGGATTAACCAATGCCCCCGCTTATTTCATGAATCTCATGAATAAGATTTTTATGGACTTCCTGGATAAGTTTGTCGTTGTTTTCATTGATGACATTCTGATTTATTCCAAATTAGAAGAAGAACATGAGCTACACCTAAGGACCGTTCTTGGAACCCTTAGAGAGCATTAGTTGTATGCCAAGTTTAGCAAATGTGAATTCTGGTTACAGGAGCTAGGATTCCTCGGTCACATTGTATCAGCCGGAGGAATTGCTGTTGACCCTGCAAAGGTGAAAGATGTCGAAGATTGGCAAGCCCCAACCACTCAAACCCAAGTTCGTGCATTTCTCGGATTGGCGGGATACTACCGCAAGTTCGTAGAAGGATTCTCGAGTATCGCCAGACCTATGACCCAATTGCTAAAGAAGGACAAGAAGTTTGAATGGACGGACAAATGTGAAGCGAGTTTTCAAGAACTCAAGAGGAGATTGATTTTAGCCCCAATATTAATCATGCCGGATATCACGAAGCCCTTTTACGTGTATTGTGACGCATCCAAGATCGTCTCAGATGTGTGCTAATGCAAGAAGGCAAAGTTATATCCTATCTATCCCAACAACTGAAACAACATGAGCAGAACTATCCAACCCAAGACCTCGAGCTCGCAGCCGTAGTTCTAGCCCTGAAGACATGGAGGCATTACCTGATGGGAAATTGTTGTGAGATTTATTCGGATCACAAGAGCCTGAAGTAATATTCACTCAGAAGGAGCTGAATATGAGACAGAGAAGATGGATTGAGCTAATCAAGGATTACGATCTGGACATTCACTATCACCCCGGTAAAGCCAATGTGGTAGCAGATGCCCTTAGCAGATTGTCGTGCCGCTTTAACTCCATGATTTTGAAGGAGCAACCAAGTCTGCGCAAAGAGATGGAAGATTTCCGAATTGAATTAGTGAGTGAAGGATTTTTGGCTAGCATAGAACTTCAACCCACTTTGATCAGCCAAATCAAGGAGCCGCATAAAGGAAATGCTAGTATCGAAGGAATCAAGCGTCGTATCGGTACAGGCAAAGTACCCAGATTTACCGAAGACGAAGGAGTTCTGTGGTACAAAGGACGCCTTTGTGTACTAGCAGATTCTGAGTTGAAAGAAGTTATTCTGAAGGAAGCTCATGATACTCTTTATTCTATCCACCCCGGAGGAACGAAGATGTATCAAGATTTGAAAGAGCAATTTTGGTGGCATAAGATGAAGAGAGAAATCGGAAGCTATATCGCCAAGTGTGATATATGTCAGAGAGTCAAGGCAGGACATCAAAGAGCCATTGGATAGTTGCAACCATTGTAGATTCCGGAATGGAAATGGGATTCTGTTGGAATGGACTTTATCACCGGATTGCCTACTTCTAGTAGGGGAAATGACGCTATCTAGGTCATAGTTGACAGATTGTCCAAAGTCGCCCATTTCTTACCCGTCAAGACCACATATCAGAGTTCGAAGCTAGCGGAGTTATATATCGCTAGAATAGTTAGTTTGCATGGAGTCCCCAAGAACATCGTATCGGATCGAGGAACTCAGTTTACCTCGAGATTCTGGAAGAAAGTTCAAGAAGGTTTAGGAACCCGCCTAGATTTCAGCACCGCGTATCACCCTCAGACTGATGGACAAACGGAGCGAGTAAATCAAATACTCGAAGATATGCTGAGAGCGTGTGTGTTAGAATATGGATCCAAGTGGGAAGACTGTCTGCCGTTTGCAGAATTTTCATACAACAACAGTTATCAGGCTAGTTTGCAAATGGCCCCATTTGAATTCATGTACGGAAGGAAGTGTCGCACCCCTTTGAACTGGTCGGAAGTAGGAGAAAGTCAAATTTTTGGACCCGACCTCCTACGAGAAGCGGAAGAGAAGGTTTACAAGATTCGTGAGCACCTCAAGATAGCCCAGTCCAGACAGAAGAGTTACGCCGACAAGAGACGTCGAGACCTCGCCTTCAACATAGGAGATTTTGTGTATCTGAAGGTGTCACCATTGAAGGGAATGCAGCGTTTCCAAATCAAAGGAAAGTTAGCCCCAGATATATCGGACCTTTCAAAATTCTGAACCGTCGAGGAGAAGTGTCATATCAATTGGAACTACCCGAAGAGATGTCAGCCGTGCACAATGTGTTCCATATCTCATTACTTCGCAAGTGTCTCGAAGTCCCGGACAAGACCGAAGTGTTCAAGAATATCGATCACCGGACCATAGAGATCAACGATGACCTGGCCAATCCCGAAGTACCCATCCGCATTTTGGAAGAAGCTTTCAGAACTACCAGAACCCGAAGCACCAAGTTTCTCAAGATTCCTGGGAGAAACCACACAGAAGAGGAAGCTACCTGGGAGCGCGAAGATCACATCAGGACGGAGTTTCCCGATCTCTTCAAATCCTAGGTAATCTTTTTCGTCCTTTTTAAATCTTGGGACGAGATTTTGTTTAAGGGGGGAAGGTTTATAACATCCCAAAAATATTAAATTTGGATCATCAAACTCTAATCATCAAAATTAGGGTTAACAAAAACTTTCCCAACTAAAAATATGAAAGCATTCATATTTGTGTGTATTCAAAATTTGGATTCTTTTGAATTGCCATGCTTCTATGTTTCATTGCTTGTAAAATGATTCTTAGGTGAAATAAATAGCCTCTAAACAATCCCCAAACTTTTCCCAAAGACAAACAACTCAAAATAAACAAATGAAGTGAATGGTCATTTTTGCCAAATTAACTCTCATGCCTACTTTGGCTATCTCTAGTTTTCAAAACTTAATAGAAACATTTATGGATCTTTGCACCCCTTGTTAGTACTCATAATAAAGTACCAAGGCCCACTTTGTGATCATCCAAAAACATTCAAATGCTAAGTTTAAATGACAGTTTAAAATTGAATCTATCTCATATGGGAAGATCCCACTATTTCAAAAACCACTCAAACAAGCTCAATTTTCAAAACCCAAGCACCCACAGAATCCTCAACACATGCCTAGCACACCCACCAAAAATCTTTTCAAAATTCATAAGTAAGTTTCTTGCGGCCATTTCATCAAACAACTTGCAGATTCAAATCAAACAAATCACAAACACTATAGTGTGTAGTAAATTTGGCCTAACTTGTTCCCTCTCTAGTTGCAACTAGTCTTTAGTAGATCATCTAGGTCAATTGTAAACATCTAGCACCACTGTGAGCGTGCCTTGCCATCAATGGTGAGCAGGCCGAGCCTCACCATGCCACCCCATTGTCGCCAGCCAGATAGCAGCCACCCTAGCCTTGCCAACCTTGTCTGGGAGGTAGCCAGCACCTCACCACCACCCACTGTCCCCTCCCCAAGCCAGTGCAAGCCGTGGACCACCAGGAACGCCGCGCGCCTAGTGCCACTGCGACATGTCGAGCCCGCCCCAGAGCGCCGCACCCGGCACGCGTGCACACGCCGCCCCTCGATCTCAACCCGTGCCTACCGCTTCGCCATAATCCTAGGAACGCGCCAGACACCCTCATTCGCCACCCCGTAGCCATGTCGCCACCGTCGCCTGCCCATTCCTCTTGGTCTCGTCGTCAAGCCTATAAAAGGAAGTGACCCCCAGCCATTTGAAGCACACCATTCCACTCCCCTCACCTCACTGATCATTCCACCTCTAGCCGGAGCACGAGGAGCAGCAGCTCGCCGGAATTGCGCCGGAGTTGGCCGCCTCTAGAGAAGAAGGGAGTCGTTGATTTCGACCACCCCCCGGATCCGCCTCGACCATCCTTGGGCTCGCTGTCGACCACTCGTTCGTTTGCCCGCCTCGCCGTCGTCACTAGAGCCCTGGTATGCCCCCTATGTACCCCCACTGATCCGCTAGGGTTCGAGCTCTTCGGTGACATGTTCATCATCAACGACGATCCCCAGCCGTCGATCTTCCTTCTAATCCAACAAACCACACAGACCCGTACCGCTTCGCGTGTTATGAGCCACTGACTGGTGGAACCCCCTGTCTGCTGAGCCCCGCGCTAGGGAGTGACACTGGGCCGGCCGATTAACCTTTCCCGCACGACCCAACCGTTTGAATTTTGATTTTTCTATTTTAATTTAAACTCAGTTCTGTACCTGGATTCAAAAATCAACCCAGCTCGATTTAGTGAACCAAAATACATGAAACTAATTTTGTTAGAAAGGTACTGAAATGCTTAATCAAAGCCCGTTGGATTCAAATCATTTGGATCTGAAGATCACCCTTGGTAAAACTAACAAGTCAAAAGCTTATCTGCCTTCAAACATTTTTCAAAATTCAACCATAATAGCTTTTGAGTTGATTCCAACTCTCAAAACTCACATTTGACCATACCTTTCAGAATATATATAAACATATGGGTTTACTTACAGAAATAATGTTCAAGTAATAAAAGAATGCCACATAGGCATTTCTAGTCACTTTATTTATCTAAAATAAAAAGGTTAAACCTTATTAAATTGTGACACCACTTTAAATCACATTCCCATGTACTAAAATATGTGGTGATGACATGTGTCAACATGATCCCATGTTTGAGTTGGAGAATATTAAATCTTAAATAGTTTTTCAATGAGTAGAAATTACTTTTCTCAAATTAAAATAAATAAGACAAATGCTTTAATCTTGTAATGATAGGTGATGATGCTAGATCATCTATAGTCCACCTTTGTGTGATGATTGAAAATAGTTAAGTATTGTTTGGTGATTGTGTACCTCGTATTTATTTATAGACGCTAGTACCGACCAAGGATACGAGGAGGAAGGAGGATACTACGAAGAAGAAGCCGGGGAGAACTTCAACCACTGCTCTGCACAAGGCAAGCTAACACTTGCAACTATGAAAGTTAGATAACCTATGCAATGCATTAAGCATGCTTGGTTAGACCCATTTGATGATACTCAATCCTAGTTTTACTTGCAAGCTTTCTACTTTATTTATTTATCAAAGCTTTATCTCAGAGTTTACTTAAGTAACTTGTAGATTCTAGGAAGATAATTGAAGGTTGCATAAGGAGCATTAAATTTGTCCTAAGTTAGATAATCTTGATGTCATCCTAAGGCATGAGATTGAACTTAATTAATCTCCACTTGTTTACCACCCCTCATTAGTACTTACCCCACTTGTAGATGCTAGTGCTAAGCATAAAACTTGATCAACTTTAGATGGGAATACTTGGAGAAAATGGTTATGACAACCTTGGAATGATGAGTCATTCTATTGAAATGTTTTGACATGTGTTCTCGAACACCAGATGTTTTGATGATGAAAATGTTGAGGCATGAGCCTTAGCCCTTTATAAACCTGATGGTTGTCTCGATGCGATACCATTCCAATTTTACCGTACAACCACAATACCCGAAAATTTGGGTAGGGCTTGACTGGAAACTTATATACCTTAGTATGGGTTCCCTCACGGCCAAGGTCTGAGCTGAGGCTACCTTGTGAAGATGGTCCACCTGTGCAGTACCCAAGATGACAGTTGGTCATGGTTGGTAGGCCAAACTCACAGGAGAGGTGCCTATACTAGGGCATGTAATTGAAAGGTTAGGATTGATTATCCGCATACTGAGTATGGTGAATTCAGGATTTGTTCCTGATGGATGTATCGAATGTTGTGGTGAAAGTGTACAATCTCTGCAGAGTGTCAAACTATTCGAATAGCTGCGTCCGCGGTTATGGACAATTGGAGTGGCCATACTGTTCCCCCGTCAGATGTTTTCAAAATGACTTGTGAAATGAATTGAGACTTTGACTTGACCACAACAGAGTTGTGATATGAAATTCAAGTTCCCACTTAGGTGTTATAAAATTTCAACTAGCTTTCTTTGCTTCTGAACTTAGTAGAGGTAAATCTGGCTTTTTACAAAACAACCCTAGAGCTTAGTGTCCTACTACAAAAAACCCCCTTAACTTGTTAGTATTAGTTTGCGAGTACTTAAAGAGTACTCATGGTTTTGTCCCTGGCTATTCCCGTGGCCAGACAATGAAGAGGAGTACCAGGATGATGGACCACGGGAAGGTTACGACAACTAGGATCATCTCCCATCGTCAGCATTGCCTGTGACCTCGAAGATGGAGCTTCGCCTACGCTACCTTTATTATTACGTTATTCCGCTGCTTGAGTTGTATTAAGAACTGGATCATGAGATCCTTATTTGTGTAAGACCTTATGTATGGTTTGTAATGGATGATGTACTGTGATATCCAAATCTGTTATGTCTCGCAAAAATGGTAATCCTGGGATTGCGATGTATGGCATAACAGGCATCTAGGATTAAAAATCTGGGTGTTGACAAGTTGGTATCAGAGCCATCTTGACCATAGGAGACCCTAGTAGACTGGACGTTTAAATCAAAAACTTAGTTTCAAAACCAAAGGAAGTGAGTATTTACAAAAACTTATTATCATTCTTATCACTTTGATTCTTTCAAAAAAAATCATGTTCCTCAAAAACTCTTGCAAAATACATCAAATTTGACACACTTGATCACTCTACTAACTTAATCATCCTATATTCTTATAGATGGACGTGAAGTACAACAAGTTTTATCAGTTGGGGAGTGGAGGAGACCTCATCTTTGAGAGGGATTTGGACCAGCTTTCGGAACTTCTGGAGCGTCCACACCCCGAGTTCTTCAAAGCTCAGCTCAATGATCAGGAAGGAGAAGATCGGCAGTGGCTAGTTGCTGCAAGTCTCCGAGGAAAGATTGAACCTCCCACTGCGGAAGGAACTCAGTTCACCTTAAGAGAGAACAACTGGCTCGATGGACTTGCCAGGGCCATGTAGGAAGCTCTTGCCTGTCTGTGTGGGCGATGGTAGGGGCGGTGTTGTGCTCCCTGGCAAAGCTCAATGGCGGGGTGGCGAGGCATGGGGCAGTGTTGATCAGTCGGAACACATCGATGCTCTGGGCGGGTTCGACGGCGAATATAATGGCGCACGGGTGCTCCTGGTCGCGTGACGGCGAACGAGGTTGTCTGGCGGGGTGCTGGAGTGTTGGCGATCACGCACGCAAGCGGCGAGGGCGGCGCGCGGTCTATGGGCGCGGCTGGGCACGTGCTTGGCGGGTGGTCCAGTGGCTAGCTGTGCTCGGGGCTAGGACAGGGAGTGGCGGTGGACGGTGTTGCGTGTTCCAGACAAGGTTGGCGGGGCTAGTTCTTCCTCTAGCTCGCTGGCGACATTGGGGTTGGAAAATGAGCTCGGCATGGTCACCATTAATGGATATGCCAAGCTCACAGTGGTTGACGAGGTTTAATCTCGTCAATGCCCATTGTTATGGACTTGGGTTTTGGAGAAGATGGGGATGCTGGAGATCGTGGCACGGTTAACAGACAAGCAACCAGAGGACACGAGATTTACCCAGGTTCAGGCCCCCGGAGGGAAAACCCTACTCCTGCTTGTCTGCTCTTGATTACGGCGGAACCGAAGGTTACAGGGTGCGCAGATTCGATCTGGCGTGGATGCGTGTGCGAAAGTATGAGTCGAGGGATCTAGGACGTGCCCTCCTGGCCTTTATATAGACTTAGGCAGGTCCCGGGCATAGTCCTAGTCGGTTACAAGTTCTAGGGTTTTACCCCTTTGAATTTCCTATCTCCGCTAGTCTTGCTCTCCAAGGATCCGAAGGCGTCATGGGCCTTGGCCACCCGAAAATCTTCATGGGCCAGCGTATATCTGCTGTGGGCCTTCCTTGGGCTAGACCAGGTATGCTGAAGTCACGTACCCGTAGGGTATAACCATGTCAGTAGCCCCCGAGTGATCAGTCGAATAGTAGATTCGGCTGAGGACTCTTCCATTCTTCGGGTGCAACTATGTTTTAATAGTATATGAGCGTAGGGATTGTTGATGCGTGTGCCTGACTCACCCGACGGATCAGGGTCAGTTAGCTGTCTTAGGACGAAACGACACGATCTTCTTCAGGTTTGGGTCCCTCAACCCGGACCTGGAACATATGCTGGCGTAATTCGACTCAGGCCGCGGAGGACTTACAGGAGTGGAATTCCAGTGGTTTTAATTGGTGTACCCAACACGTCCGTCGGGATTTTTCATCGTACCTGCTATTACGGCTTCATACTAGCAGAGCGCAGTCAGGTGCGTTGCCAGGCCATCAGATGATATCTGTAGGTCTTTACCTTTGTGTCGCAGACACAGCATCCGAATGTTTGTCACCGCGGAGGTGCTTCGGGTGGCCAAGGAGGTTTGTTGCTCACTTAGCGTTTTTGTTGGGGCAGAGTTGCCAAAAAGTTTTTGCGTGCTGATCCGGAATATCGCAGTCGAAGATTTCATAGGGTGCGCGACCAGCGCTCCCTATGGGAGTAGCCCCCAAGTGTCTGTTCGAGTTGTAGACTCGAACGGAGACTTTAGTTCAAGCGTTGTTTCAGTCATTAAGTCCGAAGGACTCGAAAATTTTCGGATGCTTAAATCCATCCTCCCTATGGGAGTAGCCCCCGAGTCCGTAGTGGAGTCGTAGACTCGACGTAGGACTCAGAGAAGTAATTTTGTCCTCATTTCTCTGTCGGGTGCGCGGCCAGCGCTCCTGATAGGAGTAGCCCCCGAGTATTTAGTCGAATCGTAGATTCGAGTGAGTACTCTTAGCTGTGGAGCCGAAGTGGTGCTAGTATAGCTTTTGATGACGTCAGTGCTTACGATCGATCACCTCAAGCGTCTGCTACGCTAGAGATGACTTGACTGGATGAAGCGTGGGTCCCACTTGCTGACTTTGAATTGACTGGTCACGTGCGGCATGGAGATGATTACGGCGTCTCCTCGATTTCCGCGCGTAGTGGACGGCGTGGTAACGACGGTTCGTTTTGGTGCTGACACGTGTACGGCCAGATCTACCGTTGGCGTTAGGTCTTCTCGATGGACGGCCAGGGTGCGTCGTCTTCGCTGTTATAATCCTCGGTGAAATCATGGTTTGTTTTTCACCGCACCAGTTCATCTATTCACTGCCTTCTTGTTCTTGAGCTATTCTTGCTACGCGCTGCGACTTTCTTCCACATTTCCTCTGTTCTTTCTGCTTTGGTATCGCCACCACCGCCGTAGCGCCATGGGGAAAACAAAGAATTCCTCATCTGCGGTTGGGACCAGCGCCGCCGGAGGCAAGAAAGGCACCGCCGCTGCTCGCGTCACCGATGGTGGCTGGCGGCGATCAGAAACGCGGGAGAGCGATCTCCGCAAACTGCGCGAGCGGGGCCTGATCCCGCAGGACACGACGGCCGTGAAACTCCCCGGCAATGAGGTAATCCCCCGTCCCCCATCTGGGTTTCGGGTTATGTTTGTTGCCTTCGTGATTCGCGGGTTTTCTTTTCCGGTCCACGACTTCCTCCGTGGACTGCTCTTTTTCTATGGGGTTCAACTCCATCATCTGTCTCCCAACTCCCTTCTCCACATTGCGTGTTTTATCACGCTTTGCGAGTGTTGGCTTGGCATTGAGTCGCACTTTGGCCTCTTCCGGAAGCTTTATTCCGTGAAGAGGCAGTCTGGTTCGGATGGTGTGTATCCCATTGGGGGTTTCATCATCTCTCTTAGTCCCAATGTGCAATTCTTTTCCTTTTCCATGTCCGAGTCTGTCCAGTACTGGCGGAGGCGATGGTTTTACATCCGCGACTCCGTTTTGCCTGGGCAAGATTTTGGTCTTGTTCCCTTTGACCCCTCCCAAAAGATTGAGAAGAAAAGGTCTTGGAAAAACCAAATCTTAGACGGTGAGGTGGAGGAGATAGAGGCCCTTTACCGTCGGGTGGAGGATCTCCAACTGATTCCTGAGAAGGAGCTGAACGGCGTGGACATCATCCGGACGTTTCTTGAGCGTCGGGTGCAGCCTCTCCAAGCGAGGGCGCACCCGATGTTTCTTTATTCCGGGCGCCGGGATCCGACGAGGGTTTCGAGTGAGAAAATCTCCGAGGGGAATCTTGACAAGGATCTTCGCGTGCTGCTGAAGTTCAAGGCCGGAGAAGAAATCCCGGGGAAGTCGCTGACTCCTCCCTTTTCTTCGACGTTGATCGTGCCGAAGGTGTAGATTTGTGCACGTAGTGCTTCCCTTTTATTTTTGTTGAGTGTGCTTTTGTTTCCTTTGTTTGCTAACAAAGTTTCTTCTCATCTTGTAGAGCTTCAAAGTACCGGGCATGGTACCACCATTGCCCGAAAGATATCCAAATGCCCCGGATAATGAGGTGGTTGATTCCGTGTCCGAGCTTCCTTCGGCACGATCTCTGGCGGAGGATGCCGACGAGTCGAGTGAGGACCATACGCGCAAGCGATCACGGAGCTCGAGCGAGTCTTCGGATGCCTCAACTCCTCCGACTCCCAGAAATCCTCTGGGCCTTGAGCGTCATGATGAAGGTCATGGAGGTTCTTCCTCTCCCCTTCCTGCCATTCCTGTGCGGGCTGTTGCGCCGCACCCGCCAGCAAAGCGGAAGAAGGAAGAAAAGAAGGAGGAGAAGAAGGAAGAGAAGAAAGAGGAGAAGAGGGCCCGAAGGGCTTCTCCTATCTTCGACCTGAGCGCATTGGGCTCGTAAGTTTTCTTGTTGTACTGTTGTCCTTTTCCCTTCATGATTTTTTTGTACTTGTGCTGATTGGTTTGTATGCAGGCAATCCTCCGACGGCTCTAGTGATGGCGCGGGGGAGATGATGGGGGAGTCGAACATTGCGTCGCCTCCTCCTCAGACGGTGGAGACTTCGGGTGGCGCCGCTCCAGAACCTCCTGTGCGGGAGGGGCTGGTGGTTGCGCCTCAAAATTTCGCAGGCGGGCCTTCGGGCTCGCCTTCGGAGCACGTAAGTTTTCTGCTTCCTATGACGGGGTGAGCCCCCGAGTGTCTTCGTGTGCTGATGTTGTTTTTGCCTCTTTGTTTTGGGCGTAGCCCCCAAGTCCTGTTCTTACTGCTATTGCCTTTTTCTGCAGCCTTTTGTCCAAGAGGCCAAGCAACTGGTGGAAGAACGCCTGACGCTGGAGGCGAAACTGTGGCAGCTTCAAGGTATTCGTCTGCCTTTTGGTACTTCTCATGTTTATCTTGTCCTGTTCTTTGACACTTGCTTGTCTCAAATGCAGAGGAGCATAACGACTCTCTCCGTGAGGTCGACGCTCTTAAAAAGAGCCTTGGCCAATCGGAGCAGAAGGCCGAAGCCGCCGTTGGCGCAAAAGAGCGCCTTGAGCTGGAGTTGTCGAAGGCAACCGAAGCAAAGGAGCGTCTGCAGCAGGAGGCCATAGATCGTGAGGAGCAGCTGGCCACCGTTGCGGCTGCTCGTGAAAGAGGGGTGGCGTCAAAGCTCATGGCTGCTGCCAAGGCTATTTCGGGTGAGTGCTAGCTTTCGTACTTGCTTCTTTTTCTACGGATCTCCTTCCTGTTGGAGATATGCCCTAGAGGCAATAATAAATGTAGTTATTATTATATCTTTGTGTTTATGATAAATTTTTACATTTATGCTATAATAGTATTAACAAGGAAACCATTAATACTTGTGTGATTTGTAAACTTAATTTGAAGTCCCTAGTATAGCCTCTATACTTCACTAGCTTGTTGGTTGATTGATGATTGTGGTTTCCATATCATGAACATTGAGATGTTATCAACAACAAGATCATATCATTAGGAGAATGATATGGTGGACATACTCCTATAGACAAGCGTAGCATAAAGATCAAGTCATTTCAATAGTTCAATTGCTATATGCTTTCTGATACATAGTAACCTAATTCCTTCGACCATGAGATCATGCATATCACCTTTACTGGATGGATGCTTTGATGACATCAAACACCACACCGTAACAGGGTGGTTATAAAGGTGGCATTGAGTGTTTGGAAAGTATTGGTTGAAACACATGGATCAAGAGTGGGATTTGTCCATCCACATGACGGATAGATATACTCTGGGCCCTCTCGGTGGAATGTCATCCAATTAGCTTGCAAGCATGTGACTTGGTCACAAGGGATCACATATCACGGGAACGAGAAAAGAGTACTTATCAGTAACGAGGTTGAACTAGGTATGCAGAGATACCGACGATCATAACCTCGGATAAGTAACATATCGTGAGACAAAGGGAAATTGGTATCGTATGTAAGTGGTTCATTCGATCGCAAAGTAATCGTAGAAATATGTGGGAGCCATATGAATTTCCAGATTCCTCTATTGGTTATTGTTCGGAGAAGTGTCTCGATCATGTCCGCATAATTCACGAACCGTAGGGAGACACACTTAAGGATTCGACGTTGTTTTGAGTAGTTATGGTATTATGAGAAAGAGACCGAATGTTGTTCGGAGTCTCGGATGGGATCCGGGATATCACGAGGTGATCCGGAATGGTCCGGAGAATAAGATTCATATAAGTAAAGTCCCATTTCGGAGTTGGGGAATAGTTCCGGTGTTTCCATCGGGAACATTCTAGAAGGTCCCGGAATGTCCGGCACTCCGGAGGGGAAGGGGTACATGAATGTGTCATTGGAATTTGGAATGATTGCATCATGTACTAAGTGTTCTTGCTGTCCCAAATAAAGGATTAAATTGAATCCTAAATTGAAAAAGTCAAACGGCTAGTTTGAAAGTCAAACGGCAGTTTTTGGGAAGTGGGAGGAGAGGAGGAAACCGACTTGGGGGAGGAGTCCTCCTCCCCAAGCCGGCGGCCAGCCCTAGGCCGAGTTGGGGAGGGACTCCCTCCCTCCCCTGGCGCGCCAGCCCTCCCACCTATAAAGGGAGGGGCAGGGCTCCCCTCCCAACACACACAAGTTCCTATCCTCTAAACTAAACCCTAGATCTAAACCCCGGTTTAGAGCTATTTCGGTTTAGAGCTTCTAATTGCACTAGCCTTCGGATTAGAGCCTTCTAATTGGTGTGTCTAATTACTAGACCACTAATAGCCTCTCTCATAAGCTCCACCATACTCGCACCGGCTTAAGGCGAAGCCCTGCGGGATCTCCCCTCTACTTCCGGTACCACGCCGTTGTGCTGCCAGAATCGCGAGGAGAGTGCTACAACCTCCGCTGCCTGCTGGAACAAGGGAGAGGAAGGTCTTCGTCGAGTACCGAACGTGTGACCGACTGCGGGAGCGCTGCCGGAACGTGGCGCCGGAAGGATCGTCTACGCGATCTTGAGATCGGAAAGAGTACGACTACATCACCCACGAGAATCTGCTCTCGTTAACCGCTTTGGAATCTTCGAGGGTAAGTTATTCCATCGACTCGTTGCTGCAATCTAGTAGATAGATCTTGGCTTGTTTGTTTGTATGCGATAGAAAATTTTTGTTTTCCATGCTACGAACCCCAACAGTGGTATCAGAGCCGTGTCTATATGTAGATTTGTTGCACGAGTAGAACACAATGGTCATTGTGGGCATTGATGCTTTTATTGTCGATTACTTCTTGTGTACTTTGCATCTGGCGGTATGTTGGGATGAAGCGGCCCGGGCTAACCTTACATGACATCGTTCATGAGACTTGCTCCACGCTTGACATGCAACTTGTATTGCATAAGTGGCTTTGCGGGTGCCTGTTTCTCCTAGCATAGTTAAGATCCAATTTACAACGGGTGATCAACAATGCTAGTATCAATGTTGTGGTTCTTGTTCGTAAGTTAGAACGACACTTATTGAAAGCCCCAAACCACGTAAAATATGCAAAGAAAGTAGAGGCGTCTAACTTTGTTTTGCAGGGGTGTGCAGTGATGTGATATGGCCATGATTGTGATTATATTTGATGTATGCAATGTTCCTTATTGTAAGTCGGCAACCGGCAGGAGCCATATGGTTGTCTTTAATTTCTGTTAAGACCTGCGTGTCTATTCAAAGTAGTTGTAATAGTTGAAGCTGGTGGACGACAACCATGGAGGAGCGTCATGGACCTTGATGCAATCCCGGTGATGATGGAGATCATGTTCGTGCTTGAAGATGGAGATCGGAAGCACGAGAAGAAAGGCCATATCATATCACATATTTTGAATTGCATGAGATGTTAATCCTTTATGCATCTTGTATTGCTTAGTAGACGACGGTAGCATTATAAGATGATCCCTCATGCACAAAATTTCAAGTTCTAAAGTGTTCACCCTTAGTATGCACCGTTGCTAAAACTTGTTGTTTCGAAGCACCACGTGATGATCGGGTGTGATAGATTCCACGAGTGAATACAACGTAAGCAAGCCAGATTTGCTTATGCGGTAACTAAGGTTTGATCTTGACGAGCCTAGCATGTACAGACATGGTCTCAGGAACACGGATCACCGAAAGGTAAAGCATGAATCATATAGTAGATGTGATGAACATGTCGATTGTTCGCCATTTAAACTATGTCAACTCTCGTGATGATCGGTGTTGATATGGTGGATTTGGTTCGTGTGATCACTAAAACAATGTGAGGGATATTGTTTTGAGTGGGAGTTCACCTAGATTAATTTTATCATTAAATTTGAACTCAATTTGTCATAAACTTAGTCTAAACTATTGCAAATATGTTGTAGATCAATGGCAGCCCCTACCATCAATTTTAATGCGTTCCTAGAGAAAGAAAAGTTGAAAAACAATGGAAGCAACTTCGCGAATTGGTTCCGCAATTTGAGGATTGTCCTCACAGCTGGTAATTTGACCTATGTGCTGGATGCACCGCTGGGTGACCCACCTGCAGCTGATGCTCCCGATGAAGTAAAAAATGTTTACCTCGCTCGGAAGAATCAGTACTCCATAGTTCAGTGTGCTATCTTGTATGGTTTGGAATCGGAGCTTCAGAAAAGGTTTGAGGATTCAGACCCATATGATATTGTCAAGGATCTCAAATTGATTTTTGAGACTCATGCGGCAATTGAAAGTTATGAAGCTTCTGAAAAGTTCTTTAACTGCAAGATGGAAGAGGGCAGCTCCGTCAGTGAGCATGTGCTTAAGATGTCTGGGCACGCAAACAAACTTCAAAGCTTGGGTATAGTGATTCCTAATGCTTTGGGGATTTACCGTGTCCTCCAATCACTACCACCAAGTTACAAGAACTTTGTGATGAACTACAACATGCAGAACATGAACAAGACGTTGCCAGAACTCTTTGCCATGTTAAAATCTGCAGAAGTGGAGATCAAGAAAGAGCACCAAGTGTTGTTGGTCAATAAGACCACCAAATTCAAGAAAGGCAAGTCTAAGCAAAAGGGACACTTCAAGAAGGGTGGTAAGAAAGCTACCACGCCGACGAAGAAGACCAGGGCTGGACCTAAGCCTGATACTGAGTGCTTTTACTGCAAGGGAGTAGGTCACTGGAAGCGGAATTGCCCAAAGTACTTGGCGGATTTGAAGAACGGCAACATCAAGAAGAAAGGTATATCTGATATACATGTTATTGATGTGTATCTCACTAGTACTCATAGTAGTGCCTGGGTATTTGATACTGGTTCGGTTGCTCATATTTGTAACTCGAAACAGGAGCTGCAGAATAAACGGAAGCTAGTGAAGAACGAGGTGACGATGCGCATGGGAAACGGATCAAAGGTTGATGTGATCGCGGTCGGCACGCTACCTCTTCATCTACCATAGGGATTAGTTTTATACTTAAATAATTGTTATTTAGTGCCTGCGTTAAGCATGAACATTATATCAGGATCTTGTTTATTGCGAGACGGTTACTTGTTTAAATCCGAGAATAATGGTTGTTCGATTTATATGAGTAATATGTTTTACGCACATGCACTTTTGATAGATGGTCTATTCTTATTGAATCTCGATAGTAGAAATACACATATCAACAATATTGAAGCTAAACGTTTGAAATCAAGCGATAATTTGACCTATATGTGGCACTGTCGTCTTGGTCACATTGGAGTGAAACGTATGAAGAAACTCCATTCCGATGGACTTCTTGAATCACTTGATTTTGAATCACTTGAAAGATGCGAAGCATGTCTGATGGGTAAAATGACTAAGACTCCATTTTCTGGTATGATGGAGCGAGCTACGGACTTATTGGAAATTATACATACCGATGTGTGTGGTCCAATGAGTGTAGTTTCGCGCGGTGGTTATCGTTATGTTCTTACCTTCACGGATGACTTGAGTAGATATGGGTATATCTATTTCATGAAACATAAGTCCGAAACTTTCGAGAAGTTTAAGGAGTTTCAAAGTAAGGTAGAGAATCAACGTAACAAGAAGATTAAATTTCTACATTCTGATCGTGGAGGTGAATATCTAAGTTACGAGTTTGGCAAGCATTTAAAGAAGTGCGGAATACTTTCACAATTGACACCACCGGGAACACCACAGCGTAATGGTGTGTCTGAACGTCGTAATCGAACTCTCTTAGATATGGTTCGGTCTATGATGTCACTTACAGATTTACCGCTATCATTTTGGGGTTATGCATTAGAAACAGCCGCATTCACTTTAAATAGGGCACCGTCTAAATCCGTTGAAACGACACCGTATGAATTATGGTTTGGGAAGAAACCTAAATTGTCGTTCCTTAAAGTTTGGGGATGCGAAGCCTATGTAAAGAAGTTACAGCCGGACAAGCTTGAACCCAAAGCGGAAAAATGCGTCTTCATAGGATACCCGAAGGAAACTATTGGGTATACCTTCTATCATAGATCCGAAGGCAAAATCTTCGTTGCCAAGAATGGATCCTTTCTAGAGAAGGAATTTCTCTCGAAAGAAGTGACTGGAAGGAAAGTAGAACTCGACGAGGTTGTCGAACCTTCTCTCGAAATTGCGAGTAGCGCAGCGCCGGAAGAAGTTCCTGTGGTGCCTGCACCAATAAGAGAGGAAGCTAATGATGGTGATCATGAAACTTCGGTTGAAGTTGCTACAGAGCCTCGAAGGTCAACGAGAACTCGTACCACTCCAGATTGGTATGATTCCGTTATGAGTGTCATGTTGGTGGACAACACCGATGACCCCGAGACATATGAGGAAGCAATGATGAGCCCAGATTCCAATAAATGGCAAGAAGCCATGAAATCCGAGATTGGATCCATGTACGAAAACCAAGTATGGACTTTGGTGGACTTACCGGATGGCCGAAAGGCTGTCGAGAACAAATGGATTTTCAAGAAGAAAACAGATGCTGATGGTAATGTTACTGTCTATAAAGCTCGACTTGTCGCAAAAGGGTTTCGACAAATTCAAGGAGTTGACTACGATGAGACTTTCTCACCGGTAGCGAATCTAAAGTCTGTGAGGATTATGTTAGCAACCGCTGCATATTATGATTATGAGATATGGCAGATGGATGTCAAAACAGCATTCCTCAATGGAGACATTGATGAAGAGTTGTATATGATGCAACCCAAAGGTTTTGTCGATCCTAAAGATGCTAACAAGGTATGCAAACTTCAACGATCCATCTATGGATTGAAGCAAGCATCCCGAAGTTGGAATCAACGTTTTGATAAGGTAATCAAAAGTTTTGGTTTTATACAAACTTATGGAGAAGCTTGTATTTACAAGAAAGTGAGTGGGAGCTCTGTAGCATTCTTAATACTGTATGTGGATGACATATTGTTGATTGGGAATGATGTAGACCTTCTTAATAGTGTCAAGGAATATTTGAATAATAGTTTTTCAATGAAGGATCTTGGCGAAGCAGCTTACATATTAGGCATAAAGATTTATAGAGATAGATCGAAACGCCAAATATCATTGTCACAGAGTACATATTTGGACAAAGTTCTAAAGAGGTTTGGAATGGAGGAAAGCAAGAAAGGGTTCTTGCCCATGTTGCCCAATACGACCTTGAGTAAAACTCAAAGTCCGACATCGGCAGAAGATAGAGAAAGGATGAGTAAGACTCCCTATGCCTCAGCCATAGGATCTCTAATGTATGCCATGCTATGTACTAGACCCGACATTGCATATGCCGTTAGTTTAACTAGCAGATATCAAAGTGATCCAGGAGTGGATCATTGGACAGCGGTCAAAAACATCCTTAAGTATTTGAGAAGAACTAAGGATATGGTTCTTTCTTATGGAGGTGATGAACAGCTCGTTGTTAATGGTTACACCGATGCTAGTTGGAACACCGATCCAGATGATTCTAAATCACAATCCGGATACGTATTTATTTTGAATGGCGCAGCAGTTAGCTGGAGGAGTGCAAAGCAAAGCGTTGTGGCGAGATCTTCAACTGAATCGGAATACATGGCTGCTTCAGAGGCTTCACAAGAAGCGATATGGATGAAAGAGTTCATTACAGAACTGGGTGTGGTTCCTAGTGCGCTGGACCCAATGTCTATCTACTGTGATAACATGGGCGCCATAGCCAATGCGCAAGAACCAAGGTCACACAAGAAGCTGAAGCATATCAAGCTACGTTTTCACGCTATTCGAGAACATATCCAGGATGGGGATATAAAGATTTGCAAAGTACACACAGATCTGAATGTGGCGGATCCGTTGACTAAACCTCTCCCGAGGGCAAAACATGACCAACACCAAACTGCCATGGGTGTTCAGTATATTACCATGTAATCTAGATTAGATGACTCTAGTGCAAGTGGGAGACTGTTGGAGATATGCCCTAGAGGCAATAATAAATGTAGTTATTATTATATCTTTGTGTTTATGATAAATGTTTACATTCATGCTATAATAGTATTAACAAGGAAACCATTAATACTTGTGTGATTTGTAAACTTAATTTGAAGTCCCTAGTATAGCCTCTATACTTCACTAGCTTGTTGGTTGATTGATGATTGTGGTTTCCATATCATGAACATTGAGATGTTATCAACAACAAGATCATATCATTAGGAGAATGATATGGTGGACATACTCCTATAGACAAGCGTAGCATAAAGATCAAGTCATTTCAATAGTTCAATTGCTATATGCTTTCTGATACATAGTAACCTAATTCCTTCGACCATGAGATCATGCATATCACCTTTACTGGATGGATGCTTTGATGACATCAAACACCACACCGTAACAGGGTGGTTATAAAGGTGGCATTGAGTGTTTGGAAAGTATTGGTTGAAACACATGGATCAAGAGTGGGATTTGTCCATCCACATGACGGATAGATATACTCTGGGCCCTCTCGGTGGAATGTCATCCAATTACCTTGCAAGCATGTGACTTGGTCACAAGGGATCACATATCACGGGAACGAGAAAAGAGTACTTATCAGTAACGAGGTTGAACTAGGTATGCAGAGATACCGACGATCATAACCTCAGATAAGTAACATATCGTGAGACAAAGGGAAATTGGTATCGTATGTAAGTGGTTCATTCGATCGCAAAGTAATCGTAGAAATATGTGGGAGCCATATGAATTTCCAGATTCCTCTATTGGTTATTGTTCGGAGAAGTGTCTCGATCATGTCCGCATAATTCACGAACCGTAGGGAGACACACTTAAGGATTCGACGTTGTTTTGAGTAGTTATGGTATTATGAGAAAGAGACCGAATGTTGTTCGGAGTCTCGGATGGGATCCGGGATATCACGAGGTGATCCGGAATGGTCCGGAGAATAAGATTCATATAAGGAAAGTCCCATTTCGGAGTTGGGGAATAGTTCCGGTGTTTCCATCGGGAACATTCTAGAAGGTCCCGGAATGTCCGGCACTCCGGAGGGGAAGGGGTACATGAATGTGTCATTGGAAGTTGGAATGATTGCATCATGTACTAAGTGTTCTTGCTGTCCCAAATAAAGGATTAAATTGAATCCTAAATTGAAAAAGTCAAACGGCTAGTTTGAAAGTCAAACGGCAGTTTTTGGGAAGTGGGAGGAGAGGAGGAAACCGACTTGGGGGAGGAGTCCTCCTCCCCAAGCCGGCGGCCAGCCCTAGGCCGAGTTGGGGAGGGACTCCCTCCCTCCCCTGGCGCGCCAGCCCTCCCACCTATAAAGGGAGGGGCAGGGCTCCCCTCCCAACACACACAAGTTCCTATCCTCTAAACTAAACCCTAGATCTAAACCCCGGTTTAGAGCTATTTCGGTTTAGAGCTTCTAATTGCACTAGCCTTCGGATTAGAGCCTTCTAATTGGTGTGTCTAATTACTAGACCACTAATAGCCTCTCTCATAAGCTCCACCATACTCGCACCGGCTTAAGGCGAAGCCCTGCGGGATCTCCCCTCTACTTCCGGTGCCACGCCGTTGTGCTGCCGGAATCGCGAGGAGAGTGCTACAACTTCCGCTGCCTGCTGGAACAAGGGAGAGGAAGGTCTTCGTCGAGTACCGAACGTGTGACCGACTGCGGGAGCGCTGCCGGAACGTGGCGCCGGAAGGATCGTCTACGCGATCTTGAGATCGGAAAGAGTACGACTACATCACCCACGAGAATCTGCTCTCGTTAACCGCTTTGGAATCTTCGAGGGTAAGTTATTCCATCGACTCGTTGCTGCAATCTAGTAGATAGATCTTGGCTTGTTTGTTTGTATGCGATAGAAAATTTTTGTTTTCCATGCTACGAACCCCAACACTTCCATGCTGCCTTTCTTCATGTTTTTCTTCGTTTTTGTCTCAGATGCCGCAGGCATCGAGTTCGACCGCGGTGCTCTGGAGCACAGGAGTGCTCTGGATGATGCCACTGTGGCGGTCGAAGACCACTGCAGCACCGTCGTCAACTCCCTTGCCAAGGCGAAAGAGGTCCTTGGTCGCTTCTACCAGGAGCTCTTCCCGAAGGGCGCGGCCCTTGAAGATGTGGATGCCCTGGCAGAGGCTCTGTCAACCGAAGCGCCTGCGGCGTACAAGCGCAAGCAGAAGGGCATCGGCGCGTCCGTCGGGCTGGCGATGGCCATGGCGGCTGGGGCGGAGCTAGACTTGCCCCAGATCACTTCTCGGATGCCGACGGCTGCGGATGGATCCGAGGTAGCCTTCGCTGCCTACTCCGCTCGCTGCAGACGATATGGGCCCAAGCTCATTGACTTGCTGTCTGAGTACGCGTTGCGGCAGCAGGGCGAGGCCAAAGCTAGGCAGTCTGGCTCTGAGGCGACTCAGTGTCCTGCGCCTTAGGCATAGTAGATGTAGGGTAGTGTGTAGTTTACTTTTGTTGTAAATATCTTTTGTAGTGCCATCCTTGTGCCACGCAGTGGCCTTATATATTTAATGAATTTCTCCGAGTTGAACTCCATCCTTGGCTGAATGTCTGTGTTCCTTTCTTTTTTCTGCTGCTATAGGTTCCTTCGGGTGCTGACCCAGTTGGCACTTCATCCGAAAGACCCTTGCGACCATCATTGGATGATTCCTCGCAGCTCGCTTTTCTTCGAGATCGCGTGCGCAGCTTGGAGAGGGATTTGCTCAGGTTACGCGGTCGCGCCGATGTTTGGAAATCCAAGGCAGATCGTGGTGCAGCCAGAGAGGAGTATTTGATGGTGGAGCTGGGTCGGCTGTCCGAGCAACTGCAATGTAAGTTGATCCTTCTTTCAGGCTGTAGCTCAGTTCTTCGAGTGAGCCTGCTGGCCTTAGTCTTGTTTTGTGCGGTTGTCGCAGGTGCCAATCTTGCTCCGAGGGAAGAAAAGGAGCGTGTCGCTGTTCGAGTCAATTGCTTGACTCAACAAGACAAGGAGGCCGGCGGCTTCTTCTGGATGGATCGCGACCGCGCCATGGTTCTGGCGACGGTGCAGGATTGTGTCTATCAGGTTTCGCGGGTGCTCCGCCGGGTGCATACATCACTTTCCTCGATGCTGCACGTCATGTTTCCTTTGGATGCTATGCCGACAACCCTCGCAGGTCTTCTGTCGAGGTTTCAGAGTGCCAGCAATGTCAAGGAGCTGGTGCGGCAGCAGCTCGTCACAGGAGTGAAGGCTGCCTTGTCTCTTGTGAGGGTGCACCGCCCTGACGTAGATTTGGCTGCTGTGGCAGCTGGGCCACCTCTTCGACCTGATGGTGGCGAGTGGAACATGCGTCCGCATTACGCGGCTGTAAGGTAGTATGTCGAACAGATTGTAGATTTGTTTGAACAGCGTGCTCAGGTTATTCTTCAGAATAGGTAGGACCTGAAAAATAGACAGATAGATCTAAAATTTGTATATTTTGGCTGGGCGTGTTTATGCCCTTTGTTGTAAAGGTTTTCTTGTTTGTGAGCACGTAGTGCTTTGATTGAGTACGTGTCCTTTTCGTTTGCCTGACGTGGTCAGCTACTTAGGTGTACACGTTTGGTCCTCAGTCGATGAAATCGTGAGGTGGGGGAGCCCCCGAGTGCGTTTGTAGCATGTAATAAAGTTGTAGAAAAATAGTCAACCGAAGGTTGGGGGCGAGAAACTTAGCTTTTATTTAAATCGTAATGGAGGAGGTACATGGTTCGGCTGAGTAGCCTTGGCTGAAAACCTTATTGAAAGTAAAAGGGGAGTAGATTGCTACTGGTAGAATCGTCGCAGGTGCGAGATATTCCATGGGTTGGAGTATGCGACTCCAGACTCCACGTGCTTGAGGCGATAGGCGCCACCTGGGATGACTTAGGTGATGACGTAGGGTCCTTCCCATGGTGACTCGAGTTTGTTCGGTCGCTTTTGCTTGAGTCGCAAGACGAGGTCTCCTTCGACGAAGGACCTTGGGCGCAGCCGGCGGCTGTGATAGTTGCGGAGACTCTGCTGGTACACCGTTGATCGAGCTGCTGCTATATCCCGCGCTTCGTCGAGTGTGTCGACGGCGTCTTCGAGTGCAGTCGTGGACTCTGCTTTGCTGTAAGCGACGACTCGTGGAGCCTGGTGGCGTACTTCGGCTGGGAGCACGGCCTCAGCTCCGTGCACCATGAAGAACGGTGTGTAGCCGGTGGAGCTGTTTGGCGTAGTACGTAAGCTCCACAGGACAAACGGTAGCTCTTTCGTCCAGTTTCCAGCTTTGTGCTCGAGTGAGCTCATGAGGCGCTTCTTGATGCCGGCGCCAATTAGGCCGTTGGCCTTTTCCACTTGCCCGTTTGTTTGCGGGTGTGCCACTGAGGCATATGTGATGTTGATTCCGAGGCCTTCGCAGAAGTCCTGGAATTCTTCGGAGATAAAGTTCGATCCGTTGTCGGTGATGATGCTGTGTGGTACGCCGAACCTGTAGACAATGGATTCGAAGAATTTAACGGCGGTTTTGCCCTTCTGGTTGGTGACTGGCATGGCCTCGATCCACTTGGTGAATTTGTCGACTGCGACCAGGAGGAAGACGTGTCCTCCTTTCGAGGACTTTGGCAGTTTGCCGATCATGTCGAGGCCCCATTGGGCAAAAGTCCAGGCTATGGGTATGGGTCGAAGTTCGGACCCAGGTGCGTGTGGTTTATCGGCGAACCGTTGGCACCCGTTGCATCTTCGGACGATGTCCTTCGCGTCGCTCATGGCCGTTGGCCAGTAGAATCCTGCTCGCAGAGCTTTGGCGACAAGGGAGCGGCTGCCTGCGTGGTGGCCGCAGATGCCCTCATGGATGTCTTGGAGTATGGCCTTGCCGTCGTTGATGGTGACGCATCGTTGTAGTACACCCGTGATGTTGCGTTTGTACAGTTCGCCGTTGATGATGGTGAAGGCTTTTGACCGACGAGATATGCGTCGGGCATCTGTTGGGCTGTCAGGTAGTTCTCCGTTTATCAGGAAATGGAGGTATGGTTGCATCCAAGTTTCTTCGACTGCCATGACCTGCATCAGGTTGACCATGGCAACTTCGGTATCCAACTTTTCGGGTCCTTCATGACCTTCGGGTAGCGTAGCCCCCGAGTGTTCTGCTTCTTCGGGTGATCCCTTGGGGAATTTCCGCTTGATGGATGGCACGCAGATCTGTTCGAGGAACACGCCTGGTGGCACCTTTGCACAAGTGGAGCCGATGTTGGCGAGTCTATCGGCTTCCTCGTTGCTCTCTCTTCCAACATGCCGAAGTTCGCAGTCGTCGAATTCTCCTTCGAGTGCGTTGTAGAGTGCGCGGTACGCGATCATGTTTTCGGCGTGTGCATCGCACTATTCATCATCTGCTGGACGACGAGGTTGGAGTCACCGTAGATGACCAGGCGCGTTGCGCCGCAAATTTTTGCCATCTTCATGCCATGGATGAGGGCTTCGTATTCGGCCTCGTTGTTGGAGGCTCTGAATTTCATCCGAAGAACGTACTTCATCTTGTCACCTTGCGGGGAGGTCAGTATGAATCCTGCCCCTGCTCCGGCCTCGCGCTTGGAGCCGTCAAAATGTATTGTCCAGGACTGCGACATGTCTGGGGTGTCTGGCAGCTGCAGCTCCATCCAGTGCACCAGGAAGTCTGGAAGGACTTGAGATTTGATTGTGTGTCGCTTCTCGTAGACTATGTCCAAAGGGGATAGTTCGATGCCCCACAGGGCCACGCGTCCTGTGGCCTCTGGGTTATTCAGGATGCTGTTCAGGGGTGCTTCGTTGACGACCATCACCTGATGCTCCTGGAAGTAGTGGCTCAGCCGTCGAGCTGTCATGAACACGCCGTAGGCTAGCTTCTGGTAGTGCGGGTACCGCTGTTTTGTTGGAGTGAGAACCTCGCTGAGGTAGTAAATTGGGCGCTGGACTCCGTGAGTCTTGCCTTCTTCGGGTCGTTCGACCACGAGTACGGTGCTGACCACCTGGTGTGTGGCTGCTATGTACAGCAGCAGGGGTTCGCGCTTCTTTGGCGTGACCAAAACTGGCGAGGTGGAGAGTAGCCGCTTGAGGCTTTCGAATGCGTCATCGGCTTCTGGTGTCCACTCGAACTTGTCTGCCTTGCGCAGCAGCTGGTAGAATGGTAGGGCCTTCTCGCCCATACGGCTGATGAACCTGCTTAGTGCCACTACTCGTCTTGCGAGCTGCTGGACGCCCTTGAGGTTTTTCGGCTTCTCCATTGTCATGATGGCTCTGATTTTCTTCGGGTTCGCCTCAATCCCTCGTTGAGAGATGAAGTATCCGAGCAGCTGGCCCGAGGGGACTCCGAAGGCACACTTTTCTGGATTGAGCTTGATCCTGTAGCGATCAAGGTTGTCGAACGTCTCGCGGAGATCGTCGATAAGTGTCCTTGCCTCCTTGGTTTTTATTACTATGTCATCTACATAGACTTGGACGTTGCGACCGATCTGGTCCTTGAGGCAGGCCTGCATGCATCGCTGGTATGTGGCACCCGCGTTCTTTAGCCCGAAGGGCATTGTGTTGTAGCAGAATACCCCGAACGGTGTGATGAACGCCGTTTTCTCCTGATCTTCGACCTTGAGTCGAATCTGGTTATAGCCTGAGTAGGCGTCGAGGAAGGAGAGTTTCTCACAACCTGCAGTCGAATCGATGATCTGATCGATCCGAGGAAGAGGGAAGTGGTCCTTTGGGCAATGTTTATTTAGTGACGTGAAGTCAACGCACATCCGCAGGATGTTCGTGTCCTTCTTCAGGACCATCACCGTGTTTGCCAGCCACTCGCTTTCCTTGATTTCCCGGATGAAGTCTGCTGCGAGTAATCTGTTGATCTCCTTGCCGATAGCTTCGGCTCGTGGCTCCGACAGTCTTCGGATGGACTGCTTGACTGGCTTGGTGTCTGGAAAGACATTGAGTGCGTGCTCGGCGAATTCCCTGGGAACTCCTGGCATGTCCGCGGGACACCAGGCGAAGATTTCCCAGCGCTCACGGAGGAATTCGACGAGCGCGCCTTCCTATGTGGTGCTGAGGTCGTTGGCGATCAGCGCCGTCTTGGAGGCATCTGTCGGATGGACCTGCACTTTCTTGGTGTTGACGGTGGAGTCGAAGGACATGTCAGGTGCGTTCTGCCTGGTGACTGGGGGTAGCCCATTGTCCGTCACCTCGCGGAGCCTTACAAGCTCGTCTTGCATGCCGAAAGACTGGGAGATTTTGTTGAAATCCCTGTCGCATTGGTCCGATCGGGTGAAGCTCCCGTGGACTGTGATGACGCCCCTTGGTCCTGGCATCTTGAGTAGTAGGTATGCGTAGTGTGGGACGGCCAGGAACCTTGCGAATGCTACACACCCCAAGATGGCGTGGTATTGCGACGGCCAGTCCACCACTTCGAATTCTAGGCGCTCCTGCCAAAAGTTGTCCGGCTTCCCGAAGATGACGTCGAGCCCTATTTTGCCCAAGGGGAATATGCCCTTTCCTGGGACAATGCCGTGGAACGTTGTGTCTGATTGTTCTAGGCTGCATTGCGGGATCCGCATAGCTGCTAGAGTGCTTGCGAACATTAGGTTGATGCCGCTGCCGCCGTCCATGAAGACGCGACTCATCTCGAAGCCTCCGATCTGCGCCTCCAGCACCAGGGCAGCATGACCTGGGCGAGGGATCTGGCAAGGGTGATCCGCGCGAGTGAATGTGATGCAGGACTCCGGTCCGCTGAGGTACTCAGGGATTGCAGGCGGAGTTGCCACGGCCAAGTTGATTTGTCGGGTGATTTTCTTCTGCACCCTGTTGGTGGGGCGTCCCTTCTGGATCATATTTAGTGCTCCCTTTGGTGG
This sequence comes from Avena sativa, assembly GCA_916181665.1. Lineage (NCBI taxonomy): Eukaryota > Viridiplantae > Streptophyta > Magnoliopsida > Poales > Poaceae > Avena > Avena sativa. The sequence continues at coordinate 126,002,072 of OV702297.1, forward strand.
GGGGTATGGGACCCCGGCATTGTTTCGCGCTGGTGCGACTGGTTGATTTGGGCCTCCAATAGGCGGCGGTGGAGGAGCTCCGTGTGCTATTTCACCTGGCGCAGGTGCGTTTCCAAACGCAGGGATTGGAGCTTGTTGCCTCATCTGCACCATGCCTTCGCTGAGTTTCTGGAACTCGCGGCAGTCCTTGAGCATGTGGTTGGCTTTCTTTTTGCCATCCTGTTTGTCGATGTAGAAGTGGATGGTGCATGGACCCGAAAGTTTGTCGAATGCTGAGGGTCCATTATCGCGGTCGTGGCGTTGTCACGACTGCGTTGGTCGTCCGTTGTCGCGGAAGTTTCCACTGCGATACCCTCCGCTGTTGCGGCTGTTGTCGTTACGGCGGTCGGCGTAGCCGGCCGCGACCATGTCGGGTCCGTCGTGTTCCTCGTAGACGCGCGGTCTCCTCTTGCTGCGGCATTCGCGTCTTCGGCCGTAGTCGTCCTCTTCATCTGATTGCGGTCGCTGGATGCAATCTTCGCCGTCTGCCCAACTGTTGGCGATTTCCATGAGGTGGTCGAGTGTCTTGGGCTTTACGCGCCCAAGTTCCTCCTTGAAGTCTTGGCGCTTGATGCCGTCCCTGAAGGCGTCGATGGCCCTCTCTTCGGAGATGTGTGCTGTAGAGTTCTTGGTTGTGGACCAGCGTAGTATGTATGAGCGAATAGATTCACCCGTTCTCTGAGTACAGGCTCGCAATTCTTCGATTGAGGCGGGCCTCTTGCTGGTGCCTTTGAAATTTCGGATGAAGCTATAGGCGAGCTCCTCCCAGCTTTGGATGGATCCTGATGATAAGCTGCTGAGCCAGACCCGTGCCGCGCCTGTCAGCTGCAGCTGAAGGCATTGCATGGCGGTTTCTTTGTTGCCTCCGTGAAGCTTGACGGATGACAGATGGTCGCTGAGCCAGGACTTTGGATCTTGCGTGCCGTTGAACTTCGGAGTATCCGAAGGAAGCTTGAAGTTGTGTGGCATCTGTGTTCGCCGAACGGATCTGCTGAAGCATCGAGCTCCGCAGAGTTCTCCTTCGTCTTCATCCATCTCAGATTCAGACGAGCATGCACGTTTGGCGCGTGCTTTGTCGATCTTGCGCTGTGTAAGCTTGTCTATGGCGTCGTAGTCGCGTTTATGGCGGTGCGAACTCTTCTTCCTTCGAGGAAGGTCGTGCTCCTCTTCCTCTTCGGATGAGGGGGTGGGGCTCCGGTCGCGCCTGGCCGGGGCTTTCTTCTTCGGCTCCGCAGGAGCGTCTTCGTGGAGCGCAGCTCCGATTAGTCCAAGTCCTGTAAGTGCGGACTTATGCATGGCTCTTTTCGGGTCCCCCTCCGGAGGTGGGTGAGCCGCGAGATACGCAGTGGCTACCATGATCGCAGCTTGTGGCGTCTTCGGGATGATGTTGCCGTCGGCATCCATATCCATGAACGATGTGTGGAGAGTTCGGGTCACGTCACGGCGTTCCTTGGGATCCATGTTCTCCACCCGAGAGCGGTGCTTGTTTCCCTGGTTTCCGTTTGTGCTAGAGCCGGGTGCCGCGGCGAAGAGCGCAGCTCGTCGCGCGCTGGATTCGGAGGCTGCTTGCTTGCGTTTGTCGAGTGTCTCCTGCATCTTGACTTGTTTCTTGTGCTCCTCGATGAGGAGGTAGTGGTATGCCATCAGTAGGTCACGTGAGGCGTCTGCAGGTAGGACGGCGTCGCCTGCGACGGCATGGCGCGCCTACACCCATCCTTCTTTGCTAAGTTGGATGACATGGCCGTTGCTTTCCCTGTTGGGTGGGGGGATTGGCTTCTTCTGTTTTCGCCGTTTTCGCCGTTTCGGTTGGGCGGCGGGTTAGGCGTTTCCTCGTCGGTTTGGATGACTACGGCACACAGATAGCGCTTGCAGATTGGCTGGCTGCTGCCGCAGCTTTCGGATCCGGAACCGTAGGTCCCTTCATCCAAAGGTGGATCGCACAGATCGGAGTTGCAGCTGCTGCTGCTGTAGAACTCATCTGTCGATGGTGACGTGCGTAGCACGGGGTGTGGGGCCCACGAGGCGGGCCTGATTGACGGCACGGGCACCCGCTCAGGGAGGCGGAGGGTGCCAGTTTGTCCCACCTGGAAGCAGAAGCTCCCGAACAAAATTTCGAGTCCGTCGCCTACGGGCTCGAAATCCTTCATGGTGGCCGGCGAGTGGGCGGTGAAGTCGAAAGCGCCGAAGAGGAGGTGATTCTCCGTCGCCGCGGAGTTGTAGATCGATCGGGTCGGAACCGTCACGACCGCACAATCAGCAGCCCCAATTCCCACAGACGGCGCCAATTGACGAGGTTTAATCTCGTCAATGCCCATTGTTATGGACTTGGGTTTTGGAGAAGATGGGGATGCTGGAGATCGTGGCACGGTTAACAGACAAGCAACCAGGGGACACGAGATTTACCCAGGTTCAGGCCCCCGGAGGGAAAACCCTACTCCTGCTTGTCTGCTCTTGATTACGGCGGAACTGAAGGTTACAGGGTGCGCAGATTCGATATGGTGTGGATGTGTGTGCGAAAGTATGAGTCGAGGGATCTAGGACGTGCCCTCCTGGCCTTTATATAGACTTAGGCAGGTCCCGGGCATAGTCCTAGTCGGTTACAAGTTCTAGGGTTTTACCCCTTTGAATTTCCTATCTCCGCTAGTCTTGCTCTCCAAGGATCCGAAGGCGTCATGGGCCTTGGCCACCCGAAAATCTTCATGGGCCAGCGTATATCTGCTGTGGGCCTTCCTTGGGCTAGACCAGGTATGCTGAAGTCACGTACCCGTAGGGTATAACCATGTCAGTGGTGCTAAGGCTTGTTAATTGGGCTAGATCATCTACTAAGAGTGTAGTGAGAGCTAGAGAGGGAACAAGGTTGGCCAAATTCACTGCTCACTATAGTGTTTGTTGTTTGTTTGTTTGCTGCAAACAAGGTGTTTGATGAAATGACCGAAAGAGATTCAAATTTGAATTTTGGATTCAAACTTGGTGGGTTTGCTAGGCACATACTAGGGAGTATCTGGTTAGTTGGATTAGTCAAGGGGCACTGGTTTGGTTGGGTTTTGAAAATGTGTGATCTTCACATATGATAAAGATTCAATTTTGAATTGTGATTTGAATGAGGTTGCCAAATGTTTCTGCAAGTTTGAAAGGTGGGATTTGATTCATTTTTACTTGGTCTAGCAAGGGGTGAAAAGAATTGGAAAAGTTTCTGTTTGAAATCTTGGACTAGAAACACTCAAAGTGACCTAGTGAGCAAGATTGGCAAAAATGACCATTTCCCTTAATTGATTTGTTTTTGATTTTATCTTTATTTGTTTCTGCTTGGAAATGTTTTATATGATGTTATTTTCATCTTTAAACCATTTCTTGCTATTTAGGTTAATCACACAAGTTCATTCATGCATTTATCAAATCACCACATACACACATGCATTCATATGATTTAAATTAATCAAAGTTTTTGTTAACCCTAATTTTAGTGATTAGAGTTTGATGATCATTGTTTTATTTTTTTGGGATGTTACAGATCTAAATGGGAAGACTGTCTGCCGTTCGCAGAATTTTCTTACAACAACAGTTATCAAGCTAGTTTGCAAATGGCCCCATTTGAGTTCATGTACGGAAGGAAGTGTCGTACCCCTTTGAATTGGTCGGAAGTAGGAGAGAGTCAGATTTTCGGACCTGACATCCTCCGAGAAGCAGAAGAGAAAGTTCACAAGATTCATGAGCACCTCAAGACCACCCAGTTAAGACAGAAGAGTTATGCCGACAAGAGACGTCGAGACCTCGCTTTCAATATCGGAGATATTGTGTATCTCAAGGTGTCGCCTTTGAAGGGAATGCAGCGTTTCCAACTCAAAAGAGAGTTAGCCCCCAGATATATTGGACCTTTCAAGATTCTGAATCGTCTAGGAGAAGTATCGTATCAACTGGAACTGCTAGAAGAGATGCCAGCAATGCATAATGTGTTCCATATATCGTTACTTCGCAAATGGCTTGAAGTCCTGGAGAAGACTAAAGTTTTCAAGAACATTGATCACCGCACCATAGAGATCAACGATGACCTGGCATATCCCGAAGTACCCATCCGTATGTTGGAGGAAGCTTTCAGGACCACCAGATCCCGAAGCATCAAGTTTCTCAAGATTTAGTGGAGTAACCACACTGAAGAAGAAGCTACATGGGAGCGAGAAGATCACATCAGGACGGAGTTTTCCGATCTCTTTAAATCCTAGGTAATCTTTTTCTCCTTTTTCAAATCTCGGGACGAGATTTTTTTTAAGGAGGGAAGGTTTGTAACATCCCAAAAATATTGAACAATGATTATCAATTTCCAATCACCAAAATTAGGGTTAACAAAAACTTTTGTTAATTCAAATCATATGAATGCATGTGTGTATGTGATGATTGCATGAATGAATGAATGGACTTGTGTGATTAATCTAAGTAGCAAGGAATGGTTTAAAAATATGAATATAACATCATCTAAAACATTTCCAAACAGAAACAAAACAAGAGAAACTCAAAAACAAACCAAATAAGGCAAATGGTCATTTTTGCCAATCTTGCTCACTAGGCCACTTTGAGTGTTTCTAGTCCAAGATTTCAAACAGAAACATTTCCATTTCTTTTCACCCCTTTCTAGACCAAGTAAAAGTGAATCAAAGCCCACCTTTGAAACTTGCAGAAACATTTGGCAACCCCATTCAAATGACAATTTAAAATTGAATCTATAACATATGTGAAGATCACACATTTTCAAAACCTAACCAAACCAGTGCCCCTTGACCAATCCCACTAACCAGAGACTCCCTAGTATGTAACTAGCAAACCCACCAAGTTTGAATCCAAAATTCAAATTCAAAATTCTTTTGGACATTTCATCAAACACCTTGTAATCAGCAAACACACAAACATCAAACACTATTAGGAGTAGTAATTTTGGCCAACCTTGTCCCCTTTCTAGCTCACTCTACACTCTCAGTAGATGATCAAACTAATCTAACTAGCCTTAGCACCACTGTGAGCATGCATAGCCATCAATGGTGACCATGCCGACAGCACCCTTGCCACCCCCATGTCGCAAGCGAGCTAGGAGATGCTCTAGCCTCGCCAACCTTGTCTGGGACACGCAACATCGTCCACCACCACCCCCTGTCCAAGCCCCGAGCCTTACCAGCCACTGGACCACATGACAAGCTCGGGCCCAGTTTCTCTGTGTGCGTGCCGAGAGCGCGCCAGTGCGCCGCACGCGACACCAGCCCACAGACCGCGTGCCTCCCTCGCTGCTTGCGTGCATGATCGCCAGCACCCAAGCAACCCGCCAGACAACCCCGTTCGCCGCCACACGAACCATGGACGTTGTGCGCCATTAAAATCACTATCGGGCCCGCCTAGAGCGTCGTGATGTTCCGACCATTCCTCATCGCCCCACGCCTCGCCATCAAGCCGCTGAGCTTCGCCAAGAGGCAATGCACCACCCCTATCATCGCTCATGCAATTAGCACGCTGTGCCCACGAAAACGACGAGCTCCACCCGCGCCCGTCGGTCCCCTTCAGGCACTATAAAAGGAGGCCACCCCCGTTCGATTTGAGAACACCATCTCACTCCCCACCCCTCACTGATCACACCCACTCATCCCCGGAGCAAGGCAAGCACCAGGTGGCCGGAATTTCACTGGAGTTCGCTGCTGCAGAGGAGGAGAAGTGCCGTCAATTGGAGCCACCCCAAGAGAAGCTGCCGGTACCAGGAGGATCGCCGTCGTCAACTTCGTCGTTCGCCCCCATCGCCGACCATCTCCGGAGCCCCGGTGAGCCCCTGTCGACCCCCACTGGCCGCGCTAGGGTTCTGCCTCATCGTGTCCTGTTTAGGCGTGGACGATGAACCACAGCCGTTCGATTAGAGTTAGATCTCACGGCCTAGATCCCCCATACCGCTTCGCCACTCCCTGTCTCACTGACATGTGGGGACAGCCACTTAACTAGCCTCCGCGCGCTGAGCGTAGTGGGCCGGCCCAGTTAAACCTCCCGTGCGACCCAGTAATTCAAATTTAGGTTCTTCCATTTAGTTCTAAACTTAGTTCTGTACCCAGATTCAAAATTTAACCCAGCTTGATTCACTAAACCAAAATGCATGAAATCAATTTTGTTAGAATGGTACTAGAGTGCTTAATCCAAGCCCGTTGGATTCAAACCAATTAGATTTGTAGATTACCCATGGTAAAAATAACAAGGCATAAGCTTTTCTGCATTCAAACATTTTTCAAAATTCAACCATAAAAGCTTTTGAGTTGATTCCAACTCTCAAAAATCACATTTAACCATACCTTTTTGAATATATAAAAATATATAGGTTACTTGCAGAAATAATGGTTAAGTAATAAAAGAATGCCTCATAGGACATTCTAGTCACTTTAATTAATTAAAATAAAAAGGTTAAACCTTATTTAATTGTGACACCACTTTAAATCACATTCCCATGTACTGAAATATGTGGTGATGACATGTGTCAATAAGATCCCATGTTTGAGTTGGAGAATATTAAATCTTAAGTAGTTTTCAATGAGTAGAAATTACTTTTCTGAAATAAAATAAAGAAGACAAGTGCTTTAATCCTTGTGATAATAGTGATGATGCTAGATCATCTAGTGTGAACCTTTGTATGCTAAATAGAGTAGTTTAGAATTGTGTGGTGATTTTGTACCTCGTATTTATTTATAGACGCTAGTACCGACCAAGTATACGAGGAGGAAGGAGAATACTACGAAAAGGAAGCCGAGAACTTCAACCACTGCTCTGCACAAGGCAAGCCTATACTAATATCTTAGCAAGCTAAGCTAAAACTATGCAAGCTAATCCTTGCAAGCTCACCTCACTTGATACCCAATCCTAGTTTTACTTGCAAGCTTAAGTATTTTATTTCTTTATCAAAGCTTTCTCTTAGAGTTTACTTAGTGATTTGTAGATATTAGAAGGATAATGTAAGGTAGCATAAAGAGCATAAAACTTGACCTAAGTTATATAATCTTGATGTTATCCTGAGGCATGAGATTGAACTTAGATAAGATACACTTGCTTATCACCCCTCATTAGTATTTACCCCCACCTGTAGATGCTAGTGCTAAGCATAAAACTGGATCAACTTTAGATGGGAATACTTGGTGAAAATGGTTATAAAAACCTTAGAATGATGAGTCAGTCTACTGAAATGTTTTGACATGTGTTCTTGAACACCAGATGATTTTGATGATGAAAATGTTAAGGCATGAGCCTTAGCCCTTTACAAAACTGATGGTTGTCTGGATGCGATACCATTTCAATTACCATACAACCACAATACCCAAAATTTGGGTAGGGCTTGACTAGAAATTTATATACCTTTGTATGGGTTCCCTTGTGGCCAAGGTTTGAGTTGAGGCTACCTTGTGACCATTGTCCACCTGTGCAGTACCCAAGATGACAGTTGGTCATGGTTGGGAGGCCAAACTCATAGGGGAGGTGCCTATACTAGGGCGTGTAATTGAAAGGTTAGGATTGATTATCTGTATACTAAGTATGGTGAATTCGGGATTTGTTCCTGACGGATGTATCGAATATTGTGGTGAAAGTGTACCACCTCTACAGAGTGTCAAACTATTTGAATAGCTGCGTCCGCGGTTATGGACAGTTGGAGTGGCCATACTATTTCGTCGTCAGATGTTTTCACAATGACTTATGAAATGATTTATGACTTTGACTTGACCACAACAGCGTTGTGATATGAAATTCAAGTTCCTACTTAGGTGTTATAAAACTTTCAACTAGCTTTCTTTGCTTCTAAACTTAGTTAAGGTAAACCTGGCTTTTTGCAAAACAACCCTAGAGCTTAGTATATCCTACTCAAAACCACTTCACTTGTTAGTATTAGTTTGCGAGTACTTGAAGAGTACTCATGGCTTTGTCCCTGGCTATTCCCGTGGCCAGACTATGAAGAAGAGTATCAGGAAGACGGACAGCAGGAAGGTTACGACAACTAGGATCATCACCCATCTTCAGCATTGCCTGTGACCATGATGATGGAGTCTCGCCTATGCTATCATCATTATTACGTTATCCCGCTACTTGAATTGTATTAAGACTGGATCATGTGATCCTTATTTGTGTAAGACCTTATATATGGTTTGTAATGGATGATGTACTGTGATATCCAATCTATTATGTCTCGCAAAAATGGTAATCCTGGAATTGCGATGTATGGCATAACAGGCATCTGGGATTAAAAATCCGGGTGTTGACAGAATAGTTGAAACGGAAAAGACACAACTATGGAGGAAGAACTAAACGAAATACGAACATGTTTGCCTAGAAAACATGCTTCACCAGAATGAGCATCCGTTTTATTACAAGAAAAAGAGAATCCTCGCATTATTTGAAGAAGGGCGGTGGAGCTAGGATGACCGAGGCGGGCGTGCCAGAGGTCGACACCGGCGGAGAGGGCGAGATGGCCATTGGTGCCGGGGGAGGACGACCGAACAGGGTACAAATCGCTAGGGCTGTCACATAGGTGTAGAAGCATCTGGGTACGACCATCCTTAACAGAAAAACCAGAAACGTCAAATTCCACAGTCACAGAATTATCACGAGTGAGAGAACAAACAGAAACAAGGTTTTGGATCAAGTTAGGAGAAACGAAAACATTATTGAGGGACAGAGGAGTGGATGTGGAGGGAAAGGAGGTGGAGCCGGTGTGAGTAATGGGAAGAGCATGACCGTTTCCAACGATTATGCGAGAAGAAGTAGAAGTGGAGAGGTTACCGAGGTGAGAGGCCATGTGTGTGGAGGCGCCGGTATCCATGAACCAATCTCTACCACCGCCATACGAGTTCGCAGTAGGAGCGGTCTAGAGAGCGGTCAACAGCGCGGTCCCACAGGCCCGACAACGGGGGCACGGGGTAGTAGCCGGTGGGAGGCGGAGGCGCATAGTAGACTAGCGCGCTGGCGGACTGAGGCAACGCGAAGAAAACCTGGTGGGTGGCCGGGCGCGGCCCCTAGATGCTCGGGTGAGGGGCGCACGACATGGGCATCGTATAGGCGTGAACAACCCCGGTCCAGGGGTTGTGACCCGTGATCCACGGCGGTGTCGAGGCGGCCTGCTGAGGCGGTCGAGGCTGGGGAGGGGTGGCGTTGCCACCGTTGCCACCGTTGTGACGACAACGTCGGCCACCGCCATTGCCACCACCGTTGGCAGGAGGCGGAGGAGCGTGCGGTTGCGGCGCATAGAACCCCGAGGGCAGGGCTAGGGCGCGAGGCTGGGGGCGGAGGCACAGGGGCAGGGGCGCCTCGGAAGATGCCGGCGGCGAAGGCGATGTGAGCCGCCCGGGCCCGCAGATGCTTCAGCCGCCGCTCCTCAAGGTGGAGATATGCCACGGCCTGCTCGAAGGTCAGTGTGGTGAGCATCATCAGGTTGGAGGCGGCGTTGCTGAGGTCCTCGCCTAGCCCTGTCGTCAGCGTGGAGAGGAGGATCTTATCGTCGATCAGAAACTCCAAGTTGTGGAGTTCGTCGGCGAGGGACTTGAGGCGGAGGCAGTAGTCGTCGAGGGAGAGATCGACCTGGGGAGTGTCAAAGAACTCCTGCTAGAGGAACGTGACACGCTGGATCTTGTTGTGAGTGAAGAGGCCGGTGATCTTGCTCCAGACGGTGTGTGTGGTGTCTCCGTCGTGAACGACGGTGCGGAAGATCTAGCTGGAGACGGTCTGGTAGAACCATCAGATGATGGTGGCGTCGATCGTCAACTAGTCAGGGTCGTGCGGCATCGCGAGGAGGTCGATGGAGCCATTAACGTGATCAAGGAGATCATACTCGCGGAAGAGGTGGCCGAAGTACGTCTTCCACGGGAAGAAATTAGCAGCGGTTTGAGAGATCTTCACCGGCACGTGCTCGAGGATGGGGACGTCACGGATGACAGCGAGGGAGGGCCCGACGAAGGGGTTGCTGCTCCCGGAGACGGAGGAGTTGAAGGGGTTGCCAGAGGAGGAGAGATCAACCATGGTAGGGATAGGAGGAGGGGACGGAAGTGGTGGGCGTGGTGGCAGAAGCGGCCGGCAGCGCCTGAGAGGTGGTGGCTAGGGTGGAGGTGGAGGAGGGCCGGCGGTGATGTGGAGGAGAAGGAGGGCGGAGGCTAGGGTTTGGGGAAGGTGGGAGCCGGCGGCGCCTAGGGAGGAGGGAGGCGGCGGCTAGGGTTTGGGGATCAGGGTTAGACTAATACCATGTAGAATAATTGTCAACACCCGGATTTTTAATCCCAGATGCCTGTTATGCCATACATCGCAATCCCAGGAATACCATTTTTGCGAGACATAACAGAATTGGAAACCACAGTACATCATCCATTACAAACCATACATAAGGTTTTACACAAATAAGGATCTCATGATCCAGTTCTTAATACAACACAAGCAGCAGAATACGTAATAATAACGGTAGCGTAGGCGAAGCTCCATCTTCGGGGTCACAGGCAATGCTGACGATGGGAGATGATCCTAGTTGTCGTAACCTTCCTAGGGTCCATCCTCCAGGTACTCTTCTTCATAGTCTGGCCACGGGAATAGCCAGGGACAAAGCCATGAGTACTCTTCAAGTACTCGCAAACTAATACTAACAAGTGAAGGGGGGTTCTTGTAATAGGACACTAAGCTCTAGGGTTGTTTTGCAAGAAGCCAGATTTATCTCTACTAAGTTCAGAAGCAAGAGAAGCTTAGTCACAATGTTATAACTCCTAAGTGGGAACTTGTATTTCATATCACAACTCTGTTGTGGTCAAGTCAAAGTCTCAATTTATTTTACAAGTCATTTTGAAAACATCTGACGGGGGAACCGTATGGCCACTCCAACTATCCATAACCGCGGACGCGGCTATTCGAATAGTTTGACACTCTGCAGAGATTGTACACTTTCACCACAACATTCGATACATCCGTCAGGAACAAATCCTGAATTCACCATGCTCAGTATGCGGATAATCAATCCTAACCTTTCAATTACACGCCCTAGTATAAGAACCTCTCCTGTGAGTTTGGCCTCCCAACCATGACCAACTGTCATGTTGGGTACTGCACAGGTGGACAATCTTCACAAGGTAGCCTCAGCTCAGACCTTGGCAGTGAGGGAACTAATACTAGGGTATATAAGTTTCCTGTCAAGCCCTACCCAATCTTCGGGTATTGTGGTTGTATGATAAAATTGGAATGGTATCGCATCCAGACAACCATCAGTTTTATAAAGGGCTAAGGCTCATGCCTTAACATTTTCATCACCAAAATCATCTGGTGTTCAGAAACACATGTCCAAAACATTTCAATAGAATGATCCATCATTCCAAGGTTTTCATAACCATTTTTCCACCAAGTATTCCCATCTACAGTTGATCAAGTTTTATGCTTAGCACTAGCATCTACAAGTGGGGGTAAGTACTAATGAGGGGTGGTAAACTAGTAGAGTATCAACTAAGTTCAATCTTATGCCTTGGGATGATATCAAGATTATCTAGCTTAGGCCAAATTTTATGCTCTTTATGCAACCTTCAAATATCTTTCTAGTATCTACAATTCACTTAAGTAAACTCTAAGTAATAGCTTTGAAAAAGAAATAAAGTATAAAGCTTGTAAGTAAAAACTAGGATTGGTTTATCAAGTGGGTAGGATCATGTATGCTTAAGGCATATAGTTGGCATGGTGACAAGCAAGTATTGGCTTGCATAGGTCAACTTGATTAGTAAGGCTTGCCTTGTGCAAAGCAGTGGTTGAAGTTCTCCTTGGTTTCTTCTTCGTAGTATCCTCCTTCTTCCTCGTATCCTTGGTCGATACTAGCGTCTATAAATAAATACGAGGTACACAATCACCAAAAAATTCTTAACTACTTGCAATCATCACACAAAAGGGTCCTATAGATGATCTAGCATCATCACTAACATTACAATATTAAAGCTTGGTTTAATTCCTTTTATTTTTAGAAAAGTAATTTCTACTCAATGAAAAACTACTTATGATTTAATATTCTCCAAACCAAACATGGGATCATGTTGACACATGTCATCACCACATATTTTAGTCCATGGGAATATGATTTAAAGTGGTGTCACAATTTAATGAGGTTTTACCCTTTTATTTTAATTAAATAAAGTGACTAGAAATGCCTATGTGGCATCCTTTTATTACTTGAACATTATTTCTATAAGTAAACCTATATATTTTTATATATTCTGAAATGTATGATCAATTGTGATTTTTGAGAGTTGGAATCAACTCAAAAGCTATTATGGTTTAAATTTGAAAAATATTTGAATGCAGAAAATGTTCTGCCTTGTTATTTTTTACCAAGGGTGATCTACAGATCCAAATGACTTGACTCCAACGGGCTTGGATTCAGCATTTCCAGACCTTTCTAATAAAATTGGTTTCATTCAATTTGGTTCACTGAATCGATCTGGGTTGATTTTTGAATCTAGGTGCCGAAGTGTGTTTGAAATAAAATGGAAAAGGTTAAATTCAAATGACTGTGCTGCGCGGGAAACGATACTGGGCCGGCCTGCTAAGCACAGCGCTTACGCGGGCTGGTTAAGTTGTTATCCCCACGCGTCAGTGAGACGAGGGGGTGCGAAGCGGTATGGGGCGATGTGGTGCGTTCGATCTAGTTCTAATCCAACGGCTGAGGGTCATCGTCGATGTTGGGAAAAGCCGGTGAGACAGAAACCTAACGCGGCAGGTGGGAGTCGTCGGGAGCTCACCGGGGCTCAGGCGAGGGTCGGCGAGGCGTGCGAACGAAGAAGTCAATGACGGCGAACCTCCTGGTACCGGCAGCTTCTCCTGGGCGGCTCCAATCGCTGGCTCCCTTCTTCTCCAGAGGCGGCGGGCTCCAGTGAAATTTCGGCGAAGTGCTGCTCGCCTTGCTCCGGGAACAGGGTGGAACGATCAGTGAGGATAGGGGAGTGAGATGGTGTGCTCAATTCGGCTGGGGGTGGCCTCTATTTATAGTCGCGACGACGAGACCGAACGGCATGGGCAGGCGACGGTGGCGACATGGCTACGGGCTGCTAGAGGCATGGCCGGTGGTGGCGATCGCTTGGTGGTCTCTTGGCGATGCTCTACAGCTTTAATGCGCATGTAGGGGCGATGGCAAATGGTCTGGAACACGTGATGCTCTGCGCGGCAGAGGCGGCGTCTTCGACGGCGAGCGGTGGCTGTGAGGCATGGGACAGCGAACAGGGATGTCTGGCGGTCTCCTGGGTCGGTGGCGATCGTGTATGCACGCGGCGAGGGCGGCGCGCGGTCTGTCGGCGTGTGTCGAGGGTGTCTCCCTGGCGCACGCTCGGCATGGTTGACAGAGGCACGAGCGCGGCATTCCTGGGTGCTCTGGTCGATGTCTTCGAGGCAGGTCTGGTCGAGAGGGGGCGGTGAGGCATGGGTGATCTCCCAGAAAAGGTTGGCATGGCTAGTTTCTTTCCTAGCTTGCTGTCTACACTGGGGTGGATGGTGTGCTTCGGCTGTTCACCATTGATGGCATTGACGAGCTCACGGTGGTGCTAGTGATTAGTTAAGTTCGTTAGATGATCTACTGAGGCTATTGTGAGCTAGAGAGGGAACCAGTTAGGCTCAAAACACTACACACTATAGTGTTTTGATTTTTGTTAGATTTGAATCTGCAAGGTGTTTGATGAAATGGCCGCATGAATTCAAGTTTTGAATTTTGAAAATATTTTTGGTGGGTGTGCTAGATGGTGCTGGTGAGTCTGCAGATGCTTGGGTTTTGAAAGTTGATCTTGTTTGAGTGGTTTTTGAAAAAGTGGGATCTTCCCATATGATAAAGATTCAATTTTGAATTGTCATTTAAACTATGCATTTGAAAGTTTCTGGATGATCACAAAGTGGGCCTTGATACTTTGTTATGAGTACTATCAAGGGTATAAAGATCCAAACAAGTTTCTGTTAAGTTCTGAAAGTTTGAGACAGCCAAAGTAGGCATGGGATTTAAATTGGCCAAAATGACCATTCATTTATTTTGTTTGTTTTGATTTATTTGTCTTTGGGAAAAGTGTGGGAATTGTTTAGATGATGTTTATTTCGCCTAAGAATCCTTTTGCAATCAAAGTAACACATAAACAAGGCAATTCAAAAGAATCCAAATTAGGATGCATACACATATGAATGCTTTCATGTTTTTATTTAGAAAAGTTTTTGTTCACCCTAAATTTGATAATTAGAGTTTGATGATTCTAGTTTAATATTTTTGGGATGTTACAAAACTTCCCCCTTAAACAAAATCTTGTCCCGATATTTGAAAAAGGACGAAAAAGATTACCTAGGATTTGAAAAGATCGGGAAACTCCGTCCTGATGTGATCTTCGCGCTCCCAGGTAGCTTCCTCTTCCGTGTGGTTGCTCCACTGAATCTTGAGAAACTTGATGCTTCAGGTTCGAGTAGATCTGAAAGCTTCTTCCAAAATAAGGATGGGTACTTCAGGACAGGTCAGGTCATCGTTGATCTCTATGGTCTGGTGATCGATATTCTTGAACACTTCGGTCTTCTCTAGGACTTCGAGACACTTGCGAAGTAATGAGATATGGAACACATTGTGCACGGTTGACATCTCTTCGGGTAGTTCCAATTGATACGACACTTCTCCGGCGGTTCAGAATTTTGAAAGGTCCGATATATCTGGGGGCTAACTTTCCTTTGAGTTGGAAATGCTGCATTCCCTTCAATGGCGACACCTTCAGATACACAAAATCTCCTATGTTGAAGGCGAGGTCTCGACGTCTCTTGTCGGCGTAACTCTTCTGTCTAGACTGGGCTGTCTTGAGGTGCTCACGAATCTTGTGAACCTTCTCTTCCGCTTCTCGTAGGATGTCGGGTCCGAAAATTTGACTTTCTCCTACTTCCGACCAGTTCAAAGGGGTGTGACACTTCCTTCATTCATGAATTCAAATGGGGCCATTTGCAAACTAGCCTAATAACTGTTGTTGTATAAAAATTCTGCAAACGGCAGACAGTCTTCCCACTTGGATCCATATTCTAACACACGGGCTCTCAACATATCTTCGAGTATTTGATTTACTCGCTCCGTTTGTCCATCGGTCTGAGGGTGATACGCGGTGCTGAAATCTAGGCGGGTTCCTAAACCTTCTTGAACTTTCTTCCAGAATCTCGAGGTAAACTGAGTTCCTCAATACGATACGATGTTCTTGGGGACTCCACGCAAACTAACTATTCTAGCGATGTATAACTCCGCTAGCTTCGAACTTTGATATGTGGTCTTGACGGGTAAGAAATGGGCGACTTTGGACAATCTGTCTACTATGACCCAGATAGCGTCATTTCCCCTACTAGAAGTAGGCAATCTGGTGATAAAGTCCATTCCAACGGAATCCCATTTCCATTCCGGAATCTGCAATGGTTGCAACAATCCAGCGGGTCTTTGATGTCCTGCCTTGACTCTCTGACATATATCACACTTGGCGATATAGCTTCCGATTTCTCTCTTCATCTTATGCCACCAAAATTGCTCTTTCAAATCTTGATACATCTTCGTTCCTCCGGGGTGGATAGAATAAAGAGTATCATGAGCTTCCTTCAGAATAACTTCTTTCAACTCAGAATCTGCTGGTACACAAAGGCGTCCTTTGTACCACAGAACTCCTTCTTCGTCTTCAGTAAATCCGGGTACTTTGCATGTACCGATACGACGCTTGATTCCTTCGATACTAGCATTTCCTTTCTGCGCTTCCTTGATCTGGCTGATCAAAGTGGGTTGAAGTTCTATGCTAGCCAAAAATCCTTCACTCACTAATTCAATTCGGAAATCTTCCATCTCTTTGTGCAGACTTGGTTGCTCCTTCAAAATCATGGAGTTCAAGCGACACGGCAATCTTCTAAGGGCATCTACTACCACATTGGCTTTACCGGGGTGATAGTGAATGTCTAGATCGTAATCCTTGATTAGCTCAATCCATCTTCTCTGTCTCATATTCAGCTCCTTCTGAGTGAATATATACTTCAGGCTCTTGTGATCCGAATAAATCTCACAACGATTTCCCATCAGGTAATGCCTCCATGTCTTCAGGGCTAGAACTACGGCTGTGAGCTCGAGGTCTTGGGTTGGATAGTTCTGCTCATGTTGTTTCAGTTGTTGGGATAGATAGGATATAACTTTGCCTTCTTGCATTAGCACACATCTGAGACCGATCTTGGATGCGTCACAATACACGTCAAAGGGCTTCGTGATATCCGGCATGATTAAGATTGGGGCTGAAATCAATCTCCTCTTGAGTTCTTGAAAAATCGCTTCACATTTGTCCGTCCATTCAAACTTCTTGTCCTTCTTTAGCAATTGGGTCATAGGTCTGGCGATACTCGAGAATCCTTCTACAATCTTGCGGTAGTATCCTGCCAATCCGATAAATGCACGAACTTGGGTTTGAGTGGTTGGGGCTTGCCAATCTTCGACATCTTTCACCTTTGCAGGGTCAACGGAAATTCCTCCGACTGATACAATGTGACCGAGGAATCCTAGCTCCTGTAACCAGAATTCACATTTGCTAAACTTGGCATACAACTGATGCTCTCTAAGGGTTCCAAGAATGGTCCTTAGGTGTAGCTCATGTTCTTCTTCTGATTTGGAATAAATCAGAATGTCATCAATGAAAACAATGACAAACTTATCCAGGAAGTCCATAAAAATCTTATTCATGAGATTCATGAAATAAGCGGGGGCATTGCTTAATCCAAAAGACATGACGGTATACTCGTATAATCCATATCTGGTGGTAAAGGCAGTCTTGGGAATATCCTCTGCGCGAATCTTGAGTTGATGATAGCCAGTTCTAAGATCAATCTTAGAAAACACTTTGGCACCGGTCAACTGATCAAACAAATCTTCTATCTTGGGCAACGGGTATTTGTTCTTGATAGTGACATCATTCAACTTCCGATAATCCGTACACAAACGGTTACCTCCATCTTTCTTGTCCACGAACAGAATAGGTGATCTCCATGGTGACACACTTGGTTGAATCAATCCAATTTCCAGCATGGCATCCAGTTGCTTCTTCAGTTCTGCTAGTTCAGACGGGTTCATACTATATGGTCTCTAGGCTATGGGTCCTGTTCTAGGGATTAGTTCAATGATAAACTCGATATCCCGATATGGGGGCATACCGGGCAAAACATCTGGAAATACATCGGGGTATTCATAGACTATCCGGACTTGGTCAATGGTAGGCTGGGATATACTCTTGTTGCACTTGAATTGACGAGGTAAGGTTTCAGATATATGCTCGACTGATATTCCGGTTGTACTGTTCATGGTGATGGCTTTCTTGGCACAGTCAATTAATCCTTTATGTTTGGACATCCAATCCATTCCTAGTACTACTTCCAAACCTTTAGTTCCGAGTACTATCAGATTTTCATAAAAATCTATGCCATGGATTCGGATAGGGACGACTTTGCAAATTTGCCTATCTTTGGTGGTTGATCCGGGAATTTGAACGATCATTACATGCTTCAGTTTGGTTGGTTGAATTTTACTAGTGCATGCAAATTCTTCGGTGACAAATGAGTGCGAGGCACCAGAATCAAACAACACTCGAGAAAGTACTGAATTAACAGAAAACATACCTAGCACGACGTCTGGCGCTTCCTGGGCTTCTTCAGCATGCATGAGAAAAAGATGGCCGTTGCGGTTGAGCGAATTCCTGGGGGCAAATATCCTTCCTGGCTGAACACGATGCTGCTGCTGAGCTGGGGCATTGGTATTGGGGGTTGCGGTATTCCTCTTGTTGGGGCACTCATTGGAATAGTGGCATTTATTTCCACAGTCATAACAAGTTACCTCTAACTTGTCCTTTGCTGCTACAGGCATAGCATTACTTCCAGTTCTCGGGGCAGTGTTGGGGTTGGCGGTAGCATTGTTGTTGTTGAACTTAGGTGGGGCACGGTTGAAATTGCTAGAGTTGCCGGGGTTATTGTTATTTCCTCCGGGCCTAGGGTTTCCACGGTTGGGATAGGTCGGACGGTTCATCGGGGGTCTGTTGGTTCTCGGGGCAAATCCTGGAGATGGGTTAGGGCGATACTTTGGGGTCTGATGGGTTCCTGGCTGATGCATCATGCGACGCTTGCGGTTCTCATTGGCTTGGTTGATCTTTCCTTCCATCTGGATGGCAGAGTCGACAAGGGCTTCAATATCCGTAGAGGTAATATTGACCAACACAGTCTGCATCTCATCGTGTAGACCATTCAAGAATCTTTCTTTCTTCTTGGCTTCAGTGTCGATCTCATCCGGGGAATACCTAACTAATGACAAAAATTTGTCATGGTATTCCACTACGGTCATCCTTCCTTGCTTCAGTTCTCTGAACTCGTCTCTCATCCTCTTGATTAAACCAGGTGGCACATGGGTTCTGCTGAACTTGACCTTGAATTCCTCCCAGGTCATCATCTGGCCTCCGGTCATTGCGCAAACACTGTTCCACCATGCTCTGGCATCTCCGTCTAGGTAGTGGGTGGCGAACAGAACTTTCTCGTTAGCTTCCACTCTGGCGAATTCTAGGTTATTTTCCATGGTTTGCAGCCAATCGTCGGCATCTAGGGGTTCTTCTAACTTAGTGAAAACAGGTGGGTTGGTGTTCTGGAAATTCTTGAGCTTAGATCCATGGTTGTCCTGATTTTCGTGGCCTTGGTTGTTGTGGGCAAGCTGAGCTATCTGTTGTAGGGTGGCTAGGTTGGCTTGACGTTCGGCTCTTTCAGCTTCACGATCAGAAGTCAACATTTGCAGGATCTGCAACATCGGGTCCGGGGATGAACCACTTCCTCTGCGTGGCATCTGAAGATTGAGATAGATCATGAGAAAAGAGGGAAATTTCTAAGGTTTTGGGGCTTTGCAAAGTTTTTTAAAGTTTGACTCAGATTTTCTAGTAACGTGCTTTTCATTCATTCATCCATTCATAGCACACGGTACAACACACACCACAACAAAGCAAAACAGATGGTTTTAAGAACCATTCTCGAAACTACGATACGGTGGGACCGAATACTACTCACTACGCTAGTGTTCAAGTGCTACTACTCCTCGGAGTCGGTGTAGTCGTCATCCTCATGATCCTCGTCATCATCGATGAAGGCATAATCATCCTCATCGGTGAAGAAATCCATAGCCTGATCCTCTAGAAAATCATCATCATCGCTGATATAGGAGTAGGGGTCTCCACGAAGATCCTCTCCGGCATTCTCCCTTTCCTCCAACTGCATGTCTCTCTCGTGGATTGTCTCCTCCAAAGATGAGATACGGTGGCGAAGACGGGCAATGATGCGCTCCTTCTTGTCGAGCTGACGGCGGCGAGACTTGCGATCCTTCGCTAGCATGGCGATGGTTTGGTCCTTCATCTTGATGATGGCAGACTTGTGGTTGGAGTAATCACGGCAGTTATCCAACTCCTGCTAACGATCGTACATCATGAAGCTAAGGTGGTCCAATTGGGTCTTCAGCTCGTGATGGTATGGGGCTTCCAGTGGTTGTCCATTAGCATCACGCCTTGGGAAAAACTCAAAGCGGGTACCCTTGATCTGGTTGATACTCTGCCCACACAGACGGGCAAGTCCATCGAGCCATCGAGCTTCCTGCATGGCCCTATCAAGTCCATCGAGCCAGTTGTTCTCTCTTAAGGTAAACTGAATTCCCTCAGCAGTGGGGGGTTCAATCTTTCCTCGGAGACTTGCAACAATTAGCCACTACAGATCTTGTCCTCCTTGATCATTGAGCTGAGCTCCAAAGAACTCGGGGTGCGGACGCTCCAGAAGTTCCGAAAGCTGGTCCAAATCCCTCTCAAAGATAAGGTCTCCTCCATTTCCCAATTGGTAAAACTTGTTGTACTTCACGTCCATCTAGAAGAATATAAGATGAGTAAGTTAGTAGAGTGATCATGTGTGTCAAATTTTTATGCATTTTGCAAGAGTTTTTGAGGAACATGAATTTTCATGAAAGAAGTAAGTGATAAGAATGGGAATAAGTTTTTGTAAATATTTGTTTCTTTTGGTTTTGAAACTAAGTTTTTGATTCAAACGTTCAGTCTAACTAGGGTGTCCTATGGTCAGGATGGCTCTGATACCAACTTGTCAACACCCGGATTTTTAATCCCAGATGCCTGTTATGCCATACATCG
Organism: Avena sativa; assembly: GCA_916181665.1. Taxonomy (NCBI): domain Eukaryota; kingdom Viridiplantae; phylum Streptophyta; class Magnoliopsida; order Poales; family Poaceae; genus Avena; species Avena sativa. Next base: position 126,022,285 of record OV702297.1, read on the forward strand.
CAATCCCAGGAATACCATTTTTGCGAGACATAACAGAATTGGATACCACAGTACATCATCCATTACAAACCATACATAAGGTTTTACACAAATAAGGATCTCATGATCCAGTTCTTAATACAACACAAGCAGCGGAATACGTAATAATAACGGTAGCGTAGGCGAAGCTCCATCTTCGGGGTCACAGGCAATGCTGACGATGGGAGATGATCCTAGTTGTCGTAACCTTCCTGGGTTCCATCCTCCAGGTACTCTTCTTCATAGTCTGGCCACAGGAATAGCCAGGGACAAAGCCATGAGTACTCTTTAAGTACTCGCAAACTAATACTAACAAGTGAAGGCGGGTTTTTGTAATAGGACACTAAGCTCTAGGGTTGTTTTGCAAGAAGCCAGATTTATCTCTACTAAGTTCAGAAGCAAGAGAAGCTTAGTCACAATGTTATAACTCCTAAGTGGGAACTTGTATTTCATATCACAACTCTGTTGTGGTCAAGTCAAAGTCTCCATTTATTTCACAAGTCATTTTGAAAACATCTGACGGGGGAACCGTATGGCCACTCCAACTGTCCATAACCGCGGACGCGGCTATTCGAATAGTTTGACACTCTGCAGAGATTGTACACTTTCACCACAACATTCGATACATCCGTCAGGAACAAATCCTGAATTCACCATACTCAGTATGGGGATAATCAATCCTAACCTTTCAATTACACGCCCTAGTATAAGAACCTCTCCTATGAGTTTGGCCTCCCAACCATGACCATCTGTCATCTTGGGTACTGCACAGGTGGACAATCTTCACAAGGTAGCCTCAGCTCAGACCTTGGCCGTGAGGGAACTAATACTAGGGTATATAAGTTTCCAGTCAAGCCCTACCCAATCTTCGGGTATTGTGGTTGTACGATAAAATTGGAATGGTATCGCATCCAGACAACCATCAGTTTTATAAAGGGCTAAGGCTCATGCCTTAACATTTTCATCACCAAAATCATCTAGTGTTCGGAAACACATGTCCAAAACATTTCAATAGAATGATCCATCATTCCAAGGTTTTCATAACCATTTTTCCACCAAGTATTCCCATCTAAAGTTGATCAAGTTTTATGCTTAGCACTAGCATCTACAAGTGGGGGTAAGTACTAATGAGGGGTGGTAAACTAGTAGAGTTTTAACTAAGTTCAATCTTATGCCTTGGGATGATATCAAGATTATCTAGCTTAGGCCAAATTTTATGCTCTTTATGCAACCTTCAAATATATTTCTAGTATATACAATTCACTTAAGTAAACTCTAAGTAATAGCTTTGAAAAAGAAATAAAGTATAAAGCTTGTAAGTAAAAACTAGGATTGGTTTATCAAGTGGGTAGGATCATCTATGCTTAAGGCATATAGTTGGCATGGTGACAAGCAAGTATTAGCTTGCATAGGTCAAATTGATTAGTAAGGCTTGCCTTGTGCAGAGCAGTGGTTGAAGTCCTCCTCGGCTTCTTCTTCGTAGTATCCTCCTTCTTCCTCGTATCCTTGGTCGGTACTAGCGTCTATAAATAAATACGAGGTACACAATCACCAAACAATTCTTAACTACTTGCAATCATCACACAAAAGGTTCCTATAGATGATCTAGCATCATCACTAACATTACAATATTAAAGCTTGGTTTAATTCCTTTTATTTTTAGAAAAGTAATTTCTACTCAATGAAAAACTACTTAAGATTTAATATTCTCCAAACCAAACATGGGATCATGTTGACACATGTCATCACCACATATTTTAGTCCATGGGAATATGATTTAAAGTGGTGTCACAATTTAATAAGGTTTTACCCTTTTATTTTAATTAAATAAAGTGACTAGAAATGCCTATGTGGCATCCTTTTATTACTTGAACATTATTTCTGTAAGTAAACCTATATATTTTTATATATTCTGAAAGGTATGATCAATTGTGATTTTTGAGAGTTGGAATCAACTCAAAAGCTATTATGGTTTAAGTTTGAAAAATGTTTGAATGCAGAAAAGGTTCTGCCTTGTTATTTTGACCAAGGGTGATCTACAGATCCAAATGACTTGAATCCAACGGGCTTGGATTCAGCATTTCCATACCTTTCTAACAAAATTGGTTTCATTCAATTTGGTTCACTGAATCTATCTGGGTTGATTTTTGAATCTAGGTGCAGAAGTGTGTTTGAAATAAAATGGAAAAGGTTAAATTCAAATGACTGGGCTGCACGGGAAACGATACTGGGCCGGCCTGCTAAGCATAGTGCTTACGCGGGCTGGTTAAGTTGTTGTCCCCACGCGTCAGTGGGACGAGGGTGTGCGAAGCGGTATGGGGTGATGTGGTGCGTTCGATCTAGTTCTAATCCAACGGCTGAGGGTCATCGTCGACATTGGGCAACGCCGGCGAGACAGAAACCTAACGCGGCAGGTGGGGGTCGTCGAGGGCTCACCGGGGCTCAGGTGAGGGTCGGCGAGGCGGGCGAACGACGAAGTCGACAACGGCGATGTAGGGTTTCGTAGCATGGAAAACAAAAAAATTCTACCGCATACAAACAAACAAGCCAAGATCTATCTACTAGATTGTAGCAACGAGTCGATGGAATAACTCACCCTCGAAGATTCCAAAGTGTTTAACGAGAGCGGATTCTCGTGGGTGATGTAGTCGTACTCTTGCCGATCTCATGATAGCGTAGACGATCCTTCCGGTGCTACGTTCCGGCAGCGCTTCCGCGGTCGGTCACACGTTCGGTACTCGACGAAGACCTTCCTCTCCCTTGTTCCAGCAGGCAGCGGAGGTTGTAGCACTCTCCTCGCGATTCCGGCAGCACAACGGCGTGGTACCGGAAGTAGAGGGGAGATCTTGCAGGGCTTATCCTTAAGCCGGAGCGAGTATGGTGGACTATGAGAGAGATCCTCGGCGATCTAGGGTTTAGATGCACCAAGGGGAGCAAGGCCGGTGGCTAGGTTTTAGCTAGGCGGCGGCGGCAGCAGGAGGTGGCGGCGCCGGGCTAGGGTTTGCGGGTGGAGGTGTTGTGTACTAGGACGGGCAGCCCTGCCCCTCCTTATATAGGTGGAGGGGGTGCGCCAGGGGAGGGGATTCCCTCCCCAACTCGGTTTCCCAAGTGGGCCGGCGATGGAGGGGAGGAACTCCTCCCCAAGTAGGTTTCCTACTTCCCCTCCACCTTCCAAAATAGCCGTTTGACTTTTCAAATTGGCGTTTGACTTTTCAAACTAGGATTTGATTAAACCCTTTATTTTGTTCAGCGATGACACCTAGTACATGATGCAATCATTCCAACTTGATATGACACATTCATGTACCCTTCCCCTCCGGAGTGCCGGACATTCCGGAACCTTCTAGAACATTCCCGATGAAAACACCGGAACCATTCTCCAACCCCGAAACAGGACTTTCCTTATATGAATCTTATTCTCTGGACCATTCCGGATCTCCTCGTGATATCCCGGATCCTATCCGAGACTCCAAACAACATTCGGTCTCTTAATCATCATTCCATAACTACTCAAACAACGTCGAATAGTTAAGTGTGTCTCCCTACGGTTCGTGAATTATGCGGACATGATCGAGACACTTCTCCGAACAATAACCAATAGAGGAATCTGGAAATTCATATGGCTCCCACATATTTCTACGATTACTTTGCGATCAAATGAACCAGTTACATACGATACCAATTTCCCTTTGTCTCACGATAGTTTACTTATCCGAGGTTATGATCGTCGGTATCTCTGCATACCTAGTTCAACCTCGTTACTGATAAGTACTCTTTTCTCGTTCCCATGATATGTGATCCCTTGTGAGCCAGTCACATGCTTGCAAGCCAATTGGATGACATTCCACCAAGAGGGCCCAGAGTATATCTATCCGTCATATGGATGGACAAATCCCACTCTTGATCCATGTGTCTCAACCAATACTTTCCGAACACTCAATGCCACCTTTATAGCCACCCAGTTACGGTGTGGTGTTTGATGTCATCAAAGCATCCTTCCGGTGAAGGTCATATGCATGATCTCATGGTCGAAGGAATTAGGTTACTATGTATCAGAAAGCATATAGCAATTGAACTATTAAAATGACTTGATCTTTATGCTACGCTTATCTATAGGAGTATGTCCACCATATCATTCTCCTAACGATATGATCTTGTTGTTAATAACATCTCAATGTTCATGATAGGGAAACCACAATCATTTATTAACCAACAAGCTAGTATTATAAAGAGACTTTACTAGGGACTCTATTTTAGTTTACAAATCACACAAGTATTAATGTTTCCTTGTTAATACTATTATAGCATGAATGTAAACATTTATCATAAACACAAAGATATAATAATAACTACATTTATTATTGCCTCTAGGGCATATCTCCAACCGTCTCCCACTTGCACTAGAGTCATCTAATCTAGATTACATGGTAATATACCGAACACCCATGGCAGTTTGGTGTTGGTCATGTTTTGCCCTCGGGAGAGGTTTAGTCAACGGATCCGGCACATTCAGATCTGTGTGTACTTTGCAAATCTTTATGTCCCCATCTTGGACATGTTCTCGAATAGCGTGAAAACGTAGCTTGATGTGCTTCAGCTTCTTGTGTGACCTTGGTTCTTGCGCATTGGCTATGGCGCCCATGTTATCACAGTAGATAGACATTGGGTCCAGCGCACTAGGAACCACACCCAGCTCTGTAATGAACTCTTTCATTCATATCGCTTCTTGTGAAGCCTCCGAAGCAGCCATGTATTCCGATTCAGTTGAAGATCTCGCCACAACGCTTTGCTTTGCACTCCTCCAGCTAACTGCTACACCATTCAAAGTAAATACGTATCCAGATTGTGATTTAGAATCATCCGGATCGGTGTTCCAACTAGCATCGGTGTAACCATTAACAACGAGTTGTTCATCACCTCCATAAGAAAGAACCATATCCTTAGTTTTTCTCAAATACTTAAGGATGTTTTTGACCGCTGTCCAATGATCCACTCCTGGATCACTTTGATATCTGCTAGTTAAACTAACAGCATATGCAATGTCGGGTCTAGTACATAGCATGGCATACATTAGAGATCCTATGGCTGAGGCATAGGGAGTCTTACTCATCCTTTCTCTATCTTCTGCCGTTGTCGGACTTTGAGTTTTACTCAAGGTCGTATTGGGCAACATGGGCAAGAACCCTTTCTTGCTATCTTCCATTCAAAACCTCTTTAGAACTTTGTCCAAATATGTACTTTGTGACAATGATATTAGGCGTCTCGATCTACCTCTATAAATCTTTATGCCTAATATGTAAGCTGCTTCGCCAAGATCCTTCATTAAAAAACTATTATTCAAATATTCCTTGACACTATTAAGAAGGTCTACATCATTCCCAATCAACAATATGTCATCTACATATAGTATTAAGAATGCTACATAGCTCCCACTCACTTTCTTGTAAATACAAGCTTCTCCATAAGTTTTTATAAAACCAAAGCTTTTGATTACCTTATCAAAACATTGATTCCAACTACGGGATGCTTGCTTCAATCCATAGATGGACCGTTGAAGTTTGCATACCTTGTTAGCATCTTTAGGATCGACAAAACCTTTGGGTTGCATCATATACAACTCTTCATCAATGTCTCCATTGAGGAATGCTGTTTTGACATCCATCTGCCATATCTCATAATCATAATATGCAGCGATTGCTAACATAATCCTCACAGACTTTAGCTTCGCTACTGGTGAGAAAGTCTCATCATAGTCAACTCCTTGAATTTGTCGAAACCCTTTTGCGACAAGTCGAGCTTTATAGACAGTAACATTACCATCAGCATATGTTTTCTTCTTGAAAATCCATTTGTTCTCGACAGCCTTCCGGCCATCCGGTAAGTCCACCAAAGTCCATACTTGGTTTTCGTACATGGATCCAATCTCAGATTTCATGGCTTCTTGCCATTTATTGGAATCTAGGCTCATCATCGCTTCCTCATATGTCGCAGGGTCATCGGTGTTGTCCACCAACATGACACTCATAACGGGATCATACCAATAAGGAGTGGTACGAGTTCTCGTTGAGCTGCGAGGCTCTATAGCAACTACAACCGAAGTTTCATGATCATCATCATTAGCTTCCTCTCTTATTGGTGCAGGCACCATAAGAACTTCTTCCGGTGTTGTGCTACTCGCAAGTTCGAGAGAAGGTTCGACAACCTCGTCGAGTTCTACTTTCCTTCCAGTCACTTCTTTCGAGAGAAATTCCTTCTCTAGAAAGGATACATTCTTGGCAACAAAGATTTTGCCTTCGGATCTATGATAGAAGGTATACCCAATAGTTTCCTTCGGGTATCCTATGAAGACGCATTTTTCCGCTTTGGGTTCAAGCTTGTCCGGTTGTAACTTCTTTACATAGGCTTCGCAACCCCAAACTTTAAGGAACGACAATTTAGGTTTCTTCCCAAACCATAATTCATACGGTGTTGTTTCAACGGATTTTGATGGTGCCCTATTTAAAGTGAATGCGGCTGTTTCTAATGCATAACCCCAAAATGATAGCGGTAAATCTGTAAGTGACATCATAGAACAAGCCATATCTAAGAGAGTTTGATTACGACGTTTGGACACACCATTACGCTGTGGTGTTCCCGGCGGTGTAAATTGTGAAAGTATTCCGTATTTCTTCAAATGCTCGCCAAACTCATAACTTAGATATTCACCTCCATGATCAGAACGTAGAAATTTAATCTTCTTGTTACGTTGATTCTCAACCTCACTTTGAAATTTCTTAAACTTCTCGAAAGTTTTGGACTTATGTTTCATGAAATAGATATACCCATATCTACTCAAGTCATCCGTGAAGGTAAGAACATAACGATAACCACCGCATGATGCTACACTCATTGGATCACACACATCGGTATGTATGATTTCCAATAAGTCCGTAGCTCGCTCCATCATACCAGAAAATGGAGTCTTAGTCATTTTACCCATCAGACATGCTTCGTATCTTTCAAGTGATTCAAAATCAAGTGATTCAAGAAGTCCATTGGAATGGAGTTTCTTCATGCGCTTCACTCCAATGTGACCAAGACGACAGTGCCACATATAGGTCGAGTTATCGCTCGATTTCAAACGTTTAGCCTCAATGCTATTAATATGTGTATTTCCACTATCGAGATTCAATAAGAATAGACCATCTATCAAAGGTGCATGTGCATAAAACATATTACTCATATAAATCAAACAACCATTATTCTCGGACTTAAACAAGTAACCGTCTCGCAATAAACAAGATCCCGATATAATGTTCATGCTAAACGTAGGCACCAAATAACAATTATTTAAGTATAAAACTAATCCCGATGGTAGATGAAGAGGTAGCGTGCCGACCACAATCACATCAACCTTTGATCCGTTTCCCACGCGCATCGTCACCTCGTTCTTCGCTAGCTTCCGTTTATTCTGCAGCACCTGTTTCGAGTTACAAATATGAGCAACCGAACCAGTATCAAATACCCAGGCACTACTACGAGTACTAGTGAGATACACATCAATAACATGTATATCGGATATACCTTTCTTCTTGATGTTGCCGTTCTTCAAATCCGCCAAGTACTTTGGGCAATTCCGCTTCCAGTGACTTTCTCCCTTGCAGTAAAAGCACTCAGTATCAGGCTTAGGTCCAGCCTTGGTCTTCTTCGTCGGCGCGGTAACTTTCTTACCACCCTTCTTGAAGTTTCCCTTTTGCTTAGACTTGCCTTTCTTGAACTTGGTGGTCTTATTGACCATCAACACTTGGTGCTCTTTCTTGATCTCCACTTCTGTAGATTTCAACATGGCAAAGAGTTCTGGCAACTGCTTGTTCATGTTTTGCATATTGTAGTTCATCACAAAGTTCTTGTAACTTGGTGGTAGTGATTGGAGGACACGATAAATCCCCAAAGCATTAGGAATCACTATACCCAAGCTTTGAAGTTTGTTTGCGTGCCCAGACATCTTAAGCACATGCTCACTGACGGAGCTGCCCTCTTCCATCTTGCAGTTAAAGAACTTTTCAGAAGCCTCATAGCTCTCAATTGCCGCGTGAGTCTCAAAGATCAATTTGAGATCACGGACAATATCATGTGGGTCTGAATTCTCAAACCTTTTCTGAAGCTCTGATTCTAAACCATACAAGATAGCACACTGAACTGTGGAGTACTGAGTCTTCTGAGCGAGGTAAACATTCTTTACTTCATCGGTAGCAGTAGCTGCAGGTGGGTCACCTAGCGGTGCATCCAGCACATAGGTCAAATTACCAGCTGTGAGGACAATCCTCAAATTGCGGAACCAATCCGCGAAGTTGCTTCCATTGTTTTTCAACTTTTCTTTCTCTAGGAATGCATTAAAATTGATGGTAGGGGCCGCCATTGATCTACAACATATTTGCAATAGTTTAGACTAAGTTTATGACAAATTGAGTTCTAATTAATAGTTAAATTAATCTAGGTGAACTCCCACTCAAAACAATATCCCTCACATTGTTTTAGTGATCACACGAACCAAATCCACCACATCAATACCGATCATCATGAGAGTTGATGTAGTTTCAATGGCAAACAATCCACATGTTCATCATATCTACTATATGATTCATGCTTTATCTTTCGGTGATCCGTGTTCCAAGACCATGTCTGTACATGCTAGGCTCGTCAAGATCAAACCTTAGCTTCCGCATGAGCAAATATGTCTTGCTCACGTTGTATACACTTGCAGAATCTAACACACCCGATCATCACGTGGTGCTTCGAAACAACAAGCTTTAGCAACGATGCTTACTAAGGGTGAACACTTTAGGACTTGAAATTCATGTGCATGAGGGATCATCTTATAATGCTACCATCGTTAACTAAGCAATACAAGATGCATAAAGGATTAACATCACATGCAATTCATAATATGTGATATGATATGGCCTTTCTTCTTTGTGCTTCCGATCTCCATCTTCAAGCACGAACATGATCTCCATCATCACCGGCATTGCATCAAGGTCAATGACGCTGCTCCATGGTTGTCGTCCACCGGCTTCAACTATTACAACTACTTTGAATAGACACGCGGGTCTTAACAAAATTAAAGACAACCATATGGCTCCTGCCGGTTGCCAACTTATAATAAGGAACATTGCATACATCAAATATAATCACAATCATGGCCATATCACATCACAGCACACCCCTGCAAAACAAAGTTAGACGCCTCTACTTTCTTTGCATGTTTTACGTGGTTTGGGGCTTTCAATAAGTGTCGTTCTAACTTATGAACAAGAACCACAACATTGATACTAGTACTGTCAATCACCCGTTGTAAATTGGATCTTAACTATGTTGGGAGAAACAGGCACCCGCAAAGCCACTTATGCAATACAAGTTGCATGTCAAGCGTGGAGCAAGTCTCATGAACGATGTCATGTAAGGTTAGCCCGGGCCGCTTCATCCCACCATCCCGCAAGATGCAAAGTACACAAGAAGCAATCGACAACAAAAGCATCAATGCCCACAATGACCATTGTGTTCTACTCGTGCAACAAATCTACATATAGACACGGCTCTGATACCACTGTAGGGTTTCGTAGCATGGAAAACAAAAAAATTCTACCGCATACAAACAAACAAGACAAGATCTATCTACTAGATTGTAGCAACGAGTCGATGGAATAACTCACCCTCGAAGATTCCAAAGTGTTTAACGAGAGCGGATTCTCGTGGGTGATGTAGTCGTACTCTTGCCGATCTCAAGATCGCGTAGACGATCCTTCCGGCGCTGCGTTCCGGAAGTGCTTCCGCGGTCGGTCACACGTTCGGTACTCGACGAAGACCTTCCTCTCCCTTGTTCCAGCAGGCAGCGGAGGTTTTAGCACTCTCCTCGCGATTCCGGCAGCACAACGGCGTGGTACCGAAAGTAGAGGGGAGATCTCGCAGGGCTTCGCCTTAAGCCGGAGAGAGTATGGTGGACTATGAGAGAGATCCTCGGCGATCTAGGGTTTAGATGAACCAAGGGGAGCAAGGCCGGCGGCTAGGTTTTAGCTAGGCGGCGGCGGCTTTCCCTAGGCGGCTGCGGCAGCAGGAGGTGGCGGCGCCGGGCTAGGGTTTGCGGGTGGAGGTGTTGTGTACTAGGAGGGGCAGCCCTGCCCCTCCTTATATAGGTGGAGGGGGCGCGCTAGGGGAGGGGATTCCCTCCCCAACTCGGTTTCCCAAGTGGGCCGGCGGTGGAGGGAAGGAACTCCTCCCCAAGTAGGTTTCCTACTTCCCCTCCACCTTCCAAAATAGCCGTTTGACTTTTCAAATTGGCGTTTGACTTTTCAAACTAGGATTTGATTAAACCCTTTATTTTGTTGAGCGATGACACCTAGTACATGATGCAATCATTCCAACTTGATATGACACATTCATGTAACCTTCCCCTCCGGAGTGCCGGACATTCCGGAACCTTCTAGAACATTCCCGATGAAAACACCGGAACCATTCTCCAACCCCGAAACAGGACTTTCCTTATATGAATCTTATTCTCCGGACCATTCCGGATATCCTCGTGATATCCCGGATCCTATCCGAGACTCCAAACAACATTCGGTCTCTTACTCATCATTCCATAACTACTCAAACAACGTCGAATCCTTAAGTGTGTCTCCCTACGGTTCGTGAATTATGCGGACATGATCGAGATACTTCTCCGAACAATAACCAATAGAGGAATCTGGAAATTCATATGGCTCCCACATATTTCTACGATTACTTTGTGATCGAATGAACCACTTACATACGATACCAATTTCTCTTTGTCTCACAATAGTTTACTTATCCGAGGTTATGATCGTCGGTATCTCTGCATACCTAGTTCAACCTCGTTACTGATAAGTACTCTTTTCTCGTTCCCGTGATATGTGATCCCTTGTGAGCCAGTCACATGCTTGCAAGCCAATTGGATGACATTCCACCGAGAGGGCCCAGAGTATATCTATCCGTCATATGGATGGACAAATCCCACTCTTGATCCATGTGTCTCAACCAATACTTTCCGAACACTCAATGCCACCTTTATAGCCACCCAGTTATGGTGTGGTGTTTGATGTCATCAAAGCATCCTTCCGGTGAAGGTGATATGCATGATCTCATGGTCAAAGGAATTAGGTTACTATGTATCAGAAAGCATATAGCAATTGAACTATTAAAATGACTTGATCTTTATGCTACGCTTATCTATAGGAGTATGTCCACCATATCATTCTCCTAACGATATGATCTTGTTGTTAATAACATCTCAATGTTCATGATATGGAAACCACAATCATTTATTAACCAACAAGCTAGTATTATAAAGAGGCTTTACTAGGGACTCTATTTTAGTTTACAAATCACACAAGTATTAATGTTTTCTTGTTAATACTATTATAGCATGAATGTAAACATTTATCATAAACACAAAGATATAATAATAACTACATTTATTATTGCCTCTAGGGCATATCTCCAACAGGCGAACCTCCTGGTACCGGCAGCTTCTCCTAGGGCGGCTCTAATCACTAGCTCCCTTCTTCTCTAGAGGCGGCGGGCTCCGGTGAAATTCCGGCAAAGTGCTGCTCGCCTTGCTCCGGGAACGGGGTGGAACGATCAGTGAGGAGAGGGGAGTGAGATGGTGTGCTCAATTCGGCTGAGGGTGGCCTCTATTTATAGTCGCGACGACGAGACCGAATGGCATGGGCAGACGACGGTGGCGACATGGCTACGGGCTGCTAGAAGCATGGCCGGCGGTGGCGATCGCTTGGTGGTCTCCTGGCGATTCTCTACGGCTTTAATGCGCATGTAGGGGCGGTGGCAAATGGTCTGGAACACGCGATGCTCTGTGCGGCAGAGGCGGCGTCTTCGACGGCGAGCGGTGGCTGTGAGGCATGGGGTGGCGAACAGGGATGTCCAGCGGTCTCCTGGGTCGGTGGCGATCGTGTATGCACGCGGCGAGGGCGGCGCGCGGTCTGTGGTCGTGTGTCGAGGGTGGCGCTCTGGCGCACGCTCGGCATGGTTGACAGAGGCACGGGCACGACGTTCCTGGGTGCTCTGGTCGATGTCTTCGAGGCAGGGCTGGTCGAGAGGGGGCGGTGAGGCATGGGTGATCTCCCAGACAAGGTTGGCACGGCTAGTTTCTTTCCTAGCTTGCTGTCTACACTGGGGTGGCATGGTGTGCTTCGGATGTTCACCATTGATGGCATTGGCGAGCTCACAGTGGTGCTAGTGATTAGTTAAGTTCGTTAGATGATCTACTGAGGCTATTGTGAGCTAGAGAGGAAACCAGTTACGCTCAAAACACCGCACACTAGTGTTTTGATTTTTGTTAGATTTGAATCTGTAAGGTGTTTGATGAAATGGCCGCATGAATTCAAGTTTTGAATTTTGAAAATATTTTTGGTGGGTGTGCTAGATTAGTGCTGATGAGTCTGCAGATGCTTGGGTTTTGAAAGTTTTGCTTGTTTGAGTGGTTTTTGAAAAAGTGGGACCTTCCCATATGATAAAGATTCAATTTTGGATTGTCATTTAAACTATGCATTTGAAAGTTTCTGGATGATCACAAAGTGAGCCTTGATACTTTATTATGAGTACTATCAAGGGGTGTAAAGATCCAAACAAGTTTCTGTTAAGTTCTGAAAGTTTGAGACAGCCAAAGTAGGCATGGAGTTAAATTGGCCAAAATGACCATTCCTTATTTTGTTTGTTTTGATTTATTTGTCTTTGGGAAAAGTGTGGGGATTGTTTAGATGATGTTTATTTCACCTAAGAATCCTTTTGCAAGCAAAGAAACACATAAACAAGGCAATTCAAAAGAATCCAAATTAGGATGCATACACATATGAATGCTTTCATGTTTTTATTTAGAAAAGTTTTTGTTAACCCTAAATTTGATGATTAGAGTTTGATGATTCTAGCTTAATATTTTTGGGATGTTATAATAATTATGGAAGGATGCACAACTCTAATAGAACCGGCTGTCTCATATATATAGACAAATACAGGTTAATCCTAAAGATACAAGGAGACATATAGAGAGTACAACACACGTATCTCAACATTTAGAACCGGTGGTGGAGCGGGTGCGTTGTACATGAGCATAGCCATGTGGTGGCAAGCTTGCGAACCATTGTAATCATCGCTTATAGTAGGAGAAGTAGGGAAGGAAACACTAGCATAAACCGGTTGCATGGGCGGAAAACACGTTTACCTAGAAGTAATTACTAGCGATGTGTGGACACATCGTACCTCCACTGCATCGATTGGTGCCTGCGATACATGGGGAGAAGAGAAGGCTGAGATGCATCATCTGGCCTTCGACACTTTGTTTCAGCATATATTTCTTGAATTTATATATGGTGTTATTTTAGTTCTTAAGAAGAAGGTTAAATAATTTAAGTGCAACATTCACCTTAACCATTTCATGGGCTAGATCATCGGCAAATTCAGCTCTTAGGACTTCTAAATATAAACTTCCTTACTATAAACACATATTTTTAGATTTGTTTCCGTCACCTTAAATTATTGCCTTATTTGAAATCATCTATTAAATTTGAGTCTTGACGCTACGGCCGTCTAAACATATTACTTTCTCTTATAAAGATAAGTGAGTTAGATTTATTTATACTAGTTGAATACCCGTACGTTGCCACGGGAATAAAATATTGTACATATTAATTAATTTTTTTTATCAAATTAGCTATAGCGGTGATCAAATTATCATTACAGATTAATTTACACTTAGGACATCAATATCTCCACGGTAAATCATGATTTTCTGTTTAATATGGTAAATTTTATAGCAAGCAACTTTGGATTAGTTTCTTAAACAATCTTGAAGCAAAATAATATATACTCCCTTCATCTTGAAATAGATGTGACATGGACAGAAACTTATGCTCTTTTGAAGTGTCAGCCCAAGAACTCGAATAGTCGCCATTGCATATCAATTGAATATCAAATCAGCATGAAAATTATGATGCCTATGGCTGACGGCGGTGGCATCCCCTGTAAATACCACGAACTGCCAGGGGTAAAATTGTCTAGGAAAAAATCAAAACCAAAATTTAGAACAGACCAACCTACCTCAAAAAAAATTAATAGATAGATAGATTCACACGTATTTACACACTAAAGAAATCTAGTACATACAAATCTAGTACACTAAAGAGTATTATTTTTCACTCTAAATCTATTCTCTTCATCTTAAAATAAATATCACAGAATTATTAAAATTTAGATAAATTTATATAATAAATTAGATTTATTTAAAAGTCGATAAACATGTGAAGGCAGTAGTAGATATGACCAGCGATCGGAGATGCCGGAGAGAAACAGATCCAGATCACACAAAGAATCTTCCTACACGGAACATACGTGGGATTTGCCAGCAGTGCACTGCAAAGCCAGCCTCACAAGTTGCCAGTTTGCCACCAGAGCAGCTTCTTCCCTTCGCCTCTCTCACCGGAATATACTTCGTCCGGGCCAACCCAACCTCCCGCGCTTTCCCTTTTACCTCCGACCATGGCGGCGGCGGCGGAGGAGGGGCGGGCGGCGACCAAGTACGTGCTGATCACCGGCGGCGTCGTCAGCGGCCTCGGTAAAGGCGTCACTGCCAGCAGCGTCGGCGTCGTCCTCAAGTCCTGCGGCATCCGCGTCACCTGCATCAAGATCGGTCCGCTCCCCCCCCTCCCTCTCGCCCTTCCCCTCTATGGTTGTTCACTTCCCACTTTGCGGGATTCACGGTCGGGGTTCTCTCCTCTGCGAGAAGCGCGTAGAAATTGGCGTCCGTGCGCAGTTCTGTCCTCATCTACTAGTGGGCATCTCTCTTCTAGCTTCGTGTTTGTCCATTTAGAGTTCCAACCCTAGAAAATCTTGCGACCTTGGGCGGGAATGTCGCTGCCCTGTGTTCTTGGTCTAACTCGTCAGGTGAAAATGCCCCAGTGCGCGTTTCTATGATTTCGTGAAAATCTTGTTACTTCTCCAATTTGGGCGTCAAAAGAGCTTGTTGGAGATTGGGTGGTTAGAGGTTTTCTTGTTTCTCGTTGAAATTTGGGATAGACAATTAAAAGAATGAAATAAAGGATTGCTCCTTTTGGGCGTTCCAGTTATTGATCGACCTTCAATGTGCTTATAACAGATGCCGTGGTTTGGGAGAATCGGTAGCCTATGGTGTCCCATTGAGTAATTGTCTAACTGATGTGAAAAGTTCCAAGACCCATCATCTCACTAGTCACTACTAGTGTCACTACTTTTAGTTGTTTATTAGACCAGCCACACTGTTGAACCGATTCAAAGAAAAAAATGTCAGACTAAGAATCGGTACAATTTTGCTGCACCGTGTGGAACCGTCTGTAGGGCCCACTATGAAGTAAACAACATCCTACTTTTTACTCTTTCCAGGGCTTTTTCCTCACAAGCCTGCAACGATGGTCCACACATGCATGCAAAAAAAGAAACCATAAAATTGAGTCGCTTTTGTTGTCAGGTCTGAGGAACCGATGCCCTGCACCGTATTGAATCGATTCAAAGCTAGGAGAGAGAGTGCTAGGAATCGCTTCTTCCTCACAGTGTGGCTGGTCTTAAAAGGTGGTACCTCTTTGGGTTCTTATTTGTCCGATCATTAGGGATAAACATGTAATTTTGAGTTACGTTTTAGTACTAGATTTGGGGTGGTGCATGGTGGGCTGGATAGTCCTTGGTATACTGTGGTCAATGTTTCTTCTTCCAAGTGCATTTTGTAATATCTTGTTTGGATTGGTTTTGCTATACTCAGCTCCCGTGTGCAGAGTTTATCAATTTTTTAGGTGCCTTGGTTTGTATCTTTCAGTGGTATTAATATTGTCCATTTCTTCGTTTTTAGATCCATACTTAAATACAGATGCTGGGACTATGTCTCCCTTTGAGCATGGTGAGGTATTTGTGCTTGATGATGGTGGAGAGGTACGTCGGCCTGCTGTGTCGCATATAAATTTGTAATGCTATAATTTCATTGTGTGTGCTATCTGGTGCCTGAAATTTGAAATTCATAGGTGGACTTGGATTTAGGGAATTATGAGCGTTTCTTGGATCTCACTCTGACGAGGGAAAATAACATTACCACTGGAAAGATTTATCAGGTGAGCATCCCTGCCAGGAAAATGCTTGTTGGTTGTTACTTGAGCTTGTAAACAGTGGGTGCCTTTTTTCAGTCTGTCATTGAGAAGGAGAGAAAGGGTGACTATCTTGGAAAAACGGTCCAGGTATAATTCCCTTGTGTCGTTCATTGCTGTGGGCACGGAATGCCTATTGGACAAACTATGAAACTCTTGCGATTATAATTTATTCAGGTTGTTCCTCATGTAACTGA
The DNA here is from genome assembly GCA_916181665.1 of Avena sativa. NCBI lineage: Eukaryota > Viridiplantae > Streptophyta > Magnoliopsida > Poales > Poaceae > Avena > Avena sativa. The sequence continues at coordinate 126,038,675 of OV702297.1, forward strand.
TGAAATAAAAAACTGGATACAATCAGTGTCCTCTGTTCCTGTGGATGGGCAGACTCGTCCAGCTGATGTTTGTGTTATTGAATTGGGAGGCACTGTAGGTAGGGTTTTGGAAATTTTATGGTACATTACTTTAGTTATTACTCTTGCAGAAGAGAAGTTCATTTCGTTCTTGTTTCAGGTGATATCGAATCAATGCCATTCATTGAAGCTCTACGCCAGCTGTCATTTTCTCTTGGTATAGTTGGATTTTTCTGGTTGTAATTTCAGTTTTCATATCCATTATTGCTGAGAAGTATCAGTTTCCTACGGTTCTGTAGCTAGTATCATTTTACCTTGTCTGTCTTCTCTGTTTATTCTTTGGCTGGTTTGAACTATGGATTAGGGTATACTCAATTTTTGTCTGCATTGCCTTCTGTTTTGTGCTTAAGTGGACATTCAACTCTCATGTGGAGCTGGACTACTTATGGGCTACCACACGAAGAGTAGGCATTGTTAGATTCCTTTTCCAGTAAGATAGGGCTCTAGAGGATTCAAGATAACTTAAGGGGAGTTTGAACTAGGAAACCCCAGATTAAGGATTTTGCATTAGGAAAAGATAGTTTGAGTAGAGGGATGCTATCCCCAATTGTAAGTTGATAGTTTCATAATAAAGGGAAAGTAATTAGTTATTTCTATCTTCCATATACATTATTGTTTTAACCAGTGCATCATGCATCCCGTGCCGTGTCTCCTGCTCACTTCTTCTATGCTAATTACCAACACCATCATGGCTCCTCCTCGAGCTCATACCTATGGTGCCAAGTCCTCCCACCAACCACAACTACACATCACCAAAAAAAAAAAAACACAACTACACCACTGACCCAACTAAGGCCATAGCATTTACATGCTATATTCTATGAAGTTACACATCATTTTTTGTACTAGCTAGTGGTCATACTTGGACATGGCACTCATCCTTCTTGTATATTTTGTAGGTAAGGACAATTTCTGCCTAATACATGTGAGCCTTGTTCCAGTATTGGGTGTAGTTGGTGAGCAAGTAAAGAATTCTCCCTTTCTAATCACAACTACTACGACTTTGAGTTATTCTTGCGTTCCAGTCTTCTTTCAGGACAGATATATAATTGGACATATAGGACAATAACATTCCTATTTCCTATTCTGTAGAAAACTAAGCCAACACAGCACAGTGTACGGGAATTAAGGGCCTTGGGTCTGACTCCTGATCTTCTAGCATGCCGATCAGCACAGGTAATATGAAGAATTCAGCGTATGCTTCTGATATGTCTTCTCTCGCATTGATCTCACTGATTTTAATGGCGCCAAAATCATCCTCAAAGACACACACACTAGATATAACTTGTTTGATGTTGAATATGACTATCTTTTTGTTTCATAAAAAGCTTGTTTTCAAACCGCCACTCTAATATGCCTTGACTTACCCCAGATACCTCTTGCTGAATGCTTTTGCTGCTGTAGTTCTTCACTTTTCTTGTGTTTATTGGCTTCATTTCTTATCTGCAATCTGATATATGTTTACCTCAATTTTCAGCCACTAATAGGATCCGTAAAGGAGAAGCTTTCACAATTTTGTCATGTACCGGTATGCTTTCTTCATAATAAATAGGACACGTGTCATTTTATTAAAAGTATTTTGTTATTTACACTCTATCTTGTTTTGTTCAGGTTGAGAATATACTTGACATCCATGATGTTCCAAATATATGGCATGTTCCCCTTATTCTTAGAGTGAGTTTCTGCCTTTAGCTTAAGGCTTAGCATTGACCATTTAGAGTAAACTATTGAATTGGAATGAATTGTATTTACCCATTGCTCTAGTACAAGATTTCTGACATGTGCTGTTTTCCAGAACCAAAAGGTTCATGAGGCTATAATCAAACAACTAAACCTTGGCAGGTGAGCCGACAGTATTGAAAGCAATGCTTATGAAAGTTTGGAAAAAATTGCTAAGTTTGCACATATGAAGTTTTATAATTTTATGATTACTCATATACCTTCTTAAAAAATGTGCGCTGTCAACATTGCATGCATGATTAGCTTGCAGATCCCAGTTTTAGATATATTTGATGTCTTATTTAATGTTGGAAATTGTTTGTTCATTTAGAATTACTTTGCAATTTTTTAGTTGACATGGTAACATATTATCATAATTTTGTAGCATTACCAGTTTCATATATGGCATTATGGATTATGTTATATCTCAAAGAAATCATGTTTTGAGTTTATAGGTCCTCTGGACCCCCTGAATTACAAGATTGGACGCAGATGGCCGAGTCATATGATAACCTCAGTAACTCTGTAAGTATTGTTATACGGATTTTGACTACGATTCCTTTTCGCAGATTTTTTTTGACAAATATCGATGTCCTGCAGGTTAAAATTGCTTTGGTTGGGAAGTACACTAATCTGACAGATTCTTACTTGTCGGTGGTGAAGGTGGGTCAAGAATCAATTTTTAAATATAGTAAAATGTCTTAACTCCTTACATGCATGGCTTTCTAAGTCTGTTATACTGTTCAATTAAGCTGCCAATGATTAAGCCTGTCCAATAACTAGGATTTCGGCTTGTCCCTACTGAGAAATAACCATTCAGTCAAAGCTGATCTCCATGTGTGCCTAGTGTAAAAGCAACCAATTCCTAGTTGTTACACACTTATGCAACTGAGGTTTTTGAACTTCTACATTTCCTTCTAGTACTAACGTTAAATGTTATCTCATTTCGTATATGGATGCAAACATGGTTTTAATTCATGTAGCATGTCTCATTTTGTTCCAGGCTCTTCTACATTCCAGTGTTGCATGTTCACTGAAACCTTCTATCCAGTGGGTTGCAGCTTCGGATCTTGAAGATGCAGCTGCAATAAGTGTAAGCCATTAGCAACTTGTTTTTCATTGCATAGGTCAGCTAAAGTACATGAGCAGTAGCCCCAATTGATCTTCAACAAGTTTGGAATTAAGATGCGGGCATCAGCATCGACGTGTCGGCGTCCGTGCCAATAAAAGTGACACAAGCATTTACACAAGTCTGTGTTGAAGTGAAGGCTCTCTAGCTCTAGCCGAGGGGACGCGTCTTTGAGTATGAGGGTCTGAGAGGCCGATAATGTACCAGTTTATGCTGCCTTGTAATGACCAAGAGAAAGTGGGTTACAGTTGTGACTTGTGATTTACATGTCATATATGTGTGCTCCTGGTCCTGTGCAAATGATCTGAACACATTATCCGTGGCGTGACAAAGGCAAGGATAGAAACTTCCACAAGGGAGGTAGTCTGCAGTGTCCTAGGGGAAACCACCGAACAGTTGGTAACCAATGTGCTGGTTGTCTCTCGGGCTCTACGGATTATTCTTGGAGGTTTACTCCTGCTTCCGGAGGCATTGTCACCTTATCCCACCTGGATTTCTTTCAGGAGATGTTAAACATCCATCCATTGTCCCTCCAGAGGGAATGTCAGGGCTGTAAGGGTGCCCACGTAGGGTGAACCCATCCTTGGACGTTGAGTGGAGTAGCCATGCCCGCGGGTGTTACATATCTCCCCCCCCCCCCCAACACAATTGGGGATCTGTTTTATGTTTGGCACCTAGTAGTATCTCTGTGCTATAGATATCATTGTCTGTAACTACCTCGGTGAATTACGCTCTTAGTTACAAGCCTGGATGAGCGAAAATGGTTAAAATAATACGGTGGGGCCCAAATGCCACTCACAGGTAGACCTTTCGGCCGTCCTAACCATTTCCAAACATCGGGACAAGAACGAGCGGCGTAATCGGCAGGCGAAGGGATCAACTACATACACAAATGAGTATGTATGCAAGCCACCATACAACAGTCCTCAGAGCCATTCCATCTAAAAGAAATAGAAATATTGCAACGCCATACGGCAAAATCCAAATATCCTAGATAGATATAATAGTGTAGGATATCTCCTCGTACATCAAACATCAGAGTATCAGGCGGAAGCGGCAAACAAGATCCGAGTACGGATAAGAAGCAAATCGGCATAAGATGCCCCATAAATAAACACATCCCGCCCACAGATCTCACGGACCCCCGTTCCCGGAATCTCTACACCAAGTGATCGTTGCCAACATCGTCCGTCTCCTCCACCCAGTATCCATCTTGCGAGTTTACCTGTTCATCTGAATCAAACAATTTATCGTGTGAGACCCTAGGGGTACTCAGCAAGTCTTTATGCCTCTAAAGGGGACACAACCTGGGGTAACGCAATTGCAGCAAAAGGTAATACCTAATAATTCTATAGATACTCGCTACCCATCCGCCTAACCAAAGATAGACGGATGTCCGTGAATTAATAACAACCGTTATAACAGTAATATTAACAGATCCATCCTCCTCCTCGCTTACCAACGAGGAAGCGGACGAACAACCCCCCCATCCGTTGGCAGTTTTATTATCCATTCCATGAGTGTTGCACTATTACTAGTCAGGTACTTAGTCAAATTAAAAGCGGTACTTTAGTTATACTTGTCTATGATCGAGAAACTGTGCTCCAAGTCGTCCATAACCGCGGACACGGCTTTCAGAAAGTTTTACCCTGCAGGGGTGCACAAATAGCAACACACACTCGATCAACCTCGGAAAAACCAAATCAAAACCCAACGAGGCATTCACGACAAAGCGATCACAGGATTCAGAAATATTTCAGGGGGCCACCCCATTAAGCTACCCGCAACAAAGTTAGCCGACACCGAGACGGACTCAAGGTTTGTGTCAGTGGCTGTAAACGACTGGGAACCCGAAAGTGTGACTGGGCTTGTCGATACCGCGAAAACACTCCGCTTTCCTAAACAGTACAGGTGCTCCACGCACAATCTTAAATAAAGCAGTAAAGCATGGCATAAGTACAGGATAGTAATAAAGCCTCAAACTACTTTGTGGCCCCAAGAAATAAGAATGAATCAAGCTCTGGCTCAGGGGGGTTCATAAGCCTCCCGGATGTGGATAGCGCGAATATTCAAGGAACAGGAATCAAGTACTCGGGGTCCTACGGGACACAAGTGAGCATGAAAAACCAAATAGCAGATATTGCTCACCGGTGCCACTTTCATTAGTTCTCCCATTACTACTCAGGTTAAGTTGTTTAGGTACCTCGTTATCCATCAGACACTCATATACCCTACACATGCTGTTCTACGACCCGCATGGCTCAAACAACTCCTGTAGTAATGGCTCATGGGATGGAGGTACAAGCTTCGGTGGGGTTTAAAAGTAAAGGCTATGCAGTACTTGGGATTCAGGTTAATGCAATCGCGACTCAATGATGCAAGAATAAGATAGAGGCAATAGGTACTATATGTATGCAAGCATGTGGTAGTGCTTGCCTGGCAGCCCAGTTGAAGCGAGAGAAGGATCTGGGTAGTGCTCCTGGGTTTCTTGATATATCCCCTGCTCAGCGTCTATTCGAAGAAGAACCAAACAAACAAGGGCCAACATAAATAAAGTGCACAAGCATATGAATAAAATGCGACAAGCAAACAATCATGCCATGATGAATGATGCACAATTTGCATGGCAATAATGTAGCATGGCATGGGTGAGGTGTGGAATACAAGAAATAAACATTCTATGGAGTTTTAATCATATTTTATACTCAAATAAGTTGCTGTATACTTTATATTTATATGATGCATGCTGCAATTCAGAACAAGGAATGCATAAATAGAACGGGCTCGTCGAGCTGATCATTTTAGACATATTATTTGTTAAATTTGGAGTTATAAAACAAAAGTTATTAATTAATTAAGGGAAAGGGCATTTTATTGTAATTTTAATCAACTTGAAAATTAAAGTGTCCAAAATATATTTTGAAGGGCATATTTGAAATCCTCACATTTTTCTGATTTCAAAACATATATTATTTGTGTTATTTGGATTTACAAATTAAAAGTTATTAAAAACAGAATTAAATTCATATTTAAACATTTCTGGAGAACATTTTATTAAACAGAGAAAAGGACACGGACTTTATGCACCCAGACAGACTTAGCCATAGACGCAGACAGGTGGGACCGCGCTGAGCTGGCGATACTGCGCGTGGCAGCGATTTTCTCACCGCAGGCTTACCCAACCGCAGTCACCGACCGGTGGGGCCGAGACCACGGCGGGTCCACGTGCAGGCGGGCGAAGTGGACACAGCCACGTGTCCAAGCCCAGGGAGTGCGGGTTGAGCATAGGATCTGCATGAGCCTTTTTGTAAAACTACCTCAGCCGATGACATGCGGGCCCGGGTGAAGTGCGGATTGCGAAAACAAAAGATCAGGGGGGTATCTGCAAAAGGGGATCGAGCACTGTACTTCTTCTCTGCGTTTTTCTGAAGAGGGATCGGTGTCCGTCAGAGCAGGGCGCGCGCAGGGAGATGGGGTCGAACTCGCGACCTGGCGTGCGCGGGCGGCGGCGGCTACCGCTGGGCTGGGGAGGGGTTGTTGTCTGGGAGTGGCTGCGCGGCTAAGTGAGGTTCTAGACGGCGCGGCACGTGCAGACACAGCGGGCGGCGACGCACTGAGGGCGTTCGGCGCAACGCCTGGCGCGGCCAGGGCTCTACGGCGGAGCGGATGTTGTCTAGGAGGGAGAGGGACTCACCGCGGAGCTGTCGGTGGCGTTGGATCGGCTTGGGGAGCAGCGGATCGACGACGAAGCAGAGGCCGGGCGGAGCTAGGGTTTCGGCGGGACGCGTCGGCGTGCAGGGGGTACAGGCCTCCTCCTCCTCGGCTCCGTGTACAGGGGCGACGCTGGTGCTCGGCTCGGTCTTCCCCAACGCCCAGACACCTCGCCCTCCTTCTGCTATGGTGGTGGTGGTGTGATGCCGACGATGGGGTAGATGGAGATGGAAGAGAGGGTAGCAGGGGTAGGTGGGGAGGGAGGAGTAGATGGGCACGGCCCTGGGGAGTTCTGTGGCTGCTAGGCAGAGGAGGGGTAGATAAGAACGAGCAGAGGGAGGCACATGGGTTGGATCGGCATAAAGGTGGTGCTTGCCCTTTTCTTCTCCCTCTCTCACGGTAGGCACGACACAGGTAGACCAGGGGAGGCTGCAGCGATGGGGCCCGAGGGAACGGGCAGGTGTGGCTCGGGCTGGAGGGGCCCTCACGGCAGGGAGAGGAAAGAGAGGGAGAGAGAGCTAGGGTAGGAGGGAGGCTCGGGCTAGGGTTTGGTAGCCTCGGGTTAGGGTTTTTGCTAGAGTTGGGGTAGGGTAGCTCGGCCAGGGGAAGTAGGTGGCTAGGTGGGGCCTGCATGGTAGGGAGAGGGGGCACCTCGGCATGGTAGAGAGGGAAGATAGATGGGGTAGGTCATGGTGGTGGTGGCTCGGGTTAGAGAGAGGAGAGATGAGGTCTTAGGGTTTTGAGAGAGAGATTAGGTGGTGTGCTTTCTTTTGACAAGATCAAGCCAAGCTCAAACAAGATCTAGTCAAAAGAGAGGATGAGAACAAAGGTGGTGAGGGTTTAGAGATAGAAAAGAGAGAGGGGGGGGGGTAAAAGAGATTAGGGTTTTAGAGATAAAGGTGGACAAGCTCACACATGGCTTGCATGGATGGGGATGGTGTAGGGTTTTTAACAAGAACCAACAAGCTCAAGCATGCAGAGAGGTAGAGAGAGAGATGGGAGATGATCCACTCAAAGATTCAAATAAACCCAAAAGACTAGAATGTGGTGGTACTTGCATGGCCCATGCAAAATAATTAATGCCAGGCTTATTCTTGTGAAAACAATAATATTAACATGGCATTATTCTTATGCATTCCCAAAAGATGGATTAAGGGCCAAGCTAAGGATTTGTAGAAGTAGATCCATCCTATCTCCCATGAGCTAGATTAAATACCAAAAGAAAATAAAATACAAGCTCATGGATAATGGGATGGTGGAATTATAAGGTGGTGAAAGAAAGGGTAATGGGGTGGAATAAAAGATATGCCCCCAACTTAACTTGGGCATTTAAACAATATATCAATAACCAAATACAATATCAAGAGGCAAATACAATTTACAATGCATATGAGAGAAGAACCAAACCAAAAAGGGTTTTATATGATGCTCAAATGCAAGGTGGCATGATGACATGAGCATGATATAATTATGATGCAACAATTATATATAGGAAGTAGCATTTATATAGACTAGGCTAGTAGCATTGCAATTGTTAGACAATTGGGATGCTACATTGTCTCTGTACTAGACTACTAGCTCAACATGCTTGCCGTATAAGGTCATTTTATTTGCAACGACAACATTTGTAGTGCATTTAGTATCACTAGTCAGCTTAGCAGTTTTATGATGCTGTGCTCGCTCACTGTGTTATTATTGTGTATGTCTGCCTTATTGTGATATATTTTGTGTACATTATTGTCACATACTTTTTGTACAGGCACCAGATGCCCATGCTAAAGCTTGGGAAACTCTTAAAGTAAGTATTCTAATTGTCTCTAGTTCCTCTTGTGGTCATGTAAACTCCTAAAAGTTAATATTCTTAATGCTAAAAATTTCAGGGTTCCTCATGCATTTTGATACCTGGAGGATTTGGAGACCGTGGAATAGCTGGGATGATTCTGGCTGCAAAATATGCTCGGGAGAATAAAGTTCCATACCTTGGCATATGCTTGGGAATGCAGATATCGGTTATTGAGATGTCCAGAAATGTGTGTATGCTTCCCTTTATTACTTTCCGATCAACTTATCTTTATAGACCCAGATTTTAGGAATACTGCTGTAGGTTTTGGGCCTCGGAGATGCAGACAGTGAAGAGTTCAACACAGACACACCAGATCGTGTTGTTATGTACATGCCTGAGGTACCTTTTTTCCCAGTTATATGCAATATAAGGACATGACCCCGATTTAACGCTTTGATAATTGGTATAGGTATCAAAAACACACATGGGAAACACGATGAGGTTGGGCTGCCGGAGAACATTCTTTCGCAAACCAGACTGTGTTACATCAAAACTGTAAGGATTTTGTATCTTTTGTTAGTTGATATATATTTTTGGAGCTTTTGAATGCTGGTTTGTTTGGAACATTGATCCACTGCTACAACCATGAAAATATACTGTCTGCGCAGCTTGTTGTCAGGACCTTTCCTTGCACACTTTCTGGAGATATTCTCACTTCCACGGCATCATTTTGCATGTTGAAATATGACGCTAGTCATTTATTGACGATCTGCTAGTTATATATGTGTGCCTTATTACAGCTCTTACTGCACCTTCTAACTTGGACTTAAATGCAAATATCAGGTACGGAAGTCCTCCACATGTAGATGAACGCCATCGTCACAGATATGAGGTTTGCAATGACATAAAGTTATTAGCTCTGTTATTTCTGTGTCCATTATACCGTTGTCACTTTATGATTGTGATTAAATTTTCTTTTGTTCAAATAGGTCAATCCTAGCTTTGTTCCTATGCTTGAGAAGGCAGGCCTTCAGTTTGTTGGTTGCGATGAAAGTGGAAATAGGATGGAGGTACCAAGCAAATATCCCATTTCATATTTATCTTTATTTATTTTTGGTTCTAGTCTGAATCTGCTTTCTCCTATGATCAGATTGTAGAGCTACAAGACCATCCATTTTACATAGGTGTTCAGTATCATCCAGAATTCAAATCGAGGCCTCGGAGACCCTCACCTCCATTTACTGGTACGCCCATTAGTTATGCTTATGCTTTTATGCTTGTCTGTGAATTTTCTTTCCCATGCATGCAGTACCATCTCCGCCCCTGTTCTGTTGTATCGTCGTGATATAATTGCTCTGTGATTTCTATGCAGGTCTGATACTGGCGGCGACTGAACACATGAGAAAACTTACAAATATCAATGGTGGTGCTGGAGCTTCTGACTCTGAGTAGTGCCCATTGCACACTTGCAAATTTCACCAAAGGAGTTGCCATCATAATCTTGTACTGTAATGTACCTAAGCTGGGAGATTCATCTTCACCTTAGGAAGTGGATAAGCTAACCGTCCATAATATAATGTTTTGGTAAATTAGTTGCTGTTCTGAGATTACCATACTAAACACTTCTCCATTTCATTGAAGGTACAACCTATGTGTATGTGCAAAGTTCTTTGACTCGCGCCCTTTATTTCCATGGTATGCTGAATGTGAAACTGTGGTGAAATAAATGATAACCTGTTAGAAAATTTTACTACATTATAAGAATTTTTTATGTTTTTCCAGCCAACAGTTTTACTCTGATATACATGGAAGTTTACGCATGTACACATTCAGAAACATATACACATCAATTTTACATCAGTGGGCGCACGTGGGCAACAACTGTGTCGCCTAAGCTGCATCACACCCTCAGATCCTACATGACGAAGTTTACAAAATCAACTGAAAAGGAAGGGAGTGAGTACTTGGTGTCGAAATATGCAGCCGACAGTGCCTGATGCTGAACATCATATATCACATCCTGAAACCTAAGTTTCAATGACACAATCCAATGATGGTACATGAGCTAGACTGCATCGCAGATTGTGCATGGTTGTTAAAAGTTTCCAAAATCTGCTCCTGGAAACTGATAGGCACTAGGCTCGGGTTCATGGAGACAATCATGGTGCCATGGTTCTGCATCAGGGTTGGGTAGATTCTGAGTGTAATGCATCCCAGGCATGTCTTCATGGAATTGAGCAGGAAAAGATTGCTGCATCAGAAGGTTGTGTTGAACAGAAGTTGACACCTCCAAGGTGTGACCGCCATTGATGGACATGTGAGCTTGTGTGTGGCTATGGTTGTTCACTTGACCTGATCCTCGAAGAAGATGAGCAAAAGGTGAGTCATCTATCATGTCTGCTCCATTTTGCATCCTGTCATGTTTGGTCAAAATCGATTGCTCACCGTTGAGAGACCAGTCTGTCAGATTCTCACCCTTGTCCCACTGTGAAACGAGGCAAAATAATTACTGCTAGCTCACAATGATCATATGCTCAGAGAAATGGTGGAGGGACTTGCTGTTTTCACTCACCCCATTTGTTCCATGAGAAGAAACCATCAGTACTGGATTTTCTTGCCAATAAGGCACCACGGAGGTTGAAGGTTGCTGATGACCAAGTGGTGGAATTCCTTCACCTGAAAAAGGTTTTTTGGTCAAAGATGAGCATACAAAAGCCATCCTGCATCCCATGCAGAAAACAGAGGAGAAAAATAGATAAGAAGGGAGCAAGAACACACAAGTACCTCGGAAATAATCTGGGCGAGCTGTGTTCTGATCACCATGGACACATGTATCACCCAAACTGAATATCTCATTGTGGTGAGATGGTTCAGCGAATGGTTCATGATGCTGATATTCGCTCGCTGTGGTTCCTTGAAACAACATGTTCAAGCCCGGGAGTTCAGGCAATTGCGCACAATGAGATGAAATCAGCAAGGGTCAGAAAACCCTTGTAGTCTGGCTAACCTTGAAGCACGGCATCCGGCGCAAGAGCGGGCATGCTGACAAAAGAATTTGCCCCGGAGGGAAATGGCACAGGAAGACAGCCATTCATCACATAGTTAAAGGGGGCGCTGTCCAATTCATCGCGCACACGCTCCTTCAACTCATTTGCTAGAGCCTGCGACAAGAAAACCCATTTCTTCAACTTGTCCAATAATATAAGATGCTAACTTCAGAGTGTACCTTGTTAGCTGCATCGAAATTTTCCCGTGCGACGTAATCACCGGCAAATTCTGCTCCAACAAGGTCATATATGCAGTTGAAAAAGAGCACCACGTTTGCTGCTTCATTGCGGTACGCTATAAGCTCATGGTTGTCTGCGAGGCAGCACTCCATGGCATGCTTAACCATTTTCTCCCAAGAGCTGTTCAGCTTCTTCATCTGGAGGACCTTCAAGTCGAGAGATTTGCAGCAACATTAGTCCTAGTGATGATAGAGAAATATGACTATACAAAAAGAGAAAAAAAAGATCGGCGGAAGCATTTTACCTCTTTTCGGAGCTTGTTTGCATCTTTGTTCAAGGCCTTCAAAAAGTCCTTTACTGTGAAGATTTGAGCCTTCTTCAGCCTCTTGTGGTAAGTTCCATCTTTGGAGATTTCTTCCAGACGATACACTTCATCGTCCAATTCTGGAGGGTGCCTCTTCTCATTTGCTGAAGCAAACAATTATTAAGAAAACAACTCGAATAGGGGTCCAATAGAAACAAAGGACATGCTAACTAGCAAGAGAAAGAAATCTGACAGATGCCATCACTCCTATACATTTGTACCTTCATTCCTTCGATCCAGCACGGTCTCCGGCTTCATGATAGCTTCCCGAACTCGGCCAGCGGTCTTTCCATTGATGCATACTCTTGCTGCGACGACAAACTTCCTACTACGAGTCCTGGATGATCCTTCTCTGAAGCGGATCGTGCCGAAGGAGGCCTCCCCGTTGTTCAACCACACACTGCAATCACCCCCCAGTACAAACCCTTGCCCGTGTCGGCCTTGCGCTACGTGGCTGTTGAACTCCTCTTCGGTCCAGCTCTCCCGGCCGTCGTTGCAGAAATCGCCACGGAGAACCAGCATCTCGACTTTCGCTTTCGAAAGAGGGCCTTTCCTGATCATGTTGTCATCACCATCAAAGATGCCAATCCTGATAGCTGAATTGCTCTCGGATGTGATTTTCTTCTCTGTGTAAATTGGAGTTTTCATGCCATTCAAGAAACGCAGGTGAAAGTTGGTGTTCGATCCACTCGCGGTGGCACTCTCCCGACACGGCTCTTGTCTGGACATAAACAAGAAAGGTGATAAACTCATGGTTCAGTTGGCATTTTTTCTGAAAATTTGACATCCACATAGTACTTTGTTCCACTAGAAACAAGTCAGATAGGTGCTGTAAACTACGGAAATGAGAACCGAATCGACTAAAGGCCAGATAGATACTATTTAACAGTTCAGAGTTAGACCAAAAATGAAGGAACAAACTATCAATCAAGTGCAACAACAGATCTGTTACCTAGGCTGCTGATCAACACATCGATTGGAATGCAAACGCGCCAATTTCTTCTGCAATTTTTACATGACAAATGCACTGTGAGCAACGAGAATACTATCAAATAACGATGAACGTGTAAAGAAGTTAATTTAGATGGATATGAATCCAACCACTTCAAGGCTGACGCCCTCCATCTTGTCCCCTAACTTTTCCAATTTTCTCTCCATCTTCTCCTCTAAGCTCTCCAATTTGCTAAGATCGAAGACAGCAGACAGTAAGTCAGTAACCACGGCTAAGTCTTTCGGTTTCCAAAAGAAAAAAAAAAGGAATATGCAAAGCTTGCATATTTTGAAACAAAATTTAAGCACATTGCTAGAGGATAATGAGAACACATACTGTATATTTTGAAACAAAATTCAAGCACAACCAATATAACAGAGAGATAGAAGGATCTTACCTCATCATAAGAGCCTGAACCTTATGAAGCTTCTGCACCTACACAAGGGACAAACAAAATGAATATAAATAAGGAATCGATAGGCGGTCCACGGCTCTCAGTGGCACCCGACGCACAAATGAAATGAAGAAAATAAAGCCCGAACGAAGTTGTTGCAAGGATTTGATGATCTTGATGAGAAGGCTAGCTCACCATGCGGCCAATCTGGGAGATGCTTTCCGTCCTAGTATCGCTCCTGCGATTTGCAGATACACAGAGTTACTGTAGTACTGGAAACCAAGAAACAGAGCAAAAATGGGGGGATCCAGGGTCGCACATTCGCACAAGGAAAAGCACTACGAGCACGGTCCGCCGCATCAGCCGCTTCCCCGGCGACGCGGGGGGCACCGGCCAGCCGGCGGAGGCTCCGGCGACGACCCCCACGCGCAGGCGCTTCGCCGCATCCCGGCCTGGTGCGCCAGCGCCCGTCAGGGCCAGCTCCCTCTTGGGCGGCGCCATGGCAGTCACCAACGGATCTTTCCTCTCTCGGTCTGTGGTACCAAGTTCTTTCTTGGACGACTCCAGCAGCAGCAGCAAGAAGAACCGGAAGGAAGAAGATGGTTTCCTCTCGGCGACTCGAGAAAGAAGAAGCGGGGAGAAGAGAAGGGATAACCGGCGCCTTTCGGCTGACGATGCCGGTGGGTTTTATGGTGGCGGCCATTCAGACGTAGAGCGCGACGTGGAGAGGATTGGAATCCTTTCCTCGCTCTCCTCTGTGCGCGTTTTGCTAGATTATGCATTCGGTAGGTGGAGAGCTGAATGGCGACGACTGAAACGGAATGGAGCAAGTCAAGTCGTCCCGAGTTCACTTGGCTCGATCGCCTCACTCCCAGCCGTGGGCGGCGGGACTTGGCGCCGGCTCTTTTTGCTGTGTTTGTTTTATTCGTTCGTTCGTAGACGCGGATGGTTCGCTGCCGCGGCGAGAGTCGCGGAGACACGGACGAGAAAACCGATCGGTGACAGTGCTCGATCGCCATGCCATATTATTGGCACCTCTTCTTCTCTTCGAATAGCGTGTGCAAATTTCCACGCGGAGGGGGAGTGGCGCCATTTTCATGGGAGAATCACATGAGCTAGCTAGGTAGCGTCCAAGTGAACTCTACAAAAAAAAAAGTTGTCCCTGTTACATCTGCCTCTCGGCTCAACAGCGTAACTAACTTCAATTGTTATTCTGCTCGATCGCGTGATAATGCACTGAGCGTTGCTTGGCCCCGCGTGATTTTTGTCCAATCACAGTTCTCATTTTGTAATGAGCCTCCCTCAATCAACTTGAGCGTGGAGATCCTCTGCCCATTGAACCATCTTGAGTTCTTGACATAAGTATAACCACCTCGGCCAAGAACATTGTAATCACAGCTAATTGCCGCATCGAAATACCCTAAGATGTCGGCGAAGGTGAATCTTGGTAGGTGAATGCAATGCTCTTGCCGCATGGGATCTTATGGTCGTGGCCTTCCTAGAGCATCCACGATCTTATGGGGGAATCGCTTCGGAGATCATCTTGCGTTTGTGTCTATCCGTCTTAAAGCTCCACACCGGTCCAATTGTAGGTGCTAGCGGTCGCTTGGATAAAAAAGGATGAGGCGAAGACATATGTGGGTCTCACAATCATCACTTTGTTTGCAACAGTTCTCGACAAATGGGCATGATAATGGCAGACTTCTTTCTTGATAGTGCCCTTTGAGCTCCGTGTCCTAGGCTCCGGGTTGAAAACCTTGGTCTGACCTTCGGTGGTAGTACCTAGCAATGGTGGCTCCTTAGTTATTTCCTTATTGAAGGTATATTATATAGAGATTGGACCTTTTTCAGGGTCAAAACATAGGATCTAACCATGCTGGTTAGACCGAACAATGATAGTGTTTCTGCATTGTTACCTCCCTAGAGGCGTCATGTTTGAAGGAGACTTTCGAAATCAAGGTGTTGTTGCCATTGGTGGTGCTATTGTTGCAACGAGTGTCTGTTTGCTTTGGCAGGTTTTAGTTTTAGTTTTATTCTTGTTTTATTTTTCGACGGTGTGCATCCTTGATGTATAGACTTGCTCTAGTCATTATATTGTTGCGGAGACTAGGTGTAATTGATATCTTCTTGATATTAATATATTCTCTTTACACAAAAGCTCATCCTCCTATGCGAGCGCCCTCCGCTGATCCTCCAGCGAGGCCACCGCAAGCCCTCTCTTCCTCTCACTATCGAGGAGGTGTCGCCTAGGCTGGGAGGCGCGGCGACGGGCAAATCTATCCCCGCTGATTTACATCGGCGGGGCCATGGCACTATTGGGGTCCGTGTATGCAAAATAAAAAATCTCCCTACACGAACGGGGTATGAAGTAGTATACCATTCAAAAGGGTAGGAAGTGGGATCTTAAAAAGGATAGGATCCACCTTTGGAGTCCATGACAACTTGGAATAAGTTGGAGACCTTGATGTGGTAACGACCGTGGGTCGGGCTACATCACTATAGGTGTCTGGGTAGTCTCCAAATTCTTGCGGACCATGTTGTCGAGAATATGTGCAAATAATGTCCTATCATGTCCAATGCCAGTCATAAAGACAGTCAGGCGTGGCTGCTTCAACACTGGACACCTCAAGGTCGGATGAGAGGAAACATCACAAACATAACAATAATGAGAAATTTTATAATCCTTAGATGCATGAGTATCCACTGCACACTTCCAGCACCTAACCAGCTTCTTCTTTTTCTTTGGCATAGGCACATCATCCACAACAACTGGTGTCTCACCCACAGTAGGTGTATATTGCACATGATGTCCAAGCAAGTTACCTTGAAACTAAGTAGGTGCAGGGTAAGGCGGCAGAGCAAAATTACCAGGACCCTGTGGGTACCCAAACTGTTGCTGCCCTGCCGACTAAGGATGCAAAAAAGTTTGCGGTTGTTGCACAGTAGGTCTAGGCGCATACTGGGGCTGTGGAGTGCCTTGCGCCGTCTTATGTTTCTTTTTCCTCTTTGGCGTTGCTACCGCAGACGAACCAACACCTGTACTGAACGAACCAGGCAGAAAATTACCAGTCATTTGAACCTGAACTCCATGAAGCAAGGACCCAGGAGCTCCCCTGCACTAATCCCCCATACGGCTGAGACGGCACACCAGCAAACAACGGAGAAGGACCCCGGTGTGGGGCCTGAAGCGGTTGAGCATGATGCCTGAAAGTACCGACTTTGAATCGAATAGAGGGGGGGTGAATAGGCAATTACCAATTTTTAATTTGTTACACACTTTTAGGCTTAGCGAGAAGGAAAGTTCTCTAGATATGCAACTAGGTTAACAACATATATGCTAGAGAACTAACAACGACCATAAGAACGGTAAAGAACAAGAATTAAAGGTAGGGAACGAGATAACCGGAGCGGGGACACGGAGATGTAATTCCCGTAGTTCACTCCCAAGGGAGCTACGTCTATGTTGGAGAGGTGTCGGGGCCACACAAGGTCACCCGAGCGCCACAAAGGCCTCACCTTCTTCTCCGGTGAGCTCCCCCACAAAGGAGGCCTCACAAGCCACTAACCGGTGACCTTTAAGGCGCCAACCGAAACCTTTACAACAAGGTTGAGGGGGAAGCTCTATAACTCAATTGGAGGCCCTCAACGACACCACGGAGCTTTACAGCACATGCCCTTAGCTCCGAGGATGCCCTACACCGTCTAGGGTTCCAAGAAACCCAAGAGTAACAAGATCCACAAAGGATAGGTGGGGGGAATCAAATCTTTTTTGGTGGAAGTGTAGATCTAGGTCACCTCCCTCACCTCTCAAAATATCAAGTGATTTGAGTGTCTAGGGAGAGAGATCTAGTGAGGTGAAGCTTTGGTATCAATGGAGGAGGGAGAAAATTGAAGAGTTAGGTAGGAGGAAGAAGGAGGGCGCCTTAAATAGGCTCCCTCCAAACTGAACCGTTGGACAGTTCGCGACCTCACCGGAAGTTCCGGTGAGTGGCCGGAAGTTCTGCCCAGCATAGCACCAACGGTCATCAGGCCGTTGACGCTCGCTCCAAAAGCCTGACCGGAAGTTACGGTCAGAACGACCGGAAGTTTTGGTAAAACTTCTGATGCAAGTTTCGACCCAAGTTCCATCAAATAGAACACTTCCAAACATAAGTATACTGAATCTAAGCGGAACAAGGGGCGGAACAACTAGGTCGCCAACATTGTCTGACCGGAAGTTCTGGCGCCTGGGTGGAAGTTCCGCTCAGGATCTTAGTGGAAGAAGCTACAGAAATTCCTGACCAACTTCCGGTGCAACTTCCGGTGGAAGTTCCGCCAAATAGAACATATCAAAACAGAAGGTTCTGGGAGCTGGCCAGAACTTCCAGCGGAACTTGGATCAGAACTTAGTCCCAAATCCATCCCACAGAGAGCCCTGAGCGGAACTTCCGGCGCCTGGCCGAAAGTTCCGATTAGACAAAAAATGCCCCAACAGATCAGAACTTTGCTCTCTCTCAGAAGAGTAGGATGGTTGTGGCAGTGCATATATGGTTTGTGCAAGAGAAATATGATTCCCCACAGCCTTCCAAGGTGGATCCCCTCTTAATAGTACGGCGATCTAAATCAATAAAATGAGAGAAAAAGAAAAACAAAAGACTGCCGTGTTCACGAGATCCCAAAGAGAGCATCCACACACTTCATAAGAATCATCAAAAGCAATTAACCTGAAACTCAAGCACACGGTTAGATCACAAGTGGGATTATCATCATCACCAAAATAGCAAGGGAAAATATAGTCCTTTCAATCTCCCCCTTTTTGGTGTTTGATGACAATCCCAAAGATTTGCATAAGAAGGAGCAGTATTTTCAATGGATGGAACAAGCTCCCCCTATATGTGTGCAAGGTAGAGATAAAGCTCTAAGGACAAGACTAGCATACATACAAGGAGGCTCCCCTTTCTATTGCAAAGATAGCACATGTGCAAGGGAAAGACAAGATAGAGAACATACCGTTGCACCAAACAAATGTGGTGGAGACAATAGAAGAAATAATATCAATGAAGACTATAAATGCTCCACCACCATATACAAATGACCATAAGCCAACAACAATCATACCAAACACTAGGTATATCATAGCATAACATACCACATAGTCTCATACAAATAACACGGTCCACAAGCACAAATAAGTACACAAGCACACACAAATAAACTAGAGAGTTCACAAGCGAGAAAAGATCAAAGATATGAACGAACTCGCGACTCAGCCCATGAAAATCCCGTGAGCAACCTAATATACATCTTTCTCCCCCTTTGGCATCGAGACACCAAAGAGGAAGAAAAGATCACTCTAATCGCCCCAACCATGAATAGGAGGAGGAGAAGGCTCGGCGTCCCAAGAGGCATTGTTTTCCTCCTCAGACCACTGGCATTTGTCGCGAATCCACTCATCCCTGGGAGCAGTGAAGGAGCTAGTGACTGGAGAGCAAGGAATACTGAGAGCTGTCATGGTAGCCTTCTAACGCCGAGCACTGTGACGCTGATCAACATAAGACTGATACTCACGATTCTGCAGAAAGCAAAAAGTCTTCTTCACCTTTCCTAGCAGCTTATTGGCCTAAGACGGCTGCCTCTCAAGAGAAGGACCACCAGCACTAGAGCCACCATGAGCAGAAGAGGGACCACCAGCATCAGCACTAGCCTTCCAGAGAGCTTCTTCCTTCTGTTCTTGGGTCCTAGGCTTCTTGTGTTTGCTCACACGCAGATTCTTCTCCTCATGAATAGTGATGTTGTCCTGAGGGAAACGGGAACCAGTTGCTTCAAGCAACTTGGCATTGATGAGTCTGAATGTATGGAGCATAGGGGCAGGAGTGCTTGTCAATAATGGCTTTCCAGATCTCAGTGTAGATGAAGTGCATAACATCCAGCTTCCTGTCAGAGTCACGGCGACGGTAAGTCTGAAACATAAGGTCAACTTGATATGCATGAAACTGATCAAAGTTGCCAGCCTTTGGAGAGATGGTGTTCAAGAAGACCCTGCGCATGATGTCATAAACTGGCTGGAGATGGTTCACAAAACCACAAGTACCCCATCCTTCAATATATAGAGGCTCTAAGACCTCGGGCGCAGCAGCTTGAGCGCTATGAACACGCCACCCATTCGCCCCCTTACCAGGCAAGATGGGATAGCCAAGGAAAGCAGCAAACTCGGACCATTTGGCGGTAAGCAGCACACCATTAGTCATCCACTTCAAAACACCATCGGTAGGATTCGTCTCCATGTGAAGAGTGGTGTAGAATTGAGCAATAGCGGCCTCATCATAATTCTGACGATGCTCCATGATAGGAATCAACCCAAACTTTCGGCAAATTTCAAGAGCTTCGCCAAAGTACTCAATCTTGTCTTCCATGTGAGCCACGTTCATGTATTTCTGAGGAGCAACAACAAACTTGGTCTTGGTAGCATAGATCTCAGCAAAGATCTGTTCTTGGCGACAGTTGTAGAAGAGAGGATCCAAGCAAAGACGGTGAAAGGGCAAATAGCCCTTATCTAGTATTTTGGTTAACTATGACATCGGAGCTAGAGGATGGACTAATGTTTCTATGAGCTCTCTATAGGTGAGAATCCGCAGGTTGTTGATGATAGGTAATGGGTGACTCCCTCATTCGTTTCTCTATGAAGAGCCGGTGTCATTGATTATTATTCTCTCTTATTTACTCTTGAGTCAAATAGGAAACACCGCACTATTAAGAGGGGTGATCTCGATGTGCTCTTTGGGGATGTTCTACACCATATAAGCCTCTCATCATCCACCCACACACACCCGTTCGAAGAAAGAGAGAAATATGCCTTGAAAAATGAGTCTAAAGAAGTTACTGCGAAATCGGCAAAAGCGCCGACGGCGCCGGTGCTGTCGCCAGAATTTCCGGTCGCCACCGGAAATTCCCGGTGCACACCGATATGGCTTACAGAACAGCTTTTCGGTTGTTCACCGGGAATTCCGGTCGCCGTCGAAAATTCCGGCGTGGGGTTCGGTCGACCGGAGCTATCGCCGGAAATTCCGGTGAGCAACTCGGTCCGACCGGACTTATTGCCGATTCTGTCGCAGTAACCTCCAAACGGCTCTTTTTCCCCCTCACACTATATATAACCCTTTCTTCTCCACTGTGAGGTTAGGCATTTGAGCTAACATTTCATTTCTTGAAGCTCTCTCTCTCCTCCATTGTTGAAACACAAAAGCTTGAGGATCTCCCATTCTACCCAACCAAATCCAAATCCCTTTGGTAGAAAGAAAGAGGAGGTCCCGATCTACGTTTCCACCAAGACAAAGTTCATTCCTGTAACATCCCAAAAATACTAAACTTGGGTCATCAAACTCTAATAATCAAATTTAGGGTTAACAAAAACTTTTCTAATTAAAAATATGAAAGCATCCATATGTGTGTGTATTAAAATTTGGATTCTTTTGAATTGCCATGATTCTGTGTTTCTTTGCTTGTAAAATAATTCTTAGGTGAAATAAACATCATCTAAACAATCCCCAAACTTTTCCCAAAGACAAATAACTCAAAATAAGCAAATTAAGTGAATGGTTACTTTGGCCAAATTAACTCCCATGCCTACCTTGGCTATCCCTAACTTTCAAAACTTAACAGAAACATGTATGGATCTTTGCACCCCTTGATAGTACTCATAACAAGGTATCAAGGCCCACTTTGTGATCATCCAAAAACATTTAAATGCTTAGTTTAAATGATAGTTTAAAATTGAATCTATTTCATATGGGAAGATCCCACTATTTCAAAAACCACTGAAACAAGCTCAATTTTCAAAACCCAAGCATCCACAGAACCCTCAACACATGCCTAGCACACCCACCAAAAATCTTTTCAAAATTCAAAACTTAAGTTCATGCGGCCATTTCATTAAACAGGTTGCAGATGCAAATCAACCAAATCAAAAACACTATGTTGAGCAGTGTTTTGGGCCAACCTTGTTTCCTCTCTGGTTACAACTAGCCTTAGTAGATCATCTAGCAACCTTAACTAACCACTAGCACCACTGTGAGCTTGCCAATGCCATCAATGGTGAGCAGGCCGAGAGCACACTTGTCACCCCAATATGGACAGCAAGCTAGGAGAAGAACTAGTCGTGCCAACCTTGTCTAGCATGCAGCCCATGCCTCACCGCCCCCTCTCGACCAACCCTAGCTCGAAGACAGCGACCAGAACCGCCAGGAACGTCGCGCCCGTGCTGCTGTCGACCATGCCGACGCGCACCACAGAGCACGCACCGTTCCCACGCCACCCGACCACCTCGGGCCCTTGCCGCCCGCCAGCATGTACCCCACCGTCCCAGGAGACCACCAGACATGCTGGTTTAACCGCCCGTACCCCGTAGCCACCGCTCGCCGCGGAGTTCGCCGCCTCTGCCTCACAGAGCACCGCGCGTTCCCGACCATTTGCCATCGCCCCTGCACGTGCATTTAAGCCTTAGAGCATCGCCAGGAGACCGCCCGTCGATCGCCAACCTCGGCCATGCCTCTAGCCGCCCGTAGCCGTGTCGCCACCATCACCTGCCCATCCCTCTCGGTCTCGCCGTCGAGCCTATAAAAGGAGACGACCCCCGCTCAACTTCTTCACACCATCTCACTCCCCTCACCTCACTGATCCTTCCATCCCTTAGCCGGAGCACGAGGAGCAGCAGCTCACCGGAATTGCGCCGGAGAAGGCCGCCTCTGGAGAAGAAGGGAGCTGTTGATTTCGACCACCCCCGGAGCTGCCGTGACCACCCCTGAGTTCGCCGTCGTCGACTTCGTCGTTTGCCCGCCTCGCCGTCGTCTCTGGAGCCCGGTATGCCCCCTATGCACCCCCACCGAGCCGCTAGGGTTCGAGCTCGCCGGTGACTTGTTCATCGTCGACGACGACCCTCAGCCGTCGATCTCACTTCTAATCCAACGCACCACATCGCCCCGTACCGCTTCACGTTTTATGATCCACTGACCAGTAGACCCCCCTGTCAGTTGCGCCCCGCGCTGCGGAGTGACACTAGGCCGGCCCAATAACCCTTCCCACGCAGCCCACTCGTTTGAATTTAGATTTTTCTATTTATATTCAAACTCAGTTCTGTACCTAGTTTCAAAAATCAACCCAGCTCAATTCAGTGAACCAAATTGCATGAAACCAATTTTATTAGAAAGGTATTGAAATGTTTAATCCAAGCCCATTGGATTCAAATCATTTGGATCTGTAGATCAACCCTGGTAAAAATAACAAATCAGAAGCTTTTCTGCATTCAAACATTTTTCAAATTTCAACCATAATATCTTTTGAGTTGATTCCAACTCTCAAAAGTCACATTTAACCATACCTTTCAGAATATATAAAAACATATGGGTTTACTTACAAAAATAATGTTCAAGTAATAAAATAATGCCACATAGGCATTTCTAGTAATTTTATTTTATTTAAAATAAAAGGGTAAACCTTATTAAATTGTGACACCGCTTTAAATTACATTCTCATGTACTGAAATATGTGGTGATGACATGTGTCAACTTGATCCCATGTTTGGTTTGGAGAATATTAAATCTTAATTAGTTTTTCAATGAGTAGAAATTACTTTTCTAAACATAAATAAATAATGCAAATGCTTTAATCTTGAATATTAGTGATGATGCTAGATCATCTATAGAACACCTTTGTGTGATGATTGAAAATAGTTAAGTATTGTTTGGTGATTGTGTACCTCGTATTTATTTATAGACGCTAGTACCGACCAAGGATACGAGGAGGAAGGAGGATACTACAAAGAAGAAACCGAGGAGAACTTCAACCACTGCTCTGCACAAGGAAAGCTAACACTTGCAATTATGAAAGTTAGATAACCTATGCAATGCACTAAGCATGCTTGGTTAGACACATTTCATGATACCCCATCCTAGTTTTACTTGCAAGCTTTATGCTTTAATTCTTTATCAAAACTTTCTCTTAGAGTTTACTTAAGTGACTTGGAGATTTTAGGAAGATAATTGAAGGTTGCATAAAGAGCATTAAATTGGCCTAAGCTAGATAATCTTGATGTCATCCTAAGGCATGATACTGAACTTCATTAATCTCTACTTGTTTACCACCCCTCATTAGTACTTACCCCACTTGTAGATGCTAGTGCTAAGCATAAAACTTGATCAACTTTAGATGGGAATACTTGGTGAAAATGGTTATGAAAACCTTAGAATGATGAGTCATTCTACTGAGATGTTTTGACATGTGTTCCCGAACATCAGATGATTTTGATGATGAAAATGTTGAGGCATGAGCCTTAGCCCTTTATAAAACTGATGGTTTTCTGGATGCGATACCATTCCAATTTTACCGTACAACCACAATACCCGAAAATTGGGTAGGGCTTGACTGGAAACTTATATACTTTAGTATGGGTTCCCTCACGGCCAAGGTCTGAGCTGAGGCTACCTTGTGAAGATTGTCCACCTGTGCAGTACCCAAGATGACCGTTGGTCATGGTTGGGAGGCCAAACTCATAGGAGAGGTGCTTATACTAGGGCGTGTAATTGAAAGGTTAGGATTGATTATCCGCATACTGAGTATGGTGAATTCAGGATTTGTTCCTGACGGATGTATCGAATGTTGTGGTGAAAGTGTACAATCTCTGCAGAGTGTCAAACTATTCGAATAGCCGCGTTCGCGGTTATGGACAGTTGGAGTGGCCATACTGTTCCCCCGTCAGATGTTTTCAAAATGACTTGTGAAATGAATTGATATTTTGACTTGACCACAATTGAGTTGTGATATGAAATACAAGTTCCCACTTAGATGTTATAAAATTTCAACTAGCTTTTCTTGCTTCTGAACTTAGTAGAGGTAAATCTGGATTTTTGCAAAACAACCCTAGAGCTTAGTGTCCTACTACAAAAACCCCCTTCACTTGTTAGTATTAGTTTGTGAGTACTTAAAGAGTACTCATGGCTTTGTCCCTAGCTATTCCCATGGCCAGACTATGAAGAGGAGTACCAAGACGAAGGACCCCAGGAAGGTTACGACAACTAGGATCATCTCCCATCGTCAGCATTGCCTGTGACCCCGAAGATGGAGCTTCGCCTACGCTACCTTTATTATTACGTATTTCCGCTGCTTGAGTTGTATTAAGAACTGGATCATGAGATCCTTATTTGTGTAAGACCTTATGTATGGTTTGTAATGGATGATGTACTGTGATATCCAAATCTGTTATGTCTCGCAAAAATGGTAATCCTGGGATTGCGATGCATGGCATAACAGGCATCTGAGATTAAAAATCCGGGTGTTGACAAGTTGGTATCAGAGCCATCCTGACCATAGGAGACCCTAGTTAGACTGGACGTTTGAATCAAAAACTTAGTTTCAAAACCAAAGGAAGCAAATATTTACAAAAACTTATTCCCATTCTTATCACCTTGATTCTTTCATGAAAATTCATGTTCCTCAAAAACTCTTGCAAAATACCTAAAATTTGATACACTTGATCACTCTACTAACTTACTCATCCTATATTCTTATAGATGGATGTGAAGTACAACAAGTTTTATCAGTTGGGGAATGGAGGAGAACTTATCTTTGAGCAGGATTTGGACTAGCTTTCGGAACTTCTGGAGCTCAGCTCAATGATCAAGGAGGAGAATATCTGCAGTGGCTAATTGTTGCAAGTCTCCGAGGAAAGATTGAACCCCCTCCTGCCGAGGGAATTCAGTTCACCTTAAGAGAGAACAACTAGATCGATGGACTTGCCAGGGCCATGCAGGAAGCTCTTGCCCGTTTGTGTGGGCAGAGTATCAACCAGATCAAGGGTACCCGCTTTGAGTTTTGTCCAAGGCGTGATGCTATGGGACAACCACTGGAAGCCCCATACCACCCCGAGCTGAAGACTCAGTTGGACCACCTTAGCTTCATGATGTATGATCGTCAGCAGGAATTGGACAATTGCCGTGACTACTCCAACCACAAGTCCGCCATCATCAAGACAAAGGATCAGACCATCGCCATGCTAGCAAAGGATCGCAAGTCTCGCCGCTGTCAGCTCGACAAGAAGGAGCGCATCATTGCCCGTCTTTGCCACCATATCTCGGATTTGGAGGAGACCATCCACGAGAGAGACATGCAGTTGGAGGAAAGGGAGAATGCTGGAGAGGATCTTCGTGGAGACCCCTACTCCTATCTCAGGGATGACGATGATTTTCTGGAGGATCAGGCTATGGACTTCTTCACCGATGAGGATGATTTCGCCTTCATCGATGACGACGAGGATGATGAGGATGACGACTACACCGACTCCGAGGAGTAGTAGCACTTGAGCACTAGCGTAGTGAGTTGTATTCAGGTCCCACCGTATCGTAGTTTCCAGAATGGTTCTTAAAACCATCTGTTTTTCTTGTTTTGTGGTGTGTGTTTGTATCGTGTGCTATGAATGAATGAAAAGCAAGTTGCTAGAAAATCTGAGTCAAACTTTAAAAAATTTTCAAAGTCCCTGAACCTTAGAAATTTCCCTCTTTTCTCATGATCTATCTCAATCTTCAGATGCCACGCGGAGCAAGTGGTTCATCCCCAGACCCGATGTTGCAGATCCTGCAAATGTTGGTTTCTGACCGCGAAGCTGAAAGAGCCGAACGTCAAGCCAACCTAGCCACCCTTCAGCAGATAGCCCAGCTAGCCCACAACAATCAAGGCCAAGGAAATCAGGAAAACCATGGATCTACGCTCAGAAATTTCCAGAACACCAACCCACCCATTTTCACTAAGTCAGAAGAGCCCTTAGACGCCGATGATTGGCTGCAAACCATGGAAAACAACCTGGAGGTCGCCGGAGTGGAAGCCAACGAGAAAGTCCTGTTTGCCACCCACTATCTAGCCGGAGATGCAAGAGCATGGTGGAACAGTGTTCATGCAATGATCAGAGGACAGATGATGACCTGGGAGGAATTCAAGGTCAAGTTCAGCCGAACCCATGTGCCCCCGGGTTTGATCAAGAGGATGAGAGATGAGTTCAGATAACTGAAGCAAGGAAGGATGACCGTAGTGGAATACCGTGACAAATTCTTGTCATTAGCTAGGTATGCCTCGGATGAGATCGACACCGAAGCCAAGAAGAAAGAGAGATTCTTGAATGGTCTGCATGATGAGATGCAGATGGTATTGGTCAATATCCCCTTTGCTGATATTGAAGCCCTCGTTGACTCTGCCATTCAGATGGAAGGAAAGATCAACCAGGACAATGAGAACCGCAAGCGTTGCATGATGCATCAGCCAAGAACCCATCATACCCCAAAGTATCGCCCCAACCCATCTCCCGGATTTGCCCCGAGAACCAACAGACCCCGGATGAACCGTCCGACCTATCCCAACCGTGGAAACCTAAGGCCCGGAGGAAATCACAACAACCCCGAAACTCTGGCAATTTCAACCATGCACCACCCAAGTTCAACAACAACAATGCCGCCACCAACACCAACACTGCCCCGAGGACTGGAAGCAATGTTGTGCCTGTTGTAGCAAAGGACAAGTCGCAAGTGACTTGTTATGACTGTGGAAATAAGGGTCACTACTCCAATGAGTGCCCCAAGAAGAATGCCGCAGCCCCCAATGCCAATGCCCCAGCTCAGCAGCAGCGTCGTGTTCAGCCCGGAAGAAGGTTTGCCCCAGGGAACTCTCTCAACCGCAACGGCCGTCTTTTTCTCATGCATGCTGAAGAAGCCCAGGAAGCGCCCGACATTGTGCTGGGTATGTTTTCTGTTAATTCAGTACTTGCTAGAGTGTTGTTTGATTCTGGTGCATCGCACTCATTTGTCACCGAAGAATTTGCATGCACTAGTAAGATTCAACCAACCAAACTGAAGCATGTTATGATTGTTCAAATCCCCGGTTCAACCACCAAAGCTAGGCAAATTTGCAAAGCCGTCCCTATCCGAATCCATGGCATAGATTTTTATGCTAATCTGATAGTACTTGGAACTAAAGGTTTGGAAGTAGTACTAGGAATGGATTGGATGTCCAAACATAAAGGATTGATTGACTGTGCCAAGAAAGCCATAACCATGACCAGTACAGCCGGAATATCAGTTGAGCATATATCTGAAACCTTACCTCATCAATTCAAGTGCAACAAGAGTATAGCCCAACCTACCAGTGACCAAGTCCGGATAGTCTGTGAATACCCCGATGTATTTCCAGATGTTTTGCCCGGTATGCCTCCAGATCGGGATATCGAGTTTATCATCGAACTAATCCCCGGAACCGGACCCATAGCCCAGAGACCATATAGTATGAACCCGTTTGAACTAGCCGAACTGAAGAAGCAACTAGATGCCATGCTGGAAATTGGATTGATTCAACCAAGTGCGTCACCATGGAGATCACCTGTTTTGTTCGTGGACAAGAAAGATGGAGGTAACCGTTTGTGTACAGATTATCGGAAGTTGAATGATGTCACTATCAAGAACAAGTACCGATTGCCCAAGATAGAAGATTTGTTTGATCAGTTGACCGGTGCCAAAGTGTTTTCTAAGATTGATCTTAGAACAGGCTATCATCAACTCAAGATTCGCACAGAGGATATTCCCAAGACTGCCTTTACCACCATATATGGATTATACCAGTATACTGTCATGTCTTTTGGATTAACCAATGCCCCTGCTTATTTCATGAATCTCATGAATAAGATTTTTACGGACTTCCTGGATAAGTTTGTTTTTGTTTTCATTGATGACATTCTGATTTATTCCAAATCAGAAGAAGAACATGAGCTACACCTAAGGACCATTCTTGGAACCCTTAGAGAGCATCAGTTGTATGCCAAGTTTAGAAAATGTGAATTATGGTTACAGGAGGTAGGATTCCTCGGTCACATTGTATCAGCCGGAGGAATTGCTGTTGACCCTGCAAAGGTGAAAGATGTCGAAGATTGGCAAGCCCCAACCACTCAAACCCAAGTTCGTGCATTTCTCGGATTGGCGGGATACTACCTCAAGTTCGTAGAAGGATTCTCGAGTATAGCCAGACCCATGACCCGATTGCTGAAGAAGGACAAGAAGTCTGAATGGACGGACAAATGTGAAGCGAGTTTTCAAGAACTCAAGAGGAGATTGATTTCAGCCCCAATCTTAATCATGTCGGATATCACGAAGCCCTTTGACGTGTATTGTGACGCATCCAAGATTGGTCTCGGATGTGTGCTAATGCAAGAAGGCAAAGTTATATCTTATCTATCTCGACAACTGAAACAACATGAGCAAAATTACCCAACCAATGATCTCGAACTCGCAGCCGTAGTTCTAGCCCTAAAAACATGGAGGCATTACATGATGTGAAACTGTTGTGAGATATATTCGGATCACAAGAGCTTGAAGTATATATTCACTCAGAAGGAGCTGAATATGAGACAAAGAAGATGGATTGAGCTAATCAAGGATTACGACCTGGACATTCACTATCACCCCGGTAAAGCCAACGTGGTAGCAGATGCCCTTAGCAGATTGCCGTGCCGCTTGAACTCCATGATTTGGAAGGAGCAACCAAGCTTGCACAAAGAGATGGAAGATTTCCGAATGGAAATAGTGAGTGAAGGATTTTTGGATAGTATAGAACTTCAACCCACTTTGATCAGCCAGATCAAGGAGGCGCAGAAAGGAAATGCTAGTATCGACGGAATCAAGCATCGTATCGGTACAGGCAAAGTACCCGGATTTACCGAAGACGAAGAAGGAGTTCTGTGGTACAAAGGACGCCTTTGTGTACCAGCAGATTCTGAGTTGAAAGAAGTTATTCTCAAGGAAGCTCATGATACTCTTTATTCTATCCACCCCGGAGGAACGAAGATGTACCGAGATTTGAAAGAACAATTTTGGTGGCATAAGATGAAGAGAGAAATCAGAAGCTATATCGCTAAGTGTGATATATGTCAGCGAGTCAAGGCGGGACATCAAAGACCCGCTGGATTGTTGCAACCATTGCAGATTCCGGAATGGAAATGGGATTCAGTTGGAATGGACTTTATCATCGGATTGCCTACTTCTAGTAGGGGAAATGACTCTATCTGGGTCATAGTGGACAGATTGTCCAAAGTCGCCCATTTCTTACCAGTCAAGACCACATATCAGAGTTCTAAGCTAGCGGAGTTATACATCGCTAGAATTGTCAGTTTGCACGGAGTCCCCAAGAACATCGTATCGGATCGAGGAACTCAGTTTACCTCGAGATTCTAGAAGAAAGTCCAAGAAGGTTTAGGAACCCGACTAGATTTTAGCACCGCGTATCACCCTCAGACCGATGGACAAACGGAGCGAGTAAATCAAATACTCGAAGACATGTTGAGAGCATGTGTGTTAGAGTATGGATCAAAATGGGAAGACTGTCTGCCACTCGCAGAATTTTCATACAACAACAGTTACCAAGCTAGTTTGCAAATGGCCCCATTTGAATTCATGTATGGAAGGAAGTGTCGCACCCCTTTGAATTGGTCGGAAGTAGGAGAGAGTCAGATTTTCGGACCCGATATCCTACGAGAAGAAGAAGAGAAGGTTCACAAGATTCGTGAGCACCTCAAGATAGCCCAGTCCAGACAGAAGAGTTACACCGACAAGAGACGTCGAGACCTCACCTTCAACATAGGATATTTTGTGTATCTGAAAGTGTCGCCATTGAAGGGAATGCAGCGTTTCCAGCTGAAAGGAAAGTTAGCCCCCAGATATATCGGCCCCTTCAAGATTCTGAACCGTCGAGGCGAAGTGTCGTATCAATTGGAACTACCTGAAGAGATGTCATCCGTGCACAATGTGTTCCATATCTCATTACTTCGCAAGTTCCTCTAAGTTCCGGAGAAGACTGAAGTGTTCAAGAATATTGATCACTGGACCATAGAGATCAACGATGACCTGATCTACCCCGAAGGGCCCATCCGTATTTTGGAAGAAGCCTTCAGAACTACCAGAACCCGAAGCATCAAGTTTCTCAAAATCCAGTGGAGCAACCACACAGAAGAAGAAGCTACCTGGGAGCGCGAAGATCACATCAGGACGGAGTTTCCCGATCTCTTCAAATCCTAGGTAATCTTTTTCGTCCTTTTTCAAATATCGGGACGAGATTTTGTTTAAGGGGGGAAGGTTTGTAACATCCCAAAAATACTAAACTTGGGTCATCAAACTCTAATCATCAAATTTAGAGTTAAGAAAAACTTTTCTAATTAAAAATATGAAAGCATCCATATGTGTGTGTATTAAAATTTGGATTCTTTTGAATTGCCACGATTCTGTGTTTCTTTGCTTGTAAAATGATTCTGAGGTGAAATAAACATCATCTAAACAATCCCCAAACTTTTCCCAAAGACAAACAACTCAAAATAAGCAAATTAAGTGAATGGTCACTTTGGCCAAATTAACTCCCATGCCTACTTTGGCTATCCCTAACTTTCAGAACTTAACAGAAACATTTATTGATCTTTGCACCCCTTGATAGTACTCATAACATGGTATCAAGGCCCACTTTGTGATCATCCAAAAACATTTAAATGCTTAGTTTAAATGACAGTTTAAAATTGAATCTATTTCATATGGGAAGGTCCCACTATTTCAAAAACCACTCAAACAAGCTCAATTTTCAAAACCCAAGCATCCACAGAACCCTCAACACATGCCTAGCACACCCACAAAAAATCTTTTCAAAATTCAAAACTTAAGTTCATGCGGCCATTTCATCAAACAGGTTGCAGATGCAAATCAACCAAATCAAAAACATTATGTTGAGCAGTGTTTTGGGCCAACCTTGTTCCCTCTCTGGTTACAACTAGCCTTAGTAGATCTAGCAACCTTAACTAACCACTAGCACCACTGTGAGCTTTCCAATGCGATCAATGGTGAGCAGGCCGAGAGCACACTTGTCACCCCAGTGTGGACAGCAAGCTAGGAGAAGAACTAGCCATGCCAACCTTGTCTAGCATGCAGCCCATGCCTCACCTCCCCCTCTCGACCAGCCCTAGCTCGAAGACAGCAACCAGAACCGCCAGGAAGGTCGCGCCCGTGCTGCTGTCGACCATGCCGACGTGCACCACAGAGCACGCACCGTTGCCATGCCACCCGACTACCTCGAGCCCTTGCCGCCCGCCAGCATGTACCCCACCGTCCCAGGAGACCACCAGACATGCTCGTTTAACCGCCCGTACCCTGTAGCCACCGCTCGCCGCGGAGTTCACCGCCTCTGCCTCGCAGAGCACCGCGCGTTCCCGACCATTTGCCACCGCCCCTACATGCGCATTTAAGCCTTAGAGCATCGCTAGGAGACCGCCCATCGATCGCCAACCTCGGCCATGCCTCTAGCCGCCCGTAGCCGTGTCGCCACCGTCGCCTGCCCATCCCTCTCAGTCTCGCCGTCGAGCCTATAAAAGGAGACAACCCCCGCTCGATTTCTTCACACCATCTCACTCCCCTCACCTCACTGATCCTTCCATCCCTTAGCCGGAGCACGAGGAGCAGCAGCTCGCCGGAATTGCACCGGAGCAAGCCGCCTCTGGAGAAGAAGGGAGCCGTTGATTTCGACCACCCCCGGAGCTGCCGCGACCATCCCTGAGTTCGCCGTCATCGACTTTGTTGTTTGCCCGCCTCGCCGTCGTCACTAGAGCCCTGGTATGCCCCCTATGCACCCCCACCGAGCCGCTAGGTTTCGAGCTCGCCGGTGACTTGTTCATCGTCGACGACGACCCTCAGCCGTTGATCTCACTTCTAATCCAACACACCACATCGCCCCGTACCGCTTCGCGTTTTATGAGCCACTGACCAGTATATCCCCCCTGTAAGTTGCGCCCCGCGCTGCGGA
This sequence comes from Avena sativa, assembly GCA_916181665.1. NCBI lineage: Eukaryota > Viridiplantae > Streptophyta > Magnoliopsida > Poales > Poaceae > Avena > Avena sativa. Next base: position 126,070,905 of record OV702297.1, read on the forward strand.
GTGACACTAGGCCGGCCCAATAACCCTTCCCACGCAGCCCACTCGTTTGAATTTAGCTTTTTCTATTTATATTCAAACTCAGTTCTGTACCTAGTTTCAAAAATCAACCCAGCTCAATTCAGTGAACCAAATTGCACGATACCAATTTTATTAGAAAGATATTGAAATGTTTAATCCAAGCCCGTTGAATTCAAATCATTTGGATCTGTAGATCAACTCTGGTAAAAATAACAAGTCATAAGCTTTTCTGCATTCAAACATTTTTCAAATTTCAACCATAATAGCTTTTGAGTTGATTCCAACTCTCAAAAATCACATTTAACCGTACCTTTCAAAATATATAAAAACATATGGGTTTACTTACAAAAATAATGTTCAAGTAATAAAAGAATGCTACATAGGCATTTCTAGTAATTTTATTTTATTTAAAATAAAAGGGTAAACCTTATTAAATTGTGACACCAGTTTAAATCACATTCTCATGTACTGAAATATGTGGTGATGACATGTGTCAACATGATCCCATGTTTGGTTTGGAGAATATTAAACCTTAAGTAGTTTTCCAATGAGTAGAAATTACTTTTCTAAAAATAAATAAATAATGCAAATGCTTTAATCTTGAATATTAGTGATGATGCTAGATCATCTATAGAACACCTTTGTGTGATGATTGAAAATAGTTAAGTATTGTTTGGTGATTGTGTACCTCGTATTTATTTATAGACGCTAGTACCGACGAAGGATACGAGGAGGAAGGAGGATACTACGCAGAAGAAGCTGAGGAGAACTTCAACCACTACTCTACACAAGGAAAGCTAACACTTGCAATTATGAAAGTTAGATAACCTATGCAATGCACTAAGCATGATTGGTTAGACACATTTGATGATACCCCATCCTAGTTTTACTTGCAAGATTTATGCTTTAATTATTTACCAAAACTTTCTCTTAGAGTTTACTTAAGTGACTTGGAGATTTTAGGAAGATAATTGAAGGTTGCATAAAGAGCATTAAAATGGCCTAAGCTAGATAATCTTGATGTCATCCTAAGGCATGATACTAAACTTCATTAATCTCCACTTGTTTACCACCCCTCATTAGTACTTACCCCACTTGTAGATGCTAGTGCTAAGCATAAAACTTGATCAACTTTAGATAGGAATACTTGATGAAAATGGTTATGAAATCCTTAGAATGATGAGTCATTCTACTGAGATGTTTTGACATGTTTTCTCGAACATCAGATGATTTTGATGATGAAAATATTGAGGCATGAGCCTTAGCCCTTTATAAAACTGATGGTTGTCTGGATGCGATACAATTCCAATTTTACCGTACAACCACAATACCCGAAAATTGGGTAGGGCTTGACTGGAAACTTATATACTTTAGTATGGGTTCCCTCACGACCAAGGTCTGAGCTGAGGCTACCTTGTGAAGATTGTCCACCTGTGTAGTATCCAAGATGACAGTTGGTCATGGTTGGGAGGCCAAACTCACAGGAGAGGTGCTTATACTAGGGCGTGTAATTGAAAGGTTAGGATTGATTATCCGCATACTGAGTATGGTGAATTCAGGATTTGTTCCTGACGGATGTATCGAATGTTGTGGTGAAAGTGTACAATCTCTGCAGAGTGTCAAACTATTCGAATAGCCGCGTCCGCAGTTATGGACAGTTGGAGTGGCCATATTGTTCCCCCGTCAGATGTTTTCAAAATGACTTGTGAAATGAATTGAGATTTTGACTTGACCACAATAGAGTTGTGATATGAAATACAAGTTCCCACTTAGATGTTATAAAATTTCAACTAGCTTTTCTTGCTTCTGAACTTAGTAGGGGTAAATCTGGCTTTTTGCAAAACAACCCTAGAGTTTAGTGTCCTACTACAAAACCCCCTTCACTTTTTAGTATTAGTTTGCGAGTACTTAAAGAGTACTCATGGCTTTGTCCCTGGCTATTCCCATGGCCAGAATATGAAGAGGAGTACCAGGACGAAGGACCCTAGGAAGGTTACGACAACTAGGATCATCTCCCATCGTCAGCATTACCTATGACCCCGAAGATGGAGCTTCGCCTACGCTACCTTTATTATTACGTATTTCCGCTGCTTGAGTTGTATTAAGAACTGGATCATGAGATCCTTATTTGTGTAAGACCTTATGTATGGTTTGTAATGGATGATGTACTGTGATATCCAAATCTGTTATGTCTCCCAAAAATGGTAATCCTGGGATTACGATGTATGGCATAACAGGCATCTGGGATTAAAAATCCGGGTGTTGATAATTCCCCCTGGAGTTCATCGAGTTAGCTTGTTACTCTTGGGTTTGTGGGAAACCCTAGGCGGCTAGGGTTGCCCGGAGGCATTCGGCTTGTGATTTGCTCCGTGGAAAGTTTGTGAGGGTTTGGAGACTACCTTAAAGTCTACCATGAGTAAGTGAGCTATTCCTTCGTGGGATAGGCTCGGAGAAGAAGGTGAGCCTTTGTGGCGCGTGAGGAATCCTTCGTGGAGCCTCACACCTCTCCAACGTGACGTAGCCCCCTTCCCAAAGGTGGTGAACATGGGAATACATCTTCGTCTCCGCGTGCTTCGGTTATTCCTTAACCGACCTCTTACTTATGTTGTTTACCTTGTGATAGCCTTCGATCTTGAAGTACCTTGTACATCTTCTAGGTTGCCTCACCTAGTTTGCATTTAGGCTCACTTATATTCCGCAAAGCCTAAAACTTGCAAAAGATTATAAAGAATTTTGTAGAAACCTATTCACCCCCCTCTAGGTTAACCATCTTACACTTTCAATTGGTATCAGAGCCAAGGGCTCTTTTAAGGGCTTTACCGCCTAAGAGAGAAGATGGTTTTCTCTGATGAGGAGGAGGAAAAAACTTATTCGGTCAAGGATCTTCGTGAAATCTTAGCCAAGGGTGCCCTTGAAAAGGCCAAGGCGGATTCCGATCTCCTTGTTCGAATGAGTTACCTAGAAGGACAACTTAAGGCCATTGGCGATGGGGCTTTTCTTGGTAATCCATTGGTAGTACCTCAAGGGAGACCAATGGACATCGATAAGGATAAGGATGTCGAGTCCGCTCATGAGGGCGGCTCGTCAAAAACTTCCACGCTCCCTAATCAATTCCCTTATGTTTATCCTAAGCAAAAGAACATCATGCCTCATATTAATGGTTCGGGCCCTGCACCTCATTATGATGGAACTCATTTCTCTCATTGGAAAGCTTCTATGGAATCTCATCTTCGCAGCTGCAGCTTTGAGCTTTGGGAGATTGTATGCACCGGTTTCCACCCTCATGATCCCAACAACCTCACCCCGAGAGAGTACTACAACCGCCAACTAAATGCAACGGCTTGTGACAAGATAAGGAGTGCCATTCACCGCACTCTCCATGATCAAGTCAGCGACATCCCCACCGCAAAGGATCTTTGGGATATGATTGTCATTCTCCAAGAGGGAACCTCTCTTATCCAAAAATCCAAGTATGAAGCTGCCAAGTCTGAGATGAACATGTTCATGAACCATGATGGTGAGACTATCACTCAAGCATACAAGAGACTCATTGCCCTCCGCATGAAGATTGGTGGCCTATGGTGTGAGAAGTATGATGATGGATTCAATTTGAATGATGAACTTATCAAGTCCAAGATTGTATCCATGATCGCGGTCACCGACAAGAAGCTTGCCTTGAACTTGCAACTCCTTGATAGAGCTAATCAATTCAATCCTGATGATCTAGTCTCTTATCTAGTTACCAAGGATAACTTGGCGGATGAAGGGCAAAAGATCAAGGAGATCAACCTTGCTATCGGGTCTTCCCACTCTCTAGCTTTAAAGGCCAAGCAAGTGCAAGAAGATGTTGCTAGTGATGAAGATAGCGATGTTGATGGAGTTGATGATATGCTCTCTCAACTTGCTCTCTTCACCAAGAACATGAAGTTCCGAAGAAGGAGAAGCTCAATGGGATCAAGTGAGAAGAAGAGGACGTGCTACAATTGTGATGAGGCAACCCATTTTGCCGACAAGTGTCCTTATGAGAAGAGGCTTGCGAAGCCTAAGTATGAAGAAGGTGCCAAACCAAGATTGAAACCCAACCCCATCAATGAAAGATACAAGAGGAACAATAGGCGTGATGGTAAGGGCTTCCTAGGCCAAGAATACATATCCGACAATGAGGAAGAGGATGAAGAGAAGGTGGTTGGAGTGGCCGGTTTGGCCTTTTCCAAACCCGGGTCTCTCTTCACCTATGACTACACCAAGGACTACACCGACGACTCTCCTAACCCCAAAGTCACTGCCACTTGCCTCATGGCAAGGAGCTCCAAGGACGAGTCCAACGTGGAGTGTGGGGATAAGGAGAAAGTCGTGGGTGTGACCGGTTTGGCATATGTCGAACCCGGTTCACCTCTCACCTACGACTACTCCAAGGACTACATCGAGAGTTCTCCTATTCCCAAGATCATCGGTTCTTGTCTTATGGCAAGAAGCTCCAAGGTAATTGTCTCTCCTCCATCCCTATATAGTGTCTTGGATGATCTTGAGAGTGACCATGATAGTGATAGTGATAATGATGAATTTGGTAAAGAATATATAAAAGAAATGTATGCTATCATGAAGTCTCTTCCTCCCATTGCTCGTGCTAGAGTCAAGCAATTAATGGAACTTGTTAGCTCACGCGATGAGGCCATTGATAGCTTGGAATCTCATATTGATGATGAGAAACAAAGATTCAATCTTCTTGAGCAAGAGATTTGTGAGGAAAAGAATACCAATTCTTTTCTTAAACTACAAATTGAAATCTTTGAAATTGATAAAGCAAAAGACATGGACACTATTGATAGGGCTAACTCATTGTCCCAAGATCTTGATGCCTCAAAGAAAGAGCTTGAAGTTACTCATGCTTCTCTTACCAAGGACCTTGAGCACCTTGAGAAGGCTAGTTTGCTTGTCAAGTGTGAGCTCATAAAACTTGGAGAGAACCATGATCAACTTTGGGTGTCCTATGAGAAAGCTCTTGGTACATTGAAGGATCCAATTATAGTTGAAAATGATTCTTGTACCTCTAACTCTACCTTTGATCAAGTTCGCCTCATTGAGGAAAATAAGAAGTTGAAAGAGCAACTTGAGAAAGAGCACTGTGCACCTACCTCCAAGGGAAAGATCCTAGATGAGATTTTATCCCGTCAAAAGACGAGAGTTTCCAAGGAAGGTGTCGGTTTTGATCCAAAGAACAACACGAGCAATGCCATTCCACCGAAGAAGATAACCTTTGTGAAGGAAGGTGACAAGGTGGTTGACCGAGTCAAAAGGAATGTGGTGAATGGGGGAGCCATGAGGGGCAATCCCAATCACAAGTATGCGGGAAAGTCTAATCCTTCCTATGTGCTATGTAAGGGCACTCAAGGAAATGTATATGCCAAATATGTTAGCCCTCGAAATGGTTATGCTTATAGGTGGTACTCAATTTGGGTACCTAAGAGCATGACTAACAGCGCCCGTAAAACGGCAGTTGGGCCGATTTAACCGCTTTTTTACGGGTACGGGCCGAAGCGCGGCGCAGAACAGTGTCCGTAAACGTCGAAAATCCGTAAACGGTTCTCAGGTCCGACCCCGGAATCTTTGTCTAGCCCCTACATACCAGGGCTCCGCGGGCGACCCGAGCTCCAGCCCGCAGTCGCATCAGCCCTAGCGCGTGCTAAACCTTCAGGACGGAACCGCTCCTCCCTCCACGCGCGCCGCCAGTCCCCGCCCTCCGCCGCCACCACCCACCAGCCGATCCCGCCTTCCCCGTCGCCACCTCCCACGTTGCCGCCGGTTGGAACCTTTCCCGGCCGTCCATGCTCACTGCCGCGCTTCGCCCTCGAAAGCCGCCGCCGCCGCTCGGCCCACCGAGGATGAACGCGGGCGAGCACCTGGATCTCGATCTGTCGGACTGGTCGTCTTCGGACGATTCCAACATCGAGGACCTACTCCACGACGACGACGACTGCGAGGTAGGCCTTCTCCTCCTGGCCGCGAAGGAGCACCAGGACCGCGTCAAGCTGATGGATCGAAGGCGCGGATCGGTGATGGGCCGCAAATTCATCTTCCGCAACCGCGCCCTCGGCCACGCGACCCTCATGGATGATTACTTCGCCGAGGTACCTACATATCCGCCCAATCTTTTCCGTAGGAGGTATCGGATGCGCCGTAGCTTGTTCGTCAAAATAGTTGAAGATATCCAAGCCAATTCCAACTACTTCAAGCAACGTCGCAACTCTGCTGGCAACCTAGGATTTAGTGCCTACCAAAAGTGCTCTGCTGCTATGCGAGTGATTGCTTACGGCATCCCCGCAGATTACACCGATGAGTACCTTCGCATAGGCAAAGACACAACCACCGAGTCGGTGCGTCGATTTGCGAAGATGATAATCAGGTTGTATGGGGAAAAATATCTCTGAGCTCCCAATGAGGAAGATACCAAGAGGTTAATGGAGATGAATGAAAAAAGGGGGTGGCCGGGCATGCTTGGTAGTATAGATTGCATGCATTGGACATGGAAAAATTGCCCGAAGGCATGGCATGTATTGCGGCAAGAGCAAGGATGCTACCATTGTGCTCGAGGCTGTTGCTTCTCAAGATTTGTGGTTTTGGCACTTTTTTTTGGGCTGCCTGGGACCCTCAATGACATAAACATTTTACAAATATCCCATTTGTTTAAAAAACTTGTTGCCGGAGAAGCACCTGCATGCAAATACAAGGTGATCCCTCCTTTATAAAGGAAAAGGATCCCTGTGATTGCAATGCTAGTCCCTGGATCAATAGCTAGCATCCACAGTTAAGATGTAATATCAAGAAACAAAGGTCATATTACAACTTTATAACCAGGAATAAAATATTTCATTTACATCTTACATAGCTCATTTGGCTATTACATTACATTGCAGCAGAATATCTATAAGCATGGGGTCCTTCATCTTCAAAGTGCCACAGGCAGACATGTTGGTTGTAGACTTTGTAATCCTAATCAACACACTTCACTAAATCAATCAAACCTGCAACATAACAAGTTACAGCCACAAGGGTCAATACATTTGAATTGTATTGGCAAGTGATACTATGGCAGTATAGTGGAGTCTATCATCTATATGCATTTGGCTAGGTGGAGCTTAGGCTTGCATTGCTCAAAATAGATTTTTCCTCATCAATTGAAAACACTAAGTTTTTGCTTTGACAAAATCACCCAAGGCATCTACCAATCAAAGATTGGAGATCCTTTTAACCCTTGTTCAACCACAAGTTTTTAACTTATAAATTTGGATGATGAGATTCTTGATAGCTTCCATGCCTTGATGCTCAAGTTGTCCATTGCCATGGACTTGGCTAAATACTTAGATTTTTCCATCTGCAGAGGTTGTGCACTTTCCCCACCAAACTTGGTTTCACCAAGACAGGACCTTTCAGAAGCCTTCCCTTAGACCAAATGGACGCGTTCCAACCTATCATTCCCACTACCACCAACTGTCCAAATGGCTAATTTCTAGCAACCTATGTGATCCAGGCAGAGCCCATATTGCCAAGTGGTTGCACTTGAAGCTTCTCAACATTTGACATCTCAAATCTCTTTGTTCCTGGGTGGCCATCCACAAGTGAGATACACAAGGTAAACCATAAAAATGGGCCTTGTGAACCACTCAACACAAACCATTCCTTCCATTCCACCCAGGTGATTCATTCACTTAGTTGTTTTATTTAACAAAACACAAGTCCTCAGACCTAGAAATTTTTCCTTAGTGTGAATATATATTCCACCCTTGTTTTCTATTAGCTAAGCTAAGCTTGATAGTAGTAGGAATCTTAACTTAGGAAATTCTACTAAGGTTTCATCTACTAGGATTTCCCATAGCATGGTTTATACTTAGCAAAAATTCCATGCAAGTTTTACTTAGAAAAATCACTAATGCATAGTGAAAGTAATGGGACAAAAGTATGAAGCATCACTTGCCTTTTTGGTAGAGTATAAGTTCACTCCTTGTCCTTGCTACAATCACACTCTTCAAGTCACTACAATTCAATCAAGCAAGGCACAAGTTCAATCTACCATTCAAGCAATTCATCACATAAAATCATATAAACAAGATAATGCATGCAAGCATGCCAAGGATTGTTTTATTTGGAAAAGTGGTTCCTAATGGGTCATAAACATTTGAAAACACCTAATGGTCATTTCATAAAGTGGCAAAGTCATTTGCAAAAGATTTCACTTCATAAACCATTTTCAAAACAAGGTATCATTTTATGTGGTGTAGAAATGTTTTTACTAAGGCATTAATCTATAGGATTCACAAAATGTGTTTTCAAACCATAAAACTTTGTGTTTAGGGTCAGAGAGTTTAAAACAAAACATTTCCCAAAGGTTTTCTTCCAAAACCATTTTTAATAAATAAACCATATTTTTATTTGACTAGAATTGGTTTTAAATCCAAGTTTCATTCTTTTGCATCACCAAATACATTTTTGAAACCGCAAAGTGATTCCTATGGTCAGTAGGTTCAAAACAAACCATTTTTCAAAGATTTTATCCGCAAAATCATTTTCGAATAATTTTTATAACCTAAACAAGCATACAAATGATTCTGCAAAAACAAACAATTTACCAGAAGCTTTTTGCTAAACAAAGTGCATGTTTGGCTAGGGCTTGTTCCACTGATTCCATTGATATAAAATTTGCAAAATTTGGACGTGTGGTTTAAAAGTTATGCAACTTACAAAATCACATATCTAATAGATCAATTCTGTTCTAATTCAACTCAACAGAGACACGTGGCGTGTTTCTATTCGCTGGTACCGATTCGGTTGGATCAGCAATTCATACCGTAGGATTAAACTAACATCACACGGCGCAGATCGATCGATACCCCTTCGGCTAAGATTCTATCATGACGCTCGGATCTGGATCCAGTGGCTCACAGCAGCTCGACCTCAGATGGGCGGCGCTGGCGCGGCGGCGAGCGGCGGCGTGCTCAGACAAGGGTGGCGCTGGTGATGCAGGAAGCAAAAGAGACAGGGGAGGGGCTCACCGAGATCGTCGTGCTTTGCTGATGCTCAACGTGGCAGTATCTCGTCGAGGGGCGCACGGTGGTGACGCGGATTGCTCACCGGAGTTCTGCCTGGCGTCGAGCTCGTCTGCTCGACGACGGAGGCGACGATGTAGGGTGTGCTAGGACAAACCGAAGGCGCAGTTAGTTGCATAAGAGAGTCACGAGTATGGGAGCATCATCGGGAGAGAGAGAGAGGGGTGGACGGGACTTACGGGGAAACGTCGCCGGAGTCAGAGTAGTTCGCGGTGGCGCTCAGACAAAGACGGCGTCGGCATTCTGGGGTGCGCGCGAGCAAAATGGTGATACTGGCAGGTGCTCACGGCTAAGGCGAGCAAGCTAGTGCAAGCTAGGGGGGCGGAGAATGACTGGGATCGCCGGAATTTTGGTTGCGGCTTGTCGGAACAGAGGGAGTGCCAGCTCAAATCGTGGAAGCCTGGGGGCAAGGAAGGTCTGGCGAGTAAGGGAGATCAGAGAGGGGAGAGGGATGCTTAAATGCGCGTGGTCACAGGGCTGATTCAACGCGTGGTTATGAGGAATCAAGCGTGCAGTTATTTGGCAGAAACGGCGACGAGGTTTGGGGGAGAAGAGGTCGCGGCGGTTGAGGAAGAAAGCTCGGGTGTGGGGCCGTTTCGTCAGCGGAGTGAGAGAGGGGAGTTGGGGTCCACATGTCTGTGTCTGTGTGGGTGTGAGTTCGAGTGAAAACGATTTGCAGTGGGGAAAGAAAGATGGGCTGCGAGTTGGGCCTTCCTGGGTCTGTTTGCTGGGCTGCTGTTGTTTCATTTTTTTTGTACTGAAACTTTTTCCTATTTTCCATTTGATTTTCTGTTTTGAATTTCAATCAAACAATTCAAACATTCAAAACAAATCAAACTTTCACCAAACTTTGTATTGTGTTAGTTCTGTTTAACAACACAAAACAAGTCCAAAATAAAATAATATTTTTATTTTAGGGTCCATTAATAATTAAATGAATAGACCTTATTCATTTAATTCAAATAGGATTTGTTTTAATAAAATCTTTGTTTTGAAATCTAAAATAAAACCAAAAACACTTCAGTAGGTTTTATTTGAGAATATAAAATACTTGAAAAACTTGTTTAAAATATTTTTTAACAAGTTTTGATGTTTTTAATTAAAATGGGAAAAACCTTTACTTTAATAAAAATGGGTTTATTAATAAACTCTCATTATTTTATTTAAATAAACCTTTACTCTTTTAATCAAAGCAAAACATTTTATTTCAAAAGCTTGGCCAAGGTTTAATTTGGCTCTATAAAATAATCCTTATTTATAAATCTACCTTTTCTTTTGAAAACCAAATCTTTTATTAAAAGATCCAAAAATAGTAATTTTAAATATTTTTAAGTTTATTGTTTATTTATCTTTTTAAATCCCTTTAGGATTTTATTTGATCCAAATAGGTTTTGAAAGTTTTCAATTGGGTTCAAAAAGTTTCTTCTCACCTTGAAAATCAACAAAGTTTTTATTTTATTCATTTATTTTTCACATAACAAGATTTGGAAAATCTTGGGATGTGACACTACAAGGTCATGGGTCATGAGTATTCCATGGGATACTATCTAGACGATGGCATTTACCCCGAATGGGCTACTTTTGTGAAGTCCATTAAAGATCCCCAAACTCCAATAGAGGCAGTATTTGCCAAGGCACAGGAGGCAGCCAGAAAGGACATAGAGAGGGCATTTGGTGTTTTACAAGCAAGGTTTGCTATTGTTCGAGGCCCAGCTAGATTTTGGGACAAGGAAACCCTTGTCAACATCATGACATGTTGTGTCATTCTACACAACATGATCATAGAGGATGAGAGAGGGTTAAGCTTTCCATGCTTCTATGACAATGTTGGCACTCGAGTGCGGCCAGCAAGGGATGCCAGTCGAATTGAAGGTTTTCTTCAAATCTATCGGGAGATTGAAGACCAATCAGCCCATAAGGAGCTTAACACCGATCTCATGGCGCACCACTGGCAGCTGTATGGCCAAAGGGTTCAAGCTCGTGCTACATCATGATGTACCATTGTTTTCCTTCTGCTTGTATGTGTGAGATGAACCATTCGGCATGAACATTTGTTTCATTCAAATGTTTGTTTATTTGATTTGAAAAATTGTTGTAATTTGATTAAGACATTGTTGTAATAATTTGGATGATATTTGATTGATCCTGTGATTGTTTCATGAACATTTGATTGATGAACTATGTGCTGTCAGTTTGTATGAATGTGTGAAAATATGCGAAAACCCTCCGTTACGGGTAAGGGCCGGATGGCGCGGCTACCAGTGCCCTTATTCAAACGGTAAAAGAGAATATTCTCTTTTAAGGGTTTGAATAAGGGCACTGATCTCCGCCGCCTCCTTTTCGGCCCTTAAATTCTTTTTCGGGAGCCCTTACTCGCATTTTAAGGGTTGCACGAGTAAGGGTGCTGTTAGTCATGCTCTAAGGATCTTTTTGCTAATGCTAGGGGACCCATTACTCAATGGGTTCCTAAATCAAAGAATTGATTTTGTAGGGTTATGCCTCCGGTGGATCAAAATGGGTGTTTGATAGTGGATGCACCAATCACATGACCGGAGGTAGGAGTGGGCTTGACCAATTCATTCATGATGTCAACTCAACGTCAAGCATCACTTTTGTAGATAACTCAAAAAGAAAGGTTCTTGGTTATGGTAAGTTGGTAATTTCCAAGGTTTTGACTCTTGAGACCGTCCTACATGTTGAAAACCTTGGTTACAACTTTCTTTCTATTAAACATCTTGCGGATGCCGGCTATGACTCCTATTTCTCTAGAACTTTTGTGAAGGTCTTTAGGGGTGATGATCTCAGCTTGGTTCTCATTGGACACATGGAAGACGACCTTTATGTGGTCGACCTCTCGAAAGAGAGCCAATCTCTTCCTACATGTCTAATGGCCAAGGCTGACAAGGGATGGCTTTGGCATCGTTGCCTAGGCCATGTCAACATGAGAAATCTCAATCTCCTCCTAAAGGGTGAACATATTATTGGACTAACCGGTATCTCCTTTGAGAAAGATCGTGTGTGTAGTGCTTGCATTTCAGGGAAGCAAATTGGAAAGCATCATCCTTCCGTTACCAAGGTGGCCACGTCAAGACCCTTGGAACTGCTCCATCTGGATCTCTTCGGGCCTTCGACATATGATTCTCTTGGTGGAAGAAGATATGGTCTTGTCATTGTTGATGATTACTCAAGGTATACTTGTGTCTTTCTTCTCAAGATGAAGGATGAGACTTTCAAGGAATTCATGATCTTCGCCAAGCAATCTCAACGCACTCATGGAGTGGAGATCAAGACTATTAGAACAGACAACGGCACCGAGTTCAAGAACTACACCATGCAAGAATTTGTTGAAGATGAGGGGATCAAGCATGAATTCTCAGCTCCTTATACCCCTCAACAAAATGGTGTTGTTTAAAGGAAAAACCGGACAATCATTGAGATGGCAAGAACAATGTTGAGTGAATTCAAGTCCCCTCACAATTTTTGGGGAGAAGCTATTGCTACCGCGGTCCACTACACGAACCGGCTCTTCCTCCGTGCTCCCTTTGACATGACTCCATATGAGATTCTCACAAGTAAGAAGCCCAATGTCAACTACTTCCGTGTCTTTGGATGCAAGTGTCTCGTCAAGAAAAAAAGGAAAAGCTCGGTAAATTCGAATCTAGAACTATAGAGGGTATTTTTGTTGGTTATGCGAAAAACTCTCATGCCTATAGATACTACAAAAAGACTAATGGTTGTGTTGAAGTATCTTGTGACGTGGAGTTTTTGGAGAATAATGGTCCCCATGAGGGGCAAGTTTCTTCTCGTGATGTAGGAGATGGTGATTCTTCTCAAGTCATCAAGTTGATGGGTATTGGGCACATCTTGCCTACCGAGTCTCACATTCATGTTCAACAAGATGATGGAGGAGAATCAAGCTCAACTCAAGAAGAGCCGAGCTCTACCCAAGTTGAGCCATCAAATGCATCACAAGATCAACATCTCACTCATGATGCCTTGCAAACCGAAGAACAAGAACCAAGCCCTCAAACCTTCGAGCAAGACCAAGTAGAAGATCAATCTCCATCTCAAGGCCAATCTTAATATGGTGTCAATGATCAAGGTCCCTCAAAAGATGAATTTGTTGATCATGAAGGCACAATTCAGAAGATTAAGGCCGCCTCCATTGCAAGTGGTCTTCAAGTCAACAATATCCTTGGAAGCATATCGAGAGGGATCGAGACCCGTGCCAGGAAGAAGAACCTCACAACCTTTTGTGGTCATCATGCTTTTGTGTCCTACTTTGAGCCCCTTAAGGTTCATGAGGCTTTGGAGGATCCGGATTGGGTCATTGCCATGCAAGAAGAACTCGAGTGTTTCACCCGCAATGAAGTATGGTCTCTAGTGGAGAGGCCTAAAGATCATCGCATCAATGTCATTGGGACAAACTGGGTGTTCAAGAATAAGCAAGATGAAAACAGGGTCGTCACAAGAAACAAAGCCAGGTTAGTGGCGCAAGGGTATGCCCAAATAGAAGGTATTAACTATGAGGACACCTTTGCGCCCGTTGCTCGTCTTGAAGCTATTCGTCTCTTGCTTGCTTATGCATCTTTCCATAACTTCAAGCTTTATCAAATGGATGTGAAAAGTGCATTTCTTAATGGTCCCTTAAAAGAGGTTGCATATGTAGCTCAACCCCCGGGTTTCGAAAACACACGCTATCCCAACCATGTGTATCTACTCCATAAGGCTCTCTACGGACTAAAGCAAGCTCCTCGTTCTTGGTATGAGCACCTTAGGGATTTTCTACTCATGGATGGGTTTAGCGTGGGTAAGGTCGATTCCACCCTTTTCACCAAACGGGTTAAAGGGGGTGGCTTATTTATTGTTCAAATATATGTTGATGATATTATCTTTGGTGAAACTAACGAATCTCATAACAAAGCGTTTGCCGAGTTGATGACTATGAAATTTAGGATGTCCATGATGGGGGAGTTGAAGTTCTTTCTAGGTTTCATCATAAAGCAACTTCCTCATGGAACTTTCATCTCTCAAGAGAAGTACATTAAGGATATGCTCAATAAGTTCGAGATGGCAAAGGCTAATCCCATGAAGACACCCATGCCACTAAATGGTCAACTTGGCCTTGGAGTAGGTGAGAAGGACGTGGATCAAAAGGTATATCGTTCTATGATTGGTTCCTTGCTCTACCTTTGTGCTTGTAGGCCGGATATCATGTTAAGTGTTGGAATGTGTGCTCTCTTTTCAATCCGCTCCCAAGGAGTTCCACTTGATGGCGGTCAAACGGATTTTTAGGTACCTTGTTCTCACTCCTACTCTCGGGCTTTGGTATCCTAAGGGGTCAACCTTTGAGCTTGTTGGCTATTCGGATGTCGATTGGGCAGGTGATAAGGTTGACCGGAAATCAACCTCCGGGCTTGCCAATTCATTGGAAGGTCGTTGGTGAGTTGGTCTTCCAAGAAACAAAACTCCACAGCCCTATCCACCGCCGAAGCCGAATACATATCCACGACATCTTGTTGTGCTCAATTGTTATGGATGAGGCAAACCTTGAAAGACTATGGTGTGTCTCTTGGTACGGTGCCTCTTATATGTGACAATGAAAGCGCAATAAAGATCGCCAACAACCCCGTCCAACATTGCCGCACCAAACATATTGACATTCGCCACCACTTCCTACATGACCATGTCGCAAATGGTGATATCAACCTCACTCATGTGGGTACGATGTTCCAATTGGCCGATATCTTCACGAAGCCTTTGGATGAAGCCAGGTTTGTCATGTTGAGGCGAGAACTCGGTATCCTAGATCCCCAAAACTTGGATTGATTTGCTTCTTGCACTATATTCTTGCTCTTAACATGCTATGTAGCTTAGTTGCGCAGCACATGTAGGGATGGTCATTTTACCATATCTTGGTTTGATGCTTACCTATGTGTGCAACATAAATTGATCTCGTGTCATGATATGGGTCCAAGCATCTATCTTTGAAGCGCCATGACATGTGTGCTTAAACATAGGGGGAGAAATCCTCTGCCAAATGGTCGGTTTTGTGTATTGGATACATTGTTGCTTCAAGCTAAATCCTTTGTCCATGGTCGCTTTTCGTTTTTGATTTATTTTTATGACCTTGCCTTGTGGAAAGTGCTCTCTCTGGTCTTCATTTGAATCTTGTGTAAATTCTCATATGATCCCTCACAATTTTTCCTCTCCAAATCTTCAAACACACTCTTTCGCAGCTTTCTGAATTTTTTGACAAAATTTCCGGTTCGCCGGCCTAGGGACCGAAATTTCCGGCGGCCGCCGAAATTTCCGGCAGCCAACCGAAAACCCTTACAGTACATGTTTTCGGTTCGCTGCCAAAAATTTCGGTCGTCACCGGTATTTCTGGTCACCTGGTCGGTTCGCCGATTCTCTCGCCGGAATTTCCGGCGTAGGAACCGGTCGGACCGGACTTATTGACGAATTTTTTTGGGTGGATATTTAAAGCTCGTGTGTGGGGCAATTCCTTCCTCTTCCTTTCTTTCTTCCCCATGCCCCTCCCTCCTCCATGGACGCCGCCTCAAGCTTCCCCACCCACCCCATAGGTCCCTCCCTCCACCCAAAACCCTCCCCACTCCAAGTTGTAGATCGGGCCTCTACAAGTCTTTTCACCAAAGGTTTTGCTCTCTCCTTGCACGCATTGGGAGATCGGGGAGTGCTTCCCCACTTTCTTGTGTGGTGCTTTCTTCGTGCATATCCTTGGCAAGGGAGGGGGCATGGCTTCGTCTTCGTCATCCCATGGTATCCTTGCTCTTTCCCCTCTCCTTTCCCGTCTTTTTGTTTGTTGTTTATGGTGGAACCCTAGCATTCATGTCTTATGCTCCCTTAGTTCTCTCTACCCCCAGTAGAGTAACTCGGCTCGCATCACCCTAGTTTCACCCACTCCCCCCCCCCCCCCGTAATGTTGTTTGTGCAAGTACTAAGTCATGGCTAGTGTCACGGTCGATTGCCCAAAATTTTCGGTCCCAGGCCTGGTCACGCCGACTCCGCCGACGGAATTTCCGGTCGACCGACCTGCTCACCGGAATTTCTGGTCGAGCCTTCGGTCCGCCGGACCCGTCGCCGATAATTCCAGCGACAGGGCCGGTTCCACCGGACCTGGCGCCGATTTTTTTTCCTTTCACCTGTTTATCTGTCCATGCGCTTGCCCAACCGTCCTTATGTGTTCTTGTGAGCTCCTCTATGGCATATACACTCATTTGCTCTTCTTTGTCTTCCGTTATTGTGTGCTTCTTGTGCAGAGTCTGATCAGAGCGACTTTGAGCCCGACATCAGCAAAAAGAGGAAGCTCACTATTCGGCGGGCTCCTGCTCCTCCTCCTCGCCTCACTCAGCGTCAGCTAGAGAAAGCTGCTCTCATAGGGGGTTCTGGATCTGCTAGTGGTTAGAAGAAGAAAGCCTCGGCTGGAAGGTCCGCTTCGAAAGGCAAGTCCAATCTCGGTCCTACTAAAGAAGAAGTTCCTCTCAACTACAATATTGTCTCGGATATCACTGTGAATCAATGGCGGGACTTGAGGAGGCAGAATTCGTACCGCTTTACCAACCGCACTTACCAAGGGGCTGACAAGATGTTCTGGACTGACACTCAGAGGTTCTTCTGGGATGACTTTTACAACAAGCCAACTCGTATGCGGCGGGGTTTCTTTGTTCCTCCCAAGTATCTCAATGAGGACCACTATGCTCATTACCTCTTCTCCGATTTCGAGCATGTGGATGTGGCCCTGAAGCAGATGGATGTCTTTGTTATTGCTACCATCAAGGTCAAGCTCATGCCCGATATCATTCGCCAGTTCTTTTGCACAGCTTACTTTCACACTGATGATGCTCGCACTGTCACTTGGATGACCGGCACCAAGCCATACTCGGCTTCTTTTGAAGCTTTCTGCCATGCCCTGGGTTACCCTCCTGACAGTGTCTCTGGCTTCTGCATTCATTCTGAAAAGGCATTCAGTGACAACCAGCTCCTCTTCTGCTATCCCAGTGATCCCAGCCATCAACCTCCCAGCTTGTCAGGGATGTACTACTACTACTACATGGTGCTTGCTCGGTTCTTCCGCTACAATCTTGTGAGCAAGGCTGGTGATGTTGTTGATGTCCGCGGTCACCACAAGAATCTGTTGTACTATTGTGAGCCTCGCTGTCTCCGGAAGATCAATGTGTGTGACTTCATCTACAATGAGATTCAGCGGTCTATTGAGAAGCTCATGACTCCCAATTTCTGTCAGTATGTTCAGCGCCTGATTGATGCCACCGTTCCTACAGCTGCTCTCCCCAAGGGTCCGCGTGAAGATATGGAGGATTTCACCTTACCTCGTCGGGGATCTCATGTGGAGCTCCTGCAGATGTTGCCTTCTGAGCACCGGACCAAGCATGCTCATGATCCTTTGTCTGCTAGTGGCTCGCGCTCTCGTAGGGACCTTCCCCGTGCTCTTCCTCGCAAAAAGGGTCTTGCCCGATTCTTCAACAGCTTATGGGATATGTGTCGCTCCTCTTATGATGTTGCCCACCGCAGTCTGGAGCTCAGTCAGGAGAACAGGAGGCAGCACAATGCTTTCTTGGTAGAGCGTGGTCGACCAGTGCCCGATTTGGGCAATGCTCTAGCTCCTGTCCCCTATGTCAACTTTGAGAAGCCCCCACTGGATGAGGACATGTTTAGGGGTTTTGATCCATCTATGTTCCCCGGGTTTGCTACTTCCAGCTCCTCTCAGCGCCGTGCTACAACTACAGGGGATGATGATGATGGTGAGGGCAAGGACGAAGAGGAGGGTGGCGATGAAGAAGAAGAGGAGGAATAGGCCTATGATGATGACGATGAGGACAACTTTGGTGGCTAGATCGGTCTCTCCGCTCGTTTCTTCCTTTTTGGTCTCGATGCCAAAGGGGGAGAAAGAGTAGAGTCGCTTCTTTCATGATTTGCCTCTTGCACAATCCCCTCTTTGCTCATTTGTCTCTCATGGGCTTGTGCTTTTATTTGCTCTTTCGAACCATATTTGTGTGTGTTTGGAAAACCTTGCAGTTCTCTCATTGTACTTGAATTTCCTATCACTATGTGCTTCTGTTATGTGCTAGATCTAATCGTATCATAATATCCTTTCTTTGACTCTAGATTGGTTTGTCATCGTTAACCAAAAAGGGGGAGATTGAAAGGGCAAATAGCCCTTATCTAGTATTTTGGTTCACTGTGACATCGGAGCTAGAGGATGGACTAATGTTTCTATGAGCTCTCTACAGGTGAGAATCCGCAGGTTGTTGATGATAGGTGATGGGTGACCCTCCCATTCGTTTCTCTATGAAGAGCCGGTGTCATTGATTATTATTCTCTCTTATTTACTCTTGAGTCAAATAGGAAACACCGCACTATTAAGAGGGGTGATCTCGATGTGCTCTTTGGGGATGTTCTACACCATATAAGCCTCTCATCATCCACCCACACACACCCGTTCGAAGAAAGAGAGAAATCTGCCTTGAAAAATGAGTCTAAAGAAGTTACTGCGAAATCGGCAAAAGCGCCGGCGGCGTCGGTGCTGTCTCTAGAATTTCCGGTTGCCACCGGAAATTCCCGGTGCATACCGATATGGCTTAAAGAACAGCTTTTCGGTTGTTCGCCGGGAATTCCGGTCGCTGCCGAAAATTCCGACGTGGGGTCCGGTCGACCGGAGCTGTCGCCAGAAATTCTGGCGAGAAACTCGGTCTGACCGGACTTATTGCCGGTTCTATCGCAGTAACCTCCAAACGGCTCTTTTTTCCCTCACACTATATATACCCCTTTCTTCTCCACTGTGAGGTTAGGCATTTGAGCTAACATTTCATTTCTTGAAGCTCTCTCTCTCCTCCATTGTTGAAACACAAAAGCTTGAGGATCTCTCATTCTACCCAACCAAATCCAAATCCCTTTGGTAGAAAGAAAGAGGAGGTCCCGATCTACGTTTCCACCAAGCCAAAGTTCATTCCCCCTTGAGTTCATCGAGTTAGCTTGTTACTCTTGGGTTTGTGGGAAACCCTAGGCGGCTAGGGTTACCCGGAGGCATTCGGCTTGTGATTTGCTCCGTGGAAAGTTTGTGAGGGTTTGGAGACTACCTTAAAGTCTACCACGAGTAAGTGAGCTATTCCTTCGTGGGATAGGCTCAGACAAGAAGGTGAGCCTTTGTGGCGCGTGAGGAATCCTTCGTGGAACCTCACACCTCTCCAACGTGACGTAGCCCCCTTCCCAAAGGTGGTGAACACGGGAATACATCTTCGTCTCCGCGTGCTTCGGTTATTCCTTAACCGACCTCTTACTTGTGGTGTTTACCTTGTGATAGCCTTCGAGCTTGAAGTACCTTGTACATCTTCTAGGTTGCCTCACCTAGTTTGCATTTAGGCTCACTTATATTCCACAAAGCCTAAAACTTGCAAAAGATTATAAAGAATTTTGTAGAAACCTATTCACCCCCCCCTCTAGGTTAACCATCTTACACTTTCAGACGGTCACGCAGAACAGATATGGATCCACATGTCGAAATGCAGAGTAAGCCTTCTGAGTCCACTTTGAAATCTTGGTCTTGGAGTGATCAGGATCGGTAGTAGTGGCCTTTCTAGAGGCAAGAACAAGCCGCTTTCCTTCAGCAGCAGCAGCACGACGAGCAGCAGCAGACTTGTGACAGGCAGTTTGGGAAGATGGACGCACGACCTCAAGATCTTCTTCATTAATCTCGGGAGGAGCATCGGAGGAAGGACGACGGGTGCGCTTGCCTTTGCGGGAACCACCTTTCCCTGAGAAGAAAGCAAAAGAATAGGGAAGGAAGGTGGGGTAAGTGCACAAGTTTGAAAGAAGAAACAAAAGGAGATTGGAAAAATACAGTCAGGGAATCATATACTGTGCGTCGGAACTTCCGCTGAGTCGTCGGAACTTCCGGTGAAAATGCTACCACCGGAAGTTCCGGTCGTGACTCACCGGAAGTTCCGGTGAGACCACGAACAGGGAAGTTCAACAGAAGGAGCCATGGATCTAGATCTAACTCGCACATGTACGGATTCCCACGAATGTATTGGACCAATCTACCCTAGAAAGGTTCCCTAGGCCTACCAAGATCTCCCAACAAGTTCTATCCAAAGAACCAGCCTAGACAAGGTGAGCCCTAACTCAAGCAATGGAGAGAAAGCAAGATCTCCATTAATGGAGGGAGTTGAGGGCAAATACCGGAGTCCATGGCAGGAGATCGAGGTGGGGAAGGTTCCCAAGGAGGAGATCTGAGGAAGGGTGGCCAGATACGGAGGGGCCGGAGCACCTCCGTGGAGTAGGCGTCATCGGCGGCTACTCCAAATAAGAAGTGGGTCTTGGGGAAACTGGAAGAAGATCCCGTTTTTCCCAGGCCCCACTTTATATAGGACAAAGAGCCTCACCGGAAGTTCCGGTCAATGATCGAAAGTTCTGGTGAACCGGGAAGTTCCGAGCCAGATGGAAGTTATCTAGGTCAGCAAGCAGTTCTGAAGAACAACGTGCTAACAGGAAGTTCGGGCAACTGGCCGGAAGTTCCGGTGACGCTAGAAACACTTTCTCAGGAGAGGAAGATAACAAGGGAGAACTTGTGTAGGGAATAGAGAGGGCTTGAGGAAAGTAAAGTCTTGGGATAGAGAGCTCAAACTGTGAAGAACTAAAACAATAAAAGACACCAAGAAGAGACAAGAACAATTAAGCACACAAAAACAAAGAAAACCTAACAAGAAACACAAAAGGGTCGGTGGCTGAGGCCACCTTATATAAGAGTAAATGGCTTGACACCGCGAATATATATTTTGGGTTCATTACCAACACTCATCATAAATCTCAAATGGTCTCCTTTAGAGACTATAGAGTATGAAAACTTTCATGTACACATAATAGGGATAGTGTTTGTTCATAAGAGGAACTACACTCCCCCTAAATCCATGCCTACATCCAAACAAAGATACACATTGAGACATGGGTTGGTGTGCAAGATACTCAAGCCACATTGCTCGAATCTATGATATTTAGCTCATGCCTTAACTCTCGGAACCTTGCTTCATCAAGAGGCTTCGTTAAGAGATCCGCGAGATTTTCCTTGGTGGGAACATACTCCAAAGAAATGTCTCCTCTTGCAACATGGTCCCGAATGAAATGATGACGAATCTCAATGTGCTTAGTCCAGTTGTGTTGCACGGGGTTGTGAGCAATAGCAATGGCACTCTCATTGTCACAAAGAAGGGGCACCTTGTCAAAAGAAAGTCCAAGATCCTTCAAGGTTTGCTTCATCCATAGAAATTGAGCACAACAACTTGCGGCAGAGATGTACTCATCTTCGGCAGTGGACATAGACACATAGTTTTGCTTCTTCGAGGACCAACAAACCAAGGATATTCCAAGAAACTAACAAGCTCCGGAGGTTGACTTCCTTACCACTTTGTCACCAGCCCAATCCGAGTCCGTGTATCCAATGAGGTCAAAGCTGGCTCCCTTGGGGTACCACAACCCAAAGTTTGGGGTATGAACCAAATATTGAAAGATTCTATTGACCGCCACCATGTGGCTTTCTTTTGGTGCGGCTCGGAATCTTGCACACATACCCACACTCAACATAATATCAGGTCGAGATGCACAAAGATAGAGCAAAGAACCAATCATAGAGCGATAAAGTTTTTGATCCACATCCTTACCCTTAGGATCGAAATCAAGATTAACCTTAGTTGGCATGGGAGTCTTGGCACCTTTGACTTGATCAAACTTGAACTTCTTGAGCATGTCTTGAATGTATTTGGCTTGGTTGATGAAAGTCCCTTTCCTCAATTGCTTGACTTCAAACCCAAGGAAAAACTTCAACTCTCCCATCATGGACATCTCGAAGCGATCGGTCATGAGCTTGGCAAAATCCTCATTAAAATCTTTGTTAATAGACCCAAAGATAATGTCATCAACATAGATTTGGCATACAAACAAGTGGCCTCCAACTTTCTTAGTAAAAAGAGTGGGGTCAATGAGGCGCACTTCGAAGCCACGGTCTAACAAGACCTCTCTAAGGCAATCATACCACACACACGTGGGGCTTGTTTGAGACCATAGAGTGCCTTATTGAGCTTGTAGACATGGTTCGGGAAAAGTTGATCCTCAAAGCCCAGAGGTTGCTTGATGTATACCAACTCTTTCAAAGGACCATTAAGGAATTCACTTTTAACATCCATTTGATGCAACTTGAAGTTATGATGAGTAGCAAAAGCAAGAAGCATACGAATGGATTCAAGGTGAGCAACGGGGGCATAAGTCTCACTATAGTATATGCCCTCGACTTGTGAGTATCCTTGGGCAACTAACCTTGCCTTGTTGCGCACGACTATCCCATTCGCATCACACTTGTTCTTGAAAGCCCCCACTTGGTTCCAACGACATTTTGACAATCTTTGGGCCGCTCAACTAAGGTACATACTTTGTTCCTCTTGAAGTTGTGAAGTTCTTCATTCATAGCGTCAAGCCAATCATCATCTTCAAGAGCCTCGAAGACTTTCTATGGTTCCACATGAGAGAAAAATCATGGTGAGAGCTAAAAGAGGCTAATTGCCTCCTAGTAGTGGAACCTCTATTGAAATCTCCATAAACATTATCAAGGGTATGGCCATCTCGAACGATCTTGGCGATACGATAAGCTTGACGGCGGGCTTGTGCTTCAATACGAGATTCTTGAGTAACCACTTGGTCATTGCCACCATTTGAGTTCCCACCTTGACTATAAGCACGGACACGAGGATCATCTTCATCAATTTCCACCTCAGGAGAGTCATCATTTGGAGTAGAGCCTTGATCATCATTAGATTTCCCTTGTTCTTGACGAGCTTGACCTTGGGAGGTGCCTTGAGAAGGAGCCCCATCTCGGGGAGGTTGATGTTGTTGATGAAGAGCTTGAGATCGGGGCTCGGAGAGTCATGAGCATGAGGAGCTTCGGAAGATCTTGAGGGAGTTTGTGCCAAAATAGTAGGTCCTTGAGGGGCAAGATGATCTTGTGAAAGTGAGGGCCCCACTTGAGTAGAGCTTGGTACTTCTCCTTCGGACACAAGGGGATCCTCAATGGGGAGGTGGAAACCCACACCCATTCTTCTTATGGCCTTAGGAGGAATTTCATCACTTGGATCATGAACATGGTCTTGCCTAACAAGGAACTCATGGTATTCATCAAACTTCACATTGCTCGTCTCTTCAAATCTTCCATTGGCTTTGTTGTATACTCTATAAGCATGGGACTGATTTGAGTATCCAACAAAACTCCCTTCTTGTGCCTTGGATTCAAACTTGGACAAACGAACTCCTTTCTTGAGAATATAGCACTTGCAACCAAACACTCAAAAGTAGCTAACATTTGGATTTTTCCCGGTGTGAAGCTCATAAGGGGTCTTGTTCTTTTTCTTGCGAAGGTAGAGCCGGTTGGTTGCATGAAAAGCGGTGGAGATGGCCTCGGCCCAAAAATGTATGGAGACTTGAATTCAGCTAGCATAGACTGAGCCACATCCATCAAAGTGTGATTATTCCTTTCGACAACACCATTTTGTTGAGGGATATAGGGAGTGGAGTATTGATGCTTGATGCCTTCATCACTAAGAAACTCATCCAAGGTATAGTTCTTGAACTCGGTGCCATTGTCACTTCGAATGGAGAGAATGGTTGCATTGTGTTTCTGTTGAACTTCATTGGCAAATTCGATGACGGTTTGTTGAGTCTCGCTCTTGTACTTGAAGAAGAACACCCAAGTGTATCTTGAGAAATCATCCACAATAACCAAACAATACTTCTTGCCTCCAAGACTATCATGAGAAGGAGGCCCAAAGAGGTCCATGTGCAAGATCTCCAAGCATCTTTCCGTGGTGATTTGATTGAGAGCTTTGTGAGGAGTTTCATGAATCTTCCCTTCAATATAAGCCCTACAAACACGATCTTTGGCAAAATAAACATCGTTAAGACCAAGGATGTGGCCCTCAGAGTGAAGTCTTTGCAAAGTTCTCATGTTAACATGGGCTAGGCGGCGATGCCACAACCAGCACTTGTCGGCTTTATCATAGAGACATAGAGCATGAGGAGTGGTGGTCCCCGAAAAGTCCACCACATACAAGTCATGCTCTACATACCCTGCGAAAGCCACCTTGAGAGACTTGATCCACATAAGGACCACGAAATGCACATGGAAGAAAGAAGAGAGACCCATAAGGGCAAGAGCACGAACTGAAAGTAAATTGTAACCAAGGGTTTTGACAAGCATTACGTCAACCAAGGATACATCCGGGGTTACCACCAGTTTGCCAAAATCCAATACCTAAGAACTTGTTTTATCACCATAGGAGACCATGGTGTTGGCAATATTTGGCCTTATCTCCGTCATGATAGACTTGCTTCCGGTCATATGACTTGTGGCACCACTATCAAGCACCCATTTTGATCCACCGAAAGCATAGTCCTACAAGAAAATCAAGCTTTGGTTTTAGGTACCCATTTTGCAATGGGTCCTCTTTTGTTAGTAACAAGAGTCTTTGGCACCCAAATGGCCCAATGATAATCATGCGTGTAAGAAGTTCCAACATATCTAGCATATACATGACCATCATAGGACTTGCAAAAAATATAAGAGGGATTGTTCTTTCCGGCAAAGTTGTCACTTTGCAAGATGGTTGGACCATTAGAAGGTCCTTGAGCCATGCCCTTGTTCTTTTTCTTCTTCTTGTTCTTCTTCTTAGTCTTGGAAATTTGATCCTTCAACGCCTTGTTCTCCTTAATGAGATGCACATGCTTGCAACAAGGGTTAGGAGTGCTAGACAAGTCTATAATTTGCACAACAAAAGACTTAGCATGTTCACAAGTTAGTTGAGTTTGAAGTTGTTCATGGGCTTCGAAAAGACTTGCGAATTTGCTCTCCAAGGCTTTATGTTCCTCTTTGAGTTTCTCAAGATCTTCTCGAGTCCTATCATGACCAACACCAAACTCAACTTTCTTTTTCTAAAGCACCTGAACCAACGCAAGAGCATAATCACGTTCTTTAGTGAGAGAGCACATGGTGTTGTTATGGTCATCTACAAGTTTAGACACGCTTTCCTCATGATTAATTCTCATATTTTGTTCATCCTCAAGACTTTGAGTGAGAGAAGCAATTTCATCGGCGGCATCTCTTTTATTTTTACTTAACAAGTCAAGAAGTTCTTCCTTTTCATCTAAAGCATCCCTGGCATTGTCAAGTTGTGAAAGCAAGGAATCAAAGAAAGTTTTAGTTTCTTCATCCAAGGTAGCAATAAACTCACACATGTATATCATCTCTTTCTTTATCTCTAGACCAACAAGATCAAGAGAAGAATGCTCACTAGAGATGGGTTGAGGAGTGGGTTTAGATGTTACCTTGGTGGCATTGGCCATGAGACACTTTTGGTTGGAGGAGATGACGTTCTCATTTGGTGAGTCGAAGAGGGACACTCGTGGAGTAGAGGTAGTGGCAATAGCAGCAACTCCCACAATCTCTCCGCCTTGGACTTCATCATCATCATCTTCATCCGTGCCCGAAAGGTATTCTTCATGGAGCACTATATATCTTTCCTTGTTGGCGACATTCTTGACGCTGTAGTTCTTGTTCAAAGGATGAGGAGGCCTTGACTTGATCTTGCGAATGAGACGACCACCATTGTCTTCACGGTTCTCAAAGGGACACTTGGCCACAAAGTGACTCTTGTCGTTGCAATTGTAGCATGACCTTGCCTTGGGAGAATTGTTGGATGAGTTGAATCTTGGGTTGTCCCTTGACCTTGACTTGATCCCGGACTTGTTCCAAAAGGCCCTTGAATCGAGAGCAAGATGTTCGTTGAAGGAACACTTGAGGTCCTCTTGAGACCACTCACTTGATGTATCATCATCAACAACTTCAATAGTCTTGGCCTTCAAAGCAAGATTCTCTTTTGTTGATCCAATAGCCCTAGCACGAGCGAACTCTGCGTTCTTCTTGGCAATGGTCATGGCAATCACTTCACTCAAGACTTCTTGGGAGGTCATTAGGTGAAAGTTGGTTCTTCCCTTGATGGAGTTGAGCTTTTGTTCTTCAAAAGGAAGGAGATCTTGAATGAACTTCCTCTTCATGAACTTGTCATCAACATAGGTGGCACCAAGATCCCTCATAGTCTAGCAAAGGACCTTGAGCCGCCTATACATGTCTTCGGGAGTCTCATCATCTTGCATAGAAAAACAATCGCACTTGTTGTTGACTTCATCAAACTTGGAGCTTTGAATGCTTGCATTCCCAACAAATAGCTCGGTGAGCTGATCCCATGCTTCCTTGGAGGTGTTGAATTGGCGAATGTGAGCAAAGTCATTGGGATTCAAGGCCTTTTGAATCATCCCCAAACCCGTGGAATTGAGTTGCGTGTCCACCACTTCACCTCGAGTCAACTTCTTTGGGTCATATGGAGAGAACCCATCCTCCACAATCCTCATTAACTCAATAGAAGAGCTAGAAATATGTGAGCGCATTAGATATTGCCAATTGGAGAAATTTGAAGTATCTAGCATAGGTGGTGCTCCTTGAGGAATGATGGGTGGCATGGGAATGGGTGGATCCGGAGTGTACTTCGGCGGTGGGGGCACCGCCGAGTTGTCCTTTCCTCCACTTTCCTCTTTGGAAGTTGAGTCTTTGGGCTCCTCGGTGTTCTCGCTTGGAACCTTGGTAGATGTTTGAGCAACAAAACCAAGTCCCAAGTGAGTGGTGACGGTCGCGGGATTCACCCTGGGGGCGGCCACGGGAACGGTGGGAGGAATCTCGGTGGTTTGGGTGTGGCAAGAGCAACCATGGGGTTTGGCTTGAGAGATTACAAAATAGTCATCATTTCCTCAAACTTGGACATCATGGATGTCTCCAATTTCTTGAGGTCATCCATGATGGCCAAGTTCTTGGAGTTTTCATTTTCACTACCCCTTCGTCGGCCATCGTCTCTTAGGCGGTAAAGCCCGAAATAAGAGCCTTGGCTCTGATACCAATTGAAAGTACCGACTTTGAATCGATTAGAGGGGGGTGAATAGGCGACTATCAATTTTTAATTTGTTACACACTTTTAGGCTTAGCGAGAAGGAAAGTTCTCTAGATATGCAACTAGGTGAAAAACCTATATGCTAGAGAACTAACAACGACCACAAGAATGGTAAAGAGCAAGAAGTAAAGGTAGAGAACGAGATAACCGGAGCAGGGACACGGAGATGTAATTCCCGAAGTTCACTCCCAAGGGAGCTACGTCTATGTTGTAGAGGTGTCGGGGCCACACAAGGTCACCCAAGCGCCACAAAAGCCTCACCTTCTTCTCCGGTGAGCTCCCCCACAAAGGAGGCCTCACAAGCCACTAACCGGTGACCTTGAAGGCGCCAACCGAAACCTTTACAACAAGGTTGAGGGGGAAGCTCCACAACTCAATTGGAGGCCCTCAATGACACCACAGAGCTTTACAACACATGCCCTTAGCTATGAGGATGCCCTACACCGTCTAGGGTTCCAAGAAACCCAAGAGTAACAAGATCCACAAAGGATAGGTGGGGGAATCAAATCTTCTTTGGTGGAAGTGTAGATCTAGGTCACCTCCCACCTCTCAAAAGATCAAGTGATTTGAGTGGATAGGGAAAGAGATCTCTAGTGGGGTGAAGCTCTAGTATTAATGGAGGAGAGAGAAAATTGAAGAGTTAGGTAGGAGGAAGTGTAGGGGTTCGTAGCATGGAAAACAAAAAAATTCTACCGCATGCACACAAACAAGCCAAGATCTATCTACTAGATTGTAGCAACAAGTCGATAGAGGAACTCACCCTCGAAGATTCCAAAGCGGTTAACGAGAGTAGATTCTCGTGGGTGATGTAGTCGTACTCTTGCCGATCTCAAGATTGCGTAGACGATCCTTCCGGCGCTGCATTCCGGCAGCGCTTCCGCAGTCGGTCACACGTTCGGTACTCGACGAAGACCTTCCTCTCCCTTGTTCCAGCAGGTAGCGAAGGTTGTAGCACTCTCCTCGTGATTCCGGCAGCACGACGACGTGGTGTCGGAAGTAGAGGGGAGATCTCGCAGGGCTTCGCCTTAATCCGGAGCGAGTATGGTGGAGTATGAGAGAGGCCTTGGTGATCTAGGGTTTAGAGGGCACCAAGGGGAGGGCTTGGCTGGTGGCTAGGGTTTGGGGAAACCCTAACTCGCTGAGTTAGAGGAGGCCCTAGGCGGCGGCGACTTGCAGGAGGCCGGCAGCCTGGGGCTAGGGTTTTAGGTGTGAGGGGTAGGGAGCGCCCTACCCCTCCTTATATAGGTGGAGGGTGGCCGGTTGGGAGGAGGGAGTCCTCCCCCAACTCGGCCTCCTTGGCCGGCGGGTGGAGGGAGGGGACTTCCTCCCCAAGTAGGTTTCCTACTCTCCCTCCACCAAGCAAACTTGAGATTTGACTTTTTCAAATTGGCGTTTGACTTTCAAACTAGGATATGATTTCTATCTTTATTTTGCCTAGAAAAGTGACCTAGTACATGATGCAACCATTCCACATTGTCATGACACATTCATGTACCCTTCCCCCTCCGGAGTGTCGGACCCTTCTAGAACATTCCTGGTGAAAACACCGGAATCATTCCTGAACTCCGAAACAGAACTTTCTTTATATGAATCTTATTCTCCGGACCATTCCGGGTCTCCTCGTGATATCCTGGATCCCATCCGAGACTCCGAATAACATTCGGTCTCTTTCTCATCATTCCATAACTACTCAACAACATCAAATCCTTAAGTGTGTCTCCCTACGGTTCATGAATTACGCGGACATGATCGAGACACTTCTCCGATCAATAACCAATAGAGGAATCTAGAAATTCATATGGCTCCCACATATTTCTACGATTACTTTACGATCGAATGAACCACTTACATACGATACCAATTTCCCTTTGTCTCACGATAGTTTACTTATCCGAGGTTTTGATCATCGGTATCTCTGCATACCTAGTTCAACCTCGTTACTGATAAGTACTCTTTTCTCGTTCCCGTGGTATGTGATACCTTGTGAGCCAGTCACATGCTTGCAAGCTAATTGGATGGCATTCCACCGAGAGGGCCCAGAGTATATCTATCCGTCATATGGATGGACAAATCCCACTCTTGATCCGTGTGTCTCAACCCATACTTTCCGAATACTCAATGCCACCTTTATAGCCACCCAGTTACGGTGTGGTGTTTGATGTCATCAAAGCATCCTTCCGGTGATGGTGATATGCATGATCTCATGGTCGAAGGAATTAGGTTATTATGTATCAGAAAGCTTATAGCAATTGAACTATTAAAATGACTTGATCTTTATGCTACGCTTATCTATAGGAGTATGTCCATCATACCATTCTCCTAATGATATGGTCTTGTTGTCAACAACATCTCAATTTTCATGATCAGGAAACTATGATCATCTATTAACCAACAAGCTAGTATTATAAAGAGGCTTTACTAGGGACTCTAATTTAGTTTAGAAATCACACAAGTATTAATGTTTCCGGTTAATACTGTTATAGCATGAATGTAAACATTTATCATAAACACAAAGATATAATAATAACTACATTTATTATTGCCTCTAGGGAATATCTCCAACAGGAAGAAGGAGGGCGCATTAAATAGGCTCCCTCCAAACTGAACCGTTGGACAGTTCGCGACCTCATCGGAAGTTCCGGCGAGTGGACGGAAGTTCCACCCAGTGTAGCACCAATGGTCATCAGGCTGTTGACGCACGCTCCAAAAGCCTGACCGGAAGTTCCGGTCAGAACGACCGGAAGTTCCGGTGAAACTTCCGATGCAAGTTCCGGCCCAAGTTCCATCAAATAGAACACTTC
This sequence comes from Avena sativa, assembly GCA_916181665.1. NCBI lineage: Eukaryota > Viridiplantae > Streptophyta > Magnoliopsida > Poales > Poaceae > Avena > Avena sativa. The sequence continues at coordinate 126,100,899 of OV702297.1, forward strand.
CAAACAGAAGTATACTGAATCTAAGCGGAACTTGGAGCAGAACAACTGGGTCGCCAACATTGTCTGACCGGAAGTTCCGGCGCCTGGGCAGAAGTTCCGCTCAGGATGTTAGTGGAAGAAGCTATAGAAATTCCTAATCGGAACTTCCGGTGCAACTTTTGGTGGAAGTTCCGCCAAATAGAACATATCAAAACAGAAGGTTCTGGGAGCTGGCCGGAACTTCCAGCGGAAGTTGGATCGGAACTTAGTACCAGATCCATCCCACGGAGAGCCCTGAGCGGAACTTCCGGCGCTTGGCTAGAAGTTCCGATTAGACAAAAAATGCCCCAACAGATCAGAACTTCGCTCTCTCTCTCTCAGAAGTGTAGGATGGCTGTGGCAGTGCATGTATGGTTTGTGCAAGAGAAAGATGATTCCCCACAGCCTTCCAAGGTTGATCCCCTCTTAATAGTACGGCGATTTAAAGCAATAAAATAAGAGAAATAGAAAAACAAAAGACCGTCGTCTTCACGAGATCCTAAAGAGAGCATCCACACACTTCATAAGAATCATCAAAAGCAATTAACTTGAAACTCAAGCACACGGTTAGATCACAAGTGGGATTGTCATCATCACCAAAATAGCAAGGGAAAATATAGTCCTTTCAATGCCCCTACGCAACTACAAAGTATGTTGCCGCTGGCCTGAAGACAACACCCAGCGGGAAGACCCCTTGAGTAACAAATGGATGTGGTTGCGGTTGGCCGACTGTGACAGGCATTGGCACAACAGACTGGGCCCCCCGCGGATTCGAAGCGAAGATGGAGGGGCTAGGCACCTGAGAGGAAGGGGCTGGCTGACCCCGAGACGTCAACGCAGTTGGAGAAGCACGCGTTGGCGACGGAACGGTCGGAGCCCTAGGGTTTCTCCTGGATGCTGACTCGTCATGCGCCTAGAGAAGCAACCGCATCGGCAAAAGATCTTCCCGGGAGAACCGCTGACGGAGAAGGCAAAGAACGAGAGGACGATGAAGATCGTGGCCAAGGGCACGGACTTGGCAACGAAGGAGACGATGGCGAACTCGGAGATGGAGTAGGGTTTTGATCGATCTACCCCCTAGTCCATGCGCCTTGAAGCCTCGTAGCGATGCCAAACCAGGAGAAGTCCGACCCGCGGTATGACTTGGTGGTCCCAACAGCCAGACCCATGAACACATCAGCCCTAAGGCCCGTGACCTCCACATTGTCAGCCGTCCGTGCCAAATTCGGAAACTGAACCGGAGAGTGCGCCCACAGGAACGCCGCCTCCACCAGGGTACCGAGCACCGGTGGTGCCGAGGTTCTCCGGTGAGGGAGGGGCCCCCTCCAGGGTTTAACTCTTCCCGGCGACGCAACCATCACACGACGCAGCTCTAACAGAGAGATGGACCTCCTCCTTCCAAGATTCGCCCGATAGACCATCGATGAACTCTGAGGCGGAGAAGAAGAACCATGCGAGGGTGTCGCCGCCGGCGACTTCTCCTAGAAACATGACGCGGACGTCGGGAAGCACATTTCCTCCCAGAATTGTTGGCGGAGCTCCTCATCCGAGAGGCGTCGATGGCACGACACGTTTGTCCATCCAAGATCTCCACCATCATCCTCGAGGGACTCCAGAGCCACCCGCGCCTCCCTAGCATCCTCACAGTCCGAACCCGATTCAGAGACGAGGAATTGGAATCGAGATCCGGAGGGATGCGCCATCGGCGAGGCGGCCGGCGACAGGGCCCTAGGGGCCAGGGTTAGTCGCCGTCGTCTTCCCATCTCGTCGACGGTGTTCCATGTGAGCTCTATATGGAGAAACACTGATGTATCAGGGGAACCTAACGTTTGCAACCTACGGAGGGGTCGTACATTTGATCCTTGCATCGAGTGGATCATTACGTTTTTCATCAACATCATCAACGTATTCTTCCGCATCAATGTTGGTGAGTTATAGATCAACCCGTTAGTATCTTCATAGTATGATCTTGGTTGTTCGTAGTAGCGGTAAAATTTTATTTTGCATATGCGAACCTCAGTGACACATTCTCAAGCCTTTTAATCTTCATCGACTGGACCCACCTAGCTCTCCAATGCCTCAAATGGTTATAGATCTGATTCAAGTTAACTCTCCGACCACATAATCTGAAGACATAATCTATAATAGCTTTCATGTCCTTCTCTTCGAATCCCTGATCCATGGAGACCCCAATCTTGATGAAATGACAAATCCTATTTTGGACGAAGGTGGATAAATAAGCTGGCATTCTTTCTTTGACACAAGTTATTAGACATCAACATATATCGCAGAGGCATCGGTGAGGTTGCTGACGGACCTATATGTGCCCAAATTGATCCATGAGATTCGTGTCTGGTGGTCGACGTTCGGCGCTGCGACATTTCTCTTCTTTAACTGCATCGGATGAAGATGACGGTGTCGCGGTCTGGTGACCATGGGGAAGATCTCCGGTCGACGTGCCATAAAATCTCTGACTCATCGCTTGCGACGCCCGGTTCATCGACTCAGAAAGCATCCTCAGATGCAATGGTGCTCTCGCGGATCTAGGTATGGCGGTCGTGCACCTCCTTTTTTGGCCCTAACATGGTGGCGGCGAAAGATGATGGACGATGATTTGGCGAGACACAAGTTTCTTCAAGATGGAATTGCAATTTTACTTGGACATTCTTTGTGCAAAGTTGCTTATCAAATATATTTGTATATTGACCATGTATATATAATCTCTATAAAACGGTTGTCTAACGGAATATAATAATAAGGTTAGTAAAAAAACCAAATTCTTTCTGTCAGAGAAACCATTTGTGGACATCCAAAGTTCCAAACACGCCAAAACAACCTAGTTCTAAAAACACAAATCACCACGTCTCTTACGAGGCCAGCCTAGGCGGAGGCGGCCGCCACTTCTTTTCTCGAAACAGGCTTTCGCCCAGCTATATTAATATATCAACCGTTTGAGACCGCTGCTGAGCCAGACAGCACAACGCCCAAAAGACAAAGCAAAAAGAAAAAGAAACATAAGAGAAAACAAAGCCGACAACAGTGGCTCAACGAAAACGACGATGACCCGCCACCGCTGCGCCCTTCGGAGAATTCCACCACACTCCTAGCGCTCCGAAACGTCGCATACCAAGCAGCACCCCCAAGAGGGAAAGCGACGACAACGACGATGTTGCCCGGACTAGTCCTACACTGTGTTTGGATGTAAGAATTTTACCTCGGAATTGAATTGGACTAAAAATTCCAAATCCAAGATGGAAAGGAAATGTGCTCAATTACCAATTCAGGTGTTTGGATGTGCATGGAATTTGTTGTTAGAATCAAAATGTGACACCAAATTCCAAATCCTGTTTGGATGTACAAATCATGGAATTGAAAGTTTTCTTGAGTTTTGGCAACATAAACTTATGTGTATGAAGAACAACACATTTGCAAGCATAGATAGGAAGAACAACACATGTGTATATTTGTACAAATTGAATTTCAGAAAACAAACACAATTAAGAAAGAACATGGAAGTACAAGAAATAAGAAATAGAATACGACAGGAAGAGGCCTGCTCAGGACAGTCCAGGGCCGTGGTCGCCTTTCCCCTCCGGCCGCCGTAGGCCTCCCGCCGCGTCCCCTCTGGCCGCATCACCTCCCGCCGTGTCCCCTCTAGCCGCCGCCATTCCCACTCCTGTCGATCTAGGGTTTGGGGCAGGGGCACTGGATGGGGACAAAATCCATGGCCACCTCCGGCTTGCTCTGAAGAGAAAGAAGAGTACGGAGCCACCGACAAGGAAGAGGAGGTGGAGGTGAAGATACGCCAGAGTCGCCGGAGCGGCCTTCCTACAGGAGCCGCCGGAGGGAGCGTCTTCTGTCGATAGGGGACGAACAGGTACGCGGGGCTCGTTTCCAAGCCTTTACGAGCTCACACGCTCGGAAACGAGCGACGATAAGTTACATGGGGCGCGGGCCTCGCGTGGAATTTGTTCCAGTTTCCACGCTGCAATTCGTAAGCCACCCAAACGATCGAATTCGGCTGGGCCAATTCCAAAAGTCTAATTCCGAGGCCCATTTCCTACATCCAAACACTGCGCTAGGGTTTCCCCTGATACGCTACGGGAGGTGGGGAAGAGATACACCCGACACCCTTCAAGAAGGATGATGATGCCCATAGGCGTCACCGCGTCGGTGTCAAGATGACAAGGATTTCTCCCGGCCCCTCAAAAAACCACACTCCCGGACGCTTCGTAAGGCTCCACCAAGCTCGCCACCCACCAGCACACGCCACCACGGTCTTGCAGTCACCATCGTCGTCTCATCGTGGCCACGATGTAAGGCTGGTATGACCGAAAAGAAGAAACTTCGGCGAGATCGGCGGTACAGTAACACGCGGGAGGGAACTACCTCCACCGTCGGGAAGCGATAGCCGACCGGATGTGGCAGCAGGGGCAAACCGGGCCCTCTCTGGCCCGGCTGAGCCTAGATGGGCTCATGAAGCCCCACGGCCACACTGCAGCAGGGGTATCACCATCGTTGCCAACCCTAGCCTTAGTCCATACTCCTCCGTCCACCAGTGGACCCGCCGCCACCGCAGATCCCCACCACCAAGCAGTAGCGCCATCGCCATCGTGGTCACCCGGGCCAACCGGACCACTGTTGGTCTGAGAAGAGGCCAGCGCCACCAGAACCCACCTTTGCACGACAGTAAACGTAACTGCGACAACCCTTTCGAACCACGGATTCAAGGAATAACACGAGCGCCACACTCCTGTTGCCAGGGGTCGCCGGATCTAGGCCAAGCAGGCCTAGATCAGCACCAGCGGTGGTGCAGCCGGGAGAGGACTCCCCGCCGCAGCCAACCAGCAGGGAAGGAATCGGCGCTAGGCCCGCCTGGCCAGATCGGGACCCGCCAAGCCCCAATCTGAGCCACGTCGCCGGCCGCCCCCCTCCACCACCTCGTAGCTTCCGCGCGCTTCTATCCTACCGCCGGCGCCGCCGGAGACTGCCGCTGCCATGCCTGCAGTCGCCATTGGATCGAGCTCCGAGAGCCGGACCACCTGCTGCCCCACCGCCCACACGGCCGGAGCACCCAGGCCACCACCACCAGTCCGGAGCCGCTGCTCCGGCGTCCGTGCTTCACGGCTCCTCCTTCCCTCCCCATGGCCGCCAAGCCCGAGGTTCGGCCCGCTGCAGGCCCAGATCTGGCTTGCCTTTGCGAACCTCCCGCTCGTCGCGCCGCCACCCGCTCGTCGCGCCCCAGTCGCCACCAGCGCGCAAGGAGGCTCCCCGCGAAGCAGCGCCATGGCCGGCCTTGGCCCCTGCTTGAGCAGCCCTGAGATCGGAGAGGAGAGGGCCGGGTCTGCACCACGACCTGCAGGAGACGCCTCGCCGCCGCCGTCCTCGAAAGCGCCGCGGGCTTAGCCGCCGGCTTCCTCAGGCAGGGGCGAGGGCAGGGAGGCAAGGTAGGGGGAGGCGCCGGCGGCGGGGACTGGGGTCGCCGCCCGAGACGCCATGGATGGACGACGCGGGGCCGAGTCGGGGAACCGTTTTTTCCTCCCTCTGAAGACGACCGCCGCTCTTTTTCTCCCGCCTGGGGTAGTCCTCCTCGACTTGCCGTCTCCTACCTCTTCTTCACTTCCCATGGCTGAAGAAGACCGACTCCGCGGCGGAGCCCGGCTCCTCTTCCCCTTCAGCTCGGACTTGTGCAGCAACACCGATTCGAGACCAAGGAGGAGACGACGATGCTATAAAGGTAAGGTAAGCTAATCCCCTCCTCACATATAGCACCACGAACGAGACCAAGGATTACCCACTGTCCGGACGAAAGAAATCTAGCGCCGCCGAATCGAATCGAGCGCCTCGAATCCGCCTCCCATGGCCGATCCGAGCGGGAAGAAGGACTACTCCACGGCGATTCTCGAGAGAAAGCAGTCGCCGAACCGGCTGGTGGTCGACGAGGCCTGCACCACCAATGACGACAACTCCGTCGTCGCTCTGCACCCGGACACCATGGACAAGCTGCAGCTCTTCCGTGGCGACACTGTCCTGCTCAAGGGCAAGAAGCGGAAGGACACGGTCTGCATTCTGCTTTCAGATGACACGTGTGAGCAGACCAAGATCCGGATGAACAAGGTCGTCAGGAAGAACCTGAGAGTGCGGCTAGGCGATGTCGTCTCCGTTCATCAGTGCCCAGATGTCAAGTATGGAAATCGTGTGAATGTACTCCCCATTGATGACACGGTGGAAGGAATTACCGGAAACTTGTTTGATGCCTTCTTGAAACCATACTTCCTTGAAGCTTATCGTCCTCTCAGGAAAGGGGACCTTTTCCTCGCGAGAGGTGGGATGAGAAGCGTGGAGTTCAAAGTTGTAGAGACTGACCCGGCAGAGTACTGCGTCGTCGCGCCTGATACCCAGATATTCTGTGATGGTGAACCTATCAGGAGGGAGGATGAGGGGCAGAAGCTCGACGAGGTTGGCTACGATGATGTCGGTGGAGTTAGAAAGCAGATGGCTCAAATCAGGGAACTGGTTGAACTCCCGCTGCGCCATCCCCAGCTGTTCAAGTCCATCGGTGTGAAGCCTCCAAAGGGAATACTGCTGTATGGGCCACCTGGGACTGGCAAGACCCTTATTGCTAGAGCTGTAGCCAATGAAACAGGTGCCTTCTTTTTCCTGATTAATGGTCCAGAAATCATGTCAAAGCTGGCTGGAGAAAGTGAGAGCAATCTTAGGAAGGCGTTCCAAGTGGCCGAGAAGAATGCGCCGGCCATCATTTTCATTGATGAGATTGATTCCATAGCCCCAAAGAGAGAAAAGACCAACGGAGAAGTTGAAAGGCGTATTGTTTCACAACTGCTCACTCTTATGGATGGGCTTAAATCCCGTGCACATGTGATTGTTATGGGCGCTACAAACCGCCCAAATAGCATCGATCCTGCTCTCAGAAGATTTGGTAGGTTTGACCGAGAGATTGACATTGGGGTCCCTGATGAAGTTGGACGGCTTGAGGTTCTCCGGATTCACACTAAAAACATGAAGCTAGCTGAAGATGTTGAACTGGAGCGTATTTCGAGCGGCACTCATGGGTATGTCGGTGCTGATCTCGCTGCCCTTTGTACCGAGGCTGCTCTCCAGTGCATTCGTGAGAAGATGGATATCATAGACCTCGAGGATGAGACCATTGATGCAGAGATACTGAATTCTATGGCCGTCACAAACGACCACTTCAAGATTGCACTAGGGACAAGCAACCCATCTGCTCTTCGTGAAACTGTTGTTGAAGTTCCAAATGTCTCTTGGGAAGATATTGGTGGTCTGGAGAGTGTCAAAAGGGAGCTGCAGGAGACCGTCCAATATCCGGTGGAGCATCCGGAGAAATTTGAGAAGTTTGGTATGTCTCCTTCCAAAGGTGTTCTGTTCTATGGCCCTCCGGGCTGTGGCAAGACCTTGTTGGCCAAGGCAATTGCTAATGAGTGCCAGGCTAACTTTATTAGTATCAAAGGACCGGAGCTGCTTACCATGTGGTTTGGTGAGAGCGAGGCCAATGTGCGTGAGATTTTTGACAAGGCTAGGGGGTCGGCGCCATGTGTCCTCTTCTTTGATGAGCTTGACTCGATTGCCACTCCGAGAGGAAACAGTGTTGGTGATGCCGGAGGTGCCGCTGATAGAGTGCTGAATCAGCTTCTTACCGAGATGGATGGAATGAATGCCAAGAAAACTGTGTTCATCATCGGTGCTACCAACAGGCCAGACATCATAGACCCTGCCTTGCTTAGGCCAGGGCGTCTTGATCAGCTTATCTACATTCCTCTGCCTGATGTTGAATCCAGACTCCAGATCTTCAGAGCTTGCCTCAGGAAGTCTCCTGTTGCCAAGGATGTTGACCTGAATGCTCTCGCCAAATACACACAAGGGTTCAGCGGTGCAGATATCACAGAAATCTGTCAGTGTGCATGCAAATATGCCATCAGAGAGAACATTGAAAAGGACATGGAGAAGGAGACGCGACGCAAGGAAAACCCTGAAGCCATGGAGGAAGACGAGGTGGATGAGATCAAGGCTGCTCACTTCGAGGAGAGCATGAGGTATGCACGCAGGAGTGTGAGTGATGCTGATATTCGCAAATACCAGGCCTTTGCTCAGACGCTGCAGCAGTCCCGTGGTTTTGGCAGTGAGTTCCGATTCCCTGACCAGCCGGCGGCAGCCACCGATCCTTTTGCAGCGGCTACCGTGGCTGCTGAAGAATATGATTTGTACAGTTCAATTTCCTATTATTTTGCTTTCATCTGTAAGACACGGGAAAGACTATGTAATTATTTTTAGGTGCATGTTGTGATTTATATACTGAAGATTAGAAACATTTCCTATCCTCTCCGGTAATTCCTTTCCAGAATATCTAATAGCATTGCTAATGAACCTTTTGTCATACTGCACATTTGTGTTGTAAATGATTACCTCTACTGAACAATGTCACAGCCTCTCTAGAGTGTTGACAGTTTAGCATTTGCTGAATCTTTATTCTCTGCAATGCACCGATATTTGGTTGTATTAACATCTTATATTATTTGGTTGCTGAATCTTTATTTGGTTCACAATCATGTCAAACATTTACTGATTACTTTTATTTGGCCTCCGTTTATACTAGTATATTGTTTCTGCTGGCAAAGTGCATCTCGAGTTACTGCTGCATGTTTGGGCATCTATTTTGTCAAGTTTCCATCAGGTATTCCATCATGTAACTACATGTTTCCAAGTAACGTGTATGTATGATTGCATTGCTCTTTTACAAGCTTTCAACTGCTCAAAATTCTGAATAGTCGGTCGATATAGATGTCTGGAAGACTATCTACTACTAATTTGATTTTTTTCTTCAAAAGTTCAAGGTACCTTGGAATACTAGGAGGGAATCGCATACATGGATTCTATACAATCAGGCCAATTTCTGTGCAACACTAATTAGTGATGAGAATGGACGGGCATGTTTTACTATACAGGATAAATATTACTAGTACAAGAAAATGATAAAAGTTCCTCACAACTACCCACCACCACCTTCCTACAACTTAAATATTCACTCTCTCATCTGACACCTATGTTCGATGACACTAATTATGCTCTTTGGAAAAAATGTCTACGATTTTCTTATCTTAAAAGTGCTCACCTCAGTTTGGATAAAATCCAAAGGGCCATGTCTCCCTGAGATCTTTCCATTGATCATCCTACGTGAGACCGCCAACGATATTTTCTATTACCAACTCTTGTATATGCAAGTAGCTCTCTTTATAGACAGTCTGTGCCGAGTAAACTGCAGGTTGCATTCATACCAAATGTGTACAGCTACTGTATGAATTTACACAGTATTAACTTTGTCCAGTAAATAGTAGATCCATAGAAGTACAAATTAAACAATGTCACCAATTGACAAACATATATACAAGTACCAAAATATCATGAAGTATATAAATGCGCCAACTATACTTATGTATGTTTTGAAGAAATCAGGTCCACACTTGGAAGCCATCCACCGGCAATCTATTATGAACTGCTCAATGTTAATGCCTTGCCGGTCTTTCTTCACACAGCTGCTTGACAGTCGCTGTCTCTGAAGCTGCTGTGCCTTGAATACATAGGAACATCAGCTAAGGCGCTCAAAGCTTGGATTGATGCATCAGACAGAGGGATCGAAGCATCTGCACCAGAAGTATCAGTGAGTTAAGACTTATTCTACTTCTAGAGATAGAGATATGCAAATATCTAGCAATGGACGAGTACAGGAGAATGCACTAGCCTACGCATGCAATAGCCTCTTGGGTCTTGACAATAGCTTATGGCATCTTTTACAGAGGGAAAATCGGCAATGTGCAAAAGCATTCCGCGTCAATGCATTGTGGAGAGAAAAATGCTAGAAGACTTGACAGTTTATATATATACAAGCAGAAGATAGAAAATACTATTCAGTGTCGAGTAATTACCAATTGCAAAAGATATGTCATAATCTTCATCGCCAATTGTCACACATGCTCCTGAAATTTCATCTGCAGAGGTTGTTGGGCAATGGAGTGTCACTGAACCTGTTATGTCATCTTCATTAACGTAGTATTGTCCAGAGCCAGAACCAAGGTAGAAATTGATGTCAAATGGTGCATCCTGGGAGAGAATGATTCACATAAGGATCTGAGATGACAGATATAGTTCAAATGTTGCATGATAGCGGCATGCAAATGTAGGAAGTATGAAAGCTAATAAGATTTTCAGGCCACGTTTGAATATAAGATGTTTTTTTTCCTTTTCTGAAAGAACTGGTACAAGCTCTTCCATCCATTAAGAAGAAAACACACAAACGAAAAAACAAGCCAATATCTTAGGATTGTATTTGTGCAATGTCACCCCTATAAGGCCTCAAGTTGTTGATGCGGATAGATTCTTCTGACCCTTTCCTTCTCCTTCGAGAGGCTCGACCACGTGAGATGACAATGCCGATAAAGTTGAAGATGTTGGTTTCAAGGAAATGGGGGAAGTAAAGAAGAAACTAACTACATAAATGCCTCAATGCTTACTTAAAGGAAAACTTCTCTCATGATTCATAGCTGGGGGAATAAGAGATTGACAGTATAATGCTATACGGAGTATAAAATATACTAAACGACCACAAAATTAGTTTGGTTCTCAGTAAAATTGTTAAAATGATAAATGCACTCTGGAGGATATAAGACTAGCTGAACTGCATTAAGAATTTTTTTCAGGGGCTATTGTATAACAGACATTACTTACATCATCGTTTGGCGTTAGTCGTATGGATCCAAACCTTTTAAATGTGCACTGCTTCGAATGACTGCCTGAAGTGCTTTGCTCGGCATCTGTTTCATGAAACTTTCTCTCTGCAAAATTCAAGTTTTGATGCCAATGAAGCACTTCAGTTCATGGTTATGGAATTACTATTATCAAAAAAGATGACAGATATGTAGACTATATTACTCTGTTGATGTCCTTGCATAAATTTTGGTTCCAGCATCATCGATCCTTTGGAAATACTCTGGTTGACTGGTCTTGGTTTTCCATTATCAATTTCGTAATCAGGTTGACGGCAGGACAAAGTGTCATATGCAACTTTGCTCCATTGTCCCACCTGGTCCTGCAAAGGTGAACCTCAATAAATAAACAGACCTTTCAGCATGTACATGAATTTGTGGCTGCTGCAAAGCAAGACTAACAACCCTTTCAACTTATTGCAACACTAGGTTCAGAACTTCGTGCCTTTTTTAGTAAATGGAAGAATACCTCTTGGCCTATGAATCGTGAGATGCACACACCCAAGAACTTTATGTTCCCGTATTACATGTGCATTGAGGAGATACCTGACCAATTGAGGATTAACATCCACCGAATGCATCTGTTGTTTGTTGTTTTGTTACAATCGAAACTGTCATGAGGTCAAAACTAAAAATTCCAGTTAATATCTTATTATTAAAATAAGAAATGTATGGTCCAGAAAAAATGATTATTGAATCCTGATGTATTTCTCTTGTATGCAGTTAGCTGCTATGTTACTAAATTACTAATTCAGTACGCACAACCTGCAAGGCTGCAATTCAGAAATTTTTCGTAGAAGCTCACAATCAGTATGAGAGGAACACCTGCATCGGTTTATTGAGGTCATTGAAGGGGGTGTACTGGTCACCGGTTGTCACTCCAATAATCTGATAGAAAGAGTTGAAGAACAGGACAACATTATGGCCTTCCACGCTGAAAGAGTAAAGCTCCTTTCCAGGATCACACATCTTAGCATGATCAACAATGGTCGTCCATACTAACTTTGTGGCCTTCGTGAGAACCTAAATGCAGAGGGGAACAAAATTACTTGTTATTGTACTCATTATCAAAATGAGCAAAAGATGCTAGTCATGAAATTCCTTTCTTACTTTGCGGAGAGTATGTTCATCCTTGTAATACGACCTCAAGAAGTCCTTCACATAAAAGATGCTACTCCTTTTCAGTGCCTCATGAAAGACACCATCCTTTGATATTTTCTTGAGGCGCCAAACATCATCATCCGATGTTGGAATGATATGCTTTTGGGATCCTGCAAGTACAAGAAAGAGATAAGAAACAGATTGATCACCAGTACGATATTGCAAATATTTAAGGCAATACTTCAAAAAGATTAATCAATGGATACCTTCTCCACGACGGTCCTTCACAGTGAAAGGCTCAGTTATGCCTTCCTGGACTCGCTCACCAAGCTCGTCAACAATCATAACCCCTAGCCTGAACTTTCCGCTCCTCATGAACTTGGAGTTATCAATAAAAGTAGCGTCACGGAGATCAGCCTCGCCATTCTTCAGGCTAAGCTCCAGGTCTCCCGTCAGCACTACCCCAGCTTTGTCCCGTGGACGAACAATATGTCTTCTGAAATCCTCTGATGTCCAGTAATCTTCACCATCTCTGTTGAAATCGCCATCAAGAACAACAATTTTGATCTTGGCAGAAAGAAAGCGGCGGGAACTGTTCCCTTGTTGGTTATTCTCCTCCAAATGTATCTTGAGAGGATCTCCATTTGCCGCGCAGATGCCCTTCTTTGTGAAAACCTCTTTGCTCAAGCCATTCCTGAACATAAGCTTGTATCTTGGAGGCTGGTTCTGATCAATCAGTGTTCTGCCCAAACTGTGTAACACAGCACATGGGAAGATGAATTCAACCATGGCATAATACATGATATTCAACACTGTGGAACAATAAGTACATTTTTTTCCTTTTGAGATCACTAGTACTACTACTTTAAGTTGCGCAGAAAGTAGTGCTGGTACCTAGGAGCATGGCTTAAATAGCCTGTAAGTGCTTTAGTCACCGCCGCTGGTATCTGTCAAAGGAAGAGGAAGCCTTTAAGACTTAACTTCAGGCTTACTAAATCAAAGTAAATTAGAAGGAAAAAACTTATGAAAGACTACTCTCTTCATATTATGCATCACAAGCACAAATAGTACCATAGTTCAAAATGCATACAAATAATACTAGTATATAAAATATACTACTAGCACAGATTATGTAATATGCTTGGAATCATGATTTACAAGGTCATGATCTGGCTATGATTCTGCGATCCAACCCTATGATCCAGGACACGCTGTACAGGGTTTCTGTCCTGACATCATTTATAACAGATGGTATCAAAGTCTCAAAGATTTATGAATTCATTTTTACAAAGCTGTCCTTTTTTTGGAATCGTGCAGGAGAACTGCATGTAGTATCATAAAGAAGAGAGAAAGCCAAAAGAATGGAGAGTGGCGTTTTATAGCCTGAGCTACATGTAGCTCTTTTTTTTCAAATGGAACTTTTTGAAGTTTCAAAACAAAATCTGAAAATAGATGTAGGCAATGATGTATTCCATCAAAGTGTAAATCTGAAATCGAAATACCTTGTATTCTAGGCTGTGCAAAAATGACAAAAGTGAGGATCTAAAGTAGTGAACGGTGAAAATTTTCGAACCTCCAAAATTTGTTAGATTTATCAGTTTTGTGTGGCCCAGAATACAAGGTGTTTTGAGTTATGATGTTGCACGTTGGTGGAATACATCATTGTCAACATCTAGGATTTGTTTCAGAATTTTTTGAAACTTTAAAGATCTCGTTTCAATTTTTTGAAAAAAAAGAGAGCTACATATAGCCCAAGCTACATTTGCAGTTTAGGGCCACCAGACCCTAGGACAGGAAGGGAACAATCCAAAAGAACTGAACTACATATACAAACCAAAGGAAAAAAATAGTGAAATGAATACTTACAAACACAAAGAAGAGCGCTACGACTACCACTTAAGCCTCTGGAATGGTGAATGGCCAGCACTAGCGATCTCCAAAAGCTGTCCTTTTACTCAGTAAACTAGGTTTCAGCCAAACTTACAGCACCAATGAAATTACCTGAGGTTTTAAATTCGGACAAAGGGCCTGAAATTTCGGTTGAGTCTCACTCATGCTCATCAGACATTTCAGGAAAAATTGATTTTTTTTAACCATGTCCGAGATGAAGGGTCACTGATCTATACCACTGGAATTTCCAGAATCCAGACAAATTTGAAATGGTTAACCCCACTAACGGAGCCAACTCAGTATGTACAGGGCTAAATTGATTTCAGTAGCAACAGTTAATCCTCGTCATAGACGTAAACCGGTACGAGTAATTTGTTCATGAGGTGTGAGATGATCGATTACCCGGCTGATGGCGGACTCCACCGCGGCCTCCACCGTGGCCTCCAGCCTCTGCATGCAGCTGGCGACCAGCTCCTCCAGGTGCCTGCACCCCCTGATCTCTCTGCAGCCACGCACCGCAGATCAATCAATCAGCCCAGGCACCAACAGTCAACAATTCCCCCAAAACAAAAACGGATCAAGAAACTGAACATGTGGGAAGAGGAAGAGGAAGATTGGAGACTCACAGGTCGAAGGAGCGGCACCTCTTCTCTAACGCCGGCGAACGCGGAGGCGAAAGCGAAGGCAAACCCCCTCCGCCAACGCCGCCGCCGCCGCCGCCCTCCAGCTGCCGCTTCAACGGCATCGGAGTACGTGACGCCAGCGGCTGCAGCAGAGCCGCAGGCTCTGCAGGTCAAGATACTCTCGCTCGCTTGCTTGATTGCTCGAGCTCGAGTCTAGACTCTAGTCAATGCGCGCGTGTTGAGCTAGCGAGGGGGAAATGTATCGCATTCGTGTATATATATATATACACCTCGCTTTGAGACGAAGGGGGAAATGTACCGCATTTTTCCTCTTCCCCCGTTACGGTTCCGGAGTAGCAGGGCCTGCAGGGGGTGGGGGAAGAAGATTCCGCGTGAGGGGAGGGCGATGAGCACAAGTGCAGAGCTGGACCGTAGGACAGTGAGAGTACGGAAAGTTGTCCGTCAGCATGATAGTAGCATCCGTTTTTATTTTGAAAAATCAGTACCTAACCGTTTTCCATTCCAATTATAAACATCAAATTTTGTGGGTCAACAAATGGAAAAAAATGTTTTAAAAAATTATTATTCTTTTGGCGAAAAGGCTAAAGGTCATATGGTAGAACAAACTCCTATAAAAACATCCTTAAGAAATCAAAAATAACATCCAACATCAAGAAGGTATTGATGTTTTCTTTCTCGTGCATCCAACGGCGGTAGGTTTGGCGCTGTTTCTGGACCTGCAGATCACCACCTTGAGGTAGGATAATATTGTTTTAGCATCCAGGAGCAGATGCAAACCACGACCGTGATCTACGAAGCAAACCATTGCTTTAGAGAAGAAAAGGTCAGAAAGGTCCTGAACGATACCCAAGTCTGGCCAAACAGAATGTGGACCACGAACCTCACACACTCCCCGACAAAGCCAAGACTGAGCAACCATCATCGATCAAAACTGAAGTCGGAGAACCGAGACGCACAACCATGCCATCCACTTCACACGATAGCGGTGCGGAGCCTAACCTGCAACACACATAACCAAAATGAGATGCAACTAGATGATTCAACTGGCCTCCTCAATGCCATCGGCGAGACCGCCGCCGGTGAGGTCGACGAGGAGTTGGGAAAACTTTATTCTTGTTCCACCTACCGCTGCTATCACCATCGTATATATTTTTGTTGTCGGTTGACCAAACCTAACTTTGGGACCTAACTATAGTGTCGAACGTAGGTCTGGAGTCCCTAGTCCTTCCTTCCATAGGAGCAGCAAGCAAAGGAGGCGAGGACCCAATTGCCAACCGAGGATGAAGGAGACAAGATGGTTGCAAGAGGGGACAGTTAGGGTTTCTAGGGACTCTTTATCTTCGTGTGTACAAAATAAAATATTATTTGGTGAACCATAAAATATAATGTGAGGATTTTATGAATAAAGTCTAGCATTTGATTTTTTATGCTTAATAAAATCCGAAGGTAGTTCCAATGCATTGTTGACCAGCAAAGTTTATAATTCATATGCTTTCTCTTTAAAAAAAACAAAAAGTTTCTACAGAATTAAAAGACCAATCTTGATGCAGAATTTGATAGTCTTTGATAAGGGTGGACACCTACCATTGGGATCGGAAACAACACTCTCTGCGTATCACTTCAGAAAACACCACTACCACCGCACCATTTAGAAAATATTGGAATTATGGATATTCAAGTCATCATAATCGTATCACTATAAATGAAAACTTCACCTCTCATAAAAATAATATTACAACTTAACGAGATAGAGTAGGCATCAAAATTAGGGTTTCATCCCTAGTAGATTAGGGGTACAACCACCCTCCTGACCATCAAACTACGTGTCTGTTCTTAAAGAAAGAGCATATCTGCTTGAGCCTAAAGCAATCCCATCATAATTTTGGGTAGCTAACATTTATATAAAGTATTTGTTATCTATGTTTTAGCGAAAGTCGACAAAATGATAGAGTTAGCTAAATATGTGGAAGTCAACCGTAAATCCAATTCGGCTCACGATTGCGATGAACCAATTGTTTGAAAACATAATTCAAGGTACAAAAAAGAAATAGACAAAAATATACGCATGTGTATCCGGAAATTCTATGTTCGCACACAAGTTTTGGAAAAAATACTTGCTTGTATACATAATCTGGTGCAGAAAAAACAATCTCTGATGGAAGTTAACAAATTTTAGACCAATTTTCTTGACAATTTTGTGTTTAAAGTTTTTGACTAAACTTGCGGCCAACCGGCTACAGGACAAAATCCTTGCTTGCATACATAATAATCAATATGGTTTCTTAAGGTCGAGGTCAATTCAGGATTGTCTAGCATGGTCCTTCGAGTATATACACTTATACCATGCTTCTAAGAAGCCCACTCTTATTGTCAAGCTTGATTTCACAAAGGCCTTTGATACGATTGAATATGAGTCAATTATTCAAGTAATGAAACATAAGGGTTTCTATGAACAATGACTCCAATGGGTTAGAAATGTCTTAACCTCGGGTACTTCTGCTATTCTTTTGAATGGAATACCTGGCAAGCAATTTGTATGTAAATGTGGAGTTCGTTAAGGGGACCCTCTCTCACCCTTATTGTATACATTTGGTTCGGATATGTTGCAGTAAATGAGATAGTAAGACATGGAGGAATAAGTAGGCCGACTGAAACTAATGATGAGGCTTTTCCTATTATCCAATACGCCGACGACACTCTTTTAATTATGCCTGCTAATTTGACTTGAATGAGAGTTCTAAAAAATTGTTACACAAGTTCACGTTGTCCATTGGATTGAAGATCAATTTTACCAAATCGCATATGATTCCAATTAATGTGCCAGAGGATCTCATGAAGATCTTGGCCGAGGATTTTAGATGCCATGTGGGGACAATGCCGTTTACTTACCTAGGGCTTCTGGTGGGAACTACTAGGCCCACTATTAGAGAGTTGATGCCTTTGGTAAGTCGGCTTGAGAGAAAACTCACCTCAAGTTCTAGCTTCCTATCTCAAGGAGCTAGATTACAACTGATTAATTCAGCTTTAGCATCTATCCCACTACAATTTTTGTGTACGCTTCAATTGGCTAAATGTCTAACTGATCAATTGGATAGAATATTGAGACGGTGTCTCCGGAGGGACAAAGTTGATGAGCCAAAACAATCTTTAGCAGCTTGGGGTCTGGTTTGTAGACCAAAGGAGAATGGAGGCCTTGTTATCAATGATTTTCAGAAAAGAACGCCGCCCTATTGATTAAATTCCTTGATAAATTCTACAATCACCGAGACATTTCCTTTCTTATTATGTTGAAATTTGAAAAGGTGCCGCATGTTGAGAATATTTCTAGATCATTTTGGTGGCGTGATGTCATAAAACAAGTGGATAATTTCAGCGGGGTATCTGTTGTCAAGCATGGTAGAGGAGACACGTTCTTATCTGCCATTATCCTCACATGAGGACACTACAATGCAAGTTAATCCCTTAGTGTTAGTTCAGCAAAATGACACCTGGAGCTATAGTTGGGTGATGTTTACTTAGCGGGAGAATTTTATAAACTCATCCATTCACATATCCAAGTTCCAAATGCTATCAAATGGATATGGAAGTCGAGATGTGTTATGAAAACCAAACTATTTGCCTAGCTGCTATTAATGGACAGACTAAACACTGAGATTTACTGTAAAGACGACACTGGCATGTGACAGATGATACACACTGCAAGCTCTGTTCTACTAGGACCTACGAGGATAGGATCCATCTGTTTTTCGAGATTTACTGTAAAGACGACACTGGCATGTGACAGATGATACACACTGCAAGCTCTGTTCTACTAGGACCTATGAGGATAGGATCCATCTGTTTTTCGAGTGCAAATTTTAGTGTCCGTATTTGGAATTAGCTGCAGGTTATCTGGAAGCCACAAGACGATTTACAAACTGTATTGGCTGAGGCCAAGAGGAGCTTTGGTAAGCCTTTTTTTTCATAGAAGTTTTGATCACCGCATGCTGAAATGCATGGCTCCTTGGGAATGGGAAGATTTTCAAACAAGAGAGACATGTGTTTACTCCCTCTGTCCGAAAATACCCTGCATTTTAGGTTTTGTCAAGGTCAAACTTTGTGAAGTTTGACCAAACATATATAAAAATTTATATGCATCTATAATACAACATAAGTACCATTAGAATCGTTGTAAGATATATTTTCATATACCGTTCGGTGATATAGATATTTATATTTTTCTATATGTTCTATCAAACTTCATAAAGTTTGACTTTGACTAAACCTAAAATGCAGGGTAATTATTGACAGAGGAAGTACAAAATAGAAATAGAAATTTGTACATGACATCTCCCTTCTGCACTATAGAATTAAGGCTAAATACAGGGACAGTCTTCCGGCTTGGATAGATGGCTTACATTAGACTTTTCTAGGTTAGGTCTATTTATGTACATAGGCAGGTCTCTTTTATTCCCTTTCTTTTCTCTTTTGTAATATTTATTTATTGTTAATAAAATTGATATGGGGTTGTTGCCTCACAGTTTCCGGTCAAAAAAAATTGGGAAAAGAACATCTTTTGTGTTCTATGTAAAAAACAAATTTGGATGCTCCGAGATGACTATTCTTGGATTTTTGTTTGCATTTTTCACAAAAATCACATAAATGCTATTTTCCCGCTTGTGTACGAACAATTCAGAATTTTTTTACATGGTAAAATTTATTTTTTATGTATTTTCATAATAGGTTTATTTAAGCCAAAACACGGCCTTCAAAGTCAACAATTTTCCAACTACCCAAGTGAGGTAATTCATAGTAGAGAAACAACTAGGGGTGTTAGGCCATGTACAATGAGAGGTGTTTAGAGGAGTGCTTACAAAAATAAACCAACCATTTTGTTAAGCATTGGTGTTTATTTCTAGGGCCTCTGAAAGGATACGGATGTCGCCTAGAGGGGGGGTGAATAGGCGATTAAAACTTTTCCTAGAGTGGCTCAACAAAGGCGGAATAAAACTAGTGTTTACTTTGTTAAGCACAACCTAGAAACAACTAAGGTTCACCTATGTGCATCAATAACTTATGTTAAGCAATACAAGCAACAAAATGATAGCAAGATATATAGTACTTCAAGCACGAAGGCTATCACAATGTAAAGTGCATAAGTAAAGAGCTCGGGTATAGAGATAACCGAGGCACGCGGGGACACCGATATTTTACCGAGTTCCTCCCAACATGGAGTACGTCTCGTTTGGAGAGGGGGTGGTATCAAACCACCAACGCCACAAAAGGTCTCCCTTATTTTCCGGTGAATCTCACCCCAATGGGATCGATCCACGCTTCCACTATCGGTGCACTTGTCGGTGGCAACCGGAACCTCTCACAAGGTTGGGGCACTTCTTCACAACTTAATTGGAGGCTCCCAACGAACGCCACAAAAGGCCTCAACAAATGCCACCAAGGCCACAATGCCACCAAGGCCACAAAACCGTCTAGGGTTCCAAGAACCCAAGAGGGACAAGCTCCAATGAGCAACTCAAATCAAATCCTCCGAGGAGAACTCAAACCGATGCACCAAATGCAAATGGCAAGAATGCCACAAAGATGCTCAAATCCCTCACTCTCAAGTTTCAACAAAGCTACTAAAGCTATTGGGGGAACAAGGGAGGAGGAATCAAAGAGAGACAAAATCTCCCAAAATCTAGATCCCCAAAGATACACTCACAAAGAGATGTTTTGGTTTGGTCAAAACATAGATCTAGATCTCCTCCAACTACCCCTCAAATATATGCAAGAATCAATGGAGGGGTGAGTAGAAATCAAGCTCAAAGAGTAAAGCAAATGGGGGCAAAGCTTGGACAAAAGGAGGAGAAAGAAATAACCCTAAATGAAAATGAACAAAAGACTTATATAGGGTAGACAAAATCTTCCCGTTGGGGCATTTTTCTGGACGGTCCGGTACCGCAAAAACCCGGTACTACCGCACCCTGCGAGCACAGCCAGGAAAAACGAATCAAGGGCAGCAAGTGGATCTGGAGCCAGCGTACGCGCGCGTGCCAGCGCAGTTGTGGGGCCAAGCAGCGGCAGTGGCAGCGACAGCAGCAGGTGGGGCTAGGCGCGGGAATCTGCAGGCGCGGGCGTGGGATTGGCGGCGGAAGCGAGCGAGCGAGTGCTGCGGGCGAGGTGGGATCGACGCACGTGGTCAACGCGCGAGCGGGGCCGCGGGGAAGCAAGCAGGCGCTGGATCTGGGGATTTTCTGGGCAGATATTTCTGGGCCAGCCAGTAGTACCGGATTTAGGTACCTAGCGAGGCAGAAAAAACGGGCCGTTTTTAGGCCCGGGCGGTAGTACCGGCCCGTCCGGGCGGTACTACCGCTCGGCCCAAAAAACAGACTGACAGACAAATATTCAAACGACAATAACTTTTGACTGGAAGCTCCGATTGACCCGATTCAAATTGTGTTGGATAGAGGACGACAAGGGCTTTCCAATAAAAAGTGGAAATATTGATTATCACCAAGTGAGAAAGTATCAAGTAGAATAATGTGATATACCTCACTTGATGAGAAACCGAAAAGCCGCATAAATCAAAATCTCAACAATATACAAAAGGGAGATCCGATTTTGATGAACAAGAGCTTGTTATGGAGATTATCACAAGCTCTATATCCTCACATGGATAAGACCAAATAACAACCAAAAACGATGATACCTTTGCCTTGAGCATTCCACTTAAGCTCGATGTCGACGATCTTGCCCTTCTTAAGATGGAACGCCTTTCTTAATTCCTCATCATCGACCTCGCATATTGAGCTTGCCCAACATATCTTTTTTGCATTTCATCGACCTTGAAGCCAACACATGCTCCAAGCGATGCCAATGGACAAATCCTACAAGTATAACTTAATACACACATTAGTCCATAAAGATTGTCATTAATTACCAAAACTACACATGGGGGCCCAACATTCAGCCTCTTTGATTCTTAGGATAGGAAAATCAAAGGAACCGAAAAGGGATAGAAATAGGAAAGGATGGCAGGTACAACACTTTCCTCGTTCCTTGTGCATAGGTTTTGAAGAATGAGCTCCAAGTGGATTTTCCCAATCCTGTACTATTTGCCTCCAAAGTGAGACCTAAAGGAAAATTTCCTCTAGTTTTCCGTTGCACCATTCCTATGAATCAAAGAAGTGAACGGTGCCATCCTTGGAAAATTTCCTAATCCTGCACATTTCCTCCATGTTTCCTCCAAATCAAAGGAGCCCTAGAAGAGGAGTCTAGTTAGGCATCTACCAAGTATGAATAAGCAGCGATGCTTAAAGAAAATTGGTTTATTTTTCTAAAAAACGTCCTAAACATCTTGCATTGTACATGCTCTTATGGTTTCCAACCATAGTTTATCCGGTCAAAGTTTGGCAATTTACCATATGTTTAGTTCTTGCCACACTTTAGGGATGCCACAAATTAATTATACATTGTTTATACACACCAAAAGGGCAATTTGCTACTTTGCATTTTCTTTTATTTTTTTTGCAAAATTCCACCAATCTATTAAAAAAATCATCAACAACGGTACAAAAGGCCCAAAAGTAAAAATCTACAAATAGATCTTTGGACCACCTAGCGACGACTACAATCACTAGCGTGGGCTAAAGACACGCCGCCATCCTCGTCCCTCCAGCGTCGGAGCCGAACAAAATTTGTCGTAGTAGAGCTTGTTGTAACAGACATACGAGAAGTCGTCAAGTTGAGATCACGAAGGATCAGCGTACCAAAACAGTAACCATCACCATTCGTGATAATTATAGATCGAGAGACTAAGCTGAAAACACAAACCAACGTGCATCCGGCAAGATCCGCATGACACAAATTATAGTGCATAGAGTGTCGGACTAGAAGTTCTTTTTTCCCTTTTGGAGCCTCTTTTACACAATTTAGTCTGAATTAATGGTTTGAGAAGTACTTTCTTGGTTTCATAATTCTTATCATGATTTTAGTTTAAATTTAAGCTAAAACACCGATAAAAAAGTATGCAACAGAAGAAGTAAAAGAATAATTACAGCAGTAAAGCGGAACAACGAGAATGGGGAATGTGACGTGCCCCGATCGTTTCATCTGCTCGGGAATCTTGCAAAGATCTGACTTCGTCGCCATTTGCGCGTAAATAAATCATAGAAATATAACCCTTAACGCGTTTGGAACGTGGGGGCAGTGTAGGATTGGGTAGGCGCTAGACGACCAGCGTCACAAGTCTCCTGTGCGTTCGTCGTTGCTAGTACCTGAGAGCATCTCCACTCGTCTACCTAGTCGAAAATCGGTCCAGTCGTGTATCTAAGGACCTTTTTTTGTCGTATTTGGACTAACTTTGGTCCGGACTAACTAGGCCGAACCCACGATCCCGGGTATACCCTGGGGACGCCGGACGAAGCGAATTCGACGAGTGGACCAGCCTGTCAGCGACACAAGCCGACTCGCCGCCATCCTTCCCGCCGTTTTCCTTTTTCCGTCCTCGCCGCTACACCCCTCCCGCCATTCTTCCGGCCTAGAAAAGTCGTACATCTCGCCGTCTCTCTTCACAGTCCCTCACACCACCGCAACTCCGGCGAACTTCGGACGTTCGCACCTTTCTTCCTCCTCAACTCCGCCGAGAAGCCATGGTTGGCCGACGCACGCTGTCGCCGCGGGAAGCCCAGCTGCTCCGTGAGGCGCGCTATACGGCCCCGCCGAACACTCGTCTCCCCCTAGGCTGGAAACTCAGCGTCGGCGGGATCCCTGTTCCGCCGGTGCCGGACGGAGAGGACCTCGTTGGAGAGATCCAGGCGGCTATCGCCGCCATGCAAGACCCATAACTCGCCGGAGAGATCCAGGCCGCTATCGCCGCCATGCAAGACCCGGATCTCGCCGAGTATCAGAGCAACCTGGTCTTCTGGAAGCAGTTTTTCGCCGACAGGCGCCTCGAGGAACTCGCCCGATACGACGGACCGCCGGGCTCGCCGCCGCCACCGCCGCGTAACAATATGGCTTACCGCCGCTGCTGGTGGAGCGTTCCAAGGCGGACTCTCGCCGGAGTCATGGCGCACATCGAGGCCGGCAACAACCCCCGCCTCGGCCTGTAGTTGCGGCGTCCGGCGTCGATCACGGCGACGTCCTTTTCTAGTTATGAAAACCGATGTACTATGTGTCCCCTTGCCTACTTTAATGAAATTCCGCCTATATTCGCCGAGTTTAAGTGAATTTAGCCGAATTTGGGTACTCGGCCTGGGTACGCGAGTGGGAAACTGGACATACCCAGGCCTAAAACTTGTGCCGTCCGGCCAGAAAAAAGTCCGGATTTTGGCATGGGTTTGACCGACGAGTGAAGATGCTCTTACAATGGCCTACAAATAGTTTGCGATTCCTGCTATATTTTAGTTTTCCATCCTTCTTTATCAACACATGCACCATAAATCTGTACCGTGGAGACATCATTTTCTTAACACTTCTTAGTAAAAAATATTCTTCCAACGAAAATATTTTCTAATGCAATAATTTTTTTCATGGAAACTCACCTTGATGAAAGATGCATATATGATTTCCATTCTTGAAATGCAAGGATTGGAATCAATTATTTTTTCTAAAAGGATAATTGGAATTATTATCGGCTCAACAGATTTATTATTACATTATTCAACAATGAAGAACTGGTTTCATAAGAAAATCAGCCCGAGTATGGAACTAACAATTTGCTCTATACTATATGATTGCAGCATATGATCAAACTAGAATGAGAAAGATGCTGAAACACATGAAATGAGGTCTGCAAATAAAGAGGACCAGTTCATTTCGGCAGTCATTTCGCCTCCCAATTATACATACAACAAGGGCCACAGGAGCCCCCTGACACCATCTCAGGTACTCATAAGATTACCTAAGCTATACATATTATATCTTATTATTCATGCGACACCCGCGCATGCATACTAAGGAACATCCAATATTCACATCAGTCATCCTTCTCATAACCCCACAACAATGTTGCCATCTGTTTTTAATGGCAACGCGACAAAAGGCAGCAACTTGCACTAGGTATTGTTCGCTGAAGCAAGAGCTGCCTTCTCAATCAATTCTAATAAGACATTCTTCACAAGGTCTCATCAAACATCAGGGACAGCACCAGCCCCTGCACAAACTGGCTCCTCCTGGTTCTCTCCTCCTTCACCTCAGGGAGCAAAGGCTCCTCAACACTGTCCAAGAGAACACCATAGTCAGCAGGCCATCATACAGAGCATACAATCAATGATTACTATACAAAAAAAAATTGTCCATACGATATCACCTATTATCAGACATATTCCATAGAGACAGGAAAAAATAGCATACTAAAAGTTAATGGCTTCATGAATCATCCTCAATGACATGTTTCTTAGTCTCCTACTAGAATTCTCAAGCAATTGCATATAGAAATTGACACCAAACCCTTGGCGTAGTCATACGAGTGAATGGAGTATGTTAGGGTTGTGAACAAATTCAATACCTTTCTGCTGCTTTCTGTTCCGAGGACTCACTTTTCTCAATAACTTGATCCAAGAACTCTTCTTGTGCATCTTTTGGCAAATCTTCATCAATGAAGCTACCAACAAAGGAGGAGAGTAGAGGATCAGGCACTGTGTTGAATGAGGGAGCACGAGAGGATCCACCATAACGGTACTGTATGTGCGCCGCATCCTTTTTCAATGCGGAATATGTTGAAGAATGTGATCCAGATGAAACTCGCCGGCTTCTCCACCTTCCCTGCATGTCATGTGGGCAGGGGGAATAAGATTAGTTAATATCCAAATAAATACTGGATATTTTAAAATAGGAAGAGGTTATTTAAATAAAAAAAGACAACAGAACATGGATAGAGTATCCTTTATTTACTGATCAATAAAGTACTGCTATATAAGGGACATCACATGCACCAATCATCAAGCAATAAGAGATTGATAATCTACCATCCCCCTCGCTCGTCCTCCCAAACCAATGTTCTACTCCTCAATACCCTATGTCGTGCCATATGGCCATCTTTATGGTGGTAATTACCAAGTTTCTCCATGCATGTGGATTTTGTTTAAGGGAGTCAAACACTAGATACTTAATGATCTGGCTTCCATAACTATCAATCATGACTGATCAGTAAACACAATATATTACAAACAGTTTCAGGTATATATTATTGGTAATAACTGACTGATGAACGAATACAACTTTTGAAAGTACTGATACCTTGAAGAAACTGGGATGCTGCAAAGTCATGTGCCCAACCAAGTCTATACCAACCCTATCTGTGCATATAGGGCATACCTGAAAGAACAAAAGGAAAGTACAAGCAGTAAGCACCTAAACTGCTAATGGTTGGCATAGTCATGGGTGAATATGACAGATTGTTCCATAAAATATGAATCACATACAAACAAGTAACCAAAGATATTTGAAACAAGAAAGGAGTAAAGCTCAACCTAAGTGGTACAACGTCGACTCGGAACAGTAAGCTTATAACCTAAGAGAAGATATGAATGAGATTCAATTAAACATTTCCAAAAGAATCTTAACTCACCACTTGTGAGCAGAGCGATGAAAGCATAAATCATATGAACACTCAATAATCAATGGCATGTGAAACACAAACTGAATTAGCAATCCATGAAAGAATAAAACAAATAAAGAGCTACTGCACTTTCATTGCCGAAACATTAATTTACAATACCAACCACACACTATTGCTGCTGCCTGCTGGCCTATAACTATTATAGTGGCGCCCGCGGAAAGTAACATACAAAAAAATAGCAGCAGCAAGGCCAACCACATATCACACTAATAATTAATTGTAGAAACCATTATCGAGCTTTTACTCCAACACTAGACTCAATCGGAGTGTGTAAAATATTGACTCCTCAACCCTTAAACTCCTCTTATTCAGCACTATGTCACCTTCCCTGATTTGGAAATATAGGACTGTGATCTTCTGTTTAGTTGTCCAGTCTTATGATGGCAAAACTACCCTATACTCCACTTCCATCGAGAGAGTCAAACTTTTTTTTTTGAATTAGATTTGATTGTGACCCTGGTTTTGACATAATCCATGGCAAGTGGGCAACTTCAGTTGAGGGCACCCAGCCTTTTGTGCAATTTTCTTTTAAGTTCACATACGATGATGATGCAATATTGTAAAATTATGATTCTGAGTTGAGCATTGCTCCATTGTTCCATTTACAAGATTTTCATTACGTTGATGTTATTTAAGAAATGGAACCATAATTTTCAATTAAAATAACTACAATAGCTACCACAATGGCTTCAATTGAGGGCCTCACATTAGACATATCACACTGAGAGCACCTGAAAAACTCTACTTCCTCACACACCTATGGAAATAAAGGCATTTAAGAACTACTCCCTCTGCTCCACAATATAAGCCTTTTTAGCAAGGTAAAACAGGTTGCTAAAAAGTAAAAAGGCTTATATTGTGAAACACAGGGAGTAGTCAAGATATGAACTTGTGCACGTGGAGAACTCGATATGAACTTGTGCACGTGGAGAATTCGATAACATACTGCACACTATTTACCAAAAGCAGCTCACTCAAACTACGAACAGCTTGAACATATTAGTCCCGATTTTCAACCAATAGTAGCATATAGTTTGTCTCACCAACTGGAAGTATTATAAAAACTACATGTTCAAGATATCATATGATTGTAACAAGTAGGGATGCAAACGGATAGGATAATTCCAAGCTGAATACGTTTCTGAATCTCAATCCGATCCAATTACGTCCCTACTAACAAGTAAGCCACATGGACTTCTCGTTGTAACATCAACTTCAAGCATCTACTGAAAATCTAAAAACACCCGTATCATTATCATAAGAGATGAACCTAAACATTAGTTAGATGTTTGGACACATGTAGCCAAGGAAATTTCTGATATTTGCAAATAAAAAGAGCTCAACAGTGCTGCCATTATGATAACGTCATTACTCCCCAAATTCCCATATCATTGGATTATTTAATTAATAGATATGCTCACCGTAAATAAAGATAAGCTGATGTAGTTAGGTTTTTTATTGAAATCTTATCAAGTAATAATGAAATACCAATGCCACAAATGGAGACATCAAATCAAAGCACCCAACAGGACCTTCTCACAAAGGAAGGGAAATGGAGCCCGAAAAAATGAATTCAATCATCCAACAAGTTATGACGTAATGCGCAAGCAACTTACACGTTACATAAATACTAGTGGACCTTAGATTGACAAATTGAAAACAGCTCAAACATGCACAATATACGAGCAAAAGAACTTTGAATTCTTTGCTCAAATACCTAAAGGCAGCTCAAAAATGCTATCTGTACTAACGGAGGCGAGAACCCAGAAAACAAATACCACACAAGTCATACACCAGAAAATTCCTAACTTTGCTACCAAGATATCGCAAAACTAAAATCACCACACAAGTGCAACTCCCCCAAGACTCCAGGAAATATAAATAACAGCAACATGTTATACATGGCATTAACCAGAAACCCTAAATTTTTGAGCTAGAGGCACCCTAAGCATCAGCACATATATTTCCATGAATTCTGAGATGAAATTACCCCGGCCTTAGTCTGGACGTGGTGCTCGTCGTCGATGTGCAAGCACAGGCCGACCCCGTCAAACTCCTCGCCGCAGAAGGGGCAGGCCAGCTCCTCCTCCGCGCCCCCCTCCTCCTCGTCCTCGTCGGTCCCCTCCGCCTCCTCGAGACGCATTAGCGCATCTGCGACACACAAAAACCCCGTCAAAACCTCCCCATAGAAGCCTCAAAACCAAACGATTTCGCTCGAAGATCAGATCTTTGGAGCGCCCGGGTACGAACCCTGGAGCCTGCTCTCGGCCTGGAGGCGCTCGAAGGCGTCCATGTCCATGGCGGCGGCGGCGCCTGGGGGCGGAGGGTTCCTGCCTTTCTTGGCCGGAGCGGAGAGCGCGCCCGCCGGAGGTAGGCGGACGGCGGGACGGCGGCGGTAGGTTGAGGTCTAGGGTTTTGGGGATAGAGAGAGGGGGAGAGCGAGACACCGACACAGCTGGGGGGAGGGGAGAGAGTGTGGGTGGCTAGCTATTGGGTGAACAGGGGAGAAGCTTTTGCTTAGGGAGGAAGGAGGCTGTATTGCAGAAAACCCCTCGCAGTTGGCCTCATTTACGTGAGGTGGTAATGGGCTGGAGACCTCAAGCCCCACCGCTAATCTGGCCCGGCTGAAAAAACGCATTCCGCTCAAAAAAAAAAAAGGGGGCTGAAAAAATGTACGGAGTATATAGTACTCCTAGAACATTTCTCTTGTAAAAAGATCAGTCGAGTCGATCGACATCCCTGAGGGCTGAGTCATCAGATGGCATAGCGTCAGAAATTTTGTGTCATTTTGTTTCTGACGCCAACTGATTTATGTGTCATGTTAGAGACACCGTATGCGTGACTTCTTCTCCATCTCCGGGGAGGTTGCAGTTACCCGTTTGACATTCATGCGTTCCATGTGTACACTTTAGGGTTTTCGTTCCGTCACATAGGTCTAGGATTAGTCCATATACATACATCCCTCAGAAAAAAGAATAATACACATACGTCACTTCCTTTTAGAGAGACTTCTAAGAACATCCAGTGCACCTGTGTAACATGAGAAAAAATTTCTTCCTGAAAAATATGAGCGGCAGTAGCTCTAAGGAGTACAATACATTAAGGTTCGTATATGGTGAGTGTAAATTAAGGAACAAAAAGCTCTCGTAGCTCAGTTGGTTAGAGCACCCGTTTAGTAAGCGGGAGGTCTTGAGTTCAACTCTCAACGAGAGCATTATTTTTTCGTTTTTTAATTAACCTTGACCTGATTCGTTTCTTGCCTTTGCTTTTATTTGCTCTTTTTTAGCTGTATTTTCTCCTTATAAACAACGTACACAATTAGTTGAACATGAGGACATGATATTTAGACAAAAAATTCCTCCCCAGGTAGCCTCGCGAGAGCGGCTCCGGAGGCGCCACAAACCCTAGAAAGAAGCTCGCCTGATCTCCTCCTCTAGGCCGCTGCCGGCCGCGGAAGTGGCGGCCACACTTGGCGGGTGAGGGCGGCGCGCCTCGACAGGCCCCCTACGCGCGAAGGCGGGACGTCAACAGGGCGGCGCGGGTGGCAAGCTGGCGGCGGCGCGACAATCTAGAGGTGCTCGCCTGCGCATGGGGGGACATGGACGAACGGCGAAGTGCAAAGGCGGGAGGTGGTGCGACAACAAGACTCTGGTGGTGGCGGCGCGGGCCCAAGTCGAGGCAGCGACGCTATTGAGGCTCGGTCGGGAAGGCTCCTGGCAAGCAGCCAGCGGCTGCTGTCACGATGCGGCCATTTGGTGGTGCCCCTGTCGACTGCGTGCAGGGGGATCTGAGGAGAAGGGAGGGGCCGATCTGGGGTTTTTGGGTTGGGATTGCCGCAGTGCGTGGAGGCTACTCGGAGTGGGTGGCGAGCGTCGCGGTGTTCCTGGATCGTGCCGGAGGTGGTCGGAGGCTGCATCCTCGTCCGGGATGGAGGTGGAAGATGGACCATATCTCATTCATGCGGGGGTCGGAGTACTGCGGCTGTGCGGCGATGAAGGTGGCGGTGCGAGTCTACCTAGACGGTATTGCCCCAACCCTTGGAGTGTGGTGATGTGCGACATGATGGACAAAAGTCCCGCTCGTCTTGGTTGGGCCAGCGGCGACGACGCCCGTGGGTGTCGTTCCCCTCCTTGGAGGCGTCGTCGAGGTGTGTCGGAATCCCCGCTCGCTTGTGTTGGTTGTCTTTGGGTGAAAGCCTAGATTCGAAGCAGGATCGGCATGATGGCAGCATCCTCGACGCCATCACTCTATGGGAGCATCATATTTAAAGACACGGCATGAGATTCTACGTTGCACTCCTCCGGTGATTACCGCTGCCCAGGTTGACCTTCAGCAGCGCAATGCACATCATCGCCGATGAGTCCAAGAAGGTGCCTTCCTTGGAGTGGATCTGAGTCTCGCCATCCACTTGCCACCTCCATGGTGGACGGTTCGACAAGGAAGTTCTTTAGGGGCTTGATCTTCAGAGGTGACCGACGTTGGTCGAGACGTGGCAATGTAGGCTCATCGTAGGACAGGATTTTTTTTTCTTAGTAGTTCTTTTGTCGTAGGTGGTTGTCTTCGGACTAGCCGGATGTGAAGTTGGTGCTACTCTTGTTGTTCGCAGCGAGCTGTAGACTTCTTGTACTCACAATTCTGTCTTCTATAAAATTACGATAGCCTCGACGTACTCTCAAAGAAAAAGAACCTGATATTTGTATATTACCATCGCCTCACCACAATCAATTTACATGTATTTAGATATATGCGGATTTAGATAAATTTAATTATTTTCGGACTGAGAGGGTATTAAGACTACATCAGAGCCTATTCGGATAACTAGTTGTGTTCCTCCACGCCCTTCTATCGAAAACTTGGTGTGTGTGGGCAGTGGGTGTCCTCATAGGTACACGCATTGCAAGTAGAGTGGTCTTTGCACTACTAGTAAAACGCTTATAGGTAATTCACACATCCGTGGCGCACGTGCTAGTGGTGTAAACAATAAAAGAAAATGATAAACACGTCAAAAAATAAAATCCTTTCATATGTAGGTAGGTAATGTGGTATAATTCGTAAGAAAATTAACAAACAAGAATTTCGATTTTTTCTGAAAAAAAAGTCATGTCACGGTAAAACGGGTATAACTTTTGCATACGATGTAAAAAAAACGTTTAATATACCAAATGACAAGAACAAGATTTCGCATCCGCTCGCAACTACCTATGGTCGTTTAGCGATTTTTTAGATTTTCAAAATTCGAAAGAAGTAAAAGTTACGGTCAAAAGACCGTTTTTTCCTGCAGAAAAAAATAGAGGGCAACTTACTCGGAGCGCACCACCACCTAGTGCGCCACGAGTAAGTGGGCAGGATTTGAAATTTGAATCATCACCCCGTCCACCTACCCCTCTACTTTTTCCTCCCCTTCTCATTTTCCTTCTCCCTTCTCCTCATTCCTTTTCCTTTTCCTTTTCCTTCTCCTTCTCCTTTTTTTTCCTCCTTCCCCTTCTCCTCTCTCCAGCCACCTTGCTCTGGCGTCCTTGCTCCGGTCTCCTCCTCTCCTTGCAGTGAAGGCGACGCGACGACGGCCTTCTCCTCCTCCTTCTCCTCCTCGCAGCGACGACGGGCGACGGTGGCCTCCTTCTCCTCACCTACCTCCCTACCTCCCTTCGTCCCTCTCTTATTCTCTTCCTCCCTCTCTTCCCACCTCCCTTTCTCCAACCACCTACCGCCTCGATGCCGGCGAGGACTAGCGCAGCCACGGCCTCCGCACCTCCCTGCGGTGGTAGGTCGTGGCCACGGCCATGCTCCGGCGAGGCGACACGACGACGACGATGCACGGACCCGATTGCTTTTGCAATTCAAAACGAGGGTCTTTTTTGCATTTTTTTTTGTTTTTCAAAAAACATAGGCGTGGCGCACATGGACCCCTTCCTGTGGCACACTAGGTGGTGCGCCACGGGTAACTTTTTTACCCGTAATGCACCTGTAGGGATTCGTAGCATGGAAAACAAAAAAATTCTACCGCATGCACACAAACAAGCCAAGATCTATCTATTAGATTGTAGCAACGAGTCGATTAGAGTACTCACTCTCGAAGATTCCAAAGCGGTTAACGAGAGCAGATTCTCGTGGGTAATATAGTCGTACACTTGCCGATCTCAAGATCACGTAGACGATCCTTTCGACGCTGCGTTCCGGCAGCGCTTCCGCAGTCGATCACATGTTCGGTACTCGATGAAGACCTTCCTCTCCCTTGTTCCAGCAGGCAGTGGAGGTTGTAGATCTCCCCTTGTGATTTCGGCAGCACGACGGCGTGGTGTCGGAAGTAGAGGGAAAATCCTGCAGGGCTTCGCCTAAGCCGGAGCAGTTTATGATGGATCTACGGTTTCCCGCGATCTAGATTTAGAGGGCCCGAGAGGAGGAGGTGGAGTCGGCGGCGGCTAGGGCGGCGGCTAGCAGCGGCGGCGGTAGTTTGAGCGGCGGCGGCGGCGGCGCAAGGTGGGAGGGCTGGTTGTGATCTCTTGGGGGAGCCCCTCCCCTCTATTTATGAGAGGGAGGGCAGCTTGGGAGAGAGGAGTTTGAATCCTTCCCCAAATCCCTATCCAAGTTGTCGGGAAAGAAGGACTCTTTCCTTCTTCCACTAGGAAACCATTGTTCCAGTTTGATTTTTCAAATCTGCCTTTTGACTTGCAATTTGAAGCTCAATTCCTCTCTTGCAAATGCCTAACCAAGTGACCTAGGACATGATCCAATCATTCCACTTAACCATGACACATTCATGAACCATTCCCCTTCCGGTCCGGTGAACCTTCTAGACCCTTCTAGAACCTCTCCGATGAAAACATCGGAATCATTCCCGAACTCCGGAATCGGACTTTCCTTATATGAATCTTATTCTCCAAACCATTCTGGATCTCCTCGTGATATCCTGAATCCCATCCGAGACTCTGAACAACATTCGGTCTCCCTACTTACATTCCATATCTACTAAACAACATCGAATCCTTAAGTGTGTCTCCCTACGGTTCATGAATTATGCGGACATGATCGAGACACTTCTCCGATCAATAACCAATAGAGGAATCTGGAAATTCATATGGCTCCCACATATTTCTACGATTACTTTGCGATCGAATAAACCACTTACATACGATACCAATTTCCCTTTGTCTCGCGATAGTTTACTCATCCGAGGTTTGATCGTCGGTATCCCTACATACCTAGTTCAACCTCGTTACCGATAAGTACTCTTTTCTCGTTCCCGTGATATGTGATCCCTTGTGAGTCAGTCACCTGCTTGCAAGCTAATTGGATGACATTTCACCGAGAGGGCCTAGAGTATATCTATCCGTCATATGGATGGACAAATCCCACTCTTGATCCATGAGCCTCGACACGTACTTTCTGAACACTCAATGACACCTTTATAGCCACCCAGTTACGGTGTGATGTTTGATGTCATCAAAGCATCCTTCCGGTGATGGTGATTAGCATGATCTCATGGTCGAAGGAATTAGGTTACTATGTATCAGAAAGCTTATAGCAAATGAACTATTGAAATGACTTGATCTTTATGCTATGCTTATCTATAGGAGTATGTCCATCATACCATTCTCCTAATAATATGATCTTGTTGTTAATAACATCTCAATATTCATGATCGAGAAACCATGGTCATCTATTAACCAACAAGCTAGTATTATAAAGAGGCTTTACCAGAGACTCTAATTTACTTTACAAATAACATAAGTATTAATGTTTCCGGTTAATACTATTATAGCATGAATGTAAACATATATCATAAATACAAAGATATAATAATAACCACTTTTATTATTGCCTCTAGGGCATATCTCCAACAGCACCAGGTAGTGCGTTACGACTAAAAAATAGCCATAACACGCGGCTAGTGGCGCACTGCTAGTGCGCTACGGATGTTTTTTTTAGGTGCTCCACGGATGTGCGTTTTCCTGGTAGTGTTGCTCTAGTCATGCATGTCCTAGTGTTTCGACGCGATTTTGTGCTAAAAATATTTTAAATATTTGTGCATGGATCGACCAAAATACTCCCTCCGTCCAAGAAAAGATGTCGTGAGTCATCCCCCTCTTAGTTCAAATTTGATTTTGCAAAAAACTCCCCAATACAGCTAAACGTTTCAAATTTAGCCGATTCAAAATCATATCTTGTCTGTGCCCACAGTCCTACGCTCCCCGCAGTCCCCGGTGTCCGCCGCTCCACACGAAGTTCGACGCTGCTCCCATTGCTTTCGGAGGGATCCCGCGTGGGTCCCCTCACCTGGCCCTGCTCGCCGGCGGAGGGATCCCGCTGTCGGGGAGCTCCCTCCTACGGCCGCCGCAGGGCAGCTTCTCCGATGAGTGGGCGCGAGTCGGCCCCGCCGCTCGCGCGTGGGCGCTGCTCCGGAACCCCACTTCGACGCCGATCTCGCCTTCGTCCTCGACGTCCTCCCTCCCATCTTTTGGTTGCCGACTGCACCTGCTCTGCTGTGTTGCGTTGTTGTGTGAGAAGAACAACAGTAGCAACAGAGGAGAAGCAGTAGATCGAGACCAGGGGAGCTCCCGCCGTCTCCATGTGTCTCTGAAATGGGACTAATTTAGTCAACTTGATTTATAATGTATAGGAGTATTCATGGATAAATAGGATACATATTGAACCAAAACATAGAAATACAGGAGAAATTGAAACTGGAATTTAGCAATGAGCATCTTTTTCTGGAGTAATTGGAAAATTTCTCCTATTGTAAGCCCGTGTTTCACAAGGAGCATCTTGTTTTGAAGCAATTTGACAGTGAACATTATGCCCCTTATGGAAAAAACAACAGAAGTTTCTGAACATCACAAGTTCAGAACAACACATTAGAGATTCAGAGTTGCTGAAAAAGAATAAGAATGAGGTCCAAGTTTAGAACAACACAAGTTTCTCTCGCTCAAGTTTCTCTTGAGATGAATAGAGCCGTCTCCTGTTGTATAAATCAACCTGTGTAAAGTCATGGTACTACTTGTACTTCTGAGTATAATGTCATGGTACAGCATGTCATGGTAGAACAATTAAAAAAATTGTGCTATTTATAATGGCATGGTACAGCAACATGTGCTAATTACAATGTAATGGTACAACAATTAAAAATTTTGTGCTAATTATAATGTCATTGTACAGCAACCTGTGCTAATTATAATGTAATGGTACAACATCTCATGGTACAGCAACCTGTGCTAATTTGCTAATGAAGGAAACAGTAATAGTGGGTGTTGATGAAATATACACTGTATTTTCTTCAGCCTATGTGTTCATGGATTGCACAAGACCAAATCAAGTAAATTCAGTAAATTCAAGTGTTTATACTCTTGACAGAATTCAAGTAAATTAAAAAAAAACAGTAAGCAGCTACAGATCTACACTTGTTTCATTTTATAAGGACAAACAATGCTTTACCTTTTTGTGTGAATACAAATCAAATGCAGTATGTATACAATAAGTCCTTATTTTTCACATTCAAACAAAGAACAAGTATTCTTGAACAAAAATTATGGTTGACAAAAAACTATTTACTGTCAATATTGCTTGACACCACATAAGAACAAGTATTCTTGAACAGAAATTATGGTTGTGATAGGAAACATAACCACAATTTATTTGACCAACTAGTGAACATGAGTATGCCTGAATACTTTAAAGTTGACAGGCTAAAACTAGTTGATGCACAACCATTGAAATGCCTGCCGGAGAGTGGAGACTAGATGTAAGAAGAAATTTAATTAATGAAATTTTGAAAAACAAAGTAACATGAGTATGTGACAATTGAAGAGAAAATGATGCTTCTCAATAGTGTCAACAATTTAATGTCAGTATTACTTTTACTCAAATTTTGAGTGAAGTGCTGTTGTTTTCTTATTCTACATGTATATAGCAAAGGTGCAAGACAATTGAGTTGTACGTGAGGAAATTGAAAAAACTTCCCACGGAGCAGCAAGAGAGTTAAAGTCAGGCAAAATCTTTAGGCAGGCACTTGATTTTGGAGAATTCATAGTCTAGATTTGCAGAGGGAGAGGGAGAGGTTGTGCTTACAGCAGCAACAGCAAGCCAGAGCGGTGGCCAGCGGCTTCAACTCGGGGAAGACGCGTCTTTTGCTCCGACAGCAGCAGCTCCCCGTATTCAGCTCCGGCAGCGACATCTCCCCATCTTTTGCTCCTCAACAGTTGCCTCAATGGCGGTGTGGTTGGGCCGCTCAATGATCAAGTACACACATTTATTTGGCTCTGAAATTCTTGCTTGGAAGAACTTGTTGCTCCTGCTGCCGACAACCCTAGAAATAGATTCCATCTAAGAACATAGGTACCTGATGGAAGTTAACTCCTCTAGCTGAACATATTCAGGAAGTACAGCAAAGACTATCTAGCATGTTTATCAGATATTCATTTTAAAATGACTTTTTCCTTATTACTACTCAAGTCCTTAAGCATTCAGTATAGCATTCTTTTCTTCTCCTTCTTTCATTTCCATCAGGCATGCTAGTTCATATCTTGCATTTCCAGATTTATTTAGATAAGCATTCTAGAAGAACATCTAAGTCAGAGCAACACTACAACAGTTTTTAGTTTCACGATAAATACTCAGCTTCATGATAAATACTCCACTGAGCTTCATCTGGATGTTCAAGATCCCGTAGGTAATCTTCTATGTTAGCAGGAGTAGCAGTTCTATGTTAGGAGGAGTAATTAGCAGGAGTGAATGACAGTGGAGTAATTAGCAGGAATAGATCATACAACTCATCTTTTCCTCGAGTTAATTTAGTAAAGAACAACTACTCCTATAAAGCTGTTTGCTCTTCTATACAAGTATAAATACAATTTGATCACATATCTAGGTTGCTGTTTTTAAAGCAATTGCAGCCCTGCAGGGTGCAACCTATCACCAGAACTTGTATTTCCAAAATATTTTTTAGGTTAGTCCACTGTCCACCTAAACAACAAAACTATGGAAACCTTACTGTTAATTCAAAACAGGTGTTGCATCTTCATTTCAACAGAATTTCTGAATCTCTCGTCGTCTTCACCTTTTCCCTTGAGTTTACTTGTGTACCATTGCTACCTACAGATTGGCTATCCCCAAAACTACAAATCAATTTATGCAACTCTTGCTGCCTTGACCAAATAAGAAACATGATATTTTTGCCAGAATGTCCTTCTCCACTTTTGGGTTCATGTGGTGAACAATTATCTTTTTTACTTTCAATTTTCCCACATATTGTTAAAAGAAACAATTCTTTTAAAGTATTTTTCATAATTAGGTGGATCAAAAGTCTGCAATTTCTTGAATCGTAGAAGTGTGGAGACAGGAACCATACTTGGCTGCAGCCCGGGGACAGTGAAGACATGGGCGAGGTAGGGGTGCAGCAGGGGCGAGGCCTCTGTCGTAGATGTTGCTACAGGGTGCGGTGAAGATAGAGACATGACCGGCGGGGATGGGCTTGCAGCGGGGACGGGCCCTCAGCGCCGAGGACGTTGACCTTGAGGAGCATTCGCCCGCGCGACGCCATGGATTACCAGAAAACCCTCCCACGATGACCTCTCCTCGATAGGGTTCCCCACACCGCCGCGCTGCCACCGGACAGGGCTTTCCAAGTCGCGCGCTTTGCAGGAAAAGGGGATCCATTTCCTCTTGATCTTCCCTCCTCGTTGGGTGCTTGTTGGTCGACGAGGAAGAAGAAGTTCTTCGACAAGGGAGCGGCAGAGAAGGCGACAGCCGTGAGGGCTTGGTGGCCGGCGAGGGAGCAGGAGATGGGCGGCGCAAGCACAGGCGAGGGAGCGGGCGGCGCGAGCGAGGCGGCAGAGATGGGAAGAAGATGAGGGATCGCGGCTTGTGTCGGGAAAACTGGAGGGTTGTTTTTGTAAAATGTCCCTTGCGACATCCTTTGTTGGACGGAGGGAGTACTCAACAACGTATATACGTCTGGTCGAGCTAGCTAGCTAGGATGCATCAAAATAACTCCTTGTTTGCTGGGCATGTCTACGCCGGGCTTCTTGCACGTAGCTGATCGATTACGAGCCACCGGTGCAGAGTTTGGTCCACGTACGAAGTCTAGCATTGTCACAGGATCTACATGTGCCGACTCGATCGATCGATCGGCCGGCCGGAGAGAAGGCCCACACGCAGGTTCTAGAAGCACTAGAGATAGAATTTTGAACGGCACTCGTCCATCTCAAGCAGATCAGCCGTGCAGGTATGTACGTATGAGATTGTATTTTCCTTTTGTTTTTCTTGTGCAGGCGTGTGAGCCAAAAAGATAAAGAACGAGATAAGCAGCCGTAGGTTCATCTCTATCTCGAATTGTCCTCGAAAATAGGTGGCAGTTTAAACGGTCGAGCGTACGCGCAGCTCCAACTCTCGACTATATATATCCACGCAGACCAGCGCGGAGGGTGGGAGGAGAAGAGGAGAGCACCTGCCACCGGGAGATCGCGTCTGGGAGCAGCCGGCGCGGACACGGATAGAACGAAGACGCAGAAACAAACCTGCAGCCGGAGGAGATCGCATCCAGCATCCGGGAAGAAGACACAGCTAGAACTGATCGCATCTGGAGAGGTCGCAGTGCTAGATGACCTCGCACCCGGCCGGACGGCAGCTGGATGACCTCGCACCCGGTCGGACGGCAGCTGACGGGCAGACTCAAGAAGACGTAGCGCACCCAGCCGAGATCATCACATCCGGATGAACAGCAACAATAAGAAGCCAAGGGATCGTTTTCTTTTCCTTTTCCTTCACAGGTAGCAAGGCGGAGGTCTCGCATCAGGATCGCCAAGGAGCTCACTAGCGCGCAGCCCGCCGATCGGCACGATGGTACCTCGTCGTCGCCGTGTGGCCGGATCCGAGGAGCACGACGCCATCTAGCTCAAGTACTGCACAAGGAACAACACCAACGCTACCAAAGCCCGTCGTCGGAGCTCGGCACACCAGGACGCCACCCGACGCTGTCCACCGTCGGAGCTCGCCAAGACGACGCTCGCCGCCGGAGCTCGCCAAGACGCTGCCCGCCGTCAGTACAACATCATATCTCCCTGACTCCTCTGTGCACACCTCATCGGCATACAGGAGCATCCCAGCCACCGGCGTACAAGTCCAGCTCGACGCGTATTTCGACGGACAGAAGAGGCTGGGCAACGGTCACCGGGACAAGCGTCGGAGCTATCGGGGCATCGCCCGCTGCCATCTCCATCACCATGAACCAGGCCAAGACGTCGACCTAAAGGCGTTGCGGGCGTGCAGACTCTTCCTGTTGTGCGGATGCAGCTCGAGCTCGGCCCTTGCTGCACAGGTTTCCTACGTCCTGGCGCGCGCTCCTTCCTGGTGGCGATGGCCGTGGCTCAGTATATACAGCTGGGCGTACAGGTATAGGAGATGACGTGCGGCGTCAATGCCACGGGAATAGCACCAACGTCACCGGAGCTCGCCTACGTGCAGCCCGTCGGCTGGTGCGTCCTTCACGGCGATGAAGCTCGCGGTCGCCGCCGGATACCGGAGACATGGAGCATGATGGCACGGACCAGCCCACGTCTCGTTGGCCAGAGCCCGTGTCGACGGAAGTAATGCCGCCAGGGCTCGTCAACATGCAGCAATCGGGCCACTGCCCTCACCTCGCCAAGGAAGGTAACCGTGGCCATAGGAGGCGCAAGCAGCTCTTCAGCACTCGGCGTACAGGTTCAAGACTCGCTGGTGGGCATGTGTAGTACTCCCTCCGTCCCAAAATAAATGTCTTAGATTTGTCAAATTTTGAATGAATCTAGACACTATTTAGTATATGAGTTCATTCAAATTTTGAAAAAATTGAGACATCTATTTTAGGACGAAGGGAGTACAACTTGTCAAGCATACGAGTCCGCCCGCGGCACGTGGCGCTCTTGGCGGACGGACACAACAGCTTGGACTCCACCCACAACCAGGTGGAGGAGGCGTGTGGCGTACAGTTTCAGCTCGTCGATCCAAGGCAGCCCGGTGCACAGGTTCAGCGTGTCCAGCCCGGCGCACAGGCTCAGCGCGACGGCGACGGATCCATCGGGCCCTTCGCCGGCCAATTGATGGAACTCGG
The DNA here is from genome assembly GCA_916181665.1 of Avena sativa. Taxonomy (NCBI): domain Eukaryota; kingdom Viridiplantae; phylum Streptophyta; class Magnoliopsida; order Poales; family Poaceae; genus Avena; species Avena sativa. Next base: position 126,141,027 of record OV702297.1, read on the forward strand.
TGCTCGACGATGGAGGCGGTACTCCGGCGTACAGCTGTAGTCTGGCGCCCGATGTACAGGAGAAGCTAGACGTGCCATCCAGTGTTCAGTTTAGCTCATCCCGGAGAGGCAAACGGCGTACAGGTGCTCTACAGCAGATGATACCTCGGTGCATGGCTCGTGTGAGCCAACATCAAAGCACACGTGATGTACTAGTGCATGTCCCATGCACTACCTGGCCAATCATCCTGGCCGCGATGCCCATGCACTCTTCGAGACGACATTGATACATCGCTTCTGACCCTATAGGACGGTGCCTTCAGTCAAGTCGGCTGCCGTTAAACTCGGCGCTGTGCCGAGACGAAGGGATCGATCACGCCGGCCATGCCGATATGAGCGACACTGGTCTCCTAATAAAAATACTCCCGCGAGGCATACCCCTTGCACACCCCGACAAAGCCGCGAGGTCGTCAAGAAGTCCTAGCCTATCGGACTGCATCCATCTACATCAACAACTCTTCATCGCCGTTCAAGACCGACGAGGCGCGACGGCAAGGGAAGGTGAGGCCAGAGCAAAGGCCACGCTTTTAGCGGCGCGTGTACCGACGAGGACACGGGCTCTGCCGCTGCCCACACACACCACTACCACCATATATATGCAGGACGTGAAGCGAAGACGACAAAGACGACCACCCGGCTTAATCGGAGGTGTCTCGCGGCGTAACCCGCGGGGAGTAATTAACCGGGAGCCTTCCGAGGCCCCGGAAACCAGGAGATCGCACAATCGCCATTGCCAGGCTGGCCGCGCTAGTAGGCCACGGAGCGCAACATTCGAAATTGTATTTGTTATCTTATATGATTAATAAAATACTATTCCCTCCTCTTCGTTTTATTTGTGTATTTACGATACACTGGCACGCCCGCACTTTTCCTTTATCTTACCGTACCCCGGTGCGCATGAGAGAAACTACCGCTCCCGCACATACCCGCGGAGGCGTCCTGTATGTTTTTCTCGTGTCAAACACCTAGCCAGTGTGCCTTGTCGGTCTTGGCGGCGTTGGTGTAGTTTGAGTTGACGACTATCTATCTCGTCGGATGCGTAAGGGGTATGCTTCATGGAAGTAAGTCGGCAAAAATCAACGTCCGTGTAGTCAGCACCTCATCTAAGCCATACATCAAGTTCACGATAGTCTTCATGACCAAGGACGTTGTCTCACGCGCTGCATGGTTGAGAGGGATGCACTGGACGTTGCCTAGTCTCACTAGACTTTGTAATGGCGGTCGCCCACCTTAAGCCACCTTCGTGTGGGGAATATGACAACAAAGTCACCCCATCTTGGATTGATGGAGACATGGGAGTCGTCTCGCACGTAGGCCGATGTCACATCGGGCGCCAGGTTGTGGTCAAGTGCACCGATGACTTTGATGAAGCCTTAGTGACACCTAACGGGTTTCTCGTCATTCGTGACTATCTCACATGATGATATGTTTGCACCTAGCTAGCTAGCCGGGATGTGCTTTTAGGTCATGTTTGCTTTTATTTACCTTTTTAGCTGTATTTTCTCCTTATATACGGCATACACAATTAGTTGAATATGGGAACCTGATATTTTGCCATTACCATCGCCCTATCACAATCAACTTACATATATTTAGATACATATGAATTTAGACAAATTTAATTATTTTCAGACGGAGAGGGTATTAAGACTACACCAGAGTCCATTCGGGCAACTAGTTGTGCTCCTCCACGCCTTTCTATCGAAAACTTGGTGTGTGTGGGCAGCAGGTGTCCTCATCTGTGCACATGTTGTAAATAAAGTGGTCTTTGCTCTAGGCACGCATGTCCTAGCTAGTGTGCCTAGTCGGTCTCGGTGGCGTTGGTGTAGTTTGACTTGACGACCATCAATCTCGTTGGGGTGCGTAAGGGGTATGCCTCATGGAAGTAAGTCGATGGAGATCAACATCAGTGTGGTCAGCGCCTCATCTAAGCCAGACACCGAGTTCATGACAATCTTCATGACCGAGGGCGCTATCTCACGCGTTGCATGGTTGAGAGGGATGCACTAGACGTCGCCTAGTCTCGCTAGACTTTGAAATGGCGGCGGTCTCCCACCTTGAGCCACCTTCGTGTGGGGAATATGACATCAAAGTAACCCCATCTTGGATTGATGGAGACATGGGAGTCATCTTGTGCGGTGGACAGCACGCCAGCGCCAGGTTGTGGTCAAGTGTGCGATTACTTTGATGAAGCCATAGTGACACCCAGCGGGTTTCTCGTCATTCGTAACTACCTCACATTATGATGTGTGATGCAGCCCGTTCCATGGACGCCTCTACATCTCCTCCTCCTAGTCCCCCAAGTGGACCGATGACACGCGCTCGAGCCAAACTTCTACAAGCTAAGGTTAACTCGCTCCTCTCCTCGTGTGATTTCGATACACATTTGGATGGCTTGCTACTTTATGCAAATACTTTGTGCATCCTCAGCCATGAACCCCATGAAGCAACACCAAGAGAACGACCCAAGTCCACACGAGAAGTAGCTCGAGGAAAAACCGGCACCAGGACCGGCAGACCGGTTTCCCTGCCAGAATCTCTGGCGCAGCAACCTGAGGACCAGACCCACGACTGGAAATCCCGGCGATAGACTCGGCAGCATTCGGCAACGACCGAAAATGCTCTCTGTATGGCTGTTCGGTAGGCGACCGGAAATACCGGTGGCCACCGGAAATTCTGGCGAGAATCCCGCCGCCGCCGGACTTATCGTCGGAACTGCCCAGGAACAAGTCAACTCTTGGGCTTTGCCGTGTAATCCCTCTATTTCGCCTAGACTTTACCTTTTCATACCCAAAATACCCCTGTTTAAGTGGATGGCCTATAAATAGCCCCCACCCTCCATTGTAATCCCTAGACTTGGATAATTATAATAGAAGAAACCCTATAGGATCTATCTATTGCTAGTCTCATGCTCCTTCACGAGGAGCACCAATAATTCCCCCAACCTCTTGGATTTTGCCTAGTGCATTCAAGTTGTACAAGTCCTTGGAGTCGGTGTCTCGTCTCCAAGTAGTCAAGATCTCATCAAGCCTCTCACCCTCGATGTTGGTAGTGGGAGAGTGTCTTGCCTGTCATCGATCCTAGGGATTGTGTCGGACCGGTTGCCGCCTGCGTGAGCTATTGGTGTGTATCGTGTCTTTGTGTGTTGTGTGTGTTCATTGAGTTCTTCGCATGTTGAGTCATTGGATTTCATCATTATCCCTCCTTCCTCGCCTCCATCTCGATTTCCATAGGGATTCGTGAAAGATTGGGCAACCCTAAGGGGTCATCCCTAACATATTGGTATCAAGATCAAGGTTGATCACGAATTTCCCCTGAATTTTTCTTCTATCCACCATAAATTCGAAAATTCCCCAAAAGAGCCCCAAATTGCATGCGAATCGATCTCTGGATTTGGTGAGTTTTTCGTGGTTTTGGTCCATAGATCTGTTGCTTGGGGTGTTGATCTACATTTCTTGACCTTCCCCTAGCCTAATTTCGATGGATTTTTTATGGATTTCTTAGTTTGACTTTTTGGAGTTCGTCACGAACAGGTTTCGGCGAGAGATCCGGCGAACCGGTTCTGCCACCAGAATTTCCGCCAAGATCCCCCGCATGACCATACCCGTGACCGGAATTTCCGACGAAAGAACCGGCACCGCCGGTTTCTGCGCCGAAAAATTTTCTGGCCCCAATTTTGACAGTTTTCTTCCTTGTGTGTTCGTGTTTCGCGTGTGTGTCACGAAAACTAACATCGAGCTCCCGCACCTTCGTACATACCACGCTCATCGACACTGCGACACACGAGCAACCTTACCTAACACCGGTAGAAAGTCATCAAAAATAACAAAGGTATAACTTGCTCCACCTTGTTAACCCTATATCTTCATTTGTGTGTACCTATCATATGAGAGCAGACCATTTTGTGTTTGCCTAAGCATTGTGCACTTGCCTTTGGAAAGTGAGAGTGTGTAAGAAAGTACAAAAGCTAACATAGTAGTATAAGGGAGAAAAAGAATTTAAAAGGAGAAAAAAGAAAAAGAAAAATAGAAAGATACATAGTCTCCCAATACAAAGAGAGTACCAAGCTTGTAAGCAAAAGGAGAGAAAAAGTGCGACCAAGGCAAGTGCATAAATCTGTTGCTTACCCTCTTTTGGCAAAAGAGTTGTGGTCTCTCCTTGCGTTGGCATGACACTGAGCTTAGTCTATGTTAGGACATTTTGTGCTCATTTTCAAAGTCGTGCTAGCCCCATTCATCTCCACGTGTGTGTTTCCTCGTGTTTTTGTATATCATATCATTTTTCTTTTGATCTTTGGTTCTTTACCACCTTTAACAATAGTTTTTCTTGGATCATTTCGTTTGGTTTTCCACAATCCTAACCTTCCACCAAAAGCCTTTGGGAGTTATAGTTTTTCCTTTTAGTGTGATTTTTCCTTGTGATTTCACTTTGCACGCTTTTAGTTCTCACGTGTGACAGCTAGTTTGATACAATCCCCAAGGTGAGGTAAAAGGCTAACCCCCACCACATATTACTTTCCATATACAATCTTTGTTGGTTTTGCATCATGGATATGAACGGTGAGACGAACCAACCACCTCAACCTCAACAGGATGAAGACCAATACATGACAAGGGCAACTCATTGGAAGATTCGAGGAGAATTAAACTACCGTTGCGACGCCCTTGAGAAGCGCCAAGATGAACAATTTAGAGAAACTCAAATGGAGTTCAAGAGCATTGACTACTGCCTCGAGGAGGTTCGAGGACAAATGCATGCGATGCAACACAACCTCGGCCATCAAAATGAAGCTCCTAAATGCGTCGTTGCCACAAATGATGACAAGCTTCAACGTCTCATTGATGGTTTGGCAAGACCATGTTCTCATGCATCAAGCTCTTCAAGGCACTCCTCGACCACGTCAAGCTCTTCGCACCGTCGGGCTTCAAGGCACAATGATGGAACCATACTCCACTTCATGAGCTCCTCGCAAGTGGTACCCTCTCCTCGGCATGCCGCAATGTCAAGATATGATGGTTACCTCTCTGCAAGACCTCTAAGAAGAGAAACACAACGTCACCATGTAAGGGCCCTAGTGATCCAACAAGAGCAACCACGTGAGCAACCTCAAGTGAAACCCCAAGTACCTCGTCAACGGCCATAAGACATTCCCTCAACAACAAGTGATGCCCCCGACTTGGAAGAAAAAGCGTGCCGCCAACGTGAAGCACTTGAAGACCCACAAAGACGCCATTGTCATGATCGTCAACACCGACAACATGGACACCATGATGAGCCGCCTCCTCAACATCACGACATGGAGCAGCCAATGGTACATGTGGTGCAACGTCCTCCTCGGCACGTGGCCCTAGAAAATGCTCGTCACCATGATGTGCCTAACCAGCCTCATGAGGACCAAGCGCCTCAACCTCGTCAACAACCGCGCCAAGAGCAAGATCCCTAAGCTCTTCGCGAGGACCAAGTTCCACCACCAGCAAATGCGTCTCCCTAACAACCACAAGGACAGCAACACCATCACCAAGAGAGACGTGATAGCTCAGATGATGAAGATGACCACCACCATCATGACAACCGCCGATATCGGAACCACAATGATGAAGAAACTTTTGGCAAGCTCAAATTCACCATGCCCAAGTTCATCGGTTCGAATGATCCCGAGTGAAAGGATACGGATGTCGCCTAGAGGGGGGGTGAATAGGGGATTCAAACTTTCCCTAGAGGGGCTCAACAAAGGCGGAATAAAACTAGTGTTTACTTTGTTAAGCACAACCTAGAAACAACTAAGGTTCACCTATGTGCACCAACAACTTATGCTAAGCAATACAAGCAACAAAGTGATAGCAAGATATAGGTTACTTCAAGCACGAAGGCTATCACAATGTAAAGTGCATAAGTAAAAGCTCGGGTATAGAGATAACCGAGGCACGCAAGGACGACGATATTTTACTGAGTTCCTCCCAACATGAAGTACGTCTCGTTTGGAGAGGGAGTGGTATCAAACCACCAATGCCACAAAAGGCCTCCCTTATTCTCCGGTGAATCTCACCCCAATGGGATCGATCCACACTTCCACTATCGGTGCACTTGTCGGTGGCAACCGAAACCTCTCACAAGGTTGGGGCACAACTCCACAACTTAATTGGAGGCTCCCAACAAACGCCACAAAAGGCCACAATGCCACCAAGGCCACAAAACGGTTAGGGTTCCAAGAACCCAAGAGGGACAAGCTCCAATGAGTAATTCAACCAAATTCTCCGGGGAGAACAGAAACCGATGCACCAAATGCAAATGGCAAGAACACCACAAAGATGCTCAAAATCCCTCACTCTCAAGTTCCAACAAAGCTACTAAAGCTATTGGGGGAACAAGAGAGGAGGAATCAAAGAGAGACACAAAATCCCCCAAAATCTAGATCCCCAAAGATGCACTCACAAACAGATGAATCGGTTAGGTCAAAACGTGGGGCTAGATCTCCTCTCTCTTCCAATCAAATATGGGCAAGAATCATCGGAGGGAAAAGATTAGGCAAGCTTCAAGATCTAGAGCAAGTGTGAATAAAGTTTAGCCTAATAGATAATAGAGGAGCAATCCGAACTAAAAATAGACAAAGGGTATAAATAAGCCCAGAAAATCTAGCCGTTTTTTCGAAACGGTCCGGTAGTACCGGTTCCGCATGTGCCAAGAAAAATACGAAGCAACAGCAGTGCAGATTGGGGCCAGAGGGGCAGCAGCAGCAGGCCTGCACGTACGCAGCAGAGCAGTTGTGCTGCTAGGGAGCAGCAGCAGCGAGCGCTGCACGCGGGAGGCAGGCAGCAAGCAGCTAGCTGCGCGCATGGAGCCAGCTTGTGGTCAACGCAGCAGCAGCAGCATGGGAGCGAGCGCACTGGGGCGGGAGCGGTCCCAGGGAAACGTGATTGAGGCAGCGGCAGAAACGCGGGCGCGCGCGTGCGAGAAGCTAGCAGCGGCAGCGCGCGAGAGAAGCTACGCAGCGCGCGGGACCAGGTCGAGGGACCCAGCCGGGCGGCGGCGCGCACGAGGGGCAGGCAGGAGCGTGCGGCTAAAAGTAAGGCCCAGCGCGCGAGAAGCAGAGGAGCAAGACGGCTGGGCCAAGCGGGCGATGTGATCCTGGGCCGGCCGGTACTACCGGCCCACCCGGTCGGTATTACCGGGCCGGTCCGGTAGAACCGGTCGCCGGTGCCGGGCCACATCGAAAATGGGCTGCGCGCGTCAGACGCGTTCGGTACTGGGCCCGATAGTACCGGACGGCCCAGAAAATCTGTTTTTTTTTTTTAGAATTAAATCGGTAAATATTCAAACGGTTATAACTTGTAAACAGTAGCTCCGATTGACCCGATTCCAATTGCGTTGGATAGAGGACGACACGGGCTTCCCAATTGCGTTGAAATATTGATTATCACCAAGTGAGAAAGTATCAAGTAGAATAATGTGATATACCTCACTTGATGAGAAACCGAAAAGCCGCATAAATCAAAATCGCAACAAGATACATATGGAAGATCCGATTTTGGTGAATAAGAGCTTGTTATGGAGATTACCACAAACTCTATATCTTCACATGGATAAGACCAAATGACAACCAAATATGATGATGCAAGTATGCAAAGGTTTGAGCTCTCTCCGAACGATGTGACCGAATTACTCACACGAGAGCCCCTCTTGATAGTACGGTTATCTATCCTAAACCCGGTCTCCTACACACAACAAGAGACCGGCAAAAGGGAAAACCTATCAAGATTATACCTTTGCCTTGATCATTCCTCTTGAGCTCGATGTAGACGGTCTTGCCCTTCACAAGATGGAACGCCTTTCTTAGTTCCTCATCATCGACCTCGCATATTGAGCTTGCACAACATATCTTCTCTGCATTTCATCGACCTTGAAGCCAACACATGCTCCAAGCGATGCCAATCCTACAAGTATAACTTAATACACACATTAGTCCATAAAGATTGTCATTAATTACCAAAACCACACATGGGGGCCCAACATGTTCTTTCACCGAGGAGTATCACTCGTGGGCACTTAAAGTTGACAAGATCTTCTGTATACACAACTATAGCAATGAGAAGATGGTAGCCATGGCATCGCTTGAGTTTGACGACTACACCAACCTTTGGTGGGAACAAATCCATCTCGCTCGTGAAGCAAAAGAAGAGCCCCCAATAACCACTTGGCAAGATATGAAGGCTCATATGAGATCATGTTTTGTTCCTTCGCACTACATGCGTGACCTCTTCAACAAGCTTCAAACGCTTAGTCAAGGAACAAAGACCATGAAAGAGTACTTCAAGCAAATGGAGCTCAACATGATCCGTGCCAATATTAACGAGCACGACGAGCAAATAATGGCACGTTTCCTCAATGGCTTGAACCATCCAATCAAGCGCATCACCAAGTTCCAAAAGTACAACAACATGGTTGAGCTTGTGCACATTGCAAGAAAATTCGAGCGTCAAGTGCATGAGGACATCAAGTACAACAAGCCAAATACGTACTTCACCTACAAGGAAGCACCAACCACTACACGAACCAACCTCAATGGAAGCTCCTCAAGTACCCCCAAGCTTCCTTTCAAGCCAACACTTCCTCAAGGAAAACCTCCCCCAAGTGGCAAATATACCAAGGATGACACATCATTCAACGGTGAATGCTACAAGTGTGGAGGCAAATGACACAAGTCGGATACATGTGGAAAAAAGAAAGTTTTGTTCATTCATGACAATGGCGACGAAGAATACTTGAGTGAAGATGAGTTTGATGCAAGAGTCAAGGAAGCATTGGCAATGCAACATGTGGCAGATGACCAAGAACTACTCATGTGTGAGCATGAAGCAAGTCCATCGCTTATTGTCATAAGGGTCTTGACCATTTGATACGTCCAAAACATATCTACTTTACCGAACACTTTTGCTATTGTTTCTCCTCTAAACTTGTGTGATTTGGATAAAACTAACACAGACTGACGCTGTTTTCAGCAGAATTACCTTGGTATCTTGTTTTTGTGCAGAAAATCAACTATCAGGAAAAATCCCGGAAAATATGCCAAAAATTATATTTCACCAGAAGATCCACGGAGCCAGAAGACGAGACGGAGAAGGGTCCTGGGGGGCCCACACCCCTGCCAGGCGCGGGCCACTGGTCGCGCATGGGGGGGGTGCAGCCACCCCAGGCACCCCCTCGGGTTCCCTATGGGCCTATAAGTTGCCTCTCGACCTAAAAATAGAGGGGGGTCGATAGTTTTCCAAAAAGAGTTCCGCTCCGCTGCCGCCACCAGAAACTAAGATTCGGATCCAGAAACTCCGTTCTGGCACCCTACCGGGACAGGGAATTTGGAGAGGATCATCGCCATCGTCATCACCAACGCATCTCCATCCACCACCGATGTTTCCCTCATCCATGAGTGAGTAATCCCCCGCTATAGGCTTGGGGATGGTAGGGATTGGATGAGTTCTATCATGTAATCGAATAAGATCTGTTAGGGCATAGTGCCTAGTATCTCTATTAGTTATATTTGACTTTGTTGCAACTTGTTGTGCTTAATGCTTGTCACTAGGGCCCGAGTGCCATGATCGCAGATCTGAACTTATTATTGAATCATTATGATAGTATTGTTTGTGATCTTATCTACAAGTTGTGTACACATATCATTGTCCGGATCCAAAGGCCCCAAAGTGACAATAATTGGGACAACCAGAGGGGATGGCTGTGGTGTGAGGATCACATGTGTTCACGGAGTGTTAATGCTTTGCTCCGATGCTCTATTAAAAGGAGCACCTTAATTTCCAGTAGTTCCCTAGAGGCCCAGCTGCCACGGGCTGGATGGACAGAAGATGTTGTGCAAGTTCTCATTGCGAGCATGTATGGCTATATTTGGAGCACATGCCTAGGATTGTTTAGTACTTGGATGCTTATTATTATTTATCTGCAATGCCCTAGATCTTGAAGTTACATGTTTAGACTCGTTCATGCAACGCCCGTCCATCCATACCTATGCCTACAGCACTCGAATCCCATTGTTTACTATTGCTGTTACTATTGCTCCTGTTTTACTGCTGCTGTTGCTACTACCAAACTGTTGCTACTGATAAACTTCTATGAGCAAGAACTATTTCCAGGTGCAGCTGAATTGACAACTCAGTTGTTAAGTCTTGCAAGTATTCTTTGGCTCCCCTTGTGTCGAATCAATAAATTGGGTAATACTACCCGCGAAGACTATTGTGATCCCCTACACTTGTGGGTCATCAAGACTATTTTCTGGCGCCATTGCCGGGGAGCATAGATTTATTTGTAAGTTCACTTGGATATATTATTGTTCACTGCTACTCCTTTCATCATGGGGAAGTCCCGTGATGGAAAGTTCCCTATTTTATCATCCACTACAAGAAGAGGTACAATCCTAAACACCTCTATTGCTCTTGATTCAACGTCTATTATAAGTAAGCTTGTTACACCACCACCACATACTCATGCTACACACACTACTACTACTACTACTACTACTACTACTACTACTGAATCTAAAACTGCTTTTGATGCTCATGATGTTACTTGTATTGTGCTTGATGCGAGTGGTCCATTAGGTCCTTTCCTAGATGCTACTATGGCTAGTCTAGGAAATGCTGAAACTCCTAGTGAAGACACTATTACACCTGTTATCTCACCTGAGTCTAGTGAGATTTATGATATTAATGATGGTTACATTGAGTTCATTGATGAATTTGTTGAAGAGTGCCGAAACACATATGGTACTACTGCTATTAAGAGTCTCCTTGCTAGACGTACTATTATGCCTAAACTGTCCTCTGATCCTAAGTTTGCCACCTCTCCTATAGATATTAAATATAAAGATTATGATTTCTCTCTTGATTTATCCTATTTGGACATTGTTGAGAAAGAACCTTTCTGTGGGACTGAAAATAAGAGTGTTGTGGCTCATATGAATGAGCTTTCTATTATGAGTGCTTTATTCTATGATGATTTTAAGATGCGCAAATACTTTGTTACTAAGATCTTCCCTTTTTCACTAAAAGGAGAAGCTAGGGCTTAGTTTAATAGATTACCTCCTGGTTCCATTTATAGCCTTGATTGCTTGATTGCTTCTTTCTTCCAGAAATATTTTCCCCCAGTGCTAGACATGCTGCTTTGTAGAGACTTTTTGATTTTAAACAGGGAGAAGAAGAGAAATTTCCTGATTCATGGACAAGGTTCTGTGCCTTGATTCATGCACATCCTGGATGTCCATTGCCTAATGATACGTCGGAAACGTATCTATAATTTTTGATGCTCCATGCTTGTTTAGTATCTACTTTGCTTTACTTGTCCACACTTTGAGGTGCTTTTTACATGCTTTTTGGTACTAACGTATTAACAAGTTGCAATAGTGTCATATGCATGTTTTTTGCTGTTTTTGGTTTCAGAAAAGTTAGTAAAGAAATATTCTCGGAATTGGACGGGACAAAGGACAAAGTCAATTACTTTCTGTGGGGAACAAGAAGCCCAGAGGAGAGCCGGAGGGGCCGGCCAGAGGGGCCATACCCACCCCAGGCACGGGTGGGCCCCACCCCGTTCCTGGCTAGGGTTTGGTCGCCCTGGCCGCCGCCTCGATCTCCCCCTTCGCCTATAAGAAGCCCCCGATGAAGAATCCATCAGTACCCGATCAAATCTCCACGAAACCGTCTGTAGCCGCCGCCACCATCGTCCCTAGATCGGGGGGATCTGAAGTTCTTCCTGGCACCCTGCCGGAGGGGAGATCATCCCGGAGGCCTTCTCTCCGGTATGATGTGTGAGTAGTTCCACCTTGGAATATGGGTCCATGTAGTAGCTAGATGGTTGTATCTCCTCCTTTGTGCTTTCATGTATAGATCTTGTGAGCTCCGTTCATGATCAAGATCTAATCTATTTGTAATCATGCATGTTGTGTTTGCGGGGATCCGATGGATAGAGATTATTATGTTGGTTTGGTTAATGGTTTTGTCTTTATGATTCTATCATGTCTGTGTTGTTTGTGATCTTGCATGCTCTCCGTTGTTAGTAGCTATCTTGTCCAAGTAGTTGCTAGTGACTCCAAGAGGGGGTATTTATGCTCGATAATGGGTTCATGCCTCTAGTTTCCAAGGGAAGTGACAGAAATCTCTTCGGTTGTAGATGTGTTGTTGCTACTAGGGAGAAAACAACGGTCTCTTGTTCATGGAACATGTGGACTATTTACCTTACATACTTTGCTTAAAGTAGTTGTCTGTTGCTTACAACTTAATACTGGAGGGGGTTCGGATGATAACCTGAAGGTGGACTTCTAGTCATAGATGCAGTTGGATGGCGGTCATGTATATTGTTGTATTGTCCAATCAACCTCATAGGATCTTTCTGACTAGTAATTGCATTGTTATGCCTTGCTCAGTTCCTGTCAATTGCCCTGCTGTAATTTGTTTACCCTTCATGCCATGTTGTTTATCTAAGGAGAGCACCTCTAGTGAACTATGGACCCCGGTCCAATCTTTACCATTGATACATCTTCCAGTATTACTTGTTTACTTGTTGCAAACCATTACCTTCCACACCATACATTTAATCCATTGTTACAGCAAACTGGTGATCTTGATAACCTCACTGTCGTTGGGGCAAAGTCTTGAATTTTTGTTGTGCAGGTCTCCACGTTGTTTGCAACACCTGTGTGACGTTACCTTCCTCCTTTTGGTTCGATAACCTCGGTCTCAACTAAGGGAAAACTTGCTGCTTGCTCTTCACACCCTGCGCTTGGGGTTACCAACAAAGTGCCACGTCGAGCACCATCAAGTCTTTCTGGCGCCGTTGCTAGGGAGGCTAAGGACGTCTTCACTAGGGGAGTCCTTCACTTCCTTTCTCTTTACTTTGTTTTTAGTTTGCTTTGTTTCTTTTGCCTCTTTCAAAAAAAAAACCAAAAAATAGTCTAGTTTGGTTTGCTTGCTTTATTCAAAAACACAAAAAAATTAGTTCCTGCTCTAGCTGCTGCTATTGTTTTTGGCTTGCCCACCTTTGCCAAAATGAACTCCGCTGAGAACACCAAGTTGTGTGACTTCACTAGCACCAACAACAATGATTTCCTAAGCACTCCCATTGCTCCACCTGCTCCTGATGCTACCTTTTATGAAATTAAGCCTGCTTTGTTGAATCTTGTGATGAGAGAGCAATTTTCTGGTGCTGGTTCTGATGATCCTGCTGCCCATCTTAATAGCTTTGTTGAACTTTGTGAGATGCAGAAGTATAAGTATGTAGATGGAGATATTATTAAGCTCAAGCTTTTCCTTTCTCCTTGAGGGGAAAATCTAAAGAATGGTTGCTTTCTTTGCCTAAAAATAGTATTGATTCTTGGACTAAGTGCAAAGATGCTTTTATTGGAAAGTACCATCCTCCTTCTAAGATTATATCTATGAGAAGTGACATTATGAAATTTAAACAACTTGATAGTGAACATGTTGCTCCAGCTTGGGAAAGAATGAAATCTTTGGTTAAAAATTGCCCTACTCATGGACTCACTGCTTGGATGATTATCCAGACTTTTTATGTAGGTTTGAACTTCTCCTCAAGAAATCTGTTGGATTTAGCTGCTGGAGGTACTTTCATGGGCCTCACTTTGGGTGCTTCAACAAGGCTCCTTGATAATATGATGGTTAACTACTCTGAATGTCATGTTGAAAGAGCTCCACATGGCAAGAAGGTAAATTCTGTTGAGGAAACTTCCTCTTTGAGTGAAAAGATTGATGTTATTATGGCTATGCTTGTTAATGGGAAAGCTCCTCTAGATTCTAATAGTATTCCCTTAGCCTCTTTGGTTGCTCAAGAAGAGCAAGTTGATCTGAATTTCATTAGAAACAACAATTTCAACAACAATGCCTATAGGAATAATTTTGGTAGCAACAACAATTATAGGCCTTATCCTCCTAATAATGGCAATTCCTATGGAAGCTCTTATAATAATTCTAGAAGTGCCCCTTCTAAACTTGAAGTCATGCTCAAAGACTTTATTAGTAAACAAACCATTTTCAATAAGACTATAGAGGAAAAGGTTTTAACTGTTGAGATAAATATATCCTCTTTGTCTGAAGCTCAAACTTCCTTGGTTAATAAAATGGCTGCTAAACCTGAAACTATGGAAAACACCTTTGCTACTGCTCATGCCATACAAGTTACTATTGATGAAAATGCTAGGTTGTTAGCTCAACTTCATGCTAAGTGGGAACGGGAAGCTAAAATTGATAGAAACAATAGTGTGTGCACTATCACCACTAAACCACAAGTAGCCCCTATTCCTCCTCCTACTATGCCTACCACTAGTGATGCTAAGTTTGACTTTGATATTGATGGTTGAAATATTTCTGAAGTGATCATGTTCCTACAAAAGCTTGCTAGAAGTCCTGATGCTAGTGACATGCATGTTGCTTTCACCAAACACATTACAGATGCTCTTGTTAAGATTAAGGAAGAGAAGCTAAAACACAAAGCTTCTATTCCTATAAAAGTAGAAGATAATTGGGAACCCATTATTAATATGCAAGTGAATGACTTTTATCTCAAAGCTTCATGTGATCTTGGTTCTAGTGTCTCTATTATGCCTAGGAAGATTTATGAAATGCTTGATTTTCCACCTTTAGAAGATTGTTATTTGGATGTCCCACTCAATGATAATGCTAAGAAGAAACTCATGGGGAGTATTAATGATGTTTTTATTATGGTTAACAATGCTTATGTCCCTGTTGATTTCTATTTTTTGGATGTTGAATACAATGCTTCTTGTCCTATTACTTTGGGAAGACCTTTTCTTAGAACAGTTGGTGCCATTATTGATATGAAAGAATGAACCATTAAATATCATTTTCCATTCAAGAAAGGTATTGAACACTTCCCTATGAGGAGAGATAAGTTGCTTTTTGCTCCTCCTTTGAAAGCAAGGTTTGATGTTAATGCTTCTTCATTTGAAAATACTTGATTCTTCTTGCTTCTTGTGCCTAACTTAAAGGCGTTAAAGAAAATTACTTGTTGGGAGATAACACAAGAGTTTCCTTGAGTCTTGGAAGTTATTACTTCATTAATTACCTCTCCTTATCCTTTTTGTTTGCTTTTTGTGCCAAGAATGACCTCTAATGAGAGGGATGTAAGATTTGGGGAGTTGCTGTCCCGAAACAGATTTCTGTCCTCCACCAAAAACATTCGTGAGAAGGCTCTGTAACTCTGATTGAGCTGAAAATTTACGAATAAATCCCCCAGTATGTTAGATAACTTTCGTTAGTTCAACACTTTTTTATTTGAGCAACATAAGATGTTCGAAAAAATCGGTTTCTACCTGCTGGTCTGTTTTGACAGATTTCTGCCATTATTTGCATTTGCTTCTTATTGATTCCTTTTTGAGTTCTCTTCAGGTAAATTGAGCTTTTGAAGGATTTAATATAGTAGCTTGTGTTTTTAGTGAAAAGCCTTTCTGTTCCAAAGCTTTGGCAGAGGTCTAATATCTTTTGAATACACTAATGTTGCTAATGAAGATTGTGTGAAGTTTTGTATGAAGGAAAAATTTCAGGTGTAGAGAGAGAATGATGCAATGAGATGAAGAATGGACAAAAGCTCAAGCTTGGGGATGCCACCATGGTGTCACCCCAATAAATATCCAAGAGGTACAAGCGTCAAAGCTTGGGGATGCCCAAGGCATCCCCTTCTTCATCAATAAAAAGCTCAGGTCTGTCTAGACACTTCGTTTTTATTGTTTCATGCATAGTTGTATTGTTCTTGGAGCGTCTTAGTTTTCGTTTGCTTTGCTTAGTTTGTTTAGTTTGCTTGAGTAGTTTGGACCCCTGTTCTCGCTATGTTGTTTTGCAAATAAGTTTCTTGGTGTTTGGAAAGGAGTAGTAAGTTCTTGCTTGAAGTGCAAGAGGAGCTTGCATTGACTGTGACTTAGACTTTAGCATGACATGCTAGGTGCTGTTTTAGCATTATGCTTAGTGATTATTGCTTTAGCATGTATTGTTCCAAACAATTGGGATTTCTTAGTGTGCCTTGAAGAAATTATGCGTTGTTTTAGCATGCAAAAGCATAGTATTGTGGTTTTCTCCTCTGATGTTTTGCTTGGGTTGACTTGGCACATGCTCACACCATGTTATGACTCTCACAAGTCACCATTAGCCTCTATGATCATTTAGTCCTTGACTTGTAGTACCACTCTTTGCTTTGATTAGTATGCTTTGTTGCACTGCATGATTTTGGCCATTATTGTTCTCTTAGTTGGTTGCTCCCAGTCTTTTGCTAGCCTCCACTTGTATGAGTAAGTTTTACTCATGCTTCCAACTCCCAAGAAACCAAGTTATTAAAAAGTGTCCACTATAAATTCCTATGCATGGTGTGTTACACCATTCCAAGTATATTCTTGTTTTCAACTATCTTCCAATTAAAAACTATTTTGTTATGTGAAAACTTAGTGATTAAAGCCCTCACGAACTTGATGGCACACATTATTCTTTGCCCCTAATAAACTTGAACCATTGTGACAATGTCGTATATGCTTACACTTATAAGTTGGAATTAACAGAACCGTGCTGTCACGGGGAATGTTTTCAACATTGCACTTGTACCTTGTTGAACTCAGTTGATATCATGTTCTTTTGTCTATGGATGTCACCGGTGTGAAATAAAGAGGGGACTTGTAAGTCCATGGAGTTTGTATTCTGTGTTAGAGAAACGCTTGGGCCGCTAGCCAAAGCCATGCCTAATCATGTTGGAAACTTGCAGCATCACCATAATGAGCTATCTAAGAAGCATCCGCAATAAAAAGCTATGCATATGGTAAATAAAAAGATTGGTGAGATGCTAATTGTCTGCTTGCCTTGTCATTTTGGTTATGGGAAAGCTCCTGTACCATGTGCAAGGGGTATCCCATTGGCGGTTCTCAATGATATGCAAATACTTAGAGTGACAAGAACTTACCTAGACCCAAAGTTGAGTATGCATGAGGTGTGGCCCTCGTATTCAAGGGACTTGAGATTGCTAGCTTATACTTCGTCAAGCATATACTCCAGCTTTGCCACTTTAAACTTAACCACTTCAAGATGCTTATGATAGGGGCAATGAGGGCTGAAAGCTAACAAGTACCATAATTTTTGGAAGCTCTTTTTGAAACTTGTAATCCCTGCTTCCTTTACAAAAATGCCTTTCTTCCACCATTATTGAGTCTCCACCTTCTACCTTTAGGCACCATTAAGAGAGCATAGTTGTCATTCTGTGTGCAGTGTTCCAAAGCTTATTAATTGATGCATATTGTGTTATTACTTGTTCTTGTGCTATTTGTTTCTAGTCACCCTTGTGAACTTTGAAGGTGTCCTATGCATCTATATTGCTACTCTATGAGGGACAAGCCGAATGCCATTATGCTATGTTTTCTGCATGTGAAACAAACAAACGTTTTTCAATGCATGTTATTCATGATGTTTGTTTGTTGCTTTTCATGTTGCATGCATAGTTACTATGTCCTATTGTTAGAACTCCATCTTTCATGCACATGTTTAGAGTTCTTTGATCCCAGCTTTCAATGCTTGCAAATGGTTGGATCTTTATTGTGAGGGTGCATGTCACCTCAAAAATTATTCTATTTATCACTTACCTACTCGAGGACGAGCAGGAGTTAAGCTTGGGGATGTTGATACGTCGGAAACGTATCTATAATTTTTGATGCTCCATGCTTGTTTAGTATCTACTTTGTTTTACTTGTCCACACTTTGAGGTGCTTTTTACATGTTTTCTGGTACTAACCTATTAACAAGTTGCAACAGTACCAGATGCCTGTTTTCTGCTGTTTTTGGTTTCAGAAAAGTTAGTAAAGAAATATTCTCGGAATTGGACGGGACAAAGGACAAAGTCAATTACTTTCCGTGGGGAACAATAATCCTAGAGGAGAGCCGAAGGTACCGGCCAGAGGGGACAGACCCACCTCAGGCACATGTGGGCCCTGCCCTGTGCCTGGCTAGGGTTTGGTCGCCCTGGCCGCCGCCTCGGTCTCCCCCTTCGCCTATAAGAATCCCCCGATACAGAAACCCTAAGTACCCGATCAAATATCCACGAAACTGTCTGTAGCCACCGCCACCATCGTCCCTAGATCGGGGGGATCTGAAGTTCTTCCCGGCACCCTGCTGGAGGGGAGATCATCCTGGAGGCCTTCTCTTCGGTATGATGCGTGAGTAGTTCCACCTTGGACTATGGGTCCATGTAGTAGCTAGATGGTTGTATCTCCTCCTTTGTGCTTTCATGTATAGATCTTGTGAGCTCCGTTCATGATCAAGATCTAATCTATTTGTAATAATGCATGTTGTGTTTGCGGGGATCCGATGGATAGAGATTATTATGTTGGTTTGGTTAATGGTTTTGTATTTATGATTCTATCATGTATGTGTTGTTTGTGATCTTGCATGCTCTCCGTTGTTAGTAGCTATCTTGTCCAAGTAGTTGCTAGTGACTCCAAGAGGGGGTATTTATGCTCAATAGTGGGTTCATGCCTCTAGTTTCCAAGGGAAGTGACAGAAATCTCTTTGGTTGTAGATGTGTTGTTGCTACTAGGGAGAAAACAACGGTCTCTTGTTCATGGAACATGTGGACTGTTTACCTTACACACTTTACTTAAAGCAGTTGTCTGTTGCTTGTAACTTAATACTGGAGGGGGTTCAGATGATAACCTGAAGGTGGACTTCTAGTCATAGATGCAATTGGATGGCGCTCTATGTATATTGTTGTATTGCCCAGTCAACCTCATAGGATCTTTCTGACTAGTAATTGCATTGTTATGCCTTGCTCAGTTCCTGTCAATTGCCCTGCTGTAATTTGTTTACCCTTCATGCCATGTTGTTTATCTAAGGAGAGCACCTCTAGTGAACTATGGACCCCGGTCCAATCTTTACCATTGATACATTTTCCACTGGTACTTGTTTACTTGCTGCAAACCATTACCTTCCACACCATACGTTTAATCCTTTGTTACAGCAAACCGGTGAGCTTGACAACCTCACTGTTCGTTGGGGGCAAAGTCTTGAGTTTGTGTTGTGCAGGTCTCCATGTTGTTTGCAACACCTGTGTGACGTTTCCTTCCTCCTTCTGGTTCGATAACCTCGGTCTCAACTGAGGAAAAACTTGCTGCTTGCTCTTCACACCCTGCGCTTGGGGTTACTAACAAAGTGCCACGTCGAGCACCATCACCTAAGAATGAGCTTCTTGATATTTATTATAATGGACCAATTGATGATTCTAGGACCTACCTAGGTAGCTTTGCTGATTGTGTTTTCAAGGAAATAACTCCTATAGATGCTGAAGAATTAATGGCCAAGATAAGCAAGAATTATGATGATTGGATTTCAATTGAGCTAAATACACCTGAGCCTATTACTCCTGAACTAGTTCCAACACCAACCCCAAAGAAGAGGGGAGTTATTGCATTAAATGATGAAGTGATGAAGGAAGCTAAGAAATGTCTAAAGGAGAAAGGTGTTAGTGTTGGAGATATGCCCTAGAGGCAATAATAAATGTAGTTATTATTATATCTTTGTGTTTATGATAAATGTTTACATTCATGCTATAATAGTATTAACAAGGAAACATTGATACTTGTGTGATTTGTAAACTTAATTTGAAGTCAGCCTCTATATAATACTAGCTTGTTGGTTAATAGATGATTGTGGTTTCCCTATCATGAACATTGAGATGTTATTAACAGCAAGATAATATCATTAGGAGAATGATATGATGGACATACTCCTATAGATAAGCGTAGCATAAAGATCAAGTCATTTTAATAGTTCAATTGCTATATGCTTTCTGATACATAGTAATCTGATTCCTTCGACCATGAGATCATGCATATCACCTTTACCGGATGGATGCTTTGATGACATCAAACACCACACCGTAACTGGGTGGCTATAAAGGTGGCATTGAGTGTTCGGAAAGTATTGGTTGAAACACATGGATCAAGAGTGGGATTTGTCCATCCATATGATGGATAGATATACTCTAGGCCCTCTCGGTGAAATGTCATCCAATTAGCTTGCAAGCATGTGACTGGATCACAAGGGATCACATATCACGGGAACGAGAAAAGAGTACTTATCGGTAACGAGGTTGAACTAGGTATGCAGAGATACCGACGATCATAACCTTGGATAAGTAAACTATCGTGAGACAAAGGGAAATTGATATCGTATGTAAGTGGTTCATTCGATCACAAAGTAATCGTAGAAATATGTGGGAGCCATATGAATTTCCAGATTCCTCTATTGGTTATTGTTCGGAGAAGTGTCTCGATCATGTCCGCATAATTCACGAACCGTAGGGAGACACACTTAAGGATTCGACGTTGTTTTGAGTAGTTATGGAATGATGAGAAAGAGACCGAATGTTGTTCGGAGTCCCGGATGGGATCCGGGATATCACGAGGAGATCCGGAATGGTCCGGAGAATAAGATTCATATAAGGAAAGTCCCGTTTCGGAGTTGGGGAATGGTTCCGGTGTTTTCATCGGGAATGTTCTAGAAGGTTCCGGAATGTCCGGCACTCCGGAGGGGAAGGGTACATGGATGTGTTGTATCAAGTTGGTATGATTGCATCATGTACTAAGTGTCATCGCTGAACCAAATAAAGGATTAATTCAAATCCTAGTTTGAAAAGTCAAACAGCTAGTTTGAAAAGTCAAACGGCTAAATTTGGAAAGAGGAAAAGAGGAGGAGTGGGAAACCGAGTTGGGGAGGAGTTCCCTCCTCCAACCGGCGGCGCACCACCCAAGCCGAGTTGGGGAGGGACTCCTCTCCCTCCCCTTGGCCGGCCGGCCCCTCCACCTATATAAGGAGGGGCAGGGCTCCCTCCTAGAGACACACAAGATCCTCTCCTCCAAACCCTAGCACCAAGCCGCCGCCGACTCCATAGCCGCCGCCGGCCCTAGGGCAAACCATCGCCGCCGCCTAGCTAAACCCTAGCCGCCGGCTTGCCCCCCCTTGGTGTGTCTAAACCCTAGAACACCGAGGGACTCTCTCATACTCCACCATACTCGCTCCGGCTTAAGGCGAAGCCCTGCGAGATCTCCCCTCTACTTCCGGTACCACGCCGTTGTGCTGCCGGAATCGCGAGGAGAGTGCTACAACCTCCGCTGCCTGCTAGAACAAGGGAGAGGAAGGTCTTCATCGAGTACCGAACGTGTGACCGACTGCGGGAGCGCTGCCGGAACGCAGCGCCGGAAGGATCGTCTACGCGATCTTGAGATCGAGAAGAGTACTACTACATCACCCACGAGAATCCACTCTTGTTAAACACTTTGGAATCTTCGAGGGTGAGTTATTCCATCGACTCGTTGCTACAATCTAGTAGATAGATCTTGGCTTGTTTGTTTGTATGCGGTAGAAATTTTTTGTTTTCCATACTACGAAACCCTACAGTGGTATCAGAGCCGTGTCTATATGTAGATCTGTTGCACGAGTAGAACACAATGGTCATTGTGGGCGTTGATGCTTTTATTGTCGATTGCTTCTTGTGTACTTTGCATCTTGCGGGATGTTGGGATGAAGCGGCCCGGGCTAACCTTACATGACATCGTTCATGAGACTTGCTCCACGCTTGACATGCAACTTGTATTGCATAAGTGGCTTTGCGGGTGCCTATTTCTCCTAGCATAGTTAAGATCCAATTTACAACGGGTGATTAACAATACTAGTATCAATGTTGTGGTTCATGTTCGTAAGTTAGAACGACACTTATTGAAAGCCCCAAACCACGTAAAACATGCAAAGAAAGTAGAGGCGTCTAACTTTGTTTTGCAGGGGTGTGCTGTGATGTGATATGGCCATGATTGTGATTATATTTGATGTATGCAATGTTCCTTATTGTAAGTTGGCAACCGGCAGGAGCCATATGGTTGTCTTTAATTTCTGTTAAGACCCGCGTGTCTATTCAAAGTAGTTGTAATAGTTAAAGCCGGTGGACGACAACCATGGAGAAGCGTCATTGACCTTGATGCAATGCCGATGATGATGGAGATCATGTTCGTGCTAGAAGATGGAGATCGGAAGCACAAAGAAGAAAGGCCATATCATATCACATATTTTGAATTGCATGTGATGTTAATCCTTTATGCATCTTGTATTGCTTAGTAGACGACGGTAGCATTATAAGATGATCCCTCATGCACATGAATTTCAAGTCATAAAGTGTTCACCCTTAGTTAGCACCGTTGCTAAAGCTTGTTGTTTCGAAGCACCACGTGATGATCGGGTGTGTTAGATTCTGCAAGTGCATACAACGTGAGCAAGCCAGATTTGCTCATGCGGAAACTAAGGTTTGATCTTGACGAGCCTAGCATGTACAGACATGGTCTCGGAACACGGATCACCGAAAGGTAAAGCATGAATCATATAGTAGATATGATGAACATGTCGATTGTTCGCCATTGAAATTATATCAACTCTCGTGATGATCGGTGTTGATGTGGTGGATTTGGTTCATGTGATCACTAAAACAATGTGAGGGATATTGTTTTGAGTGGGAGTTCACCTAGATTAAATTTATTAATTTGAACTCAATTTGTCATAAACTTAGTCTAAACTATTGCAAATATGTTGTAGATCAATGGCAACCCCTACCATCAATTTTAATGCGTTCCTAGAGAAAGAAAAGTTGAAAAACAATGGAAGCAACTTCGCGGATTGGTTCCGCAATTTGAGGATTGTCCTCACAGCTGGTAATTTGACCTATGTGCTGGATGCACCACTGGGTGACCCACCTGCAGCTGATGCTGCCGATGAAGTAAAGAATGTTTACCTCACTCGGAAGACTCAGTACTCCATAGTTCAGTGTGCTATCTTGTATGGTTTAGAATCGGAGCTTCAGAAAAGGTTTGAGAATTCAGACCCATATGATATTGTCGAGGATCTCAAATTGATATTTGAGACTCATGCGGCAATTGAAAGCTATGAGGCTTCTGAAAAGTTCTTTAACTGCAAGATGGAAGAGGGCAGCTCCGTCAGCGAGCATGTGCTTAAGATGTCTGGGCACGCAAACAAACTTCAAAGCTTGGGTATAGTGATTCCCAATGCTTTAGGGATTTACCGTGTTCTCCAATCACTACCACCAAGTTATAAGAACTTTGTGATGAACTACAACATGCAAAACATGAACAAGACGTTGCCAGAACTCTTTGCCATGTTGAAATCTGCAGAAGTGGAGATCAAGAAAGAGCACCAAGTGTTGTTGGTCAATAAGACCACCAAATTTAAGAAAGGCAAGTCTAAGCAGAAGGGACACTTCAAGAAGGGTGGTAAGAAAGTTACCACACCGACGAAGAAAACCAAGGCTGGACCTAAGCCTGATACTGAGTGCTTTTACTGCAAGGGAGAAGGTCACTGGAAGCGGAATTTCCCAAAGTACTTGGCGGATTTGAAGAACGGCAACATCAAGAAGAAAGGTATATCTGATATACATGTTATTGATGTGTATCTCACTAGTACTCGTAGTAGTGCCTGGGTATTTGATACTGGTTCGGTTGCTCATATTTGTAACTCGAAACAGGTGCTGCAGAATAAACGAAAGATAGCGAAGAACGAGGTGACGATGCGCGTTGGAAACGGATCAAAGGTTGATGTGATCGCGGTCGGCACGCTACCCCTTCATCTACCATCGGGATTAGTTTTATACTTAAATAATTGTTATTTGGTGCCTGCGTTAAGCATGAACATTATATCAGGATCTTGTTTATTGCGAGACGGTTACTTGTTTAAATCCGAGAATAATGGTTGTTCGATTTATATGAGTAATATGTTTTATGCACATGCACCTTTGATAGATGGTCTATTCTTATTGAATCTCGATAGTGGAAATACACATATTAATAACATTGAGGCTAAACGTTTGAAATCGAGCGATAACTCGACCTATATGTGGCACTGTCGTCTTGGTCACATTGGAGTGAAGCGTATGAAGAAACTCCATTCCGATGGACTTCTTGAATCACTTGATTTCGAATCACTTGATAGATGCGAAGCATGTATGATGGGTAAAATGACTAAGACTCCATTTTCTGGTATGATGGAGCGAGCTACGGACTTGTTGGAAATCATACATACCGATGTGTGTGGTCCAATGAGTGTAGCATCGCGTGGTGGTTATCGTTATGTTCTTACCTTCACGGATGACTTGAGTAGATATGGGTATATCTATTTCATGAAACATAAGTCCGAAACTTTCGAGAAGTTTAAGGAATTTCAAAGTGAGGTAGAGAATCAACGTAACAAGAATATTAAATTTATACGTTCTGATCGTGGAGGTGAATATCTAAGTTACGAGTTTGGCGAGCATTTGAAGAAATGCGGAATACTTTCGCAGTTGACACCGCCGGGAACACCACAGCGTAATGGTGTGTCCGAACGTCGTAATCGAACTCTCTTAGATATGGTTCGTTCTATGATGTCACTTATAGATTTACCGCTATCATTTTGGGGTTATGCATTAGAAACAGCCGCATTCACTTTAAATAGGGCACCGTCTAAATCCGTTGAAACGACACCGTATGAATTATGGTTTGGGAAGAAACCTAGATTGTCGTTCCTTAAAGTTTGGGGGTGCGAAGCCTATGTAAAGAAGTTACAGCCGGACAAGCTTGAACCCAAAGCGGAAAAATGCGTCTTCATAGGATACCCGAAGGAAACTATTGGGTATACCTTCTATCATAGATCCGAAGGCAAAATCTTTGTTGCCAAGAATGGATCCTTTCTACAGAAGGAATTTCTCTCGAAAGAAGTGACTGGAAGGAAAGTAGAACTCGACGAGGTTGTCGAACCTTCTCTCGAAATTGCGAGTAGCGCAGCACCGAAAGAAGTTCCTGTGGTGCCTGCACCAATAAGAGAGGAAGCTAATGATGATGATCATGAAACTTCGGTTGAAGTTGCTACAGAGCCTCGCAGGTCAACGAGAACTCGTACCACTCCAGATTGGTATGATCCCGTTATGAGTGTCATGTTGGTGAACAACACCGATGACCCTGAGACATATGAGGAAGCGATGATGAGCCCAGATTCCAATAAATGGCAAGAAGCCATGAAATCCGAGATTGGATCCATGTACGAAAACCAAGTATGGACTTTGGTGGACTTACCGGATGGCCGGAAGGCTGTCGAGAACAAATGGATCTTCAAGAAGAAAACAGATGCTGATGGTAATATTACTGTCTATAAAGCTCGACTTGTCGCAAAAGGGTTTCGACAAATTCAAGGAGTTGACTACGATGAGACTTTCTCACCAGTAGCGAAGCTAAAGTCTGTGAGGATTATGTTAGCAATCGCTGCATATTATGATTATGAGATATGGCAGATGGATGTCAAAACAGCATTCCTCAATGGAGACATTGATGAAGAGTTGTATATGATGCAACCCAAAGGTTTTGTCGATCCTAAAGATGCTAACAAGGTATGCAAACTTCAACGGTCCATCTATGGATTGAAGCAAGCATCCCGAAGTTGGAATCAACGTTTTGATAAGGTGATCAAAAGTTTTGGTTTTATACAAACTTATGGAGAAGCTTGTATTTACAAGAAAGTGAGTGGGAGCTCTGTAGCATTCTTAATACTATATGTGAATGACATATTATTGATTGGGAATGATGTAGACCTTCTAAATAGTGTCAAGGAATATTTGAATAATAGTTTTTCAATGAAGGATCTTGGCGAAGCAGCTTACATATTAGGCATAAAGATTTATAGAGATAGATCGAAACGCCAAATATCATTGTCACAGAGTACATATTTGGACAAAGTTCTAAAGAGGTTTGGAATGGAAGATAGCAAGAAAGGGTTCTTGCCCATGTTGCCCAATACGACCTTGAGTAAAACTCAAAGTCCGACATCGGCAGAAGATAGAGAAAGGATGAGTAAGACTCCCTATGCCTCAGCCATAGGATCTCTAATGTATGCCATGCTATGTACTAGACCCGACATTGCATATGCTGTTAGTTTAACTAGCAGATATCAAAGTGATCCAGGAGTGGATCATTGGACAGCGGTCAAAAACATCCTTAAGTACTTGAGAAGAACTAAGGATATGGTTCTTTCTTATGGAGGTGATGAACAGCTCGTTGTTAATGGTTACACCGATGCTAGTTGGAACACCGATCCGGATGATTCTAAATCACAATCTGGATACGTATTTATTTTGAATGGTGCAGCAGTTAGCTAGAGGAGTGCAAAGCAAAGCGTTGTGGCGAGATCTTCAACTGAATCGGAATACATGGCTGCTTCGGAGGCTTCACAAGAAGCGATATGGATGAAAGAGTTCATTACAGAGCTAGGTGTGGTTCCTAGTGTGCTGGACCCAATGTCTATCTACTGTGATAACATGGGCGCCATAGCCAATGCGCAAGAACCAAGGTCACACAAGAAGCTAAAGCATATCAAGCTACGTTTTCACGCTATTCGAGAACATATCCAAGATGGGGATATAAAGATTTGCAAAGTACACACAGATCTGAATGTGGCGGATCCGTTGACTAAACCTCTCCCGAGGGAAAAACATGACCAGCACCAAACTGCCATGGGTGTTCGGTATATTACCATGTTATCTAGATTAGATGACTCTAGTGCAAGTGGGAGACTGTTGGAGATATGCCCTAGAGGCAATAATAAATGTAGTTATTATTATATCTTTGTGTTTATGATAAATGTTTACATTCATGCTATAATAGTATTAACAAGGAAACATTGATACTTGTGTGATTTGTAAACTTAATTTGAAGTCCCTAGTAAAGCCTCTATATAATACTAGCTTGTTGGTTAATAGATGATTGTGGTTTCCCTATCATGAACATTGAGATGTTATTAACAGCAAGATAATATCATTAGGAGAATGATATGATGGACAGACTCCTATAGATAAGCGTAGCATAAAGATCAAGTCATTTTAATAGTTCAATTGCTATATGCTTTCTGATACATAGTAATCTGATTCCTTCGACCATGAGATCATGCATATCACCTTTACCGGATGGATGCTTTGATGACATCAAACACCACACCGTAACTGGGTGGCTATAAAGGTGGCATTGAGTGTTCGGAAAGTATTGGTTGAAACACATGGATCAAGAGTGGGATTTGTCCATCCATATGACGGATAGATATACTCTGGGCCCTCTCGGTGAAATGTCATCCAATTAGCTTGCAAGCATGTGACTGGCTCACAAGGGATCACATATCACGGGAACGAGAAAAGAGTACTTATCGGTAACGAGGTTGAACTAGGTATGCAGAGATACCGACGATCATAACCTCGGATAAGTAAACTATCGTGAGACAAAGGGAAATTGATATCGTATGTAAGTGGTTCATTCGATCACAAAGTAATCGTAGAAATATGTGGGATCCATATGAATTTCCAGATTCCTCTATTGGTTATTGTTCGGAGAAGTGTCTCGATCATGTCCGCATAATTCACGAACCGTAGGGAGACACACTTAAGGATTCGACGTTGTTTTGAGTAGTTATGGAATGATGAGAAAGAGACTGAATGTTGTTCGGAGTCCCAGATGGGATCCGGGATATCACGAGGAGATCCGGAATGGTCCGAAGAATAAAATTCATATAAGGAAAGTCCCGTTTCGGAGTTGGGGAATGGTTCCGGTGTTTTCATCGGGAATGTTCTAGAAGGTTCTGGAATGTCCGGCACTCCGGAGGGGAAGGGTACATGGATGTGTTGTATCAAGTTGGTATGATTGCATCATGTACTAAGTGTCATTGCTGAACCAAATAAAGGATTAATTCAAATCCTAGTTTGAAAAGTCAAACAGCTAGTTTGAAAAGTCAAACGGCTAAATTTGGAAAGAGGAAAAGAGGAGGAGTTCCCTCCTCCAACCGGCGGCGCACCACCCAAGCCGAGTTGGGGAGGGACTCCTCTCCCTCCCCTTGGCCGGCCGGCCCCTCCACCTATATAAGGAGGGGCAGGGCTCCCTCCTAGAGACACACAAGATCCTCTCCTCCAAACCCTAGCACCAAGCCGCCGCCGACTCCATAGCCGCCGCCGGCCCTAGGGCAAACCGTCGCCGCCGCCTAGCTAAACCCTAGCCGCCGGCTTGCCCCCCTTGGTGTGTCTAAACCATAGAACACCGAGGGACTCTCTCATACTCCACCATACTCGCTCCGGATTAAGGCGAAGCCCTGCGAGATCTCCCCTCTACTTCCGGTACCACGCCGTTGTGCTGCCGGAATCGCGAGGAGAGTGCTACAACCTCTGCTGCCTGCTGGAACAAGGGAGAGGAAGGTATTCGTCGAGTACCGAACGTGTGACCGACTACGGGAGCGCTGCCGGAACGCAGCGCCGGAAGGATCGTCTACGCGATCTTGAGATCGGGAAGAGTACGGCTACATCACCCACGAGAATCCGCTCTCGTTAAACACTTTGGAATCTTCGAGGGTGAGTTATTCCATCGACTCGTTGCTACAATCTAGTAGATAGATCTTGGCTTGTTTGTTTGTATGCGGTAGAAAATTTCTGTTTTCCATGCTACGAAACCCTACAGTTAGAGCTAAAGATGTGAAGAATCTACCTCCTATAGAAGAATTATGTAAGCCAATTCCCCACTCATCCACTATTGAGGTACACTCTCTCCAACACTTTGATGAGGGTGATATTCCTTATGGTAAGCCTCCTGATCAATGTTTAGAGGAACTTGACATTTATTGTTAAGCAAGGTAATTTTAATAAACAAGTTCAGAATCATTTATTGGAAAACTCTAGAGCTATCCATGAGTTGAAAGATATTGTGGAAAGAACTTCTAATGATACTAAAATGCTCTGTAAACACTTTCAAATGGTTCAAACCCAACTTGATCAACTTGCTAAGGTACAAAAGGATATGCTACTTAATGCCTCGGGAGATAAACATGCTTATGTAATTAGAACTAGGAGTGGTATATCTACTCAAGATCCTTTGTATCCTCAAGGACACCCTAAAATAATTGAGCAGTATTCTCAACAAGGTGAGAGTAGTGGTAGTCCTCGTAAGAGAAAGAAAAAGAAACATAAGATAGTGGAGGAACCACTTGAACCTGCTGTAGATCCTAATAGTATATCTGTCTCTGATGCTTAAACTGAGAGTGGTAATGATAAAAATCATGCTCCTGATAAGGAGGAAGTTGAGGAAGAACCTGAGAAGCACACTAAGAACACTAGGTACACAAAGGAAGATTTTATTGCTAATAAGCATGGTAAAGAGAGAGAACCTTGGGTGTAGAAACCTTTGCCTTTTCCAGGTAAGAAACACAAGTCAAAGGAGGAAGAACACTACAATAAGTTTTGAGAGTGGATGAAACCTTTATTTTTGCAAATTCCTTTGACTGATGCTATTAAATTGCCTCCTTATTCAAAGTATATGAAGGATATTATCTCTAACAAAAGGAAGATTCCTAATGAGGAGATTTCTACTTTGCTTGCTAATTACTCCTTTAATGGCAAGGTTCTAAAGAAACTTTGGTGATCCAGGTATACCAACTATTCCTTGCTCTATTAAGAATAATTATGTTAGAACTGCTTTATGTGATTTGGGAGCTAGAGTTAGTGTTATGCCTCTTTTTTCTCTACAAGAGACTCCAGCTAGAAAAGTTGATACCAACTGATATATCTTTGCAAATGGCTGATAAGTCAACTACTATTACTGTTGGTATATGTGAGGATGTTCCTGTTCAAGTGGCTCATAATTGCTTGGTTTTGACTGATTTTGTGGTGCTTGAAATGCCTGAAGATGATAATATGTCTATTATTCTTGGGAGACCTTTTCTTAATACTGCAGGTGCTGTCATTAATTGTAATCAAGGAAAAGTAACATTCAATATTGATGACAAAGAGCATATTGTTTATTTCCCCAAGAAGGTTGTTAAGAGCTATTGCCTGAATTCCATTGAAAATATTGAGAGCATCAAGGTTGGAGAAATATATTGTCCCATTCCACAAGAAAATTTTGAAACTATTATGATTGGGACCATTGCTATCAAGTATGAGGTAACATAATCACCTTGTAGAATGCAAAGTTTTGTTTCATATAAGATAGTTTTGGTAACAAGACTTGATCAACCTTGTTAACAAAAGGATTTTAATGAACAAAATAATGTTTCCACTGTGGTTATACTTGCTTTCTTTTACTTTTCTCCTTCCTAGCCTTTGTCTTTCTTTTGCTAGCTTTGGTTTTGCTAGTTGTTTGTTGGTTAGTTTGTCTTAGAGCTTCTGTAGTTTGGCTTTTGGTTTGCTTTTGCTTCTTCTGAAAAAACTGTTTCTGCGAGAAAATCAATTTTCATACCCTGAAAATTGGCCAAAAATAAAGTTTTCCGAAAAATCCCAGAAAATTTAAAATAAATTTTTCCTCGAAAAAAGGGGCAGAGGGACACCTGAAGTGACCAAGGGGGCCACCTCAGGCCACCACACCCATGGTAGGCGCGACCTACCTATGGGTGGCGCCTAGGGGGGGTCTAGCCCACCTAGGCCCCTTCAAGGTGCCCCCTCACAGCCATCTTCTTTCTCTCTCCCGAAAAACACCGAAAAACTTGCTCAAGCTCGAGTTCTTGCTATTCTTGCTCACGATTTTCGATCTCCTTGCTCAGCCCATCTTTGCTGCTGATTTTTGGAGAGATTGCTCCTTGGTATGTGCCTCCTCCACTTGTCCAATTAGATCTGTGATTGGTAGATTGTATCTTGAGTATTTTGCTGCTATAGGTGACAGGTTGTTTGAGCTTGCATGCTTGTTCTATGCTTAGAAACTTTATTTTGATGCATGTGTAGCCCTCTAGCAAGTTCCTATAGTAGTTGCTCATCATTTATCAACTTAGAAATCACTTGGTTTGATGTTTGCCTAAAAATTTCAGCAAGGAAGATGAGTACCTATCCACTGAATCAATATGACTTGATGGTGTCTGAGCCAATGAAGGTTCATCGTGAGGAGGCAGTTTTTCCTTCCATATATCCATGCCATGAATTTATGAGAACCGTGGGAATCTCCCAGGATTTCTAAACCTTGATTGCCAATGCAGGATTGGAACACTTTGTTGAATGTGAACCATTTCAATTTATTAAGCTAACCATGGCTTTTGTGCAGGACTTCTGGTTCACTTGGTCTACATCTAATCCTATGGTCCATTACAAAATATATAATATACCTGTCGACCTGCCTTTTGTTGATTTCTGTGCAGCAATTAGAGTACCTCAATGGGGATCTTGTGAGAAGATCAAGGAAAGGCCCAAGTCACTTGTGGATTTATATGCTGAGATTTGCCAAGGTTTTGACTTCTCAAAGGAAAATGGTAAAATTCGGAACATTCAGTTCCCAGCTATTAGATATTTTGCCTATTTCATTACCAAGTGTGTTCTTGTTAGAAAGATTGCTAGAAAGTTGTCTTATTTTGATCTAGCTTTTATCGCAACTGCTCTGAATAGGAATAGATCTTATAGACTGGGTGCTTTGATATCTCATCGTCTCACTACCAACCGCGAGAAGGGTGGAATTTGTGGAGGTCTCATTGCTTCTAGGTTGCTAGCTTTCCATGGTTTAGAGCCTCACTATTCAGATTATCAGTTCCCTATAGAGAGGTTGGATCTTGAATCCATGGTTCAGCATGGTTTTGTGTCCCTGGGGGCTAATGTGAGAAGTTTACCGTATGAATTATCTTTTGCCCAGCAAGGTCGGAGAAAGGGTAGGACTGAGAAAATAGTTTATTTGCATGCACCTGCTTTGTTTAACTTTGATAACAGACAAGGATGGTCACTTATGGAGGAGGAGGTTGACACATATGTGGTGGAGCTCTCCCAGCAAGAGGATAATGTTGACGAGGATGCCGAAGACAATTCGGTTCATCCCTCCAACTTGGGAGAGTCTTCATACCAGCAGCCCTCATTTGATTGGGGCGCGTCTTCTTCTTCATCGCAAGAACCTGACTTTGATCATTCCTATGATGACCCACTAGCTTGGGGTTACTACCCGCGCTATTGAGCCCCACTTAGGTAAAAGCCTAAGCTTGGGGGGAGGTATACCTACATCACACTCATATGTATATCATGTTCGGTCGGTTCTTTGTATATCCATTGTTTCGATTTCTTTTTGGTTCTTGTTGCTTATTTTTCAAAAACACAAAAATACCAAAAATATTTTCGTTGTTTATCTTTCTTTGTTTGCTTCTTGTTTGGTTTTCCTTAAAAGAAAAAAATCCAAAAAGATTTTGCTTTGCTTGGTTTGTTTTTGCTTTGCTGTTTCTACTTTGTTGGCTTGTTTCTAAAAAAAATTGAAACACCAAAAAAATTTGTTGGTCTTCTTTGGTTTTGTGAGTTCTTTGAAGGGTTCAGCCATCCTCAGTGGATTTTGGTTTCATGATTAGTATTCAATTCACACAAGTGAAGGGCAATAATGAAGATTAAGATAACTCGAGGTGTGGTAAGAGGCTGGTAACAAACTCTATTTGTTTCATTTTTGTAAATATACTCATCATTGTGAGCATGCTTAGCCTATTTGTGTAAGGTGTATGTCATTATGGATGCTTAGTAGTTCTTGCTTGTCTATGATTAGCTCTAGCTTGCTAATAGTTTGTAGCATGTCATATGAATATTTGCTTGCATTGTTTTATTCATATTTTGGTATGATATTGTGGTATCCTCCTCTAACTGATCATGTGAATCGACTTGGCACATGCTCATGCATGCATATGAATAATCAATAGTCAGTAAGCCTCGATGATTGTTTTTTCCTCAGAGTTCTTGTATCACTTTCATGCCATAATTAGCCCTGTTTTGTTGCAAGCATGATTATGACAGCTATTGCTCTCTCGTTTGTCGCTCCCTCTATTTTGCTAGCCTTCACTTGCACTGAGTATGAGCTCTACTTGTGCTTCCAACTCCCCAAAACCAATATTGCCAGCTGTGTCCACCATATCTATCTATTAGCATCGTTTGCTATTTCAGTGCATATTCAATATGCCTTGTTTTCTTCCAAATAAAATGTTTGCCTGTTTTGAGAAAGTTAGTTAGTGAAGCTCTCACGAACTTGATGGCACACTTAATTCCTTGCACTTAATAATTTTGAACCATTATGACTTGTCCATGAAAGTTATATGCTTGAAAATTATAAGCTGGGAGTCAGCAGAACCGTGCTGTCACGGGGAACGCTTTCAACACTTTTTGGATATCCTATCCAGTTGATACTTTGCTCTTTTGTTTACGGATGTTGACGATGTGAAATAAAAGGGGAGCCTGTGAGTTCATGGAGTCTATACATTGTGTTAGAGAAACGCCTGGGCCGCTATCCTAAGCCATGCCTAATCATGGTGGAAACTTGCAGCATCACCATAATGAGCATTCTATGAAGCATCCTCAATAAAAAGCTATGCACATAGTAAATAAAAAGATCGCTGAGATGCTCATTGTCTGCTTTTCTTGTCATTTTATCACGGGATAGCTCCTGTATCATGTGCAAGGGGTACCCCGTTGGCGGTTCTCTATGATATGCATGTATTTACAATGACAAGAACTTACAGGTAACCAAAGTTGAGTAGCATGCGGAGCGGCCCTCATACTCAAGGGACTTGGGATTTCCATTTTATGGTCTGTCAAGCATATAATTCAGAGTGGACCTCACTTTCACCTTAACCACATGAAGATGCCTATGATAGGGGCAATGAGAGCTCAAAGCTAATGAGTACCTTCCTTTCAGCATTGGGAAGCCTTTCAAACTTTTCAAAAACCGTTTTCACTTCCTTGTTGAGTCACCACTTATTCTATGAGCACCTTCTTGAGAGCATAGTTGTCATTCTTGTGTTTGTCTCAAAACTTGGTTAATTATGTCATGACTTTGATGCTTGTATATCTGATATCTTTATTTCCAGTCTTCACTTGAACTTCAAAGGTGCCTTGGCATTTATATTGTGCTCTACAAACAAAGGCAAGCGAGATACCACTCTATGATACCATACTATGAGCATTGCAATGTTGCTTGTGCTTATGTTTCATGCTACTTATTATTATTGAGTTGGTTTCTCTTCGTAGCTTGCAATGACTATTGAGTAGACTTAGTTGCATACTTCTTATTATGAATGGTTTAAGCATCTACTCCTGTACTGAGAATATATACATCATATGGAGCAAATGTGTTCGTGAAAGTTCTTTTATCGCACTCAGTTTTCAACTGAATTGCTTGAGGACAAGCAATGAGCTAAGCTTGGGGGAGTTGATACGTCCAAAATGTATCTACTTTCTCGAACACTTTTGCTATTGTTTCTCCTCTAAACTTGTGTGATTTGGATACAACTAACACGGACTGACGCTATTTTCAGCAGAATTACCTTGGTGTCTTGTTTTTGTGCAGAAAATCAACTATCAGGAAAAATCCTGGAAAATATGCCAAAAATTATATTTCACCAGAAGATCCATGGAGCCAGAAGACGAGACGGAGAAGGGGCCTAGGGGGGCCCACACCCCTGCCAGGCGCGGGCCCACCACTAGCCGTGCCTAGGGGGGTGCAGCCACCCCAGGCACCCCCTCGGGTTCCCTCTGCGCCTATAAGTTGCCTCTCAACCTAAAAATAGAGGGGAGGTTCAATAGTTTTCCAGAAAGATTCCGCTCTGCCGCCGCCACCAGAAACCAAGATTCCGATCCAGAAACTCCGTTCTGGCACCTTGTCGGGATAGGGAATTTGGAGAGGATCATCCCCATCATCATCACCAACGCATCTCCATCAACCACCGATGTTTCCGTCATCCATGAGTGAGTAATCCCCCGCTGTAGGCTTGGGGATGGTAGGTATTGGATGAGTTCTATCATGTAATCGAATAAGATCTGTTAGGGCATAGTGCCTAGTATCTCTATTAGTGCTATTTGACTTTGTTGCAACTTGTTGTGCTTAATGCTTGTCACTAGGGCCCGAGTGCCATGATCTCAAATCTAAACTTATTATTGAATCATTATGATAGTATTGTTTGTGATCTTATCTGCAAGTTGTGTACACATATCATTGTCCGGATCCAAAGGCCCCAAAGTGACAATAATTGGGACAACCAGAGGGGATGGCTGTGGTGTGAGGATCACATGTGTTCAC
This sequence comes from Avena sativa, assembly GCA_916181665.1. Taxonomy (NCBI): domain Eukaryota; kingdom Viridiplantae; phylum Streptophyta; class Magnoliopsida; order Poales; family Poaceae; genus Avena; species Avena sativa. Next base: position 126,176,173 of record OV702297.1, read on the forward strand.
GGAGTGTTAATGCTTTTCTCCGGTGCTCTATTAAAAGGAGCACCTTAATTGCCAGTAGTTCCCTAGAGGCCCCGCTGCCACGGGCTGGATGGACAGAAGATGTTGTGCAAGTTCTCATTGCGAGCACATATGGCTATATTTGGAGCACATGCCTAGGATTGTTTAGTACTTGGATGCTTATTATTATTTATCTGCAATGCCCTAGATCTTGAAGTTACATGTTTAGACTCGTTCATGCAACGCCCGTCCATCCATCCCTATGCCTACCGCACTCGAATCCCACTATTTACTATTACTGTTACTATTGCTCCTGTTTTACTGCTGCTGTTGCTACTGATAAACTTCTGTGAGCAAGAACTCTTTCCAGGTGCAGCTGAATTGACAACTCAGTTGTTAAGGCTTGCAAGTATTCTTTGGCTCCCCTTGTGTCGAATCAATAAATTGGGTAATACTACCCACGAAGACTGTTGCGATCCCCTATACTTGTGGGTCATCACCACTCAAGACCACGAGCATGAAGATCAAAGATCCAACATCTTGCAAACACGTGTCGGTATCAATGGGAAATCCATTAAAGTTGTCATCGATGGAGGGAGTTGCCACAATCTTGCAAGCACCGAATTGTGTGAGAAGCTCAACCTCACCCTCCATCCACATAAGAACCCCTACCATATACAATGGCTAAGTGACCAAGGGTCCATGAAGATCAAGCACACTGTTTCGGTAACCTTCTCAATTGGACCATACAAGGATACGATGGAGTGTGATGTGGTCCCAATGACGGTTTGCCATATGTTGCTTGGTAGGCCATGGCAATACGACAAAGGTGCTTTGCATGATGGTCGCACAAACGCATATACCTTCAAATGTCTTGACAAGACATGTGTTTTGCAACCAATGACTCCTAGCCAAATAATTGCGGACAATGCAAAGGCTTTAGCGAGGGCGCAAAACACAAAAGCATCTTGTGAGAAGAGTGGTGAGCAAGAGAACCACCATATAGGGAGTGAGTGCCACAAGCCAAACTCGAGTGGAAAAACTAAGAGTGTTCTTCTTGCCACCAAAAGTGAGATGACAGAAGTGCGAAACAACCCATCCATCTTGCACTATGTCCTTATTTGCAAGGGACTAGCACAAGGAACTAATGACTTGACAAATGTTCCTCCTTCTTTGATGGCTATTTTGCAGGAATTCAAGGATGTCTTTCTCGAAGAGCTCCCTCATGGACTACCTCCTCTTCGCGGAATCGAGCACCGCATCGACCTCATACCCGGCGCACCTCTCCCAAACCACGCCACATATCGCACGAACCCGGAGGAGATAAAGGAGATGGAACGACAAATCAACCAACTCTTCTCCAAAGGTTTGATCCAAGTAAGCACTAGCCCAAGCGCGGTACCCGTGATTCTTGTCCCAAAGACGGATGATACGTTGCGGTTATGCATGGACTGTTGTCCAATCAATGCTATCACCGTGCATTATCGACATCCTATACCGCGTCTTGATGACATGCTTGATGAGTTGTGTGGAGCCACTATTTTCTCCAAAATTGATCTTCGTAGTGGCTACCATCAAATACGCATGGCTAAAGGTGATGAGTGGAAAACCGCCTTCAAGACCAAACTTGGTCTCTATGAATGGTTGGTTATGCCTTTTGGCATATCTAATGCCCCATACACCTTCATGCGCCTCATGAACCATATTTTGAGATCTCTCATTGGAAAGAGTGTCGTTGTCTACTTTGATGATATTCTTGTCTATAGCTAGTCACTAGAGGAGCATGTTACACATGTTAAAGGAGGTTTTACAAATCCTTCTTCATGAAAAGCTATATGCTAATCTCCCAAAGTACACTTTTGCCAAATACAAATTGATTTTCCTTAGATTTGTTGTTTCTTCGAATGGTATTGAAGTTGATGTTTCAAAAGTTAAAGACATACGAGATTGTCCTATTCCTACCAATGTAAGTGAACTTCGTAGTTTTCATGGTTTGGCCGGTTTCTACCGTCACTTTATGAAAGACTTTTCTACCATTGCTTGCCCTCTCAACAATTTGACCAAGAAGAATGTCACATTTGTTTGGGGCAAAGCACAACAAAAGGCCTTTGATGAGCTCAAAAAGAGGCTCACCTAAGCACCACTCCTTGCTTTACCAGATTTCACAAAAACTTTTGAGATAGAGTGTGACGCTAGTGGTATTGACATTAGAGGCGTTCTTATGAAAAATGGGCGTCCTATTGCATACCATAGCGAGAAACTTGATGGCACATGCCTTAACTATCCGATTTAAGACAAAGAGCTTTTTGCCTTAGTTTGTCTCCTTCAAGTGTGGAAACACTACCTTTGGCCCAAAGAATTTATCATACATTCCGACCATGAGTCATTGAAATATCTAAAGGGTCAATACAACTTGAGTAAAAGGCACGCTAAGTGGGTTGAACTCATGGAGTCTATTCCTTACATGGTCAAATATAAGAAGGGCAAAGAAAATGTAGTTGCAGCCGCTTTGTCCCGCAAGAATACAAGCCTTCTTACACGCCTTGAAGTAAACATTTTGGGTCTTCATGACATTAAATCTTTGCATGCTTTCGACCCATTCTTTGTACCAATTTTTGAAAAATGTTATATAGACAAAGGGGTTGATGATTTCTATTTGCATAAGGGCTTTCTATCCAAACAAAACAAGCGTTTCATTCTGAAGTCATCTCTCCAAATTTTGCCTCTTCAAGAGTTCCATGGTGGAGGCCTTATGGGTCACTTCGGTCGTGACAAGACATATGACATGCTCTCCACTCACTACTATTGCCCCAAGATGAAGCGCTACATGGAGATCCACGCCCAACGATGCACTACATGTGTCCAAGCTAAATCTAAGTCTAACCCATTTGGTCTTTATATGCCATTGCCTATTCCTCATGCACCTTGGTCAAAAATTAGCATGGACTTTGTGTTAGGATTGCCTAGGTCTAAGCATGGTCATGACTCTATATTTTTTGCAGTGGATTACTTTTCCAAAATGGCACATTTAATTCCGTGCCGTAAGACCGACCATGCTTCACATATTGCAAATCTGTTTTTAGGGAAATAATTTGTCTTCATGGTGTGCCATGAACAATCATCTTCGACCACGGCGTCAAATTCATGAGATACTTTTGGAAGACACTCATGGCCAAGCTCGGCATCAAGCTACTATTCTCATCCGCCTCACATCCTCAAACTAATGGCCAAACCGAGGTTGTCAACCGAAGCCTCAGAACACTCCTCTGCGTGTTGATAAATAATAATCTTAATGATTGGGAGGAATGCATTCCCCACGCCGAGTTCGCCTACAATTGAGCCAAGCACTCCACCACCATGAATAGCCCATTCATGATTGTCTATGGATTCGAGCACCTCACCATGCTCGAAATCCTACTGCTCCCTCTCCACGAGCGCACCGACATGGACATCGACAAGCGTGCCCAAGCAATAAAGAAACTTCATGAAGACACAAGAGCTACGATCGAGAAACAAGTGCTTCGCCAAGCATCAAAGCTGAACAAGACCAAGAAAGATATGATCTTCGAAGAGGGCGATCTTGTGTGGATACACTTGAGCAAAGACCGTTTACCCAAGGATCACAACTTCAAGCTCAAGCCAAGGGGTGATGGACCTTTAATAGTCCTCAAGAGAATCAACAACAACGCCTATGTCATTGACATACCATCCAAGTACCTCGTGTGCAAGATGTTTAATGTGAAGGACCTCTCACCTTTCCTTGGAAAAGACAAATTTGATGAGGTTGAAGAGTCGAGGACGACTCTTTCCCAAGGGGGGGGGAGCTGATGCAGCCCGTCCCACGAATGCTTCTAAATCTCCTCCTCCTAGTCCCCAAAGTGGACCAATGACACATGCTCAAGCCAAACTTCTACAAGCTAAGGTTAACTCGCTCCTCTCCTCGTGTGATTTCGATACAACTTTGGATGGCTAGCTACTTCATGCAAATACTTTGTGCATCCTCAGCCATGAAACCCATGAAGCAACGCCAAGAGAAGGACCCAAGGCCGCACGAGGAGCTCCAGGACAAACCGACACCAGGACTAGCGGATCAGTTTCCCCGCCGAAATCTTCGGCGCAGCAACCGGTGGACCAAACCCACGACCATAAATCCCAACAACAGACTCAGAAGCATCCAACGACCACCAAAAATGCTCTCTATATGGCTATTCGGTAGGCGACCGGAAATACCGGCAGCCGCCGGAAATTCCGGTGAGAATCCCGGCACCGTCGGACTTATCGCCGGAACTGCCCTGGAACAAGTCAACTCTTGGGCTTCTCCCGTGTAATCCCTCTATTTCGCGTAGACTTTACCTTTTCATACCCAAAATACCTTTGTTTAAGTGGTTGTCCTATAAATATCCCCCACCCTCCATTGTAATCCCTAGACTTGGGTAATTGTAATAGAAGAAACCCTGGACGATCTATCTATTGCTAGTCTCATGCTCCTTCACGAGGAGCACCAAATATTCCCCTAACCTCTTGGATTTTGCCTAGTTCATTCAAGTTGTATAAGTCCTTGGAGTCGTTGTCTCATCTCCAAGCAGTCAAGATCTCATCAAGCCTCTCACCCTCGATGTTGGTAGTGGGAGAGTCTCTTGCCCATCACTGATCCTAGGGATTTTGTCGGACTGATTGTCGCCGGCATGAGCTATTGGTGTGTATCGTGTCTTCGTGTGTTGTGTGTTCGTTGAGTTCTTCGTGTGTCGAGTCCTTGGATTTCATCCTTCTCCCTCGCCTCCATCTCATTTTCCACGGGGATTCGTGAAAGATTGGGAAACCCTAAGGGGTCACCCCTAACAATATGTTTTTACCTAGCTAGCTAGACGGTATGTGATTTTAGGTCGTGTTTGGTAGGTTGTCTGAGGGCCATCCAAGCCATGGGGAGAAGAAGTTAGTCTGATTGGTTGCCTGTCCTAGGGGAAGCACACACGTTCTGACGAGGTTCGATCTCGTCAATGCCCATTGTTATGGACTTGGGTTTTGGAGAAGATGGGGATGCTGGAGATCGCTGAACGGTTAACAGACAAGCAACCAGGGGACACGAGATTTACCCAGGTTCAGGCCCCCGGAGGGAAAACCCTACTCCTGCTTGTCTGCTCTTGATTACGGCAGAACCGAAAGTTACAGGGGTGCGCAGATGCAATCTGGCGTGGAGGTGTGTATGCGGTGGTTTGCGAGGTACCCTCCTCGTCGTACCCTCCTAGCCTTTATATAGAGGTAGGCAGGTCCCGGGCACAGATTGAGTCGGTTACAGGTTTTAGGGTTTGCCCCTTTGAATATTCTATCTAATCTAGTCTTGCTCTCCAAGGATTCGAAGATGTCATGGGCTTGGGCCACCCGAAAATCTTCATGGGCCGCCTATATTCTCATGGGCCTTCCTTGGACTGGACCATGTATGCTAAGGTCGTGTACCCGTAAGGTATAACCATGTCAGTAGCCCCCAAGTGTTCAGTCGAATCGAAGATTCGGCTGAGGACTTTTCAATCTTTCGGGTGCAGCTATCTCTGTTTACTAGAGAATGATTTGAGTGTGTAGGGATTGTTGATGCGTGTGCCTGACTCTCTCGACGGATCAGGGTCAGTTAACTGTCTTAGGACAAAACAACACGATCTTCTTCAGATTCGAGTCCCTTGACTCGAACCCGGAACATATGCTGGCGTAATTTAACTCAGGCCGTTGAGGACTTACAGGAGTGGAATCCTAGTGAATTTCGAATGATGTACCCAACGCGTCCGTCAAGATTTTCATCGCGCCTGCTGGCACGGATTTTCACTAGCAGAGCGCAGTCGTGTGCATTGCCAGGCCATCAGATGATATCTGTAGGTCTTATCTTTGTGTCGCAGACACAACATCCGAATGTTTATCACCGCGGAGGTGTTTCGGGTGGCCAAGGAGGATGTTTACTCACTTAGCGTTAATTGGGGCAGAGTTGCCAAAAAGTTTTTGCATGCTGATCCGAAGGATTGCAGTCGAAGAATTCATAGGGTGCACGACCAGCGCTCCCTATGGGAGTAGTCCCCGAGTGTCTATTCGAGTCGTAGACTCGAGCAGAGACTTTAATTCAATCGTTGTTTACTTTTAGGTCCGTAGGACACAAATTTTTGGGATCCTTGAATCCATCCCCCCTATGGGAGTAGCCCCCGAGTCCGTAGTGGAGTCGTAGACTCGACGTATGACTCGAAGAATAGTTCAGAGGTGTAGTACCTTAGTCATACTTCGGGTGCACGGCCAGCGCTCCTGATAGGAGTAGCCCACAAGTAGTTACTTGAATCGTAGATTCAAGTGAGTACTTTTAGCTGTGTAGTCGAAGATTTGTAACCGTTGCTAGTATAGCTTTGATGACGTTAGTGCTGACGATCGGTGACCTCAAGAGTCTGCGGCGCCAGAGGTGATGTGACTGGACGAACGTGGGTCCCACCTTCTGACTTTGAATTGACTGGTCACGCGCGTCGTGGAGATAATTACGGTGTCGCCTTGGTTTCCGTGCGTAGTGGACGGCGTGCGAGCGACGGTTCGCTGCTGTGCTGATACGTGGACGGTTGGATTTTAATGCTGGCTCTAGGGCTTCCCGATGAACAGTCCCTGTTCATCGTCTTCGTCTTTATAATCAGTGGGGGAAAAGTTTGTTTGTTTTCACCGCAGCCATTCTTGTTTCACTGCTTCCACTTTCTTGAACTTTTCTCGCCGCGCGCTGGAAGTTCTTCGATCCTTCCCATCTTATTTTCTGCACTCACGCCGCCGCTGTCGCTACACTGCAATGGGGAAGTCAAAGAAGGCCTCCACTGCAGTTGGCACCAGCGCTGCTGCCGGCGACAAGAAAGGTTCCGCCGCCACTCGCATCACTGATGGTGGCTGGCGGCGGTCGGGGACGCGTGAGGGAGACCTGTGAAAGCTTCGTGAGCGGGGTCTAATCCCGCAGGACAAGGAGGCCGTCAAGATTCCCGGTGACAAGGTAATTCCCCTTCCACCCGCTGATTTTCGGGTCATGTTTGTTGCTTTTGTCCTTCGGGGCCTCTCTCTCCCAGTCCACGATTTTCTCCGTGGATTGCTTTTCTTCTATGGCATCCAAATCCATCATCTTTCGCCAAATTCTCTTCTCCATGTTGCATGTTTCATCACCTTCTGCGAGTGCTGGCTTGGTATCGAGCCGCACTTTGGCCTTTTCCGGAAGCTCTTTTCCGTGAAGAGGCAATCTCTCTCTGACGGAGTTTATCCGATCAATGGCTGTATCATTTCCCTGAAATCCAATTTTCTCTTCTTCTCTTTTTCTATGTCCGAGTCTGTCCAATACTGGCGAAGGCGATGGTTTTACATCCGCGACTCCCCAGTGGACGGGCAAAATTTTGGCCTTGCTCCTTTCGACTCCACCCAGAAAATCCAGCCGAAGAGGTCCTGGAAGAACCACATCTTGGATGGTGAGGTGGCGGAGATAGAGGAGCTCTATGATCGGGTGGAGGACCTCCAGGTGATTCCGGATAAGGAGGTGAACGGTGTGGATATCATCCGCACCTTCCTCAAATATCGGGTGCACCGCTCCAGGCTAGGGCGCATCCAATGTTCCTTTATTCTGGCCGCCACGATCCGACTAGGGTTTCGACTGAGGAGTTCTCCAGGGGGGGTCTTGACAGAATCCTTCGGCCGCTGCTGAAGTACAAAGCTGAAGAGGACCTTCTAGGGAAGTCGATGACCCCTCCGTTCACTGCCTCTCGTCCGGTTCCGCAGGTGTAGATCTGGGGCATGCGCGTAGCGCTATTTTCGAGTGTGTTTTCTTGTGTTCGTTTGTTCTGAAAGTTTGCTTTCTTTGTGCAGGAGTTCAAGGTACCAGGCATGGTGCCTCCACTACCCGAACGTTTTCCGGATGCGCCGGACAATGAGGTAGTGGACTCCATGTCTGAGCTTCCCTCGGCGCATTCACCAGCAGAAGAAGTCCCCGAGTCGAGCGAGGGGCAGACACGAAAGCGGGCATAGAGCTCGAGCGAATCATCGGATGCCTCGACTCCGCCAATGCCTAGGAACCCGCCGTGCCTTGCGCGTCACAGTGGAGGTGATGGTGGCTCTTCCTCTCCTATTCCGGCCGTGCCTCTGCGGGCTGTAGCGCCGTAGCCGCCGGCAAAGCGGAAGAAGGAAGATAAGAAGGAAGAGAAGAAGGGCAAGAGGTCCTTGCCTGTCTTCAATTTGAGCGATATGGATTCGTAAGTTCTTTCGAGCGCTTTTTGCTGTCCTACATTGTGGCTTGATTTTCTTTGACTGATGTTTTCCTGTGCAGCCACTGCTCGGATGGCTCGTTTAGTGATGCCACTCAGGAGATGGTAGGGGAGTCGAAGATGACGCCTCCTCCTTCGCAGACGGTGGCCACCTCTGGGGGCGTTGCTCCGAACCCTTCTCCACAGGAGGCTCGGGTGATTGTCTCCCAGAAGACTACAGTCGGACCTTCGGAGTCGCCGTCTCATCATGTAAGTGCTTTCGTTCTTCCGTGGGGGGAACCCCCGAGCATTTTTCGTATGATCTGCTGACTATTGCTTCCGTTTTGTGCGCACCTCGGGGGGAGCCCTCGAGGGCTTTTTGTATGCGTGATTTGTTTTTGCTTGTTTCTTGGGCGCAGCCCCGAGCCCTTTTTATAATAAGTTGCTTCTTCTCGCAGCCTTTCATGCAAGGCACCAACCAGCTGGTAAAACAGCATCTGGCATTGGAGGCCTGCCTCTAGCGGCTTCAGGGTACGTTCATAACTAGGTTGTCTACTTCTTCGTCTGCTTGCTAGCTTGTGAATCTGATATGTGTTCTTTTTCGCAGATGAGAATAATACTGCTCTCCGTGAGCTTGATGCTCTCAAAAAGAGCCTCGGGCGAGCGGAGAATAAGGCCGAGGACGCTGTTGGTGCGAAGGAGCGCCTCGAGCGGGAGTTAGTCGACGCAGCTGCGGCCAAGGAGCGCCTGCAGCAGGAGGCTACGGACCGCGGGGAGAAGCTTGCCACCACCGCGTCTTCACGCGAGAGGGAGGTAGCCGAGAAGCTGATGGCTGCAGCCAAGGCTATTCCGGGTGAGTAGTTTTCGCTTGTATGATCTTTTCCGGGTACCTTTGTCTCTCTGGCTTTATTAGATTGTTTACTTTCGTTTTGCAGATGCCGTAGGCATTGAGTTTGACCGCAGTACTCTAGATCACGGAAGTGCTTTGGATGATGCTGCTCCGGCGGTCGAAGACCGCTGCAGTACTATGGTTGGCTCACTTGCCAAGGCTAAGGAGGTGCTTGGACGCTTCTACAAGGAGCTCGTTCCCAAGAGCGTTGCCCTTGAGGATGTCGACTTGTTGGCAGATGCGTTGTCAGCCGACGCGCCTGTGGCGTACAAGCGCAAGCAGAAGGGCATCGGTGCGTCCATCGGGCTAGTGATGGCCATGACGTCTGGAGCGGAGCTGGATCTTCATCAGGTCACCTCCCAGATGCCAACGGCTCCCGACGGATCCGAGGTAGCTTTTGCTCTCTATGCTGCCCGCTGTAAACGCTATGGGCTGAAGCTGATTGACCTGCTGGCGGAGTACGCGGTGAGGCAGCAGGAAGAGGCCAAAAGCAAGCAATCTGGCTCCAAGGCCACTCAAGATGCAGCTTCTTAAGCCTTGTAGTTGTAGGGTAGTAGTTGTCTTCTTTTGTTGTAATATATGTATGACCACTTCTTGTGCCACGCAGTGGATTTTTGTTGTATATAATGAGTCTTCGAGCCGTTGGCTATTCGTGTGTTGTTCATATACTTGTCTCTTTTTCCCTAGGAACCTTCGGGTGATGACCCTGTCGATACTGTGCCTGTTCCGCAGCCGCGACCATCCTTGGATAACGCGTCGCAGCTTGTGTTTCTTCATGACCGCGTCCGTAGTCTTGAGAAGGAGTTGCTTGGCATCTGAGGTCATGCAGACGTTTGGAAATCGAAGGCAGAGAGGATTATTTGATGGGGGAACTGCGGCGTTTAGCCAAACAGCTGCAGTGTGTGTTTCTTCGAGCTGCTGCTTATTTTCGGATGCGCCTGTTGGCTTGTCATCTTACTTTGTAGGTGTTGCAGGTGCTAACCTTGTTCCCCAGGAGGAGAAAGAGCGTGTTGCAGTTCGAGTCAATTGCTTGACCAGCAAGATATGGAGGCCAGTGGCTTTTTTTGGATGGATCGCGACCGTGCCGTGATCCTTGCGACTATGCAGGATCGTGCTCACCAGGTCTCGTGAGTGTTGCGGCATGTGAAGACTTCCCTATGTTTCTCTCCTTATCATCCTTTTACCAAGTGGTGGAAGAGCCCCTCTTATAAAATGGTAAAATCTTTCTTCAACTAGCAATATGAAACTAAACATCTATTCCACTTCTTGCCATGCATAAATGGACCACATGGATCTCTAGAATTATCAGGAATTATTGAAATAAAAATATGGGCTGGGCCATTTAGACAAAAATTCAACAGTTGGTAGAATAATTGTAAGAAACAATTTCAAATGCAAAGGTAGAAGGATCTGATGATGCTTCTTTTCTAATAAAATTGTCCACATCACCTTTTTGAGATTTAATTAAATTATGTTTCTTTTCTTTTCTCTTATGCTTCTGGAATTATTGAAACATAGGATGCACGAGATAAAAATAAAATACTTCTTCTGATTCAAATTAGTTGACTTGGTTTTGTCTAGATTGAGATGTATGTAGCACTAAAACAAATTTAGATATATCTGAATTTAGATAAATTTGAATCAAGTAATTTAGATCAAAAATAGTAAAAATTTGGATGTGATTAAAAATTAGAAGTGTTTGTTTTTTCAATCAGCCGATAAGATTGAGGCGATGAAGAGTTGGAGGAACGACGGCTAGTCGGTCACGTACTACGGTATCGCTCGATCACCTGCTCGCCGTGGCTTATAAAGTGATCGATTGGATTGTGTGCCGCGGTATCGCCGACTCGTCGCGTATTTTCTATTTATTGCTTGTCTTCCTGAGTGTGCGTCGGCAGGGCCCTTTCGAAATAAAGGACCTGGATCGATCAGGGAATCGTGGGCGATTGCCGATTTGAGTAGATCGATCGGAATAGGATCGATTAGGACTTGCTTCTCCGTCCAGCAGCAGGGCAACGCCCCTTTGCAGCGCCGGCAGCCCAGCAGCATAGCGCACAGAATTGCAGCCCAGCAACGCACCAGCCCAGCGCTCGCGTGATGCAGCCCAGCGTGCGATGCTGCTTTCCTACTTTTCTGACAGGCTTCAGTTCGACAGTTCCGATTCCTTCCGGTGATACGTATACGTATATATGTAAAAATTTAAGCCCTTAAAATCGTGGGCCTGTCCCGCTGGCACACTTGCACCAGTGTGGGCTCTGGCATGTTAATCAGGGAGGGGCCAATACATCCCTGAAAGAAAAATACGTGTGCATATATAATATTCACATTAATAATTTTTATGTGTGAAGTAAGTGTTTTTTTAGCTTGCACTTTGTTCTACACTAATATTTACCAATTATTACATATTTGCGGCTGACATATTTGTCTCTGCCGGAAATTGGTTATTTGAAATGATTTTATCATTGTCATTCTAAAATCAAATCGGTATTTATTATATGGAATTTTTCTAGTTGGAGTATGTTTATTAATACTTTGATGTATTTGGCACACACTTATTTATTCTAGTCAAAATCGATGTCAACAGTTAGCGAGCACCCGAGTGCAGCACGCATCCTGTCGCAAGCCTCCAGCATCTCTCGCACCAGCTTCCGAGCGTCCTGAGCCTGGGAGCGGGCGTCCGCCTGGGGCAGGCTGCAGCGACCTCCCGTGAAGGAGGATCCTGGACCTACTCACCGGAGGCTACGCGAGCGCCTTCGGAGGAGTTCGAAGGACCCCACCCGGTGTGCAGCATATGAACCAGAGGGATGGTGGAAAGCTCTGCGGTGACCCAACATACCTCTGCATAATGTAGTATACTATAGTCGTTGACATAACACCAATGAAACGCTGTTCACTAGTATTACATCCCTCAGAATGACACAACAGAAACATAGTGGGTCCAATACATGGCTAAAGGTTACAACTCACTCTTTACACAAGATCCAGAGAACACTCTAGGTTAAAGAGAGAGAAAAAACTTCTTACGGAGAAGAATCAAAGATAAACAATGCAAGAACTATTATACTATTAAAACTAGTATTTTAACTAAGGAATTGGCATTGCTGCTATTGCAATACACTACAGAATTAGGTTCTTTGGCTAGAGATTATATTTCTATCTAATCAGTAACTTCGTATTCACTTGAGTTGATGTATATGTTGACTTCCTTGACTTCATTGAAGAGTTTTAGCTTTGGATGATGAGTCCTGGAGCATAACTTGATGTAGATGTTGTCTATCCCAGCTTCAAAATCTAGCAAGGGTTAAGAAGATACTTTGAGTATGAGCGTACTCAGCAAATTCACTAGAAAAGGAGTGTTTGATGCACTATAACTACAGTCACGGACCGTAGGTCGCAGGCAATGCAAGTTTTTATAAAACATTTCTTCAAAGATTTCTTTTATTCTGAAAATCTATGTCCGTCAGCCTTCACGGGTTTACCAGAACTTTCATAGAGTTCCTTTCCCGCAGCGTTCGCAGCTCCTTCCCGGAACATGGAGTAACAAGTTACAGTTCTTACACTCTACAGAGGTGCGTTACTTTACCCATGAGAGATAAACTCCTTGTTACACAACCGGGCAGCTTATTCCCGTCCACAATTCCATGATGTGGGGCCCAGAAGATGATCCAAGCCAATCACTGCCCCCTTCGTGACCTCGCATGCCTCCTTGGTGTACACCATGCCCACATATTGGATTACGGCAATGGTTTGTACAAACTGTTAGATGTCAGAACTATCGTAGGAGGTTGAGGGTTCCCACCCATATGCTGTATATCCTCTACGAATTACCAATTAATATGAACGCTACGAGGATAACAGCCACGACCTGCACATCCGGCTTCATGCAAGAGGAAGAAGATACAGCTGACTTTTCCGTCCCATTCCAAATCTCATGGTTAACACGTGATATACGACGCAAGAATCACTGGCGATATTGGGTGTTAAGTCCTAGGTGATATATTTCTGAACAGTGGTATTCCAACTATCAGATTTACTAGATTAGCTGATCACCCTGGATCAGTAATCAATAGCTCACATTATTATTGAAAATAGTGTTTTCTAACCTTTTTCAAATGCAGGTGATGACAACACTAGATTTTTAAAATATTTTATAGAAAATAAAGTTTTGAAGAAAATAAACGCGAATCCCAGGGATAACGTTGTTCTAAGGTTTGGATTCCGAAAATGGTTACTTTAGAATGTGTTGTCCTTTTAGATAAGTTTCACACTTGTGCTTCTTATTAGGGCTTGTGAGTGTGTGAACAACACATATTTATGCAGCAATAAAATAAACACCTATGAAATGTTATTCAAGATTGTTTACACTTCAATTGTTTATCTTCAAACTTTACTTTACAAGTAAAGTCACTTATAAAGAGCTTTAAGTGTTATCGATCCTAAGTATACAAGTGAAGTATGAAATAATGTGCTCTTGATTGTTTGTTATATATTGTCTTAAGTGGCAAAATGAATAACTTTTGAAGAAAAGATTCCTTTTCTAAGGTTTAAACAATCCTTGTGGTTAGTTAGTGGTGGTCGATGTTATTTGTGCTTGCTTGAATAGTTTGGGCTTGAGATGCTTTATAACTAGTTCAGACCAAAGTTAACTATAAAACATATAACCATGTTTATAGTGTTATATTTAGATTTTTGTAGACTAAAGTTAACTTTAAAATATAGATAGTTTGTAAGTATAATGCTTATAACATTTGTACTTTGTGTACTCGGTAATGTTGCCTTCAGGTTACTTAAGGATGGTCATTCCTCTATTTAAGTAGTGGTCTCTTAATTTTGTAGTGGAACAAGATTTCTTGTTTCCTTATAAAGGTATGATTATGGTTTGTGGATAAATAAATAGTACTAGTGACTACTCATGAATTATCTTTGGATTTAGTCCATTATAAGGTTGTATTTGATTGATATATCATTCTTGAAGATTTTATAATTATTAAAGATCTTTTAAAACATAATTTATTCATATAGTAGAAGGATAATTCAATATAATAGTATTTCTAATGTTTTTGGAATCATTATGACTTATTATTAATATTCAAGACTAATACTTATTTATTAGACTTGATTGACTAATTTTAGAAATATTAATAAATTATATTCACCCTTATATGAATTATTAATTAAGTAAATAAGTTTAAATTTGAGTTATTAAAATATTTGAATTTTTAATTAACTCAAAAGTGGAATATTATATTTTAACATGTATATATTATTTTTGTGATCATTTTGGCATATTATATTTATTTTTATGATTTATAAATAATAAGATATGATTTTTATAAGATTTAATAGTTTTAAAATACTTAATAAATAATAAATATTTAATTAAGTGAAATAATAATGTATGATTATAATTTTAAATTATAGTTCTTATTTTTCTAATATTTTTGGTTTTATTTATATTCTTAACATTTGCCTTTATTAAAAATAGGAATTATCAAAGTTTTATTACCTTTAAAAACATTATTAATTAATAATTATTTAAATAATCATCATAATAATATTTGATAATAATTGTAAGTTGTAGATTTTATTTTTCTACAAAATTTCATATATTATACACATTTTTCTGAATTATAAATCAAAAGTTATTAATTAAACAAGATTTAATAATTTATTTGATTTCTAGAATATTATTAATTGAGTTTATAACATTTTATTTATTTCTTAAACAGGAAATAACTTTTTACACCGCACCCACAGCTAGCCTAAGTCACTGACCAGTGGGGCTATGTCCACCTCATCTCTTCAGGTTAGAAAATGTATTTGTTACTAACTAGTTTGCTACCCCTAAACAATGAAATATGGGCCCAAGGCCATGTCATCAGCCAAGCGAGGCAAAGACTGGTCAAACTCGCTGACGTGGTTCGAACCTGACGTAGGCATGACGTCACCTGGGTTGATCCTCACTGGTTGAGGACCGATCGATCGATCTGGTGCGCGCGCGGGGCCGTGGCTAGGTGCGTTGGACAAAGGAGATCAAGGCGAACCTATTGGTGGTGGCGCCGCTACCTAATAGTCATCGGAATCGCATCGGCGACGAGCTTCTGCGGCGGCCAACGGCGATGCTCAACGAAACTAGGCCTACAGTGAGAATTAGCAAGCGAAAATGGGGTCCAAAGATGCGTAAGCTTACCCTGATGACGATAAAGAGGTCGAGGAGACTTGGGAAGGCGTGACGACGGCGAATCGACAATTATGGCCTCAGCGGCCGATGAAAGGAATGCTTGATTTCACATGATTCTCGGCGTGCGGGCTTCCGTGCTTGGTCCTAGGTGAGTAAGTCCATGACGGCACGTCCAACGATGGCTACCACGAGGCGAGGGGTGGTCGGACCTGACCGGAACGACGAACTCCGACGAACTAGGGTTTCGGGTGAGGAAGGAAAATGGTTCTGGAGAACGAGATAGAAGATGAGATAGGTATGAGAGGATAGAGGAGGACGTGGCGATATTATCTACTCCCTCCGGAGACGGCGGCACGCATCATAGCGCGACGGTCGATCGACGGTGGAGCTCCGGCCAGCGAGCTGCTTGCACTAGGCGAGGTAGACGATGATGTCGATTTTGTAGAAAACCCCCTGACGTTTCTTTCTTCTCAACCCGTGATCCTTCCCTGGCCCCACTCGTCAGTCACAGGAGAGAATGAGCTGGGCTAGTTATTGGGCCTTTGTGGGTTGCACCTAGGAAACAAGTAAGCAAAGAGAAGTTGGGCCATGGCCAGGTTTTGTATTTTATTTGTTTCCCCCTTTTTTTATTTTCTATTTTCCTTTTCATATTTTAATTTAAACTATATTTTGAACTTTTCTAACAAAGTTTATTTGCGGAATACTTACAGCAACAATTTGTATTTATTGTGATTTATTTTGTGAACCTTTATGATAAATGTTTTTATATTTCTTTTATTTTCTTTATATGAACCCCTTATTAATATTTTGTAGAATATTTCCTTATTATTTTTCTTTCCTACTTTTAACCATGGATTTATTAAATTATATATTCTTATTTGTTTATAAAACTTTACTCTTGTTGGCTCATAGTTTTAATAGAATTTTTTATATGTATAATGATCTTATATCATTATTTGATGCATGAAATACAAAAGAAATTAATATGGTTAATACTACTTCCATTAACTTAGAAAGTGGCAATGTATATATTCTATTCTGATAAACATAGAAGTTTAGGGTTTGAATTATAAATGTTTACTCAATTGTTTAGGGTTCTCAGTTTATTTATATTCTTTTGTCGCTCTGAGTAAAGATTTAATAACTAAGCATATTATTTTCTGTTTATGATCTATAATGGTATCACCCTTTTAAAATAGAAAGTTTTAATTAAAATGTCTTATAGAAAGGAATTGATAAAGATACTCTTAAGCACATATAATTATGATGGTTGGAATTGATAGAGATGTGCTTATGTGGTTTGCTATAGGAAAGTAGTCCTATAAAGTGATGTAGACATAAGATGATGGATCAATAACATGAAATGGATATTATGTTTGGTTTAATATTTAGATTGAGTGTTTACCAGGATTGTCTGTTTTCCATAATTCACAATCCTGGATTTCTAATTAAGGAGTACCTTTCCTAGATATACCACAATTTCCTATCTATCATCATGATTAACATGATGAGCTTTACTTCATAAGAATATTCTTATTCACCATTTATTCTTCTAAACTCATGGATGAATCCAATGAGTTTGATATTAAAGCATTTCATAGTTTTCTCATATCCTTGCTTGGTTATAACCACTACTCTACTCTTGAAAATCTTCAATCCAACAAGTAGTTCTTCCAAACTCCACTCATAATCTTACTTGATCATCCATCTACCTTTCTTTTAAAGCTTACTATCCTTTAATATGGATAACACTACTTTCATAACTCTATGCTATACTAGCTTTAATTGAATCATACTATCTTACATTTACTTTACTCTAATAACTCACACTCCAACCTCACATTATATTAATGTGGCTTGTAATGACTACTCTAGGATAACTTATCTATAATAAGGTTTTAATCATGTTCTACACACCATTATCACTTATACTTGATATAAGAATCCAATCCTAGTGAGCAAGCATGATCATTATAATACTTTAATCATTTATAGCTTACGTTTCCAATTGACTAATCAAGACTTCAATACTACAACCTTTCAATTGTATTGGAATTATCTTCTTAGTATCTCTAGTTGGATTAAGGTTGTTGTTCATGGACTATGCCCACTTGATCCAATAGTATTACTTCTGGTAACTATCTTCAGAATTCATCCTTGTAATCTTAATTACTACCATATGATTAGATAATATAAATAATTCTTCTATTTATCTAGGAGGAATTTAACTCCATCAATTATCCTATTGATTGTATTTTTTTTCAATCATTCCCAACCTATAGATGATTTATAAAGCTAGCATTACTATTTACCCCTTCTTAGTTGTTTCTTTGTAGACACTTAATTATAAGCTGTGTTATGATCAAGAGTTTGATAGATTGAGAATGGGTGAATCAATAGTTGATTTCTCAACATTGATGAACAATAGATATTGGAATATAACTCAACAGAGATGGTAAGGATTGATATGGAAAGAAAGATATATGGTTAATGATCTAAACTTAGTTTCTTTCCTACTCAATCTTACTTAAGAAGTAGGGTTAGGTATTACCATGATACTCATGGTATATGCAGATGAGATTAAGATATAGTTGTTAAATTCTTATTATTTATGTTATATCCTTAACTTGGTACTTATGAGTGATTATAATTAATACTATAATATGATCACCTAAGGATCAATATAAATCATAATGTATTAGGGTTTAACTTTTAGTACATTTGATCTACCCTTAGATCAAATCTTCCTTACCCAAAATAAGGTTTTAGCAAAGGTCATATTAAAACTTATCGCAGTCAACTTGATGATCTACTTCATTTCCATCAAGTTAAGAGAAGGTTTAATCACTTTGACAAGTTTTATTTAAAAGCGCAAAAATTATTCAGATTTTCTATGCATGAATGCAATGCACACATCTGGGTTCAGCTTATTTCTAGGCTATAATGCTGGGATGTTACAGACTCTCCCCCTTAAAATAAACTGCATCCTCGAAGTTCACAAACTCTCTTGTTTCGGAGTAAGGAATTGTCTTGTAGTGGTTGCTACATTTCTCCACTCCATGATGACCTTAAATAGAATTAATTGTAGTATTCCATAACCTGATTAGATATCCTAATCCAATTCTTTTTATTTAATCATCAAACTTTATTACTATGTTAAATACAGTCTAGAGGGTCTCCTTAAAACATGTTTTAAGTTTCTATATGCACGTGTTTGTGGTTAGAAAACTATATTTCTGTTCTTGTCATAGTAGTGTTGATACTGGTACTCCTTCCAAGATTGGATTTGAACTCATTTAGTCCATACCCATTGGAATTTCTTATTCTCTATAGATGCCCAATTGGATGTGCTTTATTACCTCCTAGAATTGGTCGGTTAGGATTATCCTATTATCACCTTTAAGCTTTTACCTTATTAAGTTTTAGATAATCTTTCATTATTACCTATAGTACCTTTTCAACTTTCCTTCATAATATCTACTCTCCCCCTTAGGGTTTACTAATAGTCTTTAAATTGTATATATAACATTTATTGGCTTTATAACTAGAATGCTAGTCTCTGTTCAGTTTATACTTTACCTAATTAGGGTCTGATGAAAGACTATACGGTGTATCCACATAGTAGTGGATCTCCGAAGCAGATCTTTCCGCATTATATGTCGTACATACTATTGGTTATTTTCGCTGAGATAAGTCTGACTTTGCGAAGCATCTTGAAAGATGATTGCCATCATTTTTTTATACTTCCTTAGGTATTATTTAACTTTAGGCCAAATTTTATGCTCTTTATGCAACCATTAAAATGATCTGGTTAACTATGTCAACCAACACCGGCCGCGAACAAGATACCAACTGTGGATCGGAATGCCGACTATGGATTAAGTACCAACGACGGTTCATTCTAGGTGATAGGTATTACCTTACATTTTCCGACCTACTACAGGCATTCTCTCTGAATTGTTAGAGTTTGAATACCATTTTGGTTCCAAGGTATCTTCTTGGTACTTATTTATGATACTTCCATGAACTTGGTACAACTATTTCATTAACTTCTTAACATCTTACCCATTTTAAATGAGCTTTAAATTTATTATATCTTGTGGCCCCATACATCTTCTACACTAAACTTCTTTCTTGAATCTGGCTAAGAATAATCTATATTTAATCTATCCTCCAAATGGTGTTAATACTCCTTATATCTTGCTTCATCCTTCAAGTAAATCTTCATTTTATCTTTGAAACTCGTCACTCCCTTACACGAATTCCCGTTCCTATCTAGATTCATGAAATCAATTAATAACTGGGTGTTGCATCATGCATTTGCACACCTAATTAAACTTCATGTACAGATCTAGTCAATCAAGAAGATCCAATAAGATCCAAAAGTCGATAAACAACAAAACATATACCATGTATATACATAGGTTTTTAATAATTTAAAAATGTACTAGATGTAGGGGTTCGTAGCATGGAAAACAAAAATTTTCTACCGCATGAACACACAATCAAGATCTAATCTATGATCAAGCCAAGATCTATCTACTAGATTGTAGCAACGAGTCGATAGAATACTAACCCTCGAAGATCCAAAGCAGTTAACGAGAGGAGATTCTCGTGGGTGATGTAGTCATACTCTTGCCGATCTTAAGATCGCGTAGACGATCCTTCCGGCGCTGCGTTCCGGCAGCGCTCCTGCAGTCGGTCACATGTTCGGTACTCGATGAAGACCTTCCTCTCCCTTGTTCCAGCAGGCAGCGGAGGTTGTAGCACTCTCCTCGTGATTCCGGCAGCACGACGGCGTGGTGTCAGAAGTAGAGGGGAGATCTTGCAGGGCTTCGCCTTAAGCCGGAGCGAGTATGGTGGATTAAGAGAGAGCCTTGGCGATCTACGGATTAGAGGGTACCAAGGGTAGAGGTGTAGCCGGCGGCTAGGGTTTGGGATACCCCAACTCGGCGACTTGGGAGGAGATCCCTAGGTGGTGGCGGCAGCAGCACTTGGTGGTGGTGTTGGCGCCTTAGGCTAGGGTTTAGAGGTGTAGGGAGAGGGGGCGCTCTACCCCTCCTTTTATAGGAGGGGAGAGGCGGTTTGGGGAGGAGGGAGTCCTCCCCAAACTCCTCTTCATGGCCGGTGGGTGGGAGGGAATAGGACTTCCTCCCTAAGTAGGTTTCCTACTCTCCCTCCACCAAGCAAACTTCAGATTTGACTTTTAAAATTGGCGTTTGACTTTCAAACTTGGATTTGATTTCTCTCTCCATATTGCCCAGCCAAGTGACCTAGTACATGATGCAACCATTCCACATTGTCATGACACATCCATGTACCCTTCCCCTCCGGAGTGCCGGACCTTCGAGACCCTTCTAGAACATTCCTGGTGAAAACACATGAATCTTTTCCGAACTCCAAAACAGGACTTTCCTTATATGAATCTTATTCTCCGGACCATTCCATATCTTCTCGTGATATTCCGGATCCCATCCGAGACTCCGAACACCATTCGGTCTCTTACTCATCATTCCATAACTACTCAACAACATCGAATCCTTAAGTGTGTCTCCCTACGGTTCGTGAATTATGTGGACATGATCGAGACACTTGTCCGATCAATAAACAATAGAGGAATCTGGAAATTCATATGGCTCCCACATATTTCTACGATTACTTTGCGATCGAATGAACCACTTACATATGATACCAATTTCCCTTTGTCTCACGATAGTTTACTTATCCGAGGTTTTGATCGTCGGTATCTCTGCATACCTAGTTCAACCTCGTTACCGATAAGTACTCTTTTCTCATTCCCGTGGTATGTGATCCCTTGTGAGACAGTCACATGCTTGCAAGCTAATTGGATGACATTCCACCGATAGGGCCCAAAGTATATCTATCCGTCATATGGATGGACAAATCCCACTCTTGATCCATGTGTCTCAACCCATACTTTCCGAACACTCAATGCCATCTTTATAGCCACCCAGTTACGGTGTGGTGTTTGATGTTATCAAAGCATCCTTCTAGTGATGGTGATAAGCATGATCTCATGGTCGAAGGAATTAGGTTACTATGTATCAGAAAGCTTATAGCAATTGAACTATTAAAATGACTTGATCTTTATGCTACGCTTATCTATAGGAGTATGTCCATCATACCATTCTCCTAATGATATGACCCTATTGTTAATAACATCTCTATGTTCATAATCAGGAAACCATGATCATATATTAACCAACAAGCTAGTTTAACAAGAGGCTTTACTAGGGGCTCTTTTATGTTTACAAATGACACAAGTATTAATGTTTTCGGTTAATACAATTATAGCATGATATGTAAACATTTATCATAAGTATGAAGATATGATAATAACCACTTTATTATTGCCTCTTGGGCATATCTCCAACAGTCTCCCACTTGCACTAGAGTCAATAATCTAGTTTCAAACCTTTGTGTCTTCAACACCTATGGCTTTCTGGTGTTGTATGTACACGATTGCTAGTGGTCAACTGATCTCCGGATCTGACACTTCCAGGTCCGTGTGTAACTGCATGTCTTTGCGTCTCTACGCATCACTCATTCTCTAATGAGATGGCTTTGTACAAATTTGGTCCTTTGGTGTAACCTTTAGTTCTTTGGGGTTAAAACATGTTGATAATATTGTCATACAATATATCTTCATAGTATTATCCTTGCTGTGAACTACACCTAGTTTGATAACAAACTACTTGACACAAATGCCCTCTTTTGCTGCTATAATAGCAGTTATATACTTAGCCTTTTGTTGTAATATCTGTCACAATGTCTTAACTTTGGAACTCATCCAAATCCATTATGGAACTTACTTTCCATCACATTGTGCCACCCTTAGTTTAGATTGAGATAAACTTAATTTGTACTTCGTGACAAAACTAGTATCAATGTAATACTTTTACAATGAACTAACCATCTATTTGTCACTTCTACAAAATAATATATTCTTAGTTCTTTTAAAAGATCATAAGAACATCTTTACTATCGTCCAATAATCATCTCATGAATTATTCTGGTATATGCTCATAACATTTAGAGCATATGACATTTCTGGATTTGTACACATCACAACATGATTGATCAAATACTCTTTGTGATTATATCTATCAAAAATACTTAAATCTTTATTCAATCCTTCCTGTGCAACAAGAACCTTTCTTGTAGTTTCTATATTGAACTCATTCAATATCTCGTCTATGTACTTCTGGCACAACCATATTGGCGTCACAATTTATCCATATAGACATTGATGCCAAATATTCGGGTTCTGCCTAAGCCTTTCATCGAGATGAAATTCTTATCCTGTGTTAATAAGAAGATACATCACTTACAATCAACAATATGTCTTCCACATAATGTATTAGAAATATGTCTTAGCGCTCTCACTTAATTTCTTGCAAGTGCAAGCATCTTCATCGTCTCCGATGAAATTAAACTCTTTTAACAGTTTCATCATAGTGAAGATTCCAACTCCGTGATGCTTACTTCAACCATTGAAGTTTGCATATGCTTTTAGCATCCTTTGAATTAACAAAACCCTTTGGACCGTGTCATGCACACGTCTTAGGTAACCATTCTTATAGAAGAACTTGTTTTGTTTATTCAACTATCACATAACAAAATTATATGTAGTGGTTGCTACATTAATCCGTCTAGACTAAATATCGCTTAATGAAAGATCAGATCTTGTCATAGTTAACTCTTTGAACATTGTCGTGAACTCTTTCCCAACATGTCGATAATTTCATAGATGTGAAACATCCATGTCTATTTCTTTATAGATCCAAATATTACTGTAAGGTCTTGTACCTTTCCAGAGGGTCTTTCAAGTTCAAATCTTGATCTCTCGTATTTGGAACTATCACAGATTTTATGGCTTCAAGCCATTTGATGGAGTCAGGGCCCATCATCGCTTCTTTGCATGTAGTCGGATCATTATTGTCAAATAATAATTTAACTCTCAAATCTTGGTATTTGATTGTTTACCCGACCTACTTGTTTCAATAGGAACTTATACCTCTGTGACCACAACCTTTGAGGCACGTGAGCCATGAGCATTGTTGCTGCCTCCGGAACACTTTTCGGCGCTGCGCAACTTTGCACATATAGCTAAGGTTCCTTTAACCTTATCAAAGTTCTATTGTCCTCCCACTTAACTTTTCACGGAAAATTCCTTCTCAAAGAAACTTGGCGTTCTAAGCCACAAACACTTTTGTCTTTGGTGTTATGGAGGAATACTCAATGATTCATACAAAGATATGTTCATCCGATTTTGGTTGCAAACATCTTTCTTATGCATAGCATACCAATTTTTTTAAGAAAGGACAACTTGGGTTTTATCCCAAACCATAACTTTATATGGTGTCAATTCAACGGATTATGATGGAGCTCTTTTCAGTGGAAAACGATAGTCTCTAAAGCTTTTAATCTTTAAAATATAATGGCGGTTTTATGAATTACACCTTTGATCTTACCATGTCAAACAAGGTTTAATTACATATCTCGAATGCTCCATACTCTTATGGTGTTTCGAGAAATGCAAATCCACGGAATGATTCCTTAAATCTTAGGTGTTTTATGCTAAACTTGTAACTCAAATATCTTCCTTTATGATCTCATCATAAACTATTTATATTCTCATTACAATGATTTTGCACTTCATCTTGAAAGTCTTTTGAACTTTTCAAATGTTTCATACTTCATCCTTATTAAGTAAATATTCATATATTTACTCAAATTTTCGGAGAAAGCATATGAAGTTGAAATCCATCGCTCTTGACTACACATAATGGATTTCATACAACAATATGTACAAGTTCCAATAAGCTAGTCATTCGATCCCTTTTGGCCTATGAACGAAGTTTTAATTATCTCTAGGAAAGTTTCACAAGTGTCATTTGATCAAAATATCAAAATACTCCAAAATTCCATCCGCATGGAGTTTCTTCATGTTTTCTTTCCAATATAATTTAAACGGCGATGTCACTTCCTAAGTGATCTTTCTTATCAATTGTCTTTTGACATTTTTAGCAATTATTTTATGGATGTGATTTATCCAACGAGATTTGTAAATCATCCATCTTTTATGGATTACGGCAATTAATTGAACAACCCTTTTGTTCTCATAATACCTGATAAAACAAATCTTGAAGGCAAGCTTTGATGTTAACGAGAAACACATCAACACTTTATTTGTTCTCGATGAACATCATCACATATTCTCTTTCTAGTTACTTAGGCCATTATAGTTCATGAATTGTGTTGTTTCGTATGACGATTCACATCAACAAATTCAGTATCAAATACTTAAGAACCACATTGTTTAATAAGCAAAGAATATAGCCATAACATGTATATCATCTATATACCTAACTGAACAATTCTAGTCTTTTCTTTTCTGCCATATATTTCCGAGATTCTCTTTCAGTATTTCCTTTTCTGTTTGAAAGAATCTATCAACGTCAATAGTGGAGTCATACATATGACACATAGTCCAAAGCGTGTATAATTAAATACCAATGTCTTTGGACTTGCACTTTGAAGTAGATCACCATCATCAAATGTTTGGTGTGCTTTCAAATTCCATTTTTTAGTAATCTCTTGGTGTAGTAAATATTTTACATACATCAAATATTCACCCTTCTCATGGAATTATTCATGATCAAGCTACTTTAGCTTATAACGGTGAATCACGAGTATAATGTTGCTCTCCAAAACCTTTTGGAATATTAGGAAAACTAGTGTCTCCAATCTTTTGTAAATTCTCATCAAATATGAGAACTTTGCCATATTATACTCTATCATGTTGTAACCAAAACATCATGGTTTCTGAAATAACTCTTTCAGATCCTAGATAACCTTGATATTAATACAATCTTTTGAATATCAAGAATCATGGAGACAAACATGATACTTTATACACTAACACTTGGAATTGTCACTCTTGATTTAATACCAATTATTAAATTCCATGGAGTAACCGGAACTTACTGAAAGTTTGCAATAGGACTTTTAAACTTTAGATTAACACTTCAAAACAATACGATACCAGTTCGTAAAGTAACTAACCAGAATTCTATAGTTTTATCATCTCAATTATAACTAAGCGCAAGGTGGTAAACGGATGCCAATGACTACAACAACTATGCAAATTCACTTTGATTTAATTTATGATAAATAGTGTTCAACTTTTAATCATATTGCTGTTGAACTCCCACTCAAAACAATATCCCTCACATTGTTTTAGTGATTACATGAACCAAATCCACCACATCAAAACCGATCATCACGAGAGATGATGTAGCTTCAAAGGCGAACAATCAACATGTTCATCATATCTACTATATGACTCATGCTTTACCTTTCAGTATTCTGTGTTCCGAGACCATGTCTGTACATGCTAGGCTCGTCAAGATTAAACCTTAGCTTCTGCATGAGCAAATATGGCTTGCTCACGTTGTATACACTCGCAGAGTCTAGCACACCCGATCATCATGTGGTGCTTCAAAACAACGAGCTTTAGCAACGGTGCTTACTAAGGATGAACACTTTAAAACTTGAAATTGTGTGCTTGAGGGATCATCTTATAATGCTACCGTCGTTAACTAAGCAATACAAGATGCATATAAGGATTAACATCACATGCAATTCATAATATGTGATATGATATGGCCTTTCTTCTTGTGCTTCCGATCTCCATCTTCAAGCACGAACATGATCTCCATCATCACCAGCATGGCGTCAAGGTCAATGGCGCCGCTTCATGGTTGTCATCCACCAGCATCAACTATTACAACTACTTTGAATAATAGACACGTGGGTCTTAACAGAATTTAAAAGACAACCATATGGCTCCTGCCGGTTGCCAACTTACAATAAGGAACATTGCATACATCATATATAATCACAATCATGGCCATATCACATCACAGCACACCCCTGCAAAACAAAGTTAGACGCCTCTAATTTTCTTTGCATATTTTACGTGGTTTGGGGCTTTCAATAAGTGTCGTTCTAACTTACGAACAAGAACCACAACGTTGATGTTTGAACTATCAAGTGACTGTTGTAAATTGAATCTATACTATGATGGGAGAGACAGACACCCGCAAAGCCACTTATGCAATACAAGTTGCATGTTGAGCGTGGAGCAAGTATCATGAACGATGTCATGTAAGGTTAGCCCGGGCCGCTTTATCCCACCATACCGCAAGATGCAAAATACACAAGAAGCAATTGATAATAAAAACACCACCGCCCACAATGACCATTGTGTTCTACTCGTGCAACAGATATACATATAGACATGACTCTGATACCACTGTTGGGGTTCGTAGCATGGAAAACAAAAGATTACTACCGCATGAACACACAATCAAGATCTAATCTATGATCAAGCCAAGATCTATCTACTAGATTGTAGCAACGAGTCGATAGAATACTAACCCTCGAAGATCCAAAGCGATTAACGAGAGCAGATTATCGTGGGTGATGTAGTCGTACTCTTGCCGATCTCAAGATCGCGTAGACGATCCTTCTGGCGCTGCGTTCCGGCAGCGCTCCCGTAGTCGGTCACACGTTCGGTACTCGATGAAGACCTTCCTCTCCCTTGTTCCAGCAGGCAGCGGCGGTTGTAGCACTCTCCTCGTGATTCCGGCAGCACGACGGCGTGGTGTCGGAAGTAGAGGGGAGATCTCGCAGGGCTTCGCCTTAAGCCGGAGCGAGTATGGTGGAGTAAGAGAGAGCCTTGGCGATCTACGGATTAGAGGGAACCAAGGGGAGAGGTGTAGCCGGCGGCTAGGGTTTGGGATACCCCAACTCGGCAACTTGGGAGGAGATCCCTAGGTGGTGGCGGCAGCAGCACTTGGTGGTGGTGGTGGCGCCTTAGGCTAGGGTTTAGAGGTGTAGGGAGAGGGGGCACTCTACCCCTCCTTATATAGGAGGGGAGAGGCGGTTTGGGGAGGAGGGAGTCCTCCCCAAACTCCTCTTCATGGCCTGCGGGTGGGAGGGAGTAGGACTTCCTCCCTAAGTAGGTTTCCTACTCTCCCTCCACCAAGCAAACTTCAGATTTGACTTTTCAAATTGGCGTTTGACTTTCAAACTTGGATTTGATTTCTCTCTCCATATTGCCCAGCCAAGTGACCTAGTACATGATGCAACCATTACACATTGTCATGACACATCCATGTACCCTTCCCCTCCAGAGTGCCAGACCTTCAAGACCCTTCTAGAACATTCCTGGTGAAAACACCGGAATCTTTTCCAAACTCCAAAACAGGACTTTCCTTATATGAATCTTATTCTCCGGACCATTCCGGATCTCCTCGTGATATCCCGGATCCCATCCGAGACTCCGAACAACATTCAGTCTCTTACTCATCATTCCATAACTACTCAACAACATCGAATCCTTAAGTGTGTCTCCCTACGGTTCGTGAATTATGCGGACATGATCGAGACACTTCTCCGATCAATAACCAATAGAGGAATCTGGAAATTCATATGGCTCCCACATATTTCTACGATTACTTTGCGATCGAATGAACCACTTACATATGATACCAATTTCCCTTTGTCTCATGATAGTTTACTTATCCGAGGTTTTGATCGTCGGTATCTCTGCATACCTAGTTCAACCTCGTTACCGATAAGTACTCTTTTCTCGTTCCCATAGTATGTGATCCCTTGTGAGCCAGTCACATGCTTGCAAGCTAATTGGATGACATTCCACCGAGAGGGCCCAGAGAATATCTATCCGTAATATGGATGGACAAATCCCACTCTTGATCCATGTGTATCAACCCATACTTTCCGAACACTCAATGCCATCTTTATAGCCACCCAGTTATGGTGTGGTGTTTGATGTTATCAAAGCATTCTTCCGGTGATGGTGATAAGCATGATCTCATGGTCGAAGGAATTAGGTTACTATGTATCAGAAAGCTTATAGCAATTGAACTATTAAAATGACTTGATCTTTATGCTACGCTTATCTATAGGAGTATGTCCATCATACCATTCTCCTAATGATATGACCCTGTTGTTAATAACATCTCTATGTTCATAATCAGGAAACCATGATCATATATTAACCAACAAGCTAGTTTAATAAGAGGCTTTACTAGGGACTCTTTTATGTTTACAAATCACACAAGTATTAATGTTTCCGGTTAATACTATTATAGCATGATATGCAAACATTTATCATAAGTATGAAGATATGATAATAACCACTTTATTATTGCCTCTTGGGCATATCTCCAACACTAGATGTTCCAACGGTTTGCTCCACACCTATTTACACAACTATCTTACAAGAACTTCTTGTTCTTGTGAGTATATCCTCACTTATTTCAGCAAACCTTTCAAACTACAATACGCATTACCCTCTATGTACATTATTCAAGCACTCATCCCCTTGGGATGTCATTTCTTTCTTACTTCCATCTTCCTCTAGTGCTTCCTGGAGTTCCATCCATGATGACGTGAAGTCGTACGACTGCCTTCTGGAGCATAAGAGCATCCAGGAGGTGCGTATTCTTGATTAGAAGTACCGAGACTGAGATTAGTCATTGAAAAATGACTAGAATTGGCATAATACTCTATATAATATTCCTGGTTTTCTAGCAACGCTTCCTCATAGTAAGTTGGCTCCTTAGCCTTTTCTTGGATCCAGTCGTACATATTGGTATAGTAGCTATCGGAATACTCCTCTAAGTTGATTGGATTGGTATCACCCCCATATGGTCCATAAGGCTCTCTATAGTTACGGTTGGTCTCTTCTTCAATACCTGTATCACAAGGTATAGGATTTCCTATGGTTCCACCTTGAGATTCTACTTCCCATCCATACTTGTTTGGCTCAGGGTTATTTGGAATAACTCTATTCCATTCCTGTTGTTCGGAGTTGTACTTGGTTCATAAATCTTCAGGTGGCTGGGTTTTAGTTTGGTAGTAGGCATAATTTTCCGAGTTTGGATCATCAAACTTAGTTTCCTCATACACTTCTCCTGAAGGTATGTATTTGGTATGCCTAGCTTCTTTATCTAACTTCTTCCTACGTGCCATTGCTTTATCAGGATCAGTACAATCCCCAATGACCGTATCCAGTTCCTAAACTAATACTTGGTGAGTGTTATGATAAGTGTTTAACAAAGACCGATAACGATCCATATACTCTACAGCTAGAGTAGGTTTAGCTTGGACTAGAGTAGAGTGATCTAACTCATGCTCTGGGTTTGAGGTTTCATGTGGCATAATGGTATGAGTACTACCTTCTAGAGCTTGGGATTTTTGTTCTCGGATCATGGTTATGGCTGCTTCTACGGTAATCTGATATGCAGCTTCCATGCACCTTGCCTCTCCTGATGGAATTTCTCCCTTAAGTCCTAACTTCTTGGGTAAGATGATCATGACACAGTATTTAGCTA
The DNA here is from genome assembly GCA_916181665.1 of Avena sativa. Lineage (NCBI taxonomy): Eukaryota > Viridiplantae > Streptophyta > Magnoliopsida > Poales > Poaceae > Avena > Avena sativa. The sequence continues at coordinate 126,205,915 of OV702297.1, forward strand.
ATACCTGCCCATCATAGTAACTCCATAGAAGTTGTCGGAGATTGTTTGTCCAATCCCCTTTGTAGTCATTCAGTGTCCTGTTCATCACTTGAACATTCCGGGGTGGATATCGGGGTGCCATGTGGAACTGCGGATAAGAAATTATCATCAGTCACATAGAGTTAAAACTCTTGGGTAATGATCGGAATTGCAATCATACTAAAGAATTATTGCACTAGTAACATAACAGGATTATTCTCAAGTGAATATCCCTCATATCTCTAGAGCTCTCTTTATTATTGCTAGGATGTGTCCTACAGGTTCTACCCATTTACTAGGTTTCCAACCTAAGGTCAAAGCATAAGCTCTGATACCAACTGCGGTGACCCAGCATACCACTGCATGATGTAGTATACTATAGTCGTTGACATAACACCAATGAAACACTGTTCACTAGTATTACATCCCTCAGAATGGCACAACAGAAACACATCGGGTCCAATACATGGCTAAAAGTTACAACTCACTCTTTACACAAGATCCAGAGAACACTCTAGGTTAAAGAGAGAGAAAGAACTTCTTACGGAGAAGAATCAAAGATAAACAATGCAAGAACTATTATACTATTAAAACTAGTATTTTAACTAAGGGATTGGCATTGCTGCTATTGCAATACACTATAGAATTAGGTTCTTTGGCTAGAGATTATATTCCTATCTAATCAGTAACTTCGTCTTCACTTGAGTTGTTGTATATGTTGACTTCCTTGACTTCATTGAGGAGCTTTAGCTTTGGATGATGAGTCCTGGAGCATAACTTGATGTAGATGTTGTCTATCCCGGCTTCAGAATCTAGCAAGGGTTAAGAAGATACTTTGAGTACGAGCATACTCAGCAAATTCACTAGAAAAGGAGTGTTTGATGCACTATAACTACAGCCACAGACCCTAGGTCGTAGGCAATGCAAGTTTTTATAAAAGATTTCTTAAAAGATTTCTTTTATTCTGAAAAGCTATGTCTGTTAGCCTTCACGGGTTTACCAGAACTTTCATAGAGTTCCTTTCCTGCAGCGTTCGCAGCTCCTTCCCGGAACAGGGAGTAACAAGTTACAGTTCTTACACTCTACAGAGGTGCGTTACTTTACCCATGAGAGATAAACTCTTTGTTGCACAACAGGGTAGCTTATTCCCATCCACAATTCCATGATGTGGGGCCCAAAAGATGATCCAAGCCAATCACTTCCCCCTTCGCGACCTCGCATGCCTCCTTGGTGTACACCATGCCCACATATTGGATTACGGCAATGGTTTGTACAAACCGTTAGATGTCAGAACTATCGTGGGACGTTGAGGGTTCCCACCCATATGTTGTATATCCTCTACGAATTAACAATTAATATGCATGCTAAAAGGATAACAGCCACGAACTGCACATCCGGCTTCATGCGAGAGGAAGAAGATACAGCTGACTTCTCTGTCCCATTCCAAATCTCATGGTTAACGCGTGATATATGACACAAGAATCACTAGCGACATTGGGTATTAAGTCCTAGGTGATATATTTCTGAACAGTGGTATTCCAACTATCAGATTTATTAGATTAGCTGATCACCCTGGATCAGTAATCAATAGCTCACATTATTATTAAAAATAGTGTTTTCTGACCTTTTTCAAATGCAGGTGATGACAACACTAGATTTTTAAAATATTTTACAGAAAATAAAGAAAGGACATGAGCAAGTGTGAACTTGCCTTTTGTGATTGCAAGATTATGCACTCACGGTCTTCGAGTCAGTATAAGATTCAAAATCTGAAATCATCATCATTGGTCCAGTAAGGACTAGTGTTTAAAGAAGCAATATGCTCTTATGCATAAGTAATGTGATGCACGTTATAAACGCGAATCCCGGGGATAACGTTGTTCTAAGGTTTGGATTCCGGAAATGGTTACTTTAGAATGTGTTGTCCTTTTAGATAAGTTTCACACTTGTGCTTCTTATTAGGGCTTGTGAGTGTGTGTGAACAACACATATTTATGCAGCAATAAAATAAACACCTATGAAATGTTATTCAAGATTGTTTACACTTCAATTGTTTATCTTCAAACTTTACTTTACAAGTAAAGTCACTTATAAAGAGCTTTAAGTGTTATCGATCCTAAGTATACAAGTGAAGTATGATATAATGTGCTCTTGATTGTTTGTTATATATTGTCTTAAGTGGCAAAACGAATAACTTTTGAAGAAAAGATTCCTTTTCTAAGGTTTAAACAATCCTTATGGTTAGTTAGTGGTGGTCGATGTTATTTGTGCTTGCTTGAATAGTTTGGGCTTGAGATGCTTTATAACTTGTTCAGACCAAAGTTAACTATAAAACATATAACCATGTTTATAGTGTTACTTAAGGATGGTCATTCCTCTATTTAAGTAGTGGTCTCTTAATTTTGTAGTGGAACAAGATTTCTTGTTTCCTTATAAAGGTATGATTATGGTTTGTGGATAAATAAATAGTACTAGTGACTACTCATGAATTATCATTTTATTTAGTCCATTATAAGGTTGTATTTGATTGATATATCATTCTTGAAGATTTTATAATTATTAAAGATCTTTTAAAACATAATTTATTCATATAGTAGAAGGATAATTCAATATAATAGTATTTCTAATGTTTTTGGAATCATTATGACTTATTATTAATATTCAAGACTAATAATTATTTATTAGACTTGATTGACTAATTTTAGAAATATTAATAAATTTTATTCACCCTTATATGAATTATCAATTAAGTAAATAAGTTTAAATTTGAGTTATTAAAATATTTGAATTTTTAATTAACTCAAAAGTGGAATATTATATTTTAAACATGTAGATATTCTTTTTGTGATCATTTTGGTATATTATATTTATTTTTATGATTTATAAATAATAAGATATGATTTTTATAAGATTTAATACTTTTAAAATAACTAATAAATAATAAATATTTAATTAAGTGAAATAATAATGTATGATTATAATTTTAAATTATAGTTCTTATTTTTCTAATATTTTTGGTATTTATTTATATTCTTAACATTTGCCTTTATTAAAAATAGGAATTATCAAAGTTTTATTACCTTTAAAAACTTTATTAATTATTAATTATTTAAATAATCATCATAATAATATTTTATAATAATTTTAAGTTGTAGATTTTATTTTTCTACAAATTTTCATATATTATACACATTTTTCTGAATTATAAATCAAAAGTTATTAATTAAACAGATTTAATCATTTATTTGATTTCTGGAATATTATTAATTGAGTTTATAACATTTTATTTATTTCTTCAACTGAAAATAACTTTTTACACCGCACCCATAGCTAGCCTAAGTCATTGACTAGTGGGCCTATGTCCACCTCAGCTCTTCAGGTTAGAAAATGTATTTATTACTGACTGGTTTGCTACCCCAATCAATGACATATGGGCCCAAGGCCATGTCATCAGCCACGCGAGGCAAAGACTGGTCAAAATCATTGACGTGGTTCGAACCTGACGTAGGCATGACATCACCTGGGTTGATCCTCACTAGTTAAGGATCGATCGATTGATCTGGTGCTCGAGCGGGGCTGTGGCTAGGTGCGTTGGACAGAGGAGATAAAGGCGAACCTATTGGTGGTGGCGCCGCTACCTAATGGTCACCGGAATCGCATCGGCAACGAGCTTCTGCGGCGGCCAACGACGATGCTCAACGAAACTAGGCCTATGGTAAGAATTAGCAATGGGGTCCAGAGATGCGTAAGCTTACCCTGATGACGATAGAGAGGTCGAGGAGACTTGGGAAGGCGTGACGATGGCGAATCGACGATTATGGCCTCGATGACCGACGAAAGGAATGCTCGATTTCACATGATTCCCGGTGTGCGGGCTTCCGTTCTTGGTCCTAGGTGAGTAAGTCCACGACGACGCGTCCAACAGTGGCTACCACGAGGCGAGGGGTGGTCGGACCTGACCAGAACAACGAAATCCGACGAACTAGGGTTTTGGGTGAGGAAGGAAAATGGTTCTGGAGAGCGAGATAGAAGATGAGATAGGTATGAGAGGATAGAGGAGGATGCGGCGATCTTATCTACTCCCTCCAAAGACGGCGGCACGCATCGTAGCGCGACGGTCGATCGACGGCGGAGCTCCGGCCAGCGAGCTGCTTCCAGTAGGCGAGGCAGACGACGAAGTCAATTTTGCAGAAAACCCCCTGGCGTTTCTTTCTTCTCAATCCGTGATCCTTCCCTGGCCCCACTCGTCAGTCACAGGAGAGAATGAGCTGGGCTAGTTATTGTGCCTTTGTGGGCTGCACCTGGGCAACAAGTAAGCAAAGAGAAGTTGGGCCACGGCCAGGTTTTGTATTTTATTTGTTTCCCCCTTTTTTTATTTTCTGTTTTCCTTTTCATATTTTAATTTAAACTATATTTTGAACTTCTCTAACAAAGTTTATTTGCGGAATACTTACAACAACAATTTGTATTTATTGTGATTTCTTTTGTGAACCTTTATGATAAATGTTTTTATATTTCTTTTATTTTCTTTATATGAACCCCTTTTTAATATTTTGTAGAAGATTTCCTTATTATGTTTCTTTCCTACTTTTAACCATGGATTTATTAAATGATATATTCTTATTTGTTTATAAAACTTTACTCTTGTTGGCTCATAGTTTGAATAGAAATTTTTTATATGTATAATGATCCTATATCATTATTTGATGCATGAAATACAAAAGAAATTAATATGGTTAATACTACTTCCATTAACTTAGAAAGTGGCAATGTATATATTCTATTCTAATAAACATAGAAGTTTAGGGTTTGAATTATAAATGTTTACTCAAGGGTTTAGGGTTCTTAATTTATTTATATTCTTTTGTTGTTGTGAGTAAAGATTTAATAACTAAGCATATTGTTTTCTGTTTGTGATCTATAATGATATCACCCTTTTAAAATAGAAAGTTTTAATTAAAATATCTTATAGAAAGGAATTGATAATGATACTCTTAAGCACATATAATTATGATGGTTGGAATTGATAGAGATGTGCTTATGTGGTTTGCTATAGGAAAGTAGTCCTATAAAGTGATGTAGACATAAGATGATGGATCAATAACATGAAATGGATATTATGTTTGGTTTAAGATTTAGATTGAGTGTTTACCAAGATTGTCTGTTTTCCATAATTCACAATCCTGGATTTCTAATTAAGGAATTCATTTCCTATATATACCACCTTTTCATATCTATCATCATGATTAACATGATGAGCTTTACTTCATAAGAATATTCTTATTCACCTTTTATTCTTCTAAACTCATGGATGAATCCAATGAGTTTGATATTAAAGCATTTTATAGTTTTCTCATATCCTTTCTTGGTTATACCCACTACTCTACTCTTGAAAATCTTCAATCCAACAAGTAGTTCTTCCAAACTCCACTCATAATCTTACTTGATCATCCATCTACCTTTCTTTTAAAGCTTACTATCCTTTAATATGGATAACACTACTTTCATAACTCTATGCTATACTGGCTTTAATTGAATCATACTATCTTACATTTACTTTACTCTAATAACTCACACTCCAACCTCACATTATATTAATGTGGCTTGTAATGACTACTCTAGGATAACTTATCTATAATAAGGTTTTAATCATGTTCTACACACCATTATCACTTATACTTGATATAAGAATCCAATCCTAGTGAGCAAGCATGATCATTATAATACTTTAATCATTTATAGCTTACGTTTCCAATTGACTAATCAAGACTTCAATACTACAACCTTTCAATTGTATTGGAATTATCTTCTTAGTATCTCTAGTTGGATTAAGGTTGTTATTCATGGACTATGCCCACTTGATCCAATAGTATTACTTCTGGTAACTATCTTCAGAATTCATCCTTGTAATCTTAATTACTACCATATGATTAGATAATATAAATAATTCTTCTATTTATCTAGGAGGAATTTAACTCCATCAATTATCCTATTGATTGTATTTTTTTTCAATCATTCCCAACCTATAGATGATTTATAAAGCTAGCATTACTATTTACCCCTTCTTAGTTGTTTCTTTGTAGACACTTAATTATAAGCTGTGTTATGATCAAGAGTTTGATAGATTGAGAATGGGTGAATCAATAGTTGATTTCTCAACATTGATGAACAATAGATATTGGAATATAACTCAACAGAGATGGTAAGGATTGATATGGAAAGAAAGATATATGGTTAATGATCTAAACTTAGTTTCTTTCCTACTCAATCTTACTTAAGAAGTAGGGTTAGGTATTACCATGATACTCATGGTATATGCAGATGAGATTAAGATATAGTTGTTAAATTCTTATTATTTATGTTATATCCTTAACTTGGTACTTATGAGTGATTATAATGAATACTATAATATGATCACCTAAGGATCAATATAAATCATAATGTATCAGGGTTTAACTTTTATTACATTTGATCTACCCTTAGATCAAATCTCCCTTACCCAAAATAAGGTTTTAGCAAAGGTCATATTAAAACTTATCGTAGTCAACTTGATGATCTACTTTATTTCCATCAAGTTAAGAGAAGCTTTAATCACTTTGACAAGTTTTATTTAAAAGCGCAAAAAATATTTAGATTTTCTATGCATGAATGCAATGCACACATCTGGGTTCAGCTTATTTCTAGGCTATAATGCTGGGATGTTACAAGCTCCCACCCCGGAGAAGTCACGCCCGCTCGCAGCAGCTCCTGAAGGCTAGCATCGTCAGTGCCCAAAGCTCGCCCCTCCAAAGATAGGACGATAGGAAAGGATACCCCGGTCGACATGATGAAATCTGAAGTAGCAGCGGTAAAGCCAGTTAGAAGATATCGTAGTAAGGGAACATGGAGAGGGGGCTCCGGTGTAGCCGGACCTAGGGGTACCTGACACCGATATATCAGAAAGCTCTGCCACACCGGCGACAGAAGACTCGTGGAAGGGGACTGCCTTTTTAGCACCTTGAGCACTTAACGCTCCCCTGAGAAGGGCACAAGCGTTAGCCCGCAACGTATCAAAGACAGAAGCTCAACAGAATGAAAAAAAGGGGAAGGATCAGTTCCAGCACTGGGCATCGAGGGACCACTTCACTTTCTTCAACGAGGGAGGAGAGACCCCCGCTCCGGCCACTTACCCGGGGTAAGAATCCGAGGATGCTCCCGATAAGGGTCATGTGCCCCGCGTGGTGCACCATCTAGGACCGACTTCGCGGGAGGAACTGTTGGACGACTCCCGCGAGGAAGTTCCTGCAACTGCCTTCCCGTGGGGGTCATTGGGAGGCAGAGCGAGGGGACGGGAGCCACCTGAGAGGCTACCCGGGGGGCAACCTGTCTCCTCCTCGTGAGCCTCCTCCATGCCGGCCTGATCCTAGGAGACTTCCTGTCCCTCCCCATCATTCGAGGAAAGAGCCAGGGATGATTCGTGGACCAGCGACTCCTCGTCGGCTCCCTCTTCGTCGCTCCCAGATTTATTTTCGTTTGCTACCCCTCTGGCGCTGCAGACGAGCAGAGTCACCAGGATGGAGTCCTAGCAGGCGTCTCGGTAGGGAGGAACCACCGATGCTGGCAGGTCACCAACGCCTTCGGAGTTAAAAGCTTCCGCATCAAAGCTTGGTAGGCTTCCAGGGAAGGTCGTTTTTCTTCTTGGAATCGAGGCGAGTTAGATCCTCGCTACCGCCATACTCCCACGCCGGATGAGGTCTCTTATGTAGCGGCGCCAGGTGTCGCTGGAGAAAGTCAAATATTACGGCATGGATGGAAAGCCCATCTTTCGCCACCTCCTGGATCTGATCCGCAATTGGGCCCAGATCCACATCGTGGGAACTCAGTCTGGCCCAAGAGAGAGTAGATCAAGCCGCCACCTCTAGGTCTTTCATCCAGGGCAGAAAATCTCCGACCACCACCATACATAACTCACCAAGCCACTCGTCCCACTTGGACTTGAGCTGTCCTGAGGGGTACTACCTGGAGCGCTTCTTCCGAAGGCTAAACATGATGCCCCGGTGATTCACGGCCTCTTATCCACTCTAGGAGTGAAGAAGTGGTAGAATAAGGCAACTGAAGGCATCACCCCAACGAAGGCCTCGCAGAGGTGCACGAACGTCGCTAAGGCCAACATGGAGTTGGGGTGAATTTGCACAAGACGAAGGCCGTACACCTTGATCACCTTGAGGAAGAACTCCGAGAAAGGAGGAACGAGCCTCATGCGGAGGAAGCAGGCGTAAATCGGCATCTTAACTACCATGTGGTGGGGAGAGGGAGGCGGATTTTCGTGGATCCCCCTTCATGGCATCGGCCCTCCACATGAACGAATAAAGCCCGGAGCTTGTCGTCATCCAATGTTGGTGTGAGGCGAGCAGGCGGGAGCTCCTTGTTTTTGGCCGCTCCTGACCTCGTCCTAGACGACGAAGCCCCTTTGCCAACCACCGTTGCTTCTCGTTCCGCTATTACAACATGGGAATTTGAAGGGGCTGGTGAGAAGCGCGCAGGAAGAAGCAAAGGAGAAAGAGGGAGGGGAAGGCCTGATTAATAAGGACCTCGTCCATTCTTCCTCCCGTTAACCTGCGTTACAACTGGCGCACTCCCCCAAGCATCGGGTGCAACTCCTCAGAGAAACCACAAGTTTGCACCCACAAGCCCTACCGATGAAAGAGGGGCGAAGCCCCGCGGTGGTTCCCACGGACAAAAATGGCATCACTCGGTGTCGGGCGACCTCGGCCGAACTAACGCCCGGGGGCTACTATCATCTCCGGGCCCCGAGGAGGGCCAGGATACGGGAACCCAGGGGACTCCCCTCGACGGTCGGGGGTCTGGTTCCGGGATTTGTCCCCCCGGGGGACCGAGCATGCGGAGGCCCAGCAGGCGAGAAGGGTCATCGCGCTCGAGTAATGGCCCCCGCCAGGGCAATCAGAGACCCCGGCTAAATTGCCCGGGGAACGTAACCCACGTCAGGATCCGCAAAACTACCTCTGACCTATACCCCAGGCTACCTTGCTAGGGTTCAGAGTGACATCAGCTCTTACTCGCCACATTGGTGCCATGCATAGCCTGACTCGCCGCGTGGTCTTAGGCCCTCCGCCGCATGTATTCTGACCCTTGTGGTGTCCCCTTTCCATATAAAAGGAGGCCCATGTAGAGATAGTGGAGGGGGACGATTGGCTTAGAGTAGAGAACCATACCGGGAGAAGGAACCTATTGTAATCCAGTGATAATCAGATAGTAGATAGTTGCAGGATATAGGGCTCTGCTCACTGCGGACTTGAACCTGGGTAAAATACCTCGTGTCTCTCTCTATGACTGTGTTCGTCTAGATCGTCGATTGAGCTCGCTGGACATTGTGCCCCTGGCCGAACAACAAATGGGGACTCATATCCCTGGTGTCGAAAATCAAGACACCACAAATAAGGAGGTACGGGTATTTAAATATCCATGAGCATATTGCACACAGTTTTTAGAAGAGAAATAGTGTGGCTGTGAGATGACGATTGCCTAAATCTCATGTGTAATAAAAAGAATGTAAAGAGATCATTCAAAAATATAACTTCATTACCTAGGACTGGCCATTATAAGATCTCTACATTGAGATGATCCTTGATGCTGTCGTTGCCGACTAGATTCTAGCACCTCCTAGCGATCTCAAATCCTACGGAAGCATCCATCGAGCAATACCTGATTTGCTCACAATCTAAAGGAAAGTGGGCCCACCTATCGTGTTTGCCGGAATCCTTCGCCTTTTTCTATAGATTTGTCTGAATGTAATAGTTGGTCGGAGCAATTAGAGAAGGGAGATTGTTGTCTGTCGGGTTCCAAACCTCCTGCTACAGGTCGCGTGCACCGGGAATTGCGATGATGTAAGGTGTGAGCTTCTGCACATCATTGTCGATCACCGCGCCGCAGAACATGATGTAGTCGTCCCCAAGGAATTCCCCGAGGGCCTCCGTCACTCTATCAGCATGGATGACTTGGAAGCTGAGTACCTGGGAGGCCATGGACATTTGCAAGATGGTGACGAGTTTCTGCTCATCCGGTGGAATGACACAACACCCATTCTTCCTTGGTGCTATAGTGAACTCGCAGTCCAAGCTAACGCACTTGATGGGCACGGCATTGAGAAACTTCTCCTTCATGTTTTGGATCCATTTCTCCACCCTTCATGCAGGGTGGGTGAAGGTCACCTTGAAGAACATCTTTTGCTCTTCGTAGAAGTAGACACATGTCCTTGGTAAGGGGGCCACCATTGGAGGCTTCGGTGTTTTTCGACATTGCTGGATGAACTGTTGATCGAGAGGAGAGGAGCATTTGTGTGTGTTGATCTTTTCGTTATCTTAGGATTTTATAGTACATGTGAACTCGTTCACGTATTCTGATCAATGTAAACTTAATAAAAAAAATTGAAATATGGTGTCAATAATCAACAACGTAATCAATGAATTTTTTTATTGACGTCTTTTATGGAAGAAAACCGTAATTAAGTAGGTCCCAACTTTGAATGAACGATGGGGTTCATAGATTTAATCACACACAGTTTCCAATTGCTGAAGCGACTGCCATTCGATAGTTTGCACACGATATAAATGTTCAACTTGTGTGGGATATGATGTATTGTCTAAATTTGTTCTGCGAAAACAGTGTGCTTCCTTCTGACTTTTTCCCTATTAATATGCATGAAAGAATTTGGTGGTAAGATTTGTCATGGGAATCAACCATACAAATTAATGAAATAAATGGAGTGGCGCGTCTTAGGAGAATTTTTTTTTCGATAACATTTCGACGAATTGTACATAATGGCACCAGAGAACATTTTTCACCCTTGTTTCAAATAGATACAAAATAGAACAACTAATTAAACTAAAATTCGGACTCGACAGCCGGCCTTTATCGGAGCTCGATGCCTCAGCATTGTCGGCGGGCTCCTCTTGACCCTGCGCTTTTTTTGTTTTGGCTTGGGGTCTTGAAGACTGCAGTTCTTCAAATCAACTATCACTTAGTACATCATGTATGCCCGCGAACGGTCATCAAGTCTCCAAGCCTTCCTTGTGATGAGGCTCTATGAATGCATGACGACGCCATGCCTCAATGGAGAACTCCAACGAATCGCAAGTGGGCCCCTCCATCCAAACTCCACGATAGGGACAAAGGACAAAGTCGTGGCTTCACCGGGCAGCAGGAGTACTAGAACCGCACGGGCCCTGTACTCTGCCAACCGGCGTTGCAAACGGTGGATGAGGGATGCGCGCCTCCATCCGCGCTCTGTGCACGACCAGTGCTTCTTCTTGAGTTGTCCTAGATTTGTGGCAGCGAGACATTGTTTCTAGACTTTTTCAACAACTTTTTTCTACTAGATATGAGTTATTGGCGGCACTTACTTAATTTATAAACGAGCGGGGGAGCGACGAAAAATGCTGCAAAGCAACCAGATAAGAAAGCCGGAAAAGAAGAAAGAAGCGGGAGCGAATCACACACGGGTAGTATAAAACAAACTGTCCAAAAAAATGCACACGCAGACATCATCCGCCAACCTTAAGGTTATGCGTCACGTATGCGATGAATAACAAATTCGCTGATAGATTAGTGCATACAAAATATGTGTCTTTTCTTTTTTACATAGAAAATATACCGTGTACCATGTAACCATTGCCTCAACATTCTAAAAAAAGACACTAAAAAGTCTAAACAAAGAAAAGATCGTGGGCAGACGACCGCTTTTCTTTTTTACATAAATATACCTTATTCTGATTTCAGGACGTATCCACCCAACATCCTAAAAAAAGACACTAAAAAAAATCTAAACAAAACACTGAGATCTCCCGCCGGCGAGGGGCCGTGGTCCGTCATGCCTCCAAGGCCCTAAGACCGCCGGAGACGGGACGGACCGGTGGCGTCGCCGGCGGAGGAAAGAAACCCTAGATGGGTTTTGCCGCCGCCTCTTGTTTCAAACTTGACTTTTGACCACTACTTTTCACTATATATGTACAAAACACCAGAAAAAATATTACATCGTGAATTTATTTTACGATACAAATAAACATACGATTTACAAGTCCTCAGTTTGAATATTCAAAATAATATTTATACTCCTTGTTTTAAAGATTTGTCTCAAGACATTCCAAAACGATACTGTATCTACTTATTGTACGAAGGGAGTAGATGAGCTCAGTGAATCTCGACCAGAACTTCAAATATACTCCTTGGCGCTAAAAATATTTGATTTGTTTCACATATAGAGGTTGGCACACGCTCCAACGGTTGGAATGACAGTCAAAACGTTCTGCCAAGGAAGTTGACTTCCTCAGCATATACGGAAAGGATTCCAACGGTGGGCCAAGGTTCTGAAAAAAGCCATTCAACCGTGGCACTACGAATCAACAGTTAAAACACATGATTCCGCAATCGCAAGATCGTGATGAGCAAAAGTCGATAAAATGCATATCTCATGCTGGACAGAATTGCACACTTCTGAGTTTTTTATTGGAAGTTCCCATCTCCAATGCATCATCTATAATTCACGGATTGTTTGTTAAAAAGACTTGAAATTTTAATATTCTTCCTCCTTTGCGGATATGCCCTCACTCAGCTCTTGAAAGAAAGAGAGAGAGAACAAAGACATGTCCCCTCCTCTCTCACTCCCGTGTCGCCTCCTTGAGCGGGCGACCGCCCCTCCTCTTAGGCGACTGAGCCTCTCCTTATCACACCCCCTTGCCATCACCGTCGGCGAGCGTCGCTCGGTTGAGAGCAACCGGCGGAGGTGTGCCCTGGTCTTTTGATGATGTGGATACCGTTGCTTTGATTCTGTCAGGACCTCACTTAGGTAATAAGTTGGCCGCTGCACCTTATGCTCGCGGCCTTCTTCCTCGCGCTCAACTACTGTTACCACGCTTATGACCTTGTTGGTCGCTGCAATGTAGAGTAACATAGGTTCCTGAGGTTCTGGCGCTGCGAGAACTGGTGGATTTGAAAGCAGATCTTTCAAACTTTGCAGGGCAGTTTCGGCTTCTGGGGTCCAGACAAATTTGTCAGTTTTCTTCAAGAGTTTGTAAAAAGGTGCGGCTCTTTCACCGAGCCGGCTGTCGAACAGACTCACCGCTGCAATGCAACGAGTGAGGCGTTGTACGTCCTTCAGGCGAGTCGGCCTAGTAATGTTTAAGATAGCCTTGATTTTGTCTCGGTTCACCTCGATGCCTCGCTCAGAGACGATGAAACCTAACAATTTTCCGGCTGGAATTCCAAAGAAACACTTCTTCGGATTTAGCATCATGTTGAATTTTCGTAGACTAGGAAACGTTTCATCCAAGTCAGAAATTAAAGTTTCCTTCTTTTTGGACATAACTGCTATGTCGTCTACGTATGCGTCCGATTTGTTCGTTGAGACAATGTTGCATGGTACGTTGATATGTTGCTCGTGCGTTCTTTTAAGCCAAAAGGCATAGTTTTCTAGCAGAAGGTTCCGAAATGAGTGACGAAAGACGTCTTAATTTGATCTGACTTTTTCATCGGTATTTGGTGATATCCGGAATATGCGTCGAGAAAACAGAGTAATTCTGACCCTGCCGTTGAGTCGATAACTTGATCGATTCTTGGCAAAGGAAACGGATATTTTGGGCATGCCTTGTTCGAAGCGGTATGATCAACACACATCCTTAAATCAATGGTGTCCTTTTTAGGGATGAGTACAAGATTTGCCACCCAATCTATATGAATGACATCTGTTATGAAATCCGCTAGCTCTAAGCGGGCTAATTTCTTGGCTATTGCTTTGAGCTTTTCATCACCAAACTTTCGTAAGGACTGTTTGACGGGTTTAGCGTCTGGGTACACATTAAAAGAGTGCTCGGCAAGTTCCCTAGGTACTCCGGTCATGTCAGATGGCTGCCATGCGAAGATGTCACTATTAGCTTTGAGGAACTCGACGAGTGTGCTTTCCTATGCGTGGCCTAAGCCTACCCCTATGTTCGTCGTCTTGGAGGGATCATCTTCCTTCAGCGACGTCTTCTTCGTCTCTTCCGACGCCTTGAACTGCAAACTTGGCTTCAGCACCTCGTTCTTCATAGCGGGCATCTCGGACGGATTGATGGTCTTCTTGATCTCCTGGTACTCCTGGGCGTGTAGCATGGCTTCGGCGAAGGCAGCAGATTCATCGCACTCTCGCGCCTTCCTCGGATTTCCTCGTACGATGATTATGCCCTTTGGACCTGGAAGTTTAATCATGTTGTAGATGTAATAGGGACGGGCCATGAACGCCCAGTAAGCCGGACGTCCGAAGATGGCGTGGTAAGCACTTTTGAATGGTACCACCTTGAAGGAGAGTGGCTCGGTCCGGTAATTATCTCGGGTTCCGAATGTCACGTCCAGAGTAATCTCACCCAGAGAATTTGCATGTCTTCCTGGTACAATACCAATGAAAGTTACACTGCTGTAACTCAACTGGCTCTCGTGTAGCTTCATGCGGTGGAGTGTCTCGATGTAGAGGATATTGATACTGCTCCCACCGTCCATGAGTGTTTTTGTGAACTCATAGCCATTAATAAGAGGATTGACGACCAGAGGGTACTTTCCCCGACGATGTGTTTTCCTCGGGTGATCTGAACGATCAAAGGTGATAGTCACCTCTGACCAGTCCAGGAATTGGAGGACAGCCGGAACCGTGGCATTGATCTTATGAATAACCGCCTTTTTGTCCTTAGCTGGTTGGGATCCAAGGAAGCAGACGTAAGCGTCTTTTTTAGTCGGAAAAGTCTTTTTTCCATCCGGCTTGAGTTCTGCGGCAGCTTCCGCCTCTTCCATGTCGGAATCTTCCTTGGGCTCCTTTCCTTTCTCGGATTTTTTCTTTCCTTTTTGTCGCTTGGATCTATAGCCAGCGGATTCGTCTTTCTTGATGTCGTCGTTGAAACGACACTCGGCATTTGTAGGGGTAGATCCTCCGTTACTATCCAAGTGGTGGACACAAGGATTATTGACAATGTCAGCCCAGGTATAGGTTCTTCCGGGTTGTTGGTCTCCTCTGTCCTGGATTCGAGAAGTTCCTCGGCCTCTACCACGGCCGCCTCCGCACCCTCCTCGTCCTCCAGATCCGAACGTTGCATTGATAGCTGTGTTATCCGGAGCTGGCTTTTCGTCCGAGGTGTTCTTGCGCTTTTGAGTTTGCTTTGGCTGTTTGGCCATATTGGGATTGGCCAAAATATTTAGCAGCCCTTCTGAATCATCATCGGTGTCAGCATACTTGCTTGCCGTCTCTATCATTTCTCCCAAATCTGTGACGTGATCACGCTTCAGCCTGTGATGTAAAAGTCCGACTGAAAGTCCTGCAATAAAAGCTTCTATCGCAATTTGCTCATTTACTCCTTCGCAGGAGTTCTTCGTATCGATCTAGCGTCCGAGGTAATCCCGGCAAGTTTCTCCGGGTCTTTGGGTGCAACGCTGCAAGTCTCCGACTGTGCAGGGCCTCCTGTATGTTCCCTCGAAGTTTGAAAAGAACGCACTTTGCATATCATACTAGTTATGCATTGAATTCTCTGGCAGTTCATTGAGCCATGATCGAGCCGTCTTCCTCAATATCAGTGGGAGATATCAGACTGCAACCAGGCTATTTCCTCCTTTGGCGATGCAGCAAGCCTGGAAAAAATCCTGGAGCCAAGTATCTGGCCGAGCTGCACCGTCATAGGACTAAATATGTTTGGCGATGCCAAAGTCAACCGGAATTTTTTTCTAACGTATACATGGACCAAAGCACTTGGGTCCCACGTACACATCCTCTTCCTCGTACCGCCGCGCTTCTATGTTTGATTCGATGCGATGGCGAGCGTCATTTGGCGAGAGAGTTCTGCGCCTTGGAGGCTCGCGGCTTCTGCGCGGTGGAGTCGGATTTCTGCTTCTTCTCTCACCATTGCTGCCTATGCCCCTACGGCTTCTGTGGCTACAACATGATCCTTCATGGTCGCTGCTGGGAGGCGGTGGTGGCCCTGGTGGATTATTTCCGGCTGAGTTTCTTGGTGGTGGTGGTGGAGCCTCATTACGCTTACTCTGATGCCTGTTTCTCCGGGCACCGTCCCTACTAGATTTAGGACGATCCGGATCATCTCTTCGTCCGGTATTGCCATCCGGATGGCTCGGTGGTGGCATCCTTAGCCGATATTGCTCCTCTCGCTGGCAGCGTGTTTCCGGGTCTTCTCCATAGAGATTGTTTTGCCGATGATGGTCCTGATGGGGAACCATTGCCCTGATGGCGTCTTTGGCCTCAGCCGGAATAACTCTTGCCCAGTCACGTGCCGGCCAGCGGGAGTGGCTGTTCGAGCCGGTCCTGGAATTTTCTTCTTCTCCACGGGGACGTTAGCGCTGAGCCGTATCCCTGCGGAGCCTTACGTTAGCACTTTGGTCAGCGCCAGTGTGGCAAAACTCGGACTTTGAGGCCAGCTTGCCACTAAATGACGCAACCGTTTTCTGTTGCTTTAATCCTTTGTCCAACAACACGACGCACTGCTGGACCTGCTGCGGAGATGGATTGTTGGCGAGGATGGATCGAGCTGCAGCAGCGTTTTCCACCAACGTGCTATAGATTCGGATCTTTTCTCCATCTTTTTTGTCGAATAGATCTTTGTGGATATCCTGATTCTTGTTTGCAAGAAACAGACCTCCCCTTGTTTTGTTTGGATGTCGCTTGAAATCTGACTGATATCTGGCAGGATCACTGTCTAACTGTTGTCTCATCTCGACGAGGCGCACGACCTCTTCAAGTAGAAACAAGCGGTGCTTTTGCAGGTCCTCAACCCTTTTCTCTAGCGCCTCCGGCGTAAGATTCGAAGCCGTTGGGATTGCTATTGTTAGAGCATCTCCGTAGATTTCACGTGCACCCTTGGTGACAACGTGTCCATACACAGAAGGATCGACCGGGGTGGGATTAATCGGATCTCCATCCTGATTCTCCATCTCGATCTCTTCATCAACCTTTTGTTCATTAGTTTCCTCGATGTCCGGCTCCGCCGGAGTCGGATTCTTGTTCTTCTTCTTCTTCTTCTTTGACCGTCCAGTAGCCTTAACATGCATACCAGTGGCAAAGACGGCTTTTGGTCCGGTACCGGGGGATAAAATTCCGTCGGTACTTTTCGTCGTGGTAGGTTTGTGGACCTCGGAGGAATCTCCGGTGTCCATGTCATCCTACGAGGTGTAGCTTTCATCCATGCTATCATATGGACTAGGGGGAGTTTCCGGCTCACCTGGCGTTTGTCTAGAGACGTGCTCTTTCACGTACTCCTCTATCTCTTTGTCAAAGTCTCGAAGCTCCTGCGACGTGATTGACTCCGCTGGGGAGCCAGGTAAGTCGGCGTTTTCTTCGATTGCGTCTAGGACCGAGTCGCTACCAACTCCAGCATCGACAAAGTCGGATCCAATGCTTATGTGGTATACGAAACAATGCTTCTTCTTGTTCATGTTCTTGAGGTACTTGTATAACTTGGTTTCCGCTTCGACGTCAGCAAAGCTGGATTTGTAGCGGATGTATTCCTCGTATGTGTATCCGATCTTGCTGGAGAGATCGGATCCGACTTATTCTTCCACCTCTTCTTCCACTACGGGAGTGGGCTGTGTGGGTTTGATTTTCTCCGATACCCTGAACTCTTCTGCCTCTGCGGACAAAGTAGATCCGGATTTTTCTTCCGCCATGGTCATCACCTCAAGGGTGGGTTGGGCGGGTTCAGCAAAACCGAGATAGATGTCAATCTCGCTGATGGACATGATTGTGTAGGTCGTCACGGGTTTCTAAGCTAGAATCCAAGTTTCATCGAGGAGGATGAGAGGGACATCACTGGCGTAGACCACGCGACCCATGGCAATTGTTTTGCCTATTCCTGCACGCGCAGATTCCGCCTGGAACGATGCTCCAAAGGTCACCTGCCCCACGATGGGCGCCAACTGTCATCGGATTGTCAACAAGTATGCCATAGGGGGTCCTAGTGGCGTTGGAAGGATGGGGTGTGAGACGTCGGATGTTCCAGGAGCGGTGAGCACAAGTTTACCTAGGTTCAGATCCGACTGTGGTGATAGGATCCTACTCCTGCTAGCAACACAGTAATATATCGGCGTAAGCCGGATGTTACAATGGATTACAAGCGAGGTTCGCTTGTGCGAGTTTGTTGTGGTTGTGTATCGAGTTGTTGTGTTGGTTGCCCTAAAGGCTCCCATAGGGCCGGTTTATATAGTCACCGGGGCCTAGGGTTACAAGGAGAGACATATCCGGCTACGTTATAGAGTCGGTAACTATGTACATCTTGGACTACAAGTAATACTACCGGCCTAAGTCGGTAACTCTTCTAGGCCTTGTCGTAGCCGAAACGGGCTCCTCCTCTTTCTCTAAGTAGGCCACCCGTGAAGCAAAGCTCTAACCCATTGGTGGGCCACCCTGGTCAGCGAGTCCTGTGGGTATACCCGAAAAGTATATCCCCAACAATCAGCGTCCCCAGTTCCCACAGACGGTGCCAATTGACGAGGGTTGATTTCGTCAATGGCCATTGTTATGTACTTGGGTTTTGGAGAACACGGGGATGCTGGAGATCGCAAAACGGTTAATAGACAAGCAACGCGGGACACGATATTTACCCAGGTTCAGGCCCCCGGCGGAGGGAAAACCCTACTCCTGCTTGTTTGCTCTTGATTATGGTGGAACCGAAGATTATAGGGGTGCGCAGATGCAATCTGGCGTGAAGGTGTGTATGTGATGGTGGAAGAGATTCTTCTCGCTGTACCCTCCTGGCCTTTATATAGATAGGCAGGTCCCGGGCTTAGGTCGAGTCGGTTACAAATTAGGGTTTGTTCCCTTTGAATTCTATCTAATCTAGACTTGTCCTCCAAGGAGTCAAAAACGTCATGGGCTTGGGCCACCCGAAGTATTCATGGGCCGCGTGTCTTGATGTGGGCCTTCCTTGGACTGGACCAGGTATACCAAGGTTATGTACCCGTGGGGTATATCCATGTCAGCAGTTATCTGTTGCTTGTAACTTAATACTGGAGGGGGATCAGATGATAACCTGAAGGTGGATTACTAGTCATCGATGCAGTTGGATGGCGGTCTATGTATATTGTTGTAATGCCCAATATTTGCATGTCTTAGGATCATGAATGTCTAGTATTTGCATTGTTATGCCTTGCTCAGTTCCTGTCAATTGCCCCGCTGTAATTTGTTCACCCAACATGTTTTGTTATCTTTCTTAAGGAGAACACCTCTAGTGAACTGTGGACCCCGGTCCAATCTTTACCATTGATACATCATCTACTGTTACCGTTTACTCTCTACAAGTAACCATTACCTTCCACACTATACGTTTAATCCTTTGTTTTTAGCAAACCAGTGGGATTGACAACCTCATTGTAAGTTGGGGCAAAGTCTTGAGTTTGTGTTGTGCAGGATTCCATATTGCTGGCAACACCTTAGAAGTTGTTTCCTTCCTCCTAATGGTTCGATAACCTTGGTTTCATAACTGAGGGAAAACTTACTGCTGTGCTCATCACACCTTCCTCTTGGGGTTTCCCAATGAAGCTCTACAGTGATATGTGCTCATCATGAAGTCAACTCCGAAATGGCTTCCGGTGATGCGCTACTCGCCATATTATGAAGAGAAGGTTCTACAACCTCTTCGAGTTCTACCTTCCGACTACACACACCTTTCGCGAGAAACTCTTTCTCTATAAGGGATCCATTCCTGGCAACGAAAACCTTGCCCTCGGATCTGTGATAGAAGAAATACCCAATAGTTTCCTTAGGGTATCCTATGAAGACGCATTTGTCCATTTTGGGTTCGAGTTTATTCGGCTGAAGTTTCTTCACATAAACATTGCATCCCCAAACTTTATGAAATGACAACTTAGGTTTGTTTCCAAACCACAATTCATACGGTGTCTTTTCAACGGATTTAGATGGTGCCCGATTTAAAATGAATGCAGTAGTTTCTAGTGCATAACCCCAAAATGACAGTGGCAAGTCCGTCAGTGACATCATAGATCAAACCATATGTAGTAATGTACAATTACGATGTTCCGACACACCATTTCGCTGTGGTGTTCCGGCAGGTGTGAGTTGTGAATCTATTCCACACTCTTTCATATGTGTGCTAAACTCGTAACTTAGATACTCACCTCCATGGTCAGACCGTAGAAATTTGATCTTTCTACTACGATGATTTTCCACTTCATTCTGAAATTCCTTGAATTTTTCAAAGGTTTCAAACTTGTGTTTCATCAAGTAGATATAACCGTATCTAATCAAATCATCCGTGAAAGTAGCAAAATAACGATATACACCTCACGCCGACACACTCATTGGACCACACACATCAGAGTGTATGATTTCCAATAAATCTGTCGCCCGTTCCATTGAACCAAAAAACGGCATTCTAGTCATCTTGCCCATAAGGCATGACTCACATGTATCAAATGATTAGAAATCAAGTGATTCGAAAAGTCCATCCGAATGGAGCTTCTTCATGCGTTTAACGCCAATATGACCGGACAGAAGTGCCACATATATGCGGATATATCATCATTAATTTTAATCCTTTTAGCATCAACATTATGAATATGTGTAACACTATTATTGAGATCCAACAGAATAAACCATTCATCACAGGTGCATGACCATAAAAGATATTATTCATATAAGTCAAACAACCATTGTTTTTGGATTTAAATGAATAACCACTGCGCATAAAACATGATTCGGATACAATATTCATGCTCAGTGCAGGCACCAGATAACAATTATTCAAGTTTATAACTAATCCTGATGGTAAGTGGAGAGGTAGCGTTCCGACGGCGATCACATCAACGCTTGATCCGTTGTTGACACGCATCTTGACCTCACCCCTTGCTAGCGGTCGCTTGTTCTGCAGCCCCTGAGTCGAGTTACAAATATTAGCAACCGATCCGGTATCAAATACCCAGGTGCTACTGCGAGTACTAGTCAAGTACACATCAATAACATGTATATCAAATATACCTTTATTTGCCTTGCCGGCCTTCTTGTCTGCTAAATACTTGGGGTATTTGCGCTTCCAGTGGCCACCCCTTACAATAATAGCACCCGGTATCGGACTTAGGGCCAACTCGGGATTTCTTTTCAGGTACGGCAACCGATTTGCCGCCCTTCTTTCCCTTCTGTTTACCCTTCCTGTCTTTCTTGAAACCGGTGGTCTTATTGATCATCAACACTTGATGTTCCTTCTTGATCTCCACCTCTGCAGTCTTAAGCATAGATAGAAGCTCGGGGAGAGACTTCTTCATGCCCTGCATGTTATAGTTCATCACGAAGCTCTTGTAGCTAGGTGGCAAAGATTGGAGAACACGATGTATGCCTAAGTCAATGGGAATCGATATTCGTACCCTGACATTTTGAGTACGTGCTCCTTAACGGAGCTGTTCTCTTCCATCATGCAGCTAAAGAACTTTTCTGAAGCATTATAACTCTCTACAGTAGCATGGGTGTCGAAAATCATTTTCAAATCACCCATTGTATCAAAGGCATTGACATTTTTGAAACTCTTTTGAAGTTCTGGCTCTAGCCCATACAATATGCCGCAATGAACTAAGTTGTGGTCCTCCTGACGAGTCTGATAGGAATTCTTTTCCTCGTCAGGGGAATCATCGAACGGTGGGGGGCCTACCGGCGCTTCTAGCACATATTGCTTTTGTGCAGCAGAGATAAGAATCCTAAAATTCATAGCCTAGTCAATAAAGTTGCTACCATTCGTTGCAAGTTTCTCTTTCTCCATGAACACATTGAAATTAAAAGCATGTGGTGCCATCTACAATAGACTTTTTAAAGTTTATACTAAGTTTATGATAGATCGAGTTCAACTAATCCAAATTAAGAATGAACTCCCACTCAAAAACGACATCCCTCGTTCCTTTTTGGTGATTACATGAACCAAATCCACTACACCAAGTACGATCATCATGTGAGTTGGTGTAGCTTCAAAGGCGAGCATCTATATGGGCATCATATCTACATATGGCTCATGCTTAACCTTTCGGTCTGTGTTCCGAGGCCATGTTTGTACATTCTAGGCTCGCCAAGTAATAACCTTAGTATTCGCGTGTGTAAAACTGTCTTACACCCGAAATATGATCGTGGATCCAAGAACACCGATCATCACGTGATGTCTAGGAGCGGCGAAACATAATCGGTGTATACTTAAGGGAGAACACATTTTTATCTTGATATCTAAATGAGGGGTCATCTTATTATGCTAATAAAACGCCAAACAAGCAATATAAGATGCAACAAACATCATATGTGAAAAAGTGAAACGATATGGTTCTTGCACTTGATCATCATCATGTGCATCGTGGTATGATCTTCATCATTCCTTTATGTGTAAGGCCATGGTCTATGGAACTTACACGTTATATGTGTTGTAAGAGTATCGACTTATACTTTTACTTACACATCATCATATCATGCCACTAGCCCAGAAACAAGCTAAACTAGACGCTTCTAATTTATCCATTGCAAGTTTTATGTGGCTTAGGGCTTTCAAAGATAGAACCATTCTTACCTACGAACATGGAACCACAACGAGGATAACCAAATTATCAACAACTTGTAAATTAGATATTGACTATAGTAGGAGAGACAGACACCCGCTACCACTTATGCAAAACTAGTTGCATGTCAAGCGTGGAACATGTCTCATGTGCGAGGACATGTAAAGTTTGTCCGGGCCGCTTCATCCCACTATGCCACCAATATACAAAGTACAACTAAGAAGCAATAACATGATCAACATCGCCCACATACTCATATGTGTACTACCCGTGCAAAGCATCTACGCATAGATCCAACTCTGATACCACTGTAGGGTTCACATCATAGCAAACAAAAAAATTCATACGATGGGAACAACTATGTACCAAGATCTATCTACTAGATACAAGCAACAGGCGTATATACATCCGTAGAGAACATACCCTTGAAGACCAACAGAGTTTAACGAGGTTGTACTCGTGGATGATGTAGACGAATGCTTGCTGATCTCAAGATCGAGAGGAAGTCCTAACACTGCAAATCAGCGGCGCATCCGTGCTCGCACACACGTCTGAGCCACCGAGCAACCTCTACCTCCTCGCTCCAGTGATGCAGCAGAAGCAACAAATCTTTCTTGCCAAAAAGCCACCAGGAACATGTATCTCGCTAGTCCGAGACCATATGGAATAAAAATTAGAGGGGAGAGAGATCCTTCACGAGGAGGTGTGAGTGAGAAGGAGTGAGAGGGGGTCTTTATATAGGAGGGAGGGGGCACCCCAAGGGGGTGGCCGGCGCATGGGGGCTTCCCCCTCCCCTCCTCCATTCATCTAGGTGGAGCTCCCACTCACAAATATGGCCCTTCACTTATTCACTCAAAATCCCACTCAGAATTCCCATAAAATTTCCACCAAATTTAATGCAATGTCTCTTTAAATAAAACTCCTTTTATTTATTAAGAATTTTGTCAATTAATTTAATGGACAAACATTAACATATAACCCCTTGCTAGTATTTCATTTCACATGCAGAAACACTTTCAGCAATTTCACCCGAAACAGTTTCGGTGTCTAGTGAAATAAATTCCTGCGCTTTGTAAATCTTTTCAGCATGAAACTATTTGTTCCAAATGGTTCTGTGTCTCTTAAGTATATCACCCTATGGTTCACAAATGATGTGGACATGATCAAGACCCCTCTCGGATCAATAATCAGAAGCGGGACCTAGAGATCCATACGAACTCCCACACATTCAACGATGACTTTCGTGTGACCGTGAGAACCTTTTACGGTAGAATCTTAATCCCTTTGTCTCACGATATATTACATGTCCAAGATTCAATCATCGGCATGTTCATACCTAGTTTGATCTCGTTACTAACATGTACTCTTTTCTCGTTCCCGTGATATAACATTCTAGTGATCAAATCACTTTCTTGCAAGCTAACCAATGTGATATCACCGAGAGGGCCCAGAGTATATCTATCCGTCAACGGTATGAATAAATTCCACTCTTGATCCATGGGCTTGAACATAAAACTTTAGTAGCACTGAAACCATCTTTATAATCACCCTGTTATGGTGTGACATTTGATGTTATCAAGATACTCTTCCAGTGTTAGTGATTGGCATAATCTCATGGTCTAAGGATTAGGATTACTTCGTAAGATGTTATAGCAATATAAACTCAATGAATTTGATCGTAATGGTATACTTCAGATGAATGTTCATCTCACCATTCCAATAATGTTGTGACCTCGTTATTAACAACATCCAATGTCTATGATCAGGAAACCTTGATCATCTTGTTAATCAACGAGATAGTTTATAAGAGAGGCATAACTAGGAACTTTATGTTTGTTTATTAAACAAACATGTATTAATGTTTCCGTATTAATACAATTATAGCATGCAAATAAACATCTATCATATACTTGGAATATACATAATAACAACTTTATTATTGCCTCTCAGGACACATTCCCTTCACTATATCCTACCCACGAGAGCGAAAGTCACTATGAGAAGAAGACTTGGCAAGAGAGGTTTGAACAAGAGGAACTATAGTATAGTTGCGTTTTCTCATTCTCTCTTCCCCGAAAAAGGCAACAACCACCCAATATAACTAGTGGGGCCTCAGGATAGTCGAGCCCAAACAAAAATAGGAGAGAAAGAAAAGATAAAACAATGCCATCAATAGTAGATTGATGAACTGAATATGGCTCGTGATCGTTGCGTCCTCCGAAGATGTGCCACCATGCTTCTAGAACTCCGAAACATCATGTACCAAGCAACACCTTCAGGAAGGAATGTGACGACGACGCCGTCGTTCACACAAGTCCTAGGGTTTCCCCATTACGCGGAGGTGAGTGGGAAAGGGGTACACCCGATGCCCTTCAAGAAGGAATGGGGACACACATAGGCGTTACCTTGTGGGTCTCGAAACACTGACATGGATTTCTCCTGACTCCCAAAAAACCACTACCTCGAATACTCGATGGTCTTCCAACCATCAACATCGGTCACCAACACGCACCACCAGGGTCTTGACGCCACCACCTTCATCTCTTTGTGAACTGGTGTGGTCCTAAAGGGTGGAAAACAAAAAATAGCAGGTACTGGAGGTAGCACTTTCGCAGCCGTGCATGAGGGAAATACCTCCACCGCTGTCGCGGTAGCCGAACGGTCACATCAGCAAAGGCATAATCGTCCCAGCAAGACAGGTCAAGCCCAAATTAGGCCTGACCCTAGCCTCCGCTGTCACGCTGTAGCAGGACGTCTACGCACTGCCACCACACTGAACTTTCCACCTCCATGTTTACCCTCTAGGAAGCAACACTGTCCCGCAAAGGTGTCGGTTCACTCTAACCCAGAGAGGGCCCATTTAGATTTCGACATTGAGTACAAACCACGTACAACAATCAAGTCCCAAATTCTCGTTGACTTTGTCGTTGATTGGACAGAAACGGCAGAAAACTCAGGCCCTCCAGACTCGGAATTTTGGACCCTTCACTTTGACGGATCAAAAGCACGAGGAGGCTCGGGGGCTTGCGTGGTGCTCAAATCACCCCAAGGAGATAAGTTGTTCTATGTGTTGCAAATACACTTCACGTCAACCAATAATATTGCTGAGTACGAAGCACTGCTACATGGAATACGCATGGCCAAAAACATTGGCATATCAAGACTCATGTGTTACGGAGACTCGGATTTAGTTGCTCAGCAAGTATCCAACATCTGCAACGCAAACAAGCACATGGCAGCATACAAAGCTGTTGTGGATGAATTATCTAAATCGTTTGAGGGTTTTGAGGTTCAACACATCCCTCGAGCAGAAAATGAGGAAGCAAATGCTCTATCAAGGATAGGCTATGCGCGGAAACAAATACCGGATGGAGCTTTTCTAGAGCATTTAAGGGTCCCCTACATAGTCGGAGTTGATGAGGACTATCCAACAAAATCTGAATCACCTTTAATAGCAGTCTGGCTGTAATTCCCAGCTGGACAGAACCCTATCTGGATTTCTTGATAGATAGAAAACTATCCGAAGACGAAGTCTTGAGCCGGCAGATTGTCCGACGAGAAAAAGCCTACACTATAATAAATGGTGAGCTCTACAAATGGAGTGTTTCTAGCGTGTTTCAAAGATGTATTTCTTCAGAAGAAGGAGTGGAAATCTTGAGAGAAATTCACGAAGGCGAGTGTGGTCACCATGCTGCAGCCAGATCCTTAGTGGCAAAAGATTTTCGGCATGGATTCTTTTGGA
This sequence comes from Avena sativa, assembly GCA_916181665.1. NCBI lineage: Eukaryota > Viridiplantae > Streptophyta > Magnoliopsida > Poales > Poaceae > Avena > Avena sativa. Next base: position 126,232,232 of record OV702297.1, read on the forward strand.
TTACAGCTAAGGCGGATGCCGACAAACTGGTCAAAACGTGCAAGGGCTGACAAAAGTACGCTCATCAGGCACATGTTCCGGCTAAATAGCTGCGAACAATCCCTATTACATGGACGTTCGCGGTCTGGGAGCTTGATATGGTAGGGCCGTTTCGCACGACAAAATGTGGATTTACTCACCTACTAGTTATGGTGGATAAATTTACAAAATGGATTGAGGTTAAACCCGTAACAAGTTGCGATGGAGCCACAGCCAGAAGATTCATCGAGGACGTAATCATCAGATTCAGATATCCGCACAGTATAATTACTGACAACGGGAGCAACTTTTCCATGGGTGAACTTGCCGAATTCTGCGAAGAACAAGGGATCCGACTTGATATTGCATCAGTCGCACATCCACAAGCCAATGGACAAGTCAAAAGAACTAATGGCCTTATTCTACAAGGAATCCGGCCTCATCTCGAGGCACCGCTTCGTCGGGCCGCGGGGGCTTGGGCGGAAGAATTACTGTCTGTGATTTGGAGCTTATGTACAATTCCTAACAGGTCAACCGACTATACTCCTTTCTTCTTGGTCTACGGTGCAGAAGCAGTCCTTCCAAGTGATCTGATTCATTAGGCTCCACGAGTCAAAGCATATATCGAAGAAGATGCAGAAGTTTCTCGACAAGATGATCTTGATATAATCGAAGAAGTACGCGTCGTTGCTGAGCAGAGATCTGCAGCCTATTAGTAGAAGTTATGCAAGTATCATAGCCAGAAAGTGCAAAACCGTTCTTTCAGAAAAGGCGATTTAGTTCTCCGACTTGTGCAAAAGAGAAAGCACAAACTTTCCACAATTTGGGAAGGACCTTTTATGGTTAGCAGAGTTCTGAATAATGGGTCATATTATTTAACCGACATGAGACCAGTCAAGAAAAGACCTGATACTCGGAAAAGGAAGAGAGCTGGTGGCAGCACAGACCCGGATGAAATAGACCATCCATGGAATATTGTACAGCTACGTCCCTTCTATTCTTAGTTATATTTCCTTGTAATCATATATGTACATGTTCAAAGTGAAATAAAGTATTGGTTTCCTCATATTGTTATTTTTGATACATTTTTGCCATCTTATTTCCAAAAGAGCATGTAATTTTTTCGAAAATCCTAGAATGCTTGAAAGTACTTTATGCTCATGTTCGTTCTGGTTACGATTTTTGAAACAATCTAAAAACGTTACCTTAGGGTACAAAGTTTAAATTATTATCTATACTTCGATTCTTTATCTGATTGCTTAGACGCGGGCATTTTCCGAGTAATTAGTTGTTGGTACCGGAAGCCGACTTTGTTTCTGAGTTTAAACTGGTTTAGCAATTGCGCTCTGTTGCTCGGCAAAGTTTCCGTGCTAAAGGTTGGCCGACCCATGAAAGGGACGAGGCAGAGAGCCAGATAAACTGATGAGAATAGACATAAAAAAAAGAAAAAAGGTGCTTCAGAAAATTTCAAGCACAAAGCATGAAAATATATAAATAAAAAGTGCTAAGATAGTAAAAGCATCAGTTTTTACAAACCAGCACAAAATAAATATTGTAGCCATCATTACATTGCCATAATTTTAAGATAATGCATAGAAATTGTTTATGCTACAGGTGGTGGTGATGAAGCAGGTGGAACACTGGAATCACTTTAGCCACCGTACCTGTGGTCATTACCATGGGATCATTACCCTTTACGGGTTCACCCTTGTTAGTTTCCTGGTCATCAACGGTGACCAGGGATTTTGAGATCTTGCCAGTGTCAGGGGATGCAGAAGCTCCCTGCGCTGACGGAGTCGTGGATGGGGTCGACGGTAGCACAACTGGAGAAATAACAAGCTTCTGCTGATGCATCTGCTTGCCCGGCTTGCTGTCCGGCTTTGTCTTGCTCTTAAATAATGATTTAACTCTAGAACACAAAAATCCTAAATATTAGGTGTGCTCTGGAAAGATAACAAAGGTACATGAGTACTAAAAATGAAAGGTGAGGTGCTTACTTTTTAACTACTGGCAGCACTTATGCTTCTTGGAGGCGGAGGCGGCAACTTCTTGCACCTCATCATCCTCCGCCGCCTCCGGGTCGTCTGAGGCATAGCCCTCTAGTTGAGCTAGCTGGGACTCGGAGAGTTTCTCGAGCTGACAGAATCGGAAAAGCATCAATGAAAATAGAGTCGGAGAAAGAACCAAAGAAAATGACAAAACATGAAGGTGGAGTCAAAATATTTACCGGAGTCATAGGATGGCTGGATGTATACATCTTCATGGAAACTTCCAGAACTTTTTGTTCCACTCTTTCCTTGACCAAATATTGCATGAGGGTCCTGTAGTCCTTCGACAAAAGCCGGTTTGGGCTGACTTTCATGCTGTCCTTCTTGTCGCCGGTGATTTGGTACATGAGGCGGTCTCCGTGGTACTGGAGTGGCTGAATCCGGCGCTCCAGCCAGCAGTGGATCAAGTCAGATCCACGAAGAGCCTCATGCGTCATCAAAAATTCGATCCGCCTCTTGGCGAGAATCAAAACATCCGACAGCTCCGGTGCCTCCGCGTCCCATGAATCTTGGTGGGGAACGGTGCCATCGGCGAATGCCGGAAGACCTTCCGCCTTTCCTGGAGCCGGAATATCCTTATGGTAGAAGAAAGTTCTGGCCCGTCGTTTGACGGACTCACTAGCGTTAATCCTAGGATAGATCCGATTCCTCCTAAGGACTAAGCTAAGAGTGCTGGTGACATAAGGCACACTGGCACTAATGGAATTCTTCCGAGTACCATAGTAGTACCAGAAAAGGGTGAGACTTGGCCTAATGACAAGAAACCCCTCGCACAGAGTTGTGTGAGCACTAAGCTCAAGAAGAGAGTTGGGAGGAAGATTATGGAGTTGCACACCGTAATGGTTGAGTACCTCGACGAAGAAGTCCGACGGTGGTAGGCTGAGGCCACGGTCGACGTGAGTGCTGAACAGCACCCTCTCGCCGTCTTTTGGCGCGGGGATGGCATGTCCAGCAGCTCTCCGCCACGCGCCGGCAGCGATGAACCCCTCATACTCCATGACTTGGAGCTCCATAGTATCCATGGTGCTGGGGATCCAAAGACCCCGCATCTTCTTCTCATCCACCGCCGAAGAACCCGCCGCCGCCACTCCTGAGGACGAGGCAGATTCCATAGTACTTGGAGGTAGAAGGGATGGTGGGGGAAGGAGAGATTTTTTCTCAATGGTGTGCAGATTGGAACTGGTGCGGAAAGCTCGAGGAATACGAGGAAGCAATGAATGAATTGACGGAGAAGTGAATCTGAGAAGAAGGGTTTTCTCTCCTCTTATTTGCTTCTGTGTCAAGATTCGTGCGGTAAGATGCGCGATTATCGCCACACATATAGGAGAGGGGAAGCTAGCTTCCTCGCGACTCTTCCGCCCCCTCAATTTTCATGCAGGCATTGAAACATCGGTCTGTTCCATAAGGAACGGACCCACCAACGGTCGTGCTAATGGAAATCATGTCAGTGATGGGACCTGGCCTGTAAAGTTGTTAGTCAGCACGCCACTGTAAAACCCGTCTTATATTTCAAATCAAGCAGGGAAAATATTTGTTGGAGATATGCCCTAGAGGCAATAATAAAAGTGGTTATTATATCTTTGTGTTTATGATAAATGTTTACATTCATGCTATAACAGTATTAACCGGAAACATTAATACTTGTGTGATTTGTAAACTAAATTAGAGTCCCTGGTAAAGCCCCTTTGTAATACTAGCTTGTTGGTTAATAGATGATCGTGGTTTCTCGATCATGAACATTGAGATGTTATTAATAACAAGATCATATCATTAGGAGAATGGTATGCTGGACATACTCCTATAGATAAGCGTAGCATAAAGATCAAGTCATTTCAATAGTTTGTTTGCTATAAGCTTTCTGATACATAGTAACCTAATTCCTTCGACCATGAGATCATGTTAATCACCATCACCAGAAGGATGCTTTGATGACATCAAACACCACACCGTAACTGGGTGGCTATAAAGGTGGCATTGAGTGTTCGGAAAGTATGGGTTGAGGCACATGGATCAAGAGTGGGATTTGTCCATCCATATGACGAATAGATATACTCTAGGCCCTCTCGGTGGAATGTCATCCAATTAGCTTGCAAGCATGTGACTAGTTCACAAGGGATCACATATCACGAGAACGAGAAAATAGTACTTATCGGTAACGAGGTTGAACTAGGTATGCAGAGATACTGACGATCAAAACCTCGGTTAAGTAAACTATCGTGAGACAAAGGGAAATTGGTATCATATGTAAGTGGTTCATTCGATCGCAAAGTAATCGTAGAAATATGTGGGAGCCATATGAATTTCCAGATTCCTCTATTGGTTATTGATCGGAGAAGTGTCTCGGTCATGTCCGCATAATTCACGAACCGTAGGGAGACACACTTAAGGATTCGATGTTGTTTAGTAGATATGGAATGTTAGTAGGGATACCGAATGTTGTTCAGAGTCTCGGATGGGATCCAGGATATCATGAGGAGATCCAGAATGGCCCGGAGAATAAGATTCATATAAGGAAAGTCCGATTCCGGAGTTCGGGAAAGGTTCCGATGTTTTCATCGGAGAGGTTATAGAAGGTTCTAGAAGGTTCACCAGTCCAAAAGGGGAATGGTCCATGAATGTGTCATGGGTAAGTGGAATAATTGGATCATATCCTAGGTCACTTGGTGTGGACGTTTGTGAGAGAGAATTAAAGGTCTAAATTGAAAGTCAAACGGGAGGTTTGAAAAGTCAAACTGGAACAATGGTTTCCTAGTGGAAGAAGGAAAGAGTCCTTCCAACTTGGGTTTGGAAGTAGATTCAAACTCCCCTCTCTCAAGGCTGCCCCCTCTCATAAATAGAGGGGGAGGGATGCCCCAAACAGACAAGCCCTAGCCCTCCCACACCCGTGCGCTGCCGCCGCTGCCACCGCCGCCACGCCGCCGCGCCGCCGCCACCCTATCCGCCGCCGACACCTCCTCCTCCCGGTCTTCTAAACCCTAGATCACCGGGAAACCCTAGATCCACCATAACTCGCACTGGCTTAGCCGAAGCCCTGCGAGATCTTCCCTCTACTTCTGACACCACGCCGTCGTGCTGCCAGAATCGCGAGGGGAGAACTACAACCTCCGCTTCCTGCTGGAACAAGGGAGTGGAAGGCCTTCATCGAGTACCGAACGTGTGACCGACTGCGGAAGCACTACCGGAACGCAGCGCCGGAAGGATCGTCTACGCGATCTTGAGATCGGCAAGTGTACGACTACATCACCCACAAGAATCTGCTCTCGTTAACCACTTTGGAATCTTCGAGGGTGAGTGCTTCTATCGACTCGTTGCTACAATCTAGTAGATAGATCTTGGCTTGTTTGTGTGCATGCGGTAGAATTTTTTTGTTTTCCATGCTACGAACCCCTACAAGATTAAGGTCAGAGCAGAATATATCCGACTCAACTAACTCGGAATCCTACCTTAATGAAGAAGTTTTCGGGAACCCTTCAAGATTATCAAGACGAAGAACCCATCAAGCTAGACGATTTATCCGACTTTAGATCTTGGAGACTTTCGGGGACTACTGTTGGGGATATACTTTTCGGGTATACCCACAGGTCTCGCTGACCAGGGTGGCCCACCAATGGGTTAGAGCTTTGCTTCACGGGCGGCCCAGTCAAAGAAAGAGGAGGAGCCTGTTCCGGCTACGACAAGGCCCAGAAGAGTTACCGACTTAGGCCTATAGTATTACTTGTAGTCCAAGCTGTACATATTTACCGACTCTGTAACGTAGCCGGATATGTCTCTCCCTATAACCCTAGGCCCCGATGACTATATAAAACGGCCCTATGGGAGCCTTTAGGGCAACCAACACAATAACTCGATACACAACCAAAAAAACTCACACAGGCGAACCTCTCTTGTAATCCATCGTAACATCTGGCTTACGCCGATATATTACTGGTTTGCTAGCAGGAGTAGGATCCGATCACCGCAGTCGGATCTGAACCTGGGTAAACTTGTGCTCACCGCTCCTGGAACATCCAAGGTCTCACACCCCATCCTTCCAACGCCACTAGGACCCCCTATGGCGTACTTGTCGACAATCCGATGACACTGATTGTGTGGTCGTGACGGTTCCATCTGGAGCGATCTACAACTCATCGGCGACGGAGAGTCACCTCCTCTTCGGCGCCTTTGACTTCACCGCCCACTCGCCGACCACCCCGAGGGATTTCGAGTCCGTCGGCGATGGACTCGAGATGCTGTTCCGGAGCTTCTGCTTCCAGGTGGGGCATACCAGCACTCTCCGCCTCCCAGAGTGGGTGCCACCACCATCCATCAGGCCCACTTCGTGGGTCCCACCTATTGGCGTGTTACACGCGTCGATGCTGACAGACGAGTCAGACGACAGCGGCAGCTGCAACTCGGATCTATGCAGCCCTCCCTTAGATGAAGGAACCTACGAGTCAGACGATAGCGACAACTGCAACTTGGATCCAAAAACTCAGATCCAATCTGTGAGCGCTACCCATGCGTTGTCGTCATCCAAAACGAAACGGAACTGCCACCAGGTTCGAGTGCACCCAACCCTCCTCTCAACCCGCAAGATGAGAATGGGGGAAATGGGGGAGATCCGCCTAACAGGCCCAACGAGGGCGACGCTCATGCCTACAATAAGATCAACCTCAACGAGGAAGGCTGGCGCCAAGCACGTGAAGCCATGGCAGGTAACATCATCCTACCTGTGAATGCTTCATGGGATCTACTGATGGCCTACCATCTCCTCCTCATCGACGAGCATAACCGGAAGGTGAAGCTAATGGAGGAGCTTGAAAAGCGCAAGAAGGCAGCCGTGGAATCCAGCGCGCAACGAGTTGCGCTCTCTGCCGCTAGTGGCTCCAGTTCGCATGGTAACAACACCAACAAGTACCGCTCCCGCATGGAGCACATGGATCCCGCCGTGCGATGCGAGGTCACTCGGGCCCTCAACACGTCCTTCATGATGATGGACTCGCACGACAATGTCATGCTGAAAACACCGCAGGCTGCGATCATGGCGACCACTACATATCTCGCGTCCAAAGAAAAAAGCTGCGGTCAAGTTCACCCGCAACCATATTCCCTCATCCGAGGAGGACGAGCACGATCTGCCCCGACGTCGCAAGAGCCCACGGCACTACAGCAGTGACTACAACGCTCGAATAGATCTCACCCAGCGCAAGATCGAAAAGGAACATGCTAAACGCGCGTGTTCAACTGAATCTGACGAAGAAGACGATGGAGAGCTGTGCAGAGTTAGATGCTTCAGCAGATCCGTTCGGCGTACGCGGTTGCCCAAAAATTTCAAGCTCCTTTGGACACTCCGAAGTTAGACGGTACGCAGGACCCAAAGGCCTGGTTCAGCGACCACCTTTCATCCATCAAGCTGCATGATATGTCGAAAACGTATCTATAATTTTTGATGCTCCATGCTTGTTTAGTATCTACTTTGCTATGTTTCGTCTACACTTTGAGGTATTTTTATACACTTTCTGGAACTAACCTATTGACAAGATACCAAAGTGCCAATTGCCTGTTTTCTGTTGTTTTTGGTTTTAGAAAGCTAAAAAATGAATATTCTCGGAATTAGATGGGACAAAGCCAAAGTTCATATTTTCCCTAAACGATACGGAAAATCGAAGACGAGATGGAGGAGGACACCAGGGTGGCCACACCCTAGGTGGACACGAGGCCCACCTTGGCCGCGCCCACAGGGGGTGTGGGCCCCCTGGCCCTCCACCGACCTTGCCTCCTTTGCCCATAAGAAGCCTCCGACCCAAAAACCTTAAAGAATCGACCAGAAAGCCACAGAAAGTTCTATAGCGCCGCCGCCACCGAAGGGGAGATTCGGGGGACAGAAAGTCTCTATTCTGGTACCCTGCCGGGACGGGGAAGTGCCCCCGAAGCCATCTCCATCGATCTCCACCACCATCTCCATCGCCGTTGCTGATTCCCATGATGAGGAGGGAGTAGTTCTTCCTCAGGGATAAGGGCTCTACCAGTAGCTATGTGTTCATCTCTCTCTCTCTATGCATGATCTTGTTGTGGTCATGAGCTTTGTAATCAAGTAGATCTACCTTGCTACTCAAGTGCTTCATTAGATCTCTGCTCTCCCCATGTGTGTGAAAGTGACAGCGTGCACGCCATGGTGGCACTTAGGTTTGAGTCTACATAAATACTCTTTGTGCTTTAATAGATCTATGCTTTTCCCCACGTGTGTGAAAGTGACAGCGTGCATACCGTGTGTGGCACTTTGGATAGATTGAATATTTGTTATGAGTTATATTTGGAGTTGGATGTCTCTATGAAATTGTGGTGTTTGTTGGAACCATCTAGCGCTCAAGGTGACAGTGTGGGGTTATGTAGATTGGGGAAGGCAGACTTTGAGGAGTGCTGTTATAGCCCTACCATGGATTAGAGTGTCCAACCGGAGAGTAGTTAAGAGTAGTATCATTAAGAGAAGATATTTATATGAGAGAGTGTTCACTACTGAAAGTATGATCCCTAGTCCTTGTTTCTAAACATTGAAACACCGTTTGCATCTAGATCCGTTTCATGTTTGCTTGCTTTAGTCTTTACCTCACTCACACACGTTACCCCACGTCAACAACAAGTTAGAAGATATTTTCTGGCACCGTTACCACTTGTATTTCACTGTCTCTTCACCGAACTAGTGCACCTATACACCTGACAAGTGTATTGGGTGTGTTGGGGACACAAGAGTCTTCTTGTATCTTGATTGCAGGGCAGCTTGAGAGGGATACCTTTGACCACTTCCTCCCTGAGTTCGATAAACCTTGGATAATCCACTTAAGGGAAACTTGCTGTTGTTCTTCAAACCTCTACACTTGGAGGCCCAACAACTGTCTACAAGAATAGAAGTGCGTAGACATCAAGCTCTTTTCTGGCGCCGTTGCCGGGGAGGTAAGGTAAAAGGTACTCACATCCTCCGGTGTGAGTGCTTGAAGTTATTTCCTTTAGATTCTGCAATTTTGTCTTTTTGTTTCTTGTTTTCACTAGTTAGGCTTAATGGAAAACAACAACAAAATTAGAGAGCTTTATAGTGTTTATCTTGAGATAGGACATGAAGTGTTTGAAGAGAAAATTAAAAAACCTATGGAGCTTTATTTGCATGCTAATAGCAATGTTATTAGTATGAATTATTTGGACACCATTGTTGCTAATGCTATGGAAACGTCTAAGCTTGGGGAAACTAGTTTTTTTGAAAATGATCTTTTTAGTCCCCTAGCTTTGGAAGATAGCTATTCTATTGGTTATGATGATACCAAACCTCCAATATATGATGATTACAATGATGAATATGATATTTTCAGTCCACCTACTATTGAGGAGAAAATTTATTGTGATTACAATATGCCTCATATATTTGATGATTATGGTGATGGGAATAATAATGAGTGCTATTTTGTTGAAGTTGCTCCCACTATGATTAATAAGAATGACTATGCTTATGTGCAGAGTAATAATTATTATATGCATGCGGCTCATGATAAGAATGTTTTATGTGATAGTTATATTGTTAATTTTATTCATGATGCTACTGAAAGTTATTATGAGAGAGGGAAACATGGTCTTAAGCATCTCAATAATATTAAGTTTCCCCTCTTTATGTTGAAACTCTTGAAGTTGCACTTGTTTTGCTTTCCTATGCTTGTTGCTTTGTGCTTCCATGACTTGTTTCTTTACAAGATTCCTATGCATAGGAGGTGGGTTAGACTTAAATGTGTTTTGAATTTGCTTCTTGATGCTCTATTTTACTTCAATTCATATTTCTTATGTGAGCATCTTCACAAACTATCAAGCCTAACTTAAAGGCGTTAAAAAAAGTACTTGTTGGGAGATAACCCAAGAGTTTTATTGAGTCTTGCAAGTTATTACTTCTGTAATGACATCTCCTTATCCTTTTTGTTTGCTTTTTGTGCCAAGAATGACCTCTAATGAGAGGTAAGTAAGATTTGGGGAGTTGCTATCCCGAAACAGATTTCTGTCCTCCACCATAAAAATTCGCGAGGAGTATCTGTAAGTCGGATTGAGCTGAAAATTTACAAATAAATCCCCCAGTATATTAGCTAACTTTCGTTAGTTCAACACGTTTTGATTTGAGCAACAAAAGTTCTTCTAAAAAATCGTTTTCTACCTGCTGGTCTGTTTTGACAGATTTTTGCCATTATTTGCATTTGCTTCTTATTGATTCCTTTTTGAGTTCTCTTTAGGTGAATTGGCCTTTTTTAAGGAGTTGCTACAGTAGATTGTGTTTTTAGTGAAAAATCTTGCTGTTCTGAAGCTTTACCTAAATGTCTATTATCTTTTGAATACACTAATGTTGCTAATGAAGATTGTGTGAACTTTTGTATGAAGGAAAAATTTCAGGTGTAGAGAAAGAATGATGCAATGAGATGAAGAATGGACAAAAGCTCAATCTTGGGGATGCCACCCCGGTGTCACCCCAAGAAATATTCAAGAGGTACAAGCGTCAAATCTTGGGGATGCCCAAGGCATCCCCTTCTTCATCAATAAAAATCTCAGGTCTTTCTAGAAACTTTGTTTTTATTGTTTCATGCACAGTTGTGTTGTTCTTGGAGCATATTAGTTTTGGTTTTTTGGTTTTTGTTTGATTAGTTTGCTTGAGTTAAGTTGGTTGATTACAGCACACTTCTTTTGGAGAGAGACACACTCTGTTTTTATTGCCTAGAACACTCTAGTTTTCATTCTTATTGTCTTGTGAGTGTTCTCTTTTGCTAGCACTGTGTTTAGCCTTAGTTTTCTTGTGCTTTCAGATTAGAACTTTTAGTTCTTATTTGTGGATTTGTGATACAAGCTCACTAATCTTTATTGATTATTATCCTTGTGAGTTGTTTCAAATAAGTTGATTGGTGTTGGAAAAGAGTAGAAAGTTTCATGCTTATAGTGGTACAAGAGGAGCTTGCTTTGACTGTGACTTAGACTTTATCATGTCATGCTAGATGTTGTTTTGACCTTATGCTTAGTTATTATTGTTGTAGCATGACTTGTTCCATACAATTAGGATTGCTTAATGTGCCTTGAAAGAATCATGCGTTGTTTTAGCATACAAAAGCATAGTATTTTGGTATTCTCCTTTGATGCTTTGTTTGGGTTGACTTGGCACATGCTCACACCATGTTATGACTATGAACAAGTCACCATTGCCTCTATGATCATTTAGTCCTTGACTTGTAGTACCACTTTATGATTTTATTAGTAATGTTTTGTCGCTCTACATGATTATGGCCATTATTGCTCTCTTAGTTGGTTGCTCCCAGTCTTTTGCTAGCCTCCACTTGTATGAGTAAGTTCTACTCATGCTTCCAACTTCCAAGAAACCAAGTTATTCCAAAGTGTCCACTATAAATTCCTATGCATGGTGTGTTACACCATTCCAAGTATATTCTTGTTTTCATCTATCTTCCAATTAAAAAGTATTTTGTTATGTGAAAACTTAGTGATTAAAGATCTCACAAACTTGATGGACCACTTTATATTCTCTGCCCCTAATAAACTTGAACCATTGTGTCGTCTATGTTGTATATGCTTGCACTTATACGTTGGAATTAGCAGAACCGTGCTGTCACGGGGAACGTTTTCAACATTGCGCTTGTACTTTGTACTCAGTTGATATCATGCTCTTTTGTCTATGGATGTCACCGGTGTGAAATAAAGAGCGAACTTGTAAGTCCATGGAGTATGTATTTTGTGTTAGAGAAACGCCTGGGCCGCTAGCCTAAGCCATGCCTAATCATGGTGGAAACTTGCAGCATCACCATAATGGGCATTTTGTGAAGCATCCTCAATAAAAAGCTATGCACATAGTAAATAAAAAGACCACTGAGATGCTCATTTTCTGCTTGCCTTGTTATTTTGGTTATTGGATAGCTCCTGTACCATGTGCAAGGGGTACCCCGTTGGCGGTTCTCTATGATACACATGTACTTACTATGACAAGAACTTACAAGTGACTAAAGTTGAGTGGTATGAGGAGCGGCCCTCGTATTCAAGGGACATGAGATTGCCAACTTATACTTTGTTAAGCATATACTCCATAGTTTGTTCACTTTAACCTTAATCACTTCAAGATGCTTATGATAGGGGCAATGAGGGATGAAAGCTAACAAGTAACATAATTTTTGGAAGTTCTTTTTGAGACTTGAAATCCCTGCTTCCCTTTTATGAAGGGCCTTTCTTCCACCATTATATTGAGTCTCCACCTTCTACCCTTTGGCACCAGTTAAAAGAGCATAGTTGCCATTCTTAGTTCTATGTGCATTTCCCAAAACTTATTGATTGATGCATACTGTTGATATTACTTGTTCTTGTGCTATTTTTATCTAGTCACCCTTATGAACTTTGAAGGTGTCCTATGCATTTATTTGCTGCTCCATGAGGGACAAGATGAATGCCACTATGTTATGTTTTCTATATGTGAAACAAACAAACATCTTTCAATGCATTGTTATTCATGATCTTTGTTTGTAACCTTTCATGTTGCATGCATAGTTTCTTTGTCTTACTGTTAGAACTCCATCTTTCATGGTCATGTTTAGAGTACTTTGATCCCAACTTTCAATGCTTGCAAATGGTTTGATCTTGATTGTGATGGTGTATGTCACCTCAAAAATTATTCTTTTATCACTTACCTACTCGAAGACGAGCAAGAGAAGCTTGGGGATACTTGATACGTCGGAAACGTATCTATAATTTTTGATGCTCCATGCTTGTTTAGTATCTACTTTGCTCTGTTTTGTCTACACTTTGAGATATTTTATACACTTTCTGGAACTAACCTATTGTAAAGATGCCACAGTGCCAGTTGCCTGTTTTCTGTTGTTTTTAGTTTCAGAAAGCTAAAAAATGAATATTCTCAGAATTGGATAGGACAAAAGCCAAAGTTCATATTTTCCCCGAACGATACGGAAAATCAAAGATGAGATGGAGGAGGACACCTGGGTGGCCACACCCTAGGTGGGTGCGAGGCCCACCCTGGCCGCGCCCATAGGGGGTGTGGGCCCCCTGGCCCTCCACCGACCTTGCCTCCTTCGCCTATAAGAAGCCTCCAACCCAAAAACCCTAAAGAATCGACCAGAAAGCCACGAAAAGTTCCATATCGCTGCCGCCACCGAAGGGGAGATTCGGGGGACATAAAGTCTCTGTTCCGGCACCCTGCCGGGACGGGGAAGTGCCCCCGGATCCATCTCCATCGATCTCCACCACCATCTCCATCACCGTTTCCGATTCCCATGATGAGGAGGGAGTAGTTCTACCTTAGGGCAGAGGGCTCTACCGATAGCTATGTGTTCATCTCTCTCTCTATGCATGATCTTGTTGTGGTCATGAGCTTTGTAATCAAGTAGATCTACCTTGCTACTCAAGTGCTTCATTATATCTCTGCTCTCCCCATGTGTGTGAAAGTGACAGCGTGCACGCCATGGTGGCACTTAGGTTTGAGTCTACATAAATACTCTTTGTGCTTTAATAGATCTATGCTTTTCCCCACGTGTGTGAAAGTGACAGTGTGCATACCGTGTGTGGCACTTTGGCTAGATTGAATATTTGTTATGAGTCTATGAAATTGTGGTGTTTGTTGGAACCATCTAGCACTCAAGGTGACAGTGTGAGGTTAGCTAGATTGGGGAAGGCGGACTTTGAGGACTGCTGTTATAGCCCTACCATGGATTAGAGTGTCCAACCGGAGAGTAGTTAAGAGTAGTATCATTAAGAGAAGATATTTATATGAGAGAGTGTTCACTACTGAAAGTATGCTCCCTACGCCTTGTTTCTAAACATTGAAACACCGTTTCCATCTAGATCTGTTGCATGTTTGCTTTCTTTAGTCTTTACCTCACTCACACACGTTACCCCACGTCAAAAACAAGTCAGAAGCTATTTTCTGGCACCGTTACCACTTGTATTTCACTATCTCTTCGCTGAACTAGTGCACCTATACACCTGACAAGTGTATTAGGTGTGTTGGGGACACAAGAGACTTCTTGTATCTTGATTGCAGGGTTGCTTGAGAGGGATACCTTTGACCACTTCCTCCCTGAGTTCGATAAACCTTGGGTAATCCACTTAAGGGAATCTTGCTGTTGTTCTACAAACCTCTGCACTTGGAGTCCCAACAACTGTCTACAAGAATAGAAGTGCGTAGACATCACTGCACGGTGGTAACATGAACACCGCCTTACAATGCCTTCAGCTGCAGCTGACAGGCGAAGCCAGGATCTGGCTCAGCAGCCTATCCTCCGCCTCCATCTGAAGCTGGGAAGAGCTGGCATACAGCTTCATCCGCAACTTTAAGGGCACCAGCAAGAGGACAGCCTCGATCGAGGAACAAAGAGACTGCACCCAACGCACCGGCGAGTCCATCCGCTCGTACATACTACGCTGGTCCTATATCAAAAATTCTGCCGCGCACATCTCTGAACAAAGGACAATCGATGCCTTCAAGGATGTTGTCAAGCGCCCAGATTTCATGGAAGAACTTGAGCGTGTCAAGCCCAAGACGCTCGACCACCTCATGGACATCGCCAACCGATGGGCAGATGGCGAGGATTCCGTCCACCGAACGCATTCGGATGACGAGGATGACTACGGCCGCAGGCAAGAGCGCCGCAACAAAAGAAGATCACGCGTCTATGACGATCGCGACGGAGTCGACACGTTCGCGGCTGGATAAGCCGACCGACGCAATGACGACAACCACAACAGCAGATACCGTAGAAGCAACTACCGCGACGGAGGGCGACCCACGCAGCTGTGGCAACATCGCAGCCGTGACTACGAGCCTTAGGCATACGAAAAGTTGTCTGGTCCCTACACCATCCACTTCTACATCGACAAACATGATGGCAAGAAGAAGGCCAGCCACATGCTCAAGGACTACCGCGAATTCCAGAAGCTCAGCAAGGGTCTCACCCAAATGCGGCGCCAGATCATGAACCCTGGATTTGGGCCCGCACTTGTACCACGTGACATAGCCCACGGGGCTCCTCCACCACCACCCGTTGGACCGTCGAATCGAGTGATCGCACCAACAACAAATAACGGTGTTGGCGGATACCTGCCGCCAAAAGGATCCCTGATAATCCAGAAGGGGCGCCCAACTAATAGGGTGCAGAAGAAAATCACCCGCCAAGTCAGCGTGACCATGACCTCTCCACCATCCATACCTGAGTACCTCAGCGTCTTGGAGTCCTGCATCACGTTTGATCATTCGGATCACCCACGCCAGATCCCTCGCCTAGGTCATGTTGCACTGGTGCTCGAGGCGCAGATCGGGGGGTTCGAGATGAGCCACATCTTCATGGACGGCGGCAGCAACATAAATATGATGTTCCCCAGCACACTCGTGGCAATGCGGATCCCGCTGTGTAGCCTGGAACAATAAGACACAACGTTTCATGGCATAGTTCCAGGAAAGGGCATATACCCTCTGGGCAAGATCTGACTCGACGTCATCTTTGGCCAGCCCAAAAACTTTAGGCACGAGCAGCTAGAGTTCGAAGTGGTGGACTGGCCATCACAGTACCACGCCATCCCCGGGTGCGTGGCATTCGCACGATTCCTGGCAGTAGCACACTACGCGTACCTCCTACTGAAGATGCCAGGACCCAGGGGCGTTATCACCGTTCAGGGAAGCTTCACCCGATCCGACCACTGCGACAAAGACTTCAACGGAATCTCCCAGTCATTCGGCATGTAGGAGGAGCTCACGAGGCTCAGAGAGGTGACAGACATTGGGGCACCCCCAGTCACCAGGCAAAACGCACCTGATATGTCATTCGACTCCATGGTCAACACAAAGAAGGTGCAGGTCCACCCAACGGACACCTCCAAGACAACGTTGATCGCCAATGACCTCAGTCCCGCATAGGAAAGCGTGCTCGTCAAATTCCTCCGTGAGCGCTGGGAAATTTTCGCCTGGTGTCCTGCGGACAAGCCAGGAGTTCCCAGGGAATTCGCTGAGCACGCACTCAATGTGTTCCCTGACGCGAAGCCAGTCAAGCAGTCGATCTGACGACTGTCCGAAACAAGAGCTGAAGCCATTGGAATCGAAGTCAACATACTTCTTGATGCCAACTTCATCCGGGAAATCAAGGAGAGCGAGTGGCTGGCCAACACCGTGCTGGTCCCCAAAAAGGACACGGACATCCTGCGGATGTGCGTGGACTTCACATCGTTCAACAAGTACTTCCCAAGGACCACTTCCCTTTACCGCGGATCGATCAAATCATCTATTCGGCTGTAGGATGCGAGAAACTCTCCTTCCTCGATGCTTACTCAGGCTACAACCAGATTCGGATGAAGGTCGAAGATCAGGAGAAAACGGCATTCATTATGCCGTTTGGAGTGTTCTGCTACAACACCATGCCCTTCAGGCTAAAGTATGCAGGTGCTATATATCAGAGGTGCATGCAGGCGTGCCTGAAAAACCAGATCGGTCGCAACATCGAAGTCTATGTCGACGACATAGTAATTAAGACCAGGGAGGCCAAGACGCTGATCGACGATCTCCAAGAGACGTTCGACAACCTTGATCACTACAAGATCAAACTAAACCCAGAAAAGTGCGCCTTAGGCATCCCATCTGGCCAGCTACTCGGCTACTTCATCTCCCAGCGGGGGACTGAGGCGAATCCGAAGAAAATTAGGGCCATACTGGCCATGGAGAAGCCGAAGAACCTAAAAGGTGTCCAGCAGCTGGTTGGACGGATCGCGGTGTTGAGCAGATTCATTAGCCGCATGGGCGAGAAGGCCCTACCCTTCTACCAGCTGCTGCGCAAGGCGGACAATTTCGAGTGGACGCCCGAAGCAGACGACGCATTCGAGGACCTCAAGCGGTTGATGTCCACCTCACCTGTCCTGGTCACGCCAAAGGAATGAGAGCCTTTGCTGCTATACATCACAGCTACGCATCAGGTGGTAAGCACCGTTCTCGTGGTCGAACGACCCGAAGATGGCAAGAGCCACGGGGTCCAACGCCGAATCTACTACCTTAGAGAGGCACTGACTCCAACAAAGCAGAGGTGCCCTCACTACCAGAAGCTCGCCTACAACATATTCATGACGGCTCGTCGGCTGAGCCACTACTTCCAGGAGCATCAGATCATGGTCGTCAACGACGCCCCATTGTCCAACATCTTGAACAACCCCGAAGCCACGGGACGCGTAGCCCTATGGCGCATCGAGTTGTCCCCTCTAGACATAGTATACGAGAGGCGCAAGGCCATCAAATCTCAGGTCCTCCCTGACTTTCTCGTCCACTGGATGGAACTCCAGCTGCCGAACACTCCGGACATGCCGCAATCATGGACGATGCACTTCGATGGCTCCAAGCGCGAGGCTGGAGAAGGAGTCGGCTGTAACACCCTCGAATCGGCCCTATGCAAGTTTTAGCCCTTTCCGCCAAACCCGCATAGAAACGATTCAAGGACGTCCACCAGGCACTTTCGTGCGGGTGGAATACGAAGTAATACCATTACACAACAGTCCTCGATGGGACCCACAGAACAGATATATTTATACAACACGACTCCAAGAGTCAAGAATACAGATATACAATACAAAGATCCAAATCACCTTGAAAACGATAGAGCGTCCGTCTACGGACAAGATGCAAATGGGGCTAAGAGCCCTGAAGAATAACCAATGGCGTCCATAACCCTGCCCAGGCCAAGCCGGAAGGGTAACCCTGCTAACGACGTCGATCTCAAAACCTGCTTAAACAAAAGGGGTGCTGACAAAGGGCAAAGGAAAAAGAGAGCGGTCAGTACTGAGGCCAGTACATGGCGAGACTAGAATTCGGAGGTCCTCGCCTACATAGGTATGGTGGACGGAAGCGGCAGCGCGGCATGCACTAAACAACCTATAGAGACTCGATACAAATAGCGGCTATCAGAGAGGGGTAAGAAAGACCTATTCGGAACCAACCTGATTCTACCACCAAACATACCCATCCTGGTATTTCCCCCTCGAGACCAAACGAGGAAGTCAACCGAGGAACTCACACAGTTGGCAGTTTTATTTATTCAGTTATCGTTGCAGCAATTACTAGTCAGGTATAGATAGTCATCCTGATATAATTAAGCAGTGGGCACTTTTAGTTAACCATTCCGTTGTAGTTGCAACACTTACTAGTCAGATGCAATTGGCATGAGATATCCCAAAACCCAGCAGTTGTTGGTACTTTTATTTAGCCATTCTGTTGTAGTGGAGCTGATTACTAGTCATATCGGATACAAGTCAATTTATAACAGTAAACTTTAGTTATAGTTGTCTATGATCGAGAACTGTGCTCCAAGTCGTCCATAACCGCGGACACGGCTTTTCGAAAAGATTTAACCCTGCAGGGGTGCACCAAAGTATCCACACGCACTTCGACCCTTTTTGCCAGATCAGTTAACATACACCCATCGGTATGTCGGCGGGGCCTAAGTCATGACGTTTCCCGGACCCAAAGCAAGTACATGGGGGCCACCCCACTAAGATACCCGCAACGAAGTTGGCCGGCTCCGGAACGGACCCAGGGTTTGCGTCAATGGCTGTAAACGACTGGGAACCCGAAAGTGTGACTGGGCTTGTCGATACCGCGAAAACACTCCGCAATCCTAAACAGTACAGGTGCTCCACGCACAATCTTAAATAAAGCAGTAAAGCATGGCATAAGTACATGATAGTAATAAAGCCCCAAACTACTTTGTGGCCCCCGGTACAATACTTTGAAATCAGGTAGTAAGCCGATGGGGGTGCCCACACACCCCACCTGTGGTTAGCGCGCTCGATCTCGAAACATGTGTCAAGAACTCGGGGTCCTACGGGACACCAGTGAGCGGTTAAAATCCAAATATTGTCTATTACCCACCGGTGCCTCTGCATTTACCTACTTCAATTTTAGTTATTAAACAGTAATTAAAGCCATGATCATCTCCAACATAAAGCATATGGCAGCCTTCCAACCGCTGTGGTACTGGACGACACGCAACAGCACTTGAGCAAGCGACTACGACGCGCAAGTCCAACTATCTACCAAACAACAGGTAATAGGATGTGTCCAAGGCAATATAAGGCTGCAAGGGATATCACGGGCACGAAAACTAGAGCATCACAACACAGATAGCAATAGATCAACAGGAGGGAATAAATACTATAAAAGTAAGATAGGTAGAAAGGGGGAGGTGCTCGCCTAAAAACATTGCCGAAGGTTCATCCGAAGATCGGGTCGACACTCGCATCAACTCATCGGCCTAATCCGTGAAGAAGCAAAGCACTAGAAGAAACACCGTATGGACTATTTAATACTACGGTGGAAAATCGGGCATGATGCATGTATGATGTATGACATGGCAAAGGTGCGATGCATATAGGCCATATTAACGGAACCGGGGTCCCGGCAAATATGTAAGTGGTTCAAGTTGTTTAGATACCCCACAATTTAAATGTTGGATTAGCAAGACAAAACATGGCTTCGGTTCGCTATGCCAATTTAAATGGAGTCCGGAATAAGACAAAGATATCCCGCATATAGACTCCATATTTAATTATGAGATGAATTGGCATAATGCCCCCAAACCACAGACAAGTATGCATGCATGAATAATTTAATATGCGACAGTATAGATGTCATATTATAAAAAATAGAGGCTTAGGGTCACACATCTGGGTTCGGCAGATCTTGGGTTCCGAGGGTCCGGGATTCGACAGGGTTCGACGGGGATCGGTCTCGGCGGGAACATTCTCGGACAACGGAGTAGATCTTGTCGCATGTGACGAAGAACTCGGATTCGGAAGGAGGTCTTGGCGTTCCGATGGATCGGTACTCGGGGTTGAAGAACTTGGCGCGCCAGGGTTCGGTCTTCGGATCCGAGTAGAAGAACTTGGCGTTCCGGTGGCGATCTTGGCGGTCATTGGGTCCGACAAGAAGACCTCGGTGTTCGGCGACCTCGGGCATCGGATCCGGGAAGAAGTACTTGTCGCATCTGTGGTCTTCGGGTCGTCGTTAGTGGAACTTGGCATCGATGGCGGGTACTTGTTGTGGAGTCAGTCTTGGGGCCTCGGAACATGGCAGCCATAGTGCATAGCTCCGAGAAGATCTGGTTGCCACCACCAATACTCTTCAGCTCTCGGACTTTACAGAACGCAAGTGATGTGCCACACTTGGCGGGCAGTACGTGGCTACGTGCACATGCAACAAAGTCCTATAGGAGGCGAACACACACAAAGCGAAGGAGCTGGTCTTGGACAGGGCAGCGCAGAGCTTGACATCAGAAGGGAGACACGGCGCCGGCTTCACAACAAGGGGAACTTGGTTGCTGTAAGATGGTTGCCCCGCTCCTGCTCGATGCAAGCACACGAGCAGAGACCTCCGGCGAAGGGCGTCCGGGGGTGCGTGTCGAGCTCACGGACGAAGAGGCGCCGAGAGGAGGCCGGCGACTCCGGCGAGGACGAACGGACGGTGACGGCGACGGGCTTGATCAAGTGGAGGGTCACGGCGACATGGTGATCCGGGGCGGCTGGTTCAGACGGGGGCGAGCTCGAGGCCTCGCAGGGCGCGGTGGCAGGCTCCGGGAAGAAGCGAGGCGGAGGAGGCTCGAGGCAGGGCGCCGCCGCTTGTGGCTGCGAGGCCACGCGTGAGAGGAGCAGGCCGACGGTCGCTGTCGACGGTGGTGGAGCGGTTCGGGCGACGGCGGCGGGTCTCACACTGGCGACGGCGGCCGGAAGACGCAACGGGCGGGGGGCCGAGCTTGGGGGACCGGGGGAGAGGAGAGGACGATGATGGACGAGGTGGAGGTGCGATGGGGTTGGTGGGGATCGAGCAGAGCGGGAGGTTGGGGATGGGCGTGAGCAGAGGCGTGGGCGGCAGGGTCAAGGTGGGGCCGGGGCCGGGGTCAGGAGAGCGGTCGGCCAGGCGTGCATCGGTGCGGGAGTTTGGTAGCGATTGGCGTGCGCGTGTGTGCGTGCCAGGGTGGCGACTAGGGGAGATGGGGAGGGGTAGGGTGTGCCACGCGGGGGTGAGGTGGCGTTGGCGGGATGAGGTGGCGGCTAGTGATTGGTCGGGGTGATGTGGCTGGGGATGGGTAGATTAGGATTAGGTAGGAAAAGATTTGGGGTAGCTAGGATTTTATCTGGAGGTGGCCAGCTGGGCTTTCGGGCCTGGCGGGCTGCCTCCTAAAAACAATTTAGAATTTTTATTTATTTAAAACGGGGCTTTTGCAAACCGTGGGTAGACAAAACAAAATATTCCGGAGACCCAGTTTTTGTGTTTGAATAAAGACGGGGCGTTTAGAAAACAAAAACAGATTTTTCGAAAATAGTTTTT
Source organism: Avena sativa (assembly GCA_916181665.1). Classification (NCBI taxonomy): domain Eukaryota; kingdom Viridiplantae; phylum Streptophyta; class Magnoliopsida; order Poales; family Poaceae; genus Avena; species Avena sativa. The sequence goes on from OV702297.1 coordinate 126,253,655, forward strand.
AAACAAACCATGCAAGATGATGACGATGCTCAAATGCAAGGTGGCATGATGACATGAGCATGCAGTCATGATGATGCAATGCACAAAAACAACGCGATTTTCTAGTAGTGGTTTTGCGGGGCGCCACACCGGCGTCATACTGACGTCCCCTCAAGGCGACAAGATGAAATACGTCCTTCGGATGAAATTTCGCGCCTCCAACAACGAGGCCGAATATGAGGCCCTCATCCACGGCATGAAGATGGCCAAGATCTGTGGCGCCACACGCCTCGTCATCTATGATGACTCGAATCTTTTTGTCCAGCAGACGATGAACGAGTGCGACGCTCACAACGCCAAGATGATCGCGTATCGCGCGCTCTACAACTCACTCGAAGAGGACTTTGACAGCTGTGAGCTTCGGCACGTCGGAAGGGAAAGCAACAAAGAAGCCGATAGACTCGCCAACATCGGCTCCACCTGCGCACGGGTGCCACCAGGTGTGTTCCTCGAACAAATCTGCGTACCCTCTATCAAGAGAAAATTCCCAAAAGGCTCAGCCGAAGAAGCAGAACACCCGGGTGCTACGCTACCCGAAAGACAGGAAGGACCCGAAAAGCTCAACACCGAGGCCGAGCTGGTCAGCCTGATGCAGGTCATGGCAGTTGAAGAGACATGGACGCAGCCGTACCTTCGGTACCTTGTAAACAATGAACTGCGCAATGACCCGACAGATGCCTGGCGAATATCTCGCCGATCAAAAGCCTTCACTATAATCAACGATGAGATGTACAAGCGCAACATTTCGGGTGTGCTCCAACGGTGCGTCACCATCGGTGACGGAAAAAGCATCCTCCAGGACATCCACGAGGGTATCTGCGGCCACCACGCAGGCAGTCGCGCCCTAGTCGCCAAAGCTCTGCGAGCTAGGTTCTACTAGCCAACAGCCATGAACGATGCCAAGAATGTCGTCCAGAGGTGCAATGCCTGTCAGAGATACGCGGACAAGCCGCACGCACCAGGATCCGAACTGAGGCCCATACTATTGGCTTGTCCCTTCGCCCAATGGGGCCTCGACATGATTGGCAAACTGCCAAAGTCCTCGCCAGGAGGCCACGTTTTCCTCCTGGTCGCAGTCGACAAATTCACCAAGTGAATCGAGGCCATGCCCATCACCAACCAAAGCCTCAAAACTGCTGTCAAGTTCTTCAAATCCATTGTTTACAGATTTGGCGTGCCTCACATCATCATCACGGACAACGGCTCGAACTTCATCTCGAAGAAATTTCAATCCTTTTGCGGGAACCTCGGCATCAACATATCCTATGCCTCGGTGGCGCACCCGCAAACCAACGGACAAGTCGAAAAGGCCAACTGCCTCATAGGGAACGACATCAAAAAGCGCCTGCTGTGCCCACTCGAAAGGCTTGCGGGATCCCTCTGTTCTTTGGAGCCTGTGTACAACGCCAAACAGCTCAACCGGCTACACGCCCTTCTTCATGGTGCACGGAGCCGAAGCCGTGCTGCCTGCCGAGATACGCCACAAGGCCCCACGGGTCGTCGCCTACAGCGAAGCCGAATCATCGGCCGCACTCGAAGATGCTATCGACACACTCAACGAGGCACGCGACATCGCCATGGCTCGCTCAACGATCTATCAACAGAGCCTCCACAACTACCACAGCTGCTGGCTGCGTCCAAGGTCTTTGTCGAAGGAGACCTTGTCCTGCAACTCAAGCAAGAATGTCCCAAAAAGCTCGAGTCACCATGGAAAGGACCCTACATCGTCACCGAAGTCATCCCAGGTGGCGCCTATCGCCTCATGGACGTCGCATCAGGAGTCAAATACTCCAACCCTTGGAACGTCGCGCAACTATGATGCTTCTAGCCCTAGTTACCCTTTACTTTCAATAAGGCTACTCAGCCAAGGCTACTCAGCCGAACAATGTACATCTCCGTTTGATATGAATAAAAGCTAAGTTCCTTGGCCCAAATACTTTTTCCCTTACATTATTTCTTGCTAAACACGTTCGGGGGCTACGCCTCACCTCACGACTTCGTTGACTGAGAATAACGCATACAACCCAAGTAGCTGACCATGTCAGGCTAATGAAAGGGACATGCAAACTACAGAGCACCATGTGCCAATATACACATAACACTTTACAAAGGGCATTACAAGCCCAGTCGAATAAATCAAAAATTTACATTAAGTTTTTCTCTACAGGATCTACCTATTCTGGAGCATCACATTCGCCCGCTACTCGAATAGATCTACAATCTCTTCAGCATGCTGCGCCACAACCGCATAATGAGGGCGCATGTCCCATAGAGTGCTGTCCGGTCGAAGGGGCGGCCCAGTCGCCACCTCCGCGAGATTGACATCACGGCAATGCAGCCGAATGAGCGACAAGGCAGCCTTCACCCCAACAATTAGTTGGTGCTGCACCAAATCTTTGACGTGTCCTACATTCTGAAATTTCGCAAGAAGGCCCCAAAAGGTGGAAGGCGCAACATCCAAGGGGAACATGACGGACCAAATGGCCGCCAGAGAAGTCCTTGCCTGCCTAAGCACCCGAAGAACTTGGAGCACGCGATCTTGCAGCGTCGCATGGACGATGGCCCGATCGCAGTCCATCCAGAATAAGCCACCAGCCTCCAGGTCCTGTTGCGTCAGGCAATTCATTCGAATCACGACGCGCTCTTTCTCTTCCCTCGGAACTAGATTGACATCTGCACCAAGCACGAAATAAGATGGCATACAAATAGGGTGCACCCGAAAGAACAATCGGCTGTCAAAAACTTACATTGAAGTTGTTGACCCATCTACCGCAACTCCCCAAGCAAGAACTCCTCCCTGGCCGTGGCTCGCTTAGCCTTGGACTTCCAGACATCCGCGTGGCCTCGAATGCTAAGGATGTCCTTCTCCAAGCTTCGGACATGATCGCGAAGAAAATCCAACTGCGACGCATCATCCAAAGATGGTCGTGGCTCAGGAGTAGTCCGAGTGACAACCAGAACCTCACCCGAGGGACCCTAAAGGCAAATAAATCAAGCATGAACATCACAAGCATTTGTGGCAGCAACTCGAAAGACAAACTTATATACATCAATAAAGCCACCTCGTGGCATAGTTGGGTTTGTTCATCAACAAAAGGTTACAGAAGGAAGCAAAAGAGGAAACTACATCATCTAAATTTCAAAGGCCTAGCTCCCGCATACGGGGTGGCCTCGGAGCCAGACTGCCTGCTCTTGACCTCCTGCTGCTGCTTCGCTGCATAGTAAGCCAGGAGATCGATGAGCTTCGGCCCATAGCGCTTACAGCGAGAAGCAAGGAGGGTGAAATCTACCTCAGAGCCATCTGTAGCCGTCGGCATCCGGGACGTGATGTGCGGCAGGTCTAGCTTAGCCCCGGACGCCATCTCCATGGCCAATCCCATGGAAGCGCCAAGGCCCTTCTGCTTGTGCTTGTACTCCACCGAGGCCTCCTCTGACAGAGCATCCGCAAGGCGTCGACGTCATCAAGGACAACACCCTTGGGGACGACCTCCTTGTAGAAGCACGCGAGCACTCTCCTGGCCTTCTCCAAGGAACCCGCGGTGGTGGCGCAACAATCTTTGACCGTAGCAGCAGCATCACCCAAAGCATCCCCATGCTCCAGTGCATCATGATCAAACGTGATGCCTGAATCATCTGAAATAAACAAGGAGAAATACTCGAATGAGAAAGGACAAGCCGCAGTAGAAAGAACACAAGACCCAAACAAGGCAAGGGAAACTCACCAGAAATAGCTTGACTGCAGCCATAAGCTTATCAACCATCTCCTTCTCACGGGCGGCTGCTGCGGCCACGAGCTGCTGCTTGCGATCAGCAGCCTCCGTCTGCAGGCGCTCCTTGGCTTCAGCAGCATCAACTGCCCTCTTCTCCGCCTGGACGAGGCTCTTTTCGAGAGTGTTCAGCCTTGAGAGGGCATCATTGTTTTCATCTGCAATATGATGCAATACAGGATCAATACAAGAAAAGCCATGGAACAGACGAACAAATACCAGGGTGAAAAACTCACGTACCTTGAAGCTGCTGCAGGTTCGCCTCCAGCACTAGGTGCTGCTGAATAAGGAGGTTGGCGCCATGCACAAAGGGCTACAGAGAAAACAGAAACACAAGTCGATAAATAAAGGGCTCGGGGGCTCCCCTCAAAACGATCAACAACATCAAAACAAAAAGGGCCCGGGGGCTCCCCCCACGAAGTATGCAAGATAACGCTTACGTATTCAGGTGTGGACTCTGAAGGTTTGTGAGCGGTCTTCTGAGTCACGACTGCCCGAGCTTCTCTCTTTGAGGAGTTCGGGCCATCATCCTCAGAGTCGGCCACCACCTGGGGAATAGAAGTCGTTGTCTTCGATTCTGCCATAACTTCTTGAGTGTCCCCGCCAAGGGACTCCTCCGAAGATTTGCTACAAGCAAAAATCAGATTAGCAACACATCATGACCGCAAAGACAAACAATAAGGAAAAGGCCCAGACGAAGCAACTTACAATTCGATGTCCGATAAGTTGAAGACGGGAGCTGCCTTCTGCTTCTTCTTCTTCTTGGCCGGCGGCTATGAAGCCACCGCCCGAAGAGGCATAGCAGGAAAAGGTGCAGACGACGCACCATCATCCTCACCATGCTGCTCGAGGAACGACGGACCTCTTGGAGTTGGAAGGGTAGACGCATCCAAAGACTCGCTCCGGGTGCGCTTTCGGGTCCGCCCTTCACTCGCCTCGGGAGCATCCGAAGTAGGTGACTACGCCGGAGGAAGTTCGGACTCGAAATCCACAACTTCGTTGTTCGGCGCAACTAGAAACTTCTCAGGCAGAGGGGGCATCATCCCAGCCACCTTGAGATCCTGCAAATCAAAGACGTAAAAGAACATGATTAGCGACACTAATCATAAGTAAATATCACTCGAAAAAAGCACAATGCACATGACACAAGTCTCCACCTGAGGAACTGCATTTGCAGCACTGAAGGGGGCGGTCAAGGATTTCCCCGATAGGTCCTCATCGGCCTTGTTCTTCAGCAGAGGCCGAAGGGCTCTGTCAAGATCACCCTTGGACAACTCCTTGGATGAGACCCCCGTCGGGTCGTTGCGGCTAGTATAGAGAAACATAAGATGTGCCCTCGCTTGGAGCGGCTGCACCCGACGCTTGAGGAAGGTGCAGATGATGTCCAAACCATTGACCTCTTTCCTAGCCACCATCTGAGAGCCTTCACACGACGGTAGAGCTCCTCCACCTTCGCTGTTTCACCCTCCAAGACGTGGTTCTTCCACGATCTCTTCGGGATGATCTTCTGAGAGGAGTCGAAAGGGGCGAGGCCAAAATAGTGTCCATCCACCTTGGCATCGCCGATGTAAAACCACTTCTTCCACCAGTACTGGACGGACTCGCACATAGAAAAGGAGAAGAAAAGAAGAGAAGATCGAATAGAGATGATGCAGCCGCCGAGTGGATAGACTCCGCCGGTGCCGGACTGCCTCTTCACGGAATAGAGCTTACGGAAGAGGCCAAAGGGCGCCTCGATACCGAGCTAGCACTCACAAAGAGTGATGAAGCAGGCGATATGGAGGAGAGAATTGGGAGATAGATGATATAACTGAATCCCGTAAAAGAAGAGGAGTCCACGAAGAAAATCATGAACAGGAAGAGATAGACCACATATGACAAAGGCGTAAAACATGAGCCGAAACCCTTCGGGTGGGTGTAGGATTACCTCGTCGCCAGTGAGGATGGCGTCCAACTTGTTCTGGGGAATCATCCTAGAATCATGCAGCTTGCGCAAGTCCCCGTCGCGCATCTCCGTGCATCTCTATGCGCTTCCACCCGCCGTCAGTGGTGCGGGTCATGGTGGCGATCTTCTTGACACCGGCGGCGGCCCTTGACCCAGCTCCGGCAGCGGTCTTCTTGGTCTTGCCCATCTTGTAGCAATGACGGTGGCGGTGTGCACGCAAGAAGGAAGAGGGAAAACAGCGAAGAATATCCAGAGCGCAGTGAAGGGCAGCGAAGCTCGTGAAAATGGAGGCAATGGAGATGGACAAATGACAAAGGGTAAAAGAAAACTACTATTTACTCACGGTATAAAAGGACAAAGATGACGCACAGGATCCGTTGATCCAGAAGCCCTAGCGCGCACCTCAAATGTAACCCTACATGTGTTAACACTACACCGAACTGTCGCCAGCAGACCGTCCACTACGCGTGGAAATCGAGGAGACACCGTAATTTTCGCCATGTCTGCGTGTGACTAATCAACTTCAAGTCAGACGGTGGGACCCATGATCGTCTCGTTGCATCATCTCTGCTGCCACAGACATTTGAGATCACCAATCGTCAGCACTGACATCATCAAGGCAAATCCAACAATGGCTTGAAGTTTTTGGCTGATCAATCCAGTACTTACTCGAATCTACGATTCGATAAAATACTCGGGGGCTACTCCTATCAGGAGCGTTGGCCACGCACCTGAGAAATGACTAAGGTAACTGCAACTCGCAAATATCTTCCAGTCCTACATCGAGTCTACGACTCCACTACGGACTCGGGGGCTACTCCCATAAGGAGCGTCGGTTGAGCATCCGAAAAAATTGTGTCCTTCGGACCTTAGATGAAAATGACTAAACTAAAGTCTCTGCTCGAGTCTACGACTCGAACAGACACTCGGGGGCTACTCTCATAAGGAGCGCTAGTTGCGCACCCTATGAATTCTTGGACTACGATCCTTCAGATCAAATATGACAAAATCTTTTTGGAAACTTTGCAGAAATCAACGCTAAGTGAGAAGCATTCTCCTTGGCCACCCGAAACACCTCCGCGGTGATAAAACTTCGGATGTTGTGTCTGTGACACAAAGATAAGCCCTACAGATACCATCTAATGGCCTGGTAACGCACCTGACTGCGCTCTGCCAGTAAACTTCCGTGTCAACAGACACGATGAAAATCCTAACGGACACTTTGGGTACATCACTTGAAAATCACTGGGATTCGACTCATGTAAGTCCACAAACGGCTTGAGTCGAATCACACCAGTAATCGTTCCAAATTCGAGTCCGGGGACTCGAGTTTGATGAAGATCGTGTTGTTTTGTCCTATGACAGTTAACTGGCCCTGATCCGTGGGAGATTCAGGCACACACATCAACAATCCCTATGAACTAAAACATTTTCTATTTAAAATAATAGGCTCAAACTGCACCCGAAAGATTGAAGAGTCCTCAGCTGAATCTACGATTTGACTGAACACTCGGGGCTACGGACATGGATATACCCCACGGGTACATAACCTTGGTATACCTGGTCCAGTCCAAAGAAGGACCACGTCAAGACACGCGGCCCATGAAGACTTCGGGTGCCCAAGCCCATGATGTTTTCGACTCCTTGGAGGACAAGTCTAGATTAGATAGAATTCAAAGGGAACAAACCCTAATTTGTAACCGACTCGACCTAAGCCCGGGACCTGCCTATATATATAAAGGCCAGGAGGGTACATCGAGAAGGATCTCTTCCACCATCGCATACACACCTTCACGCCAGATTGCATCTACGCATCCCTGTAATCTTCGATTCTGCCATAATCAAGAGCAGACAAGCATGAGTAGGGTTTTCCCTCCAGGGGCCTGAACCCAGGTAAATCTCGTGTCCCGCGTTGCTTGTCTATTAATCATTCCGCGATCTCCAGCATCCCCATCTTCTCCAAATCCCAAATCCATAACAATGGGCATTGACGAAATCAACCCTCGTCAACTTCATTAAGCAATGTGTGTAAAGTAAACAATATAATTGTTCCATAAACAAAAGATTGTTGTTTTCTCCCTAGTGGCAACCTCATATCTACAACCTTAGAGATTTATGTCACTTCCCCAGATTCAATAGAGGCTTGAACCCACTATCGAGCATAAATACTCCCTCTTGGAGTCACTAGCATCTACTTGGCCAAGATAGCTACTAGAAACGGAGAGCATGCAAGATCTCAAACAACACAGACATGATAGAATCAATAATCAATAAGACATGATAGAATCAATAATCAATCTGACATAGTAATCTCAATAACTACCGGATCCCCGCAAACACAACATGTATGATTACAAATAGATGATCTTGATCACGAACGGAGCTCACAAGATCTAAACATGATAGCACAAAGGAGGAGAAACAACCATCTAGCTATTGTATGGACCCATAGTCCAAGAGTGAACTACTCACGCATCATACCGGAGGCTGGCATGGTGATGAAGAAGGCTCTAAGATGATCTCTCCCCTTTGGCAGGGTGCCGAGAAGATCTTCAGATCCCCCCGATCTAGGGACGATGGTGGCGGCTACAGACTGTTTCGTGGAGATCTGATCGAGTGCTTAGGGTTTTGGCATCGGGGGCTTATATAGGCGAAGAGGCGAGGCAGGAGGGTGGCCAGGGGCCCACACCCTGCCCAGGCGTGTCCCGGGGTGGGCCCGCGTGTGTGTGTGTGTTGGGGGGGGGCACCCTGTGGCTCCCCTCCGGTCGCCCTTCGGTCTCTCTGTTCTCCTCGGTGAAATATTGACTTTGGATTTTGTCCCGTCCAATTCCGAGAATATTTCCTTACTAGCTTTTCTGAAACCAAAAACAGCAAAAAATAGGCTACTGGCACTATGGCATCTTGTTAATTCCCAGAAAATGTATAAAAATACCTCAAAGTGTAGACAAAGCATAGAAAAGTGGATACTAAACAAGCATGGAACATAAAAAATTATAGATACGTTTATGATGTATCACTTCACCAAATGAAGTGGGAACTAATGATAACGATCATGAAGCTCCGAAAGAGAATACTACCAAACCTCGCAGGTCTAGCAGGACGCATGCAGCTCCCGAGCTATACGGAAATCCTGTTATGAATTTCATGGTCGATGAAATTGATGACCCTGTGATATATGAAGAAGTGATGATGAGCCCGGATTCCAACAAATGGCTATAAACCATGAAATTCGAGATGGAATCCATGTACAAAAACCAGGTTTGGACCTTGGTGGACTTACCTCACGACCGAAAGGCCGTGGAGAATAAATGGATTTTCAAAAGGAAAATTGATGTTGATGGTAACATAACTTTCTATAAAGCTCGACTTGTCGCAAAAGGGTTTCGACAAATTCAAGGAGTTGACTACGATGAGACATTCTCTCCCGTAGCGATGCTAAAGTCAGATAGGATTATGTTAGCAATTGCTGCATATTTCGACTATGAGATATGGCAAATGGATGTCAAAACTGCATTCCTCAATGGCAACATTGAAGAAGAGTTTTACATGGTACAACCAAAGGGTTTTGTAGATCCTAAGGATGCTCACAAGGTATGGAAGCTTCAACGATCCATCTATGGACTGAAGCAAGCATCCCGGAGTTGGAATATCCGCTTTGATGAGTTGATCAAAGAGTTTGGATTTATCCAAACTTATGGAGAGGCTTGTATTTACAAGAAAGTGAGTGGGAGCGATGTGGCATTTCTGATATTATATGTAGATGACATATTACTGATCGGAAATTATGTAGATCTTTTAAACAGTGTTAAAAGTTATCTAAACAACGAATTTTCAATGAAGGACCTAGGTGAAGCATCATGCATATTAGGCATAAAGATCTATAGGGATAGATCTAGGCGCCTAATAGGGCTATCGCAAAGTACATACCTTGATAAGATTTTAAAGAAATTTAAAATGGACGGAAGTAAGAAAGGGTTCTTACCTATGTTGCAAGGGAAGACACTGATTAAGACTCAAAGTCCGGCTACGGCGGAATAAAGAGAGATAATGGACAAAGTCCCCTATGCTTCTGTAGAGGCCTGAATCCAATAAGGTACAAGTCCCTGTGTTTACAGTGCTAGTCCCTGGATCGAATAGCTAGCACCCACAGTTTAAGATGTAATATCATGAAACAAAGGTCATATTACAACTCATAACCAGGAATAAAATAGTTCATTACAACTTACATATCTCATATGGATATCTTATTACATAGCAGTAGATATAACTATAAATCATGGAGTCCTTCATCTTCATGTGCCACAGGCAAACATGTTGGTTGTAGACTTGTAATCCCTATTCAACAAACTTCACTAACATCAAACAAACCTGCAACATGATAAGTTATAGCCACAAGGGTCAATACATTTGAATTGTATTGGCAAGTGAAATCATATTGATATGGAGATCTAACATATACATGAATATATGGCTAAGTGGAATTTTGGTTGGCCTTTGCATAAAATAAGTTTTCCCTATCCTTTGTAAAATATTTTCTCTTTTTCAAAACATTTCATCACACATGGCACACCGGAATCACACCAGGTGCTTCCCTTGTTCACCCAACAAGTTTTATCTTATAGAAATTGGGATGAGGATATTCTTGATCATTTCAATGTCTTTGATGCTCAAAATGTCCATTACCAGGGACACGACTAAGTACTTAGGTTTTACCCTCTCGAGAGGTGGTGCACTTTCCCCACAAGACTCGACATGCATCGAGATGAGACTTTTCAGAAGAAATCCCTCAGACCACCATGGACGTGTTCCATCCTATCATCACTACCACCAACTGTCCATCTGGTTGAGTTCTTGCAATCTAGTTAGTCAGGGAAGAACCCATATGCCATGTGGCTTCACTGGAAGCTTCTCAACACTAAACATCTCAAATCTCTTTGTTCCTGGGTGGCCATCCACAAGTGAGATACACCATGGTAAACCATAGAAATGGGCCCTGGGTAACCACTCAACAAAAATCCATCCATGCAATTACCATTCCACCCAGGTGTTTTATTAACAAGTTGTTTTCTTAGTCAAAAACACATAGGCATAACTTTTCCATAATAACATAACATGAATTCCCACCCTTGAGTTCTAATAGCTAGGCTAAGCACACTAGCATAACATGTCTCTTAACTTAGGAAAATTTCTACCAAGATATATTCTATAGGATCTCCCATAGCATAGCATATAAATATACAAAATAGTCCCATCTTGCATACTACAAAAACATCACTAATGCAATATTGAAAAGATAGGACTTTTGATGATAAAAGTATCACTTGCCTTTTTAGTAGAAAATCTAGGTACTCTCCTTGATCTTGCAATTGTCACACTCCTCAAAGTTCACTACATCACAATCAAGCAAAAGCACACACTCAAAACTACAACACTAAAATTAACAAAACAAAAACAAGACAACAAAGAAATGCATGCAAGCATGCAAAAGGTTGTTTTACTGAAAAAGTGGTTTCTAACAAGGTTCTAACCATTTAAAAACACCTACTGGTCTTTTATAAAGGTGGAATCTCATTTGAAACCAAGTTAGTGAAAATAAGTCATTTAAATCATTTTTGTTTTACTAGAAATGCTTTTATTCAAAGGGATAATTTCTAGTGTCAACAAAATATATTTTAAATTTCAAGTGTTAGTGTTTATGGTCAGAGGGTTCAAAACAAAACCATTTGTAAAAGTATTTACTCAAAAATAATTTTTAGAACAATTTTTATAGCCAAAATAGTCCTAAACAACTCTCTGCATAAAACTCTAATTTTTCAGAATCAAATGACCAAAGTAAGGCCATAGGTGAAAAGGTATCATTTTTCTTAATCCATTCATATAAAATTTGTAATTTTTGGACAAACAGATCAAAAGTTATTGATTTTACAAGTTTAAACATCTAATAGATAAATTCCTGGATTTTAAATCAAACACTCTGCCACGCGGTGTGTTCTGTTTGTCCTATACCTATTCGGTTGGATCGAGCGATGCAATACATTAGATTTAAGTGAGATCGCATGGGCCAGATCAACTGGTACCCCTTTGTTAAGTGATCTATCCTAGCCGCAGGATATTGATCCAGTGGATCACATTAGTTTGGCCAAGATCTGGCGGCGCTGCTGGCGACACGCGGTGGCGACGCCTCTGGTGGCGGCGCATCGGTGATTCAGAGGGGTAAGGGGATATGCGAGGATGTTACCGTGGTCGCGGTGACGTGGCGATGCTCAAGGTGGTCGTGGGCGAGGCAGGGGAGCATGGGTGCAGTGGCAATTCCTCGTCGGAGTTGCGCGCTCCGTCGGGTGCTTGCAGATGTGTTGCGTCCGAGCCTACTGTTGGGAATATGCTATATGGGTATCCTCATAGCATGTCTCTTATCCGGATAACCCGGGTGGCCCATAGTTGGTAGAATGGCCCATGGCCTGCTGGGCGGCCCAGTTAGATGGATCTAGAAGGGAGGCCCATGCCGAATAAAGGAAGGATACGATGGAGTCACCAGCGTACCCGGAGCCTTGGAGTACAAGACAAGCTAGACTTGTCATAGTCAGTGTAGGACTCTGTAACCTGTCCGGCTAGGACTTTTCCCTGTAACCCTAGGACCTGGCGACTATATAAGTCGGGCATATGGGAGCCTTTAGGGCATAACTTGAGACAATCGAGTAGCGATTAGCATACACCTCGCACAACGAACCTATCTCTGTAACTCGGCGTATCACCATTATAGTGATTTATAGCAGGAGTAGGATTCCACCCCTGTTGTGGGATCTGAACCTGGGTAAGCTGTGTTACCTCGTACCCATCAACCGTCCGCCTTCCCCCACGTCTCTAAACACGCACTGTGAGGACCCCTCCATGGCGTACTCGTCGGCAATACCACGACAGTTGGTGCCCACCGTGGGGCAAGAGGCGCTTCAGGCTCTTCAGCAGGCGAGGACCAAGATCTTCGCAGGAATCAGCAAAACCGTAGCCATCGGTCGCGTTCTCTTCTTCGGCAACGTTCTGATCGTCCCTACCGACGAGTTCTGGATCCTAGTGAAGACAAACCCGACGCGGTGTTCGATCGTTCCTATCAGAGACATCCACCTCTTCATCGGTGAAACTGACTCGGGCACTAGTTCCCTGGGAGTCGGAGGAGCATCAAGGCCCGCACGGACCGCCTATGGGTAGGATACGTTCACGGAAGGATCAATGTCGGATCTCTCTTCGGAGTTACCGACAAAGATCGGAAAAATTCAAGGCTCACCCAAACCGCCCCTGTGCAGGATATAACGGTGGAAGATCACTGTAAATCTGCCGGCCTCGCCCGTGCGTCTAGACAGCAGAGATCCAAGTTCGTCGGCGTGGTTACCATCTTCGATCTGGCGCGTTGCGTTTAGAGAGAGGGCGAAAACCCCCGTGATTACCTTGCCAGGTGGCCCCCTATACGAGCCGATCTGGCCCACTACCCAAATGATGATGCACTTTATGGAAGGATTGGACCATGGCACGCTTCTCCGACATTCTCTAAGACGGCAGCAGGCTTCGGGGCGTCTCACTTTCGAAAGTATGGTGAACACCGTCAACAGCTACGCGGAGGCCGACAGGACAGCTCAGGAGGATCTTGCGCTCATTGGCAGAGCGCCGCCGCCTCAACAACCACCACCTCCAGTCATCGTCGCTGCTGTTGCATCTCCACCCCCCGTCATGGAGGAAGTCCTGGCACCCTCAGACTCTGTGATTGACGCGCTTTACGCCGACTTCAGTGCAGATTCAGAGGAGATAGATTTTAGTCCAGAAGAGCTAGACTCCGCCATGCAGGAGATGGAGGAGGAGTACACGCGCGACGAGCAAGCCAACAAAGCCATCGCATCTCGAGAGGTGTTCGTCACCATTGGGACGGCGATGGATGAAGATCAACCCGGACAAGCTCCGCATACAGAGCTGGACAAGGGGAGGGGGCCACTTATTGCTGCTGACGATGATCGCGCAAAGGTCATGCCTCCTCCGCCTAACCCAGTGCAATAGCCACAGGAACTCGCCACCGGCCTGAGCAACAACAACACCACAAACTTGTCGCCTCCGGCATCTATGTTTGCTGCCACCCAAGTTACTCCGGCTGATAGAGTGATGTACGGCAACCTCCTCGTTGAGCCACTGACCGTCGCTCATATTCGGAACGTGACCCAGCTTGACGAGAAGCGCCAGCAGTTGCTGGAGGAAGCGCAGGCCATCGCGGAGCAAGGCGCTAAGCTAGATCGAGATCTGGTCAATGCGCAGAAGTCCATAGAGAAAGCTAGAGCAATGGAGGCCGAATACAAGGCTCTGCTGCAGCAGCAGAAGGCCAAGAAAGCTCCATCTCGTGTCATCAACGATCCTGGTGTACGGCGAAACCTAGGATGGGCTCCCTCGAAGCCGGCACAGGCCAAGCCATACATTGACAGTGAAGGCAGGCAGGTGATGCCCACTCCTCTCCTCAAACTCGCCGTCACCAAGACCCTTCTGGAGCAGGATCGATCGCCTGATGCGGTGGAACAAGTCTATGACCTAGTGGCCAATGCGGTGAAATAGCAGGAAAAGGCCACCTCTCAGAGGCTGGAGTCTGAACCAACGTTTTGCCGATCTAGCCAGGACAAGCCGCCAAGGGACAGATCTCCTCTTGATGTCGGTTCCCAGACGGGATCATCAGAACGAAGATGGAGGGATGCACGCAACAGGAAGGATGCTATCCCCATATCCTCCAACCACGGAGAAAAGGCCCGACCTCGTCGCCCATCCCCACCGCCCCGCTCCCCCCGACATCGCGAAGACCCCAAGGCTCACCATCATACGGATATGCCCCCGCCAAGGCAGAGCGACATCATCATCCGCGACAACGCGGAACAGACCCATCATGATGGAGAGCGCAACCAAGGACACAAGAGTAGGTCACGCCATGACCCTCCGCGTCCGACAAGCAACCGCGACAGGCGTGAGGCATCGCAGGAGGGTAATAGCAAGAAGGCTAACCCACCGCCACCTCCGTCTCTGTCGCCACCTAGCAGTTACCATGGCGGAGGAGGCCCGCGTCATTCACGTAGCCCATCCCCTGTTGACAAGAAGAAGAAAAACCCGGAGCCATACGACGCGCGTTCACGGATCGACAAGATCCACGAGGCCCGGGAAGGACCATACCTGGGACCACATTGCTTTGGACCTGCAATACAGTCCGCAACTTACCCCAAAGGCTTCCGGATTGACAAGACCATCAAACCCTACGATGGCACCGCCAAGCCAACCACATGGTTGCAGGACTACGACAACGCAGTGGAGATTGCCGGAGGCAACCCCAACGTCGCTGTCAAGTACCTCCCTTTAATGTTGGCGGGCACGGCCCGTCAATGGATTGATGACTTGCCGGAGAAATCCATCTACAATTGGTTGGACATGCAAGAAGCATTCACCAAAAACTTCGAGGGTATGTACAAACGTCCCTGCACTATCGGCGATCTACAGCGGTGCGTGCAAGAGAAAGACGAGACATCTCGTGCCTACCTCTCCCGCTGGCTGGATATGAAAAATTCCTGAGCAGGGGTGCACGCTCAAAACGCCATGGACAGCTTCATCGATGGGTTGGAAAGGGGCATGTTGCTCCTACATAAGCTGAAGCGCTTGCAGGACAATCACCAGCTTGACTTGAACCAGATGATTCAGTTGGCCGGTGAGTTCGCAGCTGCCGACGACGCTCGTGGCTCCTTGCCGGCAACGGCCGTTCCAACTCAAGCTCGGAGGAACAGCAGTACAAAGCCGAAAACCGCTCCAGAAGAAAAGCAAACTCCCGACATGGTCACCATGACCTTTGCAGGACGAGGCGATGGTGGACAACATGGCCGAGGACGGGGAGCTGGTCGTGGACATCAGCGAGGAAGTGAAACTACCTCGGCAGTGCACCGCATTCCCCAAACCTACAAGGAGTACCGCGATATGCCGTGCCTCGTACACCTAGATGCCAACGGTAAAGCCACCCACACCAATCGACACTACAAGTTCGTCAATGACCTCAAGGAAGATCCGGAGTCCGGCTACAAGCGAAGTCAGAAAAACAGACCGCCAGGCAAGGGCAAGGGGAATAATAAGGAGGAGGAGTCCAAGGATTCAAGTGACATGGATGAGGACGTCGACCCCAAGCACGCCACCAAAAGCGACGACAAAGGAAAGAACCCCTTTGTAAAGAAGGCGCCAGTCTACCACACTTTCCTTGGCACCCCCTCCGCCCGACAACAGAAGACCTCTATGAGGATCCTGATGGCTACTCTACCCCCAGTTCCCCAGTACCTACGCTGGTCAGAGGTTCCAATTACTTGGGACAGGAAGGATCACCCAGACCTCATTCCTATGGAGAACCAATACGCCATGGTCATCAACCCCCTGATTGACGGCAATGAGTTCACCAAGTGTATGGTGGCTAGTGGAACCAGCATCAACATCATGTACCTGGATACGCTGCAGAAGATGAACTTGACGGAGGAAAACCTAAGGAGGACCAACACCATCTTCCACGGTGTAGTTCCTGGTCGGGAGGCTCGGTCCCTTGGGTGCATCACACTTCAGGTAGCATTAGGCGATGTTAATAATTACCGCCAAGAGCGCATGACCTTTGAGGTGGTCCCCTTCAAGAGCGTGTACCACGTCATATTCGGCCGTGACATATTCCACACCTTCATGGCCAATCCATGCTTCGTCTACAGCAAACTCAAGATACCCGGACCAAACGGTGTCATCACCGTGTCCGGTAGCTTTACCAAGGCTAGGGACTGCAAGATTAATGAAGCAGCCTATGCGGAAGCTGTCCTCTATAGCAAAGAATTCAAGGAAATCTAGAGCAAGGTCGATGACTCAAAGATGCCCGCGTCGAAGAAACAAATCTCTGACTCTGCTCCAGCATTCAAGGCCGCCATCGAGACCAAGCCGGTGGAACTTGTGGTAGGCGATGCCTCCAAGACCACCGCCATTGGGACAAACCTGGATCCCAAATAGGAAAGTGCGCTCGTCGAGTTCCTCCGTGAGAATAGGGACATCTTTGCCTGGCAACCTACCGACATGAAAGGTGTACCTAGGGAACTTGCCAAGCATAGCTTAAACATTGATCCAAAATGCAAACCACTGAAGCAACCTCTATGACGCTTTGGAGATGAGAAGAGACGCGCCATTGGCAAAGAAATAGCTAGATTACTTAAGGCTAGTTTTATCCGAGAAGTCCTTCACACCCAATGGGTGGCCAATCCTATACTTGTCCCCCAAAAGGGAACCAATGAATTAAGAATGTGCGTTGATTACACCGGGTTGAACAAAGCATGTCCCAAAGATCCGTTTGCTTTGCCTCACATTGACCAAGTCATTGACTCGACGGCTGGCTCGGAACTTTTGTGTTTTCTCGATGCATACTCAGGATACCACCAGATCAAAATGAGGAAGTCGGACCAATTGGCCACTTCGTTCACTACTCCATACGGCACGTTTTGCTATGTCACGATGCCCTTTGGGCTAAAAAACGCAGGTGCTACATACCAGCGGACAATGCAACATTGCCTACACGATCAATTTGGTCGGAATGTTCACGCTTATGTGGACGATATAGCGGTGATGTCTAAAAAGTCAAATGACTTAATCTCCGACTTAAAAAAAACCTTTGATAATCTCTAGAAATACAACATGATGCTTAACCCTAAGAAGTGCGTCTTCGGGGTTCCAGCCGGCAAACTATTGTGCTTCATCGTTTCCCAGCGTGGAATCGAGGTCAACCCGGAGAAAATCAAGGCTATATTAAATAGAAATCATTCGACATGCCTAAAGGACATTCAACGGCTAACAGGTTATGTTACAGCAGTTAGTCAGTTCGTCAGCCAACTTGGAGAGAAGGCTCTGCCGCTGTACAAGTTGCTGAAGAAGGCGAACAAATTTATGTGGACGGACGAAGCAGATGCAGCATTGAAGTAGCTCAAGGAGATTCTTTCCTCAGCGCCCATTCTTGCAGCACCCGATCTGGAGAGCCCATGTTACTTTACATGGCGGCAACCAACCGGTTAATCAGCATCGTCGTCGTGGTAGAGCAGAAGGAACCATGCTATGAGCACGGAGTTCAAAGACCAGTTTACTACGTAAGCGAAGTCTTGACGGAGTCCAAGCAGCATTACCCACACTACCAGAAGATAGCTTATGGAGTATTCCTTGCTTCTCGGAAGTTGAGTTATTACTTTCAGGAGAACCCAATCACAGTGGTGAGCAAGACTCTACTGTTTGACATCATCAACAACAGCGACGCTACAGGAAGGGTCGCGAAATGGGGCATTGAACTTGCCGCCTTCGAGATCACCTACAAGCGACGCGATGCTATCAAGTCACAAGCCTTAGCAGATTTTATTGCAAATTGGACGGAGATGAAAGATGTTACTCCGTTGCCGGAACCAGAGTACTAGGTGATGCATTTTGACGGATCAAAGCTTCTCAACGGCTCGGGGGCTGGTGTATTGCTACAGTCACCAACTGGTGACAAGCTACACTACGTTCTGCAGATCCACTTCGAGACTACAAACAACATGGCGGAGTATGAAGCACTCATTCACGGATTACGCGTAGCCAAGGATATTGGCATCAAGCACATAGTTTGCTGTGGAGATTCCGACTTGGTTGCCCAGCAGGTGGCTGGCACCTGGAATGCGCGGAAACCTATGATGGCGGCATATCGAGACGAAGTGGACGAGATATCCAAGAGCTTCTTGGGCTACAAAGTCAAGTATGTACCTAGGGAGCAAAACGAGGCGGCTGATCTGCTGTCTAAGCTTGGATCAGGGTGCAAACGAATTCCGCCAGGGGTTTTCCTAGAGCATCTACGAGCACCATCCGTGAAGGGAGCCGACATCGACAACCCGAATATAGTTGACTCTTTCGTCCACATGGTGGCAAAGATCCCTCCGGCTTGGAAAAAACCGTTCATGGAATATCTCGAACACGGAACTTTGCCCGACGACGAAGTCGAAAGACGGCAAATAGTATGTCGAGTGAATGGCTATACCATAATCAATGGACAGCTCTACAAAAGGAGAACTACTGGTGTATACCTTAACTATGTTTCCTAGCTAGAAGGTATTGAAATCCTACGCGAAATCCATCTTGGAGATTGCGGTCATCACGCCGCTCCTCGATCGTTGGTCGCGAAAGCTTTCCGGCAAGGATTCTACTGGCTGACCGCGAAGGCGGACGCCGACAAGCCGGTTGAGACATGCATGGGATGCCAGTATTATGCCCGACAACCACATGTTCCTGCTGAAGAGTTGCGAACAATACCAATAACTTGGCCGTTTGCAGTCTGGGGGCTAGACATGGTGGGACCGTTACAAACGGTACCATGTGGGTTTACGCATCTGCTAGTAGCAGTTGATAAATTCACTAAATGGATAGAAGCTAAACCCATTAGAAAGCTTGATGGGGCAACTGCCCTCAGGTTTGTCCGAGATCTAGTGGTGAGATTTGGTCTCCCACATAGCATGATCACCGACAACGGCAGCAACTTGTCACTCGGAGAAGTGGAGGCTTATTGTTGGGAGAAGGGCATCCGACTTGACCTTGCATATGTGGCACATCCACAATCCAAGGGTCAGGTTGAGCGAGCCAATGGATTAATTCTACAGGGAATAAAGCCACGTCTTGAGGCACCGCTACATAGAGCAGCTAGAGCCTGGGCGGAAGAATTGCCATCTGTGATGTGGAGTTTACGAACTACACCCAATAGATCCACCGGCTACACCCCTTATTTCATGGTATATGGAGCAGAAGCCATCCTACCTTCCGACATACTTCACGATGCACCAAGGGTTGCCGCCTACGATGAAGATGATGCTGAAGAATCCAGACGCCTATATGTGGACCTTCTTGAGGAGGAGCGCGTTTTGGCATGCCAAAGATCCGCCATCTACCAGCAGAAGCTAAGCAGATACCATAGTCACCGCGTTCGGCATTGCTCGTTTAAAGAAGGGGATCTGGTGCTCTGACTTAAGCAGAAGAAGTCACACAAATTATCCCCGCCATGGGTAGGACCGTTCATCATAAGCAAGGCACTACTCAATGGGTCTTACTACCTCATTGACAATCGTGAACTGAAGGATAGACCCAACGAGGATCATAAGCGTAAGCGACGTGACCCGGATGACGACTACCCAGAGCTTGATCGGCCATGGAACATAGCACAACTACGTCCTTTTTACACTTAGCATTTTTTATCTAATTGTATACCTCTTATATGATCAATAAAATAAAGCTCTCTGGTTCACTCATATTTCTGAGTCTTTTACCTCCTTTAGTGTTCATTTTTGGATCATATAAACCCTTTATGCACAATTCTTGCGATTGCACTTGTGAGAATTCCGCCTACGGGCATTAGCTTAAGTTTTCTGGTCTACACGTTCTTTGTCATTTTTATGTGGATTCTGGAGTAGTGACTTTTGGCACTTATTGTCGGTGATTTTTTGTTTAGGTTATTGACGGTGCCATTGGGAATCATCACCTAAGCGCATGGTTCCGACAATGAGTCTTCCGACTCACGAAAAGTCAAGCATAAGAACCAAAGTAATGGATAAGCCAGCACTTGCTTAAAAAATATATACATGCTGGAAATAATTCTTGAGTAGCAGGACATACATCATTGTTTTCCGCCTTAAGTAAATACATAGTTTTTTCCGCATATGCATCACAAAGGAAACAAATATTACAGATTGTTTTTCATTCCTTTGGTGCAGGCGACTTGGAAGCAACGTCATCGGCAGTAGGAGAATCACCCTTGAAGTCAGCAGTGTGAAGAGACTCGGAGGAGCTTTGGTTGCCGCCATCGATGGTATTCATCAGCACGAAGACATTGACATCGACTAACTCGGCGACTCTGGTGTCATACCCCACGAGTGACGACAAGATGGATTCATGGTTAATCGCTTTGCCATTGTCATCCACGTCGGGAATGCCAGAGGTTACCGTGTCGATGTCGGCATCTTCATAGTGTGCCTTTACCATGGATAGCGCCATCCTTGCATCGGCCCGTGCACATGAAGCTTTCAAGCTTGTGATACGCTCGGGGGCTCGGCGCAGGATCTCCGAGAACTTCGTCACAGAGTCCGATGCCTTGATATTGATCTGGAGGGGCTTGGCAATCTCTTTGGCTTGCACAATGGCGGTGTTGATGAAGTTGCCGGCAAGAACCATGCATTCCTTTGCTGGAGGAGGCGATCGGGTTAAACCCATAGGAGCTGCAAATTCCGACAAAGGAGCACATGAGTTCAAAAGTTCAAAGTATCCAGACTACAGAAATCTAAGGCGGAGAAAACTTACTGAAAATGCTGGCCTCAGCTTGCCAGAGGGTATCCGCCAAGGAGTCCCATTCTTGTTGGACAAGCTTGTACGCCTCATGATGGTGTTCATTCTGCTCATCGGCAACTTTCTCTGATCTCTTAAAATCGAGATCTCCTCCTTCAAGCGGTTCATCTCCTCGGTGGCGGAATCCTGCAAGGCTTTCATCGATTCCTCATGCATTTTCAGCATGTCCTTCCTCTCCTCCTTGAGGATTTTGTTCTTGCTATCCAGCTGCTGAATATGCTTGGATTGCTCGACAATATCCTTGGCCTTGGCAACATATTCTACAAGTCGGAGAAAACAAACTACACAGTGACTACTCGGAGAATGTGGGCACAAAACCAAGTCGGAATGCAAAAAAGAAAACATACGCTTGCTCTTGGTGATCTGTTCCTTCAAGAAGGCAGTTTTACCCTTTTAGGCTTCCAAGTCCGCACGCATCTTCTGGTACTTGTCGTTGGCCATGCCCCTCCGAGCATTCTCGTTCTATGGAAAAAAGAAAAGTTAAACGTTGTTTGGTCTACTTGGAGCATCTAGCCGGAAAATTTCCACCTAGACGCTCGGGGGCTACAGCGAGAGTTTTTAACTTAGCAATATGCTTAGTCTTTCTTTAAGCATCTAGTCGAAACTAATTCAGTTTTCGATTAGAAGCTTGGGGGCTACAGTATAAAGTTTTTTACTCGGATATATGCTTAGCTTCTCTTTAAGCATCTAGTCGGAACTAATTTAGTCATAACTAGAGGCTTGGGGGCTACAGTATTGAAATTTATAAACACTGCGTATGCTACTCTTAAAGCATCTAGTCAGAATTATTCATTCCACCTATATGCTTGGGGGCTACAGTGAGAAGTTTTCTACCTTAGTTACTCTTAGAGCATTCATACGCAAAGACCTATGGTTTTCAGTCTAAATCCTCGGGGGCTACAATGGGATACTCCTATGAAATGAAAAAAGGCAAATAAAACTTACAAGTGCAATGATATTGAGGTTGGTAGCACTCTCGGCCAGCAGCTTGCCAAAGGATACGCTGTTTCCTTGCAAGATCTCTGCTTGACGGAGGAGCTCCTCGAGACCTCATGTCGGAGATGTCGGCGCCGCACCAGGAAATAGAGCAGTGCTACCCGGTGTAAGTGCCAGATAGACTATCTTCGGGAACTCTATGGGTTTCTGGGGGTGAGGATGCCGCCTTCGACAAAAGTACTAGCTTCCACCACCGCCTTACCACTACGGATGGCATCCTTAGTCGGAGCTTCAGCCATTTGGTGGGCGGGACTTTCCTGTGTCGTCTGCTCGCCGACAACAGCAAGCTCGGTAGAGGCACCTGAGTCTACTTCCATGGCGGAAGGGCCAGATGCTTCCTTAGCTTGTGAGCTTGTCGGAGCGGAGGAGGGCTTGACGGTAGGAGTGATAGGGGCGATGGAGGGAGATGCGTCGCGATGCAGCATGTCCTTGATGGTTCTAGAATCCCCCAATGTCTTGGAGGTCTACTTCAAGCTGGTCGTGGCTTTCTTACTGAAACGTGCAAAATGCAGAAGTACATGAATAAGACAGACAAATGGACAATGTAGGAGAGAAAGAAGCTTACACAAGTGGGGGTGATTTAGCAAAGCGGATCCCGGTAATCTTTCTTTTCTCCGCCTCCAGGGCGGCGGTAGTCTTTTTGGAGGCTCCACCCTTCGTCTTCTTCTTCTTGCCTCCGTCGGCAGCGTCAGAGGTGGAGCTCTTCCGCTTTCGTGCCACCAGAGCATCGTCGTTGGACACGACAGTGACTTCCTTCATATTTGGATCATAGGTTTAAGGAGCCATGCTGTCCTCATCTATGTCGCTAAGCTGTTAAGTGAAGAACTGCCGTGTTAGATGGGATGGTAATTGCTAGACGGAAGAACTGGAGTATATGTCATACACGGAAAATAATCAGTTACCTTTGGGCACTTGCTCTCTACGAACATGTCATAGGTGGTGGTAAAGCCACGCTTCTTGTCCTTCACCTTGACGATGTCCTTGAGGCGAAGCTTGACGAAATCGCTCGAGTAGTTGTGCACGGAGATGCGGAGGCTATCCCTTCTGTCGTTGGTATACTCATGCATCAGCTTCGAGCGGTGCTACAGAGGCTGGATTCACCTGATGAACCAGCACATGGTTAGGTCCAAGCCGGTCAAACCCGTCTCTACGAGCCACTTTATCCGCCTTATAGCGCGGGAAGCGTCGATGTCAGAGGGAAGGGAGGCCTGGGATCTCCATGTTTAGGCTTCGACGGCGGCTCCATCGACGAAGTCCTGGTACATTACTTCTTGGTTAGCCAGAGGGATATTTGGACCGTAGAAGTAAGTACGCTGCCAGTTCTTGAAGGACTCGTGGCCGATGATGTCAGGGAACCGCCGGCCAGGACGGATCTTGAAGCTAATGGTGCCACAATTTCTAAGTTCATCCTTGCTAGCCCTGGCTTCGTGCTTGACGGTGAAAAAATACATGAAGAGATCTAGCCTAGTCCTAATCTGTCACATCCCAAAATTTTCAAAATTTTGAAATGTGAAAAATAAATAAACAAAATAAATAAATGTTGAAATTTAGGGTGAAAAGAAATTTTTTGATTCCAAATGGAAACATCAAAACCCATCTTGAACAAACTTTGAATGAAAAGGGAATCAAACAAAATTTCAATCAAGTGAAATGCATTCATAAATAATGTATCTTGAAATTTAAACACTTGGAAAAGTTAAACCAGAACCCTAAAACCCTAATGGAATAAATCATTTCTAAGATCTCTCTAAGACTATGGATTTGATCCATATAAAAATTTGTCAACAAACATTTATAAATGATCAAGAGTGATAAATAATAATATTATAAAACCATAGAAATTGGTTTCACTCAATTTGGAGTCATAGATAAGAACTTATAAATTTATTAAGATAAAAGGAATTAATTTCCAAAGATAATAAATCCCTACCTTAAATCCATGCCAAATCTTGAGCAAATTTTGGATCACCAATTTTGGATCTTTAAATAAAAAGATATAGATTTTATAAGGTAAAGGAAGAAATAAATAAATAAGTAATATTTAAAAAAGTCAAATTAAATCTTGGCCAAACAAATGAGATGAAAGATTATCTATTAATAAAAAGAGTAAAGGATTATTTAAATAAAATCATAAGGATTTATTAATATCCAATTTTATTTAATAAAGACAATTCCCAATTTAAATGATCATTAAATCATGTTAAAGTATTTTAAATAATAATTCAAAGTGAATTATTTGCACTAAAGAATAAATAAAACCTACTTAAAAAGGTTTGGTAAAAGATTAGAATTCAAATAGAGTTTGAAAATATATTTAAATCTTATTTGAAATAAAGACAAATGTCTATTTTAAATAAATAATAGACCCTAAAAGAATAAAATAAATATTCTAAATTGGAATTTAGAATGTGTTAATAAACAGTATTAAAAATATACACAAAGTTTGGTAAAGGTTTGAATTGAAATGGTATTTGAATTATTTGAACAAAAACCAGAACAGAAAAGAAAAAAAGAAAAAGATTCAGTATAAAAAAAGGGAAACAAAGCTAGCCCAGAAACAGGCCCAGTTCAGCCCAAACTCGCAACCCACTTTCCCCTCTCCCCCGAAACGTTTTTCACTCGCGTTTGCACCCGCACGGTCACTGAACGAAGGACCCCACCTAACCCCCACTCACCTCGCTGACGAGCAGGACCCACTGGCCACCTCACCGTCATCAACCTCGCGACCTTTTCCCCCCATCACACCTCGCCGTTCTGCCGCGATTCAATCCTCATAAATTCGAGTAATTAGCAACGTTAATTCCTCCAGCGATGACGCACCCTTAAACTCCTACGCCCCCTCTCCATTTTCCCCTAGGCATCGCTCCCTCCCTGCCACCAGGCTGCCTCAATCGAGAGCTCGAACACCCTCGGCTCCGACGAACTCTCCGGCCGATTCTGGCAAAACCTTACCCTCCCCAGCCCTCTGGAGCATACTAGTTTGCTCGCCAACGTCTCCTGCATCTCCCGGTGCCACCCGCTTGGCCGCGCTCGCTCCACAACATCGGCAACAAACTCGCCCGAGCACCACCGTCGTCTGTGCCCACTCCGGTGACCCCTCCCTGTAAGTTCCGTCCACCCCTCTCCCTTTCGATGATGCTCCTGTGATCGCCACACTCTCCCGCATCTAACGCATCCTCTGGCATGCCATTTTATGCCATGTAGCGTCGACAACATCTATACCTGAGCGAGCCCGACACCGACGCCGTCTCCGATGAGCAATCACCATCGTTCCCGTGCGCCCCTTGAGTAGCTGAGACCACCTCGAGCTTCTCCTTGTCACGGCGAGTTTGGTAATGGTCCTCTCCCTCTCCCGCGCTTCCTGGTTCGTCGGCAACATCACCGTCTAAGCGCGCGCCGCCGTCCGCCGCCGCCAGTACATGGTCAGGTTGCTGTGGTCCGTTGGATCTTGATCGAAGGAGTAGGATTAGATTTTAATCGAAAGGGTATGTTTGATTCTGAGCCGTGCGATGCGCTTTAAATCCAACAGCGCACAGAGCGCGATCCGCGTGAACCGGTACGCGCCAGTAAGAAAGAGCCACGTGGCTAGTGATAGGATTTGTAAAATTCATAACTTTAAATCTACACGTCCAAATTTTGCAAATTTTATACCATTGGAATCAGGAAAACAAAACCTTTCCAACCATGCACTTTTTTTTAGTATTTTGCTTATGTAAAATTGGTTGTTTATGCAGAAACATATTTAGGCTTATTTTGAGTATAAAATTTATTCTAAAAATATTTTTAGGGTAAAATCTTTTGTAAATGGATTGTTTTGAACCTACTGACCCTAAGAACTAACTTGTAGATTTAATAGAGTATTTGGTGATACTAGGGAATAAATCTTTGAATAAAAGCATTTCTAGTTGAATAAAAATGTTGAATATGTTTTAAAAATGCTTTTTGAGCAAAACCTTTGGAAAATGATTTTATTTAAACTCTCTGACCCTCAACACCAAGTTTTGATATTTGAAAACATATTTGATGAACCTTAGTAAATTATTACTTTGCTAAAGGCATTTCTAGCAAATAAAAATATTGTTTGATTTAAAAATGGAATTTAGATGAAACCTTTTGCAAATGGATTAATATTAAACACTTTGACCATAAACACTAACATTTGTGTTTAAAAATATATTTGAGTAACACTACAAAATATTACTTTGATATAAATCATTTTAGCAAAACAAAAATGATTTAAATGGCCATTTTCACCAACTTGAATTTAAATGGTTTTACCACTTTTGTAAATGACCAATAGAAGCTTTAAAATGTTTAGAGCCTACTAGAAACCACTTTTCCAAATAAAACAATCTTTTGCATGCATTGCTTTGTTTTTATCATTTCATGTGGTGAATTGTTTGAATGATTAGTTTGAATATGTGCTTGCTTGATTGAATTGTAGTGAAATTTGAAGAGTGTGATATTTACAAGATCAAGGAGTGAACCAATATTCTCTACTAAAAAGGCAAGTGACACTATCATCCATGTCCTACTATTTTCATTACACTTAGTGGTATTTTTGTAGTATGCATGATAGGGCTACTATGTTACTATGCTATGCTATGTCCTATTAGGAAACCCTTCATACCTTCCTTAGTGAAAATATCATAGTTGTAGTATGCTTAGCCCTTCTATATACTTGGGGCGGAATACCATGCTATGAATATATGATGTGTTGGAAAAATATATGTTTTATATAATGAAACAAGTACTCAATGAACCACCTGGGTGGAATGAGGATACTCAATTTTGGACAAGGTGGAAACAAAGGGAACCATGTTTATATGGCTATCTTTTTGTATGTGAACTAGAAGAAAACCACCAAGGGACTTAGAGATTGAACATGTTTCTCATACAGTGGCTTCCGTGTACAGCCACATTCTAAATGGGCTCTGGCTTAGTCAACTACATAGCGAAAGACCCTTGCATTGGCATCTTCAGGTTAACTAGAATTATGTATTGGAAATATATCCTTACATTGGTGCCTGGTAGACAAGCTAGCATTGTGTATTGAGAGGACTTCTATGGAAATACTTCGTCACATTCTCGATCTGCCAGTACTCCATTTGGTGTGTACTTATCCAGCGGCCACTAGTGGCGTGAAGACGAGATTGTGTCATGTGGGTAAAGTGTACAACTTCTGCAAAAGATCAAAATTCTAAGTACTTAGCCATGTCCCCAGTTATGGGCAACTCTGAGCAAGTAAGGCCTGAAGCTATGGAAGATCTCGACATTCCAATTTCTCCAATTAAAACTTGATAGTGTTAACAAGGGATTAGAAGAACTTGGAGTTTCCCAAGGAGTTTAGAAAGATTGTCAAAAGATCAAAACCATTTTGAAAAGATAGGATAAACTATATTGCTTTCTGCAAATGAGCCTAAACCCTACTTAGCCAAATATGCATATATTGATAGGATCCAATTTATTTCCACATAGTAGTGAAACTTACCAATACAATTCAAATGTATTGACCCTTGTGGCTGTAACCTATATGTTGCAGGTTTGTTTGACATTAGTGAAGTGTGTTGATTAGGATTACAAGTCTACAACCAACATGATTGCCTGTGGCACTTTGAAGATAAAGGACTCCATGCTATATAGATATTTCTGCTGCATTGTAATGTGATAGCCAAATGAGCTATGTAAGATGTAATATAATATTTTATTCCTGGTTATAAAGTTGTATTATGACCTTTGTTTCTTGATATTACATCTTAACTATGGATGCTAGCTATTGATCCAGGGACTAGCATTGTAAACACATGGATCTCTACCTTATTAAAGGTTGGGACCTCTATAGATGGTATCAGAGCACCGTGTTGCCTGTAGGATTGTAACCCTAGGATTGGACAAAACTCCTTAGGAAAATAGGAATTGTTTTTGTTCCAAAACTTATGTACAAACAATCTTGTAAACTCTTTCCTCAACCTTTTTGGTTTTGATTCTACATCTCTTCCATTTCAACTTGATGGGCAAAACCTCCACCATGAACAAAGCCTCCACCATGACCAATGACTTCAACTTTAGTTTCACCAAGGACTTAAACTTAGACATCACTAAGGACTACAAGAGAGAACCAAGAGACATTAGATTGCCTACCAACTATCTAAGACATTGATGACATGTTAGTATATGGATCATACTGACCTATGTGGTATGACTATACTAGGTTGATTGTTTCCAGAAAAATTGTTGTTTCCTTCAACTCATGAGCTAAACTCATAAGTTGTTAAGTGAATAGTTGCTTGTTGATTGTTTGATTGAACTTGATTGTTTTGGGTGGTGTGTTAGAACTTCTTTAGATCTATCTATCATTACTTATCCCTATCAAACCAACAGATGCCTCCCCGTCGTGCCAACCCCAACCAAAACAACAACAACAACATCACTCCCGAGATGTAGTAGTTGATAACAGCTCAAGCTCAAATGATGCAGATGATGACGCGGTTTATGCAAAATCAGAATCAAAATAACAATAACAACAACAACAATCAGAATAATCCTCCAGCACTTGACATGCTCACCAGGTTTCTGAAACTAAGGCCTGCAAGGTTCTCTGGAACAACTGACCCAATGGTAGCCAATGACTGGTTACGTTCGGTGAACAAGGACTTAGTGACTGTTGGTTGCACCGACGAGGAAAAAGTTAGGTTTGCAGCATATCTGCTTGAAGGGCCAGCAGCAACATGGTGGGACAACTTTTAGATCACCACTCCCCTTGAGGATGTGACTTGGGATATTTTTGAGGATGGTTTCCGTACAGTTCACATCTCATCCGGAGTGATGAACTTGAAGAAAAAGGAATTCCACAATCTGAAACAACATCACCTCAGTGTGGCTGAGTACATTGAGGAGTTCAACAATCTGGCATGCTATGCACCGGATGAAGTTGATACAGATGCTAAGAGGAAAGATAAATTCCTCGAAGGACTTAATGATGAGTTGAACCTGCAGCTGTCTGTTGCCTATGTCCCAACTTATCAATCACTCTGTGACAAAGCCACCATCTTGGAAAACAAGATGAATCAAGTTGAGAAAAGAAAAAGGAAGCATAACCTCAAGTATCACTCAGGATCATCACAAAAGAAGCGTTCATTCAAAAAGAACAATGAAGATTCTGGACCACATCAGCATCACCACAACAACAATGGAAGTGATAATAATGGGAATGATATTGACAATGGAGATGACCTTGGTCAAAACCAACATGGCAATTTTAGGAAGAAAGACATTAGCCAGTTGTAGTGCTATAATTGTAAGGAACTTGGACACTATGCATCAGACTGTCCTGAGAAGAAAAATAAAAAGGACGCTAGAAACTCCAATGGAAATGACTCCAATGTGTCCCAAAAAGGACATGTGAAACACATATACATGTATGGAACCCTTGAAGAATTGGATGATGTAGATGACAGGAATTAGTTAACTCAACTAAGTCAAATAAGGATTCCTTGTTGGATATCAGTTAATGAACCCATAGTCAAGTGAACCATCAATGTAACCCTATAAGACTTTCTTTTAAGGGTGGTAGTACCCTAGTTGTCTTCAAGCCAACTTGTAACCCTAGCCTTCCCAAATCTCGGCATGAGATTTCTTTTAAGGGTGGTAGCCTGTCACATCCCAAAATTTTCCAAATTTTGAAATGTGAAAAATAAATAAATGTTGAAATTTAGGGTGAAAAGAAACTTTTTGATTCCAAATGGAAACATCAAAACCCATATTGAACAAACTTTGAATGAAAAGGGAATCAAACAAAATTTCAATCAAGTGAAATGCATTCATCAATAATGTATCTTCAAATTTAAACACTTGGAAAAGTTAAACTAGAACCCTAAAACCCTAATGGAATAAATCATTTCCAAGATCTCTCTAAGACTATGGATTTGATCCATATAAAAATTTGTCAACAAACATTTATAAATGATCAAGAATGATAAATAAGAATATTATAAAACCATAGAAATTGGTTTCACTCAATTTGGAGTCATAGATAAGAACTTATAAATTTATTAAGATAAAAGGAATTAATTTCCAAAGATAATAAATCCCTACCTTAAATCCATGCCAAATCTTGAGAAAATAAATTCTAAAGGAATTTAAAAAGATAAACAAATATTAAATAAGGTTATGCAAATTGGAATCACCAATTTTGGATCTTTAAATAAAAAGATATGGATTTTATAAGGCAAAGGAAGAAATAAATAAATAAGGAATATTTAAAAAAGTCAAATTAAATCTTGGCCAAACAAATGAGATGAAAGATTATTTATTAATAAAAAGAGTAATGGATTATTTAAATAAAATCATAAGGATTTATTAATATCCAATTTTATTTAATAAAGACAATTCCCAATTTAAATGATCATTAAATCATGTTAAAGTATTTTAAATAATAATTCAAAGTGAATTATTTGCACTAAAGAATAAATAAAACCTACTAAAAAGGTTTGGTAAAAGATTAGAATTCAAAAAGAGAGTTTGAAAATATATTTAAATCTTATTTGAAATAAAGACAAATGTCTATTTTAAATAATAATAGACCCTAAAAGAATAAAAGAAATATTCTAAATTGGACTTTAGAATGTGTTAATAAACAGTATTAAAAATATACACAAATTTTGGTAAAGGTTTGAATTCAAATGGTATTTGAATTATTTGAACAAAAACCAAAACAGAAAAGGAAAAAAGAAAAAGATTCAGTATAAAAAAAGGGAAACAAAGCCAGCCCAGAAACAGGCCCAGTCCAGCCCAAACTCGCAGCTCACTTTCCCCTCTCCCCCGAAACGTTTTTCACTCGCGTTCGCACCCGCATGGTCACTGAACGAAGGACCCCACCTAACCCCCACTCACCTCGCTGATGAGCAGGACCCACTGGCCACCTCACCGTCATCAACCTCGCGACCGTTTCCCCCATCACACCTCGCCGTTCTGCCGCGATTCAATCCTCGTAAATTCGAGTAATTGGCGATGTTAATTCCTCCAGCGATGACGCACCCTTAAACGCCTATGCCCCTCTCCATTTTCCCCTAGGCATCGCTCCCTCTCTGCCACCAGGCTGCCTCAATCGAGAGCTCGAACACCCTCGGCTCCGACGAACTCTCCGGCCGATTCCTGTGAAACCACACCCTCCCCAACCCTCTGGAGCATACTAGTTTGCTCACCAACGTCTCATGCATCTCCCGGTGCCACCCGCTTGGCCGCGCTCGCTCCATAGCGTCGGCAACAAACTCGCCCGAGCACCACCGTCGTCTGTGCCCACTCCGGCGACCCCTCCCCGTAAGTTCCGTCCACCCCTCTCCCTTTTGATGATGCTCCCGTGATCGCCACACTCTCCCGCATGTAATGCATCCTCTGGCGTGCCATTTTATGCCATGTAGCATCGACAACATCTACACCTGAGCGAGCCCGACGCCGACGCCGTCTCCGACGAGCAATCACCGCCGTTCCCGTGCGCCCCTCGAGTAGCTGAGACTACCTCGAGCTTCTCCTTGTCATGGCGAGTTCGGTAATGGTCCTCTCCCTCTCCCGCGCTTCCTGGTTTGTCGGCAACATCACCGTCTGAGCGCGCGCCGCCAGTACATGGTCAGGTTGCTGTGGTCCGTTGGATCTTGATCGAAGGAGTAGGATTAGATTTTAATCGAAAGGGTACATTTGATTCTGAGCCGTGCGATGCGCTTTAAATCCAACAGCGCACAGAGCGTGATCCGCGCGAACCGGTACGCGCCAGTAAGAAAGAGCCACGTGGCCAGTGATTGATTTAAAAACAGAAATTTGATTTATTAGATGATAGGATTTGTAAAATTCATAACTTTAAATCTACATGTCCAAATTTTGCAAATTTTATACCATTGGAATCAGGAAAACAAAACCTTTCCAACCATGCACTTTTTTAGTATTTTGCTTATGTAAAATTGGTTGTTTATGCAGAAACATATTTAGGCTTATTTTGAGTATAAAATTTATTCTAAAAATATTTTTAGGGTAAAATCTTTTGTAAATGGATTGTTTTGAACTTACTGACCCTAAGAACTAACTTGTAGATTTAAAAGAGTATTTGGTGATACTAGGGAATAAATCTTTGAATAAAAGCATTTCTAGTTGAATAAAAATGTTGAATATGTTTTAAAAATGCTTTTTGAGTAAAACCTTTGGAAAATGATTTGATTTAAACTCTCTAACCCTAAACACCAAGTTTTGATATTTGAAAACATATTTGATGAACCTTAGTAAATTATTACTTTGTTAAAGGCATTTCTAGCAAATAAAAATATTGTTTGATTTAAAAATGGAATTTAGATGAAACCTTTTGCAAATGGATTAATATTAAACACTTTGACCATAAACACTAACATTTGTGTTTAAAAATATATTTGAGTAACACTACAAAATATTACTTTGATATAAATCATTTTAGCAAAACAAAAATGATTTAAATGGCCATTTTCACCAACTTGAATGGTTTTACCACTTTTGTAAGTGACCAATAGAAGCTTTAAAATGTTTAGAGCCTACTAGAAACCACTTTTCCAAATAAAACAATCTTTTGCCTGCATTGCTTTGTTTTTATCATTTCATGTGGTGAATTGTTTGAATGATTAGTTTGAATATGTGCTTGCTTTATTGAATTGTAGTGAAATTTGAGTGTGATATTTACAAGATCAAGGAGTGAACCAATATTATCTACTAAAAAGGCAAGTGACACTATCATCCATTTCCTACTATTTTCATTACACTTAGTGGTATTTTTGTAGTATGCATGATGGGGCTACTATGTTACTATGCTATGCTATGTCCTATTAGGAAACCCTTCATACCTTCCTTAGTGAAATATCATAGTTGTAGTATGCTTAGACATGCTATATACTTGGGGTGGAATACCATGATATGAATATATGATGTGTTGGAAAAATATATGTTTTATATAATAAAACAAGTACTCAATGAACCACCTGGGTGGAATGAGGATACTCAATTTTGGACAAGGTGGCAACAAAGGGAACCATGTTTATATGGCTATGTTTTTGTATGTGCAATAGAAGAAAACCACCTAGGGACTTAGAGATTGAACATGTTTCTCGTACAGTGGCTTCCGTGTATAGCCACATGCTAAATGGGCTCTGGCTTAGTCAACTACATAGTGGAAGACCCTTGCATTGGCATCTTCAGGTTAACTAGAATTATGTATTGGAAATATATCCTTACATTGGTGCCTGGTAGACAAGCTAGCATTGTGTATTGGGAGGACTTCTATGGAAAGACTTTGTCACATTCTCGATCTGCCGGTATTCCATTTGGTGTGTACTTATCCAGCGGCCACTGGTGGCGTCAAGACGAGATTGTGTCATGTGGGTAAAGTGTACAACTTCCGCAGAAGATCAAAATTCTAAGTACTTAGCCATGTCACCTGTTATGGACAACTCTAAGAAACTAAGGCCTGAAGCTATGGAAGATCTCGACATTCCAATTTCTCCAAGTAAAACTTGATGTTGTCAACAAGGGATTAGAAGCACTTGGAGTTTTCCAAGGAGTTCAGAAAGATTGTCAAAAGATCAAAACCATTTTGAAAATATAGGATAAACTATATTGCTTTCTGCAAATGAGCCTAAACCCTACTTAGCCAAATATGCATATATTGATAGGATACAATTTATTTCCACATAGTAGTGAAACTTGCCAATACAATTCAAATGTATTGACCCTTGTGGCTGTAACCTATATGTTGTAGGTTTGTTTGACGTTAGTGAAGTGTGTTGATTAGGATTACAAGTCTACAACTAACATGATTGCCTGTGGAACTTTGAAGATGAAGGACTCCATGCTATATAGATATTTCCGCTGCATTGTAATGTGATAGCCAAATGAGCTATGTAAGATGTAATATAATATTTTATTCTTGGTTATAAAGTTGTATTATGACCTTTGTTTCTTGATATTACATCTTAACTGTGGATGCTAGCTATTGATCCAGGGACTAGTATTGTAAACACAGGGATCTCTACCTTATTAAAGGTTGGGACCTCTACATCCCTAGGTAACCCTCACAAAACGCCGCGTAATTTCTAAGAGCTATGATACTCTTGGGATCAAGATTTTGGGGTTGTACTCGGTAGTGGTTCAAGACGGCAAGGAAGAAGTTAGAGATGGGCAGGGAGATGCCGCGTACCAATTGGGCTTTGAGGTACACCTTTTCTCCGGCTTGGGGAGAAGGTGTGACCTCGCCGACCGGCGCCGCCCGCCAGGCGAGCCCCTCCATCGAGGGGAGGTAACCCTTGACGATAAACTCCTTGATGTCACGGTCCGTAATATCCAAACCGCGCCAATCGCCTTTGTGGGAGTCGCTGTCCTCCTCTAGCAGCTCCAGTGCTGCTGGATTATGGTCGCCGCCGGTGGACTCAACCAACGTAGAGACGGGGATGACCAGGCCCTCTGGGGGCATGATGACGGAGCTCGCCGGCTTCGCCATGGCTTCGCTCGACACCGCCATCGAGGGAGTAGAACTGCTGCTGGCCATTGCGAGTGTTTGGAGGTGACTGGCAAGATTGGAGCTAGGGTTTTTCGCGAATTACGCGGAGAGCTCTAGGGGGCGCTCACTGGAGTAAGAAGATGATGCAAAGAGAGAGTGAGGTGAAAAGTAAAATTTCCACCATAGTTACTATTTATGGTCTCCAGCGTCAAGATTTGTGCAGCTTAATTGGACAGTTGCCGTGTAGACGACGTGTGCGTGAACGTGTGCGGAAATTTCGCCACGTCCCAACCATCGCTGCCAACGGTTCGTATCGCTCGCGCGGGAAAATCGGACATGATTGTGTTCTCTGCATATGTGAGTTACGAGGCGTTGCTGACCTATGTCTACGTCACCCTAGCTGTCATAGGCAGGTGAACCATCACATCAGAAGATTCCGGCATGGACGGATCCAATCCGGCTACAGAAGAGTACGATGGAAGATTCAGCATTTATCCGACTTACATATGGAAAACGGAGAAAACCTTGCAGGGTTCTTTGGGAGGAATACAAGATATTGCTTGGCAATTTGCCGACATCCATCTAGACGGAACATTCATCATGAAGAGGCAAGACGGCGCAAGATCTCGGAGTTCTCCGGGGGCTACTGTTGGGGATATGCTATATGGGTATCCTCATAGCATGTCTCTTACCCGGATAACCCGGGTGGCCCACAGTTGGTAGCATGGCCCATGTCCTGCTGGGCGGCCCAGTTAGATGGATCGAGAAGGGAGGCCCATTCCGAATAAAGGAAGGCTACGGTGGAGTCACCAGCGTACCCGGAGCCTTGGAGTACAAGACAAGCTAGACTAGTCATAGTCAGTGTAGGACTCTGTAACCTGTCCGGCTAGGACTTTCCCTGTAACCCTAGGACCTAGCGACTATATAAGTCGGGCCTATAGGAGCCTTTAGGGCATAACTTGAGACAATCGAGTAGCGATTAGCATACACCTCGCACAGCGAACCTATCTCTGTAACTCGGCGTATCGCCATTATAGTGATTTATAGCAGGAGTAGGATTCCACCACCGTTGTGGGATCTGAACCTGGGTAAGCTGTGTTACCTCGTACCCGTCAACTGTCCGCCTTCCCCCACGTCTATAAACACGCACTATGAGGACCCCTCCATGGCATACTCGTCGGCAATACCATGACACCTACAGGTCACGAGCGAGTGTGTGGAGAGCATCAGAGGATGCACAAGACGATGGCGAGCCTGAAATAAACAATTAGAGAGCAAGGCGCGCATGTGGCTCACCGAATTTCGTCACCGGAGTTGTGCGCACCGCCGGGCGTTTGCAGTTGGAGTTGAAGGCGCGTTTCTGGGGTGCACGCAAGCAAGGGAAATGGTTTAGCGGATGCGCCTGGTGACGATGGATGCAAGGGTGCAGAGTAGAGGTGAGGGGGTGGTCGGAGCTTTACCAAATTGGTCGCCGGAGTTCGTCGGGGTCTGCGGCGGTGCGAGCTAGAATCAGGGCAGCCTGGGGGTGCTCGGTTGCGAGAAAATTAGGGGAAACAGAGAGGAGGCAGTGGCGGTTAAGAGGAGGGGGTCAGGGGGAATAATCATTCCGTTGAATTCGTGAATTTACGCAAATTCATTCGCAGTAGAAACAGTAGAGGGGGAAAACGGCTCTAGGCGTGGGGTTTAAGACAATGGCTATGGGGCAGGGTGGGTTCAGCTCGTTAGCGGGTGTGTGCAGAGAGGGGCGGGTGAGAAAATGATCTAGCGGGGGAGAGAAGAGAGGGAATGGCCCGGGTGGGCTCTTAGTGGGCTGGGGTTACTAGGCCGAGTTGGGTAGGTTAGTTTCTTCTTCTTCTTTTCTTCAAATGTTTTTCCTTTTCTTTTTCTGTTTTCTGCTTTTATTTAATACAATTTTATTTCAATTCCAATTTGATTCAAAACTTTGCCAACCTTTTTAGAATATTTTACACATAATATAAGTTGGTTATTTATTCCATTTTCAAATATTTTTCTTGATTTATTAATCATTTAAATTTTAGTGTTGCACATTGGCATTTATTTAAATAAAATTTGAATTTTGTTCATAAGTCCATATAATTTTATTTAAATAAAATTTTATTCTTTTATATTATTTAATAAACTTGTATTCCATTTACTTATGGATTTTAACCATGGTTTAAATTGTCTTTGCAATAATTCTTATTTCTTTCTTTCTTTCTTTGTCTTATAAAATTCCTATCTTTTTATTTATAGTTCCAAAAATAGTGATTCTAATTTGTATAATTATATTTAATATTTATTTGTCCTTTTAAATCCTTTTAGGATTACTTTGCTCATAATTTGGTATTGATTTTAGCTAGGAGCTTTATTAGCCTTGGGAATACTTTCTTTTATCTTATAAAAGTCATAAGTTTTTATCCATGGCTCCAAATGGAGTGAAATCAATTCCCATGGTTTTATAATATTTTTGTTTACCATTTTTGATCATTTAGAAATGTTGTTGCTAAATATTTATATGGGACGAAGCCATAGTCTTAGAGTGATCTTGAAGATGATTTCTATTATTAGGGTTTATGCTTTTGGTTTAACTTTTCCAAGTGTTCAATTCAAGATACATTTTATGCTTGAATGCGTTTGATCTTTTGAATATTTGTTTATTGTTTTATCATTCTAATTTTTTTCAAGTAAGGTTTGATGTTTCCATTTAGAGACAAAAAGTTTCTTTTCCCCCTAAATTTCAACATTTGTTTCTTTTGTTTGTTTATTTTTCACATGTCAAAATTTGGAAAACTTTATGTACACCATGCTATGTACAAGACCAGATGTGGCACATGCTATTAATTTGACTAGTAGATACCAATCTGATCCAGGGTCGGAACACTGGATAGCGGTCAAGAATATCATTAAGTACTTAAGAAGAAGTAAGGATATGTTTCTCGTGTACGGAGGTGAATAAGAGCTCGTCGCTAAGTGTTATGTCAATGCTAGCTTCAACACCGATCCGGATGACTCTAAGTCTCAATCCGGATACATATTTCTCATGAATGGAGGAGCGGTTAGTTGGAGGAGTTCCAAACAACCCGTGGTGGCGGGATCAACAACGGAGGCCGAATATGTTGCTGCTTCGGAAGCAGCTCAGGAAGCAGTTTGGATGAAGGAATTCATAACCGAACTAGGTGTTATTGCTAGCGCGTTGGACCCAATGGTGATCTATTGTGACAACAATGGAGCCATAGCCAATGCCAAAGAACCAAGGTCTCGCAAGAATTCCAAGCATATTAAGCGCTGGTTTCACTCCATCCGCGAGCATGTCAAGGATGGAGATATAAAGATTTTAAAGTACACACAGATCTCAATGTAGCAGATCCGTTGACTAAAACTCTCCCTAGAGAAAAACATGATCAACACCAGAACTCCATGGGTGTTAGATTTATCACTATGTAATTAGATTATTGTCTCTAGTGCAAGTGGGAGACTGAAGGGAATATGCCCTGAGAGGCAATAATAAAGTTGTTATTATGTATATTACAAGTATATGATAGATGTTTATTTTGCATCTATAATTGTATTAATACGGAAGCGTTAATACATGTGTGTTTAATAAACAAACAGAAAGTTCCTCGTTATGCCTCTCTTATAAACTAGCTCGTTGATTAACACGATGATCAAGGTTTCCTGATCATAGACATTGGATGTTGTTAATAACTAGGTCACAACATTATTGGAATGGTGTGATGAAAATTCATCCAAAGTATAGCATTACGATCAAAGTCATTGAGTTTATATTGCTATAACATCATACGAAGTAATCCTAATCCTTAGACCATGAGATCATGTCAATCACTAACACTGGAAGAGTATCTTGATAACATCAAACGTCACACCATAACAGGGTGATTATAAAGATGGGTTCAGTGCTACTAAAGTGTTATGTTGAGGCCCATGGATCAAGAGTGGAATTTGTTCATCCCGATGACGGATAGATATACTTTGGGCCCTCTCGGTGATATCACATTGGTTAGCTTGCAAACAAGTGATTTGATCACTAGAATGTTATATCACGGGAACAAGAAAAGAGTACATGTTAGTAACAAGATCAAACTAGGTATGAAGATACCTATAATCGAATCTTGGACATGTAGTATATCACGAGACAAAGGGATTAAGATTCTAGCATAAAAGGTTCTCATGATCACAAGAAAGTCATAGTTGAATGTGTGGGAGTCAGTATGGATCTCTAGGTCCCGCTTCTGATTATTGATCCGAGAGGGGTCTCGATCATGTACATATTATTCGCGAACCATAGGGTGACACACTTAAGAGACACCGACACCATTTGGAACAAATAGTTTCATGCTGAAAAGATTTACAAAGCATAGGAATTTATTTCACTAGACACCAAAACTGTTTCAGGTGAAATTGCCGAAAGTGTTTCTGCATGTGAAATGAAATACTAGAAAGGGGTTATATGTGAATGTTTGTCCATTAAAGTAATTGACAAAATTCTGAATAAATAAAAGGAGTTTTATTTAAATAGAGATTGCATTAAATTTGGTGGAAATTTAATGGGAATTTTGAGTGAGATTTTGAGTGGAGAAGTGAAGGGCCATATTTGTGAGTGGGAGCTCCACCCACATGAATGGAGGAGGGGAGGGGGCAGCCCCCATGCGCCGTCCACCCCCTTGGGGTGGCCCTCCCTCCTATATAAATCCCCCCTCTCACTCCTTCTCACTCACACCTCCTCGTGAAGGATCTCTCTCCCCCTCTAGTTTTTATTCCCCATGGTCTTGGACTAGCGAGATACATGTTCCCGGTGGCTTTTCAGCAAGAAAGAGTTGTTGCTTCCGCTCCATCGCTAGAGCGAGGAGGTGGAGGTTTCTCGGTGGCTCGGACGTGTGTGCGAGCACGGATGCGCCGCTGATTTGCGGTGCTAGGACTTCCTCTCGATCTTGAGATCGGCAAGCGTTTGTCTACATAATCCACGAGTACAACCTCGTTAAAATTTGTCGGTCTTCAATGGTATGTTCTCTATGGATGTATATCCGCCCGTTGCTTGTATCTAGTAGATAGATCTTGGTACATAGTTGTTCCCATCGTAGGAAAAAATTTGTTTTCTATGTTGTGAACCCTACATATAGTGTTTATGATATCTATTATGTTCAAATTGTATTGTTTGTACATTCAAAGAACTTATGACACTTTTTTTACTAGCCACTTTGCACTCGGTTTCCAGAAATTGTTTTCATTAATTTTATTATTTACTTAACAGAGAAAAAAATAGTCATCTTCTCTATAGATTTGTCAAATACGCATTTGTAGGATAAAAGAGCTGTAAATATCATAAAAATTCTACTCCCATGGAATGGAATTCATCAAATATTTAGGGTATCTTTGGACCACCATATTTAAAAGTGCAGGAATCAAAAGCACAAAGGAATTTTACAAATTTACATATGCAAAACAGAGAATTATAAAACACAATAAAACTAGAAGAAAGGCCAGGAACATCTCTATATTTTATGGAGCCCTAGGCGAAGCTACATGATGGGCCCTTAATGCTAATATATGTACTCATATCGAGATATATAAACATGTTTGTGTGTTTTCACTTGTAAAATATTAAAAGTTAACATTCAATATAAAAGTAGTATTACAATGCCATATTACAACAATAAGACTAAAAGAGTAGCAAAATATAACAAGTTGTATTCCCTACTAGTTTGATTACCTAAAATATGAACCAAATACATCGAAAATAATGCTTGGGTGCTTCACAATTTTTTTTTTTTGCATTTCTAGATGCAAAATCACCGAGGATAGTTTTAACATCAATGTTATCCAAGACATCCTTCCCAGTATAGCATGAGCAAGCGAGCCATCTAAGGCCATCTGCCCGAATGGCGTTTGTGGCCTTCTGATCTTCACTTTGACTTATCTCAACCGTGCAGTTTTAGGTATTGACCAATGTCTTACGAGCTGATCCCTCCCTTCCTAGCCCCCACCTCCACCCGCATCTCGATTCTGCTCCCCTCAACCCGAGCTCCCGCCCATCACAGCCCCTCCTCCGTCTCCCCCCAGCAACGTGCGCCCGCCCCTCCGCTCCCGAGCTCTCCCTATCACCTCTGCTCCCTCCGCCCCCTCCACTCACGATAACCTCTTTTCCCATCATCCCCTCCCCTCCGTAGCCAGTGTGCCCCCTTGCATGAAACCCTATCATGGGTTAAGCAAAAGCTATACAGGGTTGAGATGGCACATCCACGTCTGCTAATCATTTCCTCCGGCATCCCACCGATGGTCGGGACTCTGCCCCGGTGCCCCTCCTCCCCCACCGGACCATCTTTCCCTGGCAGCTCCTCCCCCATGGTCAAGATCCACTACTAGGTACCTCCATCACTCGCATGCGAGCTCCAAAATTCTGCTCCCCCACGTGCCGGCTGGAAGAGGAACGTGGGGGCGCCTGATGCCCGGCCTCCATGGCATTCGATCTTCAGGACATCATGTTCTATGAGATGAGGCTGCATGCTGTCGCATTGTGTTATGCTATCTCTTTCTGTCCCATTCAAGTTCTTGTTGAGTATGATAGAGACATGGACCTGAGCAGGTAGGAAGGAGGAGTTGCGGCGATGGTGTTTGGCTGGGAAGGGCATGCCATACTTCGATCTGGAGGGGATCAATGAGAAATATCATTAGGTTATCCGATTTGACTCCTCCCCCCTACTTATTTTTTGCAACTATTCTCAGTTGATCAACTCCTACATATTTGTAAGGAAGTATACTTAGGTTCGTATGGATATAGGTTTTAGCTTTTTGTACTAATGACACAGTCACAAATTGTATCTTTGTGCAGATGGATTGATATGCCTTCTCACCATTTCATGTCAACTTGCATTTTCTAGGACAAGGATATCCCAAGGTATTTGTTCCATAATTGAATTTTGTCTAATTTGTTGTGGAATCGTGGTGTGCATTAACTTCTAATTTTTGTGTTATCGTGGTGTGTGTGAATATGTGTTGAAGAACCTATGCTTTTATGGACCATATAGATGCTTTTGTATTGTTTTAAATTTTTCTCTAGCCGGTAAAACATGGCATTGAGAATTTTAGCAGGGAAAAGAAATGACCGAGATCAATTGGGCAGTTTGATCCTCATTACAGTCATATTACACTTTACTCTGTTGTAGTTCTCCTCCTCAACTGCGGCGACGAGCTACATCACCGCCTTCTCTCACATGACGAGGGTGATGAGCCCCACCTCTGACTGTCGTCTAAAGATGTCCATCGGCCACTTTGTGTGAGGTGATCAGGCGCTCTATCACCATTGTCCTATTGTTCTTCTTAGACATACAAATCTTAAGCTATAGACGTTCTTTGCATATCAATAACTAACTAATTTATTTTCCTTTGCTTCTCTCTTCTAAGTGCAAGTATTTGGAAGATGTGCAGTAAACAAGCGTTGGCTTAGAATATTGATGCATGCCATGACTCAGATTTTTTTGGTACAGGATCAGAATGCTAAAGAATTATGGAAGGTTGGTCATAGGAACTTCTAGAGCAATGGAAGAATGTCTAGAAATATTAGGGAGTTAGCCTAATTTGAACCTCGGTTCTGAAAATAAGTTTTGCTAGGTTGCATGTCTACGACACCTCTATAGCTAAACTTTTAATTCTCTTTGTTCTAGAGAAGCTGGAAAAACAAGTGTAGAAGTTGTTGAGTTTGCATTTTGATATTTGCACTTTGAGTTTGTGTTGTGATCTATATCCTGGTGGAAATACATGTGATGCCAAATAGATCCAAGGATGTATGGCATTGACCGATCTATTGTTTGCCTCTATATGTTTATGATGCAAACAGAACTGGAAAATATCTCTCTGATGTGATATTCTATATCAAGGTGCACCACGATTTTCATCAGAATAATTTGTATTCCTGCTCCCAACATAGTCTGCATGAACCTTGGCTTTGTTGTGACAATATATGTCTAGCAGGCACATAATGCCTTCTTATGATGTATAATGCTCTTCATCCTTACACTTATGATATATTTTAGGTTGGAGTGTGTGCGGTTGTAGGGGATGAATTGTCTCACTCATGGATGATCAAGGTGGTATGTTGGTGCATAAGGTTCCAATTATTTAATATTACTCCATTCACCATAATATAATCACTCTAGGTTGTAATTATAATTATATAAACGGCTATTAACTTTTTCAAATGTTGATGGTCTAATATATCAACGCCAAGGCCCGTTAATTCCTTTAGAATCTCACTATGACCCGCTCAACATAGCTAATCCAAATAATCACAGGCATCAACATAGAACATGAAAATACAGTAGGATTTTGGGTAAGTATTGCATAGCTCATGTTAGACTGCTCTTATATTTATATATGGTAGAGTACACATACAGGGGTAGGACACGGTATAGGGTTAGTGCAAGGACAGTTTATACA
This sequence comes from Avena sativa, assembly GCA_916181665.1. Taxonomy (NCBI): domain Eukaryota; kingdom Viridiplantae; phylum Streptophyta; class Magnoliopsida; order Poales; family Poaceae; genus Avena; species Avena sativa. The sequence goes on from OV702297.1 coordinate 126,296,769, forward strand.
GCCATCGTACCGTGTTCAACACATACACACATACATCTATAGACACAATACTTATAGTTTATCACCCTCCCTCAATCTCAACTGAACCATGCAGATTGAGATTGTGTTTACAAGAAGTAAACAAAGGTAATCGAAGAGCTTGGTGAATATATCCACTAGCTGATCCTTGGAGGAGATAAAACAATTTTGAAGCAACTTTTGAGCAACCCGGAGCTTGGTGAATATATCCACTAGCTGATCCTTGGAGGAGATAAAACAATTTTGAAGCAACTTTTGAGCAACCCGTTCTCGAACAAAATGAAAATCAACCTCAATATGCTTGGTACGAGCATGCAATACCGGGTTGGAAGAAAGGTACGTTGCTCCAATATTAGCACACCACAGAATAGGTGGACAACTCTGAGAAACTCCAAGTTCAGAAAGAATAGCTTGTATATAACTTCAGCATGAGCATTAGCAAGTTCCCTGTACTCATACTCTGTGCTGAAGCGAGAAACTACATCATGTTTTCTAGCACTCCAAGCCACAAGATTGCCACCATAAAAGACTGCAAACCCCCCCCCCCCCATTGATCGCCGGTCATCGGAATTACCAGCCCAATATGCATTTGAGAAAGCAGATAAAAGGTATGGATATGTAGTAGAGCATCGAAGAAGCAACCGATGAGTCAATGTAGCCTGAATATACCGTAAAATATGCTTGAACACCGACCAATGAGTATCTCGAGGAGCATGGAGGTACTAACACACTTTGTTCACTGCAAAGGATAAATCTGGGCGTGTCATGGTAAGATACTGTAGACCTCCAACAATACTGCGATAGCAAGTGGACTCGTCAGAAGATAGTAGGATACCATCAAAAGCTAAGAGCTTATCAGTAGACGCCATGGGCATAGAAATAGGAGTATAATTGAGCATCCCGGGTCGCTATAGTAACTCAGACACATACTTGTGATGGCTCATAAGGAGATCACCACGACCATGTGTATGTACCTAAATAACAAGGAAGTAATGTAGAGGGCAAAGATCCTTAAGATCAAAAGATGTACTAAGTTGAAGAACAAGGCCATCAACAGCAGTAGTAGAGGAGATCAACACAATGATATCATCCACATAAACAAGCAGGTAGAGGATGACACCAGACTGTCTCAAGATGAATAAGGAGGTATCGGCTGTAGAGGCACTAAAACCAAGGTCAGAAAGAACAGAACTCAACCGATCATGCCAAGTGCAAGGAGTTTGTTTTAACCCATATAGAGCTTTATCAAGGTGACAGAGATATCTAGAATTGGTGGGGTCCTCAAAACCAGGAGGTTGTCGCATGTATACCTCTTACTGAAGAACACCATGTAGAAAAGCATTCTGCATATCTAACTGACGAAGATGCCAACGTTGAGTAATAGCCATCAACAGTAACAGATGGATAGTAGTGGGTTTAACAACCGAGCTAAAGGTATCTTCATAATCTAGACCATATTGTTGCTTGAACCCCTTTGCTGCCAGCCATTCTTTATATCTCTCAATAGAACTGTCAGCCTTCTTTTTAATTTTGAAGACCCATTTGCAATCTATGATATTGACACTAGAACGAGGGGGAACCAGGCGTCATGTTTTGTTTTGCTGTAAAGTAGTAAATTAAGCCTCCATTGCAGCATGACAGTGCGGAGAAGAGAGGGCATCACGATGATCTTGAGGTTATGTATGGATAAGTGCAGCATCAGCAGGAGTACGTAACACACTCCAGGAAATTGTTCAATCTATGCGTTTCTTGGGCTGCCGAATTCCATGTTGTAGCCTGGTAGTAACACGAGGTCCAGGCGGTGCTGGAGAGGTCGGCCCATTAAACAGAGACTAGGCTACAATAAGCGGCAATGAAGACTGGACTGCATCATTCAATGATGCCGCTGTACTAGGCAATCGAGTCGTAGATGATTCTCATGCTAGTGAAGATGTGCTGACAAAACAAGTTGGTGTAGCTGATCCAGCAGCAATGGTGGATGCATGAATGCGATCAACATGCATCAGTGTAGCTGATCCATCACTGACACCTAATGCATGCATGCGATCAACATGCACATGATCAATGTGCGTGATGACTGCAAGTGCATAAATCAATTGTAGCTAGTTTTGAACTAAAGATATCGAACCCACAGAGAGCTATTTGTAAAGGTCTTAATGCCCCTCGTCACTATCTACCAAAGGATACTTGTAAGTTGCCTTTGATCTCAAGTAAAGAGTGTTTGAAAGGTTTTTGGTTGTGTGCAGAAATATAAATAAAACAATTAAAAGAAAGCAAGTAAAAAGTACGTATAAAAGCGTGGTGGAATGTAATAGGGCTAAAGTGTTCTCGGGGATGTAGGATACTCCTCTAGCATGGTGTTGTTATTATTAATAATTTAAGATAATATACTTCTTATGTCATGAGATGTGTGGAGAGAGCTCCATAATAAGATGTGCACTACAAGGCTCGTAGGAAGCCACTTTGTTGAGCCAAGAGACCACTTCGATGTCTAAGAGCAGTCACCCATACAGACCACCGCAATTAAGGGTTTCCCCGTGGATATCGTAATTAGCTTAGGGAGTCCGTATTTACTCCTCCTTTGACAGCGTAATTCACGAGCCGGCGCCAATCTGTCATGAGACTATTCCGAGTACGATCCCAAAGCACGTCCGAAGGATTTCTCCCTCCCTTTAATCCTGAAGGCAAATGGTATGTGGTCGACTTTCACATACCATCTAAAGAGAGATATCAAACACAAATCATAAATCTATCATAGACTGGCAAGTCATACAGACACAAGAATATATCATCTTTTTTGAAAATTCATAATAGTGCTAGGGTTTCTAAAAGTACAAAGGAAGTCACCTAGAGGGGGGTGAATAGGCTTTTAAAAATATTACGGTTTAGGCTCAAGTAAATGCGGAATAAAACTAACGTTTAATTTATTAAGCACAAAACCTAGCCACTAAGTTCACCTAAGTGCACCAACAACCTATGCTAAGCAATAAAATCAACAAGGTGATAGCAAGGTTAAATACTTCAAGCACGATGGCTATCACAATGTAAAGTGCATAAGTAAAGGGCTCATTTGAGAGATAATCGATGGACCCGGCGACGAAGATTTGTTTCCCTAAGTTCACTTCCAAAGAAGCTACGTCTCCATTGGAGAGGTGCGATGGCGTAATACTCTCCGAATTCCACAAATGGATCACCTCGATGTGTGGTGGCTCGATGATGACCAACGCCACACAAGGCCTCACCCGGATGCGAAAGCACGCAACTCACTGACGCCACAAAACGCTCACCCTATTCTCCCGAGTGCGCACCATAAAAGGCAGGCACTCGCTCCACTATGGGACTCTTGAGGTCGGTCACCGAACCCGTAAAATATTGGGGCTATATCCACAACTCAATTGGAGGCTCCCAACAACAAAGCCACAAAAGGCTACAACGCCACAAAAGGCCAACAAAGCCACAAAAGTCTACAAGACCACAAAAGGTCAACAAGACCACAAAAGGTCAACAAACCAACCACACAACCGTCTAGGGTTCCAAGAACCCAAGAGAAACAAGCCCACAAGCTTGAACTGACCGAATCTCCGAGGAGAACTCAACTATGCACCAAATGCAAGGGCAAGTCCTTCTCTCCCAAATTCCAACAAAGCTACAAAAGCTATTGGGGGAATAAGGGAGGAAGAACACAAGAGGAGAACTCAAACCTATGCACCAAATGCAAGGGCAAGTCCTTCTCTCCCAAAATCCAACAAAGCTACAAAAGCTATTGGGGGAATAAGGGAGGAAGAACACAAGAGGAGAGCTCAAAACTTTCCAAGATCTAGATCCTAATGATTCCTTCACAAAGAAGGGATTTGACTTGGGGGGTTGTAGATCTAGATCACCTCTCACTTTTCCCTCAAAAATATATAAGAATCATGGGAGGGAGAGAGAGTAAGAAATCTCAAATAGGTCAACAATGGTGGGCAAAAACGAGCTCAAAAGATGGGGAACCATTGGGGAAGAAGCCCCCCTTAAATATTACAAGGAAAAACTGACCGTTTGGGCCAGATTCGCGCAGCACCGGAACTTCCGGCCCCCCACCGGAACTTCCAGTAAATAGAAACACAAATTACTGAACCTTACCAGAACTTGGGTCGGAACTTGGGCCAGAACTTCCGCTCAAGCAAAAACGCAGGATAGCATTGCACAAAAACTTCAATAACTTGATTCCGGACTCCGTTTTTGATGATCTTGGGCTCGTTTTGAAGAAAATGAAAATATCTACAGGATTATGCAAAGAAACATCATAGTCCATCATGGAAGGATAAAACCAAATTGAGAAAGGTATGACCTCTCTAGAAGCGATGAACCGGTAAAACCTCCAAAACCCAAAACACAAGAAGTTGATCTTGGAAACTCCGATTGGGATTAAACCAATTTTGTTGGGAAGATAAAACCAAGTAGAACCCCAAAAAATGTGAAATATTGGATACCACCAAGGGAGAAAATATCAAGTATATATATGTGAGATATCTCCTAAAGTGTGGAGCCGGAAAAACCCGCACGATCAAGAATGCAATAAGATATGCAAGGAAAATCCTTATTTGATGAACTAGAGATTGTTATGATGATAACCACAATCTCTAGATCTTCTCATGGAGAATAAACAAATAACAACCAAGAAATATGATGCTATTAATGCAAAGGTTTGAGCTCTCTCCGAACGATGCGATCGAGACACCCACTTGAGAGCCCCTCTTGATAGTACGGCTATCTATCCTAAACCCGGTCTCCCAACAATACGAGATCGGCAAAAGAGAAGCCCTATCAATATCATACCTTTGCCTTGAGAAATCCACTTGAACTTGATGTAGAATGTCTTGTTCTTCTCATGTGGGAACACCTTTCTTGGTTGATCTTGCTTGATAAAGATGAGGACTTGCAAATTGATCCCCCATACTCCATGGGGAAACTTCTTCTTTGAAATTGTGTTCATCACTCCATGATCATGAGGATGGCAAGATTCAAGCATGAGGTATTCTAGAGATGGCGCATCTTGAGCTTGCCCTTCTTCATCCCTTCTTGAGGTTGATCCATCTTGATGCAACTCTTTGCACTTGTCTTGATCAACCTTCAAGCTCCTTCTTTCTTCATGATTCAACCTTGAGACCAACCCATGGCCCAAGCGATGCCAATGGACAAACCTACAAGTGAAACTCAATTTACATTTTAGTCCATAGAGATTGTCATTAATTACCAAAACTACACATGGGGGCATACATGCCCTTTCAGTTTCTCCATCTCCCCAAAAACAAAGGAACTACTCACACATGGAAGCAATCACCAACATCATCATAATCAAATGGATGGATGAATGTAATGAAATAGATCTAGTGCAAACCACAATTGGATTTGGAATTACAACAAGATCTAATGGATGAAGGATGAGAGTAATGGAGGTGATGTAGATGCAATGGTTAATAATGAAGGGGATGATGCGTTGTCCTCCACTGATCTGTGGATCAACAGGGATTTATCCTCAGCCAAGTTCCTCCTTTAGATCCCTTTCAGATGTGTTTTTTGTGGTTTTTTGTGGCTGTGAATGTCGGATCCCCCTGCCGTCTTTGCTAGGATAAAGTATTTGATGAGGTGGACCTGGCGACACATGGTATGGTCAGGCGATACCGGCAGGCCCCGCCCATACCGCTGGTCGTTACGGGCACTTGTTGCCTCTCTCTTGGTATTTTCCCAGGTGCGAAGGTAATTCCTCAAAATGACTTTTATCACTTAAAAATATCATATTATAGTATAATACGATAGCTTTAATTGATATGTTCATAATGTCCTGAGTGATTTGGGATCCTATTGAAATAAAGACAAAAGAGGCGCGCGAACGCAGTTAAATACAAATATCCCTACTCTATTTATGCAAAAACAGAAGGTAAAAATGCTTAAATTTTGGACTCATCAACTCCCCCAAGCTAGGCTCTTGCTCGTCCCTAAGCAAGATTATGGCTTATGAATAAGATCATCATGTTCATGAGGCATGATTCGTTACAATAAATGAGGCAAAAATTTGAAACAGGAGTACAACATCGGATGTAAAGAAACGTCAGGGGTATTCTCATACCCTTACACATTACATGACTTAGAGGCTTCCATACCTTCTTTAGTATTAATGAAATTATAAAAAGCTTCTAGTGATTTAACATATCATAGAATCATTGAGTTTAGAAATATTGAGTGCTTAGTTTAGTAATGAAGATTCATGATCACTCTTCTTTTCCTCTTGATTGATTTTTTATAGCTGCTTTCTCTCTTTTTCTTCTTTTGCACTTTGTCTAATCAAGCATAAATATCTTTTCTTTTCCCTCTTTTTTATTTTTATACAGCTATTTTATCATGCTCACTACTTTGATTGCTACAAGGGAAAACTCTTAATTATAATAGAATTTTCCCTTTTTATAACCTAATCAAAACTTTTATTGGTGTAGAAGTCCCTAAAAATCATGAAAGTTGTACAAGTATGATAATGATGAACCTAGTTCAATCATATAATATAATAATCAAGAATCATAACATGCTTCAAATATCATAAAGTCTCAAAACTCAATGGATATAAATCATCTCTCGAACAAGGGAAACTTGAAGTTGGTGCATCTAATGCAATCTTTGGAATTAAAGTCTAGATGCATGCGGAAAAGTAAACATGCTAAAAACTGTAAGATAGATTACAAGGCTCTCACAGATCCCCCCAAACTTGGAATCGAACTGGGTGTATCAAATAATTCATTGTGTGTGCTTACTCCTTCTTGGTAGTGAAGAAATCATCTTCTCCCTCTTCTTCATCCGCCCTGAGACTGCAGGAATGAGAAATACATGCAAATCGGGTGGACATCTCCATAATTCCAGCATGCAGCTCGGTGATTATCTTGCTTAGAGTCTTCCTGTCATCATCCATATCCATGATAATTTTGGTTAGGAGTTGTACTCTACCATCAATCATTGACCTTCCTTTCTAGGTATTTGCCCATCATACAGTAAGAGTCAACTCCTTCCCAATAGTTTCAACACAAGCTTTTGAAATTTTCTCCAGGCTCTCGATATTTTCTCGAATCTCATCGTGTTTTCCTTCTTTGCGAAAAGAAGATCCGGAAGGAGATTTGAGAGAAGATCTACGCAAATTGTACCTATAGGGGTTCGGTGGAATTTGTAACATCCCAAATTTCATCAAATTCAAAACCATGTTGTTGCATTCATATCCTCATGGCATTATTACTTTGTATAAATTTTTTCAAAACTAAACCCTAAATAAAACCATATTTAAACCCATTCTTATATTATATATATGGGGCAAGGTTTTATTTTTATTTTCAAAGACCTAAAATGATTTTGAGTGGTTAGATGTGTTTGACACACTTTTGGACACTAGGATCACAACACAAAAGTTTGGTGATGATTTGAATTCAAATGGATTTGAAATGGCCATTCAAATCTATTCTAGAAAATCAAAACAGAAAAAGAAAAAGAGAAAAGAAGGAAAAAATAATAGCAGCAAACCATTTGGCCCAGCAAGCCTAGCAGCAAACTAAGCCCACCCGGGGAACCCCTCTCCCTCTCTCTTTATCACCTGCGTGCACACCCTCCCTCTCACTGACCCGTGGCAACATTGCCATGTCAGCATCGTCGTCCCCAAACCACGCGCGACGACAGCGCCGCTAGCCGTTTTATCCCCATTCACTGTCGATTGATTCGCGGTGTAAATCCCATTGATTCTGTGTGTAATCCTCGCGCCTGCTCCGGCTACTTAACCCCCACCCCCTCGCGACCATTTCCCCAGCACTGCAAGCCCAAAGCGCCGCCAGGCTCTCGCAATTTCAGCTTGCACCGCCGTGTTATAGAACAACTCCGGCGAGCTATCGCGGTAAGCCTTGTGCCCCCCTCTGCCTCTCATTCATGCGAACGTGTTCGCCAAGTTCTTGCGCTGCTCCTAACACTTGTCGTTCATCCAATCTTGCCCCAGGTCGCCGTCCCCGTCAACCTCTACAAGCACCCGAGGCGTTGTTCAACTCCGGCGAGTAATTCTGGTAAAATCCGCATGCCCCTCGACCTCTAATTCACTCTACTGTGTTTGCCGTGACCTTGCGCACTTGCTAATGCCCACGGTTTGCCTTATCTCGTCCTAGGTCATCGCCTTTGTCTCTGGCAGTGAGCATCCGACGCTAGGACGAGCTCCGACGAAGTTTTCCGGCTGTGTCTATGCTCCCTTGTCCAAGCCACGCCCTCGTTGAGCTTACCGACCTCCCCATGAGTTCGGTAAGCATCAGCACACCCCTCCTAACACCCTAGCATCACTGTCGCGTCGCCTTCAGGCGCGTCGCCGCCGCCAGAGCCATTTCTGCCGCTAGGTTGTGGTCAGAGTAGTTTGAACCGTTAGATCTGCATCTGGTGGCTAGGATTAGATCACTTAATGAACCGTTATGATTAGATATGAGCCATAGGATTTCATTTAGATCTAACGGTGCAGAAGCATGATCTAGCGTGAAGTGATACGCGCCAATCATAACACGCCGCGTGTCACTGGTTTAGATTTAAAATCTAATTTTTGATCTATTAGTTATTCAAACTTGTAAATTCAATAACTTTTGATCTGTTTGTCCAAAAATTACAAATTTTATATCAATGAATTCAGAAAATTGAGCTATTGCAACTATGTCCTTTGTTTGGCCATTTGATTCTGTAAAATTAGGATTTTATGCATAAGCATTTGTTGGCCTATTTTGGCTATAAAAATTATTTAGAAAATTGTTTTAAAGTAAATTTTTGGTTTATTTAGACCTTAGAAAGGTTGATTTGTATTCATTACTGTTTAGTTTGTTGTGAAAAGTGTGACAAACCATCCATTTGCATTTTTCATGCATTCATATATATTTTTGTTTGTATATTGATTGTGAATTTTTTTGTATGAATTTATGTGTAGATTTTGTGGATTGTGGAGAGTGTGATTGTGAGGATTGTACCTATTCCCCCAACTACCAAGGCAAGTGATGCTTCATCTTTTTGTCCTACTACTTTATCTATGCACTAGTGATATTTTGAGTAGGATTTGGATGGGATTTTTCTAAGTATATGCTATGCTATGGTAAATCCAAAAACCCAAAAACCCTAAAGAATCTACCAGAAAGCCACGAAAAGTTCCATATCGCCGCCGCCACTGAAGGGGAGATTCGGGGGATAGAAAGTCTCTGTTCCGGCACCCTTCCGGGACGGGGAAGTGCCCCCGGATCCATCTCCATCGATCTCCACCACCATCTCCATCACCGTTGCTGATTCCCATGATGAGGAGGGAGTAGTTCTTCCTTAGGGCTAAGGGCTCTACCGGTAGCTATGTGTTCATCTCTCTCTCTATGCATGATCTTGTTGTGGTCATGAGCTTTGTAATCAAGTAGATCTACCTTGCTACTCAAGTGCTTCATTAGATCTCTGTTCTCCTCATGTGTGTGAAAGTGACAGCGTGCACGCCATGGTGGCACTTAGGTTTGAGTCTACATAAATACTCTTTGTTCTTTAATAGATTTATGCTTTTTCCCACGTGTGTGAAAGTGACAGCGTGCATACCGTGTGTGGCACTTTGGCTAGATTGAATATTTGTTATGAGTTATATTTGGAGTTGGATGTCTCTATGAAATTGTGATGTTTGTTGGAACCATCTAGCGCTCAAGGTGACAGTGTGGGGTTAGCTAGATTGGGGAAGGCGGACTTTGAGGAGTGCTGTTATAGCCCTACCATGGATTAGAGTGTCCAACCGGAGAGTAGTTAAGAGTAGTATCATTAAGAGAAGATATTTATATGAGAGAGTGTTCACTACTGAATGTATGATCCCTAGGCCTTGTTTCTAAACATTGAAACACCGTTTGCATCTAGATCTGTTGCATGTTTGCTTGCTTTAGTCTTTACCTCACTCACACACGTTACCCCATGTCAACAACAAGTCATAAGCTATTTTATAGCACCGTTACCACTTGTATTTCACTATCTCTTCGCCGAACTAGTGCACCTATACACCTTACAAGTGTATTAGGTGTGTTGGGGACACAAGAGACTTCTTGTATCTTGATTGCAGGGTTGCTTGAGAGGGATACCTTTGACCACTTCCTCCCTGAGTTCGATAAACCTTGGGTAATCCACTTAAGGGAATCTTGCTATTGTTCTACAAACCTCTGCACTTGGAGGCCCAACAACTGTCTACAAGAATAGAAGTGCGTAGACATCACTGCACGGTGGTAACATGAACATCGCCTTACAATGCCTTCAGCTGCAACTGACAGGCGCAGCCAGGATCTGGCTCAGCAGCCTGTCCTCCGCCTCCATCTGAAGCTGGGAAGAGCTGGCATACAGCTTCATATGCAACTTTAAGGGCACCAGCAAGAGGACAACCTCGATCGAGGAACTGAGAGCCTGCACCCAACGCACTGGCGAGTCCATTCGCTCGTACATACTACGCTGGTCCTATATCAAAAATTCTTCCGCGCACATCTCCGAACAAAGGACAATCGATGCCTTCAAGGATGTTGTCAAGCACCCAGATTTCATGGAAGAACTTGGGCGCGTCAAGCCCAAGACGCTCGACCACCTCATGGACATCGCCAATCGATGGGCAAATGGCGAGGATTCCGTCCACCGAATGCATTCGGATGACGAGGACGACTACGGCCGCAGGCGAGAGCGCCACAGCAAAAGAAGATCACGCGTCTATGACGATCGCGACGGAGTCGACATGGTCGCGGCTGGATAAGCCGACCGACGCAATGACGGCAACCGCAGCAGCAGATACCGTAGAGGCAACTACCGCGACGTAGGGTGACCCACGCAGATGTGGCAACATCGCAGCCGCGATGGTGAGCCTTCGACATACGAAAAGTTGTCTGGTCCCTACACCATCCACTTCTACATCGACAAACATGATGGCAAGAAGAAGACCAGCCACATGCTCAAGGACTGCCGCGAATTCCAGAAGCTCAGCGAGGGTCTCACCCAAATGCAGCGCCAGATCATGAACCCTGGATTTGGGCCCGCACCGGTACCACGTGACATAGCCCATGGGGCTCCGCCACCACCACCCGTTGGTCCGTCGAATCGAGTGATCGCACCAGCAACAAATAACGGTGCGGGCGGATACCCGCCGCCAAAAGGATCCCTGATGATCCAGAAGGGGCGCCCAACTAATAGGGTGCAGAAGAAAATCACTCGCCAAGTCAGCCTGGCCATGACCTCTCCACCAGCCATACCTGAGTACCTCAGCGTCTCGGAGTCCCGCATCACGTTTGATCATTCGGATCACCCACGCCAGATCCCTCGCCCAGGTCATGCTGCCCTGGTGCTCGAGGCGCAGATCGGGGGGTTCGAGATGAGCCGCATCTTCATGGACAGAGGCAGCAGCATAAATATGATGTTCGCTAGCACACTCGCGGCAATGCGGATCCCGCTGTGTAGCCTGGAACAATAAGACACAACGTTCCATGGAATAGTTCCAGGAAAGGGCATATACCCTCTGGGCAAGATCTGGCTCGACATCATCTTTGGCCAGCCCGAAAACTTTAGGCACGAGCGGCTAGAGTTCGAAGTGGTGGATTGGCCATCACAGTACCACGCCATCCTCGGCTACGTGGCATTCGCACGATTCCTGGCAGTAGCGCACTACGCGTACCTGCTACTGAAGATGCCAGGACCCAGGGGCGTTATCACCATCCAGGGAAGCTTCACCCTATCCGACCACTGCAACAAAGACTTCAACAGAATCTCCCAGTCGTTCGGCATGCAGGAGGAGCTCACGAGGCTCAGAGAGATGACAGACAACATGGCACCCCTATTCACCAGGCAAAACGCACCTGATATGTCATTCGACTCCATGGTCAACACAAAGAAGGTGCAGGTCCATCCAACGGACACCTCCAAGACAATGTTGATCGCCAATGACCTCAGTCCCGCATAGGAAAGCGTGTTCGTCAAATTCCTCCGTGAGCGCTGGGAAATTTTTGCCTGGTGTCCTGCGGACAAGCCAGGAGTTCCCAGGGAATTCGCTGAGCATGCACTCAATGTGTTCCCTGACGCGAAGCCAGTCAAGCAGTCGATCTAACGACTGTCCGAACCAAGAGCTGAAGCCATTGGAATCGAAGTCAATAGACTCCTTGATGCCAACTTCATCCGGGAAATCAAGGAGAGCGAGTGGATGGCCAACACCGTGCTAGTCCCCAAAAAGGACACGGACATCCTGCGGATGTGTGTGGACTTCACATCGTTCAACAAGTACTATCCCAAGGACCACTTCCCTTTACCGCAGATCGATCAAATCATCTATTCGGCTGCAGGATGCGAGAAACTCTCCTTCCTTGATGCTTACTCAGGCTACAACCAGATTCGGCTGAAGGTCGAAGATCAGGAAAAAACAGCGTTCATTATGCCGTTTGGAGTGTTCTGCTTCAACACCATGCCCTTCAGGCTAAAGTATGCAGGTGCTATATATCAGAGGTGCATGCAGGCGTGCCTGAAAAACCAGATTGGTCGCAACATCCAAGTCTATGTCGACGACATAGTAATTAAGACCAGGGAGGCCAAGACGCTGATCGACGATCTCCAAGAGACGTTCGACAACCTTGATCACTACAAGATCAAACTAAACCCAGAAAAGTGCTACTTCATCTCCCAGCGGGGGATTGAGGCGAATCCGAAGAAAATTAGGGCCATACTGGCCATGGAGAAGCCGAAGAACCTAAAAGGTGTCCAACTGCTGGTTGGACGGATCACGGTGTTGAGCAGATTCATTAGCCGGATGGGGGAGAAGGCCCTACCCTTCTACCAGCTACTGCGCAAGGCGGACAATTTTGAGTGGACGCCCGAAGAAGACGACGCATTCGAGGACCTCAAGCGGTTGCTCTCCACCTCACCTGTCTTGGTCACGCCAAAGGAACGAGAGCCTTTGCTGCTATACATCGCAGCTACGCATCAGGTGGTAAGCACCGTTCTCGTGGTCGAACGACCCGAAGATGGCAAGACCCACGGGGTCCAACGCCAAATCTACTACCTTAGCGAGGTACTGACCCCCAACAAAGCAGAGGTGCCCTCACTACCAGAAGCTCGCATACAACATATTCATGACGGCTCGTCAGCTGAGCCACTACTTCCAGGAGCATCAGATCATGGTCGTCAACGACGCCCCACTGTCCAACATCCTGAACAACCCCGAAGCCACGGGACGCGTAGCCCTATGGCGCATCGAGTTGTCCCCTCTAGACATAGTCTACGAGAGGCGCAAGGCCATCAAATCTCAGGTCCTCCCTGACTTTCTCGTCCACTGGATGGAACTCCAGCTGCCGAACACTCCGGACATGCCGCAATCATGGACGGTGCACTTCGATGGCTCCAAGCGCGAGGCTGGAGAAGGAGCCGGCGTCATACTGACGTCCCCTCAAGGCGACAAGATGAAATACGTCCTTCGAATGAAATTTCGCACCTCCAACAACGAGGCCGAATATGAGGCCCTCATCCACGGCATGAAGATGGACAAGATCTGCGGCGCCACGCGCCTCGTCATCTATGATGACTCGAATATTTTTGTCCAGCAGACGATGAACAAGTGCGACGCTCACAACGCCAAGATGATCGCGTATCGCGCGCTCTACAACTCACTCGAAGGGGACTTCGACAGCTGCGAGCTTTGGCACGTCGGAAGGGAAAGCAACAAAGAAGCCGATAGACTCGCCAACATCGAATCCACCAGGTGTGTTCCTCGAAAAAATCTGCGTACCCTCTATCAAGAGAAAATTCCCAAAAGGCTCAACCGAAGAAGCATAACACCCGGGTGCTGCGCTACCCGAAAGACAGGAAGGACCCGAAAAGCTTAACACCGAGGCCGAGCTAGTCAGCCTGATGCAGGTCATGGCAGTTGAAGAGACATGGACGCAGTCGTACCTTCGATACCTCATAAACAATGAACAGTGCGATGACCCGACAGATGCCCGACAAATATCTCGCCGATCAAAAGCCTTCACCATAATCAACGGCGAGCTGTACAAGCGCAGCATTTCGGGTGTGCTCCAACGGTGTGTCACCATCGGTGACGGAAAAAGCATCCTCCAGGACATCCACGAGGGTATCTGCGGCCACCACGCAGGCAGTCGTGCCCTAGTCGCCAAAGCTCCGCGAGCTGGGTTCTACTAGCCAACAACCATGAACGATGCCAAGAATGTCGTCCAGAGGTGCAATGCCTGTCAGAGATACGTGGACAAGCCGCACGCACCAGGATCCGAACTGAGGCCCATACTATTGGCTTGGCCCTTCGCCCAATGGGGCCTCGACATGATTGACAAACTGCCAAAGTCCTCGCCAGGAGGCCACGTCTTCCTCCTGGTCGCAGTCGACAAATTCACAAAGTGAATCGAGGCCATGCCCGTCACCAACCAAAGCGGCAAAACTGCTGTCAAGTTCTTCGAATCCATTGTTTACAGATTTGGCGTGCCTCACATCATCATCACGGACAACGGCTCGAACTTCATCTCGAAGGAATTTCAATCCTTTTGCGGGAACCTCGGCATCAACATATCCTATGCCTCGGTGGCGCACCCGCAAACCAACGGACAGGTCGAAAAGGCCAACGGCCTCATAGGGAACGACATCAAAAAGCGCCTGCTGTGCCCACTCGAAAGGCTTGCGGGATCCCTCTGTTCTTTGGAGCATGCGTACAACGCCAAACAGCTCAACCGGCTACACGCCCTTCTTCATGGTGCACGGAGCCGAAGCCGTGCTGCCTGCCGAGGTACGCCACAAGGCCCCACGGGTCATCGCCTACAGCGAAGCCGAATCATCGGCCGCACTCGAAGACGCCGTCGACACACTCAACGAGGCACGCGACATCGCCACTGCTCGCTCAACGATCTATCAACAGAGCCTCCGCAACTACCATAGCTGCTGGCTGCGTCCAAGGTCCTTTGTCGAAGGAGACCTCGTCCTGCAACTCAAGCAAGAATGTCCCAAAAAGCTCGAGTCACCCTGGAAAGGACCCTACATCGTCACCGAAGTCATCCCAGGTGGCACCTATCGCCTCATGGACGTCGCATCAGGAGTCAAATACTCCAACCCTTCGAACGTCGCGCAACTGCGACGCTTCTAGCCCTAGTTACCCTTTACTTTCAATAAGGCTACTCAGCCAAGGCTACTCAGCCGAACAATGTACATCTCCGTTTGATATGAATAAAAGATAAGTTCCTTGGCCCAAATACGTTTTCCTTTACATTATTTCTTGCTAAACACGTTCGGGGGCTACACCTCACCTCACGACTTCGTCGACTGAGAATAACGCATACAACCCAAGTAGCTGACCATGTCAGGCTAACGAAAGGGACATGCAAACTATAGAGCACCACGTGCCAATATACACATAACACTTTACAAAGGGCATTACAAGCCCAGTCGAATAAATAAAAAATTTACATTAAGTTTTCTCTACAGGATCTACCTATTCTGGAGCATCACATTCGCTCGCTACTCGAAAAGATCTACAATCTCTTCAGCATGCTACACCACAACCGCATAATGAGGGCGCATGTCCCATAGAGTGCTGTCCGGTCGAAGGGGCGGCCCAGTCGCCACCTCTGCGAGATTGACATCACGGCAATGCAGCCGAATGAGCGACAAGGCAGGCTTCACCCCAAAATTAGTTGGTGCCGCACCAACTCTTTGACGTGTCCTACATTCTGAAATTTCGCAAGAAGGCCCCAAAAGGTGGAAGGCGCAACATCCAAGGGGAACATGACGGACCAAATGGCCGCCAGAGAAGTCCTTGCCTGCCTAGGCACCCGAAGAACTTGGAGCACGCGATCTTGCAGCGTCGCAAGGAAGATGGCCCGATCGCAGTCCATCCAGAAGAAGCCACCAGCCTCCAGGTCCTGTTGCGTCAGGCAATTCATCCGAATCGCGACGCGCTCTTTCTCTTCCCTCGGAACTAGATTGACATCTGCACCAAGCACGGAATAAGATGGAATACAAATAGGGTGCACCCGAAAGAACAATTGGCTGTCAAAAACTTACATTGAAGTTGTTGACCCATCTGCCGCAACTCCCCAAGCAAGAACTCCTCCCTGGCCGTGGCTCGCTCAGCCTTGGACTTCCACACATCCGCGTGTCCTTGAATGCTAAGGATGTCCTTCTCCAAGCTTCGGACACGATCGCGAAGAAAAGCCAACTACGACGCATCATCCAAAGATGGTCGTGGCTCAGGAGTAGTCGGAGTGACAACCGGAACCTCACCCGAGGGACCCTAAAGGCAAATAAATCAAGCATGAACATCACAAGCATTTCTGGCAGCAACTCGAAAGACAAACTTATATACATCAATAAAGCCACCTCGTGGCATAGTTGGGTTTGTTCATCAACAAAAGGTTACAGAAGGAAGCAAAAGAGGAAACTACATCATCTAAATTTCAAAGGCCTAAGCTCCCGCATCCGGGGTGGCCTCGGAGCCAGACTGCCTGCTCTTGACCTCCTGCTGCTGCTTCGCCGCATAGTAAGCCAGGAGATCGATGAGCTTCGGCCCATAGCACTTACAGCGAGAAGAAAGGAGGGTGAAATCTACCTCAGAGCCATCTGCAGCCACCGGCATCCGGGACGTGATGTGCGGCAGGTGCAACTCATCCCCGGACGCCATCGCCATGGCCAATCCCATGGAAGGGCCAAGGCCCTTCTGCTTGCGCTTGTACTCCACCGAGGCCTCCTCTGACAGAGCATCCGCAAGGGCGTCGACGTCATCAAGGACAACGCCCTTGGGGACGACCTCCTTGTAGAAGCACGCGAGCACTTTCCTGGTCTTCTCCAAGGAACCCGCGGCGGTGGCGCAACAATCTTCGACCATAGCGGCAGCATCACCCAAAGCATCCCCATGCTCCAGCGCATCACGATCAAATGCGATGCCTGAAGCATCTGAAAGAAACAAGGAAAAAAACTCGAATGAGAAAGGACAAGCCGCAGTCGAAAGAACACAAGACCCAAACAAGACAAGGGAAACTCTCTAGAAATAGCTTTGACTGCAGCCATAAGCTTATCAGCCATCTCCTTCTCACGGGCGGTTGCTGCGGCCACGAGCTGCTGCTCGCGATCGGCAGCCTCCTTCTGCAGGCGCTCCTTGGCTTCAGCAGCATCAGCTACCCTCTTCTCCGCCTGGACGAGGCTCTTTTCGAGAGTGTTCAGCCTTCAGAGGGCATCATTGTTTTCATCTGCAATATGAAGCAATACAGGATTAATACAAGAAAAGCCATGGAACAGATGAACAAATACCAGGGTGAAAAACTCACGTACCTTGAAGCTGCTGCAGGTTCGCCTCCAGCGCTAGGTGATGCTGAATAAGGAGGTTGGAGCCATGCACAAAGGGCTACAGAGAAAACAGAAACACATGTCGATAAATAAAGGGCTCGGGGGCTCCCCTCAAAACGATCAACAACATCAAAACAAAATGGCCCCGGGGCTCCCCCCACGAAGTATGCAAGATAACGCTTACGTATTCAGGTGTGGACTCTGAAGGTTTGCGAGCGGTCTTCTGAGTCACGACTGCCCGAGCTTTTCGCTTTGAGGAGTTCGGTCCATCATCCTCAGAGTCGGCCACCACCTGGGGAATAGAAGTTGTTGTCTTAAATTCTGCCATAACTTCTTGAGTGTCCCCGCCAAGGGACTCCTCCGGAGAGTTGCTACAAGAAAAAATCAGATTAGCAACACATCGCGACCGCAAAGACAAACAATAAGGAAAAGGCCCAGACGAAGCAACTTACGATTCGATGTCCGATAAGTTGAAGACGGGAGCCGCCTTCTTCATCTTCTTCTTGGCCGGCGGCTACGAAGCCACCGCTCGAAGAGGCATAGCAGGAAAAGGTGCATACGACGCACCATCATACTCACCATGTTGCTCGAGGAACGACGGACCTCTTGGAGTTGGAAGGGTAGACGCATCCAAAGACTCGCTCCGGGTGCGCTTTCGGGTCCGCCCTTCACTCGCCTTGGGAGCATCCGAAGTAGGCGACTACGCCGGAGGAAGTTCAGACTCGAAATCCACAACTTCATTGTTCAGCGCAACTGGAAACTTCTCAGGCAGAGGGGGCATCATCCCAGCCACCTTGAGATCCTGCAAATCAAAGACGTAAAAGAACATGATTAGCGACACTAATCATAAGCAAATAGCACTCAAAAAAAGCACAACGCACATGACACAAGTCTCCACGTGAGGAACTGCATTTGCAGCACTGAAGGGGGCGGTCAAGGATTTCCCCGGGAGGTCCTCATCAGCCTTGTTCTTTAGCAGAGGCTGAAGGGCTCTGTCAAGATCACCCTTGGACAACTCCTCGGATGAGACCCTCGTCGAGTCGTTGTGGCTAGTATAGAGAAACATCGGATGTGCCCTCGCTTGGAGCGGCTGCACCTGACGCTTGAGGAAGGTGCAGATGATGTCCAAACCATTGACCTCTTTCCCAGCCACCATCTGGAGCGCCTTCACACGACGGTAGAGCTCCTCCACCTTCGCCATTTCACCCTCCAAGACGTGGTTCTTCCACGATCTCTTCGGGATGATCTTCTGAGAGGAGTCGAAAGGGGTGAAGCCAAAATCGTGTCCATCCACCTTGGCATCGCGGATGTAAAACCACTTCTTCCACCAGTACTGGATGGACTCGCACATAGAAAAGGAGAAGAAAATAAGAGAAGATCGAATAGAGATGATGCAGCCAACGAGTGGATAGACTTTGCCGGTGCCAGACTGCCTCTTCACAGAATAGAGCTTACGGAAGAGGCCAAAGTGCGGCTCGATACCGAGCTAGCACTCGCAAAGAGTGATGAAGCAGGCGATATGGAGGAGAGAATTGAGAGACAGATGATATAACTGAATCCCGTAAAAGAGAGGAGTCCACGAAGAAAATCATGAACAGGAAGAGATAGACCATGGATGACAAAGGCGTAAAACATGAGCCGAAACCCTTCGGGTGGTGTAACACCCTTTGAATCGACCCTATGCAAGTTTCAGCGATTCCCGCCAAACCCGCATAGAAACGATTCAAAGGTGCCCACCAGGCACTTTCGTGCGGGTGGAAAACGAAGTAATACCATTACACAATAGTCCATGATGGAACCCACAAAACAAATATATACGACAATGATTCCAAGAGTCAAGAATACAGATATACCATACAAAGATCCAAATCACCTTGAAAATGATACAACGTTCGACTACGGACAAGATGCAAATGGGGCTAAGAGCCCTAAAGAATAACCAATGGCATCCATAACCCTGGCCAGGCCAAGCCGGAAGGGTAACCCTGCTAACGACATCAATCTCAAAACCTGCTCAAACAAAAGGGGTGCCGACAAAGGGCAAAGGAAGAAGAGAGCGGTCAGTACTGAGGCCAGTACACGGCGAGACTAGAATTCGGCGGTCCTCGCCTACATAGGTATGATGGACTGAAGCGGCAGCGAAGCATGCACTAATAACCTATAGAGACTCGATACAACTGGCGGCTATCAGATAGGGATAAGAAAGACCTATTTTGATCCAACCTGAAACTATCACCAGGCATACCCATCTTGGTATTTCCCCCTCGAGACCAAACGAGGAAGTCAATCGAGGAACTCACACAGTTGGCAGTTTTATTCATTCCGTTATAGTTGCGTCAATTACTAGTCAGATATAGATAGCATGAGTCATCCTGATATAATAAGCAGTGGGCAGTTTTAGTTAACCATTCCATTGTAGTTGTAATACTTACTAGTCAGATACATATAGTATGAGGCATCCCAAAACCAGCAGTCGTTGGTACTTTTATTTAGCCATTCCATTGTAGTTGCAATACTTACTAATCATATGCAATGGTAACAGGTGAAAACCCAAACCAGCAATTGTGGGCACTTTTATTTAGCCATTCCATTATAGTGAAGCTGATTACTAGTCATTATAAAGTCAAATTTATAGCACTACTTTAGTTATAGTTGTCTATGATCGAGATACTGTGCTCCAAGTCGTCCATAACCGCGGGCACGGCTTTCAGAAAGTTTTACCCTGCAGGGGGGCACAAATAGCAACACATGCACGACCAACCTCGGAAAAACCAAATAAAAACCCAACGAGGCATCACGACAAAGAAATCGCAAGATTCATATAATATTTTAGGGGGCCACCCCACCAAGCTACCCGCTACGAAGTTGGCCGGCTCCGAGACAGACCCAGAGGTTTGTGACGACGGTTGTAAACGACTGGGAACCCGAAAGTGTGACTGGGCTTGTCGATACCGCGAAAATGTGGCACGGGGTTCCAAAACAGTACAGGTGCTCCACGCGCAATCATAAATAAAGCACTAAAGCATGGCATAAGTACATGATAGTAATAAATCCCCAAACTACTTTGTGGCCCCAAGAAATAAGATATGACTCAAGCTCATGCTAAGGGGATTCATGGGCCCACATGCGGATAGTGCGAATATTCAAGGAACAGGTATCAAGTACTCGGGGTCCTACGGGACACAAGTGGATGGTTAAAAACCAAATAACATCTATTGCCCACATGTTCCTCTGCATTATTTACTTACTTCAATTTTAATTATTAAACGGTAATTAAAGTTATAATCATCTCCAACATTAAACATGCGGCATTACTCCAACAACTGGGGAACATCGACGGCGCGACGCAACACCTACGCAAGCAACTACGACTCGCAAGGCTGACAGTCTACCAAACAACAGGTAATAGGATGTGTCCAAGGAAATTTAATGGCTGCAAGGGATATCACGGGTACGAAAACTAGAGCATCGCATCACAGATGTCAATAGATCAACAGGAGGAAATAAAGACTATAAAAGTAAGATAGGTAGAAAGGGGGAGAATGCTCGCCTGAAAACATTGCCGAATGTTCATCCGAGGATCGGGTCGACACTCGCATCAACTCATCGGCCTAATCCGTGAAGAAGCAAAGCACTAGAACAAACACCGTATGCACTATTTAATACTACGGCAAAAGATCGGGCATGATGCATGTATGATGTATGACATGGCAAAGGTGCGATGCAATTAGGCAATATTAAGCAGAACCGGGGTCCCGACATTTAATTAGATGGTTCATGTTGTTTAGATATCCCGTAATTTAAACGTTGTCTTAACATGGCAAAATATAGCATCGGTTCGCTACACAAATTTAAATGGAGCCATTATTAGACTAGATTTTCCCGCATATAGACTCCATATTTAATTATGAGGTGAATCGGCATAAGGCCCCCAAACCACATGATATGAGTGCAAGCATGAACATTTTTTGTAAAATAGGGCTTCGAGAAAAGGGGTCACACATAGGGGTTCGACGATCTTGAGGGTTTCGGGGGGCGATGGGTTTGTGCTTCGAATCCGAGGATGGGGTTCCAAAATCCGCGAGGGAAACCTTGCCAGAGTGCTTGTTGTTCCGTGATGAAGACCTCAGCGTTCCGTGTTGTCGACCATCAGGTTCGAGGATCTCAACTTGGCAGACACCGCCGGGACAAGATGAACTTGACTTGCAAAACACAAGAAGAGAAGTCTTCACTAAATGAGCTTCAGCACATCACTGTATCATCAGTAACTGGGAGTTACCATCTTCACATCCACTTGCCTAAGAACCTAGCGAGAGCCAGAGGTACAGAGCACAAACTCAAATAGGTGAGAAAGGGGAACAATAAGGTGGAGTCTTGTGGACAACACAAACGGGCCTGTGGCGGAGGCGTGGTACAGGGTCGGATGGCCGCATCGTAGAGGGAACCGAAGCCGACGTGCAGGGGTAGCGAGGAAGACAGCGCTAGGCGAGACGAGGCTCAACGGCAATAAGATGGAGAGGTGGCCGGGCACAGGGAAGCATCTATGGCCGAGGAGGGAGTCGCGGTGGCGGAGCTTGAGAGGCGGCGGGGCTCGCGGGGCGCTGAATGGGGCTAGCTTGCTGATGGGGCGAGCTCCCCGGCGGCGGTAGCATGGGGTTCGACGCTGGCCGGAGGCGACAAGGTGTAGGCGGCGTCGAGGAGGGCACGCGTGGGGGTTGACGACCTCTGCTCGAGGGGACCGACAGGGTCATGGCCAACGGAGAAGGGCGCCGTCAGGGAGACAGAGGAGGAGGGCGACTGGAGGCGGGGACTTGGCGCTGGCGGCGCGAGAGGGAGGCATGCGAGGGACGGGGATTGCGACGAGGGTGGGGCCACGGTTGCGAAAACGGAGGGGAGGAGCGGGGGTTGCGAGAGGAAACTCTTCGGGTAGGTGGGGTTTGACCAGAAAGGCGGCCGCGGGATTCCAGGTGGGGCCGGGTGAGAGAATTATGGGAGAGAGAGAGAGCTGGCGGGGTGGTGGGTGTGTGCGGCTGCACGGAGGAGGGTGGCAGCTGGCGGCGGCGACAGGGAGTGGGACTAGGGTTTAGGGGTTGAGGTAGATAGGATTTGGAGGTGGCTGGCTGGGCTTTTGGGCCTGGCTGGCTGCCTCCTAACAGAAATAATGCAGAAGTTTTATTATTATTTTAGAAGATTTTTTGTAAACTGTTTTTAGACATATAAAATATTCAGGAAAACTTGAGGTTTGTATTTTTAAATAAAGAGGGGGAGTAATGTCAAAACAAAGATATGGTTTTAGCAAAATGTTTTTAGGCAAAGGTATGCATGATGATGTCATGATGATGCACATAATAAAACAACTGCGATTTTGTAATAGTGGTTTTACCCGGGGTGCTACAGGTGGGTGTAGGATTACCTCGTCGCCGGGGAGGATGGCGTCCAACTTGTTCTGGGGAATCAGCCTAGAATCGTGCAGCTTGCGCAAGTCCCCGTCGCGCATCTCCGTGCATCTCTATGCGCTTCCACCCGCCGTCAGTGGCGCGAGTCGTGGTGGCGATCTTCTTGACGCCGGCGGCGGCCCTTGACCCAGCTCCGGCAGCGGTCTTCTTGGTCTTGCCCATCTTGTAGCGGCGACGGTGGCGGTGTGCACGCAAGAAGGAAGATGGAAAACAGCGAAGACTATCCAGAGCGCAGTGAAGGGCAGCGAAGCTCGTGAAAATGGAGGCAATGGAGATGGACAAATGACAAAGGGTAAAAGAAAACTACTGTTTACTCACGGTATAAAAGGACAAAGATGACGCACATGATCCGTTGATCCAGAATCCCTAGCGCGCACCTCAAATGTAACCCTACACGTGTCAACACTACACCGAACTGTCGCCAGCACACCGTCCACTACGCGTGGAAATCGAGGAGACGCCGTAATTTTCGCCATGTCTGCGTGTGACTAGTCAACTTCAAGTCAGACGGTAGGACCCATGATCGTCTCGTTGCATCATCTCTGCTGCCGCAGACATTTGAGATCACCAATCGTCAGCACTGACATCACTCAAGGCAAAGCCAGGAACGGCTTGAAGTTTTTGGCTGATCAATCCAGTACTTACTCGAATCTACGATTCGAAAAAATACTCGGGGCTACTCCTATCAGGAGCGCTGGCCACGCACCTGAGAAATGACTAAGGTAACTACAACTCGCAAATATCTTCGGGTCCTACGTCGAGTCTGCGACTCCACTACAGACTCAGGGGCTACTCCCATAGGGAGCGTCAGTTGAGCATCCGAAAAAATTGTGTCCTTCGGACCTAAGATGAAAACGACTGAACTAAAGTCTCTGCTCGAGTCTACGACTCGAACAGACACTCGGGGGATACTCTCATAGGGAGCGCTGGTCGCGCACCCTATGAATTCTTCAACTACGATCCTTCGGATCAAATACGACAAAATCTTTTTGGAAACTTTTCACAAATCAACGCCAAGTGAGAAGCATTCTCCTTGGCCACCCGAAACACCTCCGCAGTGATAAAACTTCGGATGTTGTGTCTGTGACACAAAGATAAGCCCTACAGATATCATCTGATGGCCTGGTAATGCACCTGACTGCGCTCTGCCAGTAAACTTTCGTGTCAACAAACACGATGAAAATCCTAACGGACACTTTGGGTACATCACTTGAAAATCACTAGGATTCGACTCATGTAAGTCCACAAACGGCTTGAGTCGCATCACACCAGCAATTGTTCCAAATTCGAGTCCGGGGACTCGAGTTTGATTAAGATCATGTTGTTTTGTCCTATGATAGTTAGCTGGCCCTGATCCGTTGGGAGATTCAGGCACACGCATCAACAATCCCTATGAACTAAAACATTTTCTCTTTAAAATAATAGGCGCAAACTGCACCCGAAAGATTGAAGAGTCCTCAGCCGAATCTACGATTCGACTGAACACTCGGGGCTACGGACATGGATATACCCCACGGGTACATAACCTTGGTATACCTGGTCCAGTCCAAGGAAAGACCACGTCAAGACACGCGTCCCATGAAGACTTCGGGTGCCCAAGCCCATGATGTTTTCAACTCCTTGGAGGACAAGTCTAGATTAGATAGAATTCAAAGGGAACAAACCCTAATTTGTAACTGACTCGACGTAAGCCCGGGACCTGTCTATCTATATAAAGGCCAGGAG
This sequence comes from Avena sativa, assembly GCA_916181665.1. NCBI lineage: Eukaryota > Viridiplantae > Streptophyta > Magnoliopsida > Poales > Poaceae > Avena > Avena sativa. The sequence continues at coordinate 126,321,308 of OV702297.1, forward strand.
GGTACGGCGAGAAGGATCTCTTCGACCATCGCATACACACCTTCACGCCAGATTGCATCTACGCACCCCTGTAATCTTCGATTCCGCCATAATCAAGAGCAGACAAGCATGAGTAGGGTTTTCCCTCCAGGGGCCTGAACCCGGGTAAATCTCGTGTCCCGTGTTGCTTGTCTATTAATCATTCCGCGATCTCCAGCATCCCCATCTTCTCCAAATCCCAAATCCATAACAATGGGCATTGACGAAATCAACTCTCGTCAACTTCATTAAGCACTGTGTGTAAAGTAAACAATACAATTGTTCCATAAACAAAAGATTGTTGTTTTCTCCCTAGTGGCAACCTCATATCTACAACCTTAGAGATTTATGTCACTTCCCCATATTCAATAGAGGCATGAACCCACTATCGAGCATAAATACTCCCTCTTGGAGTCACTAGCATCTACTTGTCCAAGATAGCTACTAGAAATGGAGAGCATGCAAGATCTCAAACAACACATACATGATAGAATCAATAATCAATAAGACATGATAGAATCAATAATCAATCTGACATAGTAATCTCAATAACCACCGGATCCCCACAAACACAACATGTATGATTACAAATAGATGATCTTGATCATGAATGGAGCTCACAAGATCTAAACATGATAGCACAAAGGAGGAGAAACGACCATCTAGCTATTGTATGGACCCATAGTCCAAGAGTGAACTACTCACGCATCATACCGGAGGCTAGCATGGTGATGAAGAAGGCCTCCAGGATGATCTCTCCCCTTAGGCAGGGTGCCGGGAAGATCTTCAGATCCCCCGATCTAGGGACGATGGTGGCGGCTACGGACTGTTTCGTGGAGATCTGATCGAGTGCTTAGGGTTTTGGCATCAGGGGCTTATATAGGCAAAGAGGCGAGGCAGGAGGGTGGCCAGGGGCCCACACCCAGCCCAGGTGTGTCCCAAGGTGGGCCCGCGTGTGGGGGTGGGGGGGTGGCCACCCTGTGGATCCCCTCTAGTCGCCCTTCGGTCTCTCTGTTCTCCTCGGTGAAATATTGACTTTGTCTTTTGTCCTGTCCAATTCTGAGAATATTTCCTTACTAGCTTTTCTGAAACCAAAAACAGCAAAAAATTAGGCTACTGGCGCTGTCGCATCTTGTTAATTCCCAGAAAATGTATAAAAATACCTCAAAGTGTAGACAAAGCATAGAAAAGTGGATACTAAACAAGCATGGAACATCAAAAATTATAGATACGTTTATGATGTATCACTTCACCAAATGAAGTGGGAACTAATGATAACGATCATGAAGCTCCAAAAGAGAATACTACCAAACCTCGCAGGTCTAGCAGGACGCGTGCAGCTCCCGAGCTATATGGAAATCCTGTTATGAATTTCATGGTCGATGAAATTGATGACCCTGCGATATATGAAGAAGTGATGATGAGCCCGGATTCTAACAAATGGCTATAAACCATGAAATTCGAGATGGAATCCATGTACGAAAACCAAGTTTGGACCTTGGTGGACTTACCTCACAACCGAAAGGCCGTGGAGAATAAATGGATTTTCAAAAGGAAAATTGATGTTGATGGTAACATAACTTTCTATAAAGCTCGACTTGTCGCAAAAGGGTTTCGAAAAATTCAAGGAGTTGACTACGATGAGACATTATCTCTCGTAGTGATGCTAAAGTCAGTTAGGATTATGTTAGCAATTGCTACATATTTCGACTATGAGATATGGCAAATGGATGTCAAAACTGGATTCCTCAATGGCAACATTGAAGAAGAGTTGTACATGGTACAACCAAAGGGTTTTGTAGATCCTAAGAATGCTCACAAGGTATGCAAGCTTCCGTGATCCATCTATGGACTGAAGCAAGCATCCCGGAGTTGGAATATCCGCTTTGATGAGGTGATCAAAGAGTTTGGATTTATCCAAACTTATGGAGAGGCTTGTATTTACAAGAAAGTGAGTGGGAGCGATGTGGCATTTCTGATATTATATGTAGATGACATATTACTGATCGAAAATTATGTAGATCTTTTAAACAGTGTTAAAAGTTATATAAACAACAATTTTTCAATGAATGACCTAGGTGAAGCGTCATGCATATTAGGCATAAAGATCTATAGGGATAGATCTAGGCGCCTAATAGGGCTATCGCAAAGTACATACCTTGATAAGATTTTAAAGAAATTTAAAATGGACGGAAGTAAGAAAGGGTTCTTACCTATGTTCCAAGGGAAGACACTGAGTAAGACTCAAAGTCCGGCTACGGCGGAAGAAAGAGAGATAATGGACAAAGTCCCCTATGCTTCTGTAGAGGCCTGAACCCAATAAGGTACAAGTCCCTGTGTTTACAGTGCTAGTCCCTGGATCAAATAGCTAGCACCCACAGTTTAAGATGTAATATCATGAAACAAAGGTCATATTACAACTCATAACCAGGAATAAAATAGTTCATTACAACTTACATATCTCATATGGCTATATTATTACATAGAAGTAGATATAACTATAAAGCATGGAGTCCTTCATCTTCATGTGCCACAGGCAAACATGTTGGTTGTAGAATTGTAGTCCCTACTCAACAAACTTCACTAACATCAAATAAACCTGCAACATGATAAGTTATAGCCACAAGGGTCAATACATTTGAATTGTATTGGCAAGTGAAATCATATTGATATGGAGATCTAACATATACATGAATATATGGCTAAGTGGAATTTTGGTTGGCCTTTGCATAAAATAAGTTTTCCCCATCCTTTGTAAAATATTTTCTCTTTTTCAAAACATTTCATCACACATGGCACACTGGAATCACACCAGGTGCTTCCCTTGTTCACCCAACAAGTTTTATCTTAGAGAAATTGGGATGAGGAGATTCTTGATCATTTCAATGTCTTTGATGCTCAAAATGTCCATTACCGGGGACACGGCTAAGTACATAGGTTTTACCCTCTTGAGAGGTGGTGCACTTTCCCCACAAGACTCGACATGCATCGAGACGAGACTTTTCAGAAGCAATCCCTCAGACCACCATGGACGTGTTCCATCCTATCATCACTACCACCAACTGTCCATCTGGTTGAGTTCTTGCAACCTAGTTGGTCAGGGCAGAGCCCATATGCCATGTGGCTTCACTGGAAGCTTCTCAACACTAAACATCTCAAATCTCTTTGTTCCTGGGTGGCCATCCACAAGTGAGATACACCATGGTAAACCATATAAATGGGCCCTGGGTAACCACTCAACAAAAATCCATCCATGCAATTACCATTCCACCCAGGTGTTTTATTAACAAGTTGTTTTCTTAGTCAAAAACACATAGGCATAACTTTTCCATAATAACAAAACATGAATTCCCACCCTTGAGTTCTAATAGCTAGGCTAAGCATACTAGCATAACATGTCTCTTAACTTAGGAAAATTTCTACCAAGATATATTCTATAGGATCTCCCATAGCATAGCATAGAAATATACAAAATAGTCCCATCATGCATACTACAAAAACATCACTAATGCAATATTGAAAAGATAGGACTTTTGATGATAAAAGTATCACTTGCCTTTTTAGTAGAAAATCTAGGTACTCTCCTTGATCTTGCAATTGTCACACTCCTCAAAGTTCACTACATCAAAATCAAGCAAAAGAACACACTCAAAACTACAACACTAAAATTAACAAAACAAAAACAAGACAACAAAGAAATGCATGCAAGCATGCAAAAGGTTGTTTTACTGAAAAAGTGGTTTCTAACAAGGTTCTAACCATTTAAAAACACCTACTGGTCTTTTATAAAGGCGGAATCTCATTTGAAACCAAGTTAGTGAAAATAAGTCATTTAAATCATTTTTGTTTTACTAGAAATGCTTTTATTCAAAGGGATAATTTCTAGTGTCAACAAAATATATTTTAAATTTCAAGTGTTAGTGTTTATGGTCAAGGGTTCAAAACAAAACCATTTGTAAAAGTATTTACTCAAAAATAATTTTTAGAACAATTTTTATAGCAAAAATAGTCCTAAACAACTCTCTGCATAAAACTCTAATTTTTCAGAATCAAATTACCAAAGTAAGGCCATAGGTGAAAAGGTATCATTTTTCTTAATCCATTGATATAAAATTTGTAATTTTTGGACAAACAGATCAAAAGTTATTGATTTTACAAGTTTAAACATCTAATAGATAAATTCCTGGATTTTAAATCAAACACTCTGCCACGCGGCGTGTTCTGTTTGTCCTATACCGATTCGGTTGGATCGAGCGATGCAAGATGTTAGATTTAAGTGAGATCGCACGGGCCAGATCAACTGGTACCCCTTCGTTAAGTGATCTATCCTAGCCGCAGGATATCGATCCAGTGGATCACATTAGTTTGGCCAAGATCTGGCAGCGCTACTGGAGACGCGCGGCGGCGAAGCCTCTGGTGGCAGCGCACCGGCGATTCAGAGGGGTAAGGGGATATGCGAGGATGTTACCGTGGTCGCGGTGACGTGGCGATGCTCAAGGTGGTCGTGGGCGAGGCGGGGGAGCACGGGTGCGACGACAATTCCTCGTCGGAGTTGCGCGCTCCGTCGGGTGCTTGCAAATGTGTTGCGGCCGAGCCTACTATTGGGAATATGCTATATGGGTATCCTCATAGCATGTCTCTTATCCGGATAACCCGGGTGGCCCACAGTTGGTAGCATGGCCCATGGCCTGCTGGGCGGCCCAGTTAGATGGATCTAGAAGGGAGGCCCATGCCGAATAAAGGAAGGATACGATGGAGTCACCAGCGTACCCGGAGCCTTGGAGTACAAGACAAGCTAGACTAGTCATAGTCAGTGTAGGACTCTGTAACCTGTCCGGCTAGGACTTCTCCCTGTAACCCTAGGACCTGGCGACTATATAAGTCAGGCATATGGGAGCCTTTAGGGCATAACTTGAGACAATCGAGTAGCGATTAGCATACACCTTGCACAACGAACCTATCTTTGTAACTCGGTGTATCACCATTATAGTGATTTATAGCAGGAGTAGGATTCCACCACGGTTGTGGGATCTGAACTTGGGTAAGCTGTGTTACCTCGTACCCATCAACCGTCCGCCTTCCCCCACGTCTCTAAACACGCACTGTGAGGACCACTCCATGGCGTACTTGTCGGCAATACCATGACAGTTGGTGCCCACCGTGGGGCAAGAGGCGCTTCAGGCTCTTCAGCGGGCGAGGACCAAGATCTTCGCAGGAATCAGCGAAACCGTAGCCATCGGTCGCGTTCTCTTCTCCGGCAACGTTCTGATCGTCCCTACCGACGATTTCTGGATCCCGGCGAAGAGAAACCCTACGCGGTGTTCGATCGTTCCTATCGGAGACATCCACCTCTTCATCGGCGAAACTGACTCGGGCACTAGTTCCCTAGGAGTCGGAGGAGCATCAAGGCCCGCACGGACCGCCTACGGGCAGGATACGTTCACGGAAGGATCGATGTCGGATCTCTCTTCGGAGTTTGCCGACAAAGATCAGAAAAATTCAAGGCCCACCCAAACCGCCCTTGTGCAGGATATAACGGTGGAAGATCACTGCAAATCCGTCGGCCTTGCCCGTGCGTCTGGACAACAGAGATCCAAGTTCATCGGCGTGGTTACCATCTTCGATCTGGCGTTGCGTTTAGAGAGAGGGCGAAAACCCCGCGATTCGTTGCCAGGTGGCTCCGTATACGAGCCGATCTGGCCCACTACCCCAATGATGATGCTATGTATCACTTTATGGAAGGACTGGACCATGGCACGCTTCTCCGACATTCTCTAAGACGGCGGCAGGCTTCGGGGCGTCTCACTTTCGAAAATATGGTGAACATCGTCAACAGCTACGCGGAGGCCGACGGGGAAGCTCAGGAGGATCTTGTGCTCATTGGCAGAGCGCCGCCGCCTCAGCAACTGCCACCACCACCTCCAGTCATCATCGCTGTTGTTGCATCTCCACCCCCCATCATGGAGTAAGTCCTGGAACCCTCCGACTCTTTGATTGACGCGCTTTATGCCGACTTCAGTGCAGATTCAGAGGAGATAGATTTCAGTCCAGAAGAGCTAGACTCCGCCATGCAGGAGATGGAGGAGGAGTACACGCGCGACGAGCAAGCCAACAAAGCCATCGCGTCTCGAGAGGTGTTCGTCACCATTGGGACGGTGATGGATGAAGATCAACCTGGACAAGCTCCGCCTACAGAGCTGGACAAGGGGAAGGGGCCACTTATTGCTGCTGACGATGATCACGCAAAGGTCATGCCTCCTCCGCCTAACCCAATGCAATAGCCGCAGGAACTCGGCACCGGCCTGAGCAACAACAACACCGCAAACTTGTCGCCTCCGGCATCCATGTCTGCTGCCGCCCAAGTTACTCCGGCTGATAGAGTGATGTACGGCAACCTCCTCGTCGAGCCACTGACCGTCGCTCATATCCAGAACGTGACCCAGCTTGACGAGAAGCGCCAGCAGATGCTGGAGGAAGCACAGGACATTGCAGAGCAAGGCGCTAAGCTATATCGAGATCTGGTCAACATGCAGAAGTCCAAAGAGAAAGCTAGAGCAATGGAGGTCGAATACAAGGATCTGCTGCAGCAGCAGAAGGCCAAGAAAGCTTCAGCTCGCGTCATCAACGATCCTGGTGTACGGCGAAACCTAGGATGGGCTCCCTCGAAGAGCTTCTTGGGCTACGAAGTCAAGTATGTACCTAGGGAGCAAAACGAGGCGGCTGATCTGCTGTCTAAGCTTGGATCAGGGCGCAAATGAATTACGCCAGGGGTTTTCCTAGAGCATCTACGAGCACCATCCGTGAAGGGAGCCGACATCGACAACCCGGATATAGTTGACTCTTTCGTCCACATGGTGGCAAAGATCCCTCCGGCTTGGACAAAACCGTTCATGGAATATCTCCAAGACGGAACTTTGCCCGACGACGAAGTCAAAAGACGGCAAATAGTATGTCGAGCGAAGGGCTATACCATAATCAATGGACATCTCTACAAAAGGAGCACTACTGGTGTATACTTTAACTGTGTTTCCCAGCTAGAAGGTATTGAAATCCTACGCGAAATCCATCTCGGAGATTGCGGGCATCATGCCGTTCCTCGATCATTGGTCGCGAAAGTTTTCCGGCAAGGATTCTACTGGCTGAACGCGAAGGCGGATGCCGACAAGCTGGTTGAGACATGCATGGGATGACAGTATTATGCCCGACAACCACATGTTCCTGCTGAAGAGTTGTGAACAATACCAATAACTTGGTCGTTTGCAGTCTGGGGGCTAGACATGGTGGGACCGTTACAAATGACACCATGTGGGTTTACGCATCTGCTAGTAGCAGTTGATAAATTCACTAAATGGATAGAAGCTAAACCCATTAGAAAGCTTGATGGGGCAACCGCCCTCAGGTTTGTCCGAGATCTAGTGGTGAGATTTGGTCTCCCACATAGCATCATCACCGACAACGGCAGCAACTTGTCACTCTGAGAAGTGGAGGCTTATTGTTGGGAGAAGGGCATCCGACATGACCTTGCATCTATGGCCCATCCACAATCCAAGGTTCAGGTTGAGCGAGCCAATGGATTAATTCTACAGGGAATAAAGCCACGTCTTGAGGCACCGCTACATAGAGCAGCTGGAGCCTGGGTGGAAGAATTGCCATCTGTGCTGTGGAGTTTATGAACTACACCCAATAGATCCACCGGCTACACCCCTTATTTCATGGTATATGGAGCAGAATCCATCCTACCTTCCGACATACTTCACGATGCACCAAGGGTTGCCGCATACGACGAAGATGACGCTGAAGAATCCAGACGCCTAGATGTGGACCTTCTCGAGGAGGAGCGCGTTTTGGCATGCCAAAGATCCACCATCTACCAGCAGAAGCTAAGCAGCTACCATAGTCGCCGTGTTCGGCATCGCTCGTTTAAAGAAGGGGATCTGGTGCTCCGACTTAAGCAGAAGAAGTCACACAAATTATCCCTGCCATGGGAAGGACCGTTCATCATAAGCAAGGCGCTACTCAATGGGTATTACTACCTCATAGACAATCGTGAACTGAAGGATAGACCCAATGAGGATCATAAGCGTAAGCGATGTGACCCGGATGATGACTACCCGGAGCTTGATCGGCCATGGAACATAGCACAGCTACGTCCTTTTTACACTTAGCATTTTTTATCTAATTGTATACCTCTTATATGATCAATGAAATAAAGCTCTCTGGTTCACTCATATTTTTGAGTCTTTTACCTCCTTTAGTGTTCATTTTTGGATCATATAAACCCTTTATGCACAATTCTTGCGATTGCACTTGTGAAAATTCCGCCTACGGGCGTTAGCTTAAGTTTTCTGGTCTACACGTTCTTTGTCGTTTTTATGTGGATTCTGGAGTAGTGACTTTTGGCACTTATTGTCGGCGATTTTGTGTTTAGGTTATTGACAGTGCCATTGGGCATCATCACCTAAGCGCATGGTTCCGACAATGAGTCTTCCGACTCACGAAAAGTCAAGCATAAGAACCAAAGTAATGGATAAGCCGGCACTTGCTTAAAAAATATATACATGCTGGAAATAATTCTTGAGTAGCAGGACATACATCATTGTTTTCCGCCTTAAGTAAATACATAGTTTTTTCCGCATATGCATCACAAAGGAAACAAATATTACAGATTGTTTTTCATTCCTTTGGTGCAGGCGACTTGGAAGCAGTGTCATAGGCAGTAGGAGAATCACCCTTGAAGTCGGCAGTGTGAAGAGACTCGGAGGAGCTTTGGTTGCCGCCATCGATGGTATTCATCGACACGAAGACGTTGACATCGACTAACTCGGCTACTCTGGTGTCATACCCCGCGAGTGACGACAAGATGGATTCGTGGTTAATCGCTTTGCCATTTTCATCCACGTCGGGAATGCCAGAGGTTACCGTGTCGATGTCGGCATCTTCATAGTGTGCCTTTACCATGGACAACGCCATCCTTGCACCGGCCCGTGCACATGAAGCTTTCCATCTTGTGATACGCTCGGGGGCTCAGCGCAGGATCTCCGAGAACTTCGTCACAGAGTCCGATGACTTGATATTGATCTGAGGGGCTTGGCAATCTCTTTGGCTTGCGCAATGGCGGTGTTGATGAAGTTGCCAGCAAGAACCATGCATTCCTTTGCTGGAGGAGGCGACCGGGTTAAACGCATAGGAGCTGCAAATTCCGACAAAGGAGCACATGAGTTCAAAAGTTCAAAGTATCCAGACTACAGAAATCTAAGGCGGAGAAAACTTACGGAAAATGCTGGCATCAGCTTGCCAGAGGGTATCCGCCAAGGAGTCCCGTTCTTGTTGGACGAGCTTGTATGCCTCATGATGGTGTTCATTCTGCTCATCGGCAGCTTTCTTCTGATCTCTTAAAATCGAGATCTCCTCCTTCAAGCGGTTCATCTCCTCGGTGGCGGAATCCTGCAAGGCTTTCATCGATTCCTCATGCATTTTCAGCATGTCCTTCCTCTCCTCCTTGAGGATTTTGTTCTTGCTATCCAGCTACTGAATATGCTTGGATTGCTCGACAATATCCTTGGCCTTGGCAACATATTCTACAAGTCAGAGAAAACAAAGTACACAGTGAGTACTCGGAGAATGTGGGCACAAAACCAAGTCGGAATGCAAAAAAGAAAACAAACGCTTGCTCTTGGTGATCTGTTCCTTCAAGAAGGCAGTTTTACCCTTTTCGGATTCCAAGTCCACACGCATCTTCCGGTACTTGTCATTGGCCATGCCCCTCCGAGCATTCTCGTTCTGTGGAAAAAATAGAAGTTAAACGTTGTTTGCTCTACTTGGAGCATCTAGCCGGAAAATTTCCACCTAGACGCTCGGGGGCTACAGCGAGAGTTTTTAACTTAGCAATATGCTTAGTCTTTCTTTAAGCATCTAGTCGGAACTAATTCAGTTTTCGATTAGAAGCTTGGGGGCTACAGTATAAAGTTTTTTACTCGGATGTATGCTTAGCTTCTCTTTAAGCATCTAGTCGGAACTAATTCAGTCACAACTATAGGCTTGGGGGCTACAGTATTGAAATTTATAAACACTGCGTATGCTACTCTTAAAGCATCTAGTCGGAATTATTCATTCCACCTATATGCTTGGGGGCTACAGTGAGAAGTTTTCTACCTTAGTTACTCTTAGAGCATTCAGACGCAAAGACCTATGGTTTCAGTCTAAATCCTCGGGGGCTATAGTGGGATACTCATATGAAATGAAAAAAGGCAAATAAAACTTACAAGTGCAATGATCTTGAGGTTGGTAGCACTCTCGGCCAACAGCTTGCCAAAGGATACGCTGTTTCCTCGCAAGATCTCTGCTTGATGGAGGAGCTCCTCGAGACCGCATGTCGGAGATGTCGGCGCCGCACCAGGAACCAGAGCAGTGCTACCCGGCATAAGTGCCAGATGGACTATCTTCGGGAACTCTATGGGTTTCTGGGGGTGAGGATGCTGCCTTCGACAGAAGTACCAGCTTCCACTACCACCTTACCGCTACCGATGGCATCCTTAGCCGGAGCTTCAGTCATTTGGTGGGTGGCACTTTCCTGCATCGCCTGCTCGCCAACAACAGCAAGCTCGGTAGAGGCACCTGAGTCTACTTCCATGGCGGAAGGGCCAGATGCTTCCTTAGCTCGTGAGCTTGTCGGAGCGGAGGATGGCTTGACGGTAGGAGTGACAGGGGAGATGGCGGGAGATGCATCACGATGTAGCATGTCCTTGATGGTTCTAGAAGCCCCCAATGTCTTGGAGGTCTTCTTCAAGTTGGTCGTGGCTTTCTTACTGAAACGTGCAAAATGCATAAGTACAGGAATAAGACAGACAAATGGACAATGTAGGAGAGAAAGAAGCTTACACAAGTGGGGGTGCTTTAGCAAAGGGGATCCCGGTAATCTTTCTTTTCTCCGCCTCCAGGGCGGCGGTAGTCTTTTTGGAGGATCCACCCTCCGTCTTCTTCTTCTTGCCTCCATCGGCAGCGTCAGAGGTGGAGCTCTTCCGCTTTCATGCCACCAGAGCATCGTCGTCGGACACGACAGTGACTTCCTTCATCTTTGGATCATATATTTGAGGAGCCATGCTGTCCTCATCTATGTTGCTAAGTTGTTAAGTGAAGAACTGTCGTGTTAGATGGGATGGTAATTGCTAGACGGAAGAACTGGAGTATATGTCATACACGGAAAATAATCAGTTACCTTTGCGCACTTGCTCTCTACGAACATGTCATAGGTGATGGCGAAGCCACGCTTCTTGTCCTTCACCTTGACGATGTCCTTGAGGCGAAGCTTGACGGAGTTGCTCGAGTAGTTGTCCACGGAGATGCGGAGGCTATCCCTTCTGTCGTTGGTATACTCGTGCATCAGCTTCGAGCGGTGCTGCAGAGGCTGGATTCACCTGATGAACCAGCACATGGTTAGGTCCAAGCCGGTCAAACCCGTCTCTACGAGCCACTCTATCCGCCTTATAGCGCGGGAAGCGTCGATGTCAGAGGGAAGGGAGGCCTGGGATCTCCATGTTGAGGCTTCGACGACGGCTCCATCGACGAAGTCTGGGTACGTTACTTCTCAGTTAGCCAGAGGGATATCTGGACCGTAGAAGTAAGTACGCTGCCAGTTCTTGCAGGACTCGTGGCCGACGATGTCGGGGAACCGCCGGCCAGGACGGATCTTGAAGCTAATGGTGCCACAATTTCTAAGTTCATCCTTGCTGGCCCCGGCTTCGCGATTGATGGTGAAAAAAATACACGAAGAGATCTAGCCCAGGCCTAATCTGTCACATCCCAAAATTTTCCAAATTTTGAAATGTGAAAAATAAATAAATGTTGAAATTTAGGGTGAAAAGAAACTTTTTGATTCCAAATGGAAACATCAAAACCCATCTTGAACAAACTTTGAATGAAAAGGGAATCAAACAAAATTTCAATCAAGTGAAATGCATTCATCAATAATGTATCTTGAAATTTAAATACTTGGAAAAGTTAAACCAGAACCCTAAAACCCTAATGGAATAAAATCATTTCCAAGATCTCTCTAAGACTGGATTTGATCCATATAAAAATTTGTCAACAAACATTTATAAATGATCAAGAATGATAAATAATAATATTATAAAACCATAGAAATTAGTTTCACCCAATTTGGAGTCATAGATAAGAACTTATAAATTTATTAAGATAAAAGGAATTAATTTCCAAAGATAATAAATCCCTACCTTAAATCCATGCCAAATCTTGAGCAAATAAATTCTAAAGGAATTCAAAAAGATAAACAAATATTAAATAAGGTTATGCAAATTGGAATCACCAATTTTGGATCTTTAAATAAAAAGATATGGATTTTATAAGGCAAAGGAAGAAATAAATAAATAAGGAATATATAAAAAAGTCAAATTAAATCTTGGCCAAACAAATGAGATGAAAGATTATTTATTATAAAAAGAGTAAAAGATTATTTAAATAAAATCATAAGGATTTATTAATATCCAATTTTAATTAATAAAGACAATTCCCAATTTAAATGATCATTAAATCATGTTAAAGTATTTTAAATAATAATTCAAAGTGAATTATTTGCACTAAATAATAAATAAAACCTACTGAAAAAGGTTTGGTAAAAGAATAGAATTAAAATAGAGTTTGAAAATATATTTAAATCTTATTTGAAATAAAGACAAATGTCTATTTTAAATAAATAATAGACCCTAAAAGAATAAAAGAAATATTCTAAATTGGACTTTAGAATGTGTTAATAAACAGTATTCAAAATATACACAAAATTTGGTAAAGGTTTGAATTCAAATGGTATTTGAATTATTTGAACAAAAACCAAAATAGAAAAGGAAAAAAGAAAAAGATTCAGTATAAAAAAAGGGAAACAAAGCCAGCCCAGAAACAGGCCCAGTCCAGCCCAAACTCGCAGCCCACTTTCCCCTCTCCCCCAAAACGTTTTTCACTCGCATTCGCACCTGCACGGTCACTGAACGAACGACCCCACCTAACCCCCACTCACCTTGCTGATGAGCAGGCCCCACTGGCCACCTCACCGTCATCAACCTCGCAACCGTTTCCCCCCATCACACCTCGCCGTTCTGCCACGATTCAATCCTCATAAATTCGAGTAATTAGCGACGTTAATTCCTCTAGCGATGACGCACCCTTAAACTCCTACGCCCCCTCTCCATTTCCCCTAGGCATCGCTCCCTCTCTGTCACCAGGCTGCCTCAATCGAGAGCTCGAACACACTCGGCTCCGACGAACTCTTTGGCCGATTCCGGCGAAACCTTACCCTTCCCAGCCCTCTGGAGCATACTAGTTTGCTCGCCAACGTCTCCTGCATCTCCCGGTGCCACCCGCTTGGCCGCGCTCGCTCCACAGCGTCGGCAACAAACTCGCCCGAGCACCATCGTCATCTGTGCCCACTCCGGCGACCCCTCCCCGTAAGTTCTGCCCACCCCTCTCCCTTTCGATGATGCTCCCGTGATCGCCACACTCTCCCGCATCTAACGCATCCTCTGGCGTGCCATTTTATGCCATGTAGTGTTGACAGCATCTATACCTGAGAAAGCCCGACGCCGACGTCGTCTCCGATGAGCAATCACCACTGTTCCCGTGCGCCCCTCGAGTAGCTGAGACCACCTCGAGCTTCTCCTCGTCACGACGAGTTCGGTAATGGTCCTCTCCCTCTCCCGTGCTTCCTGGTTCGTCAACAACATCACTGTCTGAGCGCGTGCCGCCGTCCGCCGCTGCCAGTACATGGTCAGGTTGTTGTGGTCCGTTGGATCTTGATCGAAGGAGTAGGATTAGATTTTAATCAAAAGGGTACGTTTGATTCTGAACCATGCGATGCGCTTTAAATCCAACAGCGCACAGAGCGCGATCCGCGCGAACCGGTACGCGCCAGTAAGAAAGAGCCACGTGGCCAGTGATTGATTTAAAAACAGAAATTTGATCTATTAGATGATAGTATTTGTAAAATTCATAACTTTAAATCTACACGTCCAAATTTTGCAAATTTTATACCATTGGAATAAGGAAAACAAAACATTTCCAACCATGCACTTTTTTTTAGTATTTTTCTTCTGTAAAACTGGTTGTTTATGCAAAAACATATTTAGGCTTATTTTGAGTATAAAATTTATTCTAAAAATATTTTTAGGGTAAAATCTTTTGTAAATGGATTGTTTTGAACCTACCGACCCTAAGAAACAACTTGTAGATTTAAAAGAGTATTTGGTGATACTAGGGAATAAATCTTTGAATAAAAGCATTTCTAGTTGAATAAAAATGTCGAATATGTTTTAAAAATGCTTTTTGAGTAAAACCTTTGGAAAATGATTTGATTTAAACTCTCTGACCCTAAACACCAAGTTTTGAGATTTGAAAACATATTTGATGAACCTTAGTAAATTATTACTTTGTTAAAGGCATTTCTAGCAAATAAAAATATTGTTTGATTTAAAAATGGAATTTAGATGAAACCTTTTGCAAATGGATTAATATTAAACACTTTGACCATAAACACTAACATTTGTGTTTAAAAATATATTTGAGTAACACTACAAAATATTACTTTGATATAAATCATTTTAGCAAAACAAAAATGATTTAAATGGCCATTTTCACCAACTTGAATTTAAATGGTTTTACCACTTTTGTAAATAACCAATAGAACCTTTAAAATGTTTAGAGCCTACTAGAAACCACTTTTACAAATAAATCAATCTTTTGCATGCATTGCTTTGTTTTTATCATTTCATGTGGTGAATTGTTTGAATGATTAGTTTGAATATGTGCTTGCTTGATTGAATTGTAGTGAAATTTGAAGAGTGTTATATTTACAAGATCAAGGAGTGAACCAATATTCTCTACTAAAAAGGCAAGTGACACTATCATCCATGTCCTACTATTTTCATTACACTTAGTGGTATTTTTGTAGTATGCATGATAGGGCTACTATGTTACTATGCTATGCTATGTCCTATTAGGAAACCCTTCACACCTTCCTTAGTGAAAATATCATAGTTGTAGTATGCTTAGCCCTGCTATATACTTGGGGCGGAATACCATGCTATGAATATATGATGTGTTGGAAAAATATATGTTTTATATAATAAAACAAGTACTCAATGAACCACCTGGGTGGAATGAGGATACTCAATTTTGGACAAGGTGACAACAAAGGGAACCATGTTTATATGGCTATCTTTTTGTATGTGCACTAGAAGAAAACCACCCAGGGACTTAGAGATTGAACATGTTTCTCGTACAGTGGCTTCCATGTACAGCCACATTCTAAATGGGCTCTGGCTTAGTCAACTACATAGTGGAAGACCCTTGCATTGGCATCTTCAGGTTAACTAGAATTATGTATTGGAAATATATCCTTACATTGGTGCCTGGTAGACAAGCTAGCATTGTGTATTAGAGGACTTCTATGGAAAGACTTTGTCACATTCTCGATCTGCCGGTACTCCATTTGGTGTGTACTTATCCAGCGGCCACTGGTGGCGTCAAGACGAGATTGTGTCATGTGGGTAAAGTGTACAACTTCTGCAGAAGATCAAAATTCTAAGTACTTAGCCGTGTCCCCAGTTATGGGCAACTCTAAGCAACTAAGGCCTGAAGCTATGGAAGATCTCGACATTCCAATTTCTCCAAGTAAAACTTGATGGTGTCAACAACGGATTAGAAGCACTTGGAGTTTTCCAAGGAGTTCAGAAAGATTGTCAAAAGATCAAAACCATTTTGAAAAGATAGGATAAATTATATTGCTTTCTGCAAATGAGCCTAAACCCTACTTAGCCAAATATGCATATATTGATAGGATCCAATTTATTTCCACATAGTAGTGAAACTTGCAAATACAATTCAAATGTATTTACCCTTGTGGCTGTAACCTATATGTTGCAGGTTTGTTTAACGTTAGTGAAGTGTGTTGATTAGGATTACAAGTCTACAACCAACATGATTGCCTGTGGCACTTTGAAGATGAAGGACTCCATGCTATATAGATATTTCTGCTGCATTGTAATGTGATAGCCAAATGAGCTATGTAAGATGTAATATAATATTTTATTCCTGGTTATAAAGTTGTATTATGACCTTTGTTTCTTGATATTACATCTTAATTGTGGATGCTAGCTATTGATCCAGGGACTAGCATTGTAAACACAGGGATCTCTACCTTATTAAAGGTTGGGACCTCTATAGATGGTATCAGAGCACTGTGTTGCCTGTAGGATTGTCACCCTAGGATTGGACAAAACCCCTTAGGAAAATAGGAATTGTTTTTGTGGCACATGCTATGTACAAGACCAGATGTGGCACATGCTATTAATTTGACTAGTAGATACCAATCTGATCCAGGGTCGGAACACTGGATAGCGGTCAAGAATATCATTAAGTACTTAAGAAGAAGTAAGGATATGTTTCTCGTGTACGGAGGTGAATAAGAGCTCGTCGCTAAGTGTTATGTCAATGCTAGCTTCAACACCGATCCGGATGACTCTAAGTCTCAATCCGGATACATATTTCTCATGAATGGAGGAGCGGTTAGTTGGAGGAGTTCCAAACAACCCGTGGTGGCGGGATCAACAACGGAGGCCGAATATGTTGCTGCTTCGGAAGCAGCTCAGGAAGCAGTTTGGATGAAGGAATTCATAACCGAACTAGGTGTTATTGCTAGCGCGTTGGACCCAATGGTGATCTATTGTGACAACAATGGAGCCATAGCCAATGCCAAAGAACCAAGGTCTCGCAAGAATTCCAAGCATATTAAGCGCTGGTTTCACTCCATCCGCGAGCATGTCAAGGATGGAGATATAAAGATTTTAAAGTACACACAGATCTCAATGTAGCAGATCCGTTGACTAAAACTCTCCCTAGAGAAAAACATGATCAACACCAGAACTCCATGGGTGTTAGATTTATCACTATGTAATTAGATTATTGTCTCGAGTGCAAGTGGGAGACTGAAGGGAATATGCCCTGAGAGGCAATAATAAAGTTGTTATTATGTATATTACAAGTATATGATAGATGTTTATTTTGCATCTATAATTGTATTAATACGGAAGCGTTAATACATGTGTGTTTAATAAACAAACAGAAAGTTCCTCGTTATGCCTCTCTTATAAACTAGCTCGTTGATTAACACGATGATCAAGGTTTCCTGATCATAGACATTGGATGTTGTTAATAACTAGGTCACAACATTATTGGAATGGTGTGATGAAAATTCATCCAAAGTATAGCATTACGATCAAAGTCATTGAGTTTATATTGCTATAACATCATACGAAGTAATCCTAATCCTTAGACCATGAGATCATGTCAATCACTAACACTGGAAGAGTATCTTGATAACATCAAACGTCACACCATAACAGGGTGATTATAAAGATGGGTTCAGTGCTACTAAAGTGTTATGTTGAGGCCCATGGATCAAGAGTGGAATTTGTTCATCCCGATGACGGATAGATATACTTTGGGCCCTCTCGGTGATATCACATTGGTTAGCTTGCAAACAAGTGATTTGATCACTAGAATGTTATATCACGGGAACAAGAAAAGAGTACATGTTAGTAACAAGATCAAACTAGGTATGAAGATACCTATAATCGAATCTTGGACATGTAGTATATCACGAGACAAAGGGATTAAGATTCTAGCGTAAAAGGTTCTCATGATCACAAGAAAGTCATAGTTGAATGTGTGGGAGTCAGTATGGATCTCTAGGTCCCGCTTCTGATTATTGATCCGAGAGGGGTCTCGATCATGTACATATTATTCGCGAACCATAGGGTGACACACTTAAGAGACACCGACACCATTTGGAACAAATAGTTTCATGCTGAAAAGATTTACAAAGCATAGGAATTTATTTCACTAGACACCAAAACTGTTTCAGGTGAAATTGCTGAAAGTGTTTCTGCATGTGAAATGAAATACTAGAAAGGGGTTATATGTGAATGTTTGTCCATTAAAGTAATTGACAAAATTCTGAATAAATAAAAGGAGTTTTATTTAAATAGAGATTGCATTAAATTTGGTGGAAATTTAATGGGAATTTTGAGTGAGATTTTGAGTGGAGAAGTGAAGGGCCATATTTGTGAGTGGGAGCTCCACCCACATGAATGGAGGAGGGGAGGGGGCAGCCCCCATGCGCCGTCCACCCCCTTGGGGTGGCCCTCCCTCCTATATAAAGCCCCCCTCTCACTCCTTCTCACTCACACCTCCTCGTGAAGGATCTCTCTCCCCCTCTAGTTTTTATTCCCCATGGTCTTGGACTAGCGAGATACATGTTCCCGGTGGCTTTTCAGCAAGAAAGAGTTGTTGCTTCCGCTGCATCGCTAGAGCGAGGAGGTGGAGGTTTCTCGGTGGCTCGGACGTGTGTGCGAGCACGGATGCGCCGCTGATTTGCGGTGCTAGGACTTCCTCTCGATCTTGAGATCGGCAAGCGTTTGTCTACATAATCCACGAGTACAACCTCGTTAAAATTTGTCGGTCTTCAATGGTATGTTCTCTATGGATGTATATCCGCCCGTTGCTTGTATCTAGTAGATAGATCTTGGTACATAGTTGTTCCCATCGTAGGAAAAAATTTGTTTTCTATGTTGTGAACCCTACATATAGTGTTTATGATATCTATTATGTTCAAATTGTATTGTTTGTACATTCAAAGAACTTATGACACTTTTTTTACTAGCCACTTTGCACTCGGTTTCCAGAAATTGTTTTCATTAATTTTATTATTTACTTAACAGAGAAAAAAATAGTCATCTTCTCTATAGATTTGTCAAATACGCATTTGTAGGATAAAAGAGCTGTAAATATCATAAAAATTCTACTCCCATGGAATGGAATTCATCAAATATTTAGGGTATCTTTGGACCACCATATTTAAAAGTGCAGGAATCAAAAGCACAAAGGAATTTTACAAATTTACATATGCAAAACAGAGAATTATAAAACACAATAAAACTAGAAGAAAGGCCAGGAACATCTCTATATTTTATGGAGCCCTAGGCGAAGCTACATGATGGGCCCTTAATGCTAATATATGTACTCATATCGAGATATATAAACATGTTTGTGTGTTTTCACTTGTAAAATATTAAAAGTTAACATTCAATATAAAAGTAGTATTACAATGCCATATTACAACAATAAGACTAAAAGAGTAGCAAAATATAACAAGTTGTATTCCCTACTAGTTTGATTACCTAAAATATGAACCAAATACATCGATAATAATGCTTGGGTGCTTCACAATTATTTTTTTTGCATTTCTAGATGCAAAATCACCGAGGATAGTTTTAACATCAATGTTATCCAAGACATCCTTCCCAGTATAGCATGAGCAAGCGAGCCATCTAAGGCCATCTGCCCGAATGGCGTTTGTGGCCTTCTGATCTTCACTTTGACTTATCTCAACCGTGCAGTTTTAGGTATTGACCAATGTCTTACGAGCTGATCCCTCCCTTCCTAGCCCCCACCTCCACCCGCATCTCGATTCTGCTCCCCTCAACCCGAGCTCCCGCCCATCACAGCCCCTCCTCCGTCTCCCCCCAGCAACGTGCGCCCGCCCCTCCGCTCCCGAGCTCTCCCTATCACCTCTGCTCCCTCCGCCCCCTCCACTCACGATAACCTCTTTTCCCATCATCCCCTCCCCTCCGTAGCCAGTGTGCCCCCTTGCATGAAACCCTATCATGGGTTAAGCAAAAGCTATACAGGGTTGAGATGGCACATCCACGTCTGCTAATCATTTCCTCCGGCATCCCACCGATGGTCGGGACTCTGCCCCGGTGCCCCTCCTCCCCCACCGGACCATCTTTCCCTGGCAGCTCCTCCCCCATGGTCAAGATCCACTACTAGGTACCTCCATCACTCGCATGCGAGCTCCAAAATTCTGCTCCCCCACGTGCCGGCTGGAAGAGGAACGTGGGGGCGCCTGATGCCCGGCCTCCATGGCATTCGATCTTCAGGACATCATGTTCTATGAGATGAGGCTGCATGTTGTCGCATTGTGTTATGCTATCTCTTTCTGTCCCATTCAAGTTCTTGTTGAGTATGATAGAGACATGGACCTGAGCAGGTAGGAAGGAGGAGTTGCGGCGATGGTGTTTGGCTGGGAAGGGCATGCCATACTTCGATCTGGAGGGGATCAATGAGAAATATCATTAGGTTATCCGATTTGACTCCTCCCCCCTACTTATTTTTTGCAACTATTCTCAGTTGATCAACTCCTACATATTTGTAAGGAAGTATACTTAGGTTCGTATGGATATAGGTTTTAGCTTTTTGTACTAATGACACAGTCACAAATTGTATCTTTGTGCAGATGGATTGATATGCCTTCCCACCATTTCATGTCAACTTGCATTTTCTAGGACAAGGATATCCCAAGGTATTTGTTCCATAATTGAATTTTGTCTAATTTGTTGTGGAATCGTGGTGTGCATTAACTTCTAATTTTTGTGTTATCGTGGTGTGTGTGAATATGTGTTGAAGAACCTATGCTTTTATGGACCATATAGATGCTTTTGTATTGTTTTAAATTTTTCTCTAGCCGGTAAAACATGGCATTGAGAATTTTAGCAGGGAAAAGAAATGACCGAGATCAATTGGGCAGTTTGATCCTCATTACAGTCATATTACACTTTACTCTGTTGTAGTTCTCCTCCTCAACTGCGGCGACGAGCTACATCACCGCCTTCTCTCACATGACGAGGGTGATGAGCCCCACCTCTGACTGTCGTCTAAAGATGTCCATCGGCCACTTTGTGTGAGGTGATCAGGCGCTCTATCACCATTGTCCTATTGTTCTTCTTAGACATACAAATCTTAAGCTATAGACGTTCTTTGCATATCAATAACTAACTAATTTATTTTCCTTTGCTTCTCTCTTCTAAGTGCAAGTATTTGGAAGATGTGCAGTAAACAAGCGTTGGCTTAGAATATTGATGCATGCCATGACTCAGATTTTTTTGGTACAGGATCAGAATGCTAAAGAATTATGGAAGGTTGGTCATAGGAACTTCTAGAGCAATGGAAGAATGTCTAGAAATATTAGGGAGTTAGCCTAATTTGAACCTCGGTTCTGAAAATAAGTTTTGCTAGGTTGCATGTCTACGACACCTCTATAGCTAAACTTTTAATTCTCTTTGTTCTAGAGAAGCTGGAAAAACAAGTGTAGAAGTTGTTGAGTTTGCATTTTGATATTTGCACTTTGAGTTTGTGTTGTGATCTATATCCTGGTGGAAATACATGTGATGCCAAATAGATCCAAGGATGTATGGCATTGACCGATCTATTGTTTGCCTCTATATGTTTATGATGCAAACAGAACTGGAAAATATCTCTCTGATGTGATATTCTATATCAAGGTGCACCACGATTTTAATCAGAGTAATTTGTATTCCTGCTCCCAACATAGTCTGCATGAACCTTGGCTTTGTTGTGACAATATATGTCTAGCAGGCACATAATGCCTTCTTATGATGTATAATGCTCTTCATCCTTACACTTATGATATATTTTAGGTTGGAGTGTGTGCGGTTGTAGGGGATGAATTGTCTCACTCATGGATGATCAAGGTGGTATGTTGGTGCATAAGGTTCCAATTATTTAATATTACTCCATTCACCATAATATAATCACTCTAGGTTGTAATTATAATTATATAAACGGCTATTAACTTTTTCAAATGTTGATGGTCTAATATATCAACGCCAAGGCCCGTTAATTCCTTTAGAATCTCACTATGACCCGCTCAACATAGCTAATCCAAATAATCACAGGCATCAACATAGAACATGAAAATACAGTAGGATTTTGGGTAAGTATTGCATAGCTCATGTTAGACTGCTCTTATATTTATATATGGTAGAGTACACATACAGGGGTAGGACACGGTATAGGGTTAGTGCAAGGACAGTTTATACAGCCATCGTACCGTGTTCAACACATACACGCATACATCTATAGACACAATACTTATAGTTTATCACCCTCCCTCAATCTCAACTGAACCATGCAGATTGAGATTGTGTTTACAAGAAGTAAACAAAGGTAATCGAAGAGCTTGGTGAATATATCCACTAGCTGATCCTTGGAGGAGATAAAACAATTTTGAAGCAACTTTTGAGCAACCCGGAGCTTGGTGAATATATCCACTAGCTGATCCTTGGAGGAGATAAAACAATTTTGAAGCAACTTTTGAGCAACCCGTTCTCGAACAAAATGAAAATCAACCTCAATATGCTTGGTACGAGCATGCAATACCGGGTTGGAAGAAAGGTACGTTGCTCCAATATTAGCACACCACAGAATAGGTGGACAACTCTGAGAAACTCCAAGTTCAGAAAGAATAGCTTGTATATAACTTCAGCATGAGCATTAGCAAGTTCCCTGTACTCATACTCTGTGCTGAAGCGAGAAACTACATCATGTTTTCTAGCACTCCAAGCCACAAGATTGCCACCATAAAAGACTGCAAACCCCCCCCCCATTGATCTCCGGTCATCGGAATTACCAGCCCAATATGCATTTGAGAAAGCAGATAAAAGGTATGGATATGTAGTAGAGCATCGAAGAAGCAACCGATGAGTCAATGTAGCCTGAATATACCGTAAAATATGCTTGAACACCGACCAATGAGTATCTCGAGGAGCATGGAGGTACTAACACACTTTGTTCACTGCAAAGGATAAATCTGGGCGTGTCATGGTAAGATACTGTAGACCTCCAACAATACTGCGATAGCAAGTGGACTCGTCAGAAGATAGTAGGATACCATCAAAAGCTAAGAGCTTATCAGTAGACGCCATGGGCATAGAAATAGGAGTATAATTGAGCATCCCGGGTCGCTATAGTAACTCAGACACATACTTGTGATGGCTCATAAGGAGATCACCACGACCATGTGTATGTACCTAAATAACAAGGAAGTAATGTAGAGGGCAAAGATCCTTAAGATCAAAAGATGTACTAAGTTGAAGAACAAGGCCATCAACAGCAGTAGTAGAGGAGATCAACACAATGATATCATCCACATAAACAAGCAGGTAGAGGATGACACCAGACTGTCTCAAGATGAATAAGGAGGTATCGGCTGTAGAGGCACTAAAACCAAGGTCAGAAAGAACAGAACTCAACCGATCATGCCAAGTGCAAGGAGTTTGTTTTAACCCATATAGAGCTTTATCAAGGTGACAGAGATATCTAGAATTGGTGGGGTCCTCAAAACCAGGAGGTTGTCGCATGTATACCTCTTACTGAAGAACACCATGTAGAAAAGCATTCTGCATATCTAACTGACGAAGATGCCAACGTTGAGTAATAGCCATCAATAGTAACAGATGGATAGTAGTGGGTTTAACAACCGAGCTAAAGGTATCTTCATAATCTAGACCATATTGTTGCTTGAACCCCTTTGCTGCCAGCCATTCTTTATATCTCTCAATAGAACTGTCAGCCTTCTTTTTAATTTTGAAGACCCATTTGCAATCTATGATATTGACACTAGAACGAGGGGGAACCAGGCGTCATGTTTTGTTTTGCTGTAAAGTAGTAAATTAAGCCTCCATTGCAGCATGACAGTGCGGAGAAGAGAGGGCATCATGATGATCTTGAGGTTATGTATGGATAAGTGCAGCATCAGCAGGAGTACGTAACACACTCCAGGAAATTGTTCAATCTATGCGTTTCTTGGGCTGCCGAATTCCACGTTGTAGCCTGGTAGTAACACGAGGTCCAGGCGGTGCTGGAGAGGTCGGCCCATTAAACAGAGACTAGGCTGCAATAAGCGGCAATGAAGACTGGACTGCATCATTCAATGATGCCGCTGTACTAGGCAATCGAGTCGTAGATGATTCTCATGCTAGTGAAGATGTGCTGACAAAACAAGTTGGTGTAGCTGATCCAGCAGCAATGGTGGATGCATGAATGCGATCAACATGCATCAGTGTAGCTGATCCATCACTGACACCTAATGCATGCATGCGATCAACATGCACATGATCGATGTGCGTGATGACTGCAAGTGCATAAATCAATTGTAGCTAGTTTTGAACTAAAGATATCGAACCCACAGAGAGCTATTTGTAAAGGTCTTAATGCCCCTCGTCACTATCTACCAAAGGATACTTGTAAGTTGCCTTTGATCTCAAGTAAAGAGTGTTTGAAAGGTTTTTGGTTGTGTGCAGAAATATAAATAAAACAATTAAAAGAAAGCAAGTAAAAAGTACGTATAAAAGCGTGGTGGAATGTAATAGGGCTAAAGTGTTCTCGGGGATGTAGGATACTCCTCTAGCATGGTGTTGTTATTATTAATAATTTAAGATAATATACTTCTTATGTCATGAGATGTGTGGAGAGAGCTCCATAATAAGATGTGCACTACAAGACTCGTAGGAAGCCACTTTGTTGAGCCAAGAGACCACTTCGATGTCTAAGAGCAGTCACCCATACAGACCACCGCAATTAAGGGTTTCCCCGTGGATATCGTAATTAGCTTAGGGAGTCCGTATTTACTCCTCCTTTGACAGCGTAATTCACGAGCCGGCGCCAATCTGTCATGAGACTATTCCGAGTACGATCCCAAAGCACGTCCGAAGGATTTCTCCCTCCCTTTAATCCTGAAGGCAAATGGTATGTGGTCGACTTTCACATACCATCTAAAGAGAGATATCAAACACAAATCATAAATCTATCATAGACTGGCAAGTCATACAGACACAAGAATATATCATCTTTTTTGAAAATTCATAATAGTGCTAGGGTTTCTAAAAGTACAAAGGAAGTCACCTAGAGGGGGGTGAATAGGCTTTTAAAAATATTACGGTTTAGGCTCAAGTAAATGCGGAATAAAACTAACGTTTAATTTATTAAGCACAAAACCTAGCCACTAAGTTCACCTAAGTGCACCAACAACCTATGCTAAGCAATAAAATCAACAAGGTGATAGCAAGGTTAAATACTTCAAGCACGATGGCTATCACAATGTAAAGTGCATAAGTAAAGGGCTCATTTGAGAGATAATCGATGGACCCGGCGACAAAGATTTGTTTCCCTAAGTTCACTTCCAAAGAAGCTACGTCTCCGTTGGAGAGGTGCGATGGCGTAATACTCTCCGAATTCCACAAATGGATCACCTCGATGTGTGGTGGCTCGATGATGACCAACGCCACACAAGGCCTCACCCGGATGCGAAAGCACGCAACTCACTGACGCCACAAAACGCTCACCCTATTCTCCCGAGTGCGCACCATAAAAGGCAGGCACTCGCTCCACTATGGGACTCTTGAGGTCGGTCACCGAACCCGTAAAATATTGGGGCTATATCCACAACTCAATTGGAGGCTCCCAACAACAAAGCCACAAAAGGCTACAACGCCACAAAAGGCCAACAAAGCCACAAAAGTCTACAAGACCACAAAAGGTCAACAAGACCACAAAAGGTCAACAAACCAACCACACAACCGTCTAGGGTTCCAAGAACCCAAGAGAAACAAGCCCACAAGCTTGAACTGACCGAATCTCCGAGGAGAACTCAACTATGCACCAAATGCAAGGGCAAGTCCTTCTCTCCCAAATTCCAACAAAGATACAAAAGCTATTGGGGGAATAAGGGAGGAAGAACACAAGAGGAGAACTCAAACCTATGCACCAAATGCAAGGGCAAGTCCTTCTCTCCCAAAATCCAACAAAGCTACAAAAGCTATTGGGGGAATAAGGGAGGAAGAACACAAGAGGAGAGCTCAAAACTTTCCAAGATCTAGATCCTAATGATTCCTTCACAAAGAAGGGATTTGACTTGGGGGGTTGTAGATCTAGATCACCTCTCACTTTTCCCTCAAAAATATATAAGAATCATGGGAGGGAGAGAGAGTAAGAAATCTCAAATAGGTCAACAATGGTGGGCAAAAACGAGCTCAAAAGATGGGGAACCATTGGGGAAGAAGCCCCCCTTAAATATTACAAGGAAAAACTGACCGTTTGGGCCAGATTCGCGCAGCACCGGAACTTCCGGCCCCCCACCGGAACTTCCGGTAAATAGAAACACAAATTACTGAACCTTACCAGAACTTGGGTCGGAACTTGGGCCAGAACTTCCGCTCAAGCAAAAACGCAGGATAGCATTGCACAAAAACTTCAATAACTTGATTCCGGACTCCGTTTTTGATGATCTTGGGCTCGTTTTGAAGAAAACGAAAATATCTACAGGATTATGCAAAGAAACATCATAGTCCATCATGGAAGGATAAAACCAAATTGAGAAAGGTATGACCTCTCTAGAAGCGATGAACCGGTAAAACCTCCAAAACCCAAAACACAAGAAGTTGATCTTGGAAACTCCGATTGGGATTAAACCAATTTTGTTGGGAAGATAAAACCAAGTAGAACCCCAAAAAATGTGAAATATTGGATACCACCAAGGGAGAAAATATCAAGTATATATATGTGAGATATCTCCTAAAGTGTGGAGCCGGAAAAACCCGCACGATCAAGAATGCAATAAGATATGCAAGTAAAATCCTTATTTGATGAACTAGAGATTGTTATGATGATAACCACAATCTCTAGATCTTCTCATGGAGAATAAACAAATAACAACCAAGAAATATGATGCTATTAATGCAAAGGTTTGAGCTCTCTCCGAACGATGCGATCGAGACACCCACTTGAGAGCCCCTCTTGATAGTACGGCTATCTATCCTAAACCCGGTCTCCCAACAATACGAGATCGGCAAAAGAGAAGCCCTATCAATATCATACCTTTGCCTTGAGAAATCCACTTGAACTTGATGTAGAATGTCTTGTTCTTCTCATGTGGGAACACCTTTCTTGGTTGATCTTGCTTGATAAAGATGAGGACTTGCAAATTGATCCCCCATACTCCATGGGGAAACTTCTTCTTTGAAATTGTGTTCATCACTCCATGATCATGAGGATGGCAAGATTCAAGCATGAGGTCTTCTAGAGATGGCGCATCTTGAGCTTGCCCTTCTTCATCCCTTCTTGAGGTTGATCCATCTTGATGCAACTCTTTGCACTTGTCTTGATCAACCTTCAAGCTCCTTCTTTCTTCATGATTCAACCTTGAGACCAACCCATGGCCCAAGCGATGCCAATGGACAAACCTACAAGTGAAACTCAATTTACATTTTAGTCCATAGAGATTGTCATTAATTACCAAAACTACACATGGGGGCATACATGCCCTTTCAGTTTCTCCATCTCCCCAAAAACAAAGGAACTACTCACACATGGAAGCAATCACCAACATCATCATAATCAAATGGATGGATGAATGTAATGAAATAGATCTAGTGCAAACCACAATTGGATTTGGAATTACAACAAGATCTAATGGATGAAGGATGAGAGTAATGGAGGTGATGTAGATGCAATGGTTAATAATGAAGGGGATGATGCGTTGTCCTCCACTGATCTGTGGATCAACAGGGATTTATCCTCAGCCAAGTTCCTCCTTTAGATCCCTTTCAGATGTGTTTTTTGTGGTTTTTTGTGGCTGTGAATGTCGGATCCCCCTGCCGTGTTTGCTAGGATAAAGTATTTGATGAGGTGGACCTGGCGACACATGGTATGGTCAGGCGATACCGGCAGGCCCCGCCCATACCGCTGGTCGTTACGGGCACTTGTTGCCTCTCTCTTGGTATTTTCCCAGGTGCGAAGGTAATTCCTCAAAATGACTTTTATCACTTAAAAATATCATATTATAGTATAATACGATAGCTTTAATTGATATGTTCATAATGTCCTGAGTGATTTGGGATCCTATTGAAATAAAGACAAAAGAGGCGCGCGAACGCAGTTAAATACAAATATCCCTACTCTATTTATGCAAAAACAGAAGGTAAAAATGCTTAAATTTTGGACTCATCAACTCCCCCAAGCTAGGCTCTTGCTCGTCCCTAAGCAAGATTATGGCTTATGAATAAGATCATCATGTTCATGAGGCATGATTCGTTACAATAAATGAGGCAAAAATTTGAAACAGGAGTACAACATCGGATGTAAAGAAACGTCAGGGGTATTCTCATACCCTTACACATTACATGACTTAGAGGCTTCCATACCTTCTTTAGTATTAATGAAATTATAAAAAGCTTCTAGTGATTTAACATATCATAGAATCATTGAGTTTAGAAATATTGAGTGCTTAGTTTAGTAATGAAGATTCATGATCACTCTTCTTTTCCTCTTGATTGATTTTTTATAGCTGCTTTCTCTCTTTTTCTTCTTTTGCACTTTGTCTAATCAAGCATAAATATCTTTTCTTTTCCCTCTTTTTTATTTTTATACAGCTATTTTATCATGCTCACTACTTTGATTGCTACAAGGGAAAACTCTTAATTATAATAGAATTTTTCCTTTTTATAACCTAATCAAAACTTTTATTGGTGTAGAAGTCCCTAAAAATCATGAAAGTTGTACAAGTATGATAATGATGAACCTAGTTCAATCATATAATATAATAATCAAGAATCATAACATGCTTCAAATATCATAAAGTCTCAAAACTCAATGGATATAAATCATCTCTCGAACAAGGGAAACTTGAAGTTGGTGCATCTAATGCAATCTTTGGAATTAAAGTCTAGATGCATGCGGAAAAGTAAACATGCTAAAAACTGTAAGATAGATTACAAGGCTCTCACAGATCCCCCCAAACTTGGAATCGAACTGGGTGTATCAAATAATTCATTGTGTGTGCTTACTCCTTCTTGGTAGTGAAGAAATCATCTTCTCCCTCTTCTTCATCCGCCCTGAGACTGCAGGAATGAGAAATACATGCAAATCGGGTGGACATCTCCATAATTCCAGCATGCAGCTCGGTGATTATCTTGCTTAGATTCTTCCTGTCATCATCCATATCCATGATAATTTTGGTTAGGAGTTGTACTCTACCATCAATCATTGACCTTCCTTTCTAGGTATTTGCCCATCATACAGTAAGAGTCAACTCCTTCCCAATAGTTTCAACACAAGCTTTTGAAATTTTCTCCAGGCTCTCGATATTTTATCGAATCTCATCGTGTTTTCCTTCTTTGCGAAAAGAAGATCCGGAAGGAGATTTGAGAGAAGATCTACGCAAATTGTACCTGTAGGGGTTCGGTGGAATTTGTAACATCCCAAATTTCATCAAATTCAAAACCATGTTGTTGCATTCATATCCTCATGGCATTATTACTTTGTATAAATTTTTTCAAAACTAAACCCTAAATAAAACCATATTTAAACCCATTCTTATATTATATATATGGGGCAAGGTTTTATTTTTATTTTCAAAGACCTAAAATGATTTTGAGTGGTTAGATGTGTTTGACACACTTTTGGACACTAGGATCACAACACAAAAGTTTGGTGATGATTTGAATTCAAATGGATTTGAAATGGCCATTCAAATCTATTCTAGAAAATCAAAACAGAAAAAGAAAAAGAGAAAAGAAGGAAAAAATAATAGCAGCAAACCATTTGGCCCAGCAAGCCTAGCAGCAAACTAAGCCCACCCAGGGAACCCCTCTCCCTCTCTCTTTATCACCTGCGTGCACACCCTCCCTCTCACTGACCCGTGGCAACATTGCCATGTCAGCATCGTCGTCCCCAAACCACGCGCGACGACAGCGCCGCTAGCCGTTTTATCCCCATTCACTGTCGATTGATTCGTGGTGTAAATCCCATTGATTCTGTGTGTAATCCTCGCGCCTGCTCCGGCTACTTAACCCCCACCCCCTCGCGACCATTTCCCCAGCACTGCAAGACCAAAGCGCCGCCAGGCTCTCGCAATTTCAGCTTGCACCGCCGTGTTATAGAACAACTCCGGCGAGCTATCGCGGTAAGCCTCGTTCCCCCCTCTGCCTCTCATTCATGCGAACGTGTTCGCCAAGTTCTTGCGCTGCTCCTAACACTTGTCGTTCATCCAATCTTGCCCCAGGTCGCCGTCCCCGTCAACCTCTACAAGCACCCGAGGCGTTGTTCAACTCCGGCGAGTAATTCTGGTAAAATCCGCATGCCCCTCGACCTCTAATTCACTCTACTGTGTTTGCCGTGACCTTGCGCACTTGCTAATGCCCACGGTTTGCCTTATCTCGTCCTAGGTCATCGCCTTTGTCTCTGGCAGTGAGCATCCGACGCTAGGACGAGCTCCGACGAAGTTTTCCGGCTGTGTCTATGCTCCCTTGTCCAAGCCACGCCCTCGTTGAGCTTACCGACCTCCCCATGAGTTCGGTAAGCATCAGCACACCCCTCCTAACACCCTAGCATCACTGTCGCATCGCCTTCAGGCGCGTCGCCGCCGCTAGAGCCATTTCTGCCGCTAGGTTGTGGTCAGAGTAGTTTGAACCGTTAGATCTGCATCTGGTGGCTAGGATTAGATCACTTAATGAACCGTTATGATTAGATATGAGCCATAGGATTTCATTTAGATCTAACGGTGCAGAAGCATGATCTAGCGTGAAGTGATACGCGCCAATCATAACACGCCGCGTGTCACTGGTTTAGATTTAAAATCTAATTTTTGATCTATTAGTTATTCAAACTTGTAAATTCAATAACTTTTGATCTGTTTGTCCAAAAATTACAAATTTTATATCAATGAATTCAGAAAATTGAGCTATTGCAACTATGTCCTTTGTTTGGCCATTTGATTCTGTAAAATTAGGATTTTATGCATAAGCATTTGTTGGCCTATTTTGGCTATAAAAATTATTTAGAAAATTGTTTTAAAGTAAATTTTTGGTTTATTTAGACCTTAGAAAGGTTGATTTGTATTCATTACTGTTTAGTTTGTTGTGAAAAGTGTGACAAACCATCCATTTGCATTTTCATGCATTCATATATATTTTTGTTTGTATATTGATTGTGAATTTTTTTTGTATGAATTTATGTGTAGATTTTGTGGATTGTGGAGAGTGTGATTGTGAGGATTGTACCTATTCCCCCAACTACCAAGGCAAGTGATGCTTCATCTTTTTGTCCTACTACTTTATCTATGCACTAGTGATATTTTGAGTAGGATTTGGATGGGATTTTTCTAAGTATATGCTATGCTATGGTAAATCCAAAAACCCAAAAACCCTAAAGAATCTACCAGAAAGCCACGAAAAGTTCCATATCGCCGCCGCCACTGAAGGGGAGATTCGGGGGATAGAAAGTCTCTGTTCCGGCACCCTTCCGGGACGGGGAAGTGCCCCCGGATCCATCTCCATCGATCTCCACCACCATCTCCATCACCGTTGCTAATTCCCATGATGAGGAGGGAGTAGTTCTTCCTTAGGGCTAAGGGCTCTACCGGTAGCTATGTGTTCATCTCTCTCTCTCTATGCATGATCTTGTTGTGGTCATGAGCTTTGTAATCAAGTAGATCTACCTTGCTACTCAAGTGCTTCATTAGATCTCTGTTCTCCTCATGTGTGTGAAAGTGACAGCATGCACGCCATGGTGGCACTTAGGTTTGAGTCTACATAAATACTCTTTGTTCTTTAATAGATCTATGCTTTTTCCCACGTGTGTGAAAGTGACAGCGTGCATACCGTGTGTGGCACTTTGGCTAGATTGAATATTTGTTATGAGTTATATTTGGAGTTGGATGTCTCTATGAAATTGTGATGTTTGTTGGAACCATCTAGCGCTCAAGGTGACAGTGTGGGGTTAGCTAGATTGGGGAAGGCGGACTTTGAGGAGTGCTGTTATAGCCCTACCATGGATTAGAGTGTCCAACCGGAGAGTAGTTAAGAGTAGTATCATTAAGAGAAGATATTTATATGAGAGAGTGTTCACTACTGAATGTATGATCCCTAGGCCTTGTTTCTAAACATTGAAACACCGTTTGCATCTAGATCTGTTGCATGTTTGCTTGCTTTAGTCTTTACCTCACTCACACACGTTACCCCATGTCAACAACAAGTCAGAAGCTATTTTATAGCACCTTTACCACTTGTATTTCACTATCTCTTCGCCGAACTAGTGCACCTATACACCTGACAAGTGTATTAGGTGTGTTGGGGACACAAGAGACTTCTTGTATCTTGATTGCAGGGTTGCTTGAGAGGGATACCTTTGACCACTTCCTCCCTGAGTTCGATAAACCTTGGGTAATCCACTTAAGGGAATCTTGCTATTGTTCTACAAACCTCTGCACTTGGAGGCCCAACAACTGTCTACAAGAATAGAAGTGCGTAGACATCACTGCACGGTGGTAACATGAACATCGCCTTACAATGCCTTCAGCTGCAACTGACAGGCGCAGCCAGGATCTGGCTCAGCAGCCTGTCCTCCGCCTCCATCTGAAGCTGGGAAGAGCTGGCATACAGCTTCATATGCAACTTTAAGGGCACCAGCAAGAGGACAACCTCGATCGAGGAACTGAGAGCCTGCACCCAACGCACTGGCGAGTCCATTCGCTCGTACATACTACGCTGGTCCTATATCAAAAATTCTTCCGCGCACATCTCCGAACAAAGGACAATCGATGCCTTCAAGGATGTTGTCAAGCACCCAGATTTCATGGAAGAACTTGGGCGCGTCAAGCCCAAGACGCTCGACCACCTCATGGACATCGCCAACCGATGGGCAAATGGCGAGGATTCCGTCCACCGAATGCATTCGGATGACGAGGACGACTACGGCCGCAGGCGAGAGCGCCACAGCAAAAGAAGATCACGCGTCTATGACGATCGCGACGGAGTCGACATGGTCGCGTCTGGATAAGCCGACCGACGCAATGACGGCAACCGCAGCAGCAGATACCGTAGAGGCAACTACCGCGACGTAGGGCGACCCACGCAGATGTGGCAACATCGCAGCCGCGATGGTGAGCCTTCGACATACGAAAAGTTGTCTGGTCCCTACACCATCCACTTCTACATCGACAAACATGATGGCAAGAAGAAGACCAGCCACATGCTCAAGGACTGCCGTGAATTCCAGAAGCTCAGCGAGGGTCTCACCCAAATGCAGCGCCAGATCATGAACCCTGGATTTGGGCCCGCACCGGTACCACGTGACATAGCCCACGGGGCTCCGCCACCACCACCCGTTGGTCCGTCGAATCGAGTGATCGCACCAGCAACAAATAACGGTGCGGGCGGATACCCGCCGCCAAAAGGATCCCTGATGATCCAGAAGGGGCGCCCAACTAATAGGGTGCAGAAGAAAATCACTCGCCAAGTCAGCCTGGCCATGACCTCTCCACCAGCCATACCTGAGTACCTCAGCGTCTCGGAGTCCCGCATCACGTTTGATCATTCGGATCACCCACGCCAGATCCCTCGCCCAGGTCATGCTGCCCTGGTGCTCGAGGCGCAGATCGGGGGGTTCGAGATGAGCCGCATCTTCATGGACAGAGGCAGCAGCATAAATATGATGTTCGCTAGCACACTCGCGGCAATGCGGATCCCGCTGTGTAGCCTGGAACAATAAGACACAACGTTCCATGGAATAGTTCCAGGAAAGGGCATATACCCTCTGGGCAAGATCTGGCTCGACATCATCTTTGGCCAGCCCGAAAACTTTAGGCACGAGCGGCTAGAGTTCGAAGTGGTGGATTGGCCATCACAGTACCACGCCATCCTCGGCTACGTGGCATTCGCACGATTCCTGGCAGTAGCGCACTACGCGTACCTGCTACTGAAGATGCCAGGACCCAGGGGCGTTATCACCATCCAGGGAAGCTTCACCCTATCCGACCACTGCGACAAAGACTTCAACAGAATCTCCCAGTCGTTCGGCATGCAGGAGGAGCTCACGAGGCTCAGAGAGATGACAGACAACATGGCACCCCTATTCACTAGGCAAAACGCACCTGATATGTCATTCGACTCCATGGTCAACACAAAGAAGGTGCAGGTCCATCCAACGGACACCTCCAAGACAATGTTGATCGCCAATGACCTCAGTCCCGCATAGGAAAGCGTGTTCGTCAAATTCCTCCGTGAGCGCTGGGAAATTTTTGCCTGGTGTCCTGCGGACAAGCCAGGAGTTCCCAGGGAATTCGCTGAGCATGCACTCAATGTGTTCCCTGACGCGAAGCCAGTCAAGCAGTCGATCTAACGACTGTCCGAACCAAGAGCTGAAGCCATTGGAATCGAAGTCAACAGACTCCTTGATGCCAACTTCATCCGGGAAATCAAGGAGAGCGAGTGGATGGCCAACACCGTGCTAGTCCCCAAAAAGGACACGGACATCCTGCGGATGTGCGTGGACTTCACATCGTTCAACAAGTACTATCCCAAGGACCACTTCCCTTTACCGCAGATCGATCAAATCATCTATTCGGCTGCAGGATGCGAGAAACTCTCCTTCCTTGATGCTTACTCAGGCTACAACCAGATTCGGCTGAAGGTCGAAGATCAGGAAAAAACAGCGTTCATTATGCCGTTTGGAGTGTTCTGCTTCAACACCATGCCCTTCAGGCTAAAGTATGCAGGTGCTATATATCAGAGGTGCATGCAGGCGTGCCTGAAAAACCAGATTGGTCGCAACATCCAAGTCTATGTCGACGACATAGTAATTAAGACCAGGGAGGCCAAGACGCTGATCGACGATCTCCAAGAGACGTTCGACAACCTTGATCACTACAAGATCAAACTAAACCCAGAAAAGTGCTACTTCATCTCCCAGCGGGGGATTGAGGCGAATCCGAAGAAAATTAGGGCCATACTGGCCATGGAGAAGCCGAAGAACCTAAAAGGTGTCCAACTGCTGGTTGGACGGATCACGGTGTTGAGCAGATTCATTAGCCGGATGGGGGAGAAGGCCCTACCCTTCTACCAGCTACTGCGCAAGGCGGACAATTTTGAGTGGACGCCCGAAGAAGACGACGCATTCGAGGACCTCAAGCGGTTGCTCTCCACCTCACCTGTCTTGGTCACGCCAAAGGAACGAGAGCCTTTGCTGCTATACATCGCAGCTACGCATCAGGTGGTAAGCACCGTTCTCGTGGTCGAACGACCCGAAGATGGCAAGACCCACGGGGTCCAACGCCAAATCTACTACCTTAGCGAGGTACTGACCCCCAACAAAGCAGAGGTGCCCTCACTACCAGAAGCTCGCATACAACATATTCATGACGGCTCGTCAGCTGAGCCACTACTTCCAGGAGCATCAGATCATGGTCGTCAACGACGCCCCACTGTCCAACATCCTGAACAACCCCGAAGCCACGGGACGCGTAGCCCTATGGCGCATCGAGTTGTCCCCTCTAGACATAGTCTACGAGAGGCGCAAGGCCATCAAATCTCAGGTCCTCCCTGACTTTCTCGTCCACTGGATGGAACTCCAGCTGCCGAACACTCCGGACATGCCGCAATCATGGACGGTGCACTTCGATGGCTCCAAGCGCGAGGCTGGAGAAGGAGCCGGCGTCATACTGACGTCCCCTCAAGGCGACAAGATGAAATACGTCCTTCGAATGAAATTTCGCACCTCCAACAACGAGGCCGAATATGAGGCCCTCATCCACGGCATGAAGATGGACAAGATCTGCGGCGCCACGCGCCTCGTCATCTATGATGACTCGAATATTTTTGTCCAGCAGACGATGAACAAGTGCGACGCTCACAACGCCAAGATGATCGCGTATCGCGCGCTCTACAACTCACTCGAAGGGGACTTCGACAGCTGCGAGCTTTGGCACGTCGGAAGGGAAAGCAACAAAGAAGCCGATAGACTCGCCAACATCGAATCCACCAGGTGTGTTCCTCGAAAAAATCTGCGTACCCTCTATCAAGAGAAAATTCCCAAAAGGCTCAACCGAAGAAGCATAACACCCGGGTGCTGCGCTACCCGAAAGACAGGAAGGACCCGAAAAGCTTAACACCGAGGCCGAGCTAGTCAGCCTGATGCAGGTCATGGCAGTTGAAGAGACATGGACGCAGTCGTACCTTCGATACCTCATAAACAATGAACAGTGCGATGACCCGACAGATGCCCGACAAATATCTCGCCGATCAAAAGCCTTCACCATAATCAACGGCGAGCTGTACAAGCGCAGCATTTCGGGTGTGCTCCAACGGTGTGTCACCATCGGTGACGGAAAAAGCATCCTCCAGGACATCCACGAGGGTATCTGCGGCCACCACGCAGGCAGTCGTGCCCTAGTCGCCAAAGCTCCGCGAGCTGGGTTCTACTAGCCAACAACCATGAACGATGCCAAGAATGTCGTCCAGAGGTGCAATGCCTGTCAGAGATACGTGGACAAGCCGCACGCACCAGGATCCGAACTGAGGCCCATACTATTGGCTTGGCCCTTCGCCCAATGGGGCCTCGACATGATTGACAAACTGCCAAAGTCCTCGCCAGGAGGCCACGTCTTCCTCCTGGTCGCAGTCGACAAATTCACAAAGTGAATCGAGGCCATGCCCGTCACCAACCAAAGCGGCAAAACTGCTGTCAAGTTCTTCGAATCCATTGTTTACAGATTTGGCGTGCCTCACATCATCATCACGGACAACGGCTCGAACTTCATCTCGAAGGAATTTCAATCCTTTTGCGGGAACCTCGGCATCAACATATCCTATGCCTCGGTGGCGCACCCGCAAACCAACGGACAGGTCGAAAAGGCCAACGGCCTCATAGGGAACGACATCAAAAAGCGCCTGCTGTGCCCACTCGAAAGGCTTGTGGGATCCCTCTGTTCTTTGGAGCATGCGTACAACGCCAAACAGCTCAACCGGCTACACGCCCTTCTTCATGGTGCACGGAGCCGAAGCCGTGCTGCCTGCCGAGGTACGCCACAAGGCCCCACGGGTCATCGCCTACAGCGAAGCCGAATCATCGGCCGCACTCGAAGACGCCGTCGACACACTCAACGAGGCACGCGACATCGCCACTGCTTGCTCAACGATCTATCAACAGAGCCTCCGCAACTACCATAGCTGCTGGCTGCGTCCAAGGTCCTTTGTCGAAGGAGACCTCGTCCTGCAACTCAAGCAAGAATGTCCCAAAAAGCTCGAGTCACCCTAGAAAGGACCCTACATCGTCACCGAAGTCATCCCAGGTGGCACCTATCGCCTCATGGACGTCGCATCAGGAGTCAAATACTCAAACCCTTCGAACGTCGTGCAACTGCGACGCTTCTAGCCCTAGTTACCCTTTACTTTCAATAAGGCTACTCAGCCAAGGCTACTCAGCCGAACAATGTACATCTCCGTTTGATATGAATAAAAGATAAGTTCCTTGGCCCAAATACGTTTTCCTTTACATTATTTCTTGCTAAACACGTTCGGGGGCTACGCCTCACCTCACGACTTCGTCGACTGAGAATAACGCATACAACCCAAGTAGCTGACCATGTCAGGCTAACGAAAGGGACATGCAAACTATAGAGCACCACGTGCCAATATACACATAACACTTTACAAAGGGCATTACAAGCCCAGTCGAATAAATAAAAAATTTACATTAAGTTTTCTCTACAGGATCTACCTATTCTGGAGCATCACATTCGCTCGCTACTCGAAAAGATCTACAATCTCTTCAGCATGCTACACCACAACCGCATAATGAGGGCGCATGTCCCATAGAGTGCTGTCCGGTCGAAGGGGCGGCCCAGTCGCCACCTCTGCGAGATTGACATCACGACAATGCAGCCGAATGAGCGACAAGGCAGGCTTCACCCCAAAATTAGTTGGTGTCGCACCAACTCTTTGACGTGTCCTACATTCTGAAATTTCGCAAGAAGGCCCCAAAAGGTGGAAGGCGCAACATCCAAGGGGAACATGACAGACCAAATGGCCGCCAGAGAAGTCCTTGCCTGCCTAGGCACCCGAAGAACTTGGAGCACGCGATCTTGCAGCGTCGCAAGGAAGATGGCCCGATCGCAGTCCATCCAGAAGAAGCCACCAGCCTCCAGGTCCTGTTGCGTCAGGCAATTCATCCGAATCGCGACGCGCTCTTTCTCTTCCCTCGGAACTAGATTGACATCTGCACCAAGCACGGAATAAGATGGAATACAAATAGGGTGCACCCGAAAGAACAATTGGCTGTCAAAAACTTACATTGAAGTTGTTGACCCATCTGCCGCAACTCCCCAAGCAAGAACTCCTCCCTGGCCGTGGCTCGCTCAGCCTTGGACTTCCACACATCCGCGTGTCCTTGAATGCTAAGGATGTCCTTCTCCAAGCTTCGGACACGATCGCGAAGAAAAGCCAACTACGACGCATCATCCAAAGATGGTCGTGGCTCAGGAGTAGTCGGAGTGACAACCGGAACCTCACCCGAGGGACCCTAAAGGCAAATAAATCAAGCATGAACATCACAAGCATTTCTGGCAGCAACTCGAAAGACAAACTTATATACATCAATAAAGCCACCTCGTGGCATAGTTGGGTTTGTTCATCAACAAAAGGTTACAGAAGGAAGCAAAAGAGGAAACTACATCATCTAAATTTCAAAGGCCTAAGCTCCCGCATCCGGGGTGGCCTCGGAGCCAGACTGCCTGCTCTTGACCTCCTGCTGCTGCTTCGCCGCATAGTAAGCCAGGAGATCGATGAGCTTCGGCCCATAGCACTTACAGCGAGAAGAAAGGAGGGTGAAATCTACCTCAGAGCCATCTGCAGCCACCGGCATCCGGGACGTGATGTGCGGCAGGTGCAACTCATCCCCGGACGCCATCGCCATGGCCAATCCCATGGAAGGGCCAAGGCCCTTCTGCTTGCGCTTGTACTCCACCGAGGCCTCCTCTGACAGAGCATCTGCAAGGGCGTCGACGTCATCAAGGACAACGCCCTTGGGGACGACCTCCTTGTAGAAGCACGCGAGCACTTTCCTGGCCTTCTCCAAGGAACCCGCGGCGGTGGCGCAACAATCTTCGACCATAGCGGCAGCATCACCCAAAGCATCCCCATGCTCCAGCGCATCACGATCAAATGCGATGCCTGAAGCATCTGAAAGAAACAAGGAAAAAAACTCGAATGAGAAAGGACAAGCCGCAGTCGAAAGAACACAAGACCCAAACAAGACAAGGGAAACTCTCTAGAAATAGCTTTGACTGCAGCCATAAGCTTATCAGCCATCTCCTTCTCACGGGCGGTTGCTGCGGCCACGAGCTGCTGCTCGCGATCGGCAGCCTCCTTCTGCAGGCGCTCCTTGGCTTCAGCAGCATCAGCTACCCTCTTCTCCGCCTGGACGAGGCTCTTTTCGAGAGTGTTCAGCCTTCAGAGGGCATCATTGTTTTCATCTGCAATATGAAGCAATACAGGATTAATACAAGAAAAGCCATGGAACAGATGAACAAATACCAGGGTGAAAAACTCACGTACCTTGAAGCTGCTGCAGGTTCGCCTCCAGCGCTAGGTGATGCTGAATAAGGAGGTTGGAGCCATGCACAAAGGGCTACAGAGAAAACAGAAACACATGTCGATAAATAAAGGGCTCGGGGGCTCCCCTCAAAACGATCAACAACATCAAAACAAAATGGCCCGGGGGCTCCCCCCACGAAGTATGCAAGATAACGCTTACGTATTCAGGTGTGGACTCTGAAGGTTTGCGAGCGGTCTTCTGAGTCACGACTGCCCGAGCTTTTCGCTTTGAGGAGTTCGGTCCATCATCCTCAGAGTCGGCCACCACCTGGGGAATAGAAGTTGTTGTCTTAAATTCTGCCATAACTTCTTGAGTGTCCCCACCAAGGGACTCCTCCGGAGAGTTGCTACAAGAAAAAATCAGATTAGCAACACATCGCGACCGCAAAGACAAACAATAAGGAAAAGGCCCAGACGAAGCAACTTACGATTCGATGTCCGATAAGTTGAAGACGGGAGCCGCCTTCTTCATCTTCTTCTTGGCCGGCGGCTACGAAGCCACCGCTCGAAGAGGCATAGCAGGAAAAGGTGCATACGACGCACCATCATACTCACCATGTTGCTCGAGGAACGACGGACCTCTTGGAGTTGGAAGGGTAGACGCATCCAAAGACTCGCTCCGGGTGCGCTTTCGGGTCCGCCCTTCACTCGCCTTGGGAGCATCCGAAGTAGGCGACTACGCCGGAGGAAGTTCGGACTCGAAATCCACAACTTCATTGTTCAGCGCAACTGGAAACTTCTCAGGCAGAGGGGGCATCATCCCAGCCACCTTGAGATCCTGCAAATCAAAGACGTAAAAGAACATGATTAGCGACACTAATCATAAGCAAATAGCACTCAAAAAAAGCACAACGCACATGACACAAGTCTCCACGTGAGGAACTGCATTTGCAGCACTGAAGGGGGCGGTCAAGGATTTCCCCGGGAGGTCCTCATCAGCCTTGTTCTTTAGCAGAGGCTGAAGGGCTCTGTCAAGATCACCCTTGGACAACTCCTCGGATGAGACCCTCGTCGAGTCGTTGTGGCTAGTATAGAGAAACATCGGATGTGCCCTCGCTTGGAGCGGCTGCACCCGACGCTTGAGGAAGGTGCAGATGATGTCCAAACCATTGACCTCTTTCCCAGCCACCATCTGGAGCGCCTTCACACGACGGTAGAGCTCCTCCACCTTCGCCATTTCACCCTCCAAGACGTGGTTCTTCCACGATCTCTTCGGGATGATCTTCTGAGAGGAGTCGAAAGGGGTGAAGCCAAAATTGTGTCCATCCGCCTTGGCATCGCGGATGTAAAACCACTTCTTCCACCAGTACTGGATGGACTCGCACATAGAAAAGGAGAAGAAAATAAGAGAAGATCGAATAGAGATGATGCAGCCAACGAGTGGATAGACTCTGCCGGTGCCAGACTGCCTCTTCACAGAATAGAGCTTACGGAAGAGGCCAAAGTGCGGCTCGATACCGAGCTAGCACTCGCAAAGAGTGATGAAGCAGGCGATATGGAGGAGAGAATTGAGAGACAGATGATATAACTGAATCCCGTAAAAGAGAGGAGTCCACGAAGAAAATCATGAACAGGAAGAGATAGACCATGGATGACAAAGGCGTAAAACATGAGCCGAAACCCTTCGGGTGGTGTAACACCCTTTGAATCGACCCTATGCAAGTTTCAGCGATTCCCGCCAAACCCGCATAGAAACGATTCAAAGGTGCCCACCAGGCACTTTCGTGCGGGTGGAAAACGAAGTAATACCATTACACAAT
Source organism: Avena sativa (assembly GCA_916181665.1). Lineage (NCBI taxonomy): Eukaryota > Viridiplantae > Streptophyta > Magnoliopsida > Poales > Poaceae > Avena > Avena sativa. The sequence goes on from OV702297.1 coordinate 126,362,430, forward strand.
AGTCCATGATGGAACCCACAAAACAAATATATACGACAATGATTCCAAGAGTCAAGAATACAGATATACCATACAAAGATCCAAATCACCTTGAAAATGATACAACGTTCGACTACGGACAAGATGCAAATGGGGCTAAGAGCCCTGAAGAATAACCAATGGCATCCATAACCCTGGCCAGGCCAAGCCGGAAGGGTAACCCTGCTAACGACATCAATCTCAAAACCTGCTCAAACAAAAGGGGTGCCGACAAAGGGCAAAGGAAGAAGAGAGCGGTCAGTACTGAGGCCAGTACACGGCGAGACTAGAATTCGGCGGTCCTCGCCTACATAGGTATGATGGACTGAAGCGGCAGCGAAGCATGCACTAATAACCTATAGAGACTCGATACAACTGGCGGCTATCAGATAGGGATAAGAAAGACCTATTTTGATCCAACCTGAAACTATCACCAGGCATACCCATCTTGGTATTTCCCCCTCGAGACCAAACGAGGAAGTCAATCGAGGAACTCACACAGTTGGCAGTTTTATTCATTCCGTTATAGTTGCGTCAATTACTAGTCAGATATAGATAGCATGAGTCATCCTGATATAATAAGCAGTGGGCAGTTTTAGTTAACCATTCCATTGTAGTTGTAATACTTACTAGTCAGATACATATAGTATGAGGCATCCCAAAACCAGCAGTCGTTGGTACTTTTATTTAGCCATTCCATTGTAGTTGCAATACTTACTAATCATATGCAATGGTAACAGGTGAAAACCCAAACCAGCAATTGTGGGCACTTTTATTTAGCCATTCCATTATAGTGAAGCTGATTACTAGTCATTATAAAGTCAAATTTATAGCACTACTTTAGTTATAGTTGTCTATGATCGAGATACTGTGCTCCAAGTCGTCCATAACCGCGGGCACGGCTTTCAGAAAGTTTTACCCTGCAGGGGGGCACAAATAGCAACACATGCACGACCAACCTCGGAAAAACCAAATAAAAACCCAACGAGGCATCACGATAAAGAAATCGCAAGATTCATATAATATTTTAGGGGGCCACCCCACCAAGCTACCCGCTACGAAGTTGGTCGGCTCCGAGACAGACCCAGAGGTTTGTGACGACGGTTGTAAACGACTGGGAACCCGAAAGTGTGACTGGGCTTGTCGATACCGCGAAAATGTGGCACGGGGTTCCAAAACAGTACAGGTGCTCCACGCGCAATCATAAATAAAGCACTAAAGCATGGCATAAGTACATGATAGTAATAAATCCCCAAACTACTTTGTGGCCCCAAGAAATAAGATATGACTCAAGCTCATGCTAAGGGGATTCATGGGCCTACATGCGGATAGTGCGAATATTCAAGGAACAGGTATCAAGTACTCGGGGTCCTACGGGACACAAGTGGATGGTTAAAAACCAAATAACATCTATTGCCCACATGTGCCTCTGCATTATTTACTTACTTCAATTTTAATTATTAAACGGTAATTAAAGTTATAATCATCTCCAACATTAAACATGCGGCATTACTCCAACAACTGGGGAACATCGACGGCGCGACGCAACACCTACGCAAGCAACTACGACTCGCAAGGCTGACAGTCTACCAAACAACAGGTAATAGGATGTGTCCAAGGAAATTTAATGGCTGCAAGGGATATCACGGGTACGAAAACTAGAGCATCGCATCACAGATGGCAATAGATCAACAGGAGGAAATAAAGACTATAAAAGTAAGATAGGTAGAAAGGGGGAGAATGCTCGCCTGAAAACATTGCCGAATGTTCATCCGAGGATCGGGTCGACACTCGCATCAACTCATCGGCCTAATCCGTGAAGAAGCAAAGCACTAGAACAAACACCGTATGCACTATTTAATACTACGGCAAAAGATCGGGCATGATGCATGTATGATGTATGACATGGCAAAGGTGCGATGCAATTAGGCAATATTAAGCAGAACCGGGGTCCCGACATTTAATTAGATGGTTCATGTTGTTTAGATATCCCGTAATTTAAACGTTGTCTTAACATGGCAAAATATAGCATCGGTTCGCTACACAAATTTAAATGGAGCCATTATTAGACTAGATTTTCCCGCATATAGACTCCATATTTAATTATGAGGTGAATCGACATAAGGCCCCCAAACCACATGATATGAGTGCAAGCATGAACATTTTTTGTAAAATAGGGCTTCGAGAAAAGGGGTCACACATAGGGGTTCGACGATCTTGAGGGTTTCGGGGGGCGATGGGTTTGTGCTTCGAATCCGAGGATGGGGTTCCAAAATCCGCGAGGGAAACCTTGCCAGAGTGCTTGTTGTTCCGTGATGAAGACCTCAGCGTTCCGTGTTGTCGACCATCAGGTTCGAGGATCTCAACTTGGCAGACACCGCCGGGACAAGATGAACTTGACTTGCAAAACACAAGAAGAGAAGTCTCCACTAAATGAGCTTCAGCACATCACTGTATCATCAGTAACTGGGAGTTACCATCTTCACATCCACTTGCCTAAGAACCTAGCGAGAGCCAGAGGTACAGAGCACAAACTCAAATAGGTGAGAAAGGGGAACAATAAGGTGGAGTCTTGTGGACAACACAGACGGGCCTGTGGCGGAGGCGTGGTACAGGGTCGGATGGCCGCATCGTAGAGGGAACCGAAGCCGACGTGCAGGGGTAGCGAGGAAGACAGCGCTAGGCGATACGAGGCTCAACGGCAATAAGATGGAGAGGTGGCCGGGCACAGGGAAGCATCTATGGCCGAGGAGGGAGTCGCGGTGGCGGAGCTTGAGAGGCGGCGGGGCTCGCGGGGCGCTGAATGGGGCCAGCTTGCTGATGGGGCGAGCTCCCCGGCGGCGGTAGCATGGGGTTCGACGCTGGCCGGAGGCGACAAGGTGTAGGCGGCGTCGAGGAGGGCACGCGTGGGGGTTGACGACCTCTGCTCGAGGGGACCGACAGGGTCATGGCCAACGGAGAAGGGCGCCGTCAGGGAGACAGAGGAGGAGGGCGACTGGAGGCGGGGACTTGGCGCTGGCGGCGCGAGAGGGAGGCATGCGAGGGACGGGGATTGCGACGAGGGTGGGGCCACGGTTGCGAAAACGGAGGGGAGGAGCGGGGGTTGCGAGAGGAAACTCTTCGGGTAGGTGGGGTTTGACCAGAAAGGCGGCCGCGGGATTCCAGGTGGGGCCGGGTGAGAGAATTATGGGAGAGAGAGAGAGCTGGCGGGGTGGTGGGTGTGTGCGGCTGCACGGAGGAGGGTGGCAGCTGGCGGCGGCGACAGGGAGTGGGACTAGGGTTTAGGGGTTGAGGTAGATAGGATTTGGAGGTGGCTGGCTGGGCTTTTGGGCCTGGCTGGCTGCCTCCTAACAGAAATAATGCAGAAGTTTTATTATTATTTTAGAAGATTTTTTGTAAATTGTTTTTAGACATATAAAATATTCAGGAAAACTTGAGGTTTGTATTTTTAAATAAAGAGGGGGAGTAATGTCAAAACAAAGATATGGTTTTAGCAAAATGTTTTTAGGCAAAGGTATGCATGATGATGTCATGATGATGCACATAATAAAACAACTGCGATTTTGTAATAGTGGTTTTACCCGGGGTGCTACAGGTGGGTGTAGGATTACCTCGTCGCCGGGGAGGATGGCGTCCAACTTGTTCTGGGGAATCAGCCTAGAATCGTGCAGCTTGCGCAAGTCCCCGTCGCGCATCTCCGTGCATCTCTATGCGCTTCCACCCGCCGTCAGTGGCGCGAGTCGTGGTGGCGATCTTCTTGACGCCGGCGGCGGCCCTTGACCCAGCTCCGGCAGCGGTCTTCTTGGTCTTGCCCATCTTGTAGCGGCGACGGTGGCGGTGTGCACGCAAGAAGGAAGATGGAAAACAGCGAAGACTATCCAGAGCGCAGTGAAGGGCAGCGAAGCTCGTGAAAATGGAGGCAATGGAGATGGACAAATGACAAAGGGTAAAAGAAAACTACTGTTTACTCACGGTATAAAAGGACAAAGATGACGCACATGATCCGTTGATCCAGAATCCCTAGCGCGCACCTCAAATGTAACCCTACACGTGTCAACACTACACCGAACTGTCGCCAGCACACCGTCCACTACGCGTGGAAATCGAGGAGACGCCGTAATTTTCGCCATGTCTGCGTGTGACTAGTCAACTTCAAGTCAGACGGTAGGACCCATGATCGTCTCGTTGCATCATCTCTGCTGCCGCAGACATTTGAGATCACCAATCGTCAGCACTGACATCACTCAAGGCAAAGCCAGGAACGGCTTGAAGTTTTTGGCTGATCAATCCAGTACTTACTCGAATCTACGATTCGAAAAAATACTCGGGGCTACTCCTATCAGGAGCGCTGGCCACGCACCTGAGAAATGACTAAGGTAACTACAACTCGCAAATATCTTCGGGTCCTACGTCGAGTCTGCGACTCCACTACAGACTCAGGGGCTACTCCCATAGGGAGCGTCAGTTGAGCATCCGAAAAAATTGTGTCCTTCGGACCTAAGATGAAAACGACTGAACTAAAGTCTCTGCTCGAGTCTACGACTCGAACAGACACTCGGGGGATACTCTCATAGGGAGCGCTGGTCGCGCACCCTATGAATTCTTCAACTACGATCCTTCGGATCAAATACGACAAAATCTTTTTGGAAACTTTTCACAAATCAACGCCAAGTGAGAAGCATTCTCCTTGGCCACCCGAAACACCTCCGCAGTGATAAAACTTCGGATGTTGTGTCTGTGACACAAAGATAAGCCCTACAGATATCATCTGATGGCCTGGTAATGCACCTGACTGCGCTCTGCCAGTAAACTTTCGTGTCAACAAACACGATGAAAATCCTAACGGACACTTTGGGTACATCACTTGAAAATCACTAGGATTCGACTCATGTAAGTCCACAAACGGCTTGAGTCGCATCACACCAGCAATTGTTCCAAATTCGAGTCCGGGGACTCGAGTTTGATTAAGATCATGTTGTTTTGTCCTATGATAGTTAGCTGGCCCTGATCCGTTGGGAGATTCAGGCACACGCATCAACAATCCCTATGAACTAAAACATTTTCTCTTTAAAATAATAGGCGCAAACTGCACCCAAAAGATTGAAGAGTCCTCAGCCGAATCTACGATTCAACTGAACACTCGGGGTTATGGACATGGATATACCCCACGGGTACATAACCTTGGTATACCTGGTCCAGTCCAAGGAAAGACCACGTCAAGACACGCGTCCCATGAAGACTTCGGGTGCCCAAGCCCATGATGTTTTCAACTCCTTGGAGGACAAGTCTAGATTAGATAGAATTCAAAGGGAACAAACCCTAATTTGTAACTGACTCGACGTAAGCCCGGGACCTGTCTATCTATATAAAGGCCAGGAGGGTACGGCGAGAAGGATCTCTTCGACCATCGCATACACACCTTCACGCCAGATTGCATCTACGCACCCCTGTAATCTTCGATTCCGCCATAATCAAGAGCAGACAAGCATGAGTAGGGTTTTCCCTCCAGGGGCCTGAACCCGGGTAAATCTCGTGTCCCGTGTTGCTTGTCTATTAATCATTCCGCGATCTCCAGCATCCCCATCTTCTCCAAATCCCAAATCCATAACAATGGGCATTGACGAAATCAACTCTCGTCAACTTCATTAAGCACTGTGTGTAAAGTAAACAATACAATTGTTCCATAAACAAAAGATTGTTGTTTTCTCCCTAGTGGCAACCTCATATCTACAACCTTAGAGATTTATGTCACTTCCCCATATTAAATAGAGGCATGAACCCACTATCGAGCATAAATACTCCCTCTTGGAGTCACTAGCATCTACTTGTCCAAGATAGCTACTAGAAATGGAGAGCATGCAAGATCTCAAACAACACATACATGATAGAATCAATAATCAATAAGACATGATAGAATCAATAATCAATCTGACATAGTAATCTCAATAACCACCGGATCCCCACAAACACAACATGTATGATTACAAATAGATGATCTTGATCATGAATGGAGCTCACAAGATCTAAACATGATAGCACAAAGGAGGAGAAACGACCATCTAGCTATTGTATGGACCCATAGTCCAAGAGTGAACTACTCACGCATCATACCGGAGGCTAGCATGGTGATGAAGAAGGCCTCCAGGATGATCTCTCCCCTTAGGCAGGGTGCCGGGAAGATCTTCAGATCCCCCGATCTAGGGACGATGGTGGCGGCTACGGACTGTTTCGTGGAGATCTGATCGAGTGCTTAGGGTTTTGGCATCAGGGGCTTATATAGGCAAAGAGGCGAGGCAGGAGGGTGGCCAGGGGCCCACACCCAGCCCAGGTGTGTCCCAAGGTGGGCCCGCGTGTGGGGGTGGGGGGGTGGCCACCCTGTGGATCCCCTCTGGTCGCCCTTCGGTCTCTCTGTTCTCCTCGGTGAAATATTGACTTTGTCTTTTGTCCTGTCCAATTCTGAGAATATTTCCTTACTAGCTTTTCTGAAACCAAAAACAGCAAAAAATTAGGCTACTGGCGCTGTCGCATCTTGTTAATTCCCAGAAAATGTATAAAAATACCTCAAAGTGTAGACAAAGCATAGAAAAGTGGATACTAAACAAGCATGGAACATCAAAAATTATAGATACGTTTATGATGTATCACTTCACCAAATGAAGTGGGAACTAATGATAACGATCATGAAGCTCCAAAAGAGAATACTACCAAACCTCGCAGGTCTAGCAGGACGCGTGCAGCTCCCGAGCTATATGGAAATCCTGTTATGAATTTCATGGTCGATGAAATTGATGACCCTGCGATATATGAAGAAGTGATGATGAGCCCGGATTCTAACAAATGGCTATAAACCATGAAATTCGAGATGGAATCCATGTACGAAAACCAAGTTTGGACCTTGGTGGACTTACCTCACAACCGAAAGGCCGTGGAGAATAAATGGATTTTCAAAAGGAAAATTGATGTTGATGGTAACATAACTTTCTATAAAGCTCGACTTGTCGCAAAAGGGTTTCGAAAAATTCAAGGAGTTGACTACGATGAGACATTATCTCTCGTAGTGATGCTAAAGTCAGTTAGGATTATGTTAGCAATTGCTACATATTTCGACTATGAGATATGGCAAATGGATGTCAAAACTGGATTCCTCAATGGCAACATTGAAGAAGAGTTGTACATGGTACAACCAAAGGGTTTTGTAGATCCTAAGAATGCTCACAAGGTATGCAAGCTTCCGCGATCCATCTATGGACTGAAGCAAGCATCCCGGAGTTGGAATATCCGCTTTGATGAGGTGATCAAAGAGTTTGGATTTATCCAAACTTATGGAGAGGCTTGTATTTACAAGAAAGTGAGTGGGAGCGATGTGGCATTTCTGATATTATATGTAGATGACATATTACTGATCGGAAATTATGTAGATCTTTTAAACAGTGTTAAAAGTTATATAAACAACAATTTTTCAATGAATGACCTAGGTGAAGCGTCATGCATATTAGGCATAAAGATCTATAGGGATAGATCTAGGCGCCTAATAGGGCTATCGCAAAGTACATACCTTGATAAGATTTTAAAGAAATTTAAAATGGACGGAAGTAAGAAAGGGTTCTTACCTATGTTCCAAGGGAAGACACTGAGTAAGACTCAAAGTCCGGCTACGGCGGAAGAAAGAGAGATAATGGACAAAGTCCCCTATGCTTCTGTAGAGGCCTGAACCCAATAAGGTACAAGTCCCTGTGTTTACAGTGCTAGTCCCTGGATCAAATAGCTAGCACCCACAGTTTAAGATGTAATATCATGAAACAAAGGTCATATTACAACTCATAACCAGGAATAAAATAGTTCATTACAACTTACATATCTCATATGGCTATATTATTACATAGAAGTAGATATAACTATAAAGCATGGAGTCCTTCATCTTCATGTGCCACAGGCAAACATGTTGGTTGTAGAATTGTAGTCCCTACTCAACAAACTTCACTAACATCAAATAAACCTGCAACATGATAAGTTATAGCCACAAGGGTCAATACATTTGAATTGTATTGGCAAGTGAAATCATATTGATATGGAGATCTAACATATACATGAATATATGGCTAAGTGGAATTTTGGTTGGCCTTTGCATAAAATAAGTTTTCCCCATCCTTTGTAAAATATTTTCTCTTTTTCAAAACATTTCATCACACATGGCACACTGGAATCACACCAGGTGCTTCCCTTGTTCACCCAACAAGTTTTATCTTAGAGAAATTGGGATGAGGAGATTCTTGATCATTTCAATGTCTTTGATGCTCAAAATGTCCATTACCGGGGACACGGCTAAGTACATAGGTTTTACCCTCTTGAGAGGTGGTGCACTTTCCCCACAAGACTCGACATGCATCGAGACGAGACTTTTCAGAAGCAATCCCTCAGACCACCATGGACGTGTTCCATCCTATCATCACTACCACCAACTGTCCATCTGGTTGAGTTCTTGCAACCTAGTTGGTCAGGGCAGAGCCCATATGCCATGTGGCTTCACTGGAAGCTTCTCAACACTAAACATCTCAAATCTCTTTGTTCCTGGGTGGCCATCCACAAGTGAGATACACCATGGTAAACCATATAAATGGGCCCTGGGTAACCACTCAACAAAAATCCATCCATGCAATTACCATTCCACCCAGGTGTTTTATTAACAAGTTGTTTTCTTAGTCAAAAACACATAGGCATAACTTTTCCATAATAACAAAACATGAATTCCCACCCTTGAGTTCTAATAGCTAGGCTAAGCATACTAGCATAACATGTCTCTTAACTTAGGAAAATTTATACCAAGATATATTCTATAGGATCTCCCATAGCATAGCATAGAAATATACAAAATAGTCCCATCATGCATACTACAAAAACATCACTAATGCAATATTGAAAAGATAGGACTTTTGATGATAAAAGTATCACTTGCCTTTTTAGTAGAAAATCTAGGTACTCTCCTTGATCTTGCAATTGTCACACTCCTCAAAGTTCACTACATCAAAATCAAGCAAAAGAACACACTCAAAACTACAACACTAAAATTAACAAAACAAAAACAAGACAACAAAGAAATGCATGCAAGCATGCAAAAGGTTGTTTTACTGAAAAAGTGGTTTCTAACAAGGTTCTAACCATTTAAAAACACCTACTGGTCTTTTATAAAGGCGGAATCTCATTTGAAACCAAGTTAGTGAAAATAAGTCATTTAAATCATTTTTGTTTTACTAGAAATGCTTTTATTCAAAGGGATAATTTCTAGTGTCAACAAAATATATTTTAAATTTCAAGTGTTAGTGTTTATGGTCAAGGGTTCAAAACAAAACCATTTGTAAAAGTATTTACTCAAAAATAATTTTTAGAACAATTTTTATAGCAAAAATAGTCCTAAACAACTCTCTGCATAAAACTCTAATTTTTCAGAATCAAATTACCAAAGTAAGGCCATAGGTGAAAAGGTATCATTTTTCTTAATCCATTTATATAAAATTTGTAATTTTTGGACAAACAGATCAAAAGTTATTGATTTTACAAGTTTAAACATCTAATAGATAAATTCCTGGATTTTAAATCAAACACTCTGCCACGCGGCGTGTTCTGTTTGTCCTATACCGATTCGGTTGGATCGAGCGATGCAAGATGTTAGATTTAAGTGAGATCGCACGGGCCAGATCAACTGGTACCCCTTCGTTAAGTGATCTATCCTAGCCGCAGGATATCGATCCAGTGGATCACATTAGTTTGGCCAAGATCTGGCAGCACTACTGGAGACGCGCGGCGGCGAAGCCTCTGGTGGCAGCGCACCGGCGATTCAGAGGGGTAAGGGGATATGCGAGGATGTTACCGTGGTCGCGGTGACGTGGCGATGCTCAAGGTGGTCGTGGGCGAGGCGGGGGAGCACGGGTGCGACGACAATTCCTCGTCGGAGTTGCGCGCTCCGTCGGGTGCTTGCAAATGTGTTGCGGCCGAGCCTACTATTGGGAATATGCTATATGGGTATCCTCATAGCATGTCTCTTATCCGGATAACCCGGGTGGCCCACAGTTGGTAGCATGGCCCATGGCCTGCTGGGCGGCCCAGTTAGATGGATCTATAAGGGAGGCCCATGCCGAATAAAGGAAGGATACGATGGAGTCACCAGCGTACCCGGAGCCTTGGAGTACAAGACAAGCTAGACTAGTCATAGTCAGTGTAGGACTCTGTAACCTGTCCGGCTAGGACTTCTCCCTCTAACCCTAGGACCTGGCGACTATATAAGTCAGGGATATGGGAGCCTTTAGGGCATAACTTGAGACAATCGAGTAGCGATTAGCATACACCGTGCACAACGAACCTATCTTTGTAACTCGGTGTATCACCATTATAGTGATTTATAGCAGGAGTAGGATTCCACCACGGTTGTGGGATCTGAACTTGGGTAAGCTGTGTTACCTCGTACCCATCAACCGTCCGCCTTCCCCCACGTCTCTAAACACGCACTGTGAGGACCACTCCATGGCGTACTTGTCGGCAATACCATGACAGTTGGTGCCCACCGTGGGGCAAGAGGCGCTTCAGGCTCTTCAGCGGGCGAGGACCAAGATCTTCGCAGGAATCAGCAAAACCGTAGCCATCGGTCGCGTTCTCTTCTCCGGCAACGTTCTGATCGTCCCTACCGACGATTTCTGTATCCCGGCGAAGAGAAACCCTACGCGGTGTTCGATCGTTCCTATCGGAGACATCCACCTCTTCATCGGCGAAACTGACTCGGGCACTAGTTCCCTAGGAGTCGGAGGAGCATCAAGGCCCGCACGGACCGCCTACGGGCAGGATACGTTCACGGAAGGATCGATGTCGGATCTCTCTTCGGAGTTTGCCGACAAAGATCAGAAAAATTCAAGGCCCACCCAAACCGCCCTTGTGCAGGATATAACGGTGGAAGATCACTGCAAATCCGTCGGCCTTGCCCGTGCGTCTGGACAACAGAGATCCAAGTTCGTCGGCGTGGTTACCATCTTCGATCTGGCGTTGCGTTTAGAGAGAGGGCGAAAACCCCGCGATTCGTTGCCAGGTGGCTCCGTATACGAGCCGATCTGGCCCACTACCCCAATGATGATGCTATGTATCACTTTATGGAAGGACTGGACCATGGCACGCTTCTCCGACATTCTCTAAGACGGCGGCAGGCTTCGGGGCGTCTCACTTTCGAAAATATGGTGAACATCGTCAACAGCTACGCGGAGGCCGACGGGGAAGCTCAGGAGGATCTTGCGCTCATTGGCAGAGCGCCGCCGCCTCAGCAACTGCCACCACCACCTCCAGTCATCATCGCTGTTGTTGCATCTCCACCCCCCATCATGGAGTAAGTCCTGGAACCCTCCGACTCTTTGATTGACGCGCTTTATGCCGACTTCAGTGCAGATTCAGAGGAGATAGATTTCAGTCCAGAAGAGCTAGACTCCGCCATGCAGGAGATGGAGGAGGAGTACACGCGCGACGAGCAAGCCAACAAAGCCATCGCGTCTCGAGAGGTGTTCGTCACCATTGGGACGGTGATGGATGAAGATCAACCTGGACAAGCTCCGCCTACAGAGCTGGACAAGGGGAAGGGGCCACTTATTGCTGCTGACGATGATCACGCAAAGGTCATGCCTCCTCCGCCTAACCCAATGCAATAGCCGCAGGAACTCGGCACCGGCCTGAGCAACAACAACACCGCAAACTTGTCACCTCCGGCATCCATGTCTGCTGCCGCCCAAGTTACTCCGGCTGATAGAGTGATGTACGGCAACCTCCTCGTCGAGCCACTGACCGTCGCTCATATCCAGAACGTGACCCAGCTTGACGAGAAGCGCCAGCAGATGCTGGAGGAAGCACAGGACATTGCAGAGCAAGGCGCTAAGCTATATCGAGATCTGGTCAACATGCAGAAGTCCAAAGAGAAAGCTAGAGCAATGGAGGCCGAATACAAGGATCTGCTGCAGCAGCAGAAGGCCAAGAAAGCTTCAGCTCGCGTCATCAATGATCCTGGTGTACGGCGAAACCTAGGATGGGCTCCCTCGAAGAGCTTCTTGGGCTACGAAGTCAAGTATGTACCTAGGGAGCAAAACGAGGCGGCTGATCTGCTGTCTAAGCTTGGATCAGGGCGCAAATGAATTACGCCAGGGGTTTTCCTAGAGCATCTACGAGCACCATCCGTGAAGGGAGCCGACATCGACAACCCGGATATAGTTGACTCTTTCGTCCACATGGTGGCAAAGATCCCTCCGGCTTGGACAAAACCGTTCATGGAATATCTCCAAGACGGAACTTTGCCCGACGACGAAGTCAAAAGACGGCAAATAGTATGTCGAGCGAAGGGCTATACCATAATCAATGGACATCTCTACAAAAGGAGCACTACTGGTGTATACTTTAACTGTGTTTCCCAGCTAGAAGGTATTGAAATCCTACGCGAAATCCATCTCGGAGATTGCGGGCATCATGCCGTTCCTCGATCATTGGTCGCGAAAGTTTTCCGGCAAGGATTCTACTGGCTGAACGCGAAGGCGGATGCCGACAAGCTGGTTGAGACATGCATGGGATGACAGTATTATGCCCGACAACCACATGTTCCTGCTGAAGAGTTGTGAACAATACCAATAACTTGGTCGTTTGCAGTCTGGGGGCTAGACATGGTGGGACCGTTACAAATGACACCATGTGGGTTTACGCATCTGCTAGTAGCAGTTGATAAATTCACTAAATGGATAGAAGCTAAACCCATTAGAAAGCTTGATGGGGCAACCGCCCTCAGGTTTGTCCGAGATCTAGTGGTGAGATTTGGTCTCCCACATAGCATCATCACCGACAACGGCAGCAACTTGTCACTCTGAGAAGTGGAGGCTTATTGTTGGGAGAAGGGCATCCGACATGACCTTGCATCTATGGCCCATCCACAATCCAAGGTTCAGGTTGAGCGAGCCAATGGATTAATTCTACAGGGAATAAAGCCACGTCTTGAGGCACCGCTACATAGAGCAGCTGGAGCCTGGGTGGAAGAATTGCCATCTGTGCTGTGGAGTTTATGAACTACACCCAATAGATCCACCGGCTACACCCCTTATTTCATGGTATATGGAGCAGAATCCATCCTACCTTCCGACATACTTCACGATGCACCAAGGGTTGCCGCATACGACGAAGATGACGCTGAAGAATCCAGACGCCTAGATGTGGACCTTCTCGAGGAGGAGCGCGTTTTGGCATGCCAAAGATCCACCATCTACCAGCAGAAGCTAAGCAGCTACCATAGTCGCCGTGTTCGGCATCGCTCGTTTAAAGAAGGGGATCTGGTGCTCCGACTTAAGCAGAAGAAGTCACACAAATTATCCCTGCCATGGGAAGGACCGTTCATCATAAGCAAGGCGCTACTCAATGGGTCTTACTACCTCATAGACAATCGTGAACTGAAGGATAGACCCAATGAGGATCATAAGCGTAAGCGATGTGACCCGGATGATGACTACCCGGAGCTTGATCGGCCATGGAACATAGCACAGCTACGTCCTTTTTACACTTAGCATTTTTTATCTAATTGTATACCTCTTATATGATCAATGAAATAAAGCTCTCTGGTTCACTCATATTTCTGAGTCTTTTACCTCCTTTAGTGTTCATTTTTGGATCATATAAACCCTTTATGCACAATTCTTGCGATTGCACTTGTGAAAATTCCGCCTACGGGCGTTAGCTTAAGTTTTCTGGTCTACACGTTCTTTGTCGTTTTTATGTGGATTCTGGAGTAGTGACTTTTGGCACTTATTGTCGGCGATTTTGTGTTTAGGTTATTGACAGTGCCATTGGGCATCATCACCTAAGCGCATGGTTCCGACAATGAGTCTTCCGACTCACGAAAAGTCAAGCATAAGAACCAAAGTAATGGATAAGCCGGCACTTGCTTAAAAAATATATACATGCTGGAAATAATTCTTGAGTAGCAGGACATACATCATTGTTTTCCGCCTTAAGTAAATACATAGTTTTTTCTGCATATGCATCACAAAGGAAACAAATATTACAGATTGTTTTTCATTCCTTTGGTGCAGGCGACTTGGAAGCAGTGTCATAGGCAGTAGGAGAATCACCCTTGAAGTCGGCAGTGTGAAGAGACTCGGAGGAGCTTTGGTTGCTGCCATCGATGGTATTCATCGACACGAAGACGTTGACATCGACTAACTCGGCTACTCTGGTGTCATACCCCGCGAGTGACGACAAGATGGATTCGTGGTTAATCGCTTTGCCATTTTCATCCACGTCGGGAATGCCAGAGGTTACCGTGTCGATGTCGGCATCTTCATAGTGTGCCTTTACCATGGACAACGCCATCCTTGCACCGGCCCGTGCACATGAAGCTTTCCATCTTGTGATACGCTCGGGGGCTCAGCGCAGGATCTCCGAGAACTTCGTCACAGAGTCCGATGACTTGATATTGATCTGAGGGGCTTGGCAATCTCTTTGGCTTGCGCAATGGCGGTGTTGATGAAGTTGCCAGCAAGAACCATGCATTCCTTTGCTGGAGGAGGCGACCGGGTTAAACGCATAGGAGCTGCAAATTCCGACAAAGGAGCACATGAGTTCAAAAGTTCAAAGTATCCAGACTACAGAAATCTAAGGCGGAGAAAACTTACGGAAAATGCTGGCATCAGCTTGCCAGAGGGTATCCGCCAAGGAGTCCCGTTCTTGTTGGACGAGCTTGTATGCCTCATGATGGTGTTCATTCTGCTCATCGGCAGCTTTCTTCTGATCTCTTAAAATCGAGATCTCCTCCTTCAAGCGGTTCATCTCCTCGGTGGCGGAATCCTGCAAGGCTTTCATCGATTCCTCATGCATTTTCAGCATGTCCTTCCTCTCCTCCTTGAGGATTTTGTTCTTGCTATCCAGCTACTGAATATGCTTGGATTGCTCGACAATATCCTTGGCCTTGGCAACATATTCTACAAGTCAGAGAAAACAAAGTACACAGTGAGTACTCGGAGAATGTGGGCACAAAACCAAGTCGGAATGCAAAAAAGAAAACAAACGCTTGCTCTTGGTGATCTGTTCCTTCAAGAAGGCAGTTTTACCCTTTTCGGATTCCAAGTCCACACGCATCTTCCGGTACTTGTCATTGGCCATGCCCCTTCGAGCATTCTCGTTCTGTGGAAAAAATAGAAGTTAAACGTTGTTTGCTCTACTTGGAGCATCTAGCCGGAAAATTTCCACCTAGACGCTCGGGGGCTATAGCAAGAGTTTTTAACTTAGCAATATGCTTAGTCTTTCTTTAAGCATCTAGTCGGAACTAATTCAGTTTTCGATTAGAAGCTTGGGGGCTACAGTATAAAGTGTTTTACTCGGATGTATGCTTAGCTTCTCTTTAAGCATCTAGTCGGAACTAATTCAGTCACAACTATAGGCTTGGGGGCTACAGTATTGAAATTTATAAACACTGCGTATGCTACTCTTAAAGCATCTAGTCGGAATTATTCATTCCACCTATATGCTTGGGGGCTACAGTGAGAAGTTTTCTACCTTAGTTACTCTTAGAGCATTCAGACGCAAAGACCTATGGTTTCAGTCTAAATCCTCGGGGGCTATAGTGGGATACTCATATGAAATGAAAAAAGGCAAATAAAACTTACAAGTGCAATGATCTTGAGGTTGGTAGCACTCTCGGCCAACAGCTTGCCAAAGGATACGCTGTTTCCTCGCAAGATCTCTGCTTGATGGAGGAGCTCCTCGAGACCGCATGTCGGAGATGTCGGCGCCGCACCAGGAACCAGAGCAGTGCTACCCGGCATAAGTGCCGGATGGACTATCTTCGGGAACTCTATGGGTTTCTGGGGGTGAGGATGCCGCCTTCGACAGAAGTACCAGCTTCCACCACCACCTTACCGCTACCGATGGCATCCTTAGCCGGAGCTTCAGTCATTTGGTGGGTGGCACTTTCCTGCATTGCCTGCTCGCCAACAACAGCAAGCTCGGTAGAGGCACCTGAGTCTACTTCCATGGCGGAAGGGCCAGATGCTTCCTTAGCTCGTGAGCTTGTCGGAGCGGAGGATGGCTTGACGGTAGGAGTGACAGGGGAGATGGCGGGAGATGCATCACGATGTAGCATGTCCTTGATGGTTCTAGAAGCCCCCAATGTCTTGGAGGTCTTCTTCAAGTTGGTCGTGGCTTTCTTACTGAAACGTGCAAAATGCATAAGTACAGGAATAAGACAGACAAATGGACAATGTAGGAGAGAAAGAAGCTTACACAAGTGGGGGTGCTTTAGCAAAGGGGATCCCGGTAATCTTTCTTTTCTCCGCCTCCAGGGCGGCGGTAGTCTTTTTGGAGGATCCACCCTCCGTCTTCTTCTTCTTGCCTCCATCGGCAGCGTCAGAGGTGGAGCTCTTCCGCTTTCGTGCCACCAGAGCATCGTCGTCGGACACGACAGTGACTTCCTTCATCTTTGGATCATATATTTGAGGAGCCATGCTGTCCTCATCTATGTTGCTAAGTTGTTAAGTGAAGAACTGCCGTGTTAGATGGGATGGTAATTGCTAGACGGAAGAACTGGAGTATATGTCATACACGGAAAATAATCAGTTACCTTTGCGCACTTGCTCTCTACGAACATGTCATAGGTGATGGCGAAGCCACGCTTCTTGTCCTTCACCTTGACGATGTCCTTGAGGCGAAGCTTGACGGAGTTGCTCGAGTAGTTGTCCACGGAGATGCGGAGGCTATCCCTTCTGTCGTTGGTATACTCGTGCATCATCTTCGAGCGGTGCTGCAGAGGCTGGATTCACCTGATGAACCAGCACATGGTTAGGTCCAAGCCGGTCAAACCCGTCTCTACGAGCCACTCTATCCGCCTTATAGCGCGGGAAGCGTCGATGTCAGAGGGAAGGGAGGCCTGGGATCTCCATGTTGAGGCTTCGACGACGGCTCCATCGACGAAGTCTGGGTACGTTACTTCTCAGTTAGCCAGAGGGATATCTGGACCGTAGAAGTAAGTACGCTGCCAGTTCTTGCAGGACTCGTGGCCGACGATGTCGGGGAACCGCCGGCCAGGACGGATCTTGAAGCTAATGGTGCCACAATTTCTAAGTTCATCGTTGCTGGCCCCGGCTTCGCGATTGATGGTGAAAAAAATACACGAAGAGATCTAGCCCAGGCCTAATCTGTCACATCCCAAAATTTTCCAAATTTTGAAATGTGAAAAATAAATAAATGTTGAAATTTAGGGTGAAAAGAAACTTTTTGATTCCAAATGGAAACATCAAAACCCATCTTGAACAAACTTTGAATGAAAAGGGAATCAAACAAAATTTCAATCAAGTGAAATGCATTCATCAATAATGTATCTTGAAATTTAAATACTTGGAAAAGTTAAACCAGAACCCTAAAACCCTAATGGAATAAAATCATTTCCAAGATCTCTCTAAGACTGGATTTGATCCATATAAAAATTTGTCAACAAACATTTATAAATGATCAAGAATGATAAATAATAATATTATAAAACCATAGAAATTAGTTTCACCCAATTTGGAGTCATAGATAAGAACTTATAAATTTATTAAGATAAAAGGAATTAATTTCCAAAGATAATAAATCCCTACCTTAAATCCATGCCAAATCTTGAGCAAATAAATTCTAAAGGAATTCAAAAAGATAAACAAATATTAAATAAGGTTATGCAAATTGGAATCACCAATTTTGGATCTTTAAATAAAAAGATATGGATTTTATAAGGCAAAGGAAGAAATAAATAAATAAGGAATATATAAAAAAGTCAAATTAAATCTTGGCCAAACAAATGAGATGAAAGATTATTTATTATAAAAAGAGTAAAAGATTATTTAAATAAAATCATAAGGATTTATTAATATCCAATTTTAATTAATAAAGACAATTCCCAATTTAAATGATCATTAAATCATGTTAAAGTATTTTAAATAATAATTCAAAGTGAATTATTTGCACTAAATAATAAATAAAACCTACTGAAAAAGGTTTGGTAAAAGAATAGAATTAAAATAGAGTTTGAAAATATATTTAAATCTTATTTGAAATAAAGACAAATGTCTATTTTAAATAAATAATAGACCCTAAAAGAATAAAAGAAATATTCTAAATTGGACTTTAGAATGTGTTAATAAACAGTATTCAAAATATACACAAAATTTGGTAAAGGTTTGAATTCAAATGGTATTTGAATTATTTGAACAAAAACCAAAACAGAAAAGGAAAAAAGAAAAAGATTCAGTATAAAAAAAGGGAAACAAAGCCAGCCCAGAAACAGGCCCAGTCCAGCCCAAACTCGCAGCCCACTTTCCCCTCTCCCCCAAAACGTTTTTCACTCGCATTCGCACCTGCACGGTCACTGAACGAACGACCCCACCTAACCCCCACTCACCTTGCTGATGAGCAGGCCCCACTGGCCACCTCACCGTCATCAACCTCGCAACCGTTTCCCCCCATCACACCTCGTCGTTCTGCCACGATTCAATCCTCATAAATTCGAGTAATTAGCGACGTTAATTCCTCTAGCGATGACGCACCCTTAAACTCCTACGCCCCCTCTCCATTTCCCCTAGGCATCGCTCCCTCTCTGTCACCAGGCTGCCTCAATCGAGAGCTCGAACACACTTGGCTCCGACGAACTCTTTGGCCGATTCCGGCGAAACCTTACCCTTCCCAGCCCTCTGGAGCATACTAGTTTGCTCGCCAACGTCTCCTGCATCTCCCGGTGCCACCCGCTTGGCCGCGCTCGCTCCACAGCGTCGGCAACAAACTCGCCCGAGCACCATCGTCATCTGTGCCCACTCCGGCGACCCCTCCCCGTAAGTTCTGCCCACCCCTCTCCCTTTCGATGATGCTCCCGTGATCGCCACACTCTCCCGCATCTAACGCATCCTCTGGCGTGCCATTTTATGCCATGTAGTGTTGACAGCATCTATACCTGAGAAAGCCCGACGCCGACGTCGTCTCCGATGAGCAATCACCACTGTTCCCGTGCGCCCCTCGAGTAGCTGAGACCACCTCGAGCTTCTCCTCGTCACGACGAGTTCGGTAATGGTCCTCTCCCTCTCCCGTGCTTCCTGGTTCGTCAACAACATCACTGTCTGAGCGCGTGCCGCCGTCCGCCGCTGCCAGTACATGGTCAGGTTGTTGTGGTCCGTTGGATCTTGATCGAAGGAGTAGGATTAGATTTTAATCAAAAGGGTACGTTTGATTCTGAACCATGCGATGCGCTTTAAATCCAACAGCGCACAGAGCGCGATCCGCGCGAACCGGTACGCGCCAGTAAGAAAGAGCCACGTGGCCAGTGATTGATTTAAAAACAGAAATTTGATCTATTAGATGATAGTATTTGTAAAATTCATAACTTTAAATCTACACGTCCAAATTTTGCAAATTTTATACCATTGGAATAAGGAAAACAAAACATTTCCAACCATGCACTTTTTTTTAGTATTTTTCTTCTGTAAAACTGGTTGTTTATGCAAAAACATATTTAGGCTTATTTTGAGTATAAAATTTATTCTAAAAATATTTTTAGGGTAAAATCTTTTGTAAATGGATTGTTTTGAACCTACCGACCCTAAGAAACAACTTGTAGATTTAAAAGAGTATTTGGTGATACTAGGGAATAAATCTTTGAATAAAAGCATTTCTAGTTGAATAAAAATGTTGAATATGTTTTAAAAATGCTTTTTGAGTAAAACCTTTGGAAAATGATTTGATTTAAACTCTCTGACCCTAAACACCAAGTTTTGAGATTTGAAAACATATTTGATGAACCTTAGTAAATTATTACTTTGTTAAAGGCATTTCTAGCAAATAAAAATATTGTTTGATTTAAAAATGGAATTTAGATGAAACCTTTTGCAAATGGATTAATATTAAACACTTTGACCATAAACACTAACATTTGTGTTTAAAAATATATTTGAGTAACACTACAAAATATTACTTTGATATAAATCATTTTAGCAAAACAAAAATGATTTAAATGGCCATTTTCACCAACTTGAATTTAAATGGTTTTACCACTTTTGTAAATAACCAATAGAACCTTTAAAATGTTTAGAGCCTACTAGAAACCACTTTTACAAATAAAACAATCTTTTGCATGCATTGCTTTGTTTTTATCATTTCATGTGGTGAATTGTTTGAATGATTAGTTTGAATATGTGCTTGCTTGATTGAATTGTAGTGAAATTTGAAGAGTGTTATATTTACAAGATCAAGGAGTGAACCAATATTCTCTACTAAAAAGGCAAGTGACACTATCATCCATGTCCTACTATTTTCATTACACTTAGTGGTATTTTTGTAGTATGCATGATAGGGCTACTATGTTACTATGCTATGCTATGTCCTATTAGGAAACCCTTCACACCTTCCTTAGTGAAAATATCATAGTTGTAGTATGCTTAGCCCTGCTATATACTTGGGGCGGAATACCATGCTATGAATATATGATGTGTTGGAAAAATATATGTTTTATATAATAAAACAAGTACTCAATGAACCACCTGGGTGGAATGAGGATACTCAATTTTGGACAAGGTGACAACAAAGGGAACCATGTTTATATGGCTATCTTTTTGTATGTGCACTAGAAGAAAACCACCCAGGGACTTAGAGATTGAACATGTTTCTCGTAGAGTGGCTTCCATGTACAGCCACATTCTAAATGGGCTCTGGCTTAGTCAACTACATAGTGGAAGACCCTTGCATTGGCATCTTCAGGTTAACTAGAATTATGTATTGGAAATATATCCTTACATTGGTGCCTGGTAGACAAGCTAGCATTGTGTATTAGAGGACTTCTATGGAAAGACTTTGTCACATTCTCGATCTGCCGGTACTCCATTTGGTGTGTACTTATCCAGCGGCCACTGGTGGCGTCAAGACGAGATTGTGTCATGTGGGTAAAGTGTACAACTTCTGCAGAAGATCAAAATTCTAAGTACTTAGCCGTGTCCCCAGTTATGGGCAACTCTAAGCAACTAAGGCCTGAAGCTATGGAAGATCTCGACATTCCAATTTCTCCAAGTAAAACTTGATGGTGTCAACAACGGATTAGAAGCACTTGGAGTTTTCCAAGGAGTTCAGAAAGATTGTCAAAAGATCAAAACCATTTTGAAAAGATAGGATAAATTATATTACTTTCTGCAAATGAGCCTAAACCCTACTTAGCCAAATATGCATATATTGATAGGATCCAATTTATTTCCACATAGTAGTGAAACTTGCAAATACAATTCAAATGTATTTACCCTTGTGGCTGTAACCTATATGTTGCAGGTTTGTTTAACGTTAGTGAAGTGTGTTGATTAGGATTACAAGTCTACAACCAACATGATTGCCTGTGGCACTTTGAAGATGAAGGACTCCATGCTATATAGATATTTCTGCTGCATTGTAATGTGATAGCCAAATGAGCTATGTAAGATGTAATATAATATTTTATTCCTGGTTATAAAGTTGTATTATGACCTTTGTTTCTTGATATTACATCTTAATTGTGGATGCTAGCTATTGATCCAGGGACTAGCATTGTAAACACAGGGATCTCTACCTTATTAAAGGTTGGGACCTCTATAGATGGTATCAGAGCACTATGTTGCCTGTAGGATTGTCACCCTAGGATTGGACAAAACCCCTTAGGAAAATAGGAATTGTTTTTGTTCCAAAACTTATGTACAAACAATCTTGTAAACTCTTTCCTCAACCTTTTTGGTTTTGATTCTACATCTCTTCCATTTCAACTTGATGGGCAAAACCTCCACCATGAACAAAGCCTCCACCATGACCAATGACTTCAACTTTAGTTTCACCAAGGACTTAAACTTAGACATCACTAAGGACTACAAGAGAGAACCAAGAGATATTAGATTGCCTACCAACTATCTAAGACATTGATGACATGTTAGTATATGGATCATACTGACCTATGAGGTATGACTATACTAGGTTGATTGTTTCCAGAAAAATTGTTGTTTCCTTCAACTCATGAGCTAAGCTCATAAGTTGTTAAGTGAATAGTTGCTTGTTTATTGTTTGATTGAACTTGGTTGTTTTGGGTGGTGTGTTAGAACTTCTTTAGATCTATCTATCATTACTTATCCCTATCAAACCAACAGATGCCTCCCCATCGTGCCAACCCCAACCAAAACAACAACAACAACATCACTCCCGAGATGCAGAAGTTGATGACAGCTCAAGCTCAAATGATGCAAATGATGACGCGGTTTATGCAAAATCAGAATCAAAATAACAATAACAACAACAACAATCAGAATAATCCTCCAGCACTTGACATGCTCACCAGGTTTCTGAAACTAAGGCCTGCAAGGTTCTCTGGAACAACTGACCCAATGGTAGCCAATGATTGGTTACGTTCGGTGAACAAGGACTTAGTGACTGTTGGCTGCACCGACGAGGAAAAAGTTAGGTTTGCAGCATATCTGCTTGAAGGGCCAGCAGCAACATGGTGGGACAACTTTCAGATCACCACTCCCCTTGAGGATGTGACTTGTGCTATTTTTGAGGATGGTTTCTGTACAGTTCACATCTCATCTGGAGTGATGAACTTGAAGAAAAAGGAATTCCACAATCTGAAACAACATCACCTCAGTGTGGCTGAGTATATTGAGGAGTTCAACAATCTAGCATGCTATGCACCGGATGAAGTTGATACAGATGCTAAGAGGAAAGATAAATTCCTCGAAGGACTTAATGATGAGTTGAACCTGCAACTGTCTGTTGCCTATGTACGAACTTATCAATCACTCTGTGACAAAGCCACCATCTTGGAAAACAAGATGAATCAAGTTGAGAAAAGAAAGAGGAAGCATAACCTCAAGTATCACTCAGGATCATCACAAAAGAAGCGTTCATTCAAAAAGAACAATGAAGATTATGGACCACATCAGCATCACCACAACAACAATGGAAGTGATAATAATGGGAATGATACTGACAATGGAGATGACCTTGGTCAAAACCAACATGGCAATTTCAGGAAGAAAGACATTAGCCAGTTGCAGTGCTATAATTGTAAGGAACTTGGACACTATGCATCAGACTGTCCTGAGAAGAAAAAGAAAAAGGATGCTAGAAACTCCAATGGAAATGACTCCAATGTGGCCCAGAAAGGACATGTGAACCACATCGACATGTATGGAACCCTTGAAGAATTGGATGATGTAGATGACAGGAATAAGCTAACTCAGTTAAGTCAAATAAGGGTTCCTTGTTGGATATCAATTAATGAACCCATAGTCAAGTGAACCATCAATGTAACCCTATAAGACTTTATTTAAAGGGTGGTAGTACCCTAGTTGTCTTCAAGCCAACTTGTAACCCTAGCCTTCCCAAATCTCGGGACGAGATTTCTTTTAAGGGTGGTAGCCTGTCACATCCCAAAATTTTCCAAATTTTGAAATGTGCAAAATAAATAAATGTTGAAATTTAGGGTGAAAAGAAACTTTTTGATTTCAAATGGAAACATCAAAACCCATATTGAACAAACTTTGAATGAAAATGGAATCAAACAAAATTTCAATCAAGTGAAATGCATTCATCAATAATGTATCTTGAAATTTAAACAATTGGAAAAGTTAAACCAGAACCCTAAAACCCTAATGGAATAAATCATTTCCAAGATCTCTCTAAGACTATGGATTTGATCCATATAAAATTTGTCAACAAACATTTATAAATGATCAGTAATGACATATGATAATATTATAAAACCATAGAAATTGGTTTCACTCAATTTGGAGTCATAGATAAGAACTTATAAATTTATTAAGATAAAAGGAATTAATTTCCAAAGATAATAAATCCCTACCTTAAATCCATGCCAAATCTTGAGCAAATAAATTCTAAAGGAATTTTAAAAGATAAACAAATATTAAATAAGGTTATGCAAATTGGAATCACCAATTTTGGATCTTTAAATAAAAAGATATGGATTTTATAAGGCAAAGGAAGAAATAAATAAATAAGGAATATTAAAAAAATCAAATTAAATCTTGGCCAAACAAATGAGATGAAAGATTATTTATTAATAAAAAGAGTAAAGGATTATTTAAATAAAATCATAAGGATTTATTAATATCCAATTTTATATAATAAAGATAATTCCCAATTTAAATGATCATTAAATCATGTTAAAGTATTTTAAATAATAATTCAAAGTGAATTATTTGCACTAAAGAATAAATAAAACCTACTGAAAAAGGTTTGGTAAAAGATTAGAATTAAAGTAGAGTTTGAAAATATATTTAAATCTTATTTGAAATAAAGACAAATGTCTATTTTAAATAAATAATAGACCCTAAAAGAATAAAAGAAATATTCTAAATTGGACTTTAGAATGTATTAATAAACGGTATTAAAAATATACACAAATTTTGGTAAAGGTTTGAATTCAAATGTTATTTGAATTATTTGAACAAAAAACAAAACAAAAAAGGAAAAAAGAAAAAGATTAAGTATAAAAAAAGGGAAACAAAGCCAGCCCAGAAACAGGCCCAGTCCAGCCCAAACTCGCAGCCCACTTTTCCCTCTCCCCCGAAACATTTTTCACTCGCGTTCGCACCCGCACGATCACTGAACGAAGGACCCCACCTAACCCCCACTAACCTCGCTGACGAGCGGGACCCACTGGCCACCTCACCGTCATCAACCTCGCGACCGTTTCCCCCCATCACACCTCGCCGTTCTGCCGCGATTCAATCCTCGTAAATTCGAGTAATTGGCGACGTTAATTCCTATAGCGATGACGCACCCTTAAACGCCTACGCCCCTCTCCATTTTCCCCTAGGCATCGCTCCCTCTCTGCCACCAGGCTGCCTCAATCGAGAGCTCGAACACCCTCGGCTCCGAAGAACTCTCCGGCCGATTCCGGTGAAGCCACACCCTCCCCAACCCTCTGGAGCATACTAGTTTGCTCACCAACATCTCCTGCATCTCCCGGTGCCACCCGCTTGGCCGCGCTCGCTCCACAGCGTCGGCAAAAAACTCGCCCGAGCACCACCGTCGTCTATGCCCGCTCCGACGACCCCTCCCCGTAAGTTCCGTCCACCCCTCTCCATTTCGATGATTCTCCCGTGATCTCCACACTCTCCCGCATGTAATGCATCCTCATGCGTGCCATTTTATGCCATGTAGCGTTGACAGCATCTATACCTGAGCGAGCCTGACGCCGACGCCGTCTCCGACGAGCAATCACCGCCATTCCCGTGCGCCCCTCGAGTAGATGAGACCACCTCGAGCTTATCCTCTTCATGGCGAGTTAAGTAATGGTCCTCGCCCTCTCCCGCGCTTCCTGGTTCGTCAGCAACATCACTATCTGAGCGCGCGCCGCCGTCTGCTGCCGCCAGTACATGGTCAGGTTGCTGTGGTCCGTTGGATCTTGATCGAAGGAGTAGGATTAGATTTTAATCGAAAGGGTACGTTTGATTCTGATACATGTGATGTGCTTTAAATCCAACAGCGCACAGAGCGCGATCCGCGCGAACCGGTACGCGCCGGTAAGAAAGAGCCACGCGGCCAGTGATTGATTGAAAAACAGAAATTTGATCTATTAGATAATAGGATTTGTAAAATTCATAACTTTAAATCTACACGTCCAAATTTTGCAAATTTTATACCATTGGAATCAGGAAAACAAAACCTTTCCAACCATGCACTTTTTTTTAGTATTTTTCTTCTGTAAATTGGTTGTTTATGCAGAAACATATTTAGGCTTATTTTGAGTATAAAATTTATTCTAAAAATATTTTTAGGGTAAAATCTTTTGTAAATGGATTGTTTTGAACCTACTGACCCTAAGAACTAACTTGTAGATTTAAAAGAGTATTTGGTGATACTAGGGAATAAATATTTGAATAAAAGCATTTCTAGTTGAATAAAAATGTTGAATATGTTTTAAAAATGCTTTTTGAGTAAAACCTTTGGAAAATGATTTGATTTAAACTCTCTAACCCTAAACACCAAGTTTTTAGATTTGAAAACATATTTGATGAACCTTAGTAAATTATTACTTTGTTAAAGGCATTTCTAGCAAATAAAAATATTGTTTGATTTAAAAATGGAATTTAGATGAAACCTTTTGCAAATGGATTAATATTAAACATGTTGACCATAAACACTAACATTTGTGTTTAAAAATATATTTGAGTAACACTATAAAATATTACTTTGATATAAATCATTTTAGTAAAACAAAAATGATTTAAATGGCCATTTTCACCAACTTGAATTTAAATGGTTTTACCACTTTTGTAAATGACCAATAGAAGCTTTAAAATGTTTAGAGCCTACTAGAAACCACTTTTCCAAATAAAACAATCTTTTGCCTGCATTGCTTTGTTTTTATCATTTCATGTGGTGAATTGTTTGAATGATTAGTTTGAATATGTGCTTGCTTTATTGAATTGTAGTGAAATTTGAGTGTGATATTTACAAGATCAAGGAGTGAACCAATATTATCTACTAAAAAGGCAAGTGACACTATCATCCATGTCCTACTATTTTTATTACACTTAGTGGTATTTTTGTAGTATGCATGATAGGGCTACTATGTTACTATGCTATGCTATGTCCTATTAGGTAACCCTTCATACCTTCCTTAGTGAAAATATCATAGTTGTAGTATGCTTAGACCTGCTATATACTTGGGGTGGAATACCATGCTATGAATATATGATGTGTTGGAAAAATATATGTTATATAACAAGACAAGTACTCAATGAACCACCTGGGTGGAATGAGGATACTCAATTTTGGACAAGGTGGCAACAAAGGGAACCATGTTTATATGGCTATGTTTTTGTATGTGCACTATAAGAAAACCACCCAGGGACTTAGAGATTGAACATGTTTCTCGTACAGTGGCTTCCGTGTATAGCCACATGCTAAATGGGCTCTGGCTTAGTAAACTACATAGTGGAAGACCCTTGCATTGGCATCTTCAGGTTAACTAGAATTATGTATTGGAAATATATCCTTACATTGGTGCCTGGTAGACAAGCTAGCATTGTGTATTGGGAGGACTTCTATGGAAAGACTTTGTCACATTCTCGATCTGTCGGTACTCCATTTGGTGTGTACTTATCCAGCGGCCACTGGTGGCGTCAAGACGAGATTGTGTCATGTGGGTAAAGTGTACAACTTCTGCAGAAGATCAAAATTCTAAGTACTTAGCCATGTCACCGGTTATGGACAACTCTGAGAAACTAAGGCCTGAAGCTATGGAAGATCTCGACATTCCAATTTCTCCAAGTAAAACTTGATGGTGTCAACAAGGGATTAGAAGCACTTGGAGTTTTCCAAGGAGTTCAGAAAGATTGTCAAAAGATCAAAACCATTTTGAAAAGATAGGATAAACTATATTGCTTTCTACAAATGAGCCTAAACCCTACTTAGCCAAATATGCATATATTGATAGGATCCAATTTATTTCCACATAGTAGTGAAACTTGCCAATACAATTCAAATGTATTGACCCTTGTGGCTGTAACCTATATGTTGTAGGTTTGTTTGACGTTAGTGAAGTGTGTTGATTAGGATTACAAGTCTACAACCAACATGATTGCCTGTGGCACTTTGAAGATGAAGGACTCCATGCTATATAGATATTTCTGCTGCATTGTAATGTGATAGCCAAATGAGCTATGTAAGATGTAATATAATATTTTATTCCTGGTTATAAAGTTGTATCATGACCTTTGTTTCTTGATATTACATCTTAACTGTGGATTATAGCTATTGATCTAGGGACTATCATTGTAAACACAGGGATCTCTACCTTATTAAAGGTTGGGACCTCTACATCCCTAGGTAACCCTCACAAAATGCCGCGTAATTTCTAAGCGCTAGGATACTCTTGGGAGAAAGATTTTGGGGTTGTACTCGGTAGTGGTTCAAGACGGCAAGGAAGAAGTTAGAGATGGGCAGGGAGATGCCGCGTACCAATTGGGCTTTGAGGTACACCTTTTCTCCAGCTTGGGGAGAAGGTGTGACCTCGCCGGCCGGCGCCGCCCGCCAGGCGAGCCCCTCCATCGAGTGGAGGTAACCCTCGATGATAAGCTCCTTGATGTCACGGTGAGTAATATCCTAACCGCGTCAATCGCCTTTGTGGGAGTCGATGTCCTCCTCCAGCAGCACCAGCGCTGCTGGATTGTGGTTGTCGCCGGTGGACTCAACCACCATAGAGACGGGGATGACCAGGCCCTCTGGGGGCACGACGACGGAGCTCGCCGGCTTCGCCGCGGCTTCGCTCGACACCGCCATTGAGGGAGTAGAACTTCTGCTGGCCATTGCGAGTGTTTGGAGGTGACTGGCAAGATTGGAGCTAGGGTTTTTCGTGAATTGTGCGGAGAGCTCTAGGGGGCGCTCGCTGGAGGAAGAAGATGATGCAAAGAGAGAATGAGGTGAAAAGTAAAATTTCCACCATAGTTACTATTTATGGTCTCCAGCATCAATATTCGTGCAGCTTAATCGAATGGTTGCCGCGTAGACGACATGTGCGTGAACGTGTGCGGAAATTTCGCCACGTCCCAACCGTCGCCGCCAACGGTTCGTATCGCTCGCGCGGGAAAATTGGACATGATTGCATTCTCTGCATATGTGAGTTATGAGGCGTTGCTGACCTATGTCTATGTCACCCTAGCTATCATAGGCAGGTGAACCATCACATCAGAAGATTCCGGCATGGACGGATCCAATCCGGCTACAGAAGAGTACGATGGAAGATTCAGCATTTCTCCGACTTACATATGGAAAACGGAGAAAACCTTGCAGGGTTCTTTGGGAGGACTACAAGATATTGCTTGGCGATTTGCCGACATCCATCTATACGGAATATTCATCATGAAGAGGCAAGACGGCGCAAGATCTCAGAGTTCTCCGGGGGCTACTGTTGGGGATATGCTATATGGGTATCCTCATAGCATGTCTCTTATCCAGATAACCCGGGTGGCCCATAGTTGGTAGCATGGCCCATGTCCTGCTGGGTGGCCTAGTTAGATGGATCCAGAAAGGAGGCCCATTCCGAATAAAGGAAGGCTACGGTGGAGTCACCAGCGTACCCGGAGCCTTGGAGTACAAGACAAGCTAGACTAGTCATAGTATGTGTAGGACTCTGTAACCTGTCCGGCTAGGACTTTTCCCTGTAACCCTAGGACCTAGCGACTATATAAGTCTGTCCTATGGGAGCCTTTAGGGCATAACTTGAGACAATCGAGTAGCGATTAGCATACACCTCGCACAGCGAACCTATCTCTATAACTCGGCATATCGCCATTATAGTGATTTATAGCAGGAGTAGGATTCCACCACCGTTGTGGGATCTGAACCTGGGTAAGCTATGTTACCTCGTACCCGTCAACCGTCCGCCTTCCCCCACGTCTATAAACACGCACTGTGAGGACCCCTCCATGGCGTACTCGTCGGCAATACCACGACAACTACAGGTCATGAGCGAGTGTGTGGCGAGCATCAGAGGATGCACAAGACGATGGCGAGCCTGACATAAAGAATTAGAGAGCAAGGCGCGCACGTGGCTCACCGGATTTCGTCACCGGAGTTGTGTGCACCGTCGGGCGTTTGCAGTTGGAGTTGAAGGCGAGTTTCCGGGG
Source organism: Avena sativa (assembly GCA_916181665.1). Classification (NCBI taxonomy): domain Eukaryota; kingdom Viridiplantae; phylum Streptophyta; class Magnoliopsida; order Poales; family Poaceae; genus Avena; species Avena sativa. The sequence continues at coordinate 126,392,120 of OV702297.1, forward strand.
CGCACGCAAGCAAGGGAAAGGGTTTAGCGGATGCGCTTGGTGACGATGGATGCAAGGGTGCAGAGTAGAGGCGAGGGGGTGGTCGGAGCTTTACCAAATTGGTCGCCGGAGTTCGTTAGGGTCTGCGGCGGTGCGAGCTAGAATCAGGGCAGCCTGGGGGCGCTCGGTTGCGAGAAAATTAGGAGAAACGGAGAGGAGGCAGTGGGGGTTAAGAGGAGGGGGTCAGGGGGAATAATCATTCCGTTGAATTCGCGAATTTATGCAAATTCATTCGCAGTAGAAATGGTAGAGGGGGAAAACGGCTCTAGGCGTGGGGTTTAAGACGATGGTGATGGGGCAGCGTGGGGTCGGCTCGTTAGCGGGTGGGTGCAGAGAGGGGCGGGTAAGAAAATTATCTAGCGGGGGAGAGAAGAGAGGGAATGGCCTGGGTGGGCTCTTAGTGGGCTGGGGTTACTGGGCCGAGTTGGGTAGGTTAGTTTCTTCTTCTTCTTTTTCTTCAAATGTTTTTCCTTTTCTTTTTCTGTTTTCTGTTTTTATTTAATACAATTTGATTTCAATTCCAATTTGATTCAAAACTTTGCCAACCTTTTCAGAATATTTTACACATAATATAAGTTGGTTATTTATTCCATTTTTAAATATTTTTCTTGATTTATTAATCATTTAAATTTTAGTGTTGCACATTGGCATTTATTTAAATAAAATTTGAATTTGGTTCATAAGTCCATATAATTTTATTTAAATAAACTTTTATTCTTTTATATTATTTAATAAACTTGTATTCCATTTACTTATGGATTTTAACCATGGTTTAAATTGTCTTTGCAATAATTCTTATTTATTTCTTTCTTTCTTTGTCTTATAAAATTCCTATCTTTTTATTTATAGTTCCAAAAATAGTGATTCTAATTTATATAATTATATTTAATATTTATTTGTCCTTTTAAATCCTTTTAGGATTACTTTGCTCCTAATTTGGTATTGATTTTAGCTAGGAGCTTTATTAGCCTTGGGAATACTTTCTTTTATCTTATAAAAGTCATAAGTTTTTATCCATGGCTCCAAATGGAGTGAAATCAATTCCCATGGTTTTATAATATTTTTGTTTACCATTTTTGATCATTTAGAAATGTTGTTGCTAAATATTTATATGGGACGAAGCCATAGTCTTAGAGTGATCTTGAAGATGATTTCTGTTATTAGGGTTTATGCTTTTGGTTTAACTTTTCCAAGTGTTCAATTCAAGATACATTTTATGCTTGAATGCATTTGATCTTTTGAATATTTGTTTATTGTTTTATCATTCTAATTTTGTTCAAGTAAGGTTTGATGTTTCCATTTAGAGACAAAAAGTTTCTTTTCCCCCTAAATTTCAACATTTGTTTCTTTTGTTTGTTTATTTTTCACATGTCAAAATTTGGAAAACTTTGGGATGTGACAGATTCAGCCATAGGCTCTATAATGTACACCATGCTATGTACAAGACCAGGTGTGGCACATGCTATTAGTTTGAATAGTAGATACCAATCTGATCCAGGGTCGAAACACTGGATAGCGGTCAAGAATATCATGAAGTACTTAAGAAGAACTAAGGATATGTTTCTCGTGTACGGAGGTGAAGAAGAGCTCGTCGCTAAGTGTTATGTCAATGCTAGCTTCGACACCGATCCGGATGAATCTAAGTCTCAATCCGGATACATATTTCTCATGAATGGAGGAGCGGTTAGTTGGAGGAGTTCCAAACAACCCGTGGTGGCGGGATCAACAACGGAGGCCGAATATGTTGCTGCTTCGGAAGCAGCTCAAGAAGCAGTTTGGATGAAGGAATTCATAACTGAACTAGGTGTTGTTGCTAGCGCGTTGGACCCAATGGTGATCTATTGTGACAACAATTGAGCCATAGCCAATGCCAAAGAACCAAGGTCTCGCAAGAATTCCAAGCATATTAAGCGCCGGTTTCACTCCATCCGCGAGCATGTCAAGGATGGAGATATAAAGATTTGTAAAGTACACACAGATCTCAATGTAGCAGATCCGTCGACTAAAACTCTCCCTAGAGAAAAACATGATCAACACCAGAACTCCATAGGTGTTAGATTTATCACTATGTAATTAGATTATTGTCTCTAGTGCAAGTGGGAGACTGAAGGGAATATGCCCTGAGAGGCAATAATAAAGTTGTTATTATGTATATTCCAAGTATATGATAGATGTTTATTTTGCATCTATAATTGTATTAATACAGAAACGTTAATACATGTGTGTTTAATAAAGAAATAGAAAGTTCCTCGTTATGCCTCTCTTATAAACTAGCTCGTTGATTAACACGATGATCAAGGTTTCCTGATCATAGACATTGGATGTTGTTAATAACGAGGTCGCAACATTATTGGAATGGTGTGATGAACATTCATCCAAAGTATAGTATTACGATCAAAGTCATTGAGTTTATATTGCTATAACATCATACGAAGTAATCCTAATCCTTAGACCATGAGATCATGTCAATCACTAACACTAGAAGATTATCTTGGTAACATCAAACGTCACACCATAACAGGGTGATTATAAAGATGGGTTAAGTGCTACTAAAGTGTTATGTTGAGGCCCATGTATCAAGAGTGGAATTTGTTCATCCCGATGACGGATAGATATACTTTGTGCCCTCTCAGTGATATCACATTGGTTAGCTTCCAAACAAGTGATTTGATCATTAGAATGTTATATCATGGGAACAAGAAAAGAGTACATGTCAGTAACAAGATCAAACTAGGTATGAAGATACCGATAATCGAATCTCGGACATGTAATATATCACGAGACAAAGGGATTAAGATTCTAGCGTAAAAGGTTCTCACGATCACAAGAAAGTCATCGTTGAATGTGTGGGAGTCAGTATGGATCTCTAGGTCCCGCTTCTGATTATTGATCCGAGAGGGGTCTCGATCATGTCCATATTATTCGCGAACCATAGGGTGACACACTTAAGAGACACCGACACCATTTGGAACAAATAGTTTCATGCTGAAAAGATTTACAAAGCACAGGAATTTATTTCACATGAATGGAGGAGGGGAGGGGGCAGCCCCCATGCGCCGTCCACCCCCTTGGGGTGCCCCCTCCCTCCTATATAAAGCCCCCCTCTCACTCCTTCTCACTCACACCTCCTCGTGAAGGATCTCTCTCCCCCTCTAGTTTTTATTCCCCATGGTCTTGGACTAGCGAGATACATGTTCTCGGTGGCTTTTCAGCCAAAAAGAGTTGTTGCTTCCGCTGCATCGCTAGAGCGAGGAGGTGGAGGTTGCTCGGTGGCTCGGACGTGTGTGCGAGCATGGATGCGCCGCTGATTTGCGGTTCTAGGACTTACTCTCCATCTTGAGATCGGCAAGCGTTTGTCTACATCATCCACGAGTACAACCTCGTTAAACTTTGTCGGTCTTCAATGGTATGTTCTCTATGGATGTATATCCGCCCGTTGCTTGTATCTAGTAGATAGATATTGGTACATAGTTGTTCCCATCGTAGGAAAAAATTTGTTTTCTATGTTGTGAACCCTACATATAGTGTTTATGATATCTATTATGTTCAATTTGTATTGTTTGTACATTCAAAGAACTTATGACACTTTTTTTACTAGCCACTTTGCACTCGGTTTCCAGAAATTGTTTTCATTAATTTTATTATTTACTTAACACAGAAAAAATAGTCATCTTCTCTATAGATTTGTCAAATACGCATTTGTAGGATAAAAGAGCTGAAATATCATAAAAAGTCTACTCCCATGGAATGGAATTCATCAAATATTTAGGGTATCTTTGGACCACCATATTTAAAAGTGCAGGAATCAAAAGCACAAAGAAATTTTACAAATTTACATATGCAAAACTGAGAATTGTAAAACACAATAAAACTAGAAGAAAGGCCAGGAACATCTCTATATTTTATGGATCCCTAGGCGAAGCTACATGATGGGCCCTTAATGCTAATATATTTACTCATATCGAGATATATAAACATGTTTGTGTGTTTTCACTTGTAAAATATTAAAAGTTAACATTCAATATAAAAGTAGTATTACAATGCCATATTACAACAATAAGACTAAAAGAGTAGCAAAATATAACAAGTTGTATTCCCTACTAGTTTGGTTACCTAAAATATGAACCAAATACATCGATAATAATGCTTGGGTGCTTCACAAAATATATATTTTGCATTTCTAGATGCAAAATCACCGAGGATAGTTTTAACATCAATGTTATCCAAGACATCCTTTCTAGTATAGCATGAGCAAAAGCGAGCCATCTAAGGCCATCTGCCCGCGTGGGCGTTTGTGGCTGTCCGATCTTCACTTTGAGTCATCTCAACCGTGCAGTTTTAGGTATTGACCAAAGTCTTACGAGCTGGTCCCTCCCTTCCTCGCCCCCACCTCCACCCCCATCTCGATTCTGCTCCCCTTAACCCGAGCTCCCGCCCATCCCAGCCCCTCCTCCGTCTCCCCCCAGCAACGTGCGCCCGCCCCTCTGCTCTCGAGCTCTCCCTATCACCTCTTCTCCCTCCGCCCCCTCCACTCACGATAACCTCTTTTCCCATCATCTCCTCCCCTCCGTAGCCAGTGTGGCCCCTTGCATGAAACCCTATCATGGGTGAAGCAAAAGCTATATGGGGTTGAGATGGCACATCCACGTCTGCTAATCATTTCCTCTGGCATCCCACTGATGGTCAGGACTCTGCCCCTGTGCCCCTCCTCCCCCACCGGACCATCCTTCCCTGGCAGCTCCTCCCCCATGGTCAAGATCCACTACTAGGTACCTCCATCACTCGCAGGAGAGCTCCAAAATTCTGCTCCCCCACGTGCCGGCTGGAAGAGGAACGAGGGGGCGCCTAATGCCCGGCCTCCATGGCATTCGATCTTCAGGACATCATGTTCTATGAGATGAGGTTGCATGCTGTCGCGTTGTGTTATGCTATCTCTCTCTGTCCCATTCAATTTCTTATTGAGTATGATAGAGACATGGACCTGAGTAGGTAGGAAGGAGGAGATGCGGCGATGGTGTTTGGCTGGGAAGGGCATGCCATACTTCGATCTGGAGGGGATCAATGAGAAAAATCATTAGGTTATCCGATTTGACTCCTTCCCCCTACTTATTTTTTGCAACTATTCTCAGTTGATCAACTCCTACATATTTATAAGGAAGTATACTTAGGTTCGTATGGATATAGGTTTTAGCTTTCTGTACTAATGACACAGTCACAAATTGTATCTTTGTGCATATGGATTGATATGCCTTCCCACCATTTCAAGTCGACTTGCATTTTCTGGGACAAGGATATCACAAGGTATTTGTAACATAATTGAATTTTGGCTAATTTGTTGTGGAATCGTGGTGTGCATTAACTTCTAATTTTTGTGTTATCGTGGTGTGTGTCAATATGTGTTGAAGAACCTATGCTTTTATGGACCATATAGATGCTTTTGTATTGTTTTAAATTTTTCTCTGGCCGGTAAAACATGGAATTGAGAATTTTAGCAGGGAAAAGAAATGACCGAGATCAATTGGGAAGTTTGATCCTCATTACTATCATATTACACTTTGCTCTGTTGTAGTTCTCCTCCTCAACTGCGGCGACGAGCTACATCACCGCCTTCTCTCAAATGACGAGGGTGATGAGCCCCACCTCTGACTGTCGTCTAAGAATGTCCATCGGCCACTTTGTGTGAGGTGATCAGGCGCTCTATCACCATTGTCCTATTGTTCTTATTAGACATAGAAATCTTAAGCTATAGACGTTCTTTGCATATGAATAACTAACTAATTTATTTTCCTTTGCTTCTCTCTTCTAAGTGCAAGTATTCGGAAGATGTGCACTAAACAAGCGTTGGCTTAGAATATTGATGCATGCCATGATTCAGATTTTTTTGGTACAGGATCCGAATGCTAAAGAATTATGGAAGGTTGGTCCTAGGAACTTCTAGAACAATGGAAGAATGTCCAGAAATATTAGGGAGTTAGCCTGATTTGAACCTCGGTTCTGAAAATAAGTTTTGCTAGGTTGCATGTCTACGACACCTCTATAGCTAAACTTTTAATTCTTTTTGTTCTAGAGAAGCTGAAAAAACAAGTGTAGAAGTTGTTGAGTTTGCATTTTGAGATTTGCATTTTGATATTTGCACTTTGAGTTTGTGTTGTGATATATATCCTGGTGGAAGTACATGTGATGCCAAATAGATCCAAGGATGTATGGCATTGACCGATATATTATTTGCCTCTGTATGTTTATGATGCAAACGGAACTGGAAAATATCTCTCTGATGTGATATTCTATATCAAGGTGCACCACGATTTTCATCGGAGTAATTTGTATTCCTGCTCCCAACATAGTCTGCATGAACCTTGGCTTTGTTGTGACAATATATGTCTAGCAGACACATAATGCCTTCTTATGATGTATAATGCTCTTCATCCTTACACTTATGATATATTTTAGGTTGGAGTGTGTGCGGTTGTAGGGGATGAATTGTCTCACTCATGGATGATCAAGGTGGTATGTTGGTGCATAAGGTTCCAATTATTTAATATTACTCCATTCACCATAATATAATCACTCTAGGTTGTAATTATAATTATATAAACGTCTATTAACTTTTTCAAATGTTGATGGTCTAATATATCAACGCCAAGGCCCGCTAATTCCTTTAGAATCTCACTATGACCCGCTCAACATAGCTAATCCAAATAATCACAGGCATCAACATAGAACATGAAAATACAGTAGGGTTTTGGGTAAGTATCGCATAGCTCATGTTAGACTGCTCTTATATTTATATATGGTAGAGTACACATACAGGGGTAGGACACGGTACAGGGTTAGTGCAAGGACAGTTTATACAGCCATCATACCGTGTTCAACACATATCCGCATACATCTATAGACACAGTACTTACAGTTTATCACCCTCCCTTAATCTCAACCGAACCTTGCAGATTGAGATTATGTTTACAAGAAGTAAACAAAGGTAATAGAAGAGCTTGGTGAATATATCCACTAGCTGATCCTTGGAGGAGATAAAAAAAATTGAAGCAACTTTTGAGCAACCCGGAGCTTGGTGAATATATCCACTAGCTGATCCTTGGAGGAGATAAAACAATTTTGAAGCAACTTTTGAGCAACCCGTTCTCGAACAAAATGAAAATCAACCTCAATATGCTTGGTACGAGCATGCAATACCGGGTTGAAAGAAAGGTACGTTGCTCCAATATTAGCACACCACAGAATAGGTGGACGACTCTGAGAAACTCCAAGTTCAAAAAGAATAGCTTGTATATAACTTCAGCATGAGCATTAGCAAGTTCCTTTTACTCATACTCTGTGCTGAAGCGAGAAACTGGAACATGTTTTCTAGCACTCCAAGCCACAAGATTACCACCATAAAAGACTGCAACCCCCCCCCCCCCCCCCCCGTTGATCGCCGGCATCGGAATTACCAGCCCAATATGCATTTGAGAAAGCAGATAAAAGGTATGGATATGTAGTAGAGCATCGAAGAAGCAACCAATGAGTCAATGTAGCCTGAATATACCATAAAATACGCTTGAACACCGACCAATGAGTATCTCGAGGAGCATGGAGGTACTAACACACTTTGTTCACTTCAAAGGATAAATCTGGGCGTGTCATGGTAAGATATTGTAGACCTCCAACAATACTGCGATAGCGAGTGGACTTGTAAGATCCCTCCTTTATAAAGGAAAAGGATCCCTGTGATTGTAATGCTAGTCCCTGGATCATTGCTAACATCCACAGTTTAAGATGAAGTACACAGATACAAAGGTCATTATTACAGGCATTCCAGAGACAAACATAGTCTTTACAATTCCAAGGCCACATGCCAAATACAAGAGTTTGAATAAGTAAATAAATAAAAGTCTTCATCTTCATGTGCCACAGGCAAACATGTTGAGTGTAGACTCATGACTCCTAATCCTCATCAGAGTAACCTGCAACATCACAAGTTACAGCCACAGTGGGTCAATACATTGGAATAGTATTGGCAAGTGATACCTTAGTATAATTTAGGTGGTCTAGATACTATATGCAATTTTGGCTAAGTGTAGCTTGGCTTGCTTTGCTCAAAATAGGTTTTGCCTATTAGTTGAAATCACTAAGTTTTTCTTTGTCAAAACTTTTCCCAAGGAACCACCAATAGACATTGAGGTCCTTCACCCTTGTTCACCCACAAGTTTTTACTTAGAAATTGGGATGAGGAGATTCTTGATAGCTTCCATGTCTTGATGCTCAAGTTGTCCTTTTCCAGGGACATGGCTAAGTACTTAGATTTTTCCATCTGCAGAGGTTGTGCACTTTCCCCACCAGACTTGATTTTCACCAAGACAGGACCTTTCAGAAGCCTTCCCTTAGACCAAATGGACGCGTTCCAACCTATCATCCCACTACCACCAACTGTCCAAATGACTAAGTTCTAGCAACTTATATGATCCAGGCAGAGCCCATATTGCCAAGTGGCTGCACTAGAAGCTTCTCAACACTTGGCCTCTAAAATCTCTTTGTTACTGGGTGGCTTTCCACAAGTGAGATACACAAGGTTCACCAGTCCCCTGGCCTTGTGTAACCACTCAACACAAACCATTCCTTCCATTCCACCCAGGTGTTTCATTTACTTAGTTGTTTTATTAGGCAAAACACAAGTCCAAAGACTTAGAAATATTTTCATCATAGCATGTATAAATTTCACCAACCCTTGGTTGCTACTAGCTAGGCTAAGCATGGCATAGATAGTATCTTAACTTAGAAATTTTCTAGCAATTCTACATCTACTAGGATTTCCCAACATGGCATATAAGCAAAATATAACATGCAAGTCTAACAAAATATTTCTAATGCTTAGTAAAAACATAGGAATAAAAATATTCATGAAGTACCACTTTCCTTGGTAGTTTGGAGAGTAGTTACACTCTTCACAATCACAATCACTAGCACCAAAATCTACACAAAGAATTATAGAAACAAATTACATACAAAACATATACAACCAAAAATATATGCATGCATGCAAAATGGTATGTGATGATTTTTAAAACTCAACCAAGCAAGTAAACAGTACTGGTTCATTAACAAGTTAAAAACTTGCCAAACAACATTTATTTAAACCCTAAATCATTTCCTAAACATTTCATATACTCAAATTAGCCCTACACAAGTTTCTGCCAATAAAGTCATTTAAATAGAAGCAAAACATTAAACACATTGCATAATTAGAAAGAGCTTGCTCTCCTGATTCCAATGGTATAAAATTTGTCAAATTCTAACGTGGGGATCAAAAGTTATAGCCAAAACAAATTTAAACATCTAATAGATTCAAATTCTGTTTTTAAACTCTAACAGATGCCACGCGTCTTATTCTAATTGTCCCGTACCGCTTCGCGTAGGATCACGCTTCTGAGCCGTTAGATCTACTTAAACCGCACGGCTCAGATCTACTCGTACCGATTCGTTAAGTGATCTAATCCTGCACGCTGGATCCAGATCTGACGGCCCTGGATCAAACGACCAAGGTTGGACGGCGCTGGCAGTGGCTACTGGCGGCGGCGCGGCGCTACAGTTGGTCCTAGGGTCATCAGAGGGGCTTACCAGAACCGTGGCGACGCACTGATGCTCAACCTGGCGGCTGCTTGGCAAGGGGCGCACGGAGTGGGTTGCTGGAGCTCGTCGAAGTTGCGGGCGGCGTCGGGCTTGGGTGGACGGTGACGTTGGCAATGGTCCTGGTCTCCCTAGCACGAACAAACGGCATCAGGTGATGCACAAGACAGTAGCGAACAACATTGTGTGAGTCAGAGGCTAAGGGGAACAAAGGGCTTACGGAATTTGGTCGCCGGAGTTGAGGGTGTCGTCGGGAGCTTGCGGTGTTGCACGGAATCGACGACCTGGGGCAGTATAAAAGGAACCAGCGGTGTCAGTAGATGCACAAGAAAGTGGCGAGGCTGTCTGCAAGAACCAGAGGGAGAGGGGCGCACGGGGCTCACCGGAATTGGTCGCCGGAGAGCTCTCTGTCTGCGGCGGTGCGAGGATAATTGCGGGCAGCCTGGGGGCGCTTTGTGCTCGGAGTTTGGGGGGAAATGGAGAGGGCGTGAATTACTCCTGCAATCAACGCAAATGGACGAGCGAATCAACCAGGTAACGTACGGCGTGATTTTGGGGAAGAACACGTCGCGGTGGGGTGGAGACGACGACGTCGTGTGGGCCTTGGTTGTCAGCGAGAGAAACAGAAGGGGAGTGGGTCCTGCTTGTCAGTCACTCAGTGGGTGCGGGGGTGAGTGAAGGAAAACGGTTCGCGGGGTGGGGGTGCTGGGCTTAGCTGGGCCAGTTGGGCCAGATTCGACTGAAGGCTTATTTTTTTCTCTTTTAAGCTTTTTCTTTTTCTGTTTGTTTTTCTGAAATGGTTTTCAAACTTCAATTTAAATCTGTTTGTTTCCAAAACTTTTCAGGGTTTTTGTATAATAAATCTTGTACTCAAACAAGTGTCAAACACATCTGTTCACTCAAACACACTTGGGTCTTTTGAAAATAAAATAAAACCATGCCTTTATGAGGTGTGATAATAGTCATAGAATTAATTTTTATTTCATATTTTGCTTTGAGACTTTGCTCAAGTTTTTGAAATCACTTGAGTTTGGATTCTAAACCATACTGAATGATTAACAGTACCTTTCTCAAAAACAAGTAACACAAGGGCTTCAGTAAACTTACATAAAATATTGAGCAACAAAGCTTCTGTTTTGAAATGTTTTGTTTGAAATGAAACTCATATGATCATGGATGCATGGATGATATGCATGAGTTTGAAACATTATTTTAGGGATGTTACAGGACTCCTCAGAAGATAGTAGGATACCATCAAAAGCTGAGAGCTTATCAGTAGATGCCATGGGCATAGAAACAGGAGTACAATTGAGCATCCCGGGTCGCTACAGTAACTCAGACACATACTTGTGATGGCTCATAAGGAGATCACCACGACCATGTGTATGTACCTAAATAACAAGGAAGTAATGTAGATGGCAAAGATCCTTAAGATCAAAAGATGTACTAAGTTGATGAACAAGGCCATCAACAGCAGTAGTAGAGGAGATCAACACAATGATATCATCCACATAAACAAGCAGGTAGAGGATGACACCAGACTGCCTCAAGATGAATAAGGAGGTATCGGCTGTAGAGGCACTAAAACCAAGGTCAGAAAGAACAGAACTCAATCGAGCATGCCAAGTGCAAGGAGTTTGTTTTAACCCATATAGAGCTTTATCAAGGTGACAGAGATATCTAGAATTGGTGGGGTCCACAAAACCAGGAGGTTGTCGCATGTATACCTCTTCCTGAAGAACACCATGTAGAAAAGCATTCTGCATATCTAACTGACGAACATGCCAACCCTGAGTAATAGCCATCGACAGTAACAGATGGATAGTAGTGGGTTTAACAACCGAGCTAAAGGTATCTTCATAATCCAGACCATATTGTTGCTTGAACCCCTTTGCTGCCAGCCATTCTTTATATCTCTCAATAGAACTGTCAGCCTTCTTTTTAATTTTGAAGACCCATTTGCAATCTATGATATTGACACTAGAACGAGGGGGAACCAGGCGTCATGTTTTGTTTTCCTGTAATTAGTAAATTAAGCCTCCATTGCAGCATGACAGTGCGGAGAAGAGAGGGCATCACGATGATCTTGAGGTTCTGTATGGATAAGTGCAGCATCAACATGAGTACGTAACACACTCCAGGAAATTGTGTAATCTATGTGTTTCTTGGGATGCCGAATTCCACATTGTAGCCTGGTAGTAACACGAGGTCCAGGAGGTGCTGGAGAGGTCGGCTCATCAGACAGAGACTAGGCTGCAATAAGCGGCAATGAAGACTGGACTGCATCATTCAATGATGCCGCCGTACTAGGCAATCGAGTCGTAGATGATTCTCATGCTAGTGAAGATGTGCTGACAAAACGAGTTGGTGTAGCTGATCCAGCAGCAACGGTGGATGCATGCATGCGATTAACATGCATTGGTGTAGCTGATCCATCAGTGACGCCTAATGCATGCATGCGATCAACATGCACATGATCGATGTGCGTGATGACTGCAAGTGCATAAATCAATTGTAGCTAGTTTCGAACTAAAGATATCGAACCCACAGAGAGCTATTTGTAAAGGTCTTAATGCCCCTCGTCACTATCTACCAAAGGATACTTGTAAGTTGCCTTTGATATCAAGTAAAGAGTGTTTGAAAGGTTTTTGGTTGTGTGCAGAAATATAAATAAAACAATTAAAAGAAAGCAAGTAACAAGTACGTATAAAAGCGTGGTGGAATGTAATAGGGCTAAAGTGTTCTCGGGGATGTAGGATACTCCTCTAGCATGGTGTTGTTATTATTAATAATTTAAGATAATATACTTCTTATGTCATGAGATGTGTGGAGAGAGCTCCATAATAAGATGTTCACTACAAGGCTCGTAGGAAGCCACTTTGTTGAGCCAAGAGTGAGGTCACCTCTAAATAACCACTTCGATGCCTGAGAGCAGTCACCCATACAGACCACCGCAATTAAGGGTTTCCCCGTGGATATCGTAATTAGCTTAGGGAGTCCGTATTTACTCCTCCTTTGACCGCGTAATTCGCGAGCCGGCGCCAATCTGTCATGAGACTATTCCGAGTACGATCATGGGGGGATTGACTTGGGGGGATTGTAGATCTAGATCTCCTCTCACTTTTCCCTCAAAAAGATATAATAATCATGGGAGGGAGAGGGAGTAAGAAAGCTCAAATAGGTTAACAATGGTGGGTAAAATTGAGCTCAAAAGATGGGGAACCATTGGGGAAGAATCTCCCCTTAAATAGGACAAGGAAAAACTGACCGTTTGGGCCAGATTCGCGCACCACCGGAACTTACGGCCCCCACCGTAACTTCCGATAAATAGAAACACAAGTTACTGAACCTTACCGGAACTTGGGTCGGAACTTGGGCCGGAACTTCCGCTCAAGCAAAATGCAGGATAGCATTGCACGAAAACTTCAATTACTTTTGATTCCAGACTTTGTTTTTGATGATCTTGGGCTCGTTTTGAAGAGAACAAAAATCTCTACAAGATTATGCAAAGAAACATCATAGTCCAACATGGAAGGATAAAACCAAATTGGGAAAGGTATGACCTCTCTAGAAGCGATGAACCGGTAAAACCTCCAAAACCCAAAACACAAGAAGTTGAGCTTGGAAACTCCGATTGGGATGAAACCAATTTTGTTGTAAATATAAAACCAAGTAGAACCCAACAAAATGTGAAATATTGGATACCACCAAGGGATAAAATATCAAGTATATATATGTGAGATATCTCCTAAAGTATGGAGCCGGAAAAACCCGCACGATCAAGAATGCAATAAGATATGCAAGGAAATCCCTTACTTGATGAACTAGAGATTATTATTGTAAGGTTCCCAACCTTTAATAAGGTAGAGATCCCTGTGTTTACAATGCTAGTCCCTGGATTAATAGCTAGCATCCACAGTTAAGATGTAATATCAAGAAACAAAGGTCATAATACAACTTTATAACCAGGAATAAAGTAATTTATTACATCTTACATAGCTCATTTGGCTATCACATTACAATGCAGCAGAATATAACAATAGCATGGGGTCCTTCATCTTCAAAGTGCCACAAGCAGACATGTTGGTTGTAGACTTGTAATCCTAAATCAATAACTTCTCTAACATCAAACAAACCTGCAACATAATAAGTTACAGCCACAAGGTTCAATACATTTGAATTGTATTGGCAAGTGATACTATGGAAATATAGTGGAGTCTATCATCTATATGTATTTGGCTAAGTGGAGCTCAGGCTTGCATTGCTCAAAATAGATTTTCCCTATCATTTGAAAAACACTAAGTTTTTGCTTGACAAAAATCACCCAAGGCATCTCCCAATAGAAATTGGTGATCCTTCAACCCTTGTTCAACCACAAGTTTTTAACTTAGAAATTGGGATGAGGAGATTCTTGATAGCTTCCATGTCTTGATGCTCAAATTGTCCTTTACCAGGGACATGGCTAAGTACTTAGATTTTACACTCTGCAGAGGTGGTGCACTTTCCCCACAAGACTTGGTTTCACCAAGACAAGATCTTTCAGAAGCCTTCCCTTAGACCAGAATGGACGCGTTCCAACCTATCATTCCCCTACCACCAACTGTCCATTTGGCTAAGTTATTGCAACCTATATGATCCAGGAAGAGCCCATAATGCCAAGTGGCTGCACTTGAAGCTTCTCAACATTTGACATCTCAAATCTCTTTGTTCCTGGGTGGCCATCCACAAGTGAGATACACAAGGCAAACCATAGAAATGGGCCTTGTGAACCACTCAACACAAACCATTCCTTCCATTCCACCCAGGTGATTCATTCACTTAGTTGTTTTATTAAACAAAACACAAGTCCTTGACTTAGAAATATTCCATAGTATGAATATATATTCCACCCTTGTTTTCTACTAGCTAAGCTAAGCATGATAGTAGTAGGAATCTTAACTTAGGAAATTTCTACTAAGGTTTCATCTACTAGGATTTCCCATAGCATAGTTTATACTTAGCAAAATTCCATGCAAGTCCTACTTAGAAATATCACTAATGCATAGTGAAAATAATGGGACAAAAGTATGAAGCATCACTTGCCTTTTTGGTAGAGAATATGAATTCACTCCTTGATCTTGCAACAATCACACTCTTCAAGTTCCACTACAATTCAAGAAAGCAAGCAATATTTCAATCTACCATTCAAGCAAAACATCACATAAAATGATAAAAACAAAGCAATGCATGCAAGCATGCCAAAGATTGTTTTATTTGGAGAAATGGTTTCTAATAGGTTACAAACATTTGAAAACACCTAATGATCATTTTATAAAGTGGTAAAATCATTTGCAAAAGATTTCACTTCATAAACCATTTTTAACCAAGTCATTATTTTATGTGGTTGAAAATGTCTTTAGTAAAGTAATAATTTTTATAGGATTCACCAAATACATTTTCAAAACATAAAACTTGGTGTTTGGTGTTAGAGAGTTTAAATCAAGACATTTCTCAAAGGTTTTCCTCCAAAATCATTTTTAAACCATAATCAATATTTTTATTTGGCTAGAAATGTTTTTAAATCAAAGATTCATTCTTTTGCTTCACCACAAATTGATTTCTATGGTCAGTAGGTTCAAAACAATCCATTTGCCAAAGGTTTTATCTCAAAAATCATTTTAGAACAATTTTTATATTCTAAACATGCCTACACAAGTTTCTGCAAAAACAAGCAATTTAACAGAAGCATTTTACTAAACAAAGTGCATGGTCAGAAAGTACTTGTCTTGCTGAATCCATTGATATAAAATTTGCAAAATTTGGACGTGTGTTTTGAAAGTTATGAATTTTTCAAATTGGAATATCTAATAGACATTTCTGTTTTTATTTCAATCAGACAGGGCCACGTGGAGCGATTTCATTGGGCGGTACCGCTTCGGTTGGATCGGCAGATGCGAGCCATTGGATCAAAGTTTAATCGTGCGGCTCATATCACGCGATACCTCTTCGCTTAGTCAATCTATCGTGGCCACGCGATCAAGATCGGACGGTGCACAGCGTGCTTGCCAGAGATGGGCGGCGCTGGCGGCAGCTGGTGGCGGCGGAGCGGTCATACGGTGATGTTGCTGGCGATGCAGGAAGCGAGAGAGAGTGGGAAGAAGCTCACCGAGTTCTCCGTGTCGTGGGAAAGCTCAAGGTGGTGGTAGCTCGTCGAGGGGCGCACGGTGGTGATGGCAATCACTCGCCGGAGTAGCTCCTGGCGACGGGTTCGCTCGGCTGTCGTTGTTGGCGATGTTTCGAACCATGATAAGACAAGTTAAGGACTGCATTAGCTGCGCACGAGGTTGTTGATCATGTGTGCATCAACGAGAGGAAGAAAAGCGGTCAGCACTCACCGGGAAAGGTTGACGGAGCGGAGGCAGACGGTGGCGAGGTGAAGTGGTCGTCGTTGTCGAGGTTCTGGGGCGCGCGGGGGCGAGCTGATGCCACTGGGAGGTGCGCCAGGGTCTGAGGGTCACGCTTGTGTGCTCGAGGAGGCGAGGGGCAACGTCGACTGGCCGGAATTGCTCGCGAAGCTCGCCGGAGCAGAGGGCGATGCAGGGGGAATTGGGGACAGCCTGGGGGCTCCGGTGGTGTGGCGTCCGGGGGGAATGGAGAGGGGATGCTGGCGATTAAGAAGGCGTGGTCAGGGGGAGGATTAACTGCGCCATTTACGCGAATTCATCCGAGCAAATCAACGGCAGAAACTGCCAGGCGCGTTCAACGCGGGGTGAAGAAGATGATGACCTGGCTGTGGGGTCCGTTTGGCAGCGAGTGAAAGAGAGTGGGGGTGGGGTCCATCTGTCGGTGTCTCTGCGGGTGCAAGGTCGAGTGGAAAAACGACTCGGCAGAGGGGGTGTAGGTGGGCTGCGAGTTGGGCTTAGTGGGCTAGCTGGGCTGGGTTGGCCAGATTCATTTTTTTTTATCTGTTTTGTTTTTCTTTTTCTATTCTTATTATTCTGTTTTGATTTTGTTTAACTAATTCAAACAACAATTTGGTTTCAAACCTCAACCAAAATTTGTGTAAATTCATATTCTGATTAATAGTTCATTTTAAAGTCAAAATTTGAATATTTCTTTTATTCTCTTAGGGTCTTTTAATTATTTAAAATAGGCCCATGCATTTAAATTTAATTAATAACAACTATATTTTAAACCCTTATTTAATTTCAATTCTCACAAAATCTTTTCAGTAGGTTTATTTATTTAATAGGGTGTCAAATGATTCATCTTGAATTATTTGGAAAGTATTTAATATGATTCATAAATCATTTGAATTGGGTATTTGTTTTAATTCCAATGGAATTAAATATAGTTTTAATTCCCTAAATTTTATTTGGAAGTTTTTTTTGATCTTATTTAGGTCAATTGATCCACTTTTATTCCACTTGGGTAAATTCCAAAATACTATTTTCTCATGAATTATATAATTATTCTTATTAGAGATTTGTCTTTATTAAAATAGGGATAGAATGGTTAATGCCATTTTATTTTATTTTGGAAATTCTTTATCCTTTTATTTTATTTGGATTTGGATTCTATTCATTCCATTTTCTTAATGGATTAGGCCAAGATTTAATTTGGTCTTTAAATAATCCTTATTTAATATTTCTTTCTTCATCTTATAAAATCCATATCTTTTTATTTATAGATCCAAACTTGGTGACTCCAATTTGTAAAATCTTATTTAATGTTCATTTATCCTTTTAAATATCTTTAGGATTATTTGCTCACCATTTGGTATGGATTTTAGATAAGTGTTTTATTAGCTTTGGAAATTACTTTTTCTTATCTTATTAAATTCATAAGATTTTATCTATGGCTCCAAAATAAGTGAAACCAATTTATATGGTCTTATAATATTTCTAATTGTCTTTCTTGATCTTTTGTAAATGTTTGTTGACAAATTTTTATATGGATCAAATCCATAGGTTTGGAGATATCCTGGAAATGATTTTTATTCCATTAGGGTTTAGGGTTTGGATTTATTTTCCAAGTGTTTAAATTTCAAGATACATTCATTGAGGAATGCATTTCTCTTGATTTGGATTTTGTTGGATTCAAACTTTAATTAAAGTTTGTTCAAGATGGGATTTTAAGTTTCCATTTAGAAACAAAAGTTTCTTTTCACCCTAAAATTCAAAAATAATTTATTTTGTTTATTTATTTTTCACATTACAAGATTTGGAAAATCTTGGGATGTGACAGTTATGATGATAACCACAATCTCTAGATCATCTCATGGAGAATAACCAAATAACAACCAAGAAATATGATGCTATTAATGCAAAGGTTTGAGCTCTCTCCGAACGATATGATCGAGACACCCGCTTGAGAGCCCCTCTTGATAGTATGGATATCTATCCTAAACCCGATCTTCCAACAATACGAGACCAGAAAAAGAGAAGCCCTATCAAGATCATACCTTTGCTTTGAGAAATCCACTTGAACTTGATGTAGACCGTCTTGTTCTTCTCAAGTGGGAACACCTTTCTTGATTGATCTTGCTTGATAAAGATGAGGACTTGCAAATTGCTCCCCCATACTCCTTGGGGAAACTTCTTCTTTGAACTTGTCTTCATCACTCCATGATCACGAGGATGGCAAGATTCAAGCATGAGGTCTTCTAGAGATGGCACATCTTGAGCTTGCCCTTCTTCATCCCTTCTTGAGGTTGATCCATCTTGATGCAACTCTTTGCACTTGTCTTGATCAACCTTCAAGCTCCTTCTTTCTTCATGATTCAACCTTGAGACCAACACATGGCCCAAGCGATGCCAATGGACAAACCTACAAGTGAAACTCAATTTACACATTAGTCCATAGATATTGTCATTAATTACCAAAACCACACATGGGGGCATACATGCCCTTTCAATCTCCCCCATTTTGGTAATTGATGACAATCCCTTAGCGACAGTTTAAATATGACAATTAACAACCAAAGAGGTTGCACCAACATAAAATACTACACAAGTATGTGATGTTGTTATAACCACAATATATAGAGAAAACTCCCCCACAATCTATGCATGTGTGATGAACTTGAATTTCATTGCATCGATTGCCAACCGTTATCGTTGGTTGAGTTTACTCTATATATTCAACATGCAAAGCAGCCACAAAGATGCAAGAGCATGAGAGGCAAATGCTTAAGAACACAATCAAAGCAAAATCCAACTTCCCTTAAACCCTCCAAAACTTCTCCCCCATTGGAATCGATTGCCAAAATGGGTGAAAAGTTCTAGACGGCCAATATAGTGAGAATTCCTCCAAAGGTGTGCATATGCACAAGTCAAATGATGAGTACTTGGGAGGAAGTAAAACTATATTGAGGACCCAAAGATTGGAAAACGACAATAAAAGTAAATAAACTTCAACAAATGAAGCGAACAACCAAAAAAAGAACCAATTGAAAAACCAACAAATGATATCAAAAGGAAACAACAACAAAAAGAGTGTTTAAATGAAAATAGAGAAGCTCCCCAAACTTTGTGCAAATATTAGAATACTTGTATTTTAATACAATATGCACAAAATATGGAATCCTCGCTCCCCCATAAGCATTTAAGCCACAAGACATGAGAAAGAAGGAAAATGTGCACTATTAAATGAATTAGAGAAGCTCCCCAAAGATTGTGCACCAATTATAGTAATTGTATTTGGAAACAACGTGCACAACCATGGACTCCTCACTCCTCCAAACTCATCTCACAATGCACACAAAGGTCAATAAATTTGGAAGCCACCGAAGAAACACAAAGAAATAAGAGGTGGTTTCCAAGAAATGCAAAAACAACCAAAGAATGATCTTCTCTTGTGTGTGTAAATTTCTAGGTGGAAAATATCACAAAGACAAATGTACACAAATCATGGAAAGTTAAAAAATTCATTGACCAAAAAACCAATCATGGAAAGTTCACAAATTCATGCCAACAAGCAACCTACAAAAGTTTGGGAACAAGATATGTATGCATGAGAGTGAGATACTTGTTACCGAGATATAATTGATAGGATGAAGAAGATATGATTTTGTTGATCATCCTAGATTGCATCCAATTGACATGTAGACGCCACTTCTTCCTTGTTCAAGATACAAGTGCCCAATATATATCTCCAATGTACCTAAAACACAACTAAGTACACTATGGCCCCCAAACAAATTGGGTCCAAAGTAGTTAGTGAAACTACAATACATAGGGGAGCATCCACACAAATATGTGCATATTGATATGAAATTGAATTTCATGCACATCTTACCCCATTAGGAGTTGGTGGAGTTTCCCCTATATATTGGATCAAAGAAAGCAAGCATGCCATAATATATACAAGAAGTAAATATCCATGCATAGACTTTCAAGAACCAAAAGGAGATACAATTTGAACAAAAACACCAAGTAAACCAAAAAGACACACAAAGATGTGTGACTCGACAAAAGGTGTCCAAATTGTATAAAAGAACCAAATCAACACATGAAAGGGCACAAGTTCAACAAATGAAATAGCAAGAGCCAAAAAGATAAAAGATAGACAAAAATACCAAGGCTCAAGGATTTATCTCATCATAAAAGATCAAAAAAAGTGACAAAGAATGAGATAAAACCAACTCCTAAAGAGAGCAAGGTTCCAACAACCAAAACAAACTCTTCACACTTTTCATGATGGCACACAAAGTATCAACACAAAAAGGATCGAGCTTCCAAGCAAAAAATGGATCAAATCAAGAAGCATAAAACAATGTTCTAGATAATATAGGATAGCTCCCCCATAAGTAGAGCATTATATATAATTTTGCCTTTGAATGCAAAATGCCCACAAATGAGATCATCACTACTACCTACACTAAATAAAACACAAGGGGATACAAATAACATAAGAAGATCCACAAGAGGCAAGGAAAGATTGGGAGCAAATGGAAAAACTTTTCTTGACCAAAGATAAGGCAAATAGGCAAAGGCCAAAGTGAATATGATCAATAAAATATACCATATATGGAGTACCAATTGTCCAAAGACAATAAATATAAGGGAAATTTTACCTAGCTAGTTTGCAAGGATATCACGATCATATTCACATCAAGAAGCATATAACAAATCATGAGAAATGAGCTTGATGCTTCGAGAGAGATTCTTGATTGCTTCAAATAGTCATACAATCACTAGTGATTGGATTAAATAGAAACAAGTGGTTCCCATGAGGATATATAGATACAAATATGAGGAAACACATACCAAGAATCACTCTCACACACAAGATCCAAAAAAAAGAGTAATAAAACATCTAAGCAAATTGGAACTTGTATGAGCAAATGTGCCGCATAGGAGCTAGATAATTTTCAATATCAATTCTAAGTGGCACTACCTCAAATGTCCACATTTTCTAGGTTTGTAATATGCACAAATCATACAACTCCCCCATAATGTGATAAACCAAGAAATTTCAACAAGAGGCAATATCAAAATAGAGGTATTAATGGACATTATGGAACTTGAGTTTCTCATGAGAGAGACATACCACATAGAGACTATATAATCATGCAATAAAACTACTAAGTGGTTTTCCTCATGTACACACATTTTAGGTCTGTGGAATTCCCAAGCATGACACTCCCCCAAAACGGAATAGTCCATTAATCCCTCACAAGAGCCAAATAAGATACCTACTAGAAGCAATAAAGGCTCCAAACCAAGAAACACAAATACATGGTGTGCCAACCAACATACACAAATATGCATAGGTCAATATAAGTAAGTGGGAAGCACAACATGTACAAACACATGCAAGGTACAAAACCAACACATGCACAAGGGAGCAAGTAACTATAAATGTAAAGGATGTTAGCACAAGTTACCGGAAGGAGGAACATTGGATAAGGAATAGAAGCATGATAACCAATGACTTGACTTTGATAACAAGAATATGATGAAGACCCCTCAATTCTTCATAAGGTAGAAAAGTCTTCAATGCCCTCCAAAAACACCTATTGATCAAGTTTTAGATTGTTGGTCCCCAACCAAGTTGGGTCCTAAGAAGTTAGTCACAGTAGGCTTGGCCACCCAAATGGTTCTTTTCTTGACACCACTTTGGGCACCAACAAATTTGGCAAACACATTGCCACCCTCATCCTTATGAAGTGAATAAGCATCATCAATCAAGATAGGATGGTATGAGGAGTTACCCATGGTGCATGAGGAAGAAAGGTGCCCCTTCTCACGGCATATGTAGCAAGTTCTTATCTTGCCACCTTTCTTCTTGGGAGGAGCTGCACCATGAAGAAGAGCTTGATGCTTCTTGGGAAGTGGACCATCTTGAGCTTGTGGAGGAGCTTGAGGCCGCTTACCTCATTGCTTCTCACTAAGAGGCTTCTTCAATGGGAAATCCCTCACATGATGCCCTTCTTCCTTCCACATGAAGCACACAATGTTGGCCGGATTCTTCATTTGCCCTTGGCCCTTCTTATTGTTGCCCTTGTGCTTCAACGAGTTAGTAGGCTTGCTCTTGGTGTTGGAGTTGAATCCAAGCCCACTCTTGTCACTTGGGGGGTCATCGCACACTCAACATCTTCTTTAGTGTGGTCTTCCCTTCATGACACCTTTTCAAGTCATTCTTCAAAGAAGTGACTTGAGCCTTGAGCTCTTTGACTTCCTATACATGGTTAGTATCAACAACAATACTAGAGGAAGTAGAAGCTTCGTTGTTAGAGCAAAAAGGCAAGGAATGCAATTCATCACAACATATAGCATGGTTGTGAGAGGATGAAATACAAGGACTAGCACATGACAATATAACATTGGGAGTAGATATAGTGCTAATGTCCACATGAGGCCCACTAGATGTTACCTTTGACACAATGGACTCATGATCTAACCTTAGCCTACCATGGGAGACTAGAAGATCCTCATGAGAGCTTGAGAGCTTGGCATGACTTTCTTCTAATTTCCCATAGTTGCTAGTTAGCAAAGAAAGTTGAGCCTTTAGCTCAACATTCTCCTTCAAGATAGATGCTTCACAAGAAATAGAGTTAGTAGAACAAGCATCATCATTTAAAGCAAGAGGTGAGGGCAACTTGGAAAGCTCTTTAGAATAAGAAGCTTTAAGTTGATCATGTGACTCAGTGAGTTTGATGAGATCACCCTTTATGACCCTAGAGTCATTGTTGAGTTGCTCAAAAATCCTCAAGGAGTTTAGCATAAGCAACTTCAAGTTCATCATTTTTAATTTGAAGGGAACGTGCCACCTCAAGATCTCTATCACAAGATTTCTTCACTCTAGATAGATCTAGAGCAAAGGTCTCCTCAAGAGATTCCTTAGTGGTTTGTTCCTCTTCAAGAGCTTCATTTAGGTTTGCAATGTCATTAGCATACTCATGCTCAAGACTACCTATTTTGTCAATAGTATCCTCATGTTCATCAATAAGTTGCCTACTTTATATAGCATAGGTTAATATTTCAATGAAAGTAGAGCAAGCATTTTTATTAGGATGAATAGCACGAAGGACTAGCCCCCCCTTCTCTTTTAAAGAAGCAACATCATCATCTACTTCTACATGATCAACATTCACATCATCATGAGGTATATTGGCATCCAAAGGAGAGGTTACCTTTGAACCCTTAGCAATGAGGCACAAGTGAACATTGGGATAAGGTGATGATTGTGGAACACATCAAGCTCCAATCGCAACCTTTCCTTGGCCCACACATTCTTCAATTTCCTCTACATGGTTAGCAACACAAGTACTAGAGGAAATAGAAGAACATTTATCATGGCAACAAGGCAAAGCAAGCATATCATCATGAGACATAATCAAGGAATTTATACATGATATGCAAGGGCAATCAACACTAGGATGTAAATCACATATGGTCCTACAAGTGTTCATGCCCAAAGATACAACATTGCAATGAGATAGATACAAAGGATCATGAATGGAAATATCACTATCTACATGGCAAGTTCTATCACCACTCACCATATCATTACCTTGTGACAACTCACATGTTGGTGTAGTGGAAGAAGATGAGAACTCATCGCGGCCGGAGGTGGAGGGAACACAATCATCCTCATTAAGCTTGGACACATCATATTTTGCTTGAAGCTTGGTCCATATACCATGAGCGTTCCGGAAAGGCAAGATTGAGGAAAGAACTACAAGCTCACAACATTAACAAGCACAATTAGATGCTTGAGCTTCGAGATAAGAGTTTGTATCCTCCTCCAAAGATAGATTTGGGGGATCCTTAGGAGGAGACAAACCCATATCTAGAATTTGCTCAATATTTGGGTCAATGGCCCAGAAATGACTAAGCATGTGAGTACGCCAAACATCATAATGAGTGCCAACACATGTAAATGTGTGAGAGTGCACTAAACCCCTAGGAGACATATTTACTCTCGAGGCGGTGAATCCTAAAAGCGAGAGACCTTGCTCTGATACCAATTGAAAGTACAAAGGAAGTCGCCTAGAGGGGGGTGAATTGACTTTTAAAAATATTACGGTTTAGGCTCAAGTAAATGCGGAATAAAACTAACGTTTAATTTATTGAGCATAAAACCTAGCCACTAAGTTCACCTAAGTGCACCAACAACCTATTCTAAGCAATACAAGCAACAAGGTGATAGCAAGGTATAAATACTTCAAGCACGATGGCTATCACAATGTAAAGTGCATAAGTAAAGGGCTCGGTTGAGAGATAACCGATGGACGTTGAGACAAAGATTTGTTTCCTGAAGTTCACTTCCAAAGAAGTTACGTCTCTGTTGGAGAGGTGCGATGGCGCAATGCTCTCTGAATGCCACAAATGGCTCACCTAGAGGTGTGGTGGCTCGATGATCACCCAACGCCACACAAGGCCCCACCCCGGATGCGGAAGCACACAACTCACCGACGCCACAAAAGGCTCACCCTATTCTACCGAGTGCGCACCACAAAAGGCGGGCACTCGCTCCACTATGGGACTCTTGAGGGCGGTCACCGAACCCATACAATATTGGGGCTATATCCACAACTCAATTGGAGGCTCCCAACAACAAAGCCACAAAAGGCTACAATGCCACAAAAGGCCAACAAAGCCACAAAAGGTCAACAAGACCACAAAAGGTCAACAACCCAACCACACAACCGTCTAGGGTTCCAAGAACCCAAAAGAAACAAGCCCACAAGCTTGAACTCACCGAATCTCCGAGGAGAACTCAACTATGCACCAAATGCAAGGGCAAGTCCTTCTCTCCCAAATTCCAACAAAGCTACAAAGCTATTGGGGGAATAAGGGAGGAAGAACACAAGAGGAGAACTCAAACCTATGCACCAAATTCAAGGGCAAGTCCTTCTCTCCCAAAATCCAACAAAGCTACAAAAGCTATTGGGGGAACAAGGGAGGAAGAACACAAGATGAGAGCTCAAAACTCTCCAAGATCTAGATCCTAATGATTCCTTCACAAAGAAGGGATTTGACTTGGGGGGATTATAGATCTAGATCTCCTCTCACTTTTCCCTCAAAAATATATAAGAATCATGGGAGGGAGAGAGAGTAAGAAAGCTCAAATAGGTCAACAATGCTGGGCAAAAACGAGCTCAAAAGATGGGGAACCATTGGGGAAGAAGCCCCCCTTAAATAGGACAAGGAAAAACTGACCGTTTGGGCCAGATTCGTGCACCACCGGAACTTCTGGGCCCCCACCGGAACTTCCGGTAAATAGAAACACAAATTACTGAACCTTACCGGAACTTGGGTCGGAACTTGGGCCAGAACTTCCGCTCAAGCAAAAACGCAGGATAGCATTGCACAAAAACTTCAATAACTTGATTTCGGACTCCGTTTTTGATGATCTTGGGCTCGTTTTGAAGAGAACGAAAATATCTACAAGATTGTGCAAAGAAAAATCATAGTCCAACATGGAAGGATAAAACCAAATTGAGAAAGGTATGACCTCTCCAAAACCCAAAACACAAGAAGTTGAGCTTGGAAACTCTGATTGGGATGAAACCAATTTTGTTGGGAAGATAAAACCAAGTAGAACCCAAAAAAATGTGAAATATTGGATACCACCAAGGGAGAAAATATCAAGTATATATATGTGATATATCTCCTAAAGTGTGGAGACGGAAAAACCCGCATGATCAAGAATGCAATAAGATATGCAAGGAAAATCCTTATTTGATGAACTAGAGATTGTTATGATGATAACCACAATCTCTAGATATTCTCATGGAGAATAACCAAATAACAACCAAGAAATATGATTCTATTAATGCAAAGGTTTGAGCTCTCTCCGAACGATGCGATCGAGACACCCGCTTGAGAGCCCATCTTGATAGTACAGCTATCTATCCAAAATCCGGTCTCCCAACAATACGAGATCAGCAAAAGATAAGCACTATCAATATCATACCTTTGCCGTGAGAAATCCACTTGAACTTGATGTAGACCGTCTTGTTCTTCTCAAGTGGGAACACCTTTCTTGATTGATCTTGCTTGATAAAGATGAGGACTTGCAAATTGATCCCCCATACTCCATGGGGAAACTTCTTCTTTGAACTTGTGTTCATCACTCCATGATCACGAGGATGGCAAGCTTCAAGCATGAGGTCTTCTAGAGATGGCGCATCTTGAGCTTGCCCTTCTTCATCCCTTCTTGAGGTTG